>CM060929.1:407999780-410499780 GCA_030765085.1 Allium cepa | reverse complement strand
TTCAAACTATGGAATTCTACCTTTGTTCTGAAATCCATTCTAGTCTCTCCATGTTCATATTCTTCTTGATTCTGGAGTATCCCATAACTCCACTTCGGTTGATATCTATAATGAATCGGCGGCTCCGCCAATCTTAGAATGATTTGTAAAGGGGTGGAACTCCTTTACAACTGGCATCGATTCACCGAAGATTTCTATATCGACGTTTATATGCTGCCATCTCTTGCTATGCCTGAATTCTATCTTCTATGATCAAATGTCGATTGCCTTAGAATACTGCATCAATCTTGTTCTTGTAGTCACGGTTGACCCGGTAAAGGTTGCCCGTGATTTATATAAGTTTATCCCTCTTTTCACTTTTTCTATTTAATCATCTTATCTTCGTTTCGAGCCCATCTTAGAATTAAAATTCTTTTGATCCAGGTCCACGCATGTTGAAGATAGTGGTTATAAAATTGATAGAACCTAAAAAGGGTTCCCTTGAATTTGGATCTCTATCTTTATTTTGTAATCCATTCTGGAATCATCGAGTGAGGGAGTGTATTTGTAATTAATATAAAAATATTTTATATATTGTGTTGTTTGAGATGTTAGGCTTGAATTTTGGGTCTCGATTGATTCGTCTAGCTAACGCTATCGATAGAAATTCCAAAACACTTGAACAGAGCAATCCGACACAATATTGTTTTCCAAATTGGTGAATTGAAATGATTTTTATGTATGATTATATTTTATATATAAAAGTATAATTTTCTAAAATTGGATAGTTAAATTAAATTGGTTGTTAGGAATGATAATACATTTATTATTTGTCAACACTACTAAATCTGTTTTATTCTTATATGTTATCAGGTGTTGAAATTTTATAAATAGGGTTTAATTGATTTGAAAATGAAATAAATTTAAATTAAAGATTTGAGAATAAAATTTCCAATGGTTTTCTAAATTTTGTTTTTTCAAAGTTTGGATAAGTGTAACGTCCCGAAAATTTTCGACTTTCGAAAATTCAACATCGATACTCACTTTATCGACTGCCGAGAAATCGAAGGCCGGAAAACCCGAAATGTTATGGTTTAAGAAAAAGAAAGAGAGAAAAAGAAGAGAGGAAAGATAGAAAATAGAGGGAAAAGACAACAGAAAATAGAACGGAAAACAACAGAACAACATCAGAATCTCAAAATTCGCAGCGGAACAACATATAATAATAAATGAATAATCTTTAAACAAAGAACTATATCAGTTATTACATTTTATACATTTCATTACATTACATCATATCATCAGAGTGTACAACATCATACAACAACAAACAATGCAGCGGAAAAAGAAATACTATATACTAGTAATACGCCATGCCATCCATCTTGCTTCCAGCAACTCCAGAATATCCTGATAAACCTAACTCTTGACTGCCGGTGTAGAAATTGGTGGGCACCCAGAGTTTAGGAAGGAAAACAATAAACTCCGAGTCAGTCATGTGACTGGTGTGAGAACTCAAAACAGTTTATTTATCTTTAAAATCAAAATAGAGGAATATTTTTAAAGTCAATTCGCAATGCTTTTAAAAATGAGACTACCATAAGACCTCCCGCCACACACACAATGCAAACGCAGACTTGGAGGAGATTTCTCCTTATGATAGTCAAAGATGCTTGATACGCATTTAAAAAGAACATTTCATATTATTATTAGTGCATAGTGTAGGAAAACATTTCGAAAGTAGAATATAAATCTTAGCCAGCATAGGTACCATTATAGTATACTTACTATAGCTACAATATTAGATGGCAGGTTCTACAACTAAAACCGTACAAGTCTCGTATTGTTTCTTTGCATTTCCAACGAATGATCAGGCCAAGGAACTTCCCATTGCCACATGAGAATGCCTCTGGATGGACATCCCCGAGAACCAAACCGGATATCTACCAACACAAGGCCGGGTTACCCCTAACTGAGTAACAATTGACCGAATATGCCATCCCCCGGTCCTTTGGGACCTTTCACCGAGCGCTCGCAATCAATTCACACGATCATAAAGTGTTTTCAACATGAGTAAATATCTGGGCTCCATACCATGATACCACCCTTTTCCAGAAGGAAATGCACATATCCTAAAGGGCGCTACCCCTCATAACCTTGCCGCATCTTTCCTGTTTTGACCATTCCGGGGTGTGAGGCTCGACGAAGTCACGTCCACAAAAACATACTTTATACAAAAGCCATGCTTTGGGTCAACAAATGATCATAGAAATGATCACCAGGATAGACGATCAAACAAATGATCCTATCACAAATAATCAACACAATGATCATTTCACAGCAACACTCAGCATGTCACATTACCAAATTGGGAATATATCGCTGATAACCTTCAACTACATAACCTCTGAGCTCGTACGTCTCAGAGAAGGGTGTTAAGCTAAAAGAATAAATTCTCCTCCACCAACAGAAATATATTTGAAAGAAATCTGCTTTATATCTCAATTTGTAACGTCAGACATACAATCCATAAAAGTCTGTTCTAGGTTCGAACAGAACCGAAGGCACTTCTTACGAACCCTTGCAATCCGGGTATTCACAATCCCGATCGAATTTCCCATCACTTAGGGAATCTCTATACCAGGAGCTACCCAGTGCAGAGACAATCGATAGGTCATCCTATCGCTTTCGCAAATACCTGGTCTTCAATACCGGTCTTCAAATGCAATTCATAACGACGTATCACATATTCGGAATGGGTTATACGACCCCATGGTCCTTTCCCGGTTAACCCGAATAGTGAGCGCTTATTTAAAAATAAGTGTGGCATTCAAATTCAAACAAATCACATTAATTACCTTTCAAAGGTAAATATTGATAGTCGGTTATTGAACTATCAATGGATATGCACACATCACCAGATTCCAAATAATTTTCCAAATTATTTATTTCCCAAAAATATCTTTACAAGATATATAATTTCAATATGTCAAAAATAAATCAATATTTATTTTTTTAAACAATTTCCCCTTTTTATTCATAAATTCCATAGTGAATTTTCATTCCAAAATATCCATGCATATACGATTTCAATTATTCATTTCAATTTATCTTCAAAAAGATAAATTCTCAAAATATTCACTTTATATTGGAAAACATTTCCATACTTATTTAATAAGTAATTCATGAACCTATTTATTTTCAACACTTGGAAAATATTCAATATACTTAAATCGAGATTAAGTATATATTTCATTCTTTAAGGAAATCATTCTCTTAAACATATTTATTTGGGCCAAAACGAATGTTACGTAAAACATCGTTACGACAACCCAAAATCACTAGTATAGGGATTCGAAATTAAAATAGATATATAAATCCCAATACTATACAAAACATTTCCTTTCAGAAATCATTTACTATAACAACAGTGTTATAGTCCACCATTTCCTTTTATTTCTCGAAAACGTCTATTTCAACAATGAATGTTGAAATCTATGGTTTCGAATCTTAACATATTTTAAAACATCGTTAGATCGTTTTAATTCTATTTCAAATATCACATCCAAAACATTTTTTTAACATATTATTCACTATTCAAAAACGTGAATATACTACGTTAACAACTTTCATCACTTCTATTCATTTTATTTTAAAGGATTATTCACAGTCAAAAACGTGAATATAACTTCATAAATAAGTTATAAAAATTAACTTATCAAAATAAGTCGTTGCGAATTTTATAAAACAACGTTTATAAATTCTATTTCTATTTGTTTTATAACTACTTCCTTTTATAAATTCCTTTATTAACCTATTCAATTTATAACTCAGTTATAAAACAAAGGTTCATGTTATAAGTTAAATACTTAGAATTTATTGTTTGCACAATCGTTCCTTTAAACTTCATAATTATAAATCTTATAACTTATAAGATTCAATTATTTATCCAAAACCATTCTTTTAATAACTTTATAAATTTTATAAACCTACTGCTTATAAAATTCCATTTATAACTTCACCGTTTATAATTCTATAAATTTCATTCAGTTATGAAATTCATTTACAATTCATTCTAACACTTATAAAACCTCGTTTTATAATTCCAATATCTTTAATTTATAAATATCAATTTATCAATCTTTTAATATAAATCAATTTATATTATTATTTCAAAACGTCTTCAAAGTCCTTTATAATTTCACCATTTTGATTTATAAAATAATTAAATTTTATAAATCCTATATTTCAACTTTTCATAATAAATTCAATAAATCCCGATTTTAACTCTTTTATAAAATCATTAATTCATATTTCTCAAAAATCAACTTTAACCGTATTTCTCAAAAATCATAATTTTTATAACTTTTAAAAGTATAACGTTTATTTATTTAAAATAAATCAATTCCAAAAATATAGTACATTTTCAAAAATCACTTTAAAAATCCTTTTAAAATTCCAAAATTTGGTCCAATGATGCAACACACCAAATAGTCAATCACGACTACAACGATATCATATATCGATATGATAATCAATCAAATATCAAAATATCTGAAATCAAATAAATACTGTTGAGGAATCCAGTTGGATCCCTCCAACCTGTTTTCCTGCATCCACAAACATTAGCACAATACCAATTCCGCTCCAGTACGGAATTATCGCGGTATATGGGATTTAAAATATTATCCGCTTAATAACGGCGCAATAGGGTCTCATCCGCTATACAAATGCGGGAAATCAATAACTCCAATATATACATATGCCAACATATATATATTGCTATTATATATAATACCAATTTCACTGTTTATGAAATATTCGAGGTATATGTTTTTAATAAATAACATCCGCTTACTAACGGCGCATAATGTCTATTTTAACAATCAATAGATAACAATCATCATTCAGACATGCATCCAAATATTTTAAATCTAACCATTTAAAATAAAATCGAAACTGATTCGATTGAGTGAGAAGTTCTCACCTTGATTTCAATTTCGCTTTAGCGATTTATTTCGAATAAAATTAAACGGACGTTTAATTTTACCCAAAATTCTCACTAACTCCAAACGACTCCAATCCAATTCCATAGCGTAGTGCTCGTCCATACGATTCCAACGCTTCTTGTTTCGCGCGTTTTCGACCTCGTATGAAAAAGATATCAATTTTCGAAGTTTTACACGATTTATATAACTAAATTACAACATTTTATAATTAATTTTCAACCTAGCTTTAATCGTGGCCCTTGATCCCAAGCCCAACACATCAGGGCCGTCCACTCCCTACCCCTCTCTTCTTCGTTCCTCTACAGACAATATCATACACATATGAACCCATTATGCTCAAATTTAGGTTTTGATTTTTCGATCACCTTGCTCGCTTCCAGTATGATCAGAGACCGCCACTACGAAGGCCGACCCAACCTCCATGCTCGGCCAGAGCATAGGCCAACTCGGCCTCCTCCTTCCTTGGAAAACGCGCACGCAACGCATTGCCTTCATCTCCAATTTGTCGTTGATCCATGAAGCTATTCGCGATCCTGACCGTTAGATGTCTTTGTCTCGCGATGCTCTTCGATTTTGCTTCAGGAAGTTTTCGAAAATATTGAGTGGATTGGAAGTAAACGAGGGGAGAAGAAGATGATTTCCTGGCCCTCGAAATAGAGGAGGCGGCGGCTGCGTTTGACCTAGGGTTTAGTTTTTTTTTTAATTTATGAAGGGTGTTGGTCTATTTATAGGATTTTCTCAAACACTATTCAATCCGGAAATTCCAAACTCCGATTTACGCGCCGTAACCAGCGTTTCTAGGGTTTACCCCGCGTTCCGGACACAATGGAAAAGGTTTCGAAAGCTAATTCGGACATCTGTGCGAGTTATGGCAATAAACGTTCAATTTAAATTAAACCGATTTAAACGATTTTCTAGGCGTTTTAATTTGTACCGGACAAACGGTAAATCCAATTGACACGAAATTTGAAACCTTACAATAATATCACATTACGGATCCGATGAAACTGGTTTCGTCGAAATCCGAGACTGTTTGAAAATGGCTATTTTAACTCGCCAAATTAATATTAAAAATAATTCGATGCGTTTCGAGCTGCCACGATCAAACGATAACTCCGATTGCTACGAAAATTGAAATCCGGTAATAACTAACTATTACGGATCCAATGAAACTGGTCTCGTCCAATTCTGAGACTGTTCAAAAATTGACTATTTTCACTAGTCGATTTTAATATTAAAATATTCAATTTTCACAAATTAACTTTTAATTCGATTTTAAAAGTTCTAAAATATCATTCTAACTTCAATATGGTAAAATAAAATTTTACAAATCATTTTCAATCATATTTAACTCAATTTTCAATTATTTCCATAATTTAACATATTAAATTATCGATTTAATTATCCAATTAAATCCAATTATTCGAAATAAAATTTATTCGACTTATAAATTCACTTACTAATATTTAAAATAAATTAAATATTCAAATTTTAATTAAATAAAATTCTGGGTCGTTACAATAATTATATATTATTTGAAAGTATTTTCGAAAGTTAATTGTTTCCAAATAATTTAAAAGAATTAAGTCTGTACTCTCTTCGTTTGTTGTAGGAAAATAATATCAGTGACGACTACATCATCATCGACTTTCATTTCCGAATCTCAAAGTTGAGAGACCCCTTAGTAGCTTTACTGCTTTTTTGTTGGAAAAAAATGGACTTGATTTAAAATTTCTTGTATATAAACTGATTTATTTTCAAAACAGTTTGAAGTAAAACCGAAAATTTGATCTTAGGGTTTATATTAAGAAATGGTTTCAATTATTGAAATAAAGTTCAATTTTTGAATAAATGGAATATCTAATATGATAAATGGAATCAAACCAACTTGAAATAATGGATTGGAACAAACTTATTTGTATAACACTAAATTACATTCTAATATATTTAACTTGCCTAAAATATTCAAAAAAGCAAAATGTTAGGATATAATATAGGGTTGTACAAGGAGAAAATTTAAGTAATAAATGGCTCAAAGTAAAATCTGGCTTAATATAAATATAGTAAATAAAAGAAAATTTGTATAGTATTTAGTTACACTCAGAAAACATTAATATAACTTGCTTAGAAAGTTTAAATGTAATTAGAATGTAATCGGATAATATACACTACGATATATAAGTAATAGGAGATCAAAAATAATATTTTGTTAAGGGAATTTACTGATAATAAATTGAATAATAAAAAGAGAATAAATTTGTTGAATAATATACGGTTATATTATGTTTATTACACTTAATATATGTGGAAAATATGTTAAGTGAAATAAATTTAATAAATAAAGGAGAATGCTAGTTAAGAGAATTAATATAGACTTAAGAATAGTTGAAAGTAAATTTTAAGTGAAATTAACTTAATTAGGGTCAAATGAATTTAATAAATAAGTTAAATCAAATAAATGTTGTTTTGAAAGAAATTTTATAATATATATTAATAAATTGAAACCAAATCAACTGAATGGAAATATATGAAAATGAAACCAATTAAATGTGAACACAATAAATTTGATCGACTAAATAAAATGAATTGGAATCAATTAATTTAATATAAACCAATTTTAAAATAAATTAAGTTGATATGGTTTAAATCAATTGTGTGTTATTGTATTTTAATCTATTTTTATTTATGGTTGCTTCTACTGTCCTACCTCTTTCCTTTTCAGGGACGAAAAGATTTGAGTGGGGGAGAGTGTAACGACCCGTAAAATTTTAATAGTATTAATAACGTAATTAACTGAAATTTTGGGTATATTTTAAACAGTTGAATTTGGAAATAAAAATTTATTATCTGGTACGCGTCTATTCTAACATAGCGACTGGTAAATTTTCATCTGATAATATTGAAGTTTATTTTATTGTGTAGTTTTATTCAAATTTGGATTGCTGTTGCTCCGTCTATCTTATTTCTGGAATATTAGCAGCATTTTCGGTACCGATTGTCGGCTTTTGATAGGATGATCGTAGCACTAATATTTATATACCATTTTGATCGTCTCGTCATGCTGATCTTTGCGGTATATACAATTCTGTTTTTTGAAGTCTGGTAAACAGGGGATCCGCAAAACCGGTAATTGTATCGGTACCAGATCCGTGACTTGTTTCCTTTTGCGTTTCAAATTTTAACCGTGATTGCCATGCAATAATTAATTTCTTTAATTATTCAGCTTAATACCAGTGTGACCGTTGCTCTTACTTTTTGTTTTTTTACCCTTCCACTTCCATCCTTTCTTTACTCACGTATGAATACACACACACATCACTATTGAAGCTTTATACTTTTATTCCTGAAGCACTCACCTTCTCCTTGAAACCATGGGGCCATGGCTTCTATGCCTCCTCCCTTCACGTGAGCACCGACCCAAACCCAAAACTGCAGAACCTTCTCCGCTCAGATCTTGCCGAGCCCGAGCCATCCTCCACTACCTTCCTCCACACAGCCTTGCACCTCCGCGCGTGAGCATGAGGTAGCTAACCACCATCTCTATTTTTCCCCTTCGGGATAGCCTCTAACCCATCATAGTCGAGCACGACCCGACCAAACTACAGTGACCCTCCTACTACTTGTGCCATCACCGAACCTCTCCAACCACTTGAGCTCGCCATCCCATTTGTGCTCTATCGTGAGTAGCTCTTGTAAGTGGAATCCATAATTACATATTTAAATTGATTTTGAATATACTTATCTGTTATATATGGGTTTTGATTTATACAAAGTTGTTTTATATATTGATTTATAAACAATCGATCTGTTGGTTTACTGTATAAGTTATATTTGTTTATAAATATATAATCTGTTGGAGTGTTTAAGTTACTATATTACGAACGGATTTTTGTACATCATATGATTTTTCTATATGCTTACTGTATATGATTATATTGGTGAGGTAAAAATATATAATATGTTATACAAGTTTGTACCCAGAACATGTCTGTTAAACTTTGATTTAAAGGTGTATGTATGTATATTATATGAGTTGTATAATCTGTTATCTTATATTATTATTTTGTATATTATTACATATTCATAGTTTATAAATATATGTTGTAAGAAACAAATGGCTCTCGCAATATTATATGATTTAATATGTATGGTCTATATTTCTTATGTTCTGTTCTATGAGAGGATAGATATAGATATATGTCTGTTCGTTTCAGTATAAGTGTAAATAAATTGTAATAATAATAGTTATGTCAGAGTGCCTTTATATGTACATATACATACATACATACATACATACATACATACATACATACATACATACACACATATATATATATATATATTTGTGTGTGTGTGTGTTTTGAAATTTTGTGTTGGAACTGTCTTGCTTTAATATATATATATATATATATATATATATATATATATATATATAATTATATTGCTTGAAAGTATGTTTGGTTTGGATATAAAACATTTGTTTGCATATTTATATAAGTCATATATATTATTGTTTTAATCTTAAATTTCACATAGTTATATATATTAGTTTATAAGGATATGTGGGCATGGTTTTTTGATTTGTAAATTATGATCATAGATCTATGTGTTTAAAAGATAAAATGGTTCAAAATATATATAGATTTTATTTTAATATATGTGTTTAATTAAAACAATGATTTTAATTATATACATGTTATTTTAATATTTCTTTTAAATTAAGTATTGATTTCATGGAAATAATAATATTAATTTATATATAATTTCTGTTTCTATTAAGTAGATTCTGATTTGCTTCATCAATTCTCGCATCAACTTTATCCGTCGAATTCGTGCTAACCTTGTTTGTTTGGATTCGTGCTTGGATTTCGTAACTCAACTTCATTGTTTATATCTCTAGCCTCGAAAGGTGAGCAATCACTCACGATTAACGTTCTTATATTTATTAGATTTGATTTCAGTTGAAACGACAATTTGAAATATGCTGCTATTAGTTATTTAAATTGCTATATATATATATGCCATTATCTGTAACTGTTCACCTGTAACACCTGACACCATTATCTGTTATTTATATTGATGATATATGCTTGTTATATTATTATCATAACAGTTATCACTATGCAAGTTCCCTGTTAGTATATAATTCCCTATGGTTTGAAATGATATATACCCGAAGGATCTGTAGAATAAGAGAAAATCGTTATGGGTTGAAATGATAAAACCAAGTGATTTTCATTTGAATTGAATTTGGGATTGTGAGTTGAATTGATATATACCCGTTTATATTTAAATAATGGATTGAAATGATAAATATCTGTATCACTTGACCATAGGATAGAAAATTATATACGGACACCGTTGGTCTATATATAAATATTTTGAAATGATTTCTATTGTTTTGAAAGGAAATATAGATGGTTTTATTTAAATTTGAAAATATTATGTATATGAATAAGTTTTAATATAAAACAAATTTAATAATAAGCTTTAAATTTTGTAAAGTTTGATTTAAGTAAAATATAATATGTTTAAGTATTTATTTAAAAATTATATTTAAAATAGATTTTATAATGATTTCTATAAATTAAGGTTGGGAAGATAGAATTGAAATTGATTTGAAATGGCATTTAATTTACGATTTAAAACTTATTGAATTTGATATTTCTAAAGGATATGATTTTATAACTTGATTTTGGTTTAAGGTGATTTAAATGAATATATCAGGTTTAAATAAATTGAAGGAAATATTTATTTATTCGTAATTTGGGGTTTTATTTAAATGATATTGGATTTATTAAGTGAATGTTTCAAACCTAAATAATAATGAAGTTAAATTTTGATATATATGAAATTATCAAATTTAGTATTGAAATTGTGAAATATAATGACTTTGAAATATATTGAAATTGAAATAGTTTATTTTGTGGTTCAAATCTATATTTGAAATCGATATAATTTGAAATGGTTGTTGAGAAATGAAACTGAAATTAATGAATTGAGATTGAAAAAAAATTAAATTTTGGAATTCGAGTTGATTTGAATCAACTTGGGAAATTTAAGGAAACTATTTTATATTATATAAAGTATTTTCAAATTATATTTAATCTATATACATATTTTACTTTATGAATTATTTTTAATATAAATAGTTTTAATATAAAACTATTTTTAATATACAACTATTTTATTAAATAAGCTATTTTTATATAAACTATTTTACAAAATATTTTATTATATATTATTATTTATATCTAAACTATTTAAATGATGGAAGTTATGACTTCAAAGTTATGGTTTTCCAAAGTATTATGATTTCAAAATGTTATGATTTCCAAAGTGTTATAATTTCAAGTGTTTTGGTTTCGAAAGTGTTATAACCTTGAAAGTGATATGACTTTTGGAAATGGATATATTTGAAATGGAAATGATGTCGTATCGATAGGGTTTTGAAATGGAAAATGATATTTTGATTTTTAAAGTATAAAATATTTGGAAATGACCACGGTGTTATAATAACGATTGGTTTTTAAAGAGACCGGGATCAGATATTGTCATACTCTTTGCCAATACCGAAAACCACTTTGACAACTGTGTACGTGATGGAGATTCCAGAATGAAGTAGGATGGTTTTATGATGATTCTATATGGTATTTACGTAGCCCTGACTCCTGTGAGTCAAGTTGATGCGGCTAAAACAGGAGCCACGCCGGGCCAAGTGAGGTCATTCCTCCGATCAGGCACATTTCTTCAATACCATTCTATAGCTTTTGTGATTTGATTAGGTGCACCTTTGATTTGGGAGTGTGTCACAAGGTGGTTGGTAGTAGCTGATGTGTGTTACCACCAGTCCGGATCCGCAAATAGTATATCTTCCCTGGCATTGCCTCGAGTACCGTGTCGCATGCCCTATCACACCTTCTATGAGTTTGTTTTGTACCGTACGTGTGGATTGCCCTCTGATAGCCCTTCAGTTTACGGGGGGAGTTACGGTACTGTATAGACTATGGGAATATATAAAATGTGTTAAGGGGGATATGGGTAACGCCTTAACGCTATTTTAATATTTTTACTTTGCTATAGACATATTATAATAACGTATATTACTACATAGTAGATAGTTTCACGGATCGTTAGAGGATGGTTATCCCAAACTGTGGCGACCCGTTTTCCATCTACCAAGAAGATGTGTCGTGATTTAAGAAAGAAAGGGATAGAAGAAGAAAAGAAAGAGAAATAAGAAACACAACAACATCAGATAACTCACAGCGGAACAAATGAAATATAATATATCACATAAAATATTACATAGTATCATATTACATCAGAGTACACAACTTATACAACACATATTAGACAGTTATAAACATCTGTCTAACTATACAACTCAAGAACACAATATACAGATACCATACAAACACAGCGGAACCATAATATATCTACACGTAGAAGCCTCCTGCTCCATTTCTTCTCCAGAATTCGTCTAGCTAACCTGAATCACTTGACTACTCATACATAATATGAGTAGCCAAGAGTTTAATAAAACAGAAAATAAACACTCGGGTCAGACAGGGGTCTGGTGTGAGTAAACGAGTTAAAATTGCTTAACTTTAGAAAATCCTTTGAAAAGAAAAGGTATCACATAAGACTTCCTACACATAAACATGGAAAAGTTTTTACATTACGCTAACCAAAACATTTGATAGGAAATCCGGTGATATTATAATAGCGTCTAGGGTTTTCAAGTAAATAAGAAATAGCCGAAATTGTTACATTATTAAATTCCAGCTACTAGCCACAAAAGTGGGTGATACAAACAAAACCTAGGGTCTCGTAGGAAGAATGGGTTTCCATCAATGGCAGGGCTACTAGTGTACCGCCCGTCACAGTACGTGGCCTAGATTAACGTACCGAGGAGTACGCCCGCTCCCCTGCAACATAAGGCCGGAACCATCCCTTACTGGACAGTCCAGAACAAGACAACCCCGCAGTTGGCCGCGACCCAACTGCCCACACAGCCGAATAAAAAGGGACATCTAGACAGGGGAAAATCTTGTCCTGAAATGGGCGCTACCCACCTAGCCTTGCTGCAGCTCCCCTGTTTTAGCCATTCCCGGGTTGATGAGGCTTGAGGCTGCAATTACCTTTATAGAACACATCTATCTTTGAATGCTCATCGTCCACCTGACGATCTTCTGAAACATTCAATCCATACAAGTTCGTTCCGGGTTCGAACGAAACCGAAGGCACTATCTCGTTGCATTCGTTTTGGAATCACCCTTAGAGTCAACGACCATAGCCCTTGCACTCTAAATCACCATCTCGAACCTATAAGTATTATTACGTCAAACTCATCACGGAATCACCCCCAGAGTTATATTGACGAATAGTTCTTACACCTCGAGTCTTCATTTGCACTCCACTTGGATTAACGACCTAACGTTTAATTGAAATCGATGTGGTTTTGGGATTATCCAAATATGGAAACCCGATCCCGGTCTCACCTAATCTAAACGCCATTTTAATGTCCAAGTTGTTTTAAGGGTTTAAATAATTTAAACCTATATTCAGGATGATATAAACATATAGATGAATCAATTATCACAATAGATAATTCATAACAACCATTCATCTCACAAAGGAACATATCACATATATCAGAGATATCCAAATCATCCAATATCAACCAATCACCCAATATCAATCATCCAATATAAATTCATCACCCAATATCAACCAGTCATCCATAAACAGAATTGATTAACTCTTAACCAATTGGATTACCTAAATCCTTCTTAATTTATTTATTCCAAATAAATAAATTAATCATCTCTTAATGATCTTCTTAATTAATCTTCCTTGATTAATTATCTTTTAATTACATTCAAGTAATTATGCTTAACAATATTCAGTAATTATCCTTTAATTACTATCATTAATTACAATAATTAATGATCCTTCATTTACTTCCATTAATAAATCAATTATAATTAATTATATTAAATCTCAATTAATTATAATTAATTAATCACACTTTAATTAATCACTTTTATTAATCAACCTTGATTAATACATTAATTATATTAACCAATAATCCTTATTAATTAATAATTAACTTGTAATTAATCATCTCATTAATCATAAACAGTAAATAACAACTTGTAACTCTTAATTAATTATATTAACCCTTTGATTAATTAACCTTATTAATTAATCTCTAATTACTTCATTAAGTAATTATTGATAAATTAAATTAATAAATAATCCTTAATTAATTACTTTACTAATTAATTACATTTTTTAATTAATTACCCTTAGTAATTAATCTTAAATTAATCACATTTCATTAATTAATTAATCACATTAATTAATTAACTAAAATAATTAAGTAATTACCTCTTAATTACTTACATAAGTAATTATCTCTAATTACTTCGTTAATAAATCTTGATTACTCTCTTACTTAATTACCTATCAAATAATTAATTCCATCATTAAACAATCCTTAATACTTTAATTAATTAATTACTCCATAATTAATTAAATTCAAAACAATTATACTAATTAATTCCTTAATTAATAACATTAATTAACTTCAAAAAATTATATTAATTAATTCCTTAATTGATAACATTAATTCACTTCAAATAATTATATTAACTAATTCCTTAATTGATAACATTAATTAACTTCAAACAATTATATTAATTAGTTCCTTAACCGATAACATTAATTAACTTCAAACAATTATATTAATCCATCCTTAGATTAATAACACCTAGTGATTAACCATTAATCACTTCAACTTAATTACACCCATGAGTAATTTCCTCTAATTACTTCCACAAGTAATTTCCTTTACTCAATTACATTTAAAAATTAACCCTCAATTACATCATTAAGTAATTACACTTAATTATTCATAGTTAAGTGATTATTTAAAATTAAATAAACAATTAACTAATTATTTAGAATTAATTAGATAATTAATTAATTAACTTCTTATATTTCAAAATCCTTAAGTAATTAAGAAAACATTAATCTTAATTAACAAATCATATTTATTAAGTATTCCTAAGTTCATAACAAAATAATTTAACCATATTTATCTTTATAAATAAATTATTTGAAAAAATCCAATTTAATAACTTAAAAACAAACTTTTTAATTTGGATAACAAAATTATATCAATAACCTTATTTGAAAATAAGGCATTAAAAAAACTTTAAATTATCTAATATAAACTTATTTATTTTCAATATAAATTTGAAAACTTTGTTATTAAAACGTTACTTTTAAAATTTAACTTAAAACTTTGATTCCATATTTAAATTCAAAACACTTTTCTTTAAATTTAAAATTTAATTAAATTAAACTACTTTGAAAAAGAAACCATTTTAAACAAATTTAAATTTTAAAATAATTTTATGCTTTTAAAGTTTGATTAACAATTACTTTTAAACAAAAAGCTTTTTAACTTTGTAATTCTATTTCTTTTATACAACTTGAACTTGTTTTATTTCAAATCGACAAGTTTTAAATAAGCATCAATATCCTTGATTACACAGTATAAACTAAACACAACAGCTCAATCACTCGAGACAAGCACGGAAAAAACACAAGTCTACTCCGAGTAAATTCCAGCTCCATCTCTTCGAGTCGTTCCTCCAAAAACACGAGAACAAACCCACTAAGACCCTAGTTGACCCAAATCCCATCGATTCAACCATTGGAAAAATTAAATTGTATTTTCCCCTTCATCCTTATCATGAAAACAAGCTTCTCCCAAGATTACAAATCAAATTATTGTATAGATCGACGGAAATCACCAAAAACTCCAAAAATGCTCAAACCCAAAATTCACATTAAATACCCAATAAAAATTTATGAATTGTATATCAAAATTCATGATTTTCAATTATGATTTCATGCATGTAGTTCAATTTATAATTTAAGATAGTTAATTTTTAACAAATATTCCAAGATTTACTATAATCCCCTTATTTATAATTATCTGTTGCTTTAAAAATTATGAAACTAATTTTAAAATTACTATCAAACAATATCATACATTTTTCATTTACATATCAAATTCAATTAAGGTATAGATTTGAAATTTTTTTGGCAATTTCTTAAAGAAGAATAACTCCTGTAAAATACAGAGATGAACTTACAGGTCCATCTAAAATTAGACATCCCATACCTTCAATCATGCATACACAACTGTACAAATGTAAATATGTATTCGATATCATAGCAAATTCAACACATGCAACAATAAATTCCACTACAGATTTATTAAAAACTGTTTTAGAAAAGAATTTACTCACCATATTAAATTTGCAAAGCAGTTTAATCCAGGCCCTTGAAATCTTTAAATCCGAATAATATGCTTTTGATTTTGCTGATGAAAAAGAACCCCTTTGCATGCTTCAGTTTTGATGATTTTAAAGAGTTAACTGATGTTGAGCTTGCAGTACAACTTAATCCCTTTGAATTTGCAGGTTTAAATTTGCAGGTTGAAACAAATGTTGATGTTGCAGTTGAACATCCATTTGCATTTGCAGGTTGATGGTTGCAGATTTGCTTTTCATTTAAGTTTGCAGAGTTTACTTTCAGGTTTATTTTTTCTTTTGATTAAATTCAGATTTTATCTTTGCTTTTGGTTTTGATTTCAGATTTGAGAAAGTAAATTTTCTGGTTTTAGTTAAGAAAAATAAACAATGAAAAAGTGATATGTTTTATTAAGATTAAGGAAATTAAATTTTAATTGAAGACACTTGTTAATAAATCTTACACTTGTCACTAATATAGCTTAATTGACTTACATGTGTTTTAGAGATGCCTTAACATGTTTACATTTGTACTTAGCATTTTTTTATAAATTTTTATTTAATTTAAAATGATAATATAACTTACTTATTGAATTTACTATATAAATAAATACTTACATATGTAAATATAAGTTTGCGTTTATAAGAAAATGTTCTGAAACTAATTAAAATATAAATAATTTCTTTATACTTGTATTTTAAAAATCTAAAACATTTATATATATACATTTATAACCATTTTAATTTGAGCATTTTAAAAGAAAACAAAACAAAGCTTGTTTAAATCCTTTTTAAACTATCATATTTTAAAAACAAACAATTATCTTATATTTTGAAAACAAATGAATTAATCTTTAAATTAACTTTTGAAAAATATTAAGTTTTAAAACAAAGCTTTAAATTACAATTCATTCATATATAAATTATTAACAGATTATATTAAATTTCAAAACAACCCAAATTATAACATATACATACATATATATTACAATTTGAAAATACAGATCTTTTATTTAAAACAAAATATATTTCTATTCACAATATATATCAAATATATATATATATATATATATTATAAATAGAATAAAATTTTATTAGCTTTGAAAAATAATTCTATCAATTTTAAATTGTTAAAAAGATATTGATCACAATTACCAGATTAAATATTCATTAACCTTTAAAAGGTTTAAATTTACCAATTTAAATTAAAATTATAAAGAAAAATTATCAAATCAATTTAATTATTAATACAGATTATTAAATTGATATTGCCTAAAATTCCGGGTCGTTACAATCCTCCCCCCTTAAAAGAATTTCGTCACTGAAATTTAAAAGCAAAGATAATTTAATAACCCAGCAAAGATTTCAATTTCAAACAGCAAAGCATACCTATCATCCAGTTACTAACAACCATAGTAATCAATCAAATAAACAAACCCAACTAATTATCCTGCCACAAATCAGAATAAATCCTACTAACACTATCTCGAGTTTCCCAAGTAAAAATTACTGGGAGACTCGCTCTAAAAAAGCTAAACAATCTACACCACCAAAATCCAGAGCTCCTCTCATCTCTAGATCCATCAATCTAAATAGAACATCATACTATACTCAAGTCTAGCACAACTTCCAAATCCAACAGAATTGCAGATTCAACAACCAATGATGAATCAATTCACGTACTCCCTCAGAGATACGCGAAATACAATGAATTCCAGCTATCCAAACTGGCAATTCAATCTTATCCTATCAAAACACAGATAAGAAATCCCAAATGCCTCAGGACTAGCCATCCAATCACTGTTCTCTTAACCAGAGAAATCTTAACAATAATGAAGTCTCCAACTTCGAATTCCAAACTCCTTATCTCATATCTGCATAACTCAACAGACAAATCCTGGGCTGCCAATCTTCTACCTGATCAGCTCAACCTATGCTGATGCTTACAGAAACAACTAGACCAAAACAAACCAGTTCCTGGATCCTATCCAACAGAAAAGTCTTCCAAGATCCGTCGAAATCCAGAACACAAGCTCTACTTCTCAAGCAATAGCAAACTGAACTCACTTCCTTCCTTGCACAGCTGCTACCTCGCATCCGCTGCACAACTCTGATTCTGAAATAGATGAGAATACTGTTGATGAACACGAATACAAACTAATCCAATATATCCGAAAAACTATGTTCATCAAATCCATAAAATCTTACTGACTCATCTAACTCGGTCACACAACCTTATGGCAGAATCCCAAACTCAAAAACTAGATCTGACCAATCCAAACTCCAAAAATTCCGAGTTGCTACACCAACTCTTCTTCTCCAAGAACCATCCTACTACTAGGCTGACTACCAAAATCACTTCTGGAACCAAAACAATATGGAACTCAACTCCAGATGCAGACAAACTTCTGATTACTTTAGTAGCTCCTACTTCCACATGAGAATTCTCAATCTCAACCAAAAGATTGCCCAAGAAAAATTCTCAAATTAATCGCAAGTCACTTTTGCGATCCAACCTAATTCGGATTCCATAGAAACTGTCCTCTCTTTACCAATTAGAACAGCCTTAAGCTTTTCCAAACAAGGTTAACCCTTCAAGAAAACTTTCACCATCTGTCCGGACTGCTGATAGAAGAACCACCAAGATTCTAAACTATTAGAGAAACGGCCACACTGTTGCTTCCAAACTCTACCTCAATGATACTGCGAAGCCAAAAGACCTTCCCGTCAGCACACCGAACACCTCGAGCTGAAACTACTACCACAGCTAACCAAAGACTTCTAATCCAAAGGCTTCTCCAAACCCAAAATGATCAACAATCCACACAACAGACCTTCGGGATGACAGACATCCTATCGAGAAATTCGGGCTCCAAACCAAGCATCAACATCTTGCTCTCCTTAAGGAATGACAAATGAGACCATGCCGAAGCGAAGCAACTCGTTGACCTTAGTCTCATATTCCAAAACATCCAATCTCCTTACTAAAGATCCAGATAACTTCTACACGGAGGAATCTTCCCTGCGGCAGGTAAAGACTGCTCCTCAACCACTTCTAAAACTGCTTCAAGAGAAAACATCTTCTGAAAATACCAATGGATACTGCATCTCATCACGCAGTTATCAAGATACCATCACTTACTTCTGCACTTCCGACAGATCCAAACTTACACTTCCAAGATAAACTCCGAATCTTTAAAAAGATTTTCTTCGGATATCAGAGAAATCCTTACTCCAAATTACATATCTCACTCGAGACAGTATCAGATCTACAGTCTCGACAAAAATACTTCCAACCTCAAACATATGGACCTCTTCCATCAGTGGTAGTCGTGTTACACACACACACACACCCCACTACTCTATCTACCTCTAAAACTTATGTTGGAACATCCGAACAGATAACCCAACAGATTAGGTAGATATAGATATATAAATATATATATAAATTATAAGTACGCTCTCTCAAGAAAGACACCACTCCAGAGCCTAGGTATTCACTCAACCTAATGCTCTGATACCAACTGTGGCGACCTTAGGCTTTTCAACCGTCGGGCAGCGGCTCACTCGATTGGTAGGCTTTTCAACCATCCCAACCCCGCCGTGGCTCACAGTGATACCTCGGGTTTGCTTTTACGGCCAGCCACTCGACTCGCAACCAACCTCACAAGGCCTTATACTACCCCTGGGGGCATGTAGGGGTAAGATTCTCCCATTCGCCACCTAACGCAAAGCGAGAACCCCCTATCATGTTGTACTGTAGCGAACCCGATCCCGGTCTCACCGAATCCAAACGCCATTTTAATGTCCAAGTTGTTTTAAGGGTTTAAACAATTTAAACCTATATTCAAGATGATATAAACAGATAGATGAATCAATTATCACAATAGATAATTCATAACAACCATTCGTCTCACAAAGCAACATATCACATATATCAGAGATATCCAAATCATCCAATATCAACCAATCGCCCAATATCAATCATCCAATATAAATCCATCACCCAATATCAATCAATCATCCATAAACAGAATTGATTAACTCTTAACCAATTGGATTACCTAAATCCTTCTTCATTTATTTATTCCAAATAAATAAATTAATCATCTCTTAATGATCTTCTTAATTAATCTTCCTTGATTAATTATCTTTTAATTACATTCAAGTAATTATGATTAACCATATTCAGCAATTGTCCTTTAATAACTATCATTAATTACAATAATTAATGATCCTTCATTTACTTCCATTAATTAATCAATTATAATTAATTACATTAAATCTCAATTAATTACAATTAATTAATCACACTTTAATTAATCACTTTTATTAATCAACCTTGATTAATACATTAATTATATTAACTAATAATCCTTATTAATTAATAATTAACTTGTAATTAATCATCTCATTAATCATAAACAATAATTAACAACTTGTAATTACTCATCTTAATTAACTTCTTAATTAATTATATTAACCCTTTGATTAACTAATCTTATTAATTAATCTCTAATTACTTCATTAAGTAATTATTAATCAATTAAATTAGTAAATAATCCTTAATTAATTACTTTATTAATTAATTACATTTTTTAATTAATTACCCGTAGTAATTAATCTTAAATTAATCACATTTCATTAATTAATTAATCACATTAATTAATTAACTAAAATAATTAAGTAATTAACTCTTAATTACTTACATAAGTAATTATCTCTAATTACTTCATTAATAAATCTTGATTACTCTCTTAATTAATTACTTATCAAATAATTAATTCCATCATTAAACAATCCTTAATACTTTAATTAATTAATTACTCCATAATTAATTAACTTCAAAACAATTATACTAATTAATTCCATAATTAATAACATTAATTAACTTCAAAAAATTATATTAATTAATTCCTTAATTGATAACATTAATTAACTTCAAACAATTATATTAATTAATTCCTTAATTGATAACATTAATTAACTTCAAACAATTATATTAATTAATTCCTTAATTGATAACATTAATTAACTTCAAACAATTATATTTATCCATCCTTAGATTAATAACACCTAGTGATTAACCATTAATCACTTCAATTTAATTACTCCCATGAGTAATTTCCTCTAATTACTTCCACAAGTAATTATTCCTTTACTCAATTACATTTAAAAATTAACCCTTAATTACATCATTAAGTAATTACACTTAATTATTCATAGTTAAGTTATTATTTAAAATTAAATAAACAATTAACTAATTATTTAGAATTAATTAGATAATTAATTAATTAACTTCTTATATTTCAAAATCCTTAAGTAATTAAGAAAACATTAATCTTAATTAACAAATCATATTTATTATGTATTCCTAAGTTCATAACAAAATAATTTAACCATATTTATCTTTATAAATAAATTATTTGAATTAATCCAATTTAATAACTTAAAAACAAACCTTTTAATTTGGATAACAAAATTATATCAATAACATTATTTGAAAATAAGGCATTAAAAACACTTTAAATTATCTAATATAAACTTATCTAATTTCAATATAAATTTGAAAACTTTGTTATTAAAACATTACTTTTAAAATTTAACTTAAAACTTTGATTCCATATTTAAATTCAAAACACTCTTCTTTAAATTTAAAATTTAATTAAATTAAACTACTTTCAAAACGAAACCATTTTAAACAAATTCAAATTTTAAAATAATTTCAATTTATGCTTTTAAAGTTTGATTAACAACTACTTTTAAACAACAAGCTTTTTAACTTTGTAATTCTATTTCTTTTATACAACTTGAACTTGTTTTATTTCAAATCGACAAGTTTTAAATCAGCATTAATATCCTTGATTACACAGTACAAACTAAACACAACAACTCAGTCACCCGAGACAAGTACGACAAAAACACGAGTCTACTCCGAGTAAATTCCAGTTCCATCTCTTCGAGTCATTCCTCTAAAAACATGAGAGCTAACCCGAGACGATCTCGTCTTCTCCATTCAAAACTTCCCCAGTTCACACACACGCACTTGTGCACGTGCGCGACCATCTACGGCCAAACTTGGTCGTCGCGACCATCGGCGTCAGTCACATGATCGCGTGCGAACCTAGAACCAAACCCAGAATCACGAAATACCAATCGAATCAAAATTCGACCATACGAACAAAAATACTGCGACAGCTCGAACCCAAAAACCACCCACGACCGACAAACTCGACGTTGATGAACTTCGCCGTCGTACCTGATGGTGCTCCACGCTTTGCCAAACAATTCAAACACCTCGCGACATACTCTGGTCCATCATCTCATGTCGCAAAAGCTTCCACAGCCATGCCGAAACACAAACCCACTAAGACCCTAGTTGACCCAAATCCCATCGATTCAACCATTGGAAAAATTAAATTGTATTTTCCCCTTCATCCTTATCATGAAAACAAGCTTCTCCCAAGATTACAAATCAAATTATTGTATAGATCGACGGAAATCACCAAAAACTCCAAAAATGCTCAAACCCAAAATTCACATTAAATACCCAATAAAAATTTATGAATTGTATATCAAAATTCATGATTTTCAATTATGATTTCATGCATGTAGTTCAATTTATAATTTAAGATAGTTAATTTTTAACAAATATTCCAAGATTTACTATAATCCCCTTATTTATAATTATCTGTTGCTTTAAAAATTATGAAACTAATTTTAAAATTACTATCAAACAATATCATACATTTTTCATTTACATATCAAATTCAATTAAGGTATAGATTTGAAATTTTTTTGGCAATTTCTTAAAGAAGAATAACTCCTGTAAAATACAGAGATGAACTTACAGGTCCATCTAAAATTAGACATCCCATACCTTCAATCATGCATATACAACTGTACAAATGTAAATATGTATTCGATATCATAGCAAATTCAACACATGCAACAATAAATTCCACTACAGATTTATGTTTTAAAAAGAATTTACTCACCATATTAAATTTGCAGAGCAGTTTAATCCAGGCCCTTGAAATCTTTAAATCTGAATAATATGCTTTTGATTTTGCTTATGAAAAAGTACCCCTTTGCATGCTTCAATTTTGATGATTTTAAAGATTTAACTGATGTTGAGCTTGCAGTAGAACTTGATCCCTTTGAATTTGCAGGTTTAAATTTGCACGTTGAAACAAATGTTGATGTTGTAGTTGAACATCCATTTGCATTTGCAGGTTGATGGTTGCAGATTTGCTTTTCATTTGAGTTTGCAGAGTTTACTTTCAGGTTTGTTTTTGCTTTTGATTAAATTCAGATTTTATCTTTGCTTTTGGTTTTGATTTTAGATTTGAGAAAGTATATTTTCTAGTTTTAGTTAAGAAAAATAAACAAAGAAAAAGTGATATGTTTTATTAAGATGAAAGAAATTAAATTTTAATTGAAGACACTTGTTTCTAAATCTTACACTTGTCACTAATATAGCTTAATTGACTTACATGTGTTTTAGAGATGCCTTAACATGTTACATTTGTACTTAAGCATTTTTTTATAAATTTTTATTTAATTTAAAATGATAATATAACTTACTTATTTAATTTACTATATAAATAAATACTTACATATGTAAATATAAGTTTACCTTTATAAGAAAATGTTCTAAAACTAATTAAAATATAAATAATTTATTTATACTTGTATTTTAAAAATCTAAAACACACACACACACACATATATATATATATAACCATTTTAATTTAAGCATTTTAAAAGAAAACAAAACAAAGGTTGTTTAAATCCTTTTTAAACTATCATATTTTAAAAACAAACAATTATCTTATATTTTGAAAACAAATGAATTAATCTTTAAATTAACTTTTGAAAAATATTAAGTTTTAAAACAAAGCTTTAAATTACAATTCATTCATATATAAATTATTAATAGATTATATTAAATTTCAAAACAACCCAAATTATAGCATATACATATATATTACAATTTGAAAATACAAATCTTTTATTTAAAACAAAAGATATTTCTATTCACAATATATATCAAATATATATATATATATATTATAAATAGAATAAAATTTTATTAGCTTTGAAAAATAATTCTTATCAATTTTAACTTGTTAAAAAGATATTGATCACAATTACCAGATTAAATATTTATTAACCTTGAAAAAGTTTAAATTTACCAATTTAAATTAAAATTATAAAGAGAAATTATCAAATCAATTTAATTATTAATACAGATTATTAAATTGATATTGCCTAAAATTCTGGGTCGTTAAACAAACATTCTTTGAGTTACTTGTATTTCAATTGAAATTTCACTTGATTGGATTTACTGATATAAGAATGTTAGACTCGAGTCTTTTGTGTTTTGCTTTGCGCTCGAGTCAGACTGAGTGACACAACATTTGAGACTCACCTTTGGAGTTAGAGCTTCACTTGGAGATCCATCTATGTCTATTCAACATTCAACTATCCAGTTGTTGGTTCAGACTTGTCATCTATTTGCATTCGAGATTGCATTGTATCTGATATATTCTGTTGTATTTTATTTCAAACTCTGTTGTTTATATAGTAGCTTCATGAACTACTATTTATCTATTCTACTGCTTATTGTTATATTACTCTGTGTCTATGGTTCTATGATTTATTTATTTATAGTATATGCCGAGTTTTGCCAAATATAAATTAACAATCTGATATTTTGAGCAACTCAAGTCCGACATGTGCGGATGCGAATGGTTGAAAATACCAGGATGTTACACCTCCTGACATCATTCAATTACCCAAGTGTAATACTCCACCTCTATATTCACACTAGCTAAGGACACTATAGAGTAATGCCGTCGACTAGCACGAAGAATAAGGCTGTTGAGGAGCGACAATCTATGTAATTGATTTGTGCGAGTACCATATGCCAGATAAAAGGTCATGCGTTTCATTTCAAGAGGAAATATGATATATCAAATACAAACTCAAAGCTATTACATGGTGGCTATGTGGCCTTCAGAAACAAATATAAAATAAGCATAACACAAAATCAGTCACATATATTCACATCACTAAGACGGAAACAGAAATGAATATTACAAATAGAAGTTAACATCAAAGTTGTGGACATACAAGATCCACTACATCATAAAAGAATAGGTACAAGTGCTAGACAAAACAATAAGTATACATTAAGAAGTCTCTATTTCGAATGTATAAAAGAAAAAACTAAAAACTAAAGTAGTTAGCCAAAAGTCAGATGCTAGTCCCTGCTAAGAAGTCAAGTGGAAGCACCAAAAACACCTCGGTCTGACCCGAGTATTATTTAAGAAGAAAAATAACAAATGGATCAGTCTAGCTAAAAATATCATACAAGATGAGATAGAATGAGAGATATGACAAACATATATGATAAAAATAATGTCATACTGTGACAAGTATATATTTGATAATAATGAAATCATACAATATCTAAAATCTCCTCAAATGTCCAAAAATCATACAGTATCACAAACGGAACGCTATTCCATGACAGCTAACCCATCAATTTTGAGCCGAAGCTCCACAAACGGTCCAGAGACCATGGGTCGCTACCCCACTAATTTGAGCTAAAGCTCCACCGAAACGGGGTTTAGTCCCCCACATAGAAAAAGAGACATCGCACAACGCTAGTCTAAATCACAAAATGATCATTATTGATCGATAAGTGTAAATTACACTAAGCTAGTAAATAAATGAGTTTAGCTTCATGTCCCATAACTACTAGCTTCAGTTAAATATTTACGAACAGATTGTGGATTTCCACTCGAAATTTTTTACGAGATTTCAATCGAACAAGTCTAAGAAATAGCCGACGAAGCAAACACAAGCGTTTCATACCAGTTGTTTTGCTTAGTCATTTAATTGGATTTCTCATACGAATGAGGTAAAGGTTTGTATATACTAATAGACTGGAAAACGGATTTAAAATCGAGCTTTATATTAAAACTAATGTTGAAATCATTTTTGTGAAAGAGTTTGAGTGTTACTACTAGTATAAAAATCTTTGTATTTTAAAGGGACAAATTAGAGAAACGATTTTAAAAACAATCTATCACCAAAATCCACATTCGATGACATGAATTAAAACCATAAAATTCAATATCAAATCCATCATATGGATATTCCCAAAATTCTAGAAAAGAAGTCATCAAAGTCGATAATAAATGACAACAACTAACCGGATCAACATAAATCGATAAAAATTGAAAATCCACTCAAAAATAGGCAAAATTTAATAGGACCAGACGTCTGGTTTGGTTTGGCCAGACGTCTGACCCGGAGTTCTGGAAATTTTATCCTTTTTCTCCTTTTTCTTTCAATTTTCTAAAGCCTCCCAGACATCTGGTTCTGGGTTCTTCCATTTTATTTTTTACCGTTATTTTTTCAGGAGCTCTAACCATACGTCTGGATTTTTCAACCAAACGTCTTGTTGCTTGTGCTGGGCAAAAATTTGCCTAGGCTATTGATGGACAAATCAATTCAGAAGCGATCGAATGAACGATGAATTCTACGGAGTTATGCCAAGCAATAACCCAGCCCTATAGGCTCTTAGATACACCCCAAACAACATGTCCAAACATTTAAGATAGGATCTTTAAAGATTTTGACTTCAAAATACCAAAATTGGAAAATTCGCCAAACCAATTCAAATCAAAAGCAATTGAACATGAAATAGATATTAGGAATTCATACCCAACAACAATGAAAACTATAGACATAGATGTGAGTTCAATAACTCACTTTTAAACTCAGAATCTCTAAAACAAGGAAATATCAATTCCTCTTCACTACACCTCTAGAATCTTCAATCTATTATTAAATGCAAAGTTTTTCCTAAGTTAGGCTATATGAAATTATGAAAATTGGAGAGGGATTGAGATGGAGAAGGTGAAGAGGATGCTTACCTAAGCTTCTCTTTGATTTTAGAACTAGAACTTGAATTCCTAAGAGAAACTAGGGTTAAGGAATTTTAATTTCCTCTTCCCACCACTTTTCCTAGGGCTTGAGTGTTAGGAAATTATAAGTGGACTGAATGAATGAACAGTAGTGGAGTGGAAGCTATTAGATAGAAGGTTTGGGTTCTTTTATTGGGTTAATGGGATAGAACATAACCCAAAACACAAATGAAAATACCAAAATCCTACTCAACTCCAAACATATCAATGTTTATACTTAAACAAGTTGCATTTTATGGTCTCAAGCCCGGATTCGACTGTTTACAAAAAGTCACATTTCGGAATTTAATCCAACTAATGATGCTATATTTAAATAAAACATTTAAATATTTAATCATAAAATATGCGGGTTGTTACACTACGCCATGAGTATAGAAACGTGACTCAACCCCTCCACTGCTACAAGGGTATGTCGCGACACTCCACACACCGCCCAGCTCCACCAGAATCGTGCTGGAGTTGCACCTCGCCACCTACAATCTCGATCCCGCCTCCATATCACCAAACCACGCCCAAAAACCAAGAGATCGCGAACCCTAATTTCAAGCTCTCCCTTGTACACGGTCGAGCAAAAACAAGTCACCCCAAAATACGATCGAAATGAAGATCTATTCTAAGGGAATCCAATTATATATGTTTTTGAATTTTAGAGAAGCACATTGCAAGCTACGTTTTTTCCTTTTTTTTCCTAGTTTTCGTCCTTTTAACGAGAGAGGGAAAAATAATTTTAAAGAGGGGGATAAGTACGATCCAGAATAGGTAGGGTGGCTGTATAATAGGGGTTGACTTTGGAAATCCCATAATATTATTTAATTCCAAAATACCTCGTTTCCGTAACTCGAAATCCTAAACTCCTATCGAGGCATGCCGCCTGGCGTTCCTAATGTTTACCCCTATTCCGAACACAATGGAATAAGTTTTGAGACCTAACTCGTTCGTATGCAGAAGATATCTTTTCGAACCCAATTATTATCTTAAATTTCCGATATTAATTTCAACGCACTTTTATCCCCTATGACCAAACGTTGCATCTGATTACTACGAAATCTAAAATCCGATAATAATACACTATTACAGATCCAATGGAACCGGTCTCGTCGAATTTTGAGACCGTGTCCCATATCGTTATTTTAATGCGTCGATTAAATCGACGAAATCACTTGAAATTCCAGTTTTAAAAACTTACGAACCCAGTTATAATTCCACTAAAATTATATCGATATTTGAAATCATTTTGATTCATATTCAACTCAAATTTCAATCATTTGCACTACTCGTATTACGAAAAATCGCTATATTTGAAATTTAAATTCATTCTACAATTTCAACCAAAATCTACATATTCAAAATCAACATATATTCCCAAATACAACTTTTAAAACCATTTAAATGTTCAAAATCAAATGACGAAAAACTGGGTCATTAAAGAAAACCATTTTAACAACTATACATGTGGTGGAGAATCCAGAATGAAGTAGGATGGTTTGGGGAATGCTACTAAAATGAAGTAAGAGAATGATGATGGATAGCCTTGACTTTTGGGACATAATTAAAATGACTAAAACAGGAACCACGCTAGGCCAATTGAGTTCGCTCCCCCATCGAGAATGTTCCTTCGAAACCGTATTTATTACTTTCTGATTTGATTGGATGCACCTTTGACTATGGGAGCGTGTCTCGAGGAGGGAGGTAGTAGCTGCTATGCGTTACCGCCAGTTCGGATCCGCGAAACGGAAGTATCCTACCCAGGGCATTGCCTCGCGTGCCTTGTCATATTTATCCTGATCGAGCCCACTATGACTTTGATTTGTATTGTACCTATGGAGTTCTCACTGAGTAAACCACCGGTTTGGTTGAGCTTACAGTATCTGTATAGACTACGGTATTTATATAAAATGTGTTAAGAGGGATATGGGTAACGCCTTACCGCTACTTTAATACTTTACTTTACTGTAAACACTATCTATGTAGCGTATTGAATTGTGTATGTAGATAGTTTGATGGATCCTTAAAGGATAGAAATCCTTTTGAGTTATTGATTCATTTCACTTGTACATTTCACTGAGTTGATTTACTTACATAAAAATGTTAATCCGGACTCGAGGGTTTTGTTTTGCTTTATGCTCGGGTCAGCTTGAGTAACAGAGCATTCTAGATTCATCTTTGGAGCCGGAGACTAGTTGGAGATCTTTCTATCTACCTGCTTAGCTATTTCAGTCATCTTTGCTATTTTCAGTTACTTCCATTTCATACTTTGTTACTTTCTTATGTATTAGCAAACTTCTATGTACTTGGGATTTCTATTGTGTTTGCTTTAGACTCTGATGTTGTAATAGCTACATGAACTACTATGTTTATCTATTTTGCTGCGTGATGTTGTAATGTTCCTGTCTGTGATTCTGTGATTTATTCTTATTTACCCTATATTTATATAACAATCTATTGTTTTGAACAATTCAAGTCAAGCATGTGTGGTTTATTGTCGATTTGAATGGTTCAAAATAGTGGGTTGTTACATAACTTTTGCGGACGCTCTTTATTAAGTACTAATTTAAACAAATTAAATGAAGTTTAATAATTAATATTTCATAAATATTAATTAATTAGATTAATTTACAATAAATTATAAATTAATTAAACCATATGGCCCATTCAGAGTATTAATCATTACAATTGTGGAACTCAAATGTGTAAATTCAATCAGCGATTAATATCAAACTGTTCAAATATTAATGTTCACACATTACTTAGCAGGTGGTGTGACATTTTGGCTAGATTTATCGCTTACACATATTTTGGTAAAATCCAATTTTACATATTATAAGCGGTACCTTTTTATGATAACTATTTACACCAATTCTCTTCTGCAAAACTATACCACATTAGGACTTATGGAATTTGGTAATGGTCAAAATTCCAATATCGTCCACATTCAACTGTATAATCCAAATACAAAGTCCTTGGTTCAATAATAACATTTATTATTAACAGAACTGCTTTAGCCATGGACTTTGACTATAAGTTGACATCAGTTTACCGTGGTACTAACCTAATATAACCGAGGAGACGAATTCTCTTTTAAGTGTTTCACTTTCAATGCTTTCACTCGACCCAGCTTTAGTCATTCGATGGACGTCATGCCACGAATAACTATAATCAAAGCGGAGCTTCTATATTGAAGATCAATGGTATTCTTAAGTCAAGAGAACTGTGTAAATTGTTGCGTGATATTCTCTGCATGACTTTAGTTATATTAACCAACAGAAAATTATTGAGTGAGTCATTTTATTGTTATCTAATAACTATCAGTACGTAAACCCTTGGTGCTTCCGGCATTCATGAGTAATACACTGCCCAACATCTGGAGAGCATTATATACGCTAGTCTCAACAGTTGTATCGATATCCAATCTTGATACATCTTGATTAGGAATATTTAAAATGGTATATTTATTTTCATTGTGATAAATTACTTATGGTTACAACACTTTGTAATTCTATCACAAAACATACCAATAATGGATTTTCAATTAAATATACTTTCAATTAAATTAATTAATAAATATAACATATTATATCAAGTATATAATAGAAAGAAAACACCTTTTAGTTTGAACAAGATTGGTCACAAGTTAGATATATGTAAGAAATTACATAATTGCTCCTAGGGCATATCCCTAACTCTATCAATTCGTCCATATAAGTTGTTTTGGTAACAGGACAAACCGAAGTTGCTCTCCTGCAATATCCTATCAGAAATCATCCCTAGGATTAGTAGCGAGCAGCCTATGCATTGAAGATCAAATGAAGATACTACTGCCACATATATATGATATGGAAAATTTCCCTTGAGGTTCAGTGATAAGCAACCTTTCATTCCATTTATTATCATTCCATGTCTTTACCTTCAAATGTGTAAATTGGTACGAAGTGGTTTTCAGATAGGAATCACTAAAATATGATTTTGAAGCTTTCGAACTAATCATTGATAAAAAGATGTTAAGTAAATAGGTGCTTATATTTGATTAATTACTTTCTCTTTATCAAAAATATCTTCTAGAGATATATATCTTTGAAACATGTCTTTTCGGTATATTCAAAATTATTAAACCTCTCTTAACTTTGGAAATACCAAATCATTTTCGTTTCTCATAAATCATTTTGCAAAACCTTATTGAGTAAAAAGAGTCGATAGAAATTATACTAATTCTACTCAACTTCAATTTTCGTATTCAACCTTCACTATCCATAGAATAACGGTGAAATCACTTTTTAAATTCATACGGATAGTATGGGTTCCTTGGAATTTAATACCAAGTATAAGAAGATTATTTTTATACAATCCAAGTTATTTAAAATTGGAAAATTATATCTTTATACTTGTCTCGCTTTGGCATTTCGACCTTATCTATCCCTCACCTAGGAAAGATGCCAGGTGAGCCAGGGCACTGGTTGGTCCTTAACATCTCCTTAGTTTAGGCCCCTCGTATCTGGATCTCATGAATAGAAAAATCCACTCAACTCGTCGGCTTTTAGAGCTAAGATTAAATCACTTAATTTTAACAGCTTTTCTTTAAATCGTTCATTTAAACTCTTCAAAATAAATTATAAAACTTCTACATTATCTTTAAAATACTTAGCTATTTATTTTAAAACATTTATAAAAGATTTGGGAAAGAACACTAAAGTTTAAAGCCATATTTCAAAAGTTATTGAAAGTGCTACAGTTAGTGCTTTTAAGATTTATTGGATCAAAACAACTTTTTTATCATTTAGAAATCCGTTTTTATTACTCAAATCTCTTTAAAAAAAAAATATTTATAGAATTTATGCCATACTTTTAAAGTAAAAATATCAATTTTAAAGAATTTGTCGCTTTGGTTTTCGAACTGCAAACCGCAACTATTTTGAAAACTTGATTTGCTCTTATTTCAAAATCTAGTAAATGAAATCTCGATATTTTTCTTTTGTTTGAAAATTATGATTATAAGAGTTTGGAAAATTCTAATTCCAAAGAATTCCGACTCTAAATTCATCACAGAAATGGATTTAAACTTTTATGGCGCGAAGTCACGAATTATCATTATGCGATGCGCCCATTTTAACTCAACTTTCATATTCTTTTCAAATCTTGTTGAAACACTTTTTAAATGTTTATAAAAAATTTCTAAATTATTTTAAACCGTTTTAAAGAGGTTTAACAATCTCATATAAACCATTTCATTTATCAAGGAAAGTGATTTCCTTTATGATATTCGATTTGTATTAAACGTTAATTGTCTACACATTCAAACAAACATATTATCATATCCAAACATGGTTCACAATCACTACAACCAAGCATAGCCAAAAATACATATCATCCAAAATATCATAATATAAATAGAGTTTCTCAACTTCATTAGTTTCTAACATTATGAAAATTCTCTATAGCTTCGCTACGATTGAGTCAAAGCTTATGGAATCGAGCCTTGGACCTTTCGATGGCCTCGACCTAAGCTTGCAAGTGGAGATGGGCTCGGACTTGGTGGTAGGAGGTGGTGGCCATGAGTTTTGAGTGGAGATGTGGAGTGATTTGCCTGGGTTTGATGTGGAATGTATATATATATAACTTTGTTTTTCCATAAATTTGCAAATATTTTCTTAAGACATGGAAGCCATCAAAGAAGGGTTCTTAGAGCTTTAAGAAGAAGGAAGAAGAAATGAATGGATGAATGAAATAAGAGACAAGGCCTTATATTTATAGGCAAAAATTTATGAAAAATATCTAAATGTGCATTTCATTTTCTACCCTCAACCCACACCCATCCTTTCCCATCGTTCCACACATTAATCCCCCATCCCATATGCCTCTATCACATCACTTCTCTTCCATGCCATGTGCATTGACTTTAAATGCCTCAAGAGTGAAGATAAATGAAAATATCATGATATTTTTTTCATAATATCATGATATATTTATCATATGTAAACATGTGTATATGTATGTGTGTGCATGTGACATGTATATACATATATATGTTTGTGCACAAGAGAACAAATAATGTTGCAATGACTTTGAACAACTTCCGTTTGTTAACCATTGAAAATCGAAATGCCGATTCCTGGTCACATTTTCACTTATAAATTAAATTACATATAAATGTAAACAAAATTTGAAAACTGCTTTCTCATTACAATTAGATTATAAAACCATACAAATCAATACTAAACAATTGTTTACAAAAAGTGCTGTCTTTTCGACAAAACGTTATGAATTTCTTATATTTTCAAATCAAGTATATATCTTCATAAAACTACCATAAATGATTTATTGTCACTATATAACTAATTAAAATAAATTATCACCATTTTAAAACAATTATTTAATTATTTAAACTTAATTCAAATATATCAGAAAATTTATAAAAGTGATGACAGCCTGATGATGTCATAAATACGTTTTATTTCCAAAAAGAAAATAAACAATTTTATTTCATATTCTTGTTTAAATGGATAAATAAGTGTATGCATCTAGCTTCGTGTGAGACTTCTGATAATTATAGAGCTGTTTATTGATAAAACAATTTTCGACCATTTTTCGATATGCCTTCAAAGTTTATATTTTTGAAAATACTTATTCAAAACAAGATTACCATCATTCTTTATTGTTCAAGATAACATAATCTATTTAAAAAGCCTTATATTTAAATATTTAAAAATAAATATAATTTATCAAATTGATAAATTTATGGGTCGTTACATACTCCCCTCTTAAAAGAATTTCGTCCTGAAATTACAACACAAAACCCAAAGGCGTTTGCCTAAAATATTTATTTTTAAGCTTACACTTGTACGATGTATATAGATCATACATATGTAATATCTAATTCGATTTACTATTCGAATATACAACTTTAGTTTCGAACAAGTATTGATCTCTTGATCCTCTAGTGTAGACTCTGATTAGGCTCTTTAGATCAGAAACCCTTACTTTTTCTGCATAGCTCTAATCTACGATAGAAAAATCTAGTACCCGACCATAAACCTTCATTAATTTTTGCCATCAAGAATTGAGTGGTAAATCCTTTTTTAGACCAGTGTAAACACCTTAAAGTCATATACTCGAATCTTAGATCAGAATTGTGCGATAAAATTATCTATGTACCTCCTACGTACTTAGTTGTATCAAATTCCTTTTTCAAAATTATTTATGAAAGCATTTCAAAAACCTTTATCTTTTATTCAAATATTTTTATAAAGATGCTTCTTCATATATAATAAAATTTTCTATCTTATTTCCAAAGAAATCAATTCAATTTCAACACTTAGAAAATACTGCTATATACTTAAATCAATAAAAATCTTTGAGGAAAGCTTCATATTTTCCAAAACACATTTTATTAGATCAAAACGATTGTTGTGTAAAACATCATTACGACAATCGAAGACCGCTAGTACAAGGATCTGATTAATCATACTTAATATTAATTTTTAATGTCGAACTTAAACTATTAGTTAACAATAAAGCCGATCAAGTTGGGGTATCATTGGCTCTTAGTCCTTGAATGGAAGACATTCTTAACTTAAAAATGGATACAAATTACCTACCTCTAACCTTTACATCTAATATAGGATATGAATAAATCCCATATACTATGTAAAACATCTTCTTTCGAAAATCACCTACTATAACAATATTATTATAGTCTATGTTTTCATGTTTTCTTGAAAACATTTATTACATCAATAACGTTGAAATACATGTCTTCCTATCACTTAACATATTTTAATTACTTTTAAAACATTCTTTTAAGTGATTATTTTACTTTTAAAAATTAAATGTATCTCCCTTTATAAAAACCATCCTCTATTTATCAAGATAAACTCTTTTATGTTCGTGTTTTATAATCTCCTTCCGATTTTATAAAACTTCTTTTAAAAAATATCTTTATTTATAAAATTCTATTTATAAATCTATTTACAAAATATCAATTACAAATCCATTTTTAAACATTTATAAAATACCGTTTATAAATCTATTACTTTATTTATTAAATATTCCTTTTATAAATCTTTTATATATACCATTTCGAAAATATTTGTTTTGAATTATTTCGATCTTCTTTAAAACTATATTTCCTTTGTATTAAAAGATGGACTTACATGTTGAAACACTCATTTTTTCAAAATAGCTTTTATTTTGATCAAATACAAATTTTATTATTTAAAATTATCACTTTCAAATCATTTCTCGTAAAACATATTTTAACTTTAACAGAAACTCTTTTATAAATATAAACTTTCCATTTTATAAACACTATTCCTAAAATTAAAGCTCCTACCAAATCATTTTATATTTTTTTCAAAGCCTTTCCAAAATACCAGGATTTAAATTTCCAAAAATCTCTTTATAAAATACAGTTTATAAATCCAATTTATAAAATCACTTATAAAATGCATTAATAAAATTATTTATCTTAAATAAATTCCTTTAATCCTCAACTAATATTATTATTTATTGAATACCACATAGTCAAATTGTGAAACTAAATTCACGAGGTGTTTGTATTTAAACTTTTAAATCAAACAGCTAATCAATTAATGATAATGATAGAATATTATCATTCCCTTAACAAACAAACACTACACAAATAACAATATCTTTTGAAAGATATTACTTTATATTCAAAATATAATTCTAGGTAAAATTATTTCATTCATCAAATTTCCAAACAAAAATTATTTTTATATAGCATTAACAAATACACGCTCATATATAATACTCTCAAATAGGCATGTTAACGTATACTTTCGGATGGGATAGCGCCATAACTGCATCCGCATCTAAAATCATTTTCGGATGTTGGATATCCACATTCGTGGATACAGACAGATATCAAATAATTATCCTATCTACTAACGATCGAAAAAACAAAAAATATAAATGGAAAATTTTTGTCTGTCGTTAACTTTGTTCACCATTGATTAAAAAAATGTTAAAAATAAACAAATATAATTATAAAAATAGTTTGGAGCGGTTAATATGCATTTAGTGTGTATAATATAAACTTCTATCTTGATAAAACCATAAATAAATATCTTTCACTTTACTAAAATATACATAATTTAAACTATAATCTGGGAAAATACCGAATGGATAATTTTCGGATGTGGATGTCTTCATATCCACATCTACATCCGCATCCATTTTTCCTGATATCAGATATTTTATCTGCTTTTCGGATGCGGATGCAGACGGATTTCAAATATGTCGGGTATTCATTGACAGCCCTACCCTCAACTCATTCTTGGGTGTTACTAACCCATCTCTAATGTAACAACCCGTAATTTTTTATAATTAAAAATAGTTAATTTAATAAGATTTGGTAATTAAATATTGAAAGAAATAGAAATTGGTAATTCAATGATGATGTAGCAACTAAAATGAATGGTAAGAATGTTAATTTAAGCTAATTACTAACAATTGAAATTAAATCCCAATAAATGAAATAATGTAAAGATCATACTTCGTTATAAATTAAATATACGAAAACAAATGTAATTATGGAATTAATTAATGAAATAATACAATAAATGGCGATTGAGTAGAATCAATATCATGTAAGTAAATATAATAGTTGATTTTAAATAATAAACCCCTACAACGGTGATTAAAGGTTAAAGGGTAACAATGATTATGTTTACCAATTTATTTAGTCTATTAAGTTGAAATGGAAAATCAATTTTTAATAAATGTAAATAAATGTTACATTAAGGTGAAATGTAATACAATGTTTAAAAGTTGTTAAATTGGAGTATATTAAGGTAATGAAAGATAAAACAAAGGTTAACTAGTTTATAGAGTAATAATGGACTGAATAAAAAGATTGGAATTGAATCAAATCAGTCTATTGGAATTAATTATAAATTATTAGAATTCAATTTATAATAAATGGATTTATTATAAGCAAATGAAATTAAATACAACATAAATGGAAATTAAGATGAAATTGGGAAATATTAATGTACTCAGATATAAACCAATGTTAATTATATCCTTATCATAATAAAGACTTGAATTACAAGGTTTAAAATTTAGTAAATGGATTTTTGAAATTTTAATTTATAATTTTCGAATTTAATGAAATTGAAATTAAACACTGAAATTGATGAATTAATCAACTTTAAATTGACATCTAAATTTGTTTAAATTTTTGGAAATTATTAAGAGATCAAAAATGATAGAAGTTGTAAATTATTAAATTTAAACTGAAAAGTGACTTAATTAATTTAATAATAATTTATTTAATTAAATGAAAAATGGTCATTTTGGCCACTGACTCGGATTTCGACGAAACCAGTTTCATCGGATCCATAATGGTGAGTTATTGTAGGGTTTCAAGTTTTGTAATGATCAGACTTGTCATTTGATCGTACGGACTCGAAACGCCTAGAAATCAGTTTAATTGTAATCAATAGAAATCAATATGAAATAAGCTGATTTTGTCATACTTCCTCATACGATGGAACTAGGACTTGAAAACTATTTTATTGAGTTTAAAGTATTTAAAAACATCTATTTTGATATATGGGTTGACCCAGTTTCGTTCTGGAGTCGAAACGGGCTTTTTGGGTCGTCTATCGTTCAATCAATCTTGTCCATTCTTTCTGTTTCAACTTTTTCCTATAAATAGTTCGTTATAAACCCTAGCCACTCCTCATAATCATTTATCTGTACGTACATCTCCTTCTCAACTCCTCATTCCAATGGTAGACAAAACCTAATTCCCAAATTCCTAATTCAATTTCAAATTTCAAAACTAAATCAAAAATTTAACTCCTCAATACATATCAAACTATATATCGATTTGAAGCTCCCAAAGAGAGCAATTTGGATCCATTGTCTGTTTTTTGATCTGGGTTCCTATATGCCCAGAATTCGATGATCAATTCTCGGTCGTTCGTTTCGTCACGATCGATAGCAAATGATCGTCGGTTGGATGGTACTGGACTGTGGGGACCGATGCATGCAGCTTATCGATGCTTGTGGTTCTTCATTTCAACGGTCGGATGGGGTGCTAAATTCCAGTTAGGATTGAAGGAGGTGCGGCTGGTGGTATTTGGGGTGATCGGAGCTAGGCAGTTCGAAGGGGGCGGCGAGGCGAGTTCAACCAAGGCGGTCGGTGTGGCCAATGGCGGCCGAAAGTGGTGGATCTTCGTGGTCAACGGCACGTCAAGGGTGGCTTCGGGAGATTCGAGCCTGCTGATCCAGAAAACGAGGGTTTGGGTCTGTAACGAAGGACATGGCAAGTATATATCTTTATTTTATTCTATTTTAATAATATGAATTCCAAATGTTTTAAAATTGCATAACTTTCACATATGAGGTCCAATTCACAGCGGATTCTTAAGTTGGTATCGCATTAAAATTCCGGACATTTTGACGCTTATTTGGACTAATTTGGAGACTGTTTGAATTTTGGGCTTAAATTGAATTCTAATTCGATTTAAATTCAAAGGTAAGTGTTTTAACCCACTCGTAACTTTTAAAATTTCTTATGTTTGTTAAATTTAATTTATGATGTGATTAGGAATTTATTTATGATCGTTTGGTTCATTTTGAATCATCATCTCAGTTAATTTAAATTTATTTGAATTAAATCGTTATTTAATTTAAAATTAATGTAAATTGCTAGTTAAATACCTGTTATTGATTACCAGTTCAATACTGTTATTGATTGATTGTTTTGGATAATGATTGTGATGGATGTTGATTGTTGATGTTGGTTGAATGGATGTTGTGTTTTGTACCATTATAAACTGCAAGTTCATTATGGATATTTATTTACTTTGGGATTGCGGTTTGAAATGATATACAACCGTAAAATGTTTAAATGGCGGATTGAAATGATAAATATCCATATCACTTGACCCTAGGATAGAAAATTATATACGGACAACGGATTGGTTAAATTAAATGATTTTAAAATCCTTAAAATTTTGAATTTAATCAATTGATGTTTTGAAATAAAATTTGATTTATAATAATGGAAGTATTATAGAAAAATCAAGTTTTGGGTTAAAATGCTAATTGGTTTAAAAAGGAATTTCTTTAAGAAATTTAATCGGAAGTTTAAAGTTAAACTTTTATATATGAATGAAATTCTATCGAAATTAAGTTATTGAATTTGTTTGAAAATAACTTTGAAATATTTTGTAATTGGAGTAATCCGTATTGATATTTTGAACATGGATTGAAACGATATGAAGTTCGATACTTTATTGAAATTTGGTTTGTCAATTTGGAATGATCCAAATATGTTGAAATGAAATGAATAGTTTCATTTGATATTAAATTCAAACTCATATTTTAATATAAACTGTTTTAAAAATATATTATTTAAAAATTTCTAATTATCAAGATTTTCAAATTTATTGAACTATTTAACTAATATTAACTATATGGATTATTTTAATCTATTTTAAACCAATTTAATTTATTTTATACTAGTTAAACTATTTTAATTTATTATAAATCTAAGTAATCTATTCTAAAGCTATTTAATATATTTTAATTATATTTAATTTATTTTAAATCTATATTAATTATTTATAACTATTTAAACTATTTTCTTCCAAATTCTGAACCAAGTAAAATAAACAGGTTTATATTCAAATTTCTCGATTTTTAAAGTGAATATGGTTAATGACGTCATAACCTAAGTTGCGATTTAAAAGTTATAACTAATTGAATATGATGATTTTGGAGTAAGGATTTTACCTATTTTGGAAGTATGATTTTTGAAAGAAATCATGATTTTGGAAATGATAATGATTTGAAAGTGATATAGTTTTGAGAATACGATATTTTGATATAAACTGTGATTTGACTTTGAAAGAAAATATAATTATCGAACTATGATTTCAAAAGGCGAATATGATTTCGAAAGTAAGTAATGATTTCAAAAGTTATATGGTTTGAATTGAATATGATATTTTGATATCAATTATGAAATGATTTTGGAAATGTAAAAGAACCATCCGGTGTGTAATAAACGATTGGTTGTCAAAGAGAGCGGGATCAGATGTTGTCATACTCTCTGCTAATACCGAAAACCACTTCGACAACTATGTACGCGGTGGAGGTTCCAGAATGAAGTAGGATGGTAGCGACGATCCTAGAGGTATATACATGGACCCGACTCCCGTGAGTTGGCATAAGGTGGCTAAAACAGGAGCGATTCTTGGGCCACGTGAGGTTATTCCTCCGTTCGGGCACACTCCAGCGATACTAAATTCTGACTTTTGATTTATTTGGTGTCCACCCTTCGATTTTTACTCAGGAGTGTGTTTCGAGGTGGGCGGTAGTAGCTGCTACGCATTACCCCCAGCCTGGATGCGTAATTTGTATATCTACCCTAGCATTGCCTAGTTGTGCCGTGTCACCTACCCTAGCGCACCTTCTATGCGTTCGTTTTGTACCATACCTATGGAGTGCCCTCTGATGGCGTCCAGTACGGGCCGGATTATGGTACTGTATAGATATAGGAATATATAAAATGTATTAAGGTGTAAAATTTAAAGCCTTAACGCTATTTTAATACTTTTACTTTACTGTAGACATATTATAATAGCGTATTGTACTACATAGTAGATATTTTAACGGACCCTTAGGAGATGTGAATCCTTAGCATCTCTTAAGTTACTGCACTCACGTTAGACACTGGATAGGAGATGTCAAACCCCGTAAACATCTCTAACTCCGTTCCACTCATATTTATTTACCGTTGATTTAACTTACATAAGATCTTTTAGTTCCAACTCGAGTGTTTTGTCTTTTCAATTCGCTCGGGTTAGCCTGAGCATTTCAAGATTTGAAAATATTTCTGAAGGACGAAGGCGAAGTTTTTATTATTATTATTTACTATATTATTCCACTGCATCGCACTATTCCGCTGCATTATTATATATTTATCTCTGACATGTGTAACTCTGATTCTGTGTTGTATAAGTATAATCAAATGTTTTGTAAACAACTTCATAAACTGTTATCTGATTATTATATTTTATCATTCCGCTGCAAGATTCTGTGTTGTCTTTTTTCCTCTCTGCTTTTTCTTATTTACCCCAATAACAATCCTCCCTTTTGTATGGTTTGAGTTGGCACGTGTGTCTGCTTAAATTGTCCAAAAAGGCGGGATATTACAATTGGTATCAGAGCTTTGGTTTAGCGAAAACCTTAGCTTTGTGGGGTCTGACTCTTTATTAATAGGGTAGTAATACCCTAGAAAGAGTTGCTGGGTGTATATATATGAGAGAGCATATTTTTTAGTGTTATAAAAGGTTTTTATATTGTGTTAATTTGTTCTGTTTTGTATTTATAAATTCTGGTTGGTGCGTAGGACGTTATGACGTCGATAGAGATTTCAAACACTTAAAAGGACAGATCGATAATATTGTTTTGAGTATAGGTGAATAAAATAATTTTGCCTATTATATTTTTGTATATAAAATAAGAAATTTTATAAATGATATATTTGATTGTAATATTTTGTTTGTTAGGTAGCGAACTTTATAGGTATTGGTTGAAAAAAAAGCTTGCAAATCAAATAAATATAAATTGAAATTTTAGAACTTAATTTTCGGGATTCTGAAAAAATTTCTTTCGAATGATTTTGGAATATAATAATAACATAATTAGAAGTATTTTCTGATATAAATATTTCAATATAAATTTGAAAGAATTGGTTTAAAGAAATTTGGAAAGAAATAAGTTCTACACTCCCCTCTCTATCGTTAGAAAATAATCTCGGTGATGAGTGCATGCATCATTGACATTCATTTTCAAGTTTCAAAGTGGAAAGACCATAGTAGTTGCTTACTACACATTTGTTTTGATAAATAAATATAAATTTTATTTCCAAATGTGATTTGATACATATAAAAGATATGATATATATGTTATTTTAAATGATTTGAAATGGAACCCGGCATTTAGTTCTTAAATTGCTATAAATTAGAGATTTTAACTAATGAAATGGAATTTAGCTAATTAATAACTGGAACTCTAAAATGAAAATGAGAAATTAAAGACTAAAGTTATAAATGAATCATATGAGAAGTTTGAAACTGGTAACCTGTAAATAAATAGAGTATAAAATATAAGAAGTGGTAACTATTGAACATATATTTACTAAATTGAAATAAGATAAACTTGGGTAACTTTCAATTTCTTTCATAGAAGCATATATATAACTTACCAAAATATTAAAAGTTGTAATGTTTAATAAGAATATGTAATGGAAATTTTACAAGTAAAACCTATGTAATGAAATTGTACAGTGAACTTCTTTTATAAACAAGAATTTAATGTCATAATTGTTATAACTTAAGTTATAACTGAAATTTTGCTATATAAATGTGATAGAAAGTAAGTATTGTAAGTAGATGATTATAAACTTAAGTTAATAACTTGATATGCTAAGTAACTGAATTAAACGAGAATACTATAAATAAATAAATGTAAATAAATGAAATCAAGTAATGAATGAATGAATGAATGTAATGCAATAAAAAGAAATTGACATGATATGAATAAATGAAAATGAATTTTGTAAGTAATAAATGCAAATAAATGAAATAAACACTGAATGAATGGAAAAAAATGAACAACAAACCTTGTGAAAAGAAATTAATAAGAATAAACTTAAATAATGCTAGAATCTGTTGTTTGTTTGGTTTATAGATTGTTTGGGGAATGATACTTCTGATTGTTTGGATGTATAAATAATCTATTGAGTTTTATCTAAGACTGTTGAGTTAATGATATGCTTAGTAGTTATTTGACATTCTACGTGATTAAAAGTGTCTTAATCCGAACAAACTATTTGTTTGGTTGATATGGATGGATAACTGATTTGTATTGATTTCATATGATGAATGTATGTTGTGGTTGCAAGTGATTGTTGGTTTATACTGTTTGATCTGTTAGTGGTTGAAACAACTTTAAACATTTCATTTTATATAATTATTAACTTTTTTGGATTATATAAGTGAAATACAGGTTATGAAAGCAATGGTTACTGCAGTGGTTTCATAATTAAGCATTGTTTCCCGACAAATAGGTACGTTCTCAGATTACGGTTTTCTAGCGGTATTATATATATTTTCCCATTGTTATGATATATTATTTTGAGATATTGTGGTATATATTGTTATATTTGATATTATATTTTCTCCCGAGCTTCTCTATACAAAGGAGACTCTGCCGAAATTTTTCAAAAATTTTAGACCTAGAAAACTTTTGTGAAGTGTTTTCCAAATTTTATTAGTTGAATATAAAGGATTAAATGGTTATAAATGGACATATTTTATTTAAATGAATTAACTTTGTAAATTTTTTATTCTTAAATTAAATATTTTGAATAAGATATATATTGATTACTTAATTCCTTCTTTCCCCTTCTTTTTCCTTTTCGGGGATGAAAAGTTTTAAGTGGGAGTGAGTGTAACAACCCTTAATTTTTAATAATTAAAAATAGTTAAGTTAATAAGATTTTGGTAATTAAATATTAAAAGAAATAGAAATTGGTAATTCAATGATGATGTAGCAACTAAAATGAATGGTAAGAATGTTAATTTAAGCTAATTATTAACAATTGAAATTAAATCCCAGTAAATGAAATAATGTAAAGATCATACTTGGTTATAAATTGAATATATGAAAACAAATGAAATTATGGAATTAATTAATGAAATAATATAATAAATGGTGATTGAGTAGAACCAATATTATCTAAGTAATTATAATAGTTGATTTTAAATAATAAACCCCTACAAGGGTGATTAAAGGTTAAAGGGTAACAATGGTTATGTGTTACCTATTTATTTAGTCTATTAAGTTGAAATGGAAAATCAATTTTTAATAAATGTAAATAAATGTTACATTAAAGTGAAATGTAATACAATGCTTAGAAGTTGTTAAATTAGAGTATATTGAGGTAATGAAAGGTAAAACAAAGGTTAACTAGGTTTATAGAGTAATACTGGACATAATAAAAAGATTGCAAATGAATCAAATCAGTTTATTGGAATTAATTATAAATTATTGGAATTCAATTTATAATAAGTGGATTTATTGTAAGCAAATGAAATTAAATACTATGTGAATGGAAATTAAGATGAAAATTGGGAAATGTTAATGTACTCAGATATAAACCAATGTTAGTTATGTCCTTATCACAATAAAGACTTGAATAACAAGGTTTAAAATTTAATAAATGGATTTTTTGAATTTTAATTTATAATTTCTGAATTTAATGAATTGAAATTAAACACTGAAATTGATGAATTAATCAACTTTAAATTGACATCTAAATTATTTAAAATTTTGGAAATGATTAAGAGATCAAAAATGATAGAAGTTGTAAATTATTAAATTTAAACTGAAAAGTGACTTAATTAATTTAATATTAACTTATTTAATTAACTGAAAAATAGCCATTTTGGCAACTGACTCGGATTTTGATGAAACTAGTTACATCGGATCCATAACGGTGAATTATTATAGGATTTCAAGTTTATAACGATCGGACTTGTCATTTGATCGTACGGACTCGAAACGCTTAGAAATCAATTTAATTGAAATCAGTTGAAATCAATTTGAAATAAGATGATTTTGTCATAACTTCTTCATACGATGGAATTAGGACTTGAAACGTATTTCATTGAGTTTAAAATATTTGAAAACAACTATTTTGATATATGGGATGACCCATTTTCGTTCCGGAGTCCAAACGGGCTTTTTGGGTCGTCTATCATTCAATCAATCTGGTCCATTCTTTCCGTTTCATCTTTTTCCTATAAATAGTTCATTATGAACCCTAGCATCCTCATATTCATTTGTCTGTACGCACATCTCCTTCTCAACTCCTTATTCCAATAGCAGATAAAACCAAATTCCCAAATTCCCAATTCAAGTTCAAATTTCAAAACCAAATCAAAATTTTAAACTCCTCAATACATATCAAACTATATATCAATTTGAAGCTCTCAAAGAGTGCAATTCGGATCCACTGTTTGTTTTTCGATCTGGGTTCCTATGTGACCAGAATTCGATGATCAATTCTCGATCGTTCGTTTCGTCACGATCGACTGCAACCCATCGTCGATTGAATGGTACTGGACTGTGGAGACCGTCGCACGCAGCTTATCGGTGCCTGTGGTTCGTCGTTTCAGCGGGCGGATGAGGGCTTAATTCTGATTAGGGTTGAAGGAGGTGCGGCGGCCGGTGGTGTTTGGGGTGATCGGACCTAGACAGTTCGAAAGGGGTGGCGAGGCGAGTTCAACCAAGGCGGTCGGCGTGGCCAATGGCGGTGGGAGGTGGTGGATCATCATGGTCAATGGTAGGTCAGGGGCAGTGTGACGCCCCACCTCTATACCCATGCTAGCCAAGAACACTACGGTGTAATGTTGTCAACTAGCGCGGAGAATAAGGCTGTTGAGGAGCGGCCATCCGTAGTTAGGCCTTACACTAGTATTGGCTATCTCGATAAGAGTGGTATATATATTCTTTCATTTTTCATCTCTGATTTATTTGCTCCCATCGACATACCCCAATTCCAGTATAAAACGTACTACGATGTTTCATAATAGTTTAGGACAGTAAATATAATAATAACACAGATAATATAAATGCGGAACATAGATAAAAAACAGAAAGTCTCATATATATAATAACCGATGTCAGTTACAATACATGTGATACAATACATATGATACAACTACAACTGTCGACACTGGTATATATACAAGTACATTATCGACTAATATACATGAATACATATCAACCAATCCTATGACACGACAACTCCAAAATGTATGAAAAGTCTTCGTAGCTCAAATAGCAACCCAAAGCAAGATATCTACAACCTGAAATAACTCGGGCCCGACCCGAGTATTAAATTCAAAAGAAAATAATACACGGGTCAGTCTAATTCAAACTCAGTTATTAATGTGCAGAAGCAATAATATTTAAGTAATCAAATAGACGACAGTCACAATAAATCTCGTCTATCCGATCCTTAAATAAAGAAATCGGATAACGATAAATATAACACGTAACAGTGTTGAACAACAAATCAGCAAATTAAACCAAATAAGAATACAATTCAGAATATGGAATTGAATAAACAAAACAATTCAAACCATTGAAATATCAATTAAAATATTAATTCGAGTAGGGCTGCAGTACACGCACGCGTGCACTGCCTCGCCACCGCAGTATAAGGAATATGCAAAAGATCAATAAATCAAAATAAGATAGAATATCATAAAAGCCATACCGTGTGGCTGCAGTTCACGCTTGCGTGCACTGCCTTGCCACTACAGTGATAATGTACCCAAAAACTCAATTCCGTGTGGCTGCAGTTCACGCTTGCGTGCACTGCCTTGCCACTACAGTAATGATGTACACAACCAGGCACAAGGTCAAACCGGAATTATTAGCTGGATTCAACACAGGGCAGGTGTACAGGCTATGACTTCAAGCATAAAGCAGTTCAATATCCAAGCAACAATGAAAAACAATGGAACCAACTCAAAACAGTCACAATATGAAGACAGCAAGTAAAACTGCAATGCTCAAACTCAGGTGGACATCACTGACTTAAGTATACAAGTGACACAGCAATGCATAGAACCAAGACACAAAGGAATGTCAAAATGATAGTGAAGTGGTCAAAGAATAGCCATACACAAAGATAAAGCACCATCCAGACCAGGTAGTACAAGTATCAAGACCGAAGTCAGATGAAACAATGCCCAAAACACCAGATGAATACCAGCATCAAATAGCGGTTCCAACTGATGATATACAGCAAGTAGTACAAATCGAAGACTACAATACTATGGCTGGAACAAAATACCCAGACGAATTCCAACAATTTGTGGATCACAGTTTCACAACCAAAATAAAGACCGAAGTCAACACTGAAAGCAGCTGCAGAACCAATGCGAATTCTGTTCTAAAATACTCACAAAATAAAGTTTATAGATTCCAATCCAAAGTCATAAATCATCCCAAGTATTAAAACAAAATCATACGGCCGAGATAATAAATTGATGAACTCAAATAATCAAATACGAATGAATATTAACTTCATGAAGACCATGCGTAAACATGTATATACACATGTAATGACAGCAAAAACTCAAACTAGGCATGGATTTAAGCATGACAGTGGCAGTGATCAAGTGTAGATGTATTTACAAGAGTACAAAAGGCAGTAAAAGAGGCAAAGAAGTGATGTACAAATGAAAGAAAACATGACCAAAAAAGGTCAAACTCAACACAGGACCATAAAATGTCCAGAGCAGGTTACATAAAAATCAAAGTTCAGTGAAACTCAAACAACAACAAAACTGCGAGGAGCCAAGATATGGCAACAATGAATGCATAGTTCAAATGAACATCAAGGACCAGTTTCGACCAAGTGTGCAAATGCAACCAAATGTGCAAAGATGCACAATCATGCCCAGCTTCCTATTTAAATGCACCAATGATGAGTTCAGGATCAAGAAATACATATACAAATGCAAATTTGACAAATGCAAAACACATGGAGGCAAAACCCAAACCAAACAGTCAAGTTCAAGCATAGAAAAGGATGGCCAAGAACTGATACACGCAATTCAGTGAATGGCAATATCAATATCTGGATAGTGCCAATGTCGAACAATCCAAAACAAATAAATGAAACAAAGTAGAGGCTGGCATCAAAACCAGTTCAGCAATCAAGTATAACTGAGATCAAGCAGGGATGAACAAACTCTGGTGGCAAACTCGAACAAAAAAATCAATGTCGTGCAATTCAAGTAGCAAAGAAATAACCCAAAGTCAGATGAAATCAACATCGCCAACATAAAAATCGAAAAATCAGAAATCGAAGCCACGTTATTCAAACAACAAGCGAACATACGAATTCGAAAAAAGTCCAAGTAAACAGAATTGGAACAAGTCAGAAATCAAGCTAGGTTTGAATTAGATGTAAGTGAAGCAATCACTTACCTGATTTACGAACTCGATCGTACGGAGGAAACGGACGGGGTCGCCACCATTTTATTTTCTTTCATTTGTTAGGTTTAGGGTTATTGAAAGAAAATGAATGAACGGGCTTTTTAATTGAAGAAGGGAGGAACGGTTATATCCTTAGATAATTATCACTACCCAAACAAAGAAACATGACCCGAGATTCAAATTTACAAAGCTCAACCCTTAACCAAATTTTCAAAAGAATTTCAACTTGATTTAAAAGTTCAAATAGCCATTAGCTAGGAAAAGAAATCGTGCAAAGACGATAATTAATCGGTACCAAATACTGGGTTGTTACAGACTTCCCTCCTTAAAGAAATTGCGTCCTCGCAATCATGAGGAATAAATGGACAAAAGGTAACAACCATAAAGAACATCATCACAAGATGAAGAAATTTGAAATAGGAAGTTCACCATAAAGAGCTTGAAAGAGTAAGCCTGAACGTGTTTGCTCGATGAATTCTCAGGATTCCTAAGTGCAATCCTTAGGATTTGAGAACTATTGAACTTCCGCAAGAAAAATATCTTTATTTCGAAGGTGCTACAACCCCGAAGCCATGATGTGAATAGAAGGTTGCTCAAAAGTCAAATAGGCAAAACTTCCATTTCTTCAATAACACTGGGCTCAAGAATAAAAATCAGAAATCCCTAAGGCATTTCCGTAATTGGAAGACGTGGAAAACGTCATGAATAGCAGAAAATTGAGCAGGTACACCGGCGTAGTACAATATAAACACCAAAGAAATCTTTTAATTTCATAAAAGAAATTCACAAATTCTCTACAAAATTTAATTATCAAATAGATAATCAGAATACAGAAATCACAAAACAGCAATATCTAATTATCGATACGATAATTAGAAGACAGCAAAATCTAATTATCAACAAAGATAATTAGAAAACAAAAATCACAAGTCGCAATATTGCAAATATCTAATTACCAAAAACGATAATTAGAAATCTCAAATCAATAAATATCCAATTATCAAATACGATAATCGAAAACAACAAATATTTAATTATCAAAAACGATAATCAGGAATTACCACAACGGTAATCAAATTTCAAATCAACAAATATTAAATTGTCAAAACGATAATCTAATCTTAAACCACAAATATTTAATTATCACAAACGATAATTAAATCTCAAATATCTAATTATTACAAGGGACAATCAGAAACAACAAATATCTGATAATCAAAAACGATAATCAGAAATCACAAATATCCGATTATCAAAAACGATAATAAGAAATCACAAATATTCAATTAATGAGTCCGGAATTAACCGAAATAGCAAACGCACATGTCTCATAACCACGAGTTTTACTAAATCGTTTAATTCACTTCATCGTTTCCTTGAAAGTGCAAAATTGTGTATTCTAAAAATAACATTTCACATTCTCAAACGGACATGTCCGGCATTAAGCGAATCAGTAAAACAAAGGGGTCATAGTCCTCGATTTTTCTAAAACGTTTAAATCGCTTCCTCATTCTTTTGAAAGCGCAAAGTGCAAAACTTCTGAAAACAATTTTCATTTATTTTATAAAAATAATAATTTACATTCTCAAACGAACAAGTCCGGAGTTAAGCAAATCAGCAAAAGAAAGGGGTCATAGTCCTCGATTTTACTGAAACGTTTAATTCGCTTCCTCATTCTTTTGAAAGCGTAAACCGTAAAAATTTCGAAAATAATTTATATTTTGAAACAATTTTTTTTAAACACGTGATTAAAGCAGCAACATCAGTAGTAACTTCGACAAGAAAATTGCACTTCTCAAAATACCGTAAAAACGGACAACAAAACAAGCATCGTGGGATAACCGCTTGAAAATCCATTTTAAGATTGACGGTTACTGAAGTTAATTCGTCAAAATCTCACCAAAATAATTGGCATCAAAATATAATACCAATGAATTTTCATTCATCAAAAATGTCACAAGAATCTTCTCAAAGATAGAAAGGGATATCATACCCTAAACTTGTATTCATAACAAGTCAATGTCACACAAATTCACCAATGCGCAAGAATTGATAAAACTTATCAATAGAAATCACAAAAATTGGTGAAGCACAAATTCTAGAAATCATCACAAGAAATCCAGAAAAATCAAATTCTAGAAATCTACACAAGAAATCCAGAAATCACAGAAAAAGGAAAAGAGGCCTATACATGACGGTCCGAAGACCGTGGGGAGCTACCCCATATGGGTGAGTCGGAATCACCCAGATGAGGTCTAGATTAACCAAAAATCAAAATGGTATGTGTGAGTGGAATCACACAAGTGGTGTCTAGTCTGACCTCGCAAACAAAAAGAAAGTATGTGTGAGTGGAATCACACAGATGGTGTCTAGGCTAACCAAAAAGCAAAATGGTATGTGTGAGTGGAATCACACAAATGGTTTCTAGCCTAACCTCGCAGCAAAAAGAAAGTATGTGTGAGTGGAATCACACAGATGGTGTCTAGGCTAACCAAAAAGCAAAAAGGTATGTGTGAGTGGAATCACACAATTGGTGTCTAGCCTAATCTTGCTACAAAAAGAAAGTATGCGTAAGTGGAATCACACAGATGGTGTCTAGGCTAACCAAAAAGCAAAAAGGTATGTGTGAGTGGAATCACATAAATGGTGTCTATCCTAACCTCGCAACAAAAAGACATCGCACAAATGCTAGTCTAAATCATAAAATGATCGTCATGATCAACGAGAAGTGTCAATTACACTAAGTTAGTAAATATAAAAGTTTAGCTTCATGTCCCATAACCACTTGCTTAACTTAAATATTTACGAACAAACTGTAAATCTTCACTAGAAAATTGTCACAAAAATTCAATTGAACAAGTCCAAGAATTAATTGACGAAGCAAATGCAAGCGTTTCATACCACTTGTTTTACTAAGCCGTTTAATTCAATTTCTCATACGAGTGAGGTAAAGGTTTGTATATACTAATAGATTGGAAAACGGTTTAGGAAAAGAACTTTGTAGTAAAATAGTGTTGAAATCATTTTGATGAAAGAGTTTTGATATTTACTACTAGTATTGAAAACCTATATATTTTTAAAGTGACAAATCACAAAAATGATTGTAGAAACAATCAATCACAAGAATTCACATACAAAGATGTGAATAGAATCCAAAGAAATCGATACCGAATTCATCAAAAGGTATGTTCACGAAAATCCCGAAGAAAATGTCATCAAAGTTGCTAATAAATGATAGCAACAAATCGGGGAATTAACAAGAATCGATTAAATTTGGAAACCAAATCAATTCACTAAAATTCACATTCGAAGACGTGAATAAAATCCAAAGAATTCGATTCCAAATCCATCAAAGTAGAAATACTCAAAAATTCCAGAAATAGAAGTTATCAAAGTCGACAAAGGTGATAACAACTAATCGGAAAAGAAGAATCGATTAACAATTGGAAAAACAAAGTAAAACGAGCATAAATGAATAGATGACTTCAATAAAAATAAAAATCAAGTCAATGTCGAAGTCAACAATTAATGGCCACAGTCGAGTACAAAACGAATCAACATCATCATCAAAGAATTCAACGGCAAACAAAGTCAGAGTCTTGGAAATCAAGGAATTAACAGTTTCACAAAAACAAAGTAACCGAAGTGAAATAAGAATCAAGCCGAGGAAAATACAAAATATCAAGTTCAAAAATCGTTGAGATTCGAACTTGATATGAGTGAAAATCAAAATCACTCAATTTGCAACCGGTCGAGCTATTTTTCATCATAGTGTAACAGGTTCACAATGACATCCATAGCATAGCACAAAAGTGGAATAAAGTCCAGAGGTCAAAATAACTTTAATTGGCCAAATTCGAATAAAATCAACATCGGCTAAATCAATACAAAGCCGAAAACACAAGAACGAAATCCTCATCATCAAAAACTCAACTTGAGTTCGAAAAGCAAACGGAGGCCGAAGCCAAAATACTTTCACGAAATCAAAATCAAATGCGCATAATTAAGCGTTAGGAATTCATACATAACAAGCAAAGATAATCATAGGCAAAGATGAGAGATAAAATGTCGACAAATAGTTGTAACACATGTTCCATCTAAGTTATGTTTTATATTATGTCCATAAACCCCAGGCTCTGATACCAAGCTGTGACGCCCCACCTCTATACCCACGCTAGCCAAGAATACTACGGTGTAATGTTGTCAACTAGCATGGAGAATAAGGCTGTTGAGGAGCGGCCATCCGTAGTTAGGCCTTACATTAGTATTGGTTATCTCGATAGGAGTGGTATATATATTCTTTCATTTTTCATGTCTGATTTATTTACTCCCATCGACATACCCCAATTCCAGTATAAAACGAACTACGATGGTTCATAATAGTTTAGGACAGTAAATATAATAATAACACGGATAATATAAATGCGGAACACAGATAAAAAACAGAAAGTCTCATATATATAATAACTGATATCAGTTACAATACATGTGATACAATACATATGATACAACTACAACTGTCGACACTGGAAGTTATATATACAAGTACATTATCGACTAATATACATGAATACATATCAACCAATACTATGACACGACAACTCCAAAATGTATGAAAAATCTTCGTAGCTCAAACAGCAACCCAAAGTAAGATATCTACAACCTGAAATAACTCGGGCCTGATCCGAGTATTAAATTCAAAAGAAAATGATACATGGGTCAGTCTAATTCAAACTCAGTTATTAATGCGCAGAAGTAATAATAATTAAGTAATCAAATAGATGACAGTCACAATAAATCTCGTCTATCCGATCCTTAAATAAAGAAATCGGATAACGATAAACATAACACGTAACAGTGTTGAACAACAAATCAGCAAATTAAACCAAATCAGAATACAATTCAGAATATTGAATTGAATATACAAAACAGTTGAAACCATTAAAATATCAATTAAAATATTAATTCGAGTAGGGCTGCAGTACACGCACGCGTGCACTGCCTCGCCACTGCAGCATAAGGAATATGCAAAAGATCAATAAATCAAAACAAGATAAAATATCATAAAAGCCATACAGTGTGGCTGCAGTTCACGCTTGCGTGCACCGCCTTGCCACTACAGTGATAATGTACCCAAAAACTCAATTCCGTGTGGCTGCAGTTCACGCTTGCGTGCACTGCCTTGCCACTACAGTAATGATGTACACAACCGGGCACAAGGTCAAACCCGAACTATTAGCTGGATTCAACACAGGGCAGGTGTACAAACTACGATTTCAAGCATAAAGCAGTTCAATATCCAAGCAACAATGAAAAACAATGGAACCAACTCAAAACAGTCACAATATGAAGACAGCAAGTAAAACTGCAATGCTCAAACTCAGGTGGACAGCACTGACTTAAGTACACAAGTGACACAACAATGCATAGAACCAAGACACAAAGGAATGTCAAAATGATAGTGAAGTGGTCAAAGAATAGCCATACACAAAGATAAAGCACCATCCAGACCAGGTAGTACAAGTATCAAGACCGAAGTCAGATGAAACAATGCCCAAAACATCAGATGAATACCAGCATCAAGTAGCGGTTCCAACTGATGATATATAGCAAGTAGTACAAATCGAAGACTATAATGCTATGGCTGGAAAAAAATACCCAGACGAATTCCAACAATTTGTGGATCACAGTTTCACAACCAAAATAAAGACCGAAGTCAACACTGAAAGCAGCTGCAGAACCAATGCGAATTCTATTCTAAAATATTCACAAAATAAAGTTTACAGATTCCAATCCAAAGTCATAAATCATCCCAAGTATTAAAACAAAATCATACGGCCGAGATAATAAATTGATGAAGTCAAATAATCAAATACGAATGAATATTAACTTCATGAAGACCATGCGTAAACATGTATATACACATGTAATGACAGCAAAAACTCAAACCAGGCATGGATTTAAGCATGACAGTGGCAGTGGTCAAGTGTAGATGTACTTACAAGAGTACGAAAGGCAGTAAAAGAGGCAAAGAAGTGATGTACAAATGAAAGAAAACATGACCAAAAAAGGTCAAACTCAACACAGGACCATAAAATGTCCAGAGCAGGTTACATAAAAATCAAAGTTCAGTGAAAGTCAAACAACAACGAAACTGCGAGGAGCCAAGATATGGCAACAATGAATGCACAGTTCAAATGAACATCAAGGACCAGTTTCGACCAAGTGTACAAATGCAACCAAATGTGCAAAGATGCACAATCATGCCCAGCTTCCTATTTAAATGCACCAGTGATGAGTTCAGGATCAAGAAATACATATACAAAAGTAAATTTGACAAATGCAAAACACATGGAGGCAAAACCCAAACCAAACAGTCAAGTTCAAGCATAGAAAAGGTTGGCCAAGAACTGATACACGCAATTCAGTGAATGGCATTATCAATATCTAGATAGTGCCAACGCCGAACAATCCAAAACAAATAAATGAAACAAAGTAGAGGCTGGCATCAAAACCAGTTCAGCAATCAAGTATAACTGAGATCAAGCAGGGATGAACAAACTCTGGTGGCAAACTCGAACAAAAAAATCAGTGCCGTTCAATTCAAGTAGCAAATAAATAACCCAAAGTCAGATGAAATCAACATCGCCAACATAAAAATCGAAAAACCAAAAATCAAAGCCACGTTATTCAAACAACAAGCGAACATACGAATTCGAACAAAGTCCAAGTAAACAGAATTGGAACAAGTCAGAAATCAAGCTAGGTTTGAATTAGATGTAAGTGAAGGAATCACTTACCTGATTTACGAACTCGATCGAACGGAGGAAAGGGATGGGGCCGCCACCATTTTATTTTCTTTCATTTGTTAGGTTTAGGGTTATTGAAAGAAAATGAATGAACGGGCTTTTTAATTGAAGAAGGGAGGAACGGTTATACCCTTAGATAATTATCACTACCCAAACAAAGAAACATGACCCGAGATTCAAATTTACAAAGCTCAACCCTTAACCAAATTTTCAAAAGAATTTCAACTTGATTTAAAAGTTCAAATAGCCATTAGCTAGGAAAAGAAATCGTGCAAAGATGATAATTAATTGGCACGAAATACCGGGTTGTTACAGGCAGCTCCGTGAGATTCGAGCGTGCGTGATCCAGAAAATGAGGGCTTGGATATGTAACGAAGGACGTGGCAAGTATATATCTTTATTTTATTTTAATATTTTGGATTCCAAATGTTTTAAAATTGCATAACTTTCACATACGAGGTCCAATTCACACGCGGCTTCTTGCATTGGGATCGCACTGAAATTCCGGACATTTTGTCATCGATATGGACGAATTCGGAGACTGTTTGAATTTTGGGCTAAAATCGAATTCTAATTCGATTTAAATTTAAAGGTGAGTGTTTTAGTGCACTCACAACTTCTAAAATTTCTTATGTTTGTTAAATTTAATTTATGATGTGATTAGGAATTTATTTATGATCGTTTGGTACATTTTGAACCATCATCTCAGTTAATTTGAATTTATTTGAATTAAATCGTTATTTAATTTAAAATTAATATAAAATGCTAGTTAAATACCTGTTATTGATTAACAGTTCAATGCTATTATTGATTGATTGTTTTGGATGATGATTGCGATGGATGTTGATTATTGATGTTGGTTAACTGGATGTTGTATTTTATACCATTATAAACTGCAAGTTCGTTATGGATTTCTATTGATTGCGGTTTGAAATGATATACAACCATAAAATGTTTAAATTGCAGATTGAAATGATAAATATCTGTATCACTTGACCCTAGTGTAGAAAATTATATACGGATACCGGATTGGTTAAATTAAATGATTTTAAAATCCTTCAATTTTTGAATTTAATCAATTGATGTTTTGAAATAAAATTTGATTTATTTAAATTGAAGTATTGTAAAAAAATTAAGTAAAATGGATGGGTTTATATTCAAATTTCTTGATTTTTAAAGTGAATATGGTTAATGATGTCATAACCTAAGTTAAGATTTAAAAGTTATAACTAATTGAATATGATGATTTTGGAGTAAGGATTTTACCTATTTTGGAAGTATGAGTTTTGAAAGAAATTATGATTTTGGAAACGATAATGATTTGAAAGTGATATGGTTTTGAGAATACAATATTTTGATATAAATTGTGAATTTGACATTTAAAGGAAGTATAATAATCGAACTACCATATCAAAAGGCGAATATGATTTCAAAAGTAGGTAATGATTTCAAAAGTGATATGGTTTGAATTGAATATGATATTTTGATATCAATTATGAAATGATTTTGGAAACGTAAAATAACCATCCGGTGTGTAATAAGCGATTGGTTGTCAAAGAGTCCGGGATCGGATGTTGTCATATTCTCTGGAATACCGAAAACCACTTTGACAGCTGTGTACGTGGTGGAGATTCCAGAATGAAGTAGGACGGTGGCGACGATCCTAGAGGTATATACGTGGACCCGACTCCGTGAGTTGGCATAAGGTGGCTAAAACAGGAGCGATTCTCGGGCCAAGTGAGGTCATTCCTTCGATCGGGCGCACTTTATCGATACTATGTTCTGACTTTTGATTTCTTTGGTGGCCACCCTTCGATTTTTACTCGGGAGTGTGTTCCGAGGAGGGTGGAAGTAGCTGCTATGCGTTACCACCAGCCCAGATGCGTAATTGGTATATCTACCCTAGCATTACCTAGTTGTGCCGTGTCACTTACCCTAGCATGCCTTCTACGAGTTTGTTTTGTATCATACCTATGGAATGCCCTCTGACGGCATCGAGTGTGGGCGGATTACGGTACTGTATAGACTATAGGAATATATAAAATGTGTTAAGGTGGAAAATGTATAGCCTTAACTCTATTTTAATACTTTTACTTTACTGTAGACATATTATAATAGCGTATTGTACTACGTAGTAGATAGTTTAACGGATCCCTAAGAGATGTGAATCCTGAGCATCTCTTAAGATACTGCACTCACGTTAGACACTGGATAGTAGATGTCAAACCCCATAAACATCTCTAACGCCATTCCATTTATATTTATTTATCGTTGATTTAACTTGCATAAGATCTTTTCCTTCTGACTCGAGTGTTTTGTCTTTTAAATTCGCTCGGGTCAGCCTGAGCATTTTAGGATTTGAAGGCCTTATTTCTGGAGGACGAAGACAAAGATTTTATTATTATTATTTACTATATTGTTCCACTGTATCACACTGTTCCGTTGCATTATTATTTATTTATCTCTTATATGTGTAACTCTGATTCTGTGTTGTATAAGTATAATCAAATGTTTTCTAAACAGCTTCATAAACTGTTATTTGATTATTATATTTTGTCATTCCGCAGCAAGATTCTATTTTTCCTTTTTTTCCTCTTTGCTTCTTCTTATTTACCCCAATAAAAACCCGCTCTTCTGTATGGTTTGAGTTGGCACGTATGTCTGCTTAAACTGTCCAAAGAGGCGGGATGTTGCATCTAATGAGTTACTCATCCTAGTGTATTATTAACCGTATCTATGATGAGACTTCACCCCTATTAGGCTTAGTTTTTCGCTCAGCCTAAGCTCTGATACCAAATGTGATGACCCACCTCTTCAATCCTCGGAAATCGAAACTGATACATCTTCGGTATTTACATGCCACAAATCCAAGTACTAAAGAGGCAGATTATCATGGAGTACAAAAAACAGAAACTTACATGAATGGAATAACATATATTATTTCAATGAATATATCTTTACAGCAGAAATTTTAAATATATTTATCAGAGTCTATCTTATAAATTAGCCTAGACAGTAGTAAATCTCTATCCTTATAAATGTTAGATACAATCAGTAAATTAATGTAGCGGGAATGGAAATAGAGAACTATCCATAGGAACATCTTCAGCTCCAGACTTAAAGCTCCATCAAAATGCTCTAACTTAAACCTGACTACTTGGCTACCCGGAAATACAGGGAACCTAGAGTTTAAGGGAAAAGAAAATAGACTCTAGATAAGTAATGAGACTGGTGTGAAAACTCAAGATACAGATATTTGGAAAAAAAGGCATCCCATAAGTCCACATCGCACATAAACATGAAATGGGATTTTACCTTATGATAGCCAAAACAATTGCTACACAAAATCTAGGAATATTATTGTTTGACATTCTTTTGAAAACACTTTTCAAGTAAACTTATATAATCTTAGCCGAAATTGTTACATTATTAAATCCCAGCATACTAGGCCCTACAATCAAGTTCGAAGGTACTTATTAGATAATGGATTTCCATACAATGGCAAGTAAAGAACTATTTTCCGTACAATATATCTATAGAGGGTTGTACCGAAGATCAACACCTTTGAAACCTCTGTACCTGGCAAGACCAGCCTACCCACATACCCATCTGGTGGTGGATAGAACCGAATATGACATCACCTCGGTTGTTCCTGACCTATTGGAGAGCTCTTTATCATACAAAACATACCCAATACATAGAGGGTAATTTAAAAGGTGATGACCATAGCCTAATGGTTACGAACCACATAGCCTTTTTACATGCCCTGTTTAAGCCATTTCCAAGTGATGAAGCCCAAGGTAACAATTACGTTTCACACAGCACATTCCACTTTGAATGGCACATTGCTAATTCCATCACACGCTATTGAATTCCATAAATGTACAACCTCTGAGCCCGTACGTCTAAGAAAAGGGTGTTAAGTATAGGAGAGTTACCTCTCACGCTACCAAACAGATGTATGTTTGTAAAAATCAATGTATGTTCATTTTAGAAATGCAATTTCAAACATCATCCAACAAGTTATCCAGAAACAGGACAAACCGTAGGAACTCTTCTACTGCATCTTGTCAAAAATCATCCCTAGGATTTGTATTGGCAGCACTTGCATTGACGATAAAATGAAGATACTGCTGCCACATATACATGATATGGAAAATTTCCCCTAAGGGTTAGTAACAAGTAGCCCTTTATTCCATTTTTATCATTCCATGTCTTCACCTTCCAACATGTAAATTGGTTCGAAGTGGTCTTCGGATAGGAATCACTCAAATCCGATTTTGATTCCTTCGAACCAATCATCGCTGAAAAGTTGTGAAGTAAATAGGTGCTTATCAATTGATTAATTACTTTCCCTTTATCAAAAACATCTTCTAGAGATATATGTCTTAGTAACATTTCTTTTCAGTATATACAGAATTATTAAACCTCTCTTTAATTTTAGAAATACCAAATCATTTTCATTTCTCATAAATTATATTGCAATACCTTATTGAGTAAAAAGGGTTGATAGAAATTATACTAATTCTATTCAATATCAGTTTCCACATTCAAACTTTACTATCCATACAATAACGGTGAAATCACCTTTTAAATTCACATGGATAGTATGGGTTCCCTCCTCAAAATTTAATTTGAAATATAAGAAGATTATTTTTATACGATCCAAGTTATTTAAAATTGGAAAATTGAAACTTTTATACTTGTCTCGTTTCCGACATTTCGTCCTTATCTATCCCTTGCCCAGGAAAGAGGCCAGGTGAGCCAGGGCACTGTTTCTCTTGAACATCTCCTTAGTTTAAGCACCTCAAATCCGGATCTCATGAATAGAAAAATCCAGTCTATTTAACGACATTTTAGAGCAAGATTTAAATCACTTAATTATAACAACTTTTCTTTATATCGTTTATTTAAACTTTTTAAAATAAATTATAAAACCTCCAAATTATCTTTATAATACTTGAAATACTAATAAAAGGTTTGGAAAAGAATATTTAAGTTCAAATCCATATTTCAAAAGTTATTAAAAATGCTGCAAAAAGTGCTGCGAATAGTGCTCTTGAGGCTTATTTGATCAAAACAACTTTGCTATCATTTTGAAATCCATTTTTAAACTAAAATGTCTTTTAAAATATTTTAAAATATTTGTAGAATTAATTCCACATTTTTAAATAATTAAAAATTCCAGTTTCAAAGAATTTTTCGCTTTGGTTTCCGTATTGCCAAACCGCGACAATCTTGAAAGCTTGTTTTGCTCATATTTCAAACATCTACTAAACGAAATCTCGTCCGTTTTTGTTTGAAAACTATGATTATAAGAGTTTGAAAAATTCTTATTCTAAAGAATTCTGACCCCAAATTCATTGTACAAACGGATTTATACTTTTATGGCGTGAATACCATTACGCAACGCGCATATTTTAACTCAACTTTCATATTTTGTCTAAACTTTGTCGAAACACTCTTAAATGTTTATAAAACATTTTAAATAATTTTAAATTTTTTTAAAGAGGTTTAAAAATTTCACATACACTATTTAATTTATTAAAGGAAAGTGATTTCGTTTGTGATATTCGACATGTATTAAACATGAATTGTTTACATATCCAAACAGACATGTTATCATATCCAAACATGGTTCAAAATCATCACAACCAAGCATAGCCAAATATGTACATATCATCTAAAATATCATAATATAAATTGGGTTTCTCATCTTCATTGGTTTTTAAATTTATGAAATTTGCTATAGCTTCGCTACGATCGAATTAATGCCTATGGAATTGAGCCTTGGACCTTTGGGAGGGTTCGGCCTTGGTGGTAGGAGGTGGCCGCATGAGTTTTTAATGAAGTTGTGGAGTGATTTGCCTTGGTTTTAAGGTGGAATGACATAGTACATATATGTGTGTATATTTTACATTATTTTTCCACAACTTTGCAAATATTTTTCCAATGCATGGAAGCCATTAAAGAGGAGCACTTAAAGCTTTAAGAAGAAGAAGGAAGAAGAAGTGAATGGATGAATGAAATGAGAGAGCTTTATCCTTGTATTTATAGGCAAAAATTTGTGGAAAATATCTAAATGTGCATTTCCTTTTCTACCCTTAACCCACAACCCTCTTTTCTTATCATTCCACACGTTGATCCCCCTCCTTATCTACCTGCATCACTTCACTTCACTTCCATTCCATGTGCATTGACTTTAAATACCTTATGGGTGAAGATAAATGAAAACATGATGATATTTTTACCATATGTATACATGTGTATATGTATGTGTATTTATATGTATATGTGTGCATGTGACATGTATGTGCATGTATATGCAAGGAAGAACAAACAACGTTGCAACGACTTTGAACAACTTCCGTTCGTTAAACCATTGAAAATCAGAAAGTCGATTCCCAGTCACATTTTCACTTAGAAATTAAATTACATATAAATGTAAAAAAATTGAAAACTAATTTCTCATTATTATTAAAGAATTAAAATGATCACAATTGGATTATAAAACCATATAAATCAACATTAAACGATTGTTTACAAAAAGTGCTGCCGTATAGACAAAACAATACGACTTTCTTATATTCTCAAATCAAGTAGTTATCTTCATAAAACAATCCTAAATGATTTATTATCACTATATAACTAATTAAAATGAATTATCTTACTTTTAAAATAATTATTTAATTATTTTAACTTGATTCAAATATATCAGAAAATATATAAAAGTGATGACAACCCTGATGATGTCATAAATACATTTTATTTCCAAAAATAAAATAAATAATTTTATTTTATATTCTTGTTTAAATGGATAAATAAGTGTATGTATCTAGCTTTCGCAACTTCTGATAATTATAGAGCTGTTTATTGGTAAAACGATTTTTGACCATTTTATCGATATTTCTTCAAACTTTGTATTTTGTAAATACTTATTCAAAAGAAAATTATCATTATTCTTTATTGTTCAAGACAACATTATCTATGTTAAAAATCCTTATATTTGAATCTTTAAAAATAAATATAATTTATCAAATTGATAAATTTTCGGGTCGTTATTAAAACGAATCCTTATTCGGATCTTAATAAGCCTATGTAATCTATTAGCGAACAGTAGATCCAATCTATTTATTAGAATAAAATCATATTTTACTTTATAATATTATGCAAATAGAATTGTCTTAGTTAATTTAAACTGATGTTTATTTGAATATATCATGTGTGTATTCATGACACAACATGATGACATAAATATATACGAGCATGTGTATAACTACACACACACACACACACACACACACACACATATATATATATTAGGATTAATATTTGTTGTATATACATACATATTATACCAAGATATGCATATGGTGAATTTATATGCATATCGAGTATATAAATGTCTAATTATTTACATATGTTTAAATAAACCACAGTATATGTATATGGTTTGTATACACATATTAATAGTACCTTATATATTAGGTTGGACATATGTTCTTGTGCGTAACACACACACACCCGAGAACACACACACACACACATAGCCATATTAAATAAGTTAACATAAATGGTAATCAAAGAAAAATTAATGATTTTTTTTTTCAAATTTATCTCTTTGACTAGGAAAACATCTAATTAGTATCTAAGAAAAATTGAAAGGCATCCACCTTCCTCTCTTGTAAACTCCAAATTAAATTTAGATCAAAATCATAATTGTAACTTATGCATTTCATATTTATTCATGGCTTAAAATAAGTAATAGATATTTTGATATATAAAATTGTAACTGGCATAAAATGATCACAACACACACACATAGATATATATATCTCTCTCTCTATGTGTATGAAAAGATAAATAGACGAACATAATATTATACGCCTATGTGTTTAATTTGTATTTTATATGTAAAACAACATTTTTTACAAACAGGAAGCTAGTTTTTTTAGTGGCTCGTCCACTTTTCGTATATAAAGTTTAGTAGGTAAGACGTAAAGCACCTCAACGGCTTCGATAAATATGCCTATAGAGCAAAATCAAACTCACTGTTGCTAAAGACAATCAGTCATACAACTCTCAGTATCCAAACTAATTACAACAACTTGAGCCATGACTCCAAATAGAATGACAAAGTTTTCACTAAGAAGACTATGATTACATTAAGACAACCAAATAAAAGAATAAACTAACTTGCCCCAAAAAAGATACAAAATACATTGTAAAGAAAACGATGATAATCACTAGAAACCAGAACACCATAAAAGGAGGAAGGAGAAGAAACTATGAATGTCCATTACGCCAAATTAAAGCGCGATAATCAACATCACACAGGAATCTTTCGTTGCAAAGCAATCACCAAAGACAATTTGAGATGAGATGAAAAGAGTCAACACATAAAGAACATTATACAACCTCTGAACCACAACCAAGAAAAACAACAAATAGCTAGTTGTTAGACCTAAAGCCTCGGCCAGTAGGCAAAGACAATGCCAAAACCACCACATACTCATAAACAACCAATCCACAAAATCAAATCGCTTAAAATCCACAAATACAATAGACCACAACTAAACAAAATAGTGAAAACAATTTCAAAATAACCAGAATATCACTCACAAGCATGGCCAAGATCATCTAGAATGGGCAGCTTCAACACTCCAAAGGTGTTAGGTTTTACCTAGGAACTATACACAATTTGATTTAGTAGAGATAAGTGAAGAAAAACAATGAAAAATAAATTCCTCTAAATAAAACTTTTATTAGTTCACCAAATGATTACAAGAGAAAGCTTAAAAATTGAGCAGATATCTCAATCCCCAAAACCCAAAAAAAATAACTTTTTCCCCACACATCTAATGAATCATATACATGTATATTTATAATAATCTTTGATTAATTCTTTAATCAGTCGTTGATTATTTCTATCTTCCAAAATAAATCCTTTCCATGTTGATAATTCTTTGCCATTTTAATGCAATAAAAGAGGCAATTAATTATCTCCAAAATATATAACAACGCGAATTCTAGTGGGTCTGGATTTTTCGCAAAAATGCTAAAATCCAAGCTACTGAAGCTCGAGTTGGGTTTCTGGTATCCTACGAATAGTCAATGACAAATATATCAGAGCTCAAATAAATATCTCACAGTGGAACTGACTAAAATATAATAGTAAATGAATACTCACCAATAAAATAACACTTTCTAAATAAGTGTCTTAAAGCTAGAAAGTCTCTGCCATCTACCTAACCTGTAGGAGGTTATGAGGAGGGGATCAGAACTAAAGTTCTAACGAATGGAAAAATTATACACTTTTTAGCTCAATTCTACATATACCGTTTTATTTCCATTTACTTTTATATTAGGTTTATTGGTTTCATAATACTCTCGCCACTGTGCGTGAATCGTACCCATCTACTCCCTAGTAGATTAAAACCTAATTACTAATATATATGTGGTTATATACCCAATGACTTCATCAGTCCTAGGTACTACCTATAGTACCTTCCGTATCCTCCTCGAAAATGACTCCATCGTCTTGCTTCTAGAGCGTTCTATGACTACATCTGTAAAGAATAGCTTCATAAGGCCTATAATAAAGACGTTCCATCATCTGCTATTGTAACAACTCGGATTTGGAGTTTACCTTTCAATATTAAATTATAATGATAATTATGATTTAATATTGTAAATTGAATAGAAATAAATTGGTGAAAATAAATTGTTTATTTATTATAAACATTGAATTTGGGAAGTAATTGTTGAAAATAAAGCATAAAGCTTTATTTTAATGGTTTTGATGATAGTAAATGTGAGAATAATTTTATTTGAGTGAAATTGCAATAATTTTGTTAATTATTGCTTTGTTGCTTCTTTTAATAATTTTAAAAGAAGTAAGCTCTTTTAATAATTGTTTAATGAAATAAAAAGGAGAAAATGTGATTAAAAATAAGTTTTGAGAGCAAATAATGTTTTTAAATAAATTGGAACATTTTTACAAGTAATAAAATGTAATTTGTTGAATTTTAAAAGTAATAAACGTGGTATATTACAATTAAATGAACAAAAAGTGCATTTTATTCAAAATAAAGGAAATTAACAATAAAAATGTTTAAAAAGAGTAAATTATCATTTTAAATGATAGAAAATGTTCTATTTTATATGTATACAAGTTATCACATTTTTCTTGTTTAAAACTTAAGAGAAATTCATTTTATTATGTGTATATGTGATATGTACACATTAAATTGTTCAAGTGTTGATTTTAACTTAGGAAAATTAATTTTTCTCTAATTTGGGTCCAAAGCCCATTAGCCAACCTAAACCAGAAATAAGAAATGAGAAACTTTCTCATGTACGTACATTGATTTCATCTTCTCCAGAAAACCTGAAATAGTGAAAAAGAAAGAAGCTCCTCCAATTTTTTTCAAATCCAAAGCTTTTAGTCTCCAAATTTTTTCAACAATTTGCTATTTTAATATATCAAAAGAGAATCCAACAGGTAATTAACTCCAAAATACAAATAATTTCATCAAAATCTAGTTTTGAGATTGGATTTGTATGTAATCTCTTCATTCGGGTTTGCATGGCTCTTTTTTATTTTTTACAGTTCTTGAAGCCAAATCCATCTCAAAGCTCCAATCTTTTTGCTTAAATCCAGGTATTTAGGCAAATCAGCAAGGTGAGAACAATATCTCACAAATATTAGCTAAATCGCTTGCAAAATTGCTTGAATTTTCTGGCTATGTAAAAGTTTATCCAATGTAAAGTCTATTTTCATTCTGGCCTGAAGTGTTAACTTTGGCTATCCATAACTTTCATCTCCAGCAATGAAATACTGCCGGATCTTTTTCTGAGTCAAGCTAATATTTTGAACTTCATTCCTGTAAATTTTGGTTGAAAAATATTGTCATTTGGGTATACAAATCTTGCTGCAAAATCAGTGCACAGCCTTGATATTACCTGTACACATTTTGTTTTCTGAGCAGCTGTAAACATGGCCCGAGTCCATGTTTGAGACAGTATAACTCTTCCATTTCATACTGAAATTGTATGATTTATTTTTGGTTTGAAAGATGAATTTCACTACTATAAGCATACCAAATTTAGATCATTTTGACTTAGGTAGCTTATATAAATATGCTGCCAAACTTAGACCTGGACCATGTTTTTGCCCAAGAGTTTTACAGTGAAAACAGTCTGGTTTCAAATTTGAGACATCATAACTTTCTCATATTTTAGCCAAATTGCATCACTCTATTTTTGTTTGAATGATAAAGCTTTTTTCTATACCCATACCAAGTTTGAGCTCAATCCGATTCCCTTTGATTATTTGTTTCATGACAAGAAGTTGAACCCAAGATGGTTTCAGGCCTAAACATTTTTGGTTTTTGAACTGTTGTAAACATGGCCTGTATCCATGTTTGAGACAGCATAACTCATTCGTTTCAACTCGGATTTGAGTGATTCTTTTTCACATTGAATTCGGAGTGTTGATTTACATTCCTGCCAAATTTGATGACAATATGGTTTTGTTTGATATTTTAAAACTACTACCGAACTTGAACCCATAGCCTGCTGGAATTCGGCGATTTAACCTTGTTTTGGTCAACTTTGAAACGACGGAGATTCTTCGTTTCAAATCGGATTTGAATGATTCTTTTTGCAGATTGAAGTAGGGATGTTGAAATACATTTTTGCCAAATTTCATATCATTTTTACACGAGTAACTTGTTCAAACGTGTTGTCGAATATCGACTCATAGCTTGTTTTAAACGGATAATACTTGGTGTAATTTTCGTTATTTCGATGTTCTCTTGATATTTCTTTCTGGATTTCATACACGGGTTTTATAATGTGTTTTAAATTTTTTTTCAAATAAATAGGCTTTTGAAATAATTATTATATATTTTTAAGTATAAAAATTATATACTCCATAATAAGAGAATTTCAAAGGCAATTTCTAAAGCAATTTCGAAGCGTTCCTAAAACTCGTTTTCTTCAACTTAATTTCTGTATAAGACACATAATTTTTCACTTCGAGCGAAGGGGGAGGAGAATTAAATGATTAGATAAAACGTGTGCTATGAACACGTACGTTTATCTTCTCAGTTAATTTCTAATCTACTCGTTTGATCGTTTTGACCTTGGGGTCTGGTTTACCATTGAGATGAGGTAAACTTTGTACTGCTTTGAGTGTGGAATTGACTAACGGTTAGTGAACCATTTAGTATGAATGTGTGGTATGGGACACACGTTAACACTTTGCGGGTTCCAATCCGAGGAGTTTGTTAGACATATTGCTAGTTAGTGGTATCCAGTACCGGGCCTCCGGACCTTCGCCACTACAGTTTGTGCCTTCAGGTTTGTGCCTTCGGGTTTGTGCCTTCTGGTTTGTTGCCTTTGGGTTTTTTGCCCTATAGTATTGCTTTTGGAGTTGGTCCTTCATCACTGCTCGAGAGATACTTGGGTTTGTTGCCTTTAGGCTTGTGGATCCTTGTTTATACAATATTGAGCACGCGCATCTTTTATTTCATTCATATTTATATTTCCCTAGAGTATCGTCTTTCGAAGTAGGTCTTTTGAACTACTCGATACATAGCAATTACCTTGTGGAAACTTGTGTTACCTTCATTGTTAATTGTTATTTTCCTTTTTGGCTTGATTTGGGATATTCATATTCTTTGTTTATTGAGTTGCCGATGATATGAGGCTTGTTAAAATTCATCTTTTGTTAGATGATCGAGTTATCTCTTTTAGAAATATTTGTGGTACTTTATGACCTTGCATGTTCATTGTCATTTAGCTTATCTAACTGATTGGTTTAGCTAGATTGACCCGTGTATTTTATACTCGGGTTAGACCGAGGTGTTTCAGGTTAGGTACATTTAGACTTAGCCTATTCTGCTTCTGCATGGACTATTCTGCTAGCTCCTTTTGTTATAGCTTTTTGTGTATTCCTTTTTGGTTGTAACTCTGATATGTATATTCTTTTGACTCGTCTGTATGTTATGGTTGCTACATCACTTGACATGTATCATTTTGTATACTCTGTGATGTATCTTTATATGTGTATATGTATGTGATGATCTACTGTTTTATGATGTGTTTTACGTTTGAGTTGTTATATTTTGTTCTGTAGATCTTATAGCCATTATAGTTTTGTATTAAATATTTATTGGATATGTCGATCCACCAAAAAAAATGTATACTACATTTATCGACATATTTAGTAGATAGTTAAGACAAGGCTATAGATGGTCGCTCCTATTCAGCTTTATTCTCCGTATTAACAGACGGTATTACCTTGTAATACCCTTTGCTAATGTGGATCTCGGAGTGGGGCGTTACAACTTGGTATCAGAGCTGAGTTCAGAACAAAATATGATAAACACTGAACAGAAACACATATTACGGTACATCAAAGTGTAATACAAGTGTTACGAATCCCTGAATCATCATGCCTTTATTCTTTTCGTGCCCTTGGGGTAGATAGAATTTTAGGAATACGTCTAGGAACGCATTTTTATTCCATAGTATTCCATATTTGAATTAATGATATCTACAATGTGAATAATATTTACCTTATCTTAACTTTCAGCTAATGGCTGGAAGAGGCAGCGGACGACGCTCGGATGCTGGGCAATCCAGCGGCTCGCATCCAGACGGAGTATATATGTCTGCTGATTAGTTTGTAGAATTATTTAGGAGCACCCAGCCTCCACCTCCTACTACAGCTTCTCCTTCGTGCAAGTCTCCTTTCGCGCGCATGTGCAGTGACTTGGCACATCTCAGAGGCAAGCCATTCAAAGGCTCCGAGTCTATTTTAGAGGTTCGGGCTGGATTCGTTCTTGCGAGCGGATATTTTCTCGCATGGATCTTTCGGATTATCAAAGGGTTCTTGTTGCATCCAGCATGTTACAAGAGCGTTCTCTTGATTGGTACAAGCTATTCACTACCGAGCTCGACGAGTCTACTCTTACATGGACTCAGTTTCGGAAACAATTCGAGCTTAAGTTCGTTCCTGAGTCTGAGAAAGCATCTCTTGCCTGTCGCTTCCTCGAGCTAAAGCAAGGGAAATCTTTCGTTTTTGATTATGTGTCTTCTTTCGATGCTCTTTCTAAGTATGGCCTTGAGTATATAGCACTCCATACAAGAAGAACCTCAAGTTCATTTTCGGCCTTAAGAAGTATAGGAAGAAGTCTTTGATGCTCCAGCTCAAGCTTTCTTTCGAGGAGCTAGTTGACTCGGCACTTCATCTTGAAGCCATCGAGAAGGAGATCGATAGTGGTGATGATGTTGAGGTTCGCAAGAATCCCAACAAGAAGTAGTTTCCATTTCATAAGTCCAAGTCTTTTCCTTCCAAGAAGAAGAAGACTGGTGGTTCTAACTCTCAGACTTAGTCTACTGGAACACCTTCCATTCAAAAGTGTTTCATTTGTGGTTTTCATGATCATATGATTCGAGTTTGTCCCAAGCCTCTCTTCTGCCGCTATTGCAAGAAGGAAGGTCATCATGTTTCCACCTGCCCTACTATTCCTACTAGTGCCAAGTCTGGCAAGCTTTATGCTGCTAAGGCTTCCGGAGGTTCTTCTCAGCCCAGAGGTATATCTCCATCTATTTTGGAAGGTTCTATTTTATTTCGTGACCATAGTATTCGAGTTCTTTTCGATACGGGTGCTTCCTATTCATTCGTATCAAAGAAGCTCGCCGATGATTTGTCTTTGGATGTTTTTATATGGTTACTTCGTTGAGGATTGCGAATCCTATCGTGGGATGCGCAACCCTTAGCATGCTTTGTGATGATGTTGAGATTGCTTTATGTGGCTTTTCTGTTCGTGCGAACCTGCACATTATTTCTTATTTGGGATTTGAAATCATTTTTGGTATGGACTGGATAGTGCGATATGATGTCAGGATTGTTTGTGCTCGGCGGATGTTATATCTTCGACATCCCGATTCTCCATCTCAGCTATCTCTTATTCTTTGGAATGTGGATAATTCTGATGTGGCTTTATATTCTCTAGACTCACGAGATGCTAATGATATATCTCGTATTCCTATTGTTTGTGACTTCTCTGATGTATTTGAGCCTGTTTAAGGTTTGCCACCCAAGTGGGCAATTGTGTTCGACATTGATCTCATTCCAGGCGCGCAGCCAGTTAGTCGTCCTCCAACGAGGATGTCTACAAAAGAAAATGAGGAACTCAGGAAGCAGCTTTTAGAGCTTGAGTCCAAGAAGTTGATTCAGTCTAATTCATCAAAGTGGGGTGCCGCGGTTGTATTTGTGAGGAAGTCCGATGGTACTCTTAGGCTTTGCATTGACTATCGCAAGCTTAACGAGTTGACCATTAAGAATAGGTATCCATTACTTAGGATCGACAATATGGTCGATCAGTTGAGTGGTGCTAAGGTCTTTTCTCAGCTTGATCTTGCCACTGGTTTTCATCAGCTATGAGTCACGGAGGATAGCATTTTTCTTACAACTTTCCACACTCGTTATGGTTCTTTTGAGTGGCTCGTTATGCCGTTCAGTTTGACGAACGCTCCTACTTTCTTTATCGATCTCATGAACCGATTATTCCGGGAATATCTCAATAAGTTCGCCCTTATGTTTATTGATGACATCCTTATTTATTCTAAGTTCGAAACAGAGAATACCCACCATTTGAGGATTGTCTTGGATACTCTTCGTCAGCATCATCTCAGAGCCAAATTCTCCAAGTTCCACTTTTAGGAGAATAAGGTTAAGTTCTTAAGCCACATTGTATCTTCCTAGGGCATTTCAGTCGATCCCTCGAAGATCGAAGCTATCCAGAATTGGAAGAGGCCTGAGAATGTTCATGAGATTCATAGTCTCCTTGGATTGGCAGGTTATTACCGTCGGTTCATTAAGGATTTTTTCCATGTTGTACTTCCTCTTACTAGCCTTACTCGAAAAGGCGTTCGTTATATTTGGTCCGACAAGTGTGAAGCTTCTTTTCAGCAATTGAAGGAGCTTCTCACTAGTGCTCCTATTCTTGTGGTTCCTGAGAGGAATCATTATCTTGTTGTCTACACCGATGCTTATGGAAATGGTTTCGGTGTTGTTCTTATGCAGAAGGATCGGGTAGTTGCATATGCTTCTAGGCAACTGCGTCCGAATGAAGTTGCTATGCCACTCATGATCTTGAGTTAGCCGCCATTGTCTTCACTTTGAAGATTTGGTGCCATTACCTCTTAGGAGAGCGCTTCATTCTCTATACCGATCATAAATCCTTGAAGTATTTGTTTACTAAGAAGGAACTCAATATGAGACAATAGCGTTGGCTCAAGTTTCTTACCTCTTATGATATTGATATCCAGTATACCCCGGGTAAGGGTAATCGTGTTGCTGATGCGCTTAGTCGTAAACACTCGGTTGTTGTTTCTATGACGCTAGCCGAGTGGAATGTTCTTGAGACTCTATCTTTGTGCGATATCCGGGATCGTGCCCCATCATCCGATTCGCCTATTCTATTGTTTAGCTTGGAAGCTCATCCTCGTTTGTTGGATCTTATTGCCAAGGCTCAGCGACAAGATCCAGAGTTGTTGCATCTTATTCAGCTTTGTGAGTCTGAATCCCATGATGAGGCGTTGCAGGATTTCAGCATTGATTTTCATAGGTGTCTTCGCCAGAAGAACCATACTGTTGTGCCTTCTGATTCTGCACTTAGGCATGACATTCTCGATGACTGTCATCGTTCTGAGTATACCATTCATCCTGGCAGTAGTAAGATGTATGTCGATATGCATCGCCTTTATTATTGGGAAGGCATGAAGCGCGATGTGGCGAGTTATGTGAGTAATTACATGACTTGTCAACGTATCAAAGCCGAACATAAGCGCCCTTCTGGACTCCTTCAGCCTCTACAGATTCCATTGTGGAAATGGGATCAAATTTCGATGGATTTTATCGACAGCCTACCTCGTTCGAGATCGGGCCATTCTAGCATTTGGGTTATTATTGACTGCCTCACCAAGTCTGCTCATTCTATTCCTATTAAGTCTAATAGGATTACTTCTCATTTGACCAAGCTTTATATCAAGGAAATCGTGAGACTTCATGATGTTCCTAGTTTGAATTTTTATGACCGTGACCCTTTGTTCACGAGTCATTTCTGGCAGAGTCTTCAGCAAACTTTGGGAACAAAGTTTAATTTTAGCAAAGCTTATCATCCGCAGTCTGATGGACAGACTTAACGGGTGAATCGTATCTTAGAGGACCTCCTCCGTATTTATGTTCTTGATTTCGGTGATAATTGGGAGGATCACCTACCTCTTGTAGAATTCTCCTACAAAAATAGTTTTCAATCGATTATCGGTATGGCTTCTTTCGAAGCCTTATACGAAAGGCCATGTCGACCACCTTCTTGTTGGCTAGTGAGAAGCTTATTCTTGGCCCAGATTATGTTCGTGATTCTTATGAGAAGATTGATATTATTGGTCAGAGAATCAAAGAGGCACAGAGCCGCCGGAAATCTTACGCGGACAACCGTAGGAAGCCTCTCAAGTTTTCTATTGATGATGTTGTCTTTATTTGTGTTTCTCCTTTAAAAGGGGTTATGCGTTTCAGTATGACCGGGAAATTGGCTCCTCGCTTTATAGGACCATTTCCTATTACTGAACGTATTGGCTCTGTGGCTTATAGAGATTCACTTCCAGCTCATCTATCTAGCATTCATGACGTGTTTCACGTCTCTCAGCTTCGAAAGTGTCTTCGAGAGTCAGATTTCGTTATCGATTCTCCTGAGTTGCTAGAGCTTGAGATCTTACCAGACCTATCAATTGTGCAACGTCCTATTCACTTACTTGCTTGGGATGTGAAACGCCTTCGAAACAAGGACGTGCCACTCGTTAAACTTCAATGGTCCGCTAATCCCAATGACTGCACTTGGGAAACCAAAGAGTTTATTGAGCGATCCTATCCCAGTTTTCCACCTTATCATACCGGTGGTCTCAAGCTTGTTTTCTTATCTTTTGAATTGATGAAATATATGGTTGCATACAAACTTTTCCCTAGGAATTGCAGGGAAGCAATTTTGTTAAGGGGGAGTCTGTAGCAACCCGGATTTGGAGTTTACCTTTCAATATTAAATTATAATGATAATTATGATTTAATATTGTAAAATGAATAAAAATAAATTGGTGAAAACAAATTGATTATTTATTATAAACAATGAATTTGGGAAACAATTGTTCAAAATAAAGCATAAAGCTTTATTTTAATGGTTTGGGTGATAGTAAATGTGAGAATAATTTTATTTGAGTGGAAATGCAATAATTTTGTTAATTATTGCTTTGTTGCTTCATTTAATAATTTTTAAAACAAGTAAGCTCTTTTTAATAAGTGTTTAATGAAATAAAAAGGAGAAAATGTGATTAAAAATAAGTTTTGATTAAATAATATTTGTAAATAAATTGGAAATTTTTACAAGTAATAAAATTTAATTTTTTGAATTTTAAAAGTAATTAACGTGGTATATTACAATTCAATGAACAAAAAGTGCATTTTATTCAAAATAAAGGAAATTAACAATAAAAATGTTTAAAAAGAGTAAATTATCATTTTAAATGATAGAAAATGTTCTATTTTATATGTTTACAAGTTTTCACATTTTTCTTGTGTAAAACTTAAGAGAAATGCATTTTATTATGTGTGTATGTGATATGTACACATTAAATTGTTCAAGTGTTGATTTTAACTTAGAAAAATTAATTTTTCTCTAATTTGGGTCCACAGCCCATTAGCCAACCTAAACCAAAAATAAGAAATGAGAAACTTTCTCCTTTACGTACATTGATTTCATCTTCTCCAGAAAACCTGAAATGGGAAACTTTCTCCTTTACGTAGAAAACCAATAGGTAATTAACTCCAAAATACAAATAATTTCATCAAAATCTATTTTTGAGATTGGATTTGTATTTAATCTCTTCTTTTGGGTTTGCATGGCTCTTTTTTATTTTTTACAGGTTCTTGAAGCCAAATCCATCTCAAAGCTCCAATCTTTTTGCTTAAATACGGGTATTTAGGCAAATCAGAAAGGTAAGAACAATATCTCACAAATACTAGCTAAATCACTTGTGAAATTGATTGAATTTGCTGCCTATGTAAAAGTTTATTCAATGTAAAGTCTATTTTCATTCTGGCCTGAAGTGCCAACTTTGGCTATCCATAACTTTCATTTCCGGCAACGAAATGCCGCCGGATCTTTTTATAAGTCAAGCTAGAAATTCATTTTTGAAAATTTTGGTTGAAAAATATCATCATTTGAGTGTTCAAACGTTGCTGCAAAATCAATGCACAACCTTGATATTACCTGTACACATTTTGTTTTCTAAGTTGTTGTAAACATGGCCTGAGTCCATCTTTGAGACAACATAAGTCTTTCATTTCTTACTGAAATTGTATGATTCTTCTTTTGTTTGAAAGATGAAGTTCTCTATTATAAGTATACCAAATTTCAGATGATTTTGACATAGGTTTCTTATATAAATATGCTGCCAAACTTAGACCTGGACCATGTTTTTTCCCAGAGTTTTACAGTGAAAACACTATCTGGGTTCAACTTTGAGACATCGTAACTTTCTCATATTTTAGCCAAATTGCATCATTCTTTTTTTATGAAAGATAAAGTTTTCTGCTATATGCATACCAATTTTGGCCTCAATTTGATTCCATTTGATCCTCTATTTTATGCCTGGAAGTTGAACCCAAGATGGTTTCAGGCCTGTACATTTTTGGTTTTTGAACTGTTGCAAACATGGCCTGTGTCCATGTTTGAGACAGCACAACTCATTCATTTAAAATTGAATTTGAGTGACTCTTTCCCATATTGGAATAGGAGTGGTCAGTTACATTCTTGCAAAATTTGATGACAATCTGGTTTTGTTTGCTATTTTAAAACTACTGTCAAACTTGAATCCACAACCTGCTGGAATTCAGCGATTTAACCTTATTTTGGTCCAACTTTGAAACGACACAGATTCTTCATTTCAAATAGGATTTGAATGATTCTTTTTGCAGATTAGAGTAGGAATGTTGAACTACAATTTTGCTCAATTTCACGTCATTCTGACACGATTAACTTGTTCAAACCTGCTGTCGAATATAGAGTCGCAGCTTGTTTTAAACGGATAATACTTGGTGTAATTTTCATTATTTCGATGTTCTCTTGATATTTCTTTCTGGATTTCGTACATGGGTTTTATAATGTTCTTTAAAAATGGTTTTCAAATAAATGGGCTTTTGAAATAATTATTATATATTTTTAAGTATTAAAATTATATATTCTATAATAAGAGAATTTCAAAGACAATTTCTAAAGTGATTTCGAAGCGTTCCTAAAACTCATTTTCTTCAACTTAATTTCTATATAAAACACACAATTTTGCACTTCGAGCGAAGAGGGAGGAGAATTAAATGATTAGATAAAACACGTGCTATGAGCACGTGCGTTTATCTTTTCAGTTAATTTCTAGTCAATTTGTTTGATCGTTTTGACCTTCGGGTCTGGTTTACCAATGAGATGAGGTAAACTTTGTACTGCTTTGAGTGTGGAATTGACTAATGGTTAGTAAACTGTTTAGTGCGAACATGTGGTATGGGACAAACGTTAACACTTTGCCGGTTCTTATCCGAGGAGTTTGTGACACATCCAGTACTGGACCTTCGGACCTTCGCCACTATAGTTTGTGCCTTCGGGTTTGTTGCCCTATAGTATCGCTTTTGGAGTTGGTCCTTCATCACCGCTCGAGAGATACATGGGTTTTTCGCCTTCGGTCTTGTGGATCCTTGTTTATATAGTACTGAGCACGTGCATCTTTTGTTTCATTGATATTTATATTTCCCTAGAGTATCGCCTTTCGGAGTATGTCTTTTGAACCACTCGATACATAACGATTACCTTATGGAAACTTGTGTTACCTTCATTGGTATTTGTTATTTTCCTTTTTGGCTTGATATGGGATATTCATATCCTTTGTTTATTGAGTTGCCGATGATATGAGGCTTGTTATGATTCATCATTTGTTAGATGATCGAATTATCTCTTTTAGAGAGATTTATGATACTTTATGACCTTGCATGTTCATTATCATTTAACTTATCTAACTGATTTCTTTAGCTAGATTGACCCGTGTATTTTATACTCAGGTCAGATTGAGGTGTTTCAGGTTAGGTACATTTGGACTTAGCCTATTCTGCTTCCGCATGGACTATTCTGCTAGCTCCTTTTGTTATAGATTTTTGTGTAGTCCTTTTCGGTAGTAACTCTAATATGTATATTCTTTTGACTCGCCTATATATTGTGGTTGCTACACCATTTGACATGTATCATTTTGTATACTCTGTGATGTATCTTTATATGTGTATATGTATGTGATGATCTACTGTTCTGTGATGTGTTTTACATTTGAGTTGTTATATTTTGTTCTGTAGATCATATAGCCATAATAGTTTTGTATTAAATATCTATTGGATATGTCGATCCACCTGAAAAAATGTATACTACATTTATCGACATATACAGTAGATAGTTAAGACAAGGCTATAGATGGTCGTTCCTATCCAGCTCTATTCTCCATATTAGCAGACGGTATTACCTTGTAATACCCTTTACTAATGTGGGTCTCGAAATGGGGCGTTGTGCAACAACCCGCATATTTTATGATTGAATATTTAAATATTTTATTTAAATATTTTATCATTAGTCGAACTTTAGTCCGAAAAGTTACTTGCTGCATACGGTCATATTAGGACTCGAAACCACTTCCATTAGGTCCAAAATACCGTTTACGATCTTTTTGTGTATAAACTTTGATATGTTTGGAGTTAGTGGAATTTTGCAACTTTTTCACTTTGGGCTTTGTGTTTGGTTTAGCCCATTAGCCTAAGCTATTTACTCTAGATCAACCCCCTTCCCTTCATAACTTTACTTTCATTTCCTAACACTCAAGCTTCATCAAAAATGGAGGAAGGAATGGGAAATTAAAACTCCAAGCTCATGTTCATTTTCAAATCCAACATCTAACTCCAAATTCAAAGAGAAGCCATTGATTCTTCCTTGCTTTCAAGCTTCTTCTTCATTAATCTTGTGTAAAGGTGAGACTATTATCCCACATCTTTGTCTATAACTATCTTTGATTGTTACGTATGAATTCCTAATACTTATTCATGTGCATTTGTTTTTGGTTTGGATTGAATTGGTGAAAATCCCATTTTTTTGTGTTTTGGGTTCAAATCCTTAAAAATCCTAACTTTGATGTTTGAACACGTTTTTGGTAATGCATCGAGGAGCCAATAGGACCGGGTAGCCGATGGGAGTAATCCTCTAGCGTCCATGCTCGATCAGTTGCAAATTGAGTGAGTTTTGAGCTTCAAAACCCTTAGGTCGCTCGGCCTGCATATGAAGGATTCTCGGCCTGCATTTAGGTCGTTCCTCCCCCATAGGTCGTTAGGTCGCTCGGCCTTAGGTCGTAAACATAGGTCGCTAGGTCGCTCAGCCGTCTTCACTTCCTTAAGCCGCTCGGCATTGGTTAGGTCGCGTCGTGCTAGGTCGTTGCTCGGCCTTGTTACCCCTTAAGTCGTTAGGTCGCTCGGCCTTGTTAAGTCGTTAGGTCGCTCGGCCTTCCCACCAGGTCGCTCGGCCTCCTTTTATCTTTTAGGTCGTTGCACCCCTTGGTCGCTCGTCATGTTTGCTGCTACCCCTTTAGGTCGCACCCCTATAGGTCGCGCTATTTCTTAGGTCGCGCCTTGATTAGGTCGCACCACCTAGGCCGCTTGCTAGCTCCCTAAGCCGCTACTACCTTAGGTTGCTGGCCTCCTTAGGTCGCTCGGCCTGTGCACTGTTAGGTCGCGCCACGCCTTAGGTCGCACCATTCCTTAGGTCGCATGCTGTTAGGTCGCGCCACCCTTTAAGTCCCCCCGCTTTAAGCCGTGTGCTATTTCTTGAGCCGTTGACTTCTCGTGTTGACTTATATTAAGTCGTAAGTCATGGCTGCTAAGTCGCAAGGGTATTTCCACTTTGATGAATTTGGAATTGAATTCTTTGGATTGTATTCACGTCTTCGAATGTGAATTTTTGGTGATTTATTGTTTCTACAATCATTTTTGTGATTTGTCACTTCATTTCACTCGTACGAGAAATCTAATTAAACGGCTTCGTAAAACAAGTGGTATGAAACGCTTGCGTTTACTTCGTCGGTTAATTCTTGGACTTGTTCGATTGAATCTCTTATGACAATTTTCGAGTGGAGATTTACAATTTGTTCGTAAATATTTAAGTCAAACTAGTGGTTATGGGACATGAAGCTAAGCTTATATATTTACTAGCTTACTGTAATTGACACTTCTGGATGATCGCTGATGATCATTTTTGTGATTTAGACAAGAAAATGTGCAATGTCTCTTTGTCTACGAGGGAGACTAAACCCCGTTTCTGTGGAGCTTCGGCTCAATTTGGTGGGTAGCGACCCATGGTCTTCGGGCCGTTTTGTGGAGCTTCGGCTCAAAATTAATGGTTAGCAACCATGGAATAGCGTTCCATTTTGTTATACACGTGTTGGTGAGTTTTCATGCTCCCATTTTGTGATAGGCCTCCCCCTTTTTGTGATTTTTAGATTTCCATTGATGATTTTATAGAATTTGTGCTTCACCGATTTTCATGATTTACATTGATATGTGTTATCAATATTTGTGCATTGGTGAATTTGTATGTCATTAACTTTTGTGATTGGCATTGATATTATTGTCAATATTTATGGTTTTGGTGAATGAAAATATAATGTATGACATTCCTTTTGATCTTTGAGAAGATTCTTGTGATATTGATTAATCCCTTGTTGATTTTCAATTACTTATTTATCACGACTTGGCATTGTGATTATTACACGTTTGGTCATATCTCTTATTCTATATCATTTCATCTGATATTTATATCTAGACTGATCCGTTTATTATTTTCTTACTAAATAATACTCGAATCAGACCGAGATGTACGGGTGCATCTGCTTGACTACACGTCTGGGATTATCACCCTGACTTTTCGCTAACTACTTAGATTAGTAGTTTTTGTTGTGTACTTTTGAGATATAGAAACATTGATGTATCCATATTCTTTTGTCTAGACTTGTAGCTATTCTTTTGTGATATTGTGGATCTTGTTTGACCACTACTCTGATGTACACTTCCATGTGTTATATATCCATATCTATTTCCGCCTTTGTGATATGGATGTCTGTGACTGATTTGTGTTATGTTTATTTCTATATTTGTTTCCAAAGAATATATATAGCCACTGTGTAGTAGCTTTGAGTTTGTATCGGTATGTCGGATTTCCTCCCGAAACCAGATGCATGTTGTACTATCTGACATATCAAAGCTCACACAAAGCAATTACGTGGATGGTCGCTCCTCAACAGCCTTATTCTCCGCGCTAGTTGACGGCATTACGCCGTAGTGTCCTTGGCTAGAGTGGGTATAGAGGTGGGGCGTCACGGCTTGGTATCAAAGTGAAACTTCGGTACAATGTAGAATAATCTAACAAGGATCATCGTCCTAAGTTCATCTTAGGAGTCATGCCTTAGGATTTTATTCGGGTCTTCGAACCGTTCTATCCTAATTTCTTTTGTGATTCCTTATTTTATCAATCATTATGGTTTGATATTCGTTTTGTGAATAACCTTTTTCTTCTTCCTTCTTCCTTCTTAAGGAAGAGAAATGGTTAGACCAGGCCGTCCTAGCGCCGGTCAATCTAGAGCCACTACTCAAGATGAAGTATTTATGTCTGCCCAGCAGCTCCTTGATCTTGTAAGGAATGCTCAAGCAGCCAGATCTAATCCGGAGTCTACTCATCCTAAGTCTGGATTTGAACGCTTGTGTAGCGATTATACCAATTTGGATGGGAAGCCATTCAAAGCTTCTGAAACTATTATTGAAGTCCAGGCTTGGCTGAGAACGTGTGATCGAATCTTTTCTCGCATGAATCTTGTTGATCTTCACCGAGTTCAGGTGGCCTCTAGTATGCTCCAAGAATGAGCATTAGACTGGTACGAGCTTCTGATTTCTGAAATAAATGAAGCGGATCTTACTTGGGAGAAATTCCGGGGACGCTTCGAATTAAAATTTGTGCCAGAAGCTGAGAAGGTGACTTTGGCTGGTCGTTTCATAGACCTTGTTCAAGGTGAATCTTCCGTGACAGACTATGTCGCATCATTCGAGTCACTTTCTAAATACGGGGTCGAATACATAAACACCCCGTTGAAGAAGAACAAAAGTTTTGTTTATGGCTTGAATAAAATCTTAAGAAGCCATTACTTCTAAAGTTAGAAGTTTCTTTTGATCAACTCGTTGATATCACTCTTCGACTTGAAGAGGAAGATAAAGAGAGTGATGTTGAAGTTATGGATGCCAAACCGAACTTCAACAACAAGAAAAGGCCTAATAAATTCAAGGGTCCTTATCCCAACAATAAGAAAGGGAAGCAAGCCTCTCCGACAACTAAGACTTCTACCACTAGTAGTGGGCAATGCTACAATTGTGGTTCTAAGGACCACGATGCGAACAAGTGTTCAAAGCCTCGTGCTTGTCGCTACTGCAAAAGCCCGGATCATTATTTATCTTCTTGTCCTAAACTTCAAAATAGGAAGGAGGGAAAGCTTAATGATGCTCAAGCCCCTGGCAACACATCTCGTGGTAAAGGTATTTCTCATTCTATCCTCGATGGCATTATTTTATTTCGTGATCATCCTATTCGAGTTCTTTTTGATACGGGTGTGTCCCACTCTTTTATTTCAAAAGAACTTGTTGATACTTTTTCTTTGGATGTTTTGTGTTTAATGACTTCTTTGAGAATTGCGAATCCGGTTGGCGGATCCGCAACAATCAGTTTATTGTGTAAAGATGTCGAGATTATTTTGTGTGATTTTTCTTTCTGAGCCGATTTGCATGTTATGCGCTACTTAGGCTTTAGGATGATTTTGGGAATGGATTGGTTTAACCGCTATGAAGCCCAAATCCTATGTCCTGAGCGGACTATTCATCTTCGACATCCTCAATCTGTTAAGCAGATTTCTGTTGACCTTAAAGATTCGGATTCCAGCTTGGTTGCATCTTTATATTCTTTAAATCCTCTTGATGACGATAATGATGATGAGGAAGTTATTATTTCTCTTATTCACGTTGTTCGTGAATTTTCCGATATATTTGAGCCCGTTTTAGGATTACCACCTAAGCGAGCAATTGTGTTCAGAATTAATCTCATCCCTGGAGCTCAACCTATCACTCGTCCTCCTTATCGTATGTCCAATAAAGAAAATGAGGAGATGCGTAAACAATTATCCGAATTGGAGACGAAGCAATTTATTCGCTCTAGTTCCTCGCCTTGGGGAGCTTCGGCAATTTTTGTGAAGAAATCCGATGGTACACTTAGGCTTTGCATTGACTATCGCAAGCTTAATGATCTTACTACCAAGAATAAATATCCTTTACCTCGGATTGATGATCTGTTCGATCAACTTAGTGGTGCTAAAGTCTTTTCACAATTAGACTTAGCTACCAGTTTTGATCAGCTTCGCATTCCATAGGATAGCATTCCTTTGACATCTTTCCGTACTCGTTATGGATCGTATGAATGGCTTGTTATGCCATTTGGTTTAACGAATGCTCTGGCTTATTTCGTTGACCTTATGAATAGAGTTTCCAAAGACTTCCTCGATCGGTTTGTTCTCATCTTTATTGATGATATTCTTGTGTATTCTAAAACCGAGAAGGAGCATGAAAAACATCTTCGAATTGTGTTGGAAACTCTTAGGAGCAATCAATTAAAAGAAAAAATTTCTAAATGCCATTTTGGCAATCTCGTGTGAAGTTTCTTAGTCATATTATTTCCGAATCCGGAATTTCCATGGATCCTTCAAAGATTGAAGCGATTCAAAATTGGAAGAGACCGGAGAGTGTGACGGAAATTCGTAGTTTCCTTGGATTGGTAGGTTATTACCGTCGTTTCATAAAGGACTTTTTCAAAATTTACGTGCCTCTTACTAGCTTGACAAAGAATGGAGTTAATTACATTTGGTCGGACAAATGTGAAGCTTCTTTCCAGAAATTAAAAGAACTCTTTTCTGATGCTCCTGTTCTTGTTATTCCCGAGGGGAATCAAGATTTCGTTGTTTATACCGATGCTAGTCGCGTTGGTTTGGGTGCCGTTCTTATGCAAAGAGAACGTGTTATTGCTTATGCTTCTAGGCAATTAAAGCCTGCCGAGACTAGATATGTCACTCATGATTTAGAGCTCGCGGCTATTGTTTTCGCCCTTCGTATTTGGCGTCATTACCTTTTGGGAGAGAAGTTTATTCTCTATACCGATCATAAATCTTTGAAGTATTTATTTTCCCTAAAGGAACTTAATTTGCCTCAACAACGTTGGCTCGAATTTCTTGCAGCTTATGATCTTGATATTCTTTATACTCCCGGGAAGGGAAATCGTGTTGCGGATGCACTTAGTCGTAAGCAACAGGCAGTTGTTTCTATGATGATATCCGAATTGAATGATCTCGGTATTCTATCCAAATGTGAGATTCGAGATCGTGTTTCCGATTTATGTTCATCTCTTGTTTTATGTAGCCTTGAGGCTCATCCTTCTCTTTTAGACCGCATTCTTGAAGCTCAAAAGCTAGATCCCGAATTGGCTCTTCTTGGCCAGAATTTTAGGGATAAAATTGATATTGAAGGTTTGAAAGACTTTGATATCGATTCTTGTGGCCGTATTCGAAAATTTGGTAGACTTATCGTACCAAATATTAGTAATCTTCGTAAAGACATTTTAGAAGATTCTCATCGTTCTAAATTTACCATTCATCTCGGTAGTAGTAAAATGTATGCGGATATGAAGCGAATTTATTATTGGGAGGGAATGAAATCTGATATTGCTGACTTTGTTAAGTGTTGCATGACTTGCCAACTTGTCAAGGCCGAACACCAAAGGCCTGGTGGGTTATTGCAACCTTTAGAAATTCCAATTTGGAAGTGGGATCAAATTTCCATGGATTTTATAGACGGCCTTCCCCGTTCTCGTTCGGGTCATGATAGCTTATGGGTGATAGTTGATAGACTTACTAAATCCGCCCATTTTATTCCCGTTCGGTCCAATCGAACCGTTCCTCTCTTGGCCAAACACTTTATTAAAGAAATTGTAAAATTTCATGGAGTTCCTTCTTTTATTGTTAGTGATCGTGATCTATTGTTTACTAGTGGATTTTGGAAGAGTCTTCAAAAAGCTTTGGGAACGAAGCTTAATTTTAGCATCGCTTATCATCCCCAGTCCGATGGACAAACCGAGCATATGAATCAAACTCTTGAAGATCTTCTTCGTGCATGTGTCCTTGATTTTGCTGGAAGCTGGGAAGATCATATTTATCTTGTTGAGTTTTCCTATAATAACAGCTTCCAATCTAGTATTGGTATGGCACCTTTCGAGGCACTCCATGGAAGGCCATGCCGATCTCCTTCTTGTTGGCTTGAGGCCGGTGAGAAGCTGGTTTTAGGTCCAAATTTTATTTGTGATTCCACAGAAAAGATTGACCATATTCGTCATAGGATGAAAGAAGCCCAGAGTAGGCAAAGATCCTATGCCGATAACCGGAGAAGGAAATTAGAATTTTCTGTGGGAGATCTTGTGTTTATTCGTGTCTCACCTATGAAGGGTGTTGTACGTTTCAGTCGATCGGGAAAGTTAGCACCTCGATATGTTGCTCACCGAACGTGTTTCACGTTTCTCAGTTACGGAAATGCCTTCGAGATTCCGATTCTATTCTTGAGCCCGGTGTTGTGGAAGAAATTGAAGTTTCACCTAATTTAACTTATGAGCAACATCCTATTCATATTATTGCTTCGGAGGTCAAGCGCCTTTGAAATAAAGATATTCCGCTTGTTAAAGTCCAATGGTCCTCAAATCCTAAGGATTGCTCTTGGGAATCTAAAGAGTCCATCGGGCGAACTCGTCCGGACTTATTTTTCCGTGCTCCATGAGGTGAATTTCTTATTTTAAATTTCTTTTATGTTGATGTGCTTTCATGGTTGTTACCTTACATTTTCTTCTTAAATATTGCGAGGATGCAATTTCTTTATGGACTGGAGTCTGTAACAACCCGCATATTTTACGATTGAATATTTAAATATTTTATTTTAATATTTTATCGTTAGTCGGATTTTAGTCTGAAAAGTTACTTTTTGCATACGGTCGAATTAGGACTCGAAACCACTTCCATTAGGTCCAAAACGCCGTTTACGATCTTTTTGAGTATAAACTTTGATATGTTTGGAGTTAGTGGAATTTTTCCACTTTTTCACTTTGGGCTTTGGGTTTGGTTTAGCCCATTAGCCTAAGCTATTTACTCTAGCTCAACCCCCTTCCCTTCATAACTTTACTTTCATTTCCTAACACTCAAGCTTCATCAAAAATGGAGGAACTAATGGAAAATTAAAACTCCAAGCTCAAGCTCATTTTCAAATCCAACATATAACTCCAAATTCAAAGAGAAGCTATTGATTCTTCCTTGCTTTCAAGCTTCTTCTTCATTAACCTTGTGTAAAGGTGAGATTTTTATCCCACAGCTTTGTCTATTACTATCTTTGATTGTTAGGTATGAATTCCTAACACTTATTCATGTGCATTTGTTTTTGGTTTGGATTGAATTGGTGAAAATCCCAACTTTTTTGTGTTTTGGGTTCAAATCCTTAAAAATCCTAACTTTGATGTTTGAACACGTTTTTGGTGATGCATCGAGGAGCCAATAGGACCGGGTAGCCGATGGGCATAATCACCCAGCGTCCGTGCTCGATCGGTTGCAAATTGAGTGAGTTTTGAGCTTCAAAACCCTTAGGTCGCTCTGCCTGCATTTGGGTCGCTCCTCCCCCATAGGTCGTTAGGTCGCTCGGCCTTAGGTCATAAACATAGGTCGCTAGGTCACTCGGCCGTCTTCACTTCCTTAAGCCGCTCGGCATTGGTTAGGTCGTGTCGTGCTAGGTCGTTCCTCGGCCTTGTTACCCCTTAAGTCGTTAGGTCGCTCGGCCTTGTTAAGTCGTTAGGTCGCTCGGCCTTCCCACTAGGTCGCTCGGCCTTGTTAAGTCGTTAGGTCGCTCGGCCTTCCCTCTAGGTTGCTCGGCCTTGTTAAGTCGTTAGGTCGCTCGGCCTTCCCACTAGGTCGCTCGGCCTTCCCACTAGGTCGCTCGGCCTCCTTTTATCTTTTAGGTCGTTGCACCCCGTGGTCGCTCGGTCATGTTATGCCGCTATCCCTTTAGGTCGCACACCTATAGGTCGCGCTATGTCTTATGTCGCGCCTTGATTAGGTCGCACTACCTAGGCCGCATGCTAGCTCCCTAAGCCGCTACTACCTTAGGTCGCTGACCTCCTTAGGTCGCTCGGCCTGTGCACTGTTAGGTCGCGCCACGCCTTAGGTCGCGCCATTCCTTAGGTCGCATGCTGTTAGGTCGCGCCACCCTTTAAGTCCCCCCTGCTTTAAGCCGTGTGCTATTTCTTGAGCCGCTGACTTCTCGTGTTGACTTATATTAAGTCGTAAGTTGTGGCGTTAAGTCGCAAGGGTATTTCCACTTTGATTAATTTGAATTTGAATACTTTGGATCGTATTCACGTCTTTGAATGTGAATTTTTGGTGATTTATTGTTTCTACAATCATTTTTGTGATTTGTCACTTCATTTCACTCGTACGAGAAATCTAATTAAACGGCTACGTAAAACAAGTGGTATGAAACGCTTGCGTTTACTTCGTTGGTTAATTCTTGGACTTGTTCGATTGAATCTCTTATGACAATTTTTGAGTGGAGACTTACAATTTGTTCGTAAATATTTAAGTCAAGCTAGTGGTTATGGGACATGAAGCTAAGCTTATATAGTTACTAGCTTACTGTAATTGACACTTCTTGATGATCGTTGATGATCATTTTTGTGATTTAGACTAGCAAATGTGCGATGTCCCTTTGTTTATGAGGGAGACTAAACCCCGTTTCTGTGGAGCTTCGGCTCAATTTAGTGAGGTGCGACCCATGGTCTTCGGGCCGTTTTGTAGAGCTTCGGCTCAAAATTAATGGTTAGCAACCATGGAATAGCATTTCATTTTGTGATACACGTGTTGGTGAGTTTTCATGCTCCCATTTTGTGATAGGCCTCCCCCTTTTTGTGATTTCTGGATTTCCATTGATGATTTTCTAGAATTCGTGCTTCACCGATTTTTGTGATTTACATTGATACGTGTCATCAATATTTGTGCATTGGTGAATTTGTTTGTCATTAACTTTTGTGATTGGCATTGATATTATTGTCAATATTTATGGTTTTGGTGAATGAAAATATATGACATTCCTTTTGATCTTTGAGAAGATTCTTGTGATATTGATTAATCCCTTGTTGATTTTCAATTACTTATTTATCACAGCTTGGCATTGTGATTATTACACGTTTGGTCATATCTCTTATTCTATATCATTTCATCTGATATTTATAGCTAGACTGATTCGTTTATTATTTTCTTATTAACTCGGGTCAGACCGAGATGTTACAGGTGCTTCTGCTTGACTACACATCTGGGATTATCACCCTGACTTTTGGCTAACTACTTAGATTAGTAGTTTTTGTTGTGTACTTTTGAGATATAGACTCATTGATGTGTCCATATTCTTTTGTCTAGCACTTGTAGCTATTCTTTTGTGATATTGTGGATCTTGTTTGACCACTACTCTGATGTACACTTCCATGTGTTATATATCCATATTTATTTCCTCCTTTGTGATATGGATGTCTGTGATTGATTTGTGTTATGTTTATATCTATATTTGTTTTCGAAGAATATATATAGCCACTGTGTAGTAGCTTTGAGTTTGTATCGGTATGTCGGATTCCTCCCGAAACCAGATGCATGTTGTACTATATGACATATCGGAGCTCGCACAAAGCAATTACGCGGATGGTCGCTCCTCAACAGCCTAATTCTCCATGCTAGTTGACGGCATTACCCCGTAGTGTCCTTGGCTAGAGTGGGTATAGAGGTGGGGCGTCACACGTTGCAACTATGAAAACGTAAAACTGCGTCCGCACTATCCTATACTAATGCTCGGACATTCACAATGTATCATCCAGTACGTACCTTAAGGACTATACGTAATCGTTCTATGCTCCCTGAATCCCACTTAACAAGGTCTACTTTTTACGGAACTTGGTTGGGGATTTTCTGTATCTATAAAGGATTGCTTCGTTAGGCCTACAATTTAGGTATTCTACTTGGTCTGTCTCTTTTCTTATCGTGGCTATGGCTCCACGTAGCCACCCCTCAACTAATAGAAAGACCTCTAAAGAGCTAAATGGTTGTGCCCTACTACAAACAATCTAAACATCCAATTGGTTGTGCCCCTCATCCAATGTCTCGATCGTGAAAGAATCATTGGCCTTTTGGTTTAACTCTAGTATTTCCCGAACTCGCTTCTTGGTTTGATCTAGCACGATATCCACATGCGAATATCTTTTTGGGTCCTACCTACTAAAATCTACACGCAAGCTAGAGTTTGGTGTCATATGAATATCCTACTCTAAACATAAACCCTTTTGACTACCAACAAAGGTCCTGCCATGAAAAAGCAGTCAAGGCATACTCTTTTGATGGAACACCTACAGACCTACCTCTGAGGGACTGCTTCGTTAGGCCTACCCCAGAAGGCCATCCTAGAGTACCGTCACGTCCCGTTGAGGTCTCGTACTTCCTCTAGCCCAAAATATCTAAGTTGGATGTGCTTCTTCTGTGCTAAAAATCTGTGATGAACTGCTTCGCTAGTCTCTTCATCCTCTGGGCTACTTCAAACGCATCTTACTCTTTTATTAGACCCTAAGTCTAATCTTTTATTTTGCGTTTAGTTTACTTTTCTTATTCTGTTGGCTACTTATTTACCCTAATCCGCATAAGCTTGTCCCAGCCTCACCTAGCTATTGTGAGACTATCAGTTCCTGACTGAAAGGGAATGCTCTTGGTATTAGCCTTTCTTCTAGGTTCGCTTATTAACTTAGTGTAAGTTTTAAAATAAGTCTTTTTCTGTTATTTCTGCTCTATTAACTTAATCTAAGTCTTAAAATAAGCCTTTTCTATCCTTTCTGCTTAATTATAACCTATGTTATAATTTTACTTGCAATTGTCACTTCTATATTCTTTTATATTCTATATATTTTAAATATAATTACAAATGTATCTTTTCTACTCTAGTATGTATTCTTTTATTATGATATTGAATCCTCTTTAATTCTCTTATATTATACTACAATCTTTGTTTGGGACTACGTCCTACTGTCACAGATTTACCGATCATAATAACTACTTTGCTTTTATTCTACCATCTGCACAGTAAATGCAGATCTAGTAACATTGCTTCTAGTCTTGTCTAATTATTAACTTGATTTCTTCTTTACTTCCTTTAATTCTTCACCTATTTTTCTTATATCCTAGAAGTGATTCTATCCTAATTGGTTGGTTACAAAAACTGTGCTAAAAATTCATTTCCAAGTTTTAATACTAAATAATGCTATTAACAATTGTAAAGGCCCGTAAATCCGTACCTATTGAATCAACCATAATTCACATCAGTTCAACTCAAAATGAACGGAAAATACAAATCCTTAGGGTAAAGAAGAAAAAGGTGGAAGAAAATAGATCAATAATATCACAGAATCTCACAATTGCAGCGGAACAAAATAATATATAATAATGGGTTTTTATACAAAAGAATCTGTAACGTTTATACTTACAATCATCAGATTACAACAATCAATACATCAAACTGGATAGTTATATAACTTGTCCGTACACAATAGAATATAAGCCAAGTATAGAGATACGTCTCTGTTATCTAGGTCGTCTCCTGAACTCCATAGCATTCTATCATGAATATGTAATACTCGGTCCGACCCAAGCATTATAATAAAATAACACCCAAGTCAGTCTGGACAACCAGCGTGAGAAACACACTCAATTTGAATTATTAGAGTTATTAAAATCCTTTAAAAAATAAAGGTATCTCGTAAGACCGCGACACATATAAACATGACGGGTTTTTACCTTACGATAACCAAAACACCTCATAGAAAATCCAGTAATATTACAATAGAGTCTATATACAATTACTTATTCAAATAGCTAAAATTGTTACATTAATTAAATTCTAGCATACTAGGTTCCACAAAAAAAACCGTAAGCTCATACTGGAGAATAGATTCCAGCGAATGACTGGGCCACTATGGTACCGCCCACCATAGTACGCCTCTAGAATAATGTACCTAGGACCTCGCTAGGATCCCTTGCTACACAAGACCGGCCTACCCCTAACTTAGATAGACCAAATATGTTATCACCCCAGGTGTTCCCACCCTTACTATCGAGTGATCCTTCTTTCATGCACATCCATATCCATAATATAAAGGTTTTCGAGGACATCTAGAAAAGTGATAACATACTCTACTTGGGTGCGACCCACTTAGCCTTGCTGCATCTCCCCTATTTCAGTCATTCCCGTTTGATGAGGTTCGAGGCTAAGCGTTACCTTTCAAGAACAATTTTACTTAGAATGATCATCATCCTCCAATGACGATGTTCTGGTAGCATTCGTCTATACAAGTTGTCCTAGGTCTGGACAAACCGAATCACCGTCTTCAACATATTCACGGTATTCAATCGTTATGTTTAAACTCGATCGAAGTGGTTTTTGGATAATTATATCCGATCCCAGTCTCTTTGAAACGATTAACGAAGTTGGCCAATATTGATAGTTAGTTATTTAACTATCGATAAAACATCCATAAGCAATCATCTGGCCTTATCATAATTTTTTTGCAAAAATACTCTCAAAATATCTTTATAAGTTATATATATTCAAATCCTCCCAATATTTTTATAGTGGAAATCTAACTCAAATTCTTATATCCTTAACGGGATATTTTCAAGTCATTTCAATACTTAGAATATTTTTCTTGCTTCCAATTATAATCCATCCTTTTGAAAATATTTCTATAATTAAAATCTCGAAGCTAAATATTTCAAATTCTTCCCGTCCAATGCTTAGGAATATTTATAAGTATATTTCCTAAGATCTTTTTATCTTTAACATTTAGGAAATAGTCTATTTATTTTTCCTATTTCTCGAACCCTTTACAAATTTTATTTGTAAATCCCTTAATATTTCAAATGTCAAATACACTTGCCTATATCTCCAAATGCCCATTTCTAACTCCTTTTATGAATTCTAATTCGTTCTTCAAAGCTCTCATATTTTAACACTTTGGAATTTCCTTAAGTTCTCGGAATTCCACCATAAGATTTCTCTTCTAAAATTATACTCGTTTAACAAACTTCACTATCAATCTCGAGAGGATTTATAAATAAATTCAATCTTTTAAAACTATATATATAAAATAAGGATTTTTTAAAGAATAATAGTTTATTTGTAAAATATGTTTTAAGTAAATTTAAAATATCAAAACATTTTAAATAACATCCATAACTCATTTTGCAAATCGTTTTTAAAAAACTAATTAACTTACAAAGCCGATAAGTAAAATTAGAACTTATTTCAGTAAGTATTAAATATTAAAATAACTAACATTTTTTGCTAAAAATCCTATTTTAAACAATTTCTTAATTTCTCAACAAAAATCTATTTAAAAAAAATCCACTATTGCCAATTCCAATTTATAATCCCTCTTAATTCTTATGACATCGATTATATTTTAATTTTATCACCATTCTCACATTCATAAATAGATCTCATTATTTCTTTTCCAAAATGATTCCCATAACTTGATATAAATTACATCGCAAACTTATATTCAACCTTGTCCACTAATATCATTTTCCCTTATTTACAAACATCGTTTATAAATTTATAAACTCCTTTGATTTTCACTTATTTATAAACCCAATTTTTACTTATAAAATTTCATTTTTTTATAAATCCCTTCCTCAATAAAACCCACTTTAATTCCAACCCTATTTTTAATATCGATTCCAACGCCTTCCCATACTTTTCAAAATATCATTTTTGAATTCCTTTATATAATTTATTTCAAAAATCTCTGTTTAAACAAATTTACGATTAGTCAAGTATAACCCTAATCAAATTATATTTTTTTCTTTTTTTTCTCCTTCCACTTAATTTCCTTTAAATAATCCAAATTCCCTATAAATGTTTTTATATTCAAAAATCTCCTTTTAAGTCCTTTCAGATTTAAAAATAACTAGTTATGGTATTTAAAATACCAAATTTAAGGTCTATGCTATTTTTCACATTCAATAATTCAATATCAATAACCTATACAGATTATGTAACGGCCTGTAATTTTTAAACGATTTCTACAACTTAATTTATTAAATTTTTGCGAAATTTTAAATAATTAAATTTAGCAATAAAAATGTAATATTTGGTGTATGTCTATTTCAACATAGCAACTGGTAAAATTTTATTGGAAAATATGAAAATTATTCTGTTGTGTGGTTTTTAATTTCAATTTAAAATCAGTTTATTTGATAGAAATAAAATAATTTCGAAATCTGAATATTCTATATAATAAATTTGTAAATCATTTACTAAGTGAGGCATCATATTTCATTTTTCCAAGTTTGGACTATTATATCCCCAATTATCCTATTTTAGTCGAATTTGCAATAGTTTTTACAGCGAAATATTGAATTGTGATAGAATGGTCGTATCGCTTGTATCTGTGTACCATTCTGTTCATCTCGTTGTTGTGATCTATGCAGTATATTCATTTGCGTATTTCAGTCTCTGGTACGCGGCGAAAATCATGAAACGGTCGACCATATCGATACTCGTTTTTGAACCTTTGGTGTTCTTTTTGTCCTTTTGTGTATCCAACGTGAGAAATTGAATAGCCACTTGCATTTGTTATTCCCTGAATTCGACTAGTGACTATTACTATTCCACATTCCAATTTACATACTCTGGTTCATTCATTTCATATTCTTCCTTTATCTATTATCTGTCATGTCTGTCCTTATAATATATATATATATATATATATATATATATATACATATATATATATATATATATATTATATGAAAGCATATTTTGATGGCTTCCCATTTGCTTTGCCATTTTTCTTTCAATTAGAAGCCACAACCTGCTTAACAATTCATCAGCCCCCTTCGCTTTCTCCTAGATCAGCCGCATCTTCTCTATCTCCTATTGCCACGTCGATCCCATCCACCTCACTGAACACCGCACCGTACTTCTCCTCCTGACCTACCCTCAGCCATCCTCATTCAGGTATTGCCGAAATCCCTCATATCAAAGCACGCACACACTTACCCCTCTCATGTCACTCCTCCCTCTCTCCTCGGCCAGCCACACATTTCACCGCCCACCGACCACGCAAACTTGCTACCACTTCCCCGTTGACAGCCCAGTTCGCCGTAGCCTATCCCCACCCAACCTCCTACCTCCTGCTTCTTTCCCTTCGCCAATGCCAAGCATCACAGCTACCTGCATACTGCCACTCTCCACTCGATATCCATCCCTAAAAACCCGAAGCCTTACCTAAGCCCGGCCCTTCCTCAATCAAACTATAGCCTTCTCTTCTTGTTTTATATATATATACATACACACATGTTATATATATACATACATATATATATATATATATATATATATATATGTTGTCAGAAGCCTTATATTTCTCGCATTCGTATTTTTTAATACTACCTTTGTCTGAATGCATACTGGAGAGAATTTTCCTATATTTATTTTTGACATACAACGGTTTGTAAACCTTGATGTTTACTGTTGTACTGGTTTTACCTATTACTATGCACATGACTTGTTTGAATGTATGTTTGACATACAAATATACAATTCACCTGATACAAAACATTATATATACATAAGTATGTATATTTATAAAATGTGTTGAAAGACAAAAATATTTGTTTATTTAATTTTGAAATTTTAAATCTGTATATACATAAAAATATATAGTTCACTTTTGAATTCGTACCTATGGAGTTCTCCCTGATAGCCCACTTTCGAGTGGAGCTTACATATCTATATAGACTGTGGCAATATATAAAATGTGTTAAGGAGGATATGCGTAACGCCTTAACGCTATTTTAATAGTTTACTTTACTATAGACATATTATAATAGCGTATATTACTACATAATAGATAGTTCCACGGATCCTTAGAGGATGGAGATCCCAAACATCATTTTAAGTTACTTGTATTTTAGTTAACATTTCACTTGAGTTAATTTATAGATATAAGAATGTTAATCCTGACTCAAGTGTTTTGTGTTGTGCTTAACGCTCGGGTCAGACTGAGTGTTGCAGCATTTGAGACTCACCTTTAGAGGTTGGAGCTTTGTTTTAAGATCTATCTATCCAGCTTTCAGTTATTTCAGTTTATTTTAGTCATCCATGTTCAGGCTTGTCAGTTGCTTAAATATTAAAGATTCTTTTGTATTTGAGATTCTGTTGTATTTTGTTTCAGACTATAATGTTTTATAGTAGCTTCATGAACTAGTATTTATCTATTCCGTTGCTTATTATTGTAGTACTATTTGTTTGTGATTTTGTGACCGATTTATTTACTATATATGTTAAGTTTTGCCAAATATAAATTAACAATCTGACGTTTTGAGCAATTCAAGCCTGACATGTGCAGATGCGAATGGTTCGAAATACCAGGTCGTCACAAGTGGTATCAGAGCTCTAGTTTAGGCAAAACTTAGCATATGGAGTAAAATCAATTGTAGAATCGCATTCGTTCGAGCTTAAATTTCTTCCTCTTTGACTCGGGTTTTCTTTGAATTTTGGAACCTTCCCCTTCATTCTGAAATTCATTCTTGTCTTTTCCTTTTCGTGTCCATTGATACTGGAGCATACCATAGCTTCAACCTCAACTGTCAACTTCATCCTTTTGGTTGACTAATCCCATCCGTGGTCCTGCCAACCTTAGTATGATTGGTAAAGATGTGAAACTCCTTCAAAACCAGCATCGATTCATCGGAGATTTCTACGTACTCGGTTTTGATGTTGTTATCTCTTGCTAAGCCTGAACCGTTCTTTAGTAGACTACCCGGGTAATTCTTTGGTGATCCAATGTCGATTGCCTTAGATTTTGCAGGTAGTTTTATCTTTCGCTTGATTCTCAACCGAATGATTCCGACTCCACCTCGATTATCAACGATTATCCTGATGTTTTGGTGAAGTTATTTCTCTTCTCTCCCAAGCGGAAAATTGAATTTCTACATTGATCTTATTCCTGGAATCTTGGTTGACCCGGTTAAGGCAACCTACGATTAATATTAGTCTATCCATTCTTTCCTCTTTGTAATTTAATTATCTTATCTTCCTTTGAGCCTATCTTCTTAGTTAGAATTCTCTTGAATAGGGAATCTCTATATTGAAACTCTATCCTTGTTTAAGATCCATTCTTGAATCATCGGGTGAGGGAGGGTACTTATAATTAATATAAAATATTATATATTGGGTTGTTTGAGTTATTAATTTTGATTTGGGGTTTCGATTGATTCGTCTGGCCCACGCTATCGATAGAAATTCCAAAACACTTGAACAGAGCAAATTGGCATAATACTGTATCCAAAATTGGTAAATGATATAATTCTTGTATGGTCATATTTTATGTATAAAAGTACAATTTTCTGAAATTAAATAGTTAAACGAATTGGTTGTTAGAAATGATAATATTTGATTATCATTTATTGTTTTGTAAACCATTGACTATTGCAACATGATATAAATAAATGAAATTATAAAACATGGTTTACAAATTGATTTGGAATTTAAATGAATTTAATTAATTATTTGAGAATTCAAATTTTTGGTATTTTCAAAATCGTGGTCTTTAAAGTTTTGGAACATATTATTTGAAAGTATTTTCAAATGGAAATTGTTTCAAAATAATAACTTTAAAAGAATTAAGTCTATATTGTCATCGTTTATCGCTGGAAAATAATTTGGTGATGACTGCAGCATCATCGACATCCATTTTCGAGTCTCAAAGTGGGGAGACCACTTAGTAGCTTTGCTACACCTTTGTTTTGGAAAATAGATTTGATTTGAATTTCTTGAGTACGATTTGATATATAAAATATACGTATGTATATACTTATTTCAAAGTAGTTTGAAGAGAAAGCAGAAATTTAATTTTTAAATTCTATGTTAGGTAATGGTTTTCAATTATTGAAACAAAGAAAAATTTGAATAATTTAAATGTTTAAAATGAGAAATGGAAGTGAACGGTTAAATTAGGATAAAATTTATTTGTACAACAATCAATTGCATTCTAAAACATATATATAACTTACCAAAAATATTCAAAAAGTTAAATTATTAACGTGGATATGTAGTTGAAAGTTATACAAGAGAAATTTAAATAATAAAAAATTTCAAGCTAAATTTTGCTTATTAAATGTTATAAATAAAAGAGTAAAGTTTGTATAGTGCTTAAGTACACTTAGAAACATTAATATAATTTAATTTGAAAGGTTGCATGTAATTGAATAAAGTACAGTATAAAATGTAAATAATAGAATGTCCAAAATGAAATTTTCGTTAAAGGAAATTTTAAATTAAAATGAATGTGTTATAATAAATATTGATACACTAAATTTGTTTTATAGGAAACGGTAGTGAAATAAATTGAATAATAAATAGAGAATGCTACTTAAGTAAATGAATCTGAACTTAGGAATAGTAAAACTAAATTATAAATGGAATTAACTTAAGTGAAGTCAAATTGATTATAAATAGGTTAAATAAAAACATTTGTTTTCAAAATATGGATGTTAATAAATTAAAAGTAAACAAATTTAATGTAAACAAATTGAAGATTATTGATTAAATAAATGGACTTAAACCAAATTTGTTGATTATTAATCAATTTGGAACTAATGAAATCTATATACAGTTTTGAATTAACAGTTTGAATAAAATAAAATAAAATTAATGGAGATAAAATTAATGTAAATAAACTAAATGGAAATCAATTGTTGTATTTTGTATTTCAAACCTATCATTCTCTTCTAATACTTCTATTCTCCTCTCTCGTTCCTTTTTAGGGATGAAAAGTTTTGAGTGGGGGAGAGTGTAACGGTCTGTAATTTTTAGAAGATTTATATAGCGTTATTTACTGAATTTTTGTGAAATTTTAAATAATTAAATTTAGCAATAAATTGTTTATATTTGTTATACATCTATTTCAAAATAGCAACTGCTAAAAATTTATTGGAAAATATGAAAATTATTTTGTTCTGTAATTTTTAATTTCAATTTAAAGTCAGTTAATTTGATAGAAATAAAATAATTTCAAAATCTGAATATTTTTATATAATAAATTTGTAACACATTTTCTGAGTGAGGCGTCATATTTTGTTTCGTCAAATTTGGACTGTTATAGCCCAATTTATCATATTTTAGTCGAATTTGCAATAGTTTTGGCTGTGAAATATTGACTTGTGATAGAATGGTCGTATCGCTGGTATTTGTGTACCCTTTTGTTCTTCTCGTTGTGCTGATCTCCATAGTATGTTCATTTGCGTATTTCAGTGTCTGGTGTGCGGCGAAAACCGTGAAACGTTCAGCCATATCGGTACCCCTTTTTGAACCTTTGGTGTTCCTTTTGTCCTTTCGTGTATCCAACATAAGAAATTGAATAGCCACTTGCATTTATTATTCCTTGAATTCTACTAGTCACTATTACTATTCCACATTCCAATTTATATACTTTGGTTCATTCATTTCGTATTCTTCCTTTATCTATTCTCTATCACGTCTGTCCTTATATAATATATATATATATATTACTAATAATGTACGAAAGCATATTTTGATGGCTGCCCCTTCGCTTTGCCATTTTTACTTCAACTGGAAGCCACAACCTGCTCAACAATTCCATTAGCCTCCTCCCCTTTCTCCTAGATCAGCCGCATCTCCTCTATCTCCAATTGTCACATCGATCTCCTCCACCACACCAAACACTGCACCTTGCTTCTCCCCCGACCTACTATCAGCCACCCTCATTTAAGTATTGTCGATACCCCTCAGGCCAAAGCATGCACACACTTACCCCCTCACATCACTACTCCCTCTCTCCTCGGCCAGCCACCCACTTCTCCTCCCTCTGACCATGCATACTCGCCACCACCTCCCCCTTGAAAGCCCAGTTTACCGTAGCATATCCCCACCAGACCTCCTACCTCCTGCTCCTTTCCCCTTCGTCGATGCCAAGCATCACAGCCACCTGCATACTGCCGCTCTCCACCCAAGTTCCGTCCCTAAAAACCCGAAGCCTGACCTAAGTCCAGCCCATCCCAAATCAAACTACAGCCTTCTCTTCTTGTTTTACATATATACAGTTATATATATACGTTGTCAGAAGCCTTGTATTTCTCGCTTTCATGTTTTTTGATATTGCCTTTGTTTGAATGCATACTGGAGAGAATTTGCCTACATCTGTTTCTGAAATACAAAGATTTGTATATCTTGATGTTTACTATTGCATTGATTTTACCTATTACCGTGCACATGACTTATTTGTATGTATGTTTTGCATACATATATACAAATCACCTTATGCAAAACATTATATATACGTAAGTGTGTATATTTATAAAATGTGTTGAAAGCAAAAATATTTGTTTATTTAATTATGAAAATTTAAATTTGTATATACATAAAAATATATAGTTGTTATAATATATAAGTAATATATATTTCGTTTACATATATATATATATATATATATATATATATATATATATATATATATATATTATTGATTTACATATGCTACAAATAATCTGTTTGTATATTTGTATAAGTTACTATATACACTGTTCCTATATATGCATAAGTTATGAGATCTGTGGTATTATATGTATGTTCTTATATATGATTCGTTTAGATATTATATATATTGACGTAAAATACATTTTTTTAAGTATAATTTAAAAGTATATTTGGTCGTATAGTGTGTCTGCATATATATATATATATATATATATATATATATATATATATATACATATATATATTATTAGCGTGCATAGTACATTTAGTTGTAGTTATATACGGTGTCTGCATATATATATATATGTTGGTCTGCAAATCAATATTTTTTTTAAATATGTATATATGTTTTGAGTTCGAATTAAAAGATTTAATATAGATACGTTATTTTAATATGTATTTTTTAAATTGAATATTGGTTTAAAAAAGAAATATACAAATATAATATACATTTCATTTCAGTTATATCAAGCTGATTTTGATTTGTTTTCATCGATACCTATTTATTAGCTTTGTTCGTCAAATTCGTGTTCAACTTGCTTTGCTTTGAAATTCGTTGTTTAGATTGGTCGATTTTCGAATTCGTGATTTTATCCGTGTGCTTGTCCTGATTTCTCTAGCCTCGAAAGGTGAGCAATCACTCACGATTAAAATTGTTATAATTAATAAATTTAATTCACATTGAAATGACAATTGAAATATGCTGTTAAATTTTAAACTGTTAATTATTAAATTGTTATATATGACACGTCATCGTCTGAAATTATTCACCGGTGACATCTGACGCCATAATCTGCTATTTATATTATAATTAAATTTGTCACTGATGATAAATGCATGTTGTTGATCTGTTATATTATTATCATATTTGTTCTCACTCTGCCCTGTTAGTTTAGAAATTCCCTATGGGTTGAAATGATAAATACCCGAACGATCTTATAAATTAAGGGAAATTCATTATGGGTTGAAATGATCAACCAAAGCAATTTTCATTTATTTGAAATTTTGCGATTGCGGGTTGAAATGATATATATTCATAGATATTTAAATTGTGAATTGAAATGATAAATATCTGTATCATTTGACCATAGGATAGAAAATTATATACGGACACTGTTGGTCTATTTTAAAAAAATGATTTCCAAAGGTTGAAAGGAAATATATGGGTTTTAATGAACATTTATTTTTAAATTTTAACATAAATAATTTATTTTAATATATGTGTAAAATTTAGATTTTTAAAATTATATGTTTTGGAAAGTTTAATTTATTAGTTTGTTTTGAAAATATAATTTTTAAGATTTTGCTTACAATTTTATTATTTTAAAATTTATAAAATATTATTTAATATAAAAAAATTTAATAATAAGATTTAATTTAATAAAATTAAATTTATTCGCTTTATTATATGTTTAAGTACCAATTTAAATTTAGATTAATACTTTAAAAATAAATTTTTATAACTTAAATAATAGAGGTTGAGAAGATAAATTAGTGTTGACTTGAAATTTAAATTGGTTAATAATTGAGTTTAAATAAGAATGATTTGAAATTATTAATTTTGAGATTTTATTGTAATTAATGATTAATGAATATTTCCCAATTTGAATAAAATTAAAGTTAAATGTTGAAATCTAAATGAAACTTATATTGAAAATGTTTGAATATTTAAACTTTGAATCTTATTGAAATTGAAGTGATAGTTCAAACCCAAATTTGAACTCGATAAAAATTGAATCTTTAACCCTTTTAAATTGAAAGTGTCGAACTGGGATTGATTTAAGTTGAATTTTGGAATTTAAGTCGATTTGAGTCGATTTTTGGAATCGGATGAAACAAGTCTAATTGGGAAACTATTTCAGTATAATCTCTTTAAATAAATATAGACTATTTTAATTTACAACTATTTTAATATATAAATTATTTTAATATGTAAACTATTTTAATATATAAATATTTTAATATACATACTAATTTCAATATCTAAACTATTTAAGTTCAAAAGTGTTATGATTTCAAAGGTGTTATGATTTCAAAAGTGTTATGATTTCAGAAGTGTTATGATTTCAAAGGTGTTATGATTTCGAAGGCGTTATAATTTTGAAAGTGCTACGATTCTGGATATGCATATTTTTAAAGTGAATAATGGTATTGAATTGATATGGCTTTTGAAATGAATATGATATTTTGATATGAAGTATGAACTATTTGAAATGAAATGACCACTGTGTGAAGTAAGCGTTTGGTTTTTAAAGAGACCAGGATCAGATGTTATCATACTATCTGCCAATACCGATAACCAATTTGACAATTATGTACGTGGTGGAGATTCCAAAATGAAGTAGGATGGTTTGGCGACTATTCTATATGACGTATTAAAGAAGCCCTGACTCCTGTGAGTCAACTTGATGAAGCTAAAACAGGAGCCACGCCAGGCCAAGTGAGGTAATTCCTCCGATCGGACACATTTCTTCGATACCATTCTATTACTTTATGATTTGATCGGATGCACCTTTGATTTGGGAATGTGTCACGAGGGAGGGGTAGTAGCTGCTATGCGTTACCACCAGTCCGGATCTACAAATGGCATATCTTCCCTGGCCTTGCCTCGCGTGCCTTGTCACATGCCTTATCGCGCTTTCTACGAGTTTTTTTGTGTCATACCTATGGAGTTCTTCCTGATAGCCCATTTGCAAGTGGAGTTTACAGTATTTGTATAGACTACGACATTATATAATATGTGTTAAGGATTTTAATAGTTTACTTTATTATAGACATATTATAATAGCGTATATTTCTACATAGTAGATAGTTCCATGGATCCTTAGAGGATGGAGATCCCAAACATCATTTAAGTTACTTGTATTTCAGTTGACATTTCACTTGAGTTAATTTACTGATATAAGAATGTTAATCCTGACTCGAGTGTTTTGTGCTGTGTTTTACGCTCGGGTCAGACTGAGTGTCACAACATTTGAGACTCACCTTTGGAGGTTGGAGCTTTGTTTAAAGATCTATCTATCCAGCTTTCAATTATTTCAGTTTATTCCAATCATTTATGTTCAGACTCGTCAGTTTCTTATGTATTATAGAAATTTTTATTTGATATTCTATTATATTTTGTTTCAAACTTTGATGTTTTATAGTGGCTTCATGAACTACTATTTATGTATTCCGCTGCTTATTGTTGTAATACTCAATTCCTGTGATTCTGTGATTGATTTATTTGCTGTATATGTTAAATTTTGCCAAATATAAATTAACAATCTGACATTTTGAGCAATTCAATTCATACATGTGCGGATGCGAAAAGTTCCAAATACCAGGTTGTTACAAATGGTATCAGAGCTCTGGTTTAGGCAAAACTTAGCATATGACGTAAAATCAATTGCAGAATCACTTTCGTTCGAGCTTAAATTTCTTCCTCTTTGACTTGGGTTTCCTTTGAATTTTGGAACCTTCCCCTTCATTCTGAAATTCATTCTTGTCGTTTCCTCTTCATGTCCATTGATACTGGAGCATCCATAGGTTCAACCTCAACTGTATACTTCATCCTTTTGGTTGACTAATCCCGTCGACTGTCCCGCTAACCTTAGTATGATTGGTAAGGAGGTGAAACTCCTTTGTAACAAGCGTCGACTCACCGGAGATTTTTACGTACTCGGTTTTGATGTTGTTGTCTCTTGCTAAGCCCGAACCATTCTTTAGTAGACTACCCGGGTAATTCTCTTGTGATCCAATGTCGATTACCTCAGATTTCGCAGGAAATTTTATCGATAGCTTGATTCTCAACCGAATGATTTTGACTCCACCCCGATTGTCAGGGATTATCCTGATGTTTTGGTGAATTTATTTCTCTTCTCTCCCAAGTGGGAAATTAAATTTTGGCACTGATCTTATTCTTGGAATCTCGGTTGACCCTGTTAAGGTCACCCGCGATTAATATTAGTCCATCCATTCTTTCCTCTTTGTAATTTAATTATCTTATCTTCCTTTTGAGCCTATCTTCTTAGTTAGAATTCTCTTGAATAGGGTCTCTCTAAATTGAACCTCTATCCTTGTTTAAGATCCATTCCTGAATCATCAGTTGAGGGAATGTACTTGTGATTAATATAAAATATTTTATATTGAGTTATTTGAGTTGTTAAGGTTGATTTAGGGTTTCGATCGATTCATCTAGCCCACGCTATCGATAGAAATTCCAAAACATTTGAATAGAGCAAATTGGCACAATACTGTTTCCGAAATTGGTTAATGATATAATTTTTGTATGGTTATATTTTATATATAGACGTATAATTTTCTGAAATTAAATAGTTAAATGAATTGGTTGTTAGAAATGATAATGTTTGATTATCATTTATTATTTTCTAAACCATTAACTATTGGAACATGATATAAATAAATGAAATTATAAAACATGGTTCATAAATTGATTTGGAATTTAAATGAATTTAATTAAGAATTTGAGAATTCAAATTTTCGGTATTTTCAAATATTTGGTCTTTAAAGTTTTGGAACATATTATTTGAAAGTATTTTCAAATGGAAATTGTTTCAAAAGAATAATTTTAAAAGAATTAAGTATGTACTCTCTTCGTTTTTCGTTGGAAAATAATTTCGGCGATGACTGCAGCATCATCGACATCCATTTTCGAGTCTCAAAGTGGGGAGACCACTTAGTAGCTTTGCTACACCTTTGTCTTGGAAAATAGATTCGATTTGAGTTTTTTGAGTATGATATGATATATAAAATATACGTATGTATATATTTATTTCAAAATAGTTTGAAGAGAAAGCAGAAATTTAATTTGTCAATTCTGTGTTAGGTAATGGTTTTCAGTTATTGAAACAAAGCAAAATTTGGATAATTGAAATGTTTAAAATGAGAAATGGAAGTGAACAGTTAAATTAGGATAAAATTTATTTTTACAATGATTAATTGCGTTCGAAAACATATATATAACTTACCAAAAATATTCAAAAAGTTAAATTATTAATGTGGATATGTAATTGAAAGTTATACAAGAGAAATTTTAATAATAAAAAGGTTCAAGCTAAATTTTGCTTAATAAGTGTTGTAAATAAAACTGTAAAGTTTGTATAGTGCTTAATTAAACTTAGAGACATTAATATAATTTACTTGGTAAGGTTGCATGTGATTGAATAAAGTATAATATAAAATGTAAATAGTAGAATGTGCAAAATGAAATTTTGATTAAAGGAAATTTTATATAAAAATGAATTTGTTATAACAAATGTTGATACACTAAATTTGTGTTATAGGAAATGGTAGTGAAGTAATTGAATAATAAATAGATAATGCTACTTAAGTAAACGAATCTGAACTTAGGAATAGGAAAACTAAATTATAAATGGAATTAACTTAAGTGAAGTCAAATTGATTTATAAATAGGTTAAATAAAATAACATTTTTTTTCAAAATATGGAATGGTAATAAATTAAAAGTAAATAAATTTAATGTAAACAAATTGAACACTATAGATTAAATAAATGGATTTAAATCAAATTTGTTGAATATTAATCAATTTGAAACTAATGAAATCTATATACAGTTTTGAATTTACAGTTGAACTAAATAAAACAAATGTAAATAAGCTAAATGGAAATCAATTGTTGTATTTTGTATTTCAAACCTATCATTCTCTTCTATTAATTCTATTCTCCTCTCTTGTTCCTTTTCGGGGACGAAAAGTTTTTAGTGGAGGAGAATGTAAAGGCCATAATTTCTAAACGATTTCTATAACGTAATTTACTGAATTTTTGGGAAATTTTGAATAATAAAATTTAGCAATAAATTTTTTATATTTGGTATACGTCTATTTCAATATAGCAGCTGGTAAAAGTTATTAAAAAAAGAAATTATTCTGTTGTGTAATGTTTAATTTCAACTTAAAATTAGTTAATTTGATAGAAATAAAATAATTTCGAAATCCAAATAATTTTATATAATAACTTTTAAATCATTTTCTGATTGAGGTGTCAAATTTCGTTTCGTCAAATTCGGACTGTTATATTCCCATTTATCCTATTTTGTCGAATTTGCAGCAGTTTTGGCAGCAAAATATTGACTTGTGATAGAATGGTCGTACCGCACCTCGTCATGCTGATCTCCACAGTATATTCATTTGCATATTTCAATGTCTGGTGTGTGGCAAAAACCATGAAACAGTCAGCCATATCGGTACCCATGTTCCTTTTGTCCTTTCGTGTATCCAATGTGAGAAATCGAATAGCCACTTGCATTTATTATTCCCTGAATTCAACTAGTGACTATTACGATTCCACATTCCATCTGGTTCATTCATTTCATATTCTTCCTTTATCTGTTCTTTGTCATGTCTTTCCTTATAATATATATATATATATATATATATATTATTAATATACGAAAGCATATTTTGATGGCTGCCCGTTTGTTTTATCATTTTTCTTTCAACTGGAAGCCACAACCTGCTCAACAATTCCATCAGCCTCCTCCCCTTTCTCCAAGATCAACCGCATCTCCTCCATCTCCTATTGCTATGTCGATCCCCTCCACCTCACCGACCACCGCATCTTGCTTCTCCCGATGACCTATCCTCGGCCAACCTCATTCATGTATTGCCGATACCCCTCAGGCCAAAGCACACACACGCTTACCCCCTCACGTCACTCCTTCCTCTCTCCTCGGCCAACCACCCACTTATCCTCCCTCCGACCATGCAAACTCGCCACCACCTCCCCCTTGACAGCCCAGTTCACTGCATCCTACCCCACCAGACCTCCTACCTTCTGCTCTTTTCCCCTCCGCCAATGCCAAGCATCACAGCACCTGCATACTGCCGCTCTCCACCCGAGTTCCATCGCTAAATACCCGAAGCCTGACCCAAGTCCAGCCCCTCCTCAATCAAACTACAACCTTCTCTTCTTGTGTTTTATACATATACGTGTTATATATATATATATACATTGTCAGAAGCCTTATATTTCTTGCTTTCATGTTTTTTGATACTGCCAATGTTTGAATGCATAATATCTTGATGTTTACAGTTGCACAGATTTTACCTATTACCGTGCACATGACTTGTTCATATGTATGTTTTACATACATATATACAAGTCACATGATACAAAATATTATATATACGTAAGTGTGTATATTTATAAAATGTGTTGAAAGATAAAAATATTTGTTTATTTAATTTTGAAATTTCAAATTTTTATATATATAAAAATAAATAGTTGCTATAAAATATAAGTTATATATATTTCGTTTATGTATATATATTATTGGTTTACATAAGCTACAAATAGTCTGTTTGTATATATATAAGTACTATATATTCTTTTCCTATATATGCATAAGTTATGAGATCAGTGGTATTATATGTATGTTCTTATATATGATTCGTGTAGATCTTATTTATATATTGACGTAAAATACATTTTTTTAAGTACAATTTAAAAGTATATTTGGTCGTATAGTGTGACTGCATATATATATTATTAGCTTGCATAGTACATTTAGTTGTACTTATATATGGTGTCTATATATACACACACACACACACACACACACACACACACACACACATACATACATATATATATATTAGTCTGCAAATCAAAAATTTTTTAAAATATGTATAAGTGTTTTGATTTTAAATTAAAAGATTTTATGTAGATACGTTATTTTAAATATGTATTTTTTTAAATTGAATATTGGTTTAAAAAAGAAACACACACACACACTGTAACAACCCTAGATTTTTCATATATTTGACTTTTTTTTATTTTAAAATTATTTTAAAATTATTTTATTTCAAACATTTCATTTTTAAATGTAGGTGTTGATTATTACGTGAATTATAATTTCAAACCGGTATAAATTGGATATTTTACTGAAAGATGAATTTCTGGTCAAACTGGTCAAACCTTGACTTTTAAATTTAAAATTTAAATATTTAAATTCTTAAATTTTATCTTTTATTATGAAAATAGATTTAATAACTTGAATACTGCTTTTCGTTTCGTTGAAAATGGATTTAATTTCTGAAAGTTATGTACATTTCAATTTTGAGTATAATTTGTTTTATTTTGAAATTTTGTCTATTTTAAATTATATAAATCATATTTTCTATGTTATATTTTATTTTAATATGTGTTAATATGTTATTTTATGTATATTTTGTATTTTGATATTTTTAAAGTGATAATAAAAATTTTCCAAAATTTACTGTATTTATTTCCTATTTTTAAAGGTTGTTTTCTATTTTTCTGCTATTTTCTTCATTTAAATTATATTTAATTAAAATTTAAATATTTATTTTGTGAATGTATTTTTATTTTATGTTATTATTTATGTTTAAAAATATTTTTCATGCTCATATGAATTTTCTATAAATTATTCTATTTAATTTCAAATTTTCTAGTTTAGTTCACTATTTTTAGCTATTTTTCTCAATTTAACTTTATACAATTAATAAATATTATATAAATTTTTATATTTTGATAAATTTTCGAAATTTTATCTGGGATTATTATTATTTACAGAAATATAAAGTTATATAATTAAAATAAAGAAATATGAAAGGGTTTTGACTTTTGAATTGCCTTTTGCCTTTTTGAATTCCGCCTCTTCATTTTCCTCACAACTCTTCATTTCTCTTGCCATAACTCCCCACATTTTAGCCGACTATCTCATTTTCAATTCATGTATCTTTCTTTCCTCCTTCCCGAGAAAAAATTTTGGCCCTCCCTTGCTTGAAGAATTTGGTAAAACTTTATTTCTTTTATCTTTTTTTTCTATTTACATCGTTTATTTCGAGCTTGATTTTGCACATGCTTTCACCTCTTTTAGGTCGGCCATGCCTCCCTTGCTGCCTAGCCGCCTCCAGCACCTGATGACACACCACCATCACCTCCTCCTCACCAGCCACCATAGTCATGAACCCCCTTGGTGACGCATATCCACAAAAGTTTCAAAACACCCTTCATACTAGCCTAACCGAGCACCACTCTCATTCCATCACCTCACCACCCCTCTAGCCGCCACCTACCACACCACCACCACCACCTCCAGCACCCACGGCCACACCACCACAGTAGACCCCACTCCTCTGGCCGTGACAGCTAGGGCCTTGGCCGAGCCCAAATCCTTGACCAAATTCATGTATGCATGCTTATGTGTGTTATTGCCTTCACCCACCTTTACACCATCATTCCAACATGTAGGCCGAACCCATACTCACCCAAACCAGACCCAAACACCTGCAATTATGTTGTATTTCCCCTTATGGCTGAGCCTACTAAAGGTTAAAAGCAAGTGCAAGCATTTCTATTTGATTCTGTGCAGTCTATTCTAGTGTAGTTTTGATCGTAGTTGATTTGAAACTCATCGTTGTTACATTGTTTTTGTTTGATGTGTATCCTAGGAATTTGACACTTGGCTCCTCCATTCGAATCTATGTCGTGCTTTTGTGCTTGTGTAGATCCCGTTTGTGCAATTCGTCGCAGGTCATCAGCTCAAACCAGTGAGTTATTCTCACCAGACAGTTTTATACTTATATGAATAGTAAATCGATCGCTTGTGAATATGTAAACTGCATCACCATATTTTATTTGCTATGTCACTATCATATGATGTTCACACATGATTAAACACCAGTTATATCATATGTTACTATTATATTATTGCTGTTTTTTTATTTTTATCAGTATATCACACTGCAAGTTCCCTTTAGATTAGAATCACTATGGGTTGAAATGATACATACCCGAACGGACTTTAGAATAGGAGAAAATCGTTATGGGCTGAAATGATAGGCCTGAATGATTTTCAATTATGTTCATTTACTTGGGATTGCGGGTTTGAAATGATCAAACCTAGGTTTTCTTTGTAAATTACGGGTTGAAATGATATATTACCCGTATCACTTTACCTAGGCTAGAAAATGAAATACAGACCAGTTGTTAAAATATGTTTTTTTTTAATTTTAAAATATTTTGGAAATGTAAATATTATAATATTTTGATTTAAATTTGATTAAAAATGATTTTTGTAAAGCATTATTTACTCTCTGAAAATATATAAGTGAAATAAATTAATGGTAAAGTTAGAAAATCTGAAATGTAAGTTTTTCTGGAAATTATAATTTTGTGATAAATGAAATTTAAATTTAAATATGAAAATATGATAAATTTATGATATTTTGAATTAAATGAATTTAAAATAATTTTATAATATATTAATGATTTTTGAATTAAGTTAAAATGTGAAATGAATGAATATTTAAGCTGAAATTTTGAAACATAACTAAAATTGGAAATTTGTGAATTTGGCTTAAAAGTGAATCTAAAGTTAAGTAAATAAAAATGAAATTAAGTTATATTTGAAAATTTAAAATTAAGTGTTAAGTTAAATTTAATTTAATGAATTTAAAATTTAATGTTGGAATTTAATAAGTGAATTACTATTAAATTTTGATTTTTGAATAGAGATTTAACTTTATAAAATCATGAATATAAGGGTATTTGAATGATTGTTTTAAAAGTGAAATTATGTGATTTTATAAGTTAAAAATGGTTTAAATAAAAATATAATTGTTTGTGAAATTATACTGAATATTTGAAGTTAATTTACTGCATTTCTAAAATGCTATTAATTCTAATGTAAAGGATAATATATCATTTGTAAATGCTATAGTTGATAATAACGAACCAAATGGCTCAATTTAATTAAAGGCTATTATAGCATTTTTTGTGAATGTTATAATGGTTGAATTTAACTAAGTTTATTTGAAACTAATGGAACCCTATTACGCATTTTAAATGTTGTCTTTTGTTAAATTGATCTGTTTTAAGTGTGACTTTCCGTAGCATTTTCTAAATGCTGCGAAAGTTGAATTTTCATTGTTTTAATAAATTTAAGTGAATGAATGAACTTTGAAAGATTAAAATTTTGGAAATTTAATATTTAATTATTAAATATAATATATTCATTTTAATGATTTAAATGAAGCAATTTGTTTCGAAATATAAACTATTTTGAAATGGTATTTAAATTAAATAAAAATGAATGTGGTTTGGAAGATATGATATTTTGATATTTTGAAATGGATTTTGAATGACATTGAATTTTTAAATGATATTTGATTTCGAAGTATAAATACTATTTTGAAATTTTAACCACGGGATGTATTTAATTTATGGTTTAACTAATCTTTAAAGAATGGGCGATCCCAAGCATCCTTTAAGTTATGGTGCATTTTTACTACAGTTCACTTGAGTTGATTTACATTATATAAGTATATATTGTCCTGACTCGAGTGTTTTGTGTTTTACTTTACGCTCGAGTCAGCCTGAGTATTCACAGCTTTGGATTCTCTTTCTGGAGCTGGTCTTTGCTGAAGTTTCTGCTTATCTACATTTATATCTACTTTCTGTTTCAGCTATTCTAGTTTATCTCATGTATTAGTGAACTTCTTTGTATTTGGGATTTCTATTTTGTTGTTTTCAGACTGTATTATGTTTTTGGTTTGAGACTCTGCCGTAGTAGCTTCATGAACTACTATGTATTTTATATTCCGCTGCAAGGTATTCTGTTTGTTTTGTGTTTGTGATTCTGTGATTTGTATTTCATTTGCTCCAAATTTATTTACAATGCGGTATTTTGAGCAATTCAAAACCGACATGTGCGGCTGCGAATGGCTGAAAATACCGGGTTGTTACTTTTGGTATCAGAGCTTTGGTTTTAGGCAAACCATAGTCTGTGGAGCAAAAACTCATTAGAGATAGGGTAGAAATACCCTAGAATGAGTGAAATCAATCTCAGAATCCTTTCTTGTGAGAGAACGTATTTTTGAAGTATAAAATAATTTCCAAATGATTTTTAAAGGATTTTCAAAGATTATTTTGGTATAAAAATTTTCTTATTTTGAAACCAAGATTTTCAAAACTTCATCCCTTCAGTATCCATCTTGTTAGAAATCTCTTGGTTAGGATTCTTATCGATTAGGATTCCTTGAACTTTGGAACGCTCCCATTTGTTCTGAAATCCAGTCTTGTCTTCCCTATTCTATCCATTTCGATTTTGGAGCATTTCATAACTCCACTTTAGAATGACCTTTATAAAGATCGGTGATTCCACAAATCTTTGAATGATTGGTAAAGGGGTGAAAATCCTTTATAATTGACATTGATTCACCGGAGATTCCTGTATCCTCGGTTTTCGATGCTATCTATCTCCTGCTCTATCCGGATTCTATCTCTGGCGATCGAATGTCGATTTTCCTTAGATTTCCGAATTGATTATATTATTGAAGTCACGGTTGACCGGTTAAGGTCGCCCGTGATTTATATAGGCTTATCATCTTCTATTTGGTAATAAAATTATCTTATCTTCGTTCGAGCTCATCTTCGAAATAGAATTCTATTTGATTAGAGTTCCTCTAAATTCGAATCTCCGGATTACTTGAAATCTAACCTTGAATCATTCGTTGGAAATTTGTGTTTGATTGTATTTTGAATTTGTGCATACATCGATATCATTATTTTGACAAGGATGACCCTATTTTGTATATAAAAGTGAAATGTTTTCAATAAGGATTTTTACCTTTGGAAAATGAAACTTTGAAGCTTTGAAAGGATTTGAAATTTTGGAAATTTATAATAAAATGTGATTTATATAAAAATGATTTATAAATGAGGGTTTTGAATTTGAATTTCAAGGAATCAAACTCTGGTGTTTTGAAATGGGTTTTTAAGATTTTGGAAAATATATAATAATAATATGATTTAAAGATATTTTTCCAAATAAGAAATGTTTCAAATGTATTCGAATGAATTCCAATGATGTCAAAGAGATTTCAAAGAAGTTTCAAGAAATAAAAGTCCAGAACCCACTAATGTTGCTGAAAAATAATTTCGGTGATGAATACATGCATCATCGACATTGATTTTTGAGTTTCTGAGTAGGGAAGAGGCCACTCTAGTAGCTTTGTTATGCGAGTGATTTTATGAAACCAAATTTTGATTTCCGATGTCGAAGTATGGTTTGATATTCGAAAGATTTGTGTGTATATATATAATTGAAATGATTTAAAATAAGCCGGTGTTCAATCCTCGAGATTCAGATTTGTTTTGGTATAACCTTACCTATTGGAATCGATTACTAATTTGTTGGTGATTTCCAACTCTTGGATTGAAAATATGATTTCTTCGACTATTTTGAAGGTTCGAGCACTTCCAAATCAAGGTTAACTTTTCAAAGCTAAGAAATTTTGAATGGTATAAGGTATTTGATAAAGTATAAGTTTAGTTTGGTATGATTAACGTATAAAGGAATATGATTTATATAAGTTTGAAACTGTTGTGGAGTGATATAAATAAGACTATTTTGAATTATAATGGTATGAAATATAGTTTTGAAATGATATTTGAAGTAAAATGTTGAGTTTTTGTTAAATTTATAAGTTAAGAAAAAATAGTGAATTTTGACTTAACAAATGAAAGTGAGTTTAAATTGAATATTTGATTTAAAATTTTGTTGTGATAAATCATATGTTAAAAATTATTTAAATGTGAAATTTTGAAGTCTAGAAATATGATTTATAAGTTTAAAATTTGCTAAAATTGAAGTTGTATTGTTTTTTTAAAAAGTTATAATAAAATCTGGAATTTTATTAATAGCATTTCTGAAATGCTATAGTTTTATGACAACACTTTAAATGCTGTTGTTTTTGAATTTAACTTTGTTTGAATTAACTAAATATCTGTTATGGCATATTATAAATGCCGTTATTCTTGAACTAGACTATTTTGGAAACTATAAGTTACGATAGCACTTATAATTTGACAATGTTTCGTAATGTTATAGATTTTAACACTGTTGAGTTATGTTTTGAAAAGTTAAATGATTTAATTTTGGAATTGATTATTTGTGAAATTTAAGGAGTTTTGAATATAATTTAATATTTAAATTTGAATTTTAAGGAATTTAAATTTAATTTAAATAAGGTTTACTTGGTTATGTGTTAAATGGAATGAAATGTAATGAGATAAATGAATTTTTGAATGGAATTTTGAAATGTATTTTGTAATGATATTTGAAATAATAATTGAATGACATATTTGATTTTTAAATGATATTTAAATTTAAATTTTTGAAATTGAATTCAAATAATGATTTGATAATGAGGCTTTGAATGATATAATCTTTATTTGATAAAGAATGTGAATCAAGAATGATAACTAATTTTGATAAATGAAATTTAAAGTCTATATTTGTATGAAAGGATATTTGGTTTATTTGTAATTTGAGTTTAATTAAAAATGATGGATTTATGAAATGAATATGTCAAAACTAAGTAATAATGAAGTAAAATTTGAGATATATGAAATTATAAAATTTAGTTTTGGAATACGGTACATTTAAGCTCTGAAATATATTAAAGATTGAATAGTTTATTTTGCGGATCAAATCTTTATTTGAAATTTGATAATATTTGAAATGTTTTTGTTGGAAAACTAAATTGAATTGAAACTGATGGTTTGAATTGAATTAAAGCTGGAACTTGTAGACTTGGGTTTAAATTGAATAAATTTGTGAAATGTAAAGAATTAAAGGGATGTTTTATGATTTCAAATGTATGATTTAGAAAAGTTATGATTTTCAAAGTGTAATGATTTCAAGTATTTTGGTTTCGAAAGATTTATAACTTTGAAAGTATTATGATTTTTGAAAGTGAATATATGTTTAAAATGGAAATGAATTTGTTTGACCTAAATTTTTGTTGATTTGGAAATTTGGATTATTTTCTAAATCTATTGTTTTAAGAACTTTGAAACTGAGTATATGTAATTCAGAAGAAATGATTTGGCGAAATCATATATGATTTTGAAACTGAAATGTTATTGAAACAAATTAAAATTGAGAACCTTGTTTTACTAAATACTTGACTTGGGATTTATCGAACTTATATAAAATGGATTTGTATAAGCATGAAGTCGATTTGAAAATGTTGAATTGAAAAGGTACTCAATTTGTAAATTAAAATCTTATATAATCGAAGTTTATATAAGTATGATTTGATATACTATTGATTTTGGAAAGTATTCGATTTGAAAATGAAATCTTATATATAATGGAATTTATATAAGTGCGATATTTGAAGCAATGATTTTGAAGGGCTACAATATATGGTATATTATATTTTGATGTAAGAGGTATGGGAAGTACCCTCCGGAAGAAGTATAGTGATATGCTTCGACCCAGATGGACTTAGGGAATCCAGGAATGGATTCGACCGATAAACCCTAATGGACTTGGGTGAATTCAGAAATGGATTCGAACTGATATGGTTGTCCGGACTTAAACTCATGAGTTCCTCGATTTTTTTAGGGTAGATGGTTCTTTAGTTTACCCAATGGAGACGCTTTCGATCCTGGGATCTGTTGTTTATGGATCTTCCGGGAAGGAAGTGCATCCATTGCGTAAATCATTGAATCAGCAGCGTACCACTGCAGCAGGGGTCGATGGTCCCTTGTTTACGAACTGGCTACGATATTTTTTTGGAATCTGGAAGGTAGAAGGATCTTCTGGAAAGTGTTGTGTCTATTTCGTAAATACTGGATCAGCAGTGGGCCACTGCTATCGTATTATCATCATTTGACATTGGATTTTGAGCGGAACTTCTCATACCTATTTTTTTAGTATTTTCACTAGGTGTTGAAACAGGTCTACTAAGTACTTGGAGAATTCTAGCTTTGCGCCTGATCAACGCATAGCCAAAGTCTGCAGGAACGAAAGTAAACTTGTTAAGACATCGAGTTATAAAAGTATTTTGGTAAAGTATTGTATAAAGGATATTCTAATCATGATTTAAAATGTCTTAAATATTGTTTACTTCGAACTATCAAATTTGAATCAAATAACTAATTATTATATTAAATGTGTAACATGTCAAATATATAAAAAAAAAATAAAATAATGGTTCATCCATGTCTTTCAACCTGCTTTCCCTCCTAGCTACTTTTTTCCTACCTTCTTTCGGGATGTTTTCCAACCTATTGTTCTTTCTTGTTGTTTCTTCGCTCCCTTCCTTTTCGAGGATGAAAAGATTTGAGTGGCGAGAGTGTAACAACCCTAGATTTTTCATATATTTTAATATTCGACTTTGTTTTATTTTGAAATTATTTTAAACTTATTTTATTTCAAACATTTCATTTTTAAATGTAGGTGTTGATTATTATGTGAATTATAATTTCAAACCGGTATAAATTGGATATTTTACTGAAAGATGAATTTCTGTTCAAACTGGTCAAACCTTGACTTTTAAATTTCAAATTTAAATATTAAAATTCTTAAATTTTATCTTTTATTATGAAAATAGATTTAATAACTTGAATACTGCTTTTCGTTTCGTTGAAAACGGATTTAATTTCTGAAAGTTATGTACATTTCAAATTTGAGTATAATTTGTTTTATTTTGAAATTTTGTCTATTTTAAATTATATAAATCATATTTTCTATGTCATATTTTATTTTAATATGTGTTAATATGTTATTTTGTGTATATTTTGTCTTTTAATATTTTCAAAGTGATAATAAAAATTTTCCAAAATTTACTGTATTTATTTCCTATTTTTAAAGGTTTTTTTCTATTTTTCTGCTATTTTCTTCATTTAAATTATATTTAATTAAAATTTAAACATTTATTTTGTGAATGTATTTTTATTTTATGTTATTATTTATGTTTAAAAATATTTTTCAAGCTCATATGAATTTTCTACAAATTATTTTATTTAATTTCAAATTTTCTAGTCTAGTTCACTATTTTTAGCTATTTTTCTCAATTTAACTTTATATAATTAATAAATATTATATAAATTTTTATATTTTGATAAATTTTCGAAATTTTATCTGGGATTATTATTATTTCCAGAAATATAAAGTTATATAATTAAAATAAAGAAATATGAAAGGGTTTTGACTTTTGAATTGCCTTTTGCCTTTTTGAATTCCGCCTCTTCATTTCTCTTGCCATAACTCCCCACATTTCAGCCGACTATCTCATTTTCAATTCACGTATCTTTCTTCCCTCCTTCCTGAGAAAAAATTTCGGCCCTCCCTTGCTTGAAGAATTTGGTATAACTTTATTTCTTTTATCTTTTTTTCTATTTACATCGTTTATTTCTAGCTTGACTTTGCGCATGCTTTCACCTCTTTTAGGATCGGCCATGCCTCCCTTGCTGCCTAGCCGCCTCCAGCACCTGATGACACACCACCAGCACCTCCTCCTCACCAGCCACCCAAGCCATGAACCCCCTTGGTGACGCATATCCACAAAAGTTTCAAAACACCCTTCATACTAGCCTAACCGAGCACCACTCTCATTCCATCACCTCACCACCCCTCTAGCCGCCACCTACCACACCACCACCACCTCCAGCACCTCCAGCACCCACGGCCACACCACCACAGTGGTCCCTACTCCTTTGGCCGTGACACCTAGGGCCTTGGCCGAGCCCAAATCCTTGACCAAATTCATGTATGTATGTATGCTTATGTGTGTTATTGCCTTCACCCACCTTTACACCATCATTCCAACATGTAGGCCGAACCTATACTCACCCAAACCAGACCCAAACACCTGCAATTATGTTTTATTTCCCCTTATGGTCGAGCCTAGTAAAGGTTAAAAGCAAGTGCAAGCATTTCTATTTGATTATGTGCAGTCTATTCTAGTGTAGTTTTTATCGTAGTTGATTTGAAACTCATCGTTGTTACATTGTTTTTGTTTGATGTGTATCCAAGGAATTTGACCCTTGGTTCCTCCATTCAAATCTGTGTCGTGCTTTTGTGCTTGTGTAGATCCCGTTTGTGCAATTCGTCGTAGGTCATCAGCTCAAACCGGTGAGTTATTCTCACCAGACAGTTTTATACTTATATGAATAGTAAATCGATTGCTTGTGAATATGTAAACTGCATCACCATATTTTATTTGGTATGTCACTATCATATGATGTTCACACATGATTAAACACCAGTTATATCATATGTTACTGTTATATTATTGTTGTTTTGTTATTTTTATCAGTATATCACACTGCAAGTTCCTTTTAGATTAGAATCACTATGGGTTGAAATGGTACATACCCGAACGGACTTTAGAATAGGAGAAAATCGTTATGGGCTGAAATGATAGGCCTGAATGATTTTCAATTACTTTCATTTACTTGGGATTGCGGGTTTGAAATGATCAAACCAGGGTTTTCTTTTTTAAGTTACGGGTTGAAATGATATATTACCCGTATCACTTTACCTAGGTTAGAAAATGAAATACAGACCCGTTGTTAAAATATGGTTTTCTTAAAATTATAAAATATTTTAGAAATGTAAATATTATAATATTTTGATTTAAATTTGTTTAAAATGATTTTTGTAAAGCATTATTGACTCTCTGAAAATTTATAAGTGAAATAAATTAATTGTAAAGTTAGAAAATCCGAAATGTAAGTTTTTTTGGAAATTATAATTTTGTGATAAATGGAATTTAAATTAAATATGAAAATATGATAAATTTATGATATTTTGAATTAAATGAATTTAAAATAATTTTATAATATATTAATGATTTTTCAATTAAGTTAAAATGTGAAATGAATGAATATTTAAGTTGAAATTTTGAAATATAACTAAAATTGGAAATTTGTGAATTTGGCTTAAAAATGAATTTTAAGTTAAATAAATAAAAATTAAATTAAGTTATATTTGAAAATTTAAACTTAAGTGTTAAGTGAAATTTAATTTAATGAATTTAAAATTTAATATTGGAATTTAATAAGTGAATTACTATTAAATTTTGATTTTTGAATAGAGATTTAACTTTATAAAATCATGAATATAAGGGTATTTGAATGATTGTTTTAAAAGTGAAATTATGTGATTTTATAAATTAAAAATGGTTTAAATAAAAATATAATTGTTTGTGAAATTATACTGAATATTTGAAGTAAATTTACTGCATTTCTAAAATGCTATTAATTCTAATGTAAAGGATAATACAGCATTTGTAAATGTTGTAGTTGATAATAATGAACCAAATGGCTCAATTTAATTAAAGGCTATTATAGCATTTTTTGTGAATGTTATAATGGTTGAATTTAACTAAGTTTATCTGAAACTAATGGAACCCTATTACAGCATTTTAAATGTTGTCTTTTGTTAAATTGAACTGTTTTAAGTGTGACTTTCCGTAGCATTTTCTAAATGCTGCGAAAGTTGAATTTTCATTGTTTTAATAAATTTAAGTGAATGAATGAACTTTGAAAGATTAAAATTTTGGAAATTTAATAATTTAATTATTAAATATAATATCTTCATTTTAATGATTTAAATGAAGCAATTTGTTTCGAAATATAAACTATTTTGAAATGTGTTTTGAAATGGTATTTAAATTAAATAAAATGAATGTGGTTCAGAAGATATGATATTTTGAAATGGATTTTGAATGATATTGAATTTTTAAATGATATTTGATTTCGAAGTATAAATACTATTTTGAAATTTGAACCACGGGATGTATTTAATTTATGATTTAACTGATCTTTAAAGGATGGGCGATCCCAAGCATCCTTTAAGTTATGATGCATTTTTACTACAGTTCACTTGAGTTGATTTACATTATATAAGTATATATTGTCCTGACTCGAGTGTTTTGTGTTTTACTTTACGCTCGGGTCAGCCTGAGTATTCAAAGCTTTGGATTCTCTTTCTGGAGCTAGTCTTTGCTGGAGTTTCTGCTTATCTACATTTATATCTACTTTCTGTTTCAGCTATTCTAATTTATCTCGTGTATTAGTGAACTTCTTTGTATTTGGGATTTCTATTTTGTTGTTTTCAGACTGTATTATGTTTTTGGTTTGAGACTCTGTCGTAGTAGCTTCATGAACTACTATGTATTTTATATTCCGCTGCAAGGTATTCTGTTTATTCTGTGTCTGTGATTCTGTGATTTGTATTTCATTTGCTCCAAATTTATTTACAATGCGGTATTTTGAGCAATTCAAATCCGACATGTGCGGCTGCGAATGGCTGAAAATACCGGGTTGTTACACACACACATTTTGTTTCAGTTATATCAAGCTGATATTGATTTGTTCTCATCGATACCTATTTTTCAGATTTGTTCGTCAAATCCTTGTTCAGCTTGCTTCGCTTTGAAATTCGTTGTTTAGATTGGTTGATTTTCGAATTCGTGATTTTATCCCTGTGCTTGTCCTGATTTCTCTAGCCTCGAAAGGTGAGTAATACTTCACGATTAACATTCTAATAATTAATAAATTTAATTCACATTGAAATGACAATTGAAATATGTTGTTAAATTTTAAATTTTAGTTATTAAATTATTATATATGATATGCCATCATCTGAAATTATTCACCTGTGACATCTGACGCCTTAATCTTTTATTTATATTATAATTAAATTTGTCACTGATGATATATGCCTATTGTTGATCTATTATATTATTATTATATTTGTTCTCACTCTGCAAGTTCCCTGTTAGTGTAGAAATTCCCTGTGGGTTGAAATGATAAATACCCAAACGATCTTATAGATTAAGGGAAATTCGTTATGGGTTGAAATGATAAACCCAAGCGATTTTCATTTATTTGAAATTTTGGGATTGTGGGTTGAAATGATATATATTCATAGATATTTAAATTGCAGATTGAAATGATAAATACCCGTATCCCTTGACCATCGGATAGAAAATTATATACGGACACCTTTGGTATATTTTGAAAAAAATGATTTCCAAGGTTTGTAAGGAAATATATGGGTTTTAATGAATATAGATTTCTAAATTTTAATATAAAGAATTTATTTTAATATATGTGTAAAATTTATATTTTTAAAATTATATGTTTTGGAAATTTTAATTTATATGTTAGTTTTGAAAATATAATTTTTAAGATTTTACTTATAATTTTATTATTTTAAAATATAAACTAATATTTAATATAAAATAAATTTAATAATAAGATTTAATTTAATAAAATTTAATTTAATTGGTTTATAATATGTTTAAGTACCTATTTAAATTTATATTAATACTTTAAAAATAAATTTTTATAACTTGAATAATAGAGGTTGAGAAGATAAATTAATGTTGACTTGGAATTTAAATTGGTTAATAATTGAGTTTAAATAAGAATGATTTGAAATTATTGATTTTGATATTTTATTGTTATTAATGATTAAGTGAATGTTTTCCAATTTGAATAAAATTAAAGTTAAATGTTGAAATCTAAATGAGACTCATATTGAAAATGTTTGAATATTTAAACTTTGAATCTTATTAGAATTGAAGTGATAGTGCGAACCCGGATTTGAAATCGATAAAAATTGAATGGTCTATTGACAATTTGGATTGAATCTTTAACCCTTTTCAAATTGAAAGTGTTGAACTATGATTGATTTAAACTGAATTTTGGAATTTAAGTTGATTTGAATCGATTTGTGGAATTGGAAGAAACAAGTCTAACTGGAAAACTATTTCGATATAATCTCTTTAAATAAATATAAACTATTTTGATTTACAACTATTTTAATATATAAATTATTTTAAAATGTAAACTATTTTAATATGTAAACTATTTTAATTTATAAATATTTTAATATATACACTAATTTCAATATCTAAACTGTTTAAGTTTGAAAGTGTTATGATTTCAAAGGTGTTATGATTTCTAAAGTGTCATGATTTCAAAAGTGTTATGATTTCAAAGGTGTTATGATTTCGAAGACATTATAATTTTGAAAGTGCTATGATTTTGGAAATGCATATTTTTAAAGTGAGTAATGATATTGAATTGATATGGTTTTTCAAATGAATATGATATTGATATGAAGTATGAACTATTTGAAATGAAATGACCACGGTGTGAAATAAACGTTTGATTGTTAAAGAGTCCGGGATCGGTTATTGTCATACTCTCTACCAATACTGAAAACCATTTTAACTACTATGTACATAGTGGAGAATCTAGACAGAAATTGGATGGTTTGGCGATGATTCTATATGAGGTATTAAAGCAGCCCTAACTCCCGTGAGTCAGCTTGATGCGGTTAAAATAGGAGCCAGGCTGGGCCAAGTGAGGTCATTCCTCCAATCAGACACATTTTTCGATACCATTCTATTACTTTGTGATTTGATTGGGTGCACCTTTGATTTGGGAGAGTGTCACGAGGTAGGCGGTAGTAGCTGTTATGCGTTACCACCAGTCCAGATCCGCAAACGGTATATCTAACCTGGCATTGCCTCGCGTGTCTTGTCATGTGCCTTATCGCACCTTCTACGAGTTTGTTTTGTGTCGTACCTATGGAGTGCTCCCTGATAGCCGATTTGCGAGTGGAGTTTACAGTATCTGTACAGACTACGACATTATGTTAAGGGGGATATGGGTAACGCCTTAACGCTATTTTAATAGTTCATTTTACTATAGACATATTATAATAGCGTATATTACTACAGAGTAGATAGTTCCACGGATCCTTAGAGGATAGAGATCCCAAACATCCTTTACGTTACTTGCATTTCTTTTGACATTTCACTTAAGTTAATTTACTGATATAAGAATGCTAATCCTGACTCGAGTGTTTTGTGTTGTGCTTTGCTCGGGTAAGACTGAGTGTCACGGCATTTGAGACTCACGTTTGGAGGTTGGAGATTTTTTTGAAGATCTATCTATCCAGCTTTCAGTTATTTTAGTTTATTCTAGTCATTTATGTTAAGACTCATTAGTTGCTTATGTATTAGAGATTCCTTTGTATTTTAGATTCTGTTCTATTATGTTTCAGACTCAAATGTTTTATATTGCTTTATGAACTACTCTTTATCTATTCTGCTACTTATTGTTGTAATACTCCATGTCTGTGATTCCGTGATTGATTTTTTTACTGTATATGTTTAGTTTTGCCGAATATAAATTAACAATCTGATATTTTGAGAAATTCAAGTCTAACATGTTCAAATGCGAATGGTTCGAAATACCAGGTCATTACAGATTATTCACACTAATCATACATCACTATATATGAAATATAATCAATATTTGAGGAATCCGGTTGGATCCCTCCAACCTATTTCCATGCATCCACAGATGTTAACACAACAAATAAAAATACCAATCCTACTTCGAGGAGGATATCGTGATATAGAGGGTCGTCCGCTATTATGCGGGACGCATAGGGTCTCATCCCATATACTGTGCGGGAATATCACTTCAAATATATATATACACACACTAATATATATAATTAATTTCCAACAGATAAAAAACTATAAATACAACCAGAACTCAACATTTTATTTTAACTTTTTAAAATAAATACTAGTAATCCAAAAGAGTGAGAATTTTCTCACCTTGGTTTTTATACTTGCCGAACATCTAGATTTTGAATTTCTAAAATATCCCAACTGACTTCTAAAAATTCCAAACCAATCCAATCGCGTAGATTTCACTGTTACGAACCATACTCGACTTCTTCATGATTTTTGGATCTCGTATGCAATTTTTATTAGATTTTATTAGCATACGATCTACTAAACAAAATTAACTAATTTATAAAACAAGATAAATTTTGAATTTACAGTAATCAACAAAAATTAATTACCTTAATATCTCCTCCAACCACTATCGCCTCCCTCCGGCTTCACCCACGAACGCAGACGCCAGACTTCCCCCAGTGGTCCACCTTCCAACCATGAACATCTCGCACCACTCGATGCAGACTATCTCCGTCGACCTGTGTGCTACCCACCAAATCGTGACGTCAAATCTAACCTACTATTGAGCAACAAGTCACACCCACGCACCTCACCTCAACCCTCTGATGTCGCCGTCCCTTGCCACTGAGTCGCCATCAATGGCCTCCTCTAGCGCTCAGGTGATCTCCTACAAGTGAACCCCAAATCGAGCAGCCAAGTCATCATTCACACCCTCCGATGCACTCGTATGCCTCGCGTTTTCGAAACCACCTCTCTATCGACCCTTGTCACCTGCCCATTTGAACGCCATCGTGTGTTTCCCACTTTTTTTATTTTTTTATTTAATTAACGAACGAATTCATTTTCGTTCGTTTCTCCCTTGTTTTTTAACTGGAAAGAAAATAGGGGAAAAGAAAGCCAGATCTAACGGTGAAAAGGCTTGTACGTGATGGTGGCGTATTTGGGAAAGTAAGGCGACTTTTGATTTTGATTTTTATAAATTTTTAATATTGAAACTATTGCGTTATACATTTTCTGAAATTCTGAACCCCTACGGAGTCGGTTCGCCAGACGTTTATAATTTTATCCCCCTATTTCGAACGCAATGGATAAGGTTTCAAGTCCTTATTCGATCGTATGGAGAAGATAGCTTTTTGAACCAAATTATTATATTAAATTTCGATATAAATTTCAATCCGTTTATATACCGTACGATCAAACGATAACTCCAAACGCTATGAAATTTGAAATTCGATAAAAGTATAATATTACAGATCCAATGGAACTGGTTTCGTCGAATTTCGAGACTATGCTCTGGATCGCTATTTTAACTCATCGACTAAATCGACGATTTTCAAAAATTCCGAAATTGCTTGAAATTTTCAATTCTAAAATCTTATCAACTAAATTAGAATCCCAAATCCAATATTTAAACCATTTAAATATTCAAAATTAACCATCGAAAATCCGGGTCGTTACATTCCTCCCCCTTAAAAGAATTTCATCCTCGAAATTGCCAAGGCAGGAAAAACGTTCCAAACCCATTTCTTATCAAAACCCACTTAGTTGAAATTTGATATTCATATTTCTAATCTTCTTGTTTCACCCAAAACAATTTTGTTTCAATTCTAATCCCAAAATCCTTTATTTCAATTATAATTCGAAATCAAATTGTCGTTAATAAAAAATTTCCAAAAATTTTCCAACACCCTAAATTTTCGTTTTTTCGTAGATTCTTCTTTGTACGGAGGGCCTGTTGCAATATTAAAAGAGAGATAAATATATATACATCGACCCACATGGTCAGAAAACGAAATATATACATACATACATATATATCAATATTTATAATTCTACATTATTTAATCCAAAAACATACCTTATTTAGCATTTTAAGCCTTATTAAGCAATCAAGTTTACTTCATATGCAATTACGCAACTCAAATCTAGTCCGACGGCCTCTAAGTACCTTACTTACTCAATTTCAAACACATAAGCACCCAAAACATGAAATTTAATAACATTTCGTTCATGTAAATGGATAAACACATAGATTCGTAAATAAACATGTTATAGCATGTTTTTATAGCAATTACAAGGTTTCCGTCATTCGATTATTTATTTCAATCGATTTATATAGCATTTCATTCAATCCGAATGATTTACAACTCAATTTTTTGCATCATTTTATTTTTATACCAAACAGCTCATATCCATTTCAAATTGATTTAAAAATCAATTTTATCCACTTCTATTAATACATAGAATTTTATTTACTTTCGTCTGCGTCAAACAACAATTCTTTTATGCAAATTCAAAGCCATTCAATTTATAAAATAATTATTTAAGCTTATAACTATTTTAAATTGATTACAAATCAATTTATATTCAGTTCTATTCCATTTCAAATTCATTCACGATATTTTCAGTTGCATCCCATTCATATCCGCTGTAACGACCTGCTTTTTTGGACGGTTTAAGCGGACACACAAGCCAACTCAAACCATACAGAAGGACAGATTGTTATTGGGTTAAATAAGAAAAAGCAGAGAAAGAAAAAACAAAACATAATCACGCAGCGGAATGATAAAATATAGTAATCAAATAACAGTTCACAAAGATGTTTACAAAAACATTTCAATTTATTTATACAATACAGAATCAGAGTTACATACAACAAGGATAAACAAACAATAAATGTAGCGGAATAATATGAATACAGTGGAATAAATATAGTATATAATAGTAGTATAAATCTCGTCTTTGTCCTCTATAAATAAGGTCCTCAAATCCTGAAATGCTCAGGCTGACCGAAGTGAATTGAAAAGACAAAATACTCGAGTCAGAACTAAAAGATCTTATGTAAGTTAAATCAACGGTAAATAAATATGAGTGTAAATGGCATTGGAGATGTTTTGAGGGTTTTAAATATCCTATCCAGTGTCTAACGTGAGTGCAATAACTTAAGAGATGTTCGGGATTCACATCTCCTAAGGATCTGTTAAACTATCTACTATGTAGTACAATACGCTATTATAAAATGTCTATAGTAAAGTTAAGTATTAAAATAGCGTTAAGGCGTTACCCATATCCCCTTTAACACATTTTTATATATTCCCATAGTCTATAAAGTACCGTAATTCCTCCGTAAACTGAAGGGCTATCAGAGGGCACTCCATAGGTATGGTACAAAACAAACTCGTAGAAGGCACGCTAGGGCATGTGAACACGGCACATGAGGAAATGCCAAGGTAGATATACCATTTGCGGATCCAGACACGTGGGTAACACATAGCAGCTACTACCGCCCACCTCGAAACACGCTCCCAAATAAAAAATCGAGGGGCGACCAACAAACAATCACAAAATCGAAATTGTATCGAAGAAGTGTGTCCGATAGGAGGAATGACCTCACTTGGCCCGGCATGGCTCTTGATTTTAGTCTCATCTAAGCTGCTTATTTGAGTCAGGGTCACGTCATACCTTATACATAAATCATTCACTAGACCATCCTACTTCATTTCTAGAATCTCCACCGCGTACACAGTTGTTAAAGTGGTTTTTGGTATTGGCAGAGAGTATGACAATATCTGATCCCGGTCTTTTTATCAACCAAATGCTTAATACACACCAGATGGTTCATTTACATTTCGAAACTCAATACACAACTTATATCAAAATATCATATTCTCAATACCATAATACTTTTGAAATCATATTCACTTTGGGCCATATTCACTTTCAAATCATATAGTTTCTAAAATCATAATTTCTTCCAAAAATCATATTCCAAAAATAAGTTAAATCCTTTGTTCAAAATCATCGTATTCAAATAAATTATAACTTTTAAATCCCAACTTAGGTTATGTCATCATTTAACAGTATTCTCTATCAAATCAATAAACTGAATATAAACACTTCTACTTTACTTAGTTTGGAATTTTGTGAAAATAGTTTAATTAATTATAAATAGTTAAATTAGTTAAAATTAGTTAAAATACTCTAAAATAGTTTAGTTATAGATTTAAAGGTACTGTTAAACTGATTCAAGATAGTTAACTAATTCTAAAATAGAAAATATAATTTAAAATAAATTAAATAGCTCTCAAATAGATTAATTAGAATTAAAATAAGTTAAAATGGTTTATTTAGTTTAAATAAATTAAATAGTTTAAATAGGTTAAAATGATTTTATATATTTAATATAGGTTAAAAAAGTTTAATAGATTTGAAATTTTAATAATTAGGAATTTTAAAGTAATATACTTTTAAAACAGTTTATATTAAATATGAAATTTGGAATATATCAAATTTAACTATTCATCTCATTTCAACATATTTGGACCATTTCAATTTCCAAATCAACAAATCCATTTCAAACCTTTCAATTCTAAGTTTCAATAAACCATCGAATTTCATTTATACTTTAAAATTTTACTTTCAACTTTTGACTTAAATTCCTAAAGCAAATACTTTAAGCCAATTCACATTTCAACATAAAACTTGATTTCTAATAATATTTCAATTTATGTAAATCAAATTTTGTTTCAAGATATCATTTAATTAAATTCGAAAATTAAGGATTTTAAAATCATCTAATTTAACCAATTCGGTGTCCGCATATAATTCTCTACTCTAGGGTCAGGTGATATAGATATTTACCATTTCAATCCCCAATTCAAATTTTTTATATTTATGGATATATATCATTTCAATCCGCAATCCTGGAAATATTAAAATCCGTAAAATCGCTCGAATCTATCATTTCAACCCATAATGATTTTTCCTAATATATAGATTATTCGGGTATGTATCATTTCAATCCATAGTGAACTTGGGGAGCGATAATAATATATAAATCAATTACATCATCCAATTATACAATAATAAATTCAAACATCCATCACAACCATCATCCAATTTAACCAATACATATCAAAAAATAACATATTACTATATACAGGTAATTAACTGGCTAGTTCAATTCAATAATAAATTAAATGGCAATTTAATTCAAAATAATTCAAATTAACTGAGATGATAATTTAAAATATACCAACAATCATAAATAAATTTACAATCACATCATAATTTTATTTAACAAATATAAGAAATTTTAGAAGTTGTAAGTGGGTCAAAACACTCACGTTTGAATTTAAATCGAATTTAAATCCAAATTAAGCCTAAAAATTCAAACAGTCTTAGAATTCATCCAAAATAGCGTCAAAATGTCCAGAATTTTGATACAATCCTAGCGGAGAAAACCATGCATGAATCGGACCTCGTATGTGAGAGTTATATTGATTAGAAGTTTTAAAGTTTTAATTAATTTTTTTTAAAAGAAGAGGAGCATTACCTACCCCAAAACCCTAGCTGGCATGCCCAGTTCGATCGCGGCCAACTCGATAAGCCATCGCCACCTTCAAACTAAACACCGACCACCACACTACGCCTAGCCATGATCAAACCACGTCACTACAGATCGGGACGTGCCTAGCCGTGGTGTCATGGTCGACTACAGTGGCCCCAGGATCACGGGCCGCCGTGCCCAATCTTGGCCATATCTGGCAATTCTTGCGATCATCTCAGCAAGCTAACCGTACCGATGTGTTCTACTTATCGACCTCTACGACACTACACTCCTCGATCGACCCATCGACGAGAATCCACCGTTGAACGAGATGCCATCCAATGAAATTGGAATATTTAATTGATTTTAAATATTTAACAGTTAGTTTCTGACTTCAATTTCAAATATCGCTATTTATTTGATAATTTAAATATTGAATTTAATGATTGGATTGGGAAAAATATTGAATCTTTAGTTTTAAGACTGTTAAAAAAAAATTTGAAGACCGATAAAATTTATATTGATAATATTGAAGATAGCAGAAGTGTTAAAATTAACTGTGGAAGCATTTTGTTCAATTTTGAATTTTTTTATAGTTTAAATCGATATTTAAAAATAGCCTTCCAAGGCACTGCCTCGAATTTCGACGAAACCAACTCCATTGGATTCGTAATATTGTATTATTATCGGATTTCAATTTTCGCAGTGTGTGGAGTGATCGTTTGGCCGTACGGTAGATAAATGCGCTGAAATCTGTATAGAAAATTTGATAAATAACTGGGTTCAAAAAGCTATCTTCCCCATACGATCGAATTAGGACTCGAAACCTTTTCCATTGTGTTTGAAATAGGGTTTTAACATTATAAACGCCTAGCGGCATGCCTCGATAGGAGTTTAAAATTTTGAGTTGCAAACTTTGGACGATTTAAATTCAAATTTAAATATAATGAATATTTTGACCTGATCAAAACCTTATTTATTTCTTTTACTATTTTTAGCCACTTGTCTTCCAGGTTACACCACTTGTCTTGCACTCAGAACATTTTTAGCTTGTGTGGAAGAAAAAGTAGGATGGTCGATTAAATGATACAGCTTCTAAAATAAAAATAAAATAAGACATGATAAAAAATTTATTTAGAACCAAATCGAATTCATAAATAAATGGACGCTCTATTCTCTGTTCAAATTCGTTCTTTAAAAGAGGGAAAGCGATTTCATTCGTAATCAATTTAGGGCGCGTTCGTTAGTCGAGAGTCAGGTCGTGACCTCCTTCTCGAATTTGGAGGTGCGGCACGTCGCGATGAAGCGAGGGATCGCGATTTGGTTAGTGTCGGCATCGCTGGAAGCTAGGTTTCACGTTGGATTTTTTGGTTGTGGGTAGCGGCTCGATTAGAGGCTAATAGGGATGTAGGCGGAGGTCGTGATCGCGCATGCTAGGGTTTGCGAGTTGCGGTGCTTTTTGGGGTTCGACGATGGACTCGACGTCGGATGCTTTTTGGGGATGTTCGAATGAGTTTCTTGGTTTAATGCTAGTGTGTTTTGTAGGGGAAGTCGTGATGGCCGCAAGGTTGTAGATGGTTCGTCTCTGGCATGTTGATGGGGGAGAGCTTTGGGGACAGTAGAGGGTTCGTGAGGCAACTTTGCGGTGCTGTAGATGTTGGTTGAAGCCTGGGTCGCCTCTTTTCTGTAAGGTAAAGTAGTTCCCTTTCGATTTATAATTTATATAGATTAGAATCAAGAAAAATATATATAAGTTTTAAACAGTAAGGTAACAATCTGTTTTGTTATTTACTGTAATAATAAAAAAAATTGGTTTCGAAATTTCTATGGGTTTTTGGTGTTATGCAGTTCAAAAGGAAATGAATTTACATATACACGTTTTTAATTTACTAGGTTATTTTAAAATAGTGTATTTTTGGAAATTAATTTATTTAATTAACTCATTTAATTATTTGGTTCCTAAAGTAATCTGTCAAAAAGGAAATTAGTTTAAAATTAAATTTAATTGTTTAAAATGAAATCATTGGTTAATTAAATTATCAAATGGAAATTTAATTGTTCAATTGACTCGGATATTAATAAAACATCTAATGCTTATTCAAGGTCTGAAATCGTGGAATCAAATTGAGAATGAAGTGGGTTGCAAATTTATAGGGCAAAGGTGAGTTAATCTCACTCATTTAGATTATCATTTAAATTTAAAATATTTCGTTGAATGATTGAATTGATTTGGTGTGGTATATTATATAGTAGTATATATATATTGGAGTGATTGATTTCCCGCATTATATAGCGGATGAGACCCTATACACCGCATAATAGCGGATGAGATAATATAAACCCATATACCGCGATATTCCACCTCGAAGTGGAATTGGTATTATTATTTTGTGCTAACATCTGTGGATGCAGGGAAAACAGGTTGGAAGGATCCAACTAAATTCCTCAAAACGTTTGAATTTATTTTATATATTCAGCGATATGATTATGTGATGATCTGAGATGAATTATATTGATCATAATGGGAATTGGAATTTACTGAATATTTGGCTTGGTTAAATATATATATTGGAGTTTTGAGAATTGATATATATATATATATATATATATATATGAGTTTGAATTTTTAAAGTAAATAGAAAAGGAATTTTAGATAAAATAATTATAAGAAAGGTGGATAATTAAATGATTCGGAGGAATAAAAGTTGATTTTTTAATTTTAAATAAATAAATACCGAGTATGGGAACTATATTTTAAATAAAGAAGAATAAATAAATTTTTAGACTTAATGATATTATAAAAGCAATAAAGAAATTATTTTCAAATTTAAGGTTTAAATTTGGAAAAGATAAAGAAGAAATTTGGGAAAAGTATGAAATTTGTGTTTCAGCTTAAATAATATTTTTGAATTATAATAAAGAAGTTAAATCTAAAATTAATGAGTTTTGAAAAGAAATTGGGTAAATAAAGAAATTTATTTTAAATAGAGTAAATTTTGAAAATCAATTTGAAAATTGATTTAAGTGTTCGAAATTGGAATTTTAAAGGAAGATGAGACTATGGAATTTATAAACTGGGTTTATAAGGTGAAACAAAATATTAGTGGATATTTGGAAGTATAAATTCACGGTAGGAATTTATAAAGGAATGGGTAATTTGATTGAAAAATAAATAATGGTTTATTTTTAAAGGTATGGAGATGGAAAGTGTATTTCCCTGGAAAGCCAAGTATATTTTAAAGGAGACTTTTATAAGTTAAGGCTTTAAAAATTTGTTTTAAAGAAATGATTTAGAATATATTATTTTTAAATGTTTTAAATTTTAAAGTAAATACTTTCAAATTTTTTTAGTAGTAATTATTTAAAGGTTAATTGGTACTATGTTTAAAAAGAAAAGAAAATTATTAATGTTTATATTTTGTAAAATAGTTTTATTTTAAATAGTTTGATTAAAATTTTATAGAACTTTGTAACTCTTATTTTAAAATTTAGTTTAGCTTAACTTTTATGTTAAAAAAAATTAGTTTTATATTTTATAAATTAGTTTTATTTTAAATATTTTTAAGTATATATTTTTGAGTAAAGTGTTTAAGTAGTTTAATTTTAATGTTTTAAAGTAAATTTTATAATAAAGTGTTTTAAATTATTTTAAAATCTAAAGTATTCGTACTTTGTAATTTCAGTGGAAATAGAAAATACTTAGGGAATTTATTCTGTGAGAGAAAGATGGTTTGAAACTATTTTCAAAGGGTTGAAAGTGGAAATGTATCTTACAAAGATATTTTGAGGATTATAAATAATTTGGGAGAAATTATTATGGCTTGATGATTGTTTATAAATGTTATTTGATAGTTAAATAACCGATTATCAAGATTGGCCAATGCGCTGATCGTTTCGAAGAGACCGGGATCGGGATTTATTTTCCGAAAACTACTTCGATCCGGTTTGAACGTTTTCATGAGGAAGATAAGTGATGGGAGTCGAAAATGGAGCAGTGAAGTGCAAGGGCTAGTCGCTACTAATCCTGAGGGTGATTCCAAAATGGATGTAGTAGGAGTAGTGCCTTCGGTTCTGTTCGAACCCGGAACGGACTTGTATGAACGAATGCTTTCGGAACATTGTCAGGCGGACGATGAGCATTCTAAGTGAATGTATGCTAAAAAGGTAACGCATAGCCTCGAGCCTCATCAACCGGGAATGGCTAAAACAGGGGAGGTTCACACAAGGCTAAGTGGTTAGCAACCATTTAGGGTAAGGTCACCCCTGTCAGATGTCCCTTTATTTTTATGTTCGGCTGTGTGGCGGTTGCTGATTCCAACCGCGGGGTGAACTTATTTGGGCTATCCAGTAAGGCATAACTCCGGTCTTGTGTTGCAGGGGATTTAAGGTGGATCCACGGTACGGTGATCTAGACCACGTACTGTGACAGTCGGTACCCCAGTAGCCCTGCCATTGATGGAAATCCATTTTCCCTATATGCTTTTACGGTTTTGTTTGTATACCTATTAGCTGGAATTTAATAATTGTAACAATTTTGGCTATTTGAATAAGTATTTGTATATAGACACTATTATAATATCAGAGGATTTTATAAGAAATGGTTTGGTTATCTTAAGGTTAAAACCCGGCATGTTTATTTATGGCGTGGTCTTACGAGATACCTTTGGTTTCAAATGGTTTTGAAAACTTTAATAATCCAATTGAGTATATTTTCTCACGCAGGTTTTCTAGACTGATTAGGGTATTATTTAACTATAATGCTCGGGTCAGACCAAGTATTATAGAGTACAAGAAAGGATGATGTGAATCTCAGGAGACGAGTTGGATGATGAGACGTAGCATACGTACTTGATGTATAATTCCGCTGAGTTGTAAGTTGTATTGTCAGATTGGTAAGGACAAGTTAATGTTACTGTCCAGTTGTGTGTTATAGATGTTAATGAATTCTGATGTTGTATTCAAATGATTGTATGTATAAACAGATATAGTTTCTTTTGTGTAAAGATCAGTTATTATCTATTATATTTTATTCCGCTGCGTTTGTGAGATTCTGATATTATTTCCTGTTTATTCTTCTACATTAATGGTTCAGTTTTCCGGCATCTGATTGTTCAGCATTTGATACAGTGGACGTATTGATGTCGATTTTCAGGCGTCGTAAAAATTCGATTCATTACATTTGGTGTCAGAGCTGAAGGTTAAGCGAGAACCTTGGCTCTGGCGGGGAATACTCATTTGAATAGAGTCTGTAGTACTCTAGAATGAGTTTGAGTGTATTAATAGTTTTGAGCACGTATTTGTTAGTGAATATAAAAATTGTTTTATATTGTGTTGACTTATCGGCTGAGTGTTTATGGATTCTGGTCAATATGTGGGATGCCATGTCATCAATAGTGGTTTCTAAACTCTTAAACAAGATAGACCGGCAAAGTATTGTTTTAAAATATGGTAATTGAAATAATTTTAACTAAATTATTTTTATATATAAAAGAAATAATTTTCTTAAATTATTGTAGTTATATATAGTTGCTTGGTTGTTAGAAAATGATAATATTAAATTATTATCCTTGTTGTGTAAAATCTGAATAAGAAACTGAAATTATAATCTAAGATAAGGAAATAAATTCATATAATAGAATGAAATTTGGAAATGTAAATTATGAATGTGATTTATAATTGAGATAAGAATTCCAGAATAATGTTTGAATATGATTTGGATGGATTTGGAATTGGGAATTTTGGGAAAATTTTAAATTCCTTTGGATTTAAAATGGTTTTCAAGAAGTATTGAAGAAATAATTGTGATATTATTTCAGATTGGATTGAAATCTGGAAAGATTTGGAATTTAAAAATATTTGAAGGGGTTTTTTAAGAGATGTTCATTTTCGATGCTCATTTTCGAGTTTCATTTTTGATGTTCATTTTCGGGTTTCTAAGGAAGAAATTGCTACTCGGATATTTTGAATTGGTATTTGTTGCAAAATTGAGTTTGATTTTGTGATGCAAAGGAATAATTTGGTTTGGATATATTTGATTTCAAAAATGATTTCGAAATATTGAGTAATTGATTTAAAAAACTCTGGGATCTTATTAAAAATGTAATTGGAATGTAAATAAGCTGGAAAAACTTATAGAAGTAAAAATTCAAATTAAAATGGAATGTAATTGAATAAAAGTAAAAATTCATTTTATTTGTAAATAATAGAACTAGAATTAAAGTTGAATAATGGAATCAATTTAAATTGTGTCAAGAAAGGTGAATTGTAGATTTGTTCGAAGCAACTAAAAGAAATAAATGTTTAGAAATTAACTTTTTAGTGAAATTTGAAATTTGTGGAATAAGATTCAACTTGAAAGGGGTCAAATAAAGGTAAGTGTGACTAGAGAATAAAGTTAGAAAGATAAGCCAATTAAAGAAGGTTGGTAAATGGAATGGAAATAAAATTATGGACTGACAAATGAATTTGCATTTGTAAGTAAATAGGATTTAAACTAAATATTGGGAATTAATTTAAATTGTGTGTAATGGAAGATAGTCAAGACTGCTAAATAAAATAATGGATTGAAATAAAATTTGTGAGTAAACTAATTGATTCAAGTGAGGAAGAAAATGTATTAGAATTATATATTGGATAATTCTTAATTTAAAATGTGTAAAATAAAGTGAAGTTATAGAATTAATTTGAAATGAACCAAAATTTATAAAAGTTTGGAAATAATAAATTGTTTGAGATTTGAAATAAATTAGTAAGCAGAACTAATTTAAAATAGTGATATGAACCAGTTGTGAACGGATGATAGTTGATAAAATTCAATATTCAGAGTTTGAACATGAATTGAATTCAAGTAGGATTGAAAATAAAATCTGGATGAAATTTTGGAAAAGGTATTGAGATTTAAGATTAATTAGTAAATTGATGCAAATTGAATCTATATGAAATTGGAATCCAAATTGATTAATTGTAGATAAAAACCAAGTGATAAAGTGGAAGTAATAATATAAGAATATATAAAATGCTTATATTAAACTTAAGAAAAGTTAAGGGTGAAAGTTCTTAAGTAAATTTGGTATTGGAATTATATAAGTAATATTGAAATGGAGATTAAGTAAGATTGTGAAATAGGGTAATTATGGATAAGAGAATGGAAACCAAAATTAATGTGAATAAAGGAGAATTGATATAGCTAAAAATCAATTGGGACTAAATAAGTAGGATGTATGTATATTATTCGCATAGCGATGTGATCCAGATTCGAGCGCAGAATTTCAAGGTAGTCATACCGATCCGAGTTGGGATGTTTCACTCGATTTTCGATGGAGAACCCTGGATAAGAAATTTTGATTGATTCTGGAAATTCTCTATCATAGTTTGTGGCTATGCAAGGAGGATAACGGTTTCTGATCAAGAAACCAGATCTGAGTCCGCACTAGAAAGTCGGGTGGACGATACTAGTTCGGAAGTGAAATTGTGTGATCAAGTAAGCGATCGAATTGGGTAGTACGTACGGATGATATATATGCATTGTATGGGTGTGAATGAAGTAGATATGAAAACTATTGTAAAGAAATGTATAAAATTATTTTGAAAGCTATGATTGGATATTATTGCTAAGTAGAATATACAGGTTTTTGAAAAGCAAAAGGAAATTGGGATTTTTGATTTCAGAAGATAAATTAAATTTTGCTTGTAAAAGGTATGTATTTGAATTTCTGTATGAAATTTGATGATTTTCTGGTCTAGCCACTTGGATTTTTGTTTTCTTTTGAAATTTGGGGGCCCGTAGAGGCATATTGTAGTTGTACCGAGCTAGCCGCGTAAAGGAGACGCTGGCGAATTTTTTCGAAAATTTAGGTAGTTAGAAAATTTTGATAATTTAAAGTTGGTTTTAAATTTAAATTTGAATGGTTGAATAAGTGATTTTGGTGGGAACCTGTGGAAGAAGTTTGGAAAGTTAGTAAGGGTGATAGTGTCTTTAATGTAAAGATTGTTTTGGGTGGTGGGAAAAATGTTTGGTTGTAGGATTAATAGTTAACGGGTTGTGGACTATTCTTCTTAACTAGTAATTTCAGAGATGATATTCTTTTAAGGGGAAGGAATGTGACGGCCCGGAATTTCTAGATATTTGAAATTGGAATATTTAATTTATTTTAAATATTTATCAGTTTGTTTCCGAATTTAGTTTCAAATATCACTATTTATTTGATAATTTAAATATTGAATTTAATGATTGGATTGGGAAATATATTGAATCTATAGTTTTAAGCCTGTTAAAAAAATAATTTGAAGAGTGGTAAAATTTATATTGATAATATTGAATATAGAAGAAGTGTTAAAATTAGATTTGGAAGTGTTTTGTTAAGTTTTGAATTTTTTTATCGTTTAAATCAATATTTAAAAATAGCTTTCCAAGGCACAGCCTTTGATTTCGACGAAACCAGTTCCATTGGATTTGAAATATTGTATTATTATCGGATTTCAATTTTTGTAGTGTGTGGAGTGATCGTTTGGCCGTACAGTAGATAAAGCGCTGAAATCTATATTGAAAATTTGATAAATAACTGGGTCCACCACGCTATCTTCTCCATACGATCGAATTAGGACTCGAAGCCTTTTCTATTATATTCGAAGTAGGGGTTTAGCATTATAAACGCCTTGCGGCATGCCTCATAGGAGTTTAAAATTTTGAGTTGTAATCTTTGGACGATTTAAATTCAAATTTAAATATAATGAATACTTTGATCTGATCAAAACCTTATTTATATCTTTTACTATTTTTAGCCACTTATCTTCCAGGTTACCCCACTTGTCTTGCACTCAGAACATTTTGAGCACGCATGGAAGAAAAAGTAAGATGGTCGATTAAATGATACTGCCTCTAAAAATAAAAATAAAATAAGACATGATAAAAAATTTATTCAGAACCAAATCGAATTCATAAATAAATGGCCGCTCTATTCTCCGTCGAAAATCATTCTTTAAAAGAGGGAAAGTGATTTCATTCAAAATCGATTTAGGGCGCGTTCGTTAGTCGAGAGTTTGGCCGTGACCTCATTCTTGAATTTGGAGGTGCAGCATGTCGCGAAGAAGAGAGGGATCGCGATTTTGGGTGGTGTCGGCATCGCAGGTAGCTAGGTTTCGCGTTGGATTTGGTGGTTGTGTGTAACGACCCGTATTTTACGTGTCGATAAAACGTAGAATTTGCAGGTCGATAGTGTTGTTTGTGTGGCCTCTAGCTTGAGTCGTTTAGGAGTTGACCCGAGTGCAAGTGATGAGTCGTGACCGACTCATAGATAAGTCGTAGACGACTTAAGGGGATGGACCGAGTTAAGGGATAGAACGGCATAGTAGTTGCCGACTTAAGAAGAGGGGCGAAATAGGGGTCAAGTGATGAGTCGTGGCCGACTCATAGAGGGCCGACTCATAGGATAGGTCGTAGGTAGGGGTGAGCGACCTAAGGAGCTAACGGGTTAGGATGTTAATGTGTTGAGAGTTAGGTCGGTTGAGCGACCTAGGATAGAGGAACGACCTAAGAAAGTGACCGACCTAGTGGAGAGCGACCTAAGAGGGGGTAGCGACCTAAAGGTTAGGCGACTTAGAGATGGACCGACCCAGGAAAGTAGCCGACTTGGGGTTTAGAGAGGCATGCTTGAGTCGTTGGTAGATGAGTCGTTAGGTCGCTAGCGCGACCTAAAGGAAATAGGTTGAGTCGTGAGTCGGCTATGTTGTTAGGTCGTAGCATGATAGGTCGGCAACGACCTAAGTTAGGTCGGAGGCTTTTGTATTGTGTGTTTGTTAGGTCGTTGGGGACATAGGTCGGCAGGGGTTTAAGTCGGCAGGGTGTTGTCTCGTGAAGTTGTTGAGTCGTGTGAATGGCTTGTGTTAGGTCGGCAAGGAGTTGAGTCGGCAGGGTCTTAGGTCGTAGGTTGGCATGCTAGTTAAGTCGTCATGCGACCTAGGACTTAGGAAATGCGGCAGTGCGTTGAGTCGTTAGGTCGGCCTGTGTTTTAGGTCGCGTCTGGGTTAAGTCGTAAGTCGGCCTTGGTTGTATGTTGTGTTGGTTAGGTCGTAGGTCGTAGGGGCTGATGAGTCGGCAACGACTCATAGTTAGGTCGGGGACGACCTAAGGGGCGACGACCTAAGGGGTTTCCAGCCTATAAATAGAGGGGTTTGGCTCACTTTTTGGCACCGGTTTTTGAAGCGACGAAGTGCTGCCATTTTGAAGACTCGACTACAACATTTCTTCATCTTCTTTTCTCCATTCCAATCTAATTCTAACATCCATCCAAGATCGAAGATCAAGATCAAAGATCAAGAGCCAAAGTTGAAGATTTTCATCCGAAGAGGCTAGATTTCACCGTTTCAAGTGAAATTTCTCCGGATCAAGTCCAAGTCCTTGCTGTCCAGATCTGTAGTTGATTCATTTTAGGTTGTTTTGGTGATTTGGTGAGTGGTAGTTATCTCTCACGCGGACCCAAAGGAGTGTAGTGGATTGGTAGCTAGTTTATGTGTTTGAAATAGCATTTTCTCGCATTTTCCTTAAGTCTGCATGTAGATCCATCATATTTGAAGATGTTTATCTATGAAAGTTATTTATCAAGTATTAGAGACAAAACCCATGTTTTAGATTTGATAGATCTATGCTAAAAACCATGATTTCACGTATGTTGGACTTTTGCTCACTTAATTACGAAATTGCCATTATAATTGATATTGCTTAATAGATCTTGTTTGAATGGTTGAATGTTTGAATGTATGTTAGATTTGATTGCTCCAAGTTAGCTTGTAGTTGATTTGGAACAAGATGGTTGAAGATGATTCAAAAGCTAAGTGGAAAGGCTCTTGAATGGTGAAAGCTGCCAATGGCATATGAAGCGGATGTGGAAGCTCATATGGATGGATTCGAGGATGTGGGATCTTGCCATGATGCGAGAAGGCAAAGCATGGTTGAGTTGGGACTTTGCGATGATATGATGAGGCAAGGCTTGTGTTGAGATGGGACGGGTCATGATGACGTTCCAAGTTGAGAGACTTTGCTATGATGTGATGAGGCAAGACATATGTTGTGATGGGACGGGTCACGAAGACGTTCCAAGCACGGGTCATGACGACGTGCAAAGTTATAACTCGGTGATGCGGTCCGGGTTGGGGTGGATAATGGTTAGCTTGAGAGGCGCTTGAGCTAGTATGGAAGTAGTCGTCGAGGAGGATGACTAGGAGGCTAAGATCTCATCGTTGTTGAAGGTTCTAGCATACTCAAAGCAAGGGTACGTTGGAACGGGTCACGATGACGTTCCAGGCACGGGTCATGATGACGTGCTAGTACTCTGGGCTGATGCGTTCGGCTTAGGCACGGGTCACGATGACGTGCGGAGTTATGGCTAAACCGGGGTTACCATTAGCCCTTGACAGGCGGTCATTCAACTAACGGTGAAATCAAGGCAATGATAACAGTGATAGCCAGAGTCATGGATGTTTGGATGTTTGGTTGTATCATCATTCGGCTTCAAGAGCGGTGTTTTCTGGGTGCTTATCTGATCTTGGTTTAGGCCTTGGGGGTTTGTATTTGGGAAACATCGTCCTTGACTCGAGTGGTTATTGCTTTACCTTACTTATCTGCTATGTTATGCTTGCTTCTCCTTAATGTATGTCTGGGGGCTATCACTGTAGAAAGAGGTGGAGTGGGATGGTTTGGTTCCTATTCCTTTATTTCCTTATGCTCTTTTGGTATGCTTGATTGTTAATTTACTGCTCACTAAGACTTTGTCTGACTCAAGGTTTTATGTCTCCTCTTATTACCTTGGGCTGTTCATCCATGTTGGGATGGGCAGACTAGGTAAGCAGGTGACAGGTGCTGTGCTTGGAGTTTCTACGTTGAAGATGACGAAGACGAGCAGGAGGCTATGCATATTATTTTCTTATATGTACTGGGTATCCGCTGCTGTATTTGATGAGTGCTTGTAGTGAGGTCTTGATGTATGGATTTGTTGAGATGATTGTATAAAACTTCTGTGATGCTTATATGATGATTTTCTGTTATGAGACTTCACTATATATTTCTCTATTGTATTTTATCCATGCGTTGTGAGTTACGATAGAGATTCTGCGATTTTATTTTACCCTGACTATCGTCCATGGCTGCCTGGCACACCTTTCAGCGCTCTTTTCTCTTGTTTTGGTGCGGGAGTCATGGGCGGTCGTCACATTGTGGGTAGCGGCTCGATTAGAGGCTGATAGGGCTGTAGGCGAAGGTCGCGATCGCGCGCTAGGGTTTGCGAGCTGCGGCGCCTTTTGGGGTTCGACGATGGACTCGATGTTGGATGGTTTGAGTCGCGACAATGGGAAGAGCGTCAACAAGCGCGGATGTTCGAATGAGGTTCCTGGTTTTAGCGCTAGTGTGTTTTGCAAAGGAAGTCGTGATGGCCGCAAGGTTGTAGATGGTTCATCTCTGGCATGTTGATGGAGGAGAGCTTTGGCGACAGTAGAGTGTTCGCGAGGCAACTTTACGGTGTTGTAGATGTTTGTCGAAGCTTGGGTCGCCTCCTTTCTGTAAGGTAAGGTAGTTCCCTCTCGATTTATAATTTATATAGATTAGAATCAAGAAAAATATATATAAGTTTTAAACAATAAGGTAACAATCTGTTTTGTTATTTACTGTGATAATAATTAAAAATTGGTTTCGAAATTTCTATGGGTTTTTGGTGTTATGCAATTCAAGAGGAAATGAATTTACATGTACACGTTTTTAATTTACTAGGTTATTTTAAAATAGTGTATTTTTGGAAATTAATTTATTTAATTAACTTATTTAATTATTTGGTTGCTAAAATAATCTGTCAAAAAGGAAATTAGTTTAAAATTAAATTAAATTGTTTAAAATGAAATCACTGGTTAATTAAATTATCAAATGGAAATTTAATTGTTCAATTGACTCGGATATTAATAAAACATCTAATGTTTATTCAAGGTTTGAAATCATGGAATCAAATCAAGAATGAAGTAGATTGCAAATTTAAGAGTCAAAGGTGAGTTAATCTCACTTATTTGGATTATTATTCAAATTTAAATCATTAAATTTAAAATATTTGGTTGAATGATTGAATTGATTTGGTGTGGTGTGTTATATAGTAGTATATATATATTGGAGTGTTTGATTTCCCGCGTTATATAGCGGATGAGACCCTATAAGCCGCATAATAGTAGATGAGATAATATAAACCCATATACCGTGATATTCCACCTCGAAGTGGAATTGGTATTATTATTTTGTGCTAACATCTATGGATGCATGGAAAACAGGTTGGTGGGATCCAACTGGATTCCTTAAAACATTTGAATTTATTTTATATATTCAGCGATATGATTATGTGATGATCTGAGACGAATTATATTGATCATAATGGGAATTGGAATTTATTGAATATTCTGGCTTAGTTAAATATATATATATTAGAGTTTTGAGAATTGATACACATATATGAGGTTTGGATTTTTAAAGTAAATAAAAAGGAAATTTTAAGTAAAATAATTATAAGGAAGGTGGATAATCAAATGATTTGGAGGAATAAAAGTTGATTTTTAAATTTTGAATAAATAAATTCCAAGTATGGGAAGTATATTTTAAATAAAGAAGAATAAATAAATTTTTAGACTTAATGATATTATATAAAGGAATAAAGAAATTATTTTCAAATTTAAGGTTTAAATTTGGAAAAGATAAAGAAGAAATTTGGAAAAAGTATGAAATTTGTATTTCAGCTTAAATAATATTTTTGAATTATAATAAAGTAGTAAAATCTAAAATTAATGAGTTTTGAAATGAAATTGGGTAAATAAAGAAATTTATTTTAAATGGAGTAAATTTTGAAAATCAATTTGAAAATTGATTTAAGTGTTAGTAATTGGAATTTTAACGGAAGATGGGACTATGGAATTTATAAACTGGGTTTATAAGGTGAAACAAAATATCAGTGGATATTTGGAAGTATAAATTGACGGTAGGAATTTATAAAGGAATGTGTAATTTGTTTTAAAAATAAATAGTGGTTTATTTTTAAAGGTATGGAGATGGAAAGTATATTTCCCTGGAAAGCCAAGTATATTTTAAAGGAGACTTTTATAAGTTAAGGCTTTAAAAATTTGTTTAAAGAAATGTTTTAGAATATTTATTCTTTTTAAATGTTTTAAATTTTAAAGTAAATATTTTCAAATTTACTTTACAGTAATTATTTAAAGGTTAATTGGTATTATGTTTAAAAAGAAAATTATTATTATTTATATTTTATTAAATAGTTTGGTTAAAATTTTATAGAACTTCGTAACTCTTATTTTAAAATTTAGTTTAGCTTAACTTTTATGTTAAAAAAAATTTACTTTTATATTTTACAAAGTAGTTTTAATTTTAATATTTTTAAGTAAATATTTTTGAATAAAGTGTTTAAGTAGTTTAATTTTAATGTTAAAATTACACTTTATAATAAAGTGTTTTAAATTATTTCATAATCTAAAGTATTCGTACTTCGTGATTTTAGTGGAAATAGAAAATACTTGGGGAATTTATTCCGTGAGAGAAGATGGTTTGAAACTATTTTCGAACGGTTGAAAGTGGAAATGTATCTTGCAAAGATATTTTGAGGATTATAAATAATTTGGGAGAAATTATTATGGCTTGATGATTGTTTGTGAATGTTATTGATAGTTAAATAACCGACTTCAAGATTGGCCAATGCACTGATCGTTTCGAAGAGACCGGGGTCGGGATTTATTTCCTAAAAACCACTTCGATCCGATTTGAACATTTTCGTGAGGATGACAAGTGCTGGGAGCCGAAGATGGAGCAGTGAAGTGTAAGGGCTAGTCGCTACTAATCCGGTGGGTGATTTCAAAATGGATGTAGTAGGAGTAGTGTCTTCGGTTCCGTTCGAACCCAGAACGGACTGTATGGATGAATGCTTTCAGAACATCGTCAGGAGGACGATGAACATTCTAAGTGAATGTATGCTAAAAAGGTAACGCATAGACTTGAGCCTCATCAACCGGAAATGGCTAAAACAGGGGAGGTGCACACAAGGCTAAGTGACTAGCAACCAATTAGGGTAAGGTCACCCCTGTCTAGATGTCCCTTTTTTTATGTTCGGCCGTGTGATGGTTGCTCATCCCAACCACGGGGTGAACTTATTCGGACTATCTAGTAAGGGTTAGCTTTGGTCTTGTGTTGCAAGGGATTTATGGTGGATCCTCGGTACGGTGGTCTAGACCACGTACTGTGACGGGCGGTAAGCCAGTAGCCCTTCCATTAATGGAAATCCATTTTTCCTACGTGCTTTTACGGTTTTGTTTGTATACCTATTAGATGGAATTTAATAACTGTAACAATTTTGGCTATTTGAATAAGTATTTGTATATAAACACTATTATAATATCAGAGGATTTTATAAGAAATGGTTTGGTTATCGTAAGGTAAAAACCTGGCATGTTTATTTGTGGCATGGTCTTACAAGATACCTTTGATTTCAAATGGTTTTGAAAACTTTAATAATCAAATTGAGTGTATTTTCTTACGCTGGTTTTCCTGACTGACTCGAGTGTTATTTAACTATAATGCTCGGGTCAGACCGAGTATTATAGAGTACATGAAAGGATGCTGTGAAGCTCAGGAGATGAGTTGGATGGCGAGACGTAGCATACGTACTTGATCTATAATTGCGCTGAGTTGTAAGTTGTATTGTCAGTTTGGTAAGGACAAGTTAATGTAACTGCCCAGTTGTGTGTTATAGATGTTGATGAATTCTGATGTTGTATTCTAATGATTGTATGTATAAACAGATATAGTTTCTTTTGTGTAAATATCGTTCATTATCAATTATATTTTATTCCGCCGCGTTTGTGAGATTCTGATATTGTCTCATGTTTCTTCTTCTACCTCCTTCTTCTTTAATCTTAATGGTTTGGTTCTTCGACATCCGATTGTTCGGCATTTGATACAATGGACGTATTGATGTCGATTTTTGAGCATTGAAAAAAATTGGGTCGTTATAATTTTAAACTAAATGGAATATGTTTCAAGTCCTAATTCCATCGTATGAAGAAGTTATGATAAAATCAACTTACTTCAAATTGATTTCAATTAAATTGATTTCTAGGCGTTTCGAGTCCGTACGATCAAACGACAAGTCCTATCGTTACGAAACTTGAAATCCTACAATAATTTTACCGTTACGGATCCGATGAAACTGGTTTCATCGAAATCCGAGGCAGTTTCCAAAATGGCTATATTTCAGTTAATTAAATAAATTAATATTAAATTAATTAAATCAAATTTTCATTTCAAATTTTATAATTCACAATTTCTATCACATTAAATCACTTAGTAATTTATAATCCTCTAAAACAAATCTCTATATCAATTCATTATTGACTATTTCAATTATATTGAATTTATTTAGTTTTACTCGTTAATTAAAATTTAAATCCCCAATTAATTCATTCATCTTGTTTTCATTCTTTCATTAAATCAATTATCATATTATGAGATAGAATTTACATCGGTTTCATCTTATTGAATTAACCTTAGTTGATATCTTATTACATTAATATTTCCAATATCATCTTTATTTACATTAACACAATATTTAATTACATTTAATTGCAATAAATCCAATTGTTATAATTTATATTCCAAAATTTGGTTAAATCTTGATTTTCATTCTTATTATTCTACCAATTGCCATATAATGAATAAAATTTACATTATTACCAAATATTACCTTAACTTACATTAACGTAGTACTTAATTACATTTATTGCAATTGGTTTCCGATTTAATATAACATGCTAAATAAATAGGTAACATATATTAATTATTACCATTAACTCTAAATCACATTTATAGGTTTATTACTTACAAACCAATGTTACAATTACATTCAGAACACTAATTTTATTCCATTTCCATTCATTTCACACTATTTTATCAATAAGTCAACATTTTAAATTATCAATTACCTTTTATGTCCTATTGTAAATAAATGCACACATTAATACAACAAATATTAAAATTCTTACACAATACTGGTTTTATTCAATTACCATTAATAAATTAAATATTTACATTTTTTTCCTTATACTCCATTTTTATAACCAAGTATAACATTTACATTATTTCATTTATTGGAATTACATTCAAGTTGTTAATAATTAGCTTTAATTATCGTATGTTACATTTCATTTCAGTATTCATTTCATTATTAAATTTCAATTTTTTTTTCCATATTAAATTATCAAAATCTTATTAAATTAACAAATTTAATTATCGAAAATTACAGGTCATTACACTCTTCCCCACTCAAAACTTTTCATCCTCGAAAAGGAAGAAGAAGGGAAAAGAAAGAATTAAGCAATCAATATATCTTATTCAGAATATTAAATTTATAAACAAATAAATTTACAAAATTAAATTTAAATAAAAAATATCAATTTATAAACAATTAAATCCCTTTTATATTCAAGTTAACAAAGCTTTGAAAACATTTCATAAAATTTTCTAAGTCCAAAATTTATGAAAATTTTCGGTAGAGTCTCCTTTGTAGGGAGAGGTCTGGAAGAAATTATAATATCAATAAAATAATATATAACATATATTTTTCAAAATAATATATCCCAACACAGGAAAAATAATATAATATTGCTAGAAAACCGTAATCCGAGAACATACATATTTGTCGGGCAAACAACGCTTAAATTATGAAACAAAAAGCAGTAACAATTGATTCCATAACCTGTATTTCACTTGTATAATCCAAAAAGAGTTAATGATTATATAAAGTGAAATGTTTAGAGTTGTTTCAACCACTAACAAACAAATCAATATAAAACAACAATCACTTGCAACCATAGCATACAATCATCATATGAAATTAATACAAATCAATTATCCATCCATATCAACCAAAACAAATAGTTTGTTCGGGTTAAGACACTTTTAATCACATAGAATGACAAATAACTACTAAGGATACCATTCACTCAACGGTCTTAGATAAAAATCAATAGATTATTCATACATCCAAACAATTAGAAATATCATTTTCTAAACAATTCATAAACCAAACAAACAACAGATTCCAACATTATTTGTGTTTGTTCTTATTAATTTATTTTTCATACTTTTTACCTTCCTCCAGTTTCATTCATACAATGACTATTTCACATTCATTCATTTAATACTTATTTTCATTTATTTCATTCATTACTCACTAAATTCATTTCATTTATTTAATTAATGAGAATTTCTTTTCATTACTTTATATTAATTTCCTACAAAAATTATTTTCATTCATTTGTTCATGATAATCACTGAATTCATTATTCAAGTATTTCATACATTTTATTACAGTTTAGTTCACATTATTAAATTTATATACTTGATTTCAATTAACCAATAATATTCATTAGTGCATAAATTCATTCTTAAGTTTCTTACTTTAAATTTTACATTCATTCTTTTCCTATATAATGTCATTAATTATTAAATCCATTTTCTAAATAATTTACTTTTCTGAAGTTATAACCATTTAATTTAATATAGTATTCGTTTTAATTATCCTCTTAAATTATAAGTAGCTCCAACACTAACTTAAATTTATGATCATTTATTTATAGTATTCAGGCTCAATTCAATTACTTAACATATAAATTCTCTAATTTAAATTTATAATCATTTACCTACCATACTTACTTACTATTACATTTAATATAGTAACATTTCAATTATAACTTAAGTTATAACTATTATGACATCAAATTCTTATTTATGAAAGGTAATTCATCGAACCCTTTCACTACATAAGGTTTACATGTAAAATTTTCCATTACATAATCTTTTAACATTTCAACTTTTATAATTGGTAAGTTATAAATATGACTTTAAGAATGCATTTGAAAATTTCACAAGTTTATCTTATTTCGTTTTAGTAAATAAATGTCAATTGTCAACATTTCTCATTTTCATATCCTTTTTATTTACAGGTTACAAATTTCAAGTTTCTGATATATTTCAGTTATAACTTAGCATAATTTTTTTTTATTTTCAACTTTAGAAGTTCCAATTATTAAATAGTTAAATTTTATTCCATTACAATGATTGAAATTTCTAATGTATAGAAATTTAAGAGCTAAATGTCGGGTTCCATTTAAATCATTTAAATAATATATATAACCATATCTATATATACATCAAATCATAATTAAAATAAAATTTTATGTTTATTTGATAAAACAAATGTGTAGTTAACTACTACAGTAGTCTTCCCACATTGAAACTCGAAAATGGATGTCGATGATGCGTGCACTCATTACCGAAATTATTTTCCAGCTACAGAGAGGAGAGTACAGAAATTATTTCTTTCCAAAAATTTTTTAAAACAATTCTTTCAAATCATATTAAAATATTTATATCAGAAAATACTTTTAAATAATAATATTATTATATTCCAAAATCATTCGAAAGAAATCTTCAAAAATCCCGGAACTTAAGTTCTAAATTTTCAATTTTCATTTATTTTATTTTCAGATTTTATTTCCAACCAATATTTATAAATTTCACTACCTAAAAACCAATATATTACAACCAAATATATATCATTTATAGATCATTATTTTAAATTTAAAAATATACAATAGGTAAAATCATTTTCTTTACCTATATTTCTAAAAGAAATATTGTGTCGGTCTGTCCTATTAAGTGTTTAGAAATCCCTATCGATGTCATAGCATCCTATGCAACAATTAGAATTTATAAATACAAACAAATTAACATAATATAAAAACCTTTTATAACACTAACAAATACGCCCTCTCATATATATACTCTCATTAACTCATTTTAGGGCATTACTACCCTATTAATAAAAGAGTCAGACGCCACAATACTAAGGTTATCGCTAACCAAAGCTCTGATACCAATGTAACGACCTGCCTCTTTGGACGGTTTAAGCGGACACACATGCCAACTCAAACCATAAATAAGGACAGATTATTATTGGGGTAAATACGAAACAAAATCTCGCAGCGGAAGGAAAAAAATATAATAATCAAATAACAGTTCATGAAGCTGTTTATAAAAACATTTGATTTATTTATACAACAAAGAATCAGAGTTACATACAACAAGGATAAACAGATAAATAAATGCAACGGAATAATATGAATGCAGTGGAACAAATATAGTATATAATAGTAGAACAAATCTTCGCCTTCGTCCTCCAGAAATAAGGTCTTCAAATCTTGAAATGCTCATGCTGACCTGAGCTAACTGAAAAGACAAAACACTCGAGTTAGAACTAAAAGATCTTATGTAAGTTAAATCTACAGTAAATAAATATGAGCGTAAATGGCGTCGGAGATATTTACGGGGTTTGACATCTCTTATCCAGTGTCTAGCGTGAGTGCAATAACTTAAGAGATGTTCGGGATTCACATCTCTTGAGGATCTATTAAACTATCTACTATGTTATACAATACGCTATTATAATATGCCTATAGTAAAGTATAGTATTAAAATAGCGTTAAGGCATTACCCGTATCCCCCTTAATATATTTTTACATATTCCCATAGTCTATACAGTACCGTAATTCCTCCGTAAACTGGAGGGCTATCAGAAGGCACTCCATAGGTATGGTACAAAATAAACTCGTAGAAGGCGCACTAGGACATGCGAACACGACACACGAGGAAATGCCAGAGTAGATATACCATTTGCAGATCTGGACTGGTGGTAACGTATAGCAGCTACTACCACCCACCTCAGAACACACTCCCAAATCAAAAATCGAGGGGTGGCCACCAAACAATCACAAAATCAGAATGGTATCGAAGAAATGTGCCCGATAGGAGGAATGACCTCGCTTGGCCCGGCATGGATCTTGATTTTAGTCACATCTAAGCTGACTCATGGGAGTCAGGGTCATGTCATATCTTATACAGAAATCGTTCACCAAACAATCCTACTTCATTTCTGGAATCTCCACCACGTACACAGTTGTTAAAGTGGTTTTCGATATTTGCAGAGAGTATGACATTATTCGATCTCGGTCTCTTTAATAACCAAGCGCTTATTACACACCAGATGGTTCTTTTTCATTTCAAAAGTCAATTCACAATGTATATCAAAGTATCATATTCTTAAAACCATAATACTTTCGAAATCATATTCACTTTAAACCATATTCAATTTAAAATCACATCGTTTCCAAAATCATAATTTCTTCCAAAAATCTTATTCCCAAAATAGGTTAAATCCTTTCTTCAAAATCATTATGTTCAAATAAATTATAATTTTTAAATCCCAATTTAGGTTATAACATCATTTAACCGTATTCTCTATCAAATCAATAAATTGAATATAAACACTTCTACTTTACTTAGTCTGGAAATTTTTTGAAAATAGTTTAAATAATTATAAATAGTTATAATTAGTTAAAGTACCCTAAAATAGTTTAGTTATAGATTTAAAGGTGCTGTTAAATTGATTTAAGATAGTTAATTAATTTTAAAATAGATTAAATATAATTTAAAATAGATTAAATATAATTTAAAATAGATTAAATTGCTATAAAATAGATTAATTGATTTGAAATAAGTTAAAATGGTTTATTTAGTTTAAAATAAGTTAAAATGATTTTATATATTTAATATAGGTTAAAATAGTTTAACAGATTTAGAATTTTAATAATTAGGAATTTTAAAATAATATACTTTTAAAACAGTTTACATTAAATATGAAATTTGGAATTTATGTCAAATTTAACTATTCATTTTATTTCAACATATTTGGACCATTTCAATTTACAAATCAACAAATCCATTTCAAACCTTTTAATTTTAAATTTCAATAAACCATCGAATTTCATTTATACGTAAAAAATTAATTTTCAACTTAATTTCTTAAAGCAAATACTTTGAACCAATTCACATTTCAACATAAAACTTGATTTCTAATAATATTTCAATTTATATAAATCAAATTTTATTTCAAGATATCATTCCATTAAATTCGAAAATTAAGAATTTTAAAATCATTTAATTTAACCAATCCAATGTCCGTATATAATTCTCTACCCTAGGGTCAAGTGATAAAGATATTTATCATTTTAATTTGCAATTTAAAATTTTTATATTTACGGATATATATCATTTCAATCCACAATCCCGAAAATATTAAAATCCATAAAATCTTTCGAGTCTATAATTTTAACCCATAACGATTTTTCCCAATCTATAGATCATTTGGATATGTATCATTTCAACCCATAGTGAATTTACAGAGTGATAACAATATATAAATCAATTACATCATCCAATAATAAATTCAAATATCCATCACAACTATCATCCAATTCAACCAATACATATCAACAAATAACAGATTATTATATACAGGTAATTAACTGGCAATTTAAATTCAATAATAAATTAAATGACAATATAATTCAAATTAACCGAGATGATGATTTAAAATATACCAACCGTCATAAATAAATTTACAACCAATAATTTTATTTAACAAACATAAAAAAATTTAGAAGTTGTGCGTGGGACAAAACACTCACCTTTGAATTTAAATCGAATTTAAATCCAATTTAAGCCCAAAAATTCAAACAGTCTCAGAATTCGTCCAAACCAGTGTCAAAATGTTCGAAATTTCGATACGATCCTAGCGGAGAAAACCGTGCATGAATCAGACCTCGTATGTGATAGTTATAGTGATTAGAAGTTTTAATGTTTTAATTGATTTAAAAAAAAGAAAAAGAAGAGGGGCATTACCTTAAATTCCCTACCCTGAAACCCTAGTTGGCACACACAGTTCGATCGCGACCAACTCGATAAGCCGCCGCCACCTTCAAACTAAACATCGACCACCACGCTACGCTTGGCATGATCAAACCACGTCACTGTGAAGCTCCCATTGAGACGCGCCTGGCCGTGGTGTCGTGGTCGACTACGGTGGCCCCAGGCACACGCGCCGTTGTGCCCAATCTCGGCCATATCTGGGAATTCTTGCGATCATCTCAGCAAGCTATCCGATGTGTTCTACTCATCGACCTCTACGATATTGCATTCCCTGATCAACCCATCGACGAGAATCCACCATTGAACGAGATGCCATCCAATGAACGGCCGAAACTACGACATCAATTTCTGGCCACACTGAAATCCAAATCGAAAAACCGACTGCAGATTTGACTTGCGCTTGTTGAGAGCTTTGAATTGATATATAATTTGATAGGTTTTAAGGAGTTTGAAATTTTGATTTGAATTTGATTTTGAAATGGAATTGAAAAGTTTGTTTGGTTTGTTTACCATTGAGAAGGAGGAGTTGACCGAAATGTACGTACAGACAAATGAAAATGAGGAGTGACTAGGATTTATAACGAGGTATATATAGGCATATCAGAAAAATAGAATGGATGGATACGATTGATTTACACGTTGAACAATAAATGACCTGAAAAGCCCGTTCTGCCTCCGGAACGCAAATGGATCAACCCATATATCAAAATAGATGTTTTCAAATATTTTAAACTCAATGGAACAAGTTTCAAGTCTTAATTCCATCTATGAAGAAGTTATGATAAAATCAACTTATTTCAAATTGATTTCAATTGATTTCTATTAAATTGATTTCTAGATGTTTTGAGTCCGTACGATTAAACGGCAAGTGTGATTGCTACGAAACTTGAAATCCTACAATAATTTACCGTTATGGATTCGATGAAACTAGTTTCGTCAAAATCCGAGATAGTTGCCAAAATGGCTATATTTCAATTAATTAAATAAATTATTATTAAATTAAATAAATCAAATTTTCAATTCAAATTTATAGTTCAAACTTCTATCACCTTAAATCATTTAGTAATATATAATCCTCTAAAAAATATCTATATCAATTCATTATTGACTATTTCAATTATATTGAACTTTGTCAGTTTTACTCATTGATTAAAATTTAAATCCCTAATTAATTCATTCATCTTGGTTTCATTCTTTCATTAGATAAATTATCATATTATGAGATAGAATTTATATTGGTTTCATCTTATTGAATTAACCTTAGTTGATATCTTATTACATTAATATTTCCAATATCATCTTTATTTACATTAACACAACATTTAATTACATTTAATTGCAATAAATCCAGTTGTTATAATTTATATTCCAAAATTGGATTAAATCTTGATTTCGATTCTTATTATTCTACCAATTACCATATTATGAATAAAATTTACATTATTACCAAATATTACCTAAATTTACATTAACGTAGTACTTAATTACATTTATTGCAATTGGTTTCCAATTTAATATAACAGGCTAAATGAATAGGTAATGTATATTGATTGTTACCATTAATTATAAATCACATTTATAAGTTTATTACTTACAAACCAATGTTACAATTACCTTAAGAACACTAACTTTATTCCATTTCCATTCATTTTACGCTATTTTATCAATAAGTCAACATTTTAAATTATCAGTTGCCTTTTATATCCCATTATAAATAAATGCACACATTAATACAACAAATATTAAAATTCTTACACAATGCTGGTTTTATTCAATCACCATTAATAAATTAAATATTTAAATTTGTTTCCTTATACTTTGTGTATAGCTAAGTTTAACATTTTGATTATTTCATTTATTAGAATTACATTCAAGTTGTTAATAACTAGCTTTAATTATCATATGTTACATTTCATTTCAGTATTCATTTCATTATTAAATTCTATTAAATTTCAAGTTTTTATTTTTTCCATATTAAATTACCAAAATATTATTAAATTAACAAATTTAATTGTCGAAAATTATGGGTCGTTACATCCATATTACATTCAAATCCACCTTAGCTTGCAATCATTCCATGCTAATTTATTAAATAGCCATTTCATAAATTTATTTTAGCCAAGCTTTCATTAAATTATTAACTCAAGTAAATTTATTTACTTCAATTATTTCAATCAAACAACTTAAGTTCATTTCCGTTTGCAAATAAATTCCCTTTCAATTTAATTTGATTCTTATCCAGTCAAATCACATTTCATTTACTTAATTAGCTCCTTCAATTATTCCACTTCAATTTCAATTCCATATTCAAATTCATTCCCAAATTCATTTCAATGATATTCAAGGCTATGTTCAATTTATTTATACTCAAATTGGATTTATTTGTAACTAAAGTCATTTCTATTTCAATCCAATTTCATTTTATTCAACCGCACTTCCAATTGTACTTATTTCACTTACAATCAAAGTTGATTTTATTATAATTCAAGTTTCATTTCCAAAATCCATTTTTAATTCATAATCCAAATTTATTCAACCAAGTTAAATTCCATTCCCATATTCAATTCACTAATTAATCCATCTAAGTAGTTCACTTCTAATTTGTATCGCAATATCTAATTTTTATCTCAAAAATCGCTTCTTTCGGGCTACTTGAGTTCAAATTCATTTTAAATTCAAGTTTTGATTTTTATTTCTTTACCGAAATATCAAACTATTTTTATTTGGTTTCCTATTTCACTTTTCAATTTTATAAGTCACACAACTTAATTTTTTCTCATTTCATAAATTTTATACTCGAGTATATTCACATTTTATTTTTAACTCGAGATTATACATTTATTTATAACCTAAGTATATTTTTATTCAATTAATTTCAATTTTTATAAGCTATTCGAATTTATTTATTCACTTTTCCAATTCTTCACTTGAATTTTATTTCATTCAAAATTTTATCCATATGGTTATATAGTTATATCTCAACTCGAAATTTATATTTACTTCAATTCGACATTATTTCTAATCCAATTCAAATTTTATAACTTATAGTTATATAGTCACTTTATAATTCACCTTTACACATTTAATTCACAAATAATTCAAATCCATTTCACCTTCTATTTAAGTTTCAATTCCTTCTTAACCAACATTTCAAAACCATATTCGAATTTTCCATAATCCAATTAAATATCACTCCAAGCAAATTTATTTTTACTTCATTCAATTTCATATCACCATTTATTTCATCATATATTCCATTTACTTTGCTAGGTTAACTCCCATTTCATTAATACATTATATTAATTCAATTCAAATCCTGTCAAATAAATTTCTAAAATTTAATCTATCCAACATAACTTAAGTTGAATTCCATTTCAACTTCCTCTGTTTGAATTTTATTTCAACTTCAATTTATCACACACCTTACTTAAATTTATATAGCAATTCACCATTCGAATTATTATTGTCTCATTTCACAGCATTTATATTAAAATTCCAAAATTCAAACACCTGGTATATTTTCAAATCACTCTGAAATCAAATATATATATATGTATATGTATATGTATATGTACATATACTCTTTTTGGTTTAACAAACCACTTCTGTTAAATTTTAAAATCAACCTGATTTTATCCAAAACAATTCCTTTTAGAATTTTTTTTAACAAAACTTGTTTACCTAACAAATCTGAATCAAATCAATTTCGGCAGTAATCCTTCACTTAGAAACTTGAAAATGAACATTGATGATGCGGCCGTCATCATCAGAATTATTTTCCAACGAATGTAGTGAGTTCGGTACTATAACATCTTCAAAATCCATTTAAAACAATTTTTCTTCAAGAATCCTTTCAAGTAATTAAGGCTATTTGCATTTCACAACCCTTCGAAGAATATTTTTCCCAACCTCCCGAATTCCAAAATTCCCAAATACTTGGTTTAAATCCCTGTTTAAAACTCAAATCTTCTAGGGTTTTTAAACTTCCAATTCTAGTTTAAATCCATTTTTGGTTTTTAATTCACTTGTATAATTCATAATTATGCAAATTTTAAATTCTTGGTTTTTATAAATCGATTTTCAGAAAAAAATTACTTTTTTTTAATCTTGGTTTGATTATATATTATCATCCAAACACTCCAAGTGTACCATAATAATTTCTGAAAATTATTTCCTTTATATAAAAATATAATTTGGATAAAATTATTTCATTTACTCGCTTCGAAACCCTACTATGCCAGTTTATCATGTTCAAGTGTTTAGAAACCCCTATCGATTTAATGGCATTCCACTACTCGACACAAATTTATATGCCACTGAACAGATAAGTCAACACAATATAAAACCATTTTATATTCACTAAAAAATACGCGCTTATATCTATTATTACACTAACCTCATTCTAGAGTACTACTGACTCTATCTCTAATGAGTAATCCCTACCAAAGCCAAGGTTCTCGCTTAACCTTCAGCTCTGATACCAAATGGAAAGGCCCGTAAACCCATACCTCTTGAATCGACCATAATTCATGTAACGACCCAACTTCCAAACTCCAGGAAGTCGCATCGCTAAGAAGAAAGAAAGGGATAGAAAAGAGAAAAGAAAGGAAAGAAAGAACAGACAACATCAGAATCTCACAGCGGAATCGAATAAATTATAATATATCACATAATACTTTAAATAGTATCATATACATCAGAGTTAAACAGTTAATACAACACAAACTAGACAGTTATAAACTTCTGTCTAGCAATTACAATTCAAATACATCAGAGAGAACAGACTCAACTCAAACATAGCGGAACACTAAATATATCTACACGTTGAAGCCTCCTGCTCCATTATCTCCTCCATAACTCGATCAAAGCAATCCTAGAACACTTGACTACTCATACGTAATATGAGTACCCAAGAGTTTAATAAAACAGAAAATAAACACTCAGGTCAGACAGGGGTCTGGTGTGAGTAAACGGGGATAAAAGTTGCTTAACTTTAGAAAATCCTTTAAAAACAAAAGGTATCACGTAAGACTTCCCACACATAAACATGGAAAAGTTTTTACCTTACGCTAACCAAAACATTTGATAGGAAATCCAGTAATATTATAATAGTGTCTAGGGTTTTCAAAATAAAATACAGAAATAGCTGGAATGCTTACATCTCACGTTCCAACATAGTTGGGCACAATCAAAACAGTACAGGCACTTATTGGATTATGGATTCCATCAATGGCAGGGCTACTGGGGTACCGCCCGTCACAGTACGTGGCCTAGATCAACGTATCGAGGAGTACTCTCACTCCCCTGCAACACAAAGCCGGACTCGTTCCTTACTGAACAGTTCCGAACAAGACAACCCCGCAGTTGGTGTACACTAACAACTGCCCACTAAGCCGAATAAAAGGGACCTCTAGACAGGGATCAATCTTGCTCTCCAGTGGGTGCTACCCATGAAGCCTTGCTGCACCTCCCCTGTTTTAGCCATTCCCGGTTGATGAGGCTTGAGGCTACGATTACCTTTATAGGACATATAAATCTTAGAATGCTCATCGTCCACCTGATGATATTCTGTAAGCATTCAATCCATACAAGTTCGTTCCGGGTTCGAACGAAACCGAAGGCATTATCTTGTTACACTTCATTACGGAATCACCCACAGAATTAACGACGATAACCCTTGCACTCTAAATCACCATCACGAATCTATAAGTACTATTCCGTCAAACTCATTACGGAATCACCCACAGAGTTATACTGACGTATAGCCCTTACACCTCGAGTCTTCACTTGCTCCACTTGGATTAACGACCTAACGTTTATTTGGAATCGATGTGGTTTTCGGAATTCCAAATATGGAAACCCGATCCCGGTCTCATCGAAACCAAACGCCATCTTAATGTCCAAGTTGTACTTAAAGGTTTTAAATAATTAACTTATTTCAATATTATCTAATTCACATAGATAGATAAACTATATCTCACAATAGATAATCACATTCATATCATAAACAGATAATCTGTATCATCCATAAACAGATAATAATCACAACCAATAATCCATCACAAACCATCATACTTAAACCAAGCATTCATATCATACAAATACAACTCATTACGTTACTGAGATCACAACCATTCAATCAATAACATCCATAAGCAATGATTTACTAATCAACAATTATAATTAATTTAAAATGAATTAAATTAATTACAACCATCTCTAATTAATTTAAAATAAATTAAATTAATTACTCATTTAAATCCTGCTTAACATCCATTAATTAACCCTAGTTAATTAATTACCCACTAAGTATTTAACTTGATTAAACATCCTTGATTAATCATTTACTAATTACAATAAGTAATTAGTCTTTAATTAATTAACCTTAATCATAAGTAATTAATATTTAATTACTCATTTATTAATTAAATTATAACTAATTATATTTACCCTTAATTAATTACAATTAATTAATCTCTTAATTAATTATTACTTAATTAAACAATCCATAATTACATCATTAATATTAATTAATGATCTTTAATATTTAAATAAATTACTTAATTAAAATTAATTACATTTAGTAATTAATCTAATTATTAATCACCTTGATTAATACTAAATTAAGTAATTAACTATCTTTAATTACTTATTCATAAATTAATTAACAAATCATTAATCATTAATTAATTCCTTAATTAATTACAAAAGTAATTATCCAAATTACTAATTATATTTTAGTAATTATCATCATTATTTTTCTAAGTACTCCTTGCTCCATTAATTACATTAAGTAATTACATTCTTAAAATCATCAAATGATTTATTAAAATTAATTAAAATAAATTAATTAACTTAAATAAATCACAATATTAAAATTAATTACAATAAGTAAATAATTCCTTAATTACTTTAACAATTAATTATACTTAACAAATTTCAATTAATTAGATTCAATTAATTAATCTAGTTAATTATCAAAATTAATTACATTAATTAATTACTAAATTATCCTTAGATAATTATCACCATTTATTAATTAACAACATTTCCAAAATTCCATACTTAAGAAAATTTGAATTAGATTAATTATTAATAAATTTTTTCTAATTAATAAATTAATCTAAGCCATTATTTAAAATCAAATAATTATGTAAATCCTTAATTATCTTAATATTTTCAAAATAATTTATCAAATGACTCAATTATATTCAAAATGTATTTAAACAATACATTTCTAAATTTAAATTCAAATTCCAATTCATTTAAAAAAAATTTAAAGATTCAAAATGTTTAATCATTTAAACATTAATCCCAATTAAAATAATTATAAACCTTAAAATAAAAATGAATGTTTAAACAACAATCATTACTTAAATATAAAAGAAAAGGTTTAAAATAAATTACTTGATTAAAATAAATCAAGCTTTGAAAATAAATTGATTATTTTCAACTTTCCAATTTACATTAAATGTGACGACCGCCCATGACTCCCGCACGGAAACAAGGGAATGGTGCGCTGAAAGTGTGCCAGGCAGCCATGACTGACCGTCAAGGGTAAAATAAACATCGCAGACTCTATCGTAAAACTCACAGCGCATGGATAAAATACAATAGAGAAATATAATATAGTGAAGCTCCCATAGAACAGAATATCATCATCTAATCATAATAGCTTTATACATGGTCTGAATCATGAATACCAGAAGCCTCACTACATAGCACTCAGAGTAATCAACAATCAGCGGAATATCCAATACATAGAATATGAAAATAATATGTAAAGCCTCCTGCTCGTCTTCGTCATCATCAGCGTGAGCCACTAAGATCAGCACCTGCCACCTGTCACCTAGTCTGCCCATCCCAAACATGGATGAACAGCCCAAGGTAATAAGAGGAGACATAAAACCTTGAGTCAGACAACAGTCTTAGTGAGCAGTAAATCAACTATCAAACATACCAAAGGAACATAAAGGATAAAAGGAATAGGAACCCAAATCATCCCACTCCACCTCTTTCTACAGTGATAGCCCCCGGACACACACTAAGGAGAAGCAAGCATAGCAAAGCAGATAATTAAAGTAAAGCAATAATCACTCGGGTCAAGGTCGATGTTTTCCAAATACAAACCCCCAAGGCCTAAACCAAGATTAGATAAGCACCCAGAAAACACCGCTCTTGAGTCCGAATGATGATACAACCAAACATCCATGACTCTGGCTATCACTGTTATCATTGCCTTGATTTTATCGTTAATTGAATGACCAACTCATCTTTCAACCATCCGTCAAGGGCTAATGGCAACCCCGGTTCTAGACATAACTCCGCACGTCACCGTGACCCGTGCCTAGGTATAACGGATCTACCCAGAGTACTAGCACGTCATCATGACCCGCGCCTGGGTATAACGGATCTACCCAACGTACTCTTGCTTTGAGCTTGCTAGAACCTTCAACAACGATAAGATCTCAGCCTTCTAGTCATCCTCCTCGACGACTATTCCCATTATAGCTCAAGCACCTCTCGAGCCCACCATTATCCACCAACTCGAACCGCATCATCGAGTAATCAACATGCTTGGGATGATCCCGTCTGGATTAAACCAAGGCTTCCACATCATGCTTTGCTCCAACGCATCTTAGCAAAGTCCATCTCATCATCATACTTCGCCTCAACATATCATGGCAAAGTCCATTTCGTCATCATACTTCGCTTCCTCTAACTATAGCAAAGTCCTCGAACCCATCCATATGAGCTTCATCATCCGCTTCATATGCCACAGCAGCTTTCACCATTCAAGAGCCTTTCCACTTAGCTTTTGAATCATCTTCAACCATCTTGTCCCAAATCAACTACAAGCTAACTTGAGACAATCAAATCAATCATACATCCAAACAATCAAGCATTCAAACAAGATCTAATCAAGCAATATCAACTATAATGGCAATTTCGTAAATAAATGAGCATAAGTCTAACATATATGAAATCATGGATTTTAGCATAGATCTATCAAATATAAAACATGGGTTTTGTCTCTATAACTTGTTAATTGAACTTGCATAGGTAAACATCTTCAAAAGTAATGAATCTAGTCTTGGAACTAAGAAAAATGCATGAAATCTCTATCTTTAACACTCAAACAAGCCACCAATCCAATATACTCCTTTGGGTCCGCGTGAGAGATAACTACCACTCACCGAATCACCCAAACACTTCAAAAACAAATCACTTCAGATCTGGACAGCAAGGATTCAAGCTTGATTTGTCGAAATCTCGCTTGAAATGATGAAATCTAGCTTTGTTGGATGAAGATCTTCAACTTTGGCTCTTTAATCTTCAATCTTGATCTTCGATCTTGGATGGATGTTAGCACTCGATCAAAGTGGAGAAAAGAAGTGAAGAAATGTTGTAGTCGAACTCTCAAAATGGCAGCACTTCGTCGCTTCAAAAACCGGTGCCAAAAAGTGAGCCAAACCCCTCTATTTATAGGCTGAATTCCCCTTAGGTCGCCCAGATCTTAACTCGTAGGCTCGCTATTAGGTCGTTGCCGACCTAAAAAGTCTCGACCTAACTATACTACGACCTAAGACCCACAGTATGCACGCGACCTAAAAACATAAGCGCGCGACCTAACAATCTATGCAAACTACCTTAGGTCGTCTAACGACCTAACTGCACCACATAACTACCCAGCGACCTAACTATTGCCGACCTACCATTCCCAACGACCTACGACTCATCGAACCCAACGACCTACGACCTAACTGGGACGAGGCTTATCACACGACCTAAAAACTCAACGACTTACTTAGGTCGCTCACGACCTAACTGGGTTACGACCTATCAAATCCACTCGACCTAACACACCCCCTATCTTAGGTCGCTTACGACCTATCTATACACAGCAAACTTAGGTCGTTAATCCTCCTAGGTCGGTCAAATACTTATGTAGGTTAAATTCCTTAGGTCGTTAACTACCTCTAACCCATTAACTCGTCTAACTGCTAGGTCGTTAACCCTAAGTCGCTCATATCTATAGGTCGCTCCACTCGACCTAACTCCCTCACGACCTAAACTGCTCTAAGCCTTAACTCGCTAACTCTTAGGTCGGTCATTCCTATAGGTCGTAACTCGTTAACTACCGACCTAACTTAAGTCGCCCCTACACGAGTTAGCTTCCCCACACGATCTAACTACCATACGACTTAGGCTATAGATGACATAAACAACACTAATGACCTGTAAATTCTACGATTTATCGACACGTAAAATATGGGTCGTTACATTCTCTCCCCCTTAGGAATTTCGCCCCCGAAATTCCAAACAAACAAGAGCAACCAAAACTATTCTGCATGCCTACCATCCATAGCAATCAACAAACCATGCATCCAATTACTATCCTAGCATGCAGAATTCTAAGATTAGAACAAGTTACAAATTCATGAGATGCCACGACACCTTAGGGCCATACCTCGAAGAGTTCAGGATGAGCTGCCTTCATCCTCTCTTCCTCCTCCCATGTACAGTCGTTAACATCATCACTCCATTGTATCTTGAGCAACGTAATCGTCTTCCTCCTAAGCTGTTTCGTGTCGGTTTCAACAACACGAAGCGGCTTACGAGGTCTCGTAACCACTGGATCAACCTCCAAGTCTTCACAGCTATCAGCAGAAACCACCGTATTCGAGTCGTGCACATACTTCCGTAGATAGGATACATGAAAAACATTGTGCACACCCGCCATCTTTTTCGGTAACTCCAATCTATAAGCGAGCTTTCCAATTCGCTCGATGATCGGGAATGGTCCAACAAATCTCGGAGACAATTTTCCTTTCTTCCCGAATCGAACAACATTCTTCACTGGAGAAATGTTCACAAAAACCATATCACCTACGTCGAATTCCAAATCCTTACGACGCTTATCGGCATAACTTTTCTGACGATCTTACGCTGCCTTCATTCGTTGCCGAATGATCTCTATACAATCCGAAGTCTGTCGAATCATCTCTGGCCCAAGTATCAGCTTTTCTCCTGTTTCCAACCAACATGTCGGAGAGTTACACGGTCTTCCATACAAGGCTTCATATGGTGCCATACCAATGCTTGACTGGTAACTGTTATTATATGCAAACTCCACCAAATGAAGATGATCCTCCCATGATCCTCCGAAATCCAAAACACATGCTCTGAGGAGATCTTCCAAAACTCTGTTGACTCTCTCAGTCTGACCATCTGTTTGGGGATGATAAGCTGTACTCAAACACAACTCGGTTCCCAAAACTTCCTGGAAGCTCTTCCAAAATCCACTAGTGAACAATGGGTCTCGATCGCTCACTATACTCTTCGGAATACCATGGAATCGAACTATCCACTTGACATACAACTCAGCCAACTTCGATGCAGTCCTAGTTGATCGAAAAGGAATGAATCTTGCACTCTTGGTCAATCGATCTACAATGACCCAAATCCCTTCATTTCCCGTTCTGGTTCTAGGTAAACCATCGATAAAATCCATCGATATTTGCTCCCACTTCCACGTAGGAACTTCTAATGGCTGAAGCAATCCGCTTGGCTTCTTCTGTTCAGCTTTTACCAACTGACAGTTCAGGCATTTGGAAATAAAATTTCCAATATCCTTCTTCATACCTTCCCAGTAATAGGTTCTCTTCATGTCCCGATACATCTTATTTCCACCTGGATGAATTGTCAACTTCGAGTGATGACTTTCCCTCAGAACTTCATCTCTCAATTCATCTATATCGGGAACAACTAGTCGTCCTTGTTTCTGAAGCCAACCCTCTCGATCGACTTCGAATTCTTTATCCTTCCTTGGGTCCAATCCAGATTCCAAATCACGGATAATCTTGACAAGCTTATCGTCTCGCTTTTGGCTCTTGCCAATTCTTTCCACTAAAGTGGGTCTTATAGATAAGTTTGCCAACATTTCAGGTTCCAATTCACATCTAGGCCTGAAGTCAAATCCAGCCAAATACTCGAGACTCTTCCATTCTGAAAACATGGCTCCCAATCCTGCATGTCTTCGACTCAACGCATCAGCTACCGCGTTACCTTTTCCCGGAGTATAGGCTATACCGAAATCATATGATGCTAAAAACTCTAGCCATCGTTGATGTCGAAGATTCAAATCCTTTTGGGAGAAAAGATACTTCAACGACTTATGATCTGTAAACAACTCGAATCGAACTCCCAATAGGTAATGTCTCCACATCTTCAGAGCAAAAACAATCGCCGCTAACTCCAAATCATGAGTCGGGTAATTCCTTTCATGCGGCTTCAGTTGTCGACTCGCATACGCAACAACTCTATCCTTCTGCATCAGCACTGCTCCAAGTCCAGTACCGCATGCATCGGTGTAAACCGCCATCTCATCATTCCCACTTGGAATAGTCAAAACAGGAGCACTCGTCAATCGCTCTTTCAGGATTCTAAAAGCTTGCTCACAATTAACATCCCAACTGAACACTTGGTTCTTCTTCGTCGATCCTGTTAACGGTGCAGCTATCTTGGAAAAGTCTTTGATAAACCGACGATAATATCCTGCTAATCCAAGAAAACTTCTCACGTCAGATGCATTCTTAGGTCTAATCCAATCCTGGATCGCTGCCACCTTAGCGGGATCAACCGCTATCCCATTTCCAGAAATGACATGGCCTAAGAACCTCACTTCACCCTTCCAGAAGTGACACTTCGAAAACTTAGCCTTCAGCTGATGTTTCCGCAAGATTTCCAAAACAATCCTCAAGTGCGTCTTGTGCACTTCCTCGGTTCTGGAATAAATCAGAATATCATCCACGAACACAAGTACGAACTTGTTCAACTGATCTCTGAACACTCTATTCATAAGATCCACAAAATACGCTGGTGCATTCGTCAATCCAAACGGCATTACTAGCCACTCATAAAAACCGGATGGTGTCCTGAAAGCAGTCTTCGGCACACTATCCTTCGCCACTCTTAACTGGTGAAATCCCGTTGCCAAATCCATCTGAGAAAACACCTTCGCCTCGTGAAGCTGATCAAACAAGTCATCTATTCTCGGCAATGGATACTTGTTCTTCTTAGTCACCTTATTCAGCTCACGATAATCAACACACAACCTCAACGATCCATCCGCTTTAGTTGCGAACACAACTGGTGCACCCCATTCGGACACACTACGCCTAATGAATCCTTTCCATAAAAGGTCATCAACCTGCACCCTCAACTCTTGCTGTTCTCTAGGCACCATCCGCCTAAGAGGCATCACAACATGTCTGGCTCCCTCAACTAGATCGATACGAAACTCGATCTCCCTATGCGACGGTAACCCTTTGACCTCGTCAAAGACATCCTCGAATCCATTCACGATTGGCATCGATGACATTCCATCCCGTGGAACAACCAGCGAATACATGAAGCTCATGAAGACGCCTTCTTCATGCTTACATCGTATCACAACCTTTCGCCCCTCCACATTCTCGACTGTCACCTCCAATCTCTCACAATCAACCTTTGCCGCATACTTCCTAAGCCAGTCCATACCCAAAATAATTCCGAACCCCGCAAAGTTCAGAACAAAGCAATCACAAACAAAAGAGCAATCATGACTCGATATAACTAGACCACGGCATAGCATACACAAACAAGACGAACCCCCAACTGGATTAGTCACTACCAATGGTCTATCAACAATATCCGGTTCCAAACCCAACCGGTCTACCAACTCATTACAAACAAAAGAATGAGACGCTCCAGTATCAAATAACACTCTAACTGGAACACTACAAATGGAAAGAGTACCTTGAACCACCACACTCTTCCCCTTCTCTTCAGCAGTAGGAGCTTTCGAAGATGACGGGACAGCCCCCAAAGCATAAGCTTGCACAACCTGCCTGTCCTTTATCGGTTTCGGACAGTTCTTCTTAATGTGCCCCAGCTTATCACAGTTGTAGCACTTCAACAACACCTTCGGATTCTTGCAATCCTTGGAGAGATGGCCCTTCTGCCGACAATTATAGCAGGTCTTTTCCCCCTTCAGCTTCTTCTGACCATCCTTACCCTTCTGCTGTTGCTGCTTCCTCTTCTTGTTTCCACCCTGCTGTGGTTTAGACTCCTCCTTGGTCACAGCAACAACAGATACTTTCTTAGGAAACAAACTCTCGTGCCTGAGAGCTTTCTCCACCAGCTTCTCAAATGGATCGTCCAGATGATCCACCAACTGTCTTCCAAGATAACTGTCCAAGCCTGTCACAAACTTCTCATTCTTCTGATAAGAAGATTCAATATACGACCGAGCATACTTGGACAAAGCCTCAAACTCAGAAACATACCCAAGAACCGATCTCCCACCTTGCTTGAGCTCAACAAACTTCTTAAACAAGACAGACTTCTGAGCCGTAGAAATGAACTTAGCTTCAAATCTAGCTTGGAACTGCACCCAAGTAATTTCTTCCTCCGGAGTATCAATGGTGATAGAGTTCCACCAATCAGAAGCTCTCCCTTGAAGCTGTCTTGATGCAAGCTTCCTTTTAGTTGTATCCTCAATTCCCAAGTCACCAAAGATCCTTCTACAAGCATCTATCCATCTTTGGACTTCAATGGTTGACTCTGTCCCTAAGAAAGCCTTCCCTCCAAGAGCAGTATAATCCTTACAAAGCTTAGCAAAATCCACCGGTCTTGGAGCTTGAACTTGAACTCCAACATCTACAGATGGCCCTGGAGCTGGTATCCTTCTCATGATAGAAGCCATCATGGCTTCAAACATAGCTCCATAATCAGCAACTCCTTCAGCGGCACGGCCTTCCCTTGCAACTGGTCTCCCTCTTCGACTCATCCTTAGTATCTACAAAAAGGACTGATTAGAACACCTTGAGGAACAACTACATAAGGAGTTCAAATCCATCTAAACTACTATATTATATATAGTAATCATCCATCAAAGTACAATTACGTCTCTCTTACGTAGTTACGTCAGCGAGCGTTGGCTAAAATCGATTAACCAAAGCTCTGATACCAAATGTGACGACCGCCCATGACTCCCGTACGGAAACAAGGGAATGGTGCGTTGAAAGTGTGCCAGGCAGCCATGAGTGACCGTCAAGGGTAAAATAAACATCGCAGACTCTATCGTAAAACTCACAGCGCATGGATAAAATACAATAGAGAAATATAATATAGTGAAGCTCCCATAGAACAGAATATCATCTTCTAATCATAATAGCTTTATACATGGTCTGAATCATGAATACAAGAAGCCTCACTACATAGCACTCAGAGTAATCAACAATCAGCGGAATATCCAGTACATAGAATATGAAAATAATATGTAAAGCCTCCTGCTCGTCTTCGTCATCATCAGCGTGAGCCACTAAGATTAGCACCTGCCACCTGTCACCTAGTCTGCCCATCCCAAGCATGGATGAACAGCCCAAGGTAATAAGAGGAGACATAAAACCTTGAGTCAGACAACAGTCTTAGTGAGCAGTAAATCAACTATCAAACATACCAAAGGAACATAAAGGATAAAAGGAATAGGAACCCAAATCATCCCACTCCACCTCTTTCTACAGTGATAGCCCCCGGACACACACTAAGGAGAAGCAAGCATAGCAAAGCAGATAATTAAAGTAAAGCAATAATCACTCCGGTCAAGGTCGATGTTTTTCAAATACAAACCCCCAAGGCCTAAACCAAGATCAGATAAGCACCCAGAAAACACCGCTCTTGAGACCGAATGATGATATAACCAAACATCCATGACTCTGGCTATCACTGTTATCATTGCCTTGATTTTATCGTTAATTGAATGACCAACTCATCTTTCAACCATCCGTCAAGGGCTAATGGCAACCCCGGTCCTAGACATAACTCCGCACGTCACCGTGACCCGTGCCTAGGTATAACGGATCTACCCAGAGTACTAGCACGTCATCATGACCCGCGCCTGGGTATAACGGATCTACCCAACGTACTCTTGCTTTGAGCTTGCTAGAACCTTCAATAACGATAAGATCTCAGCCTTCTAGTCATCCTCCTCGATGACTATTCCCATTATAGCTCAAGCACCTCTCGAGCCCACCATTATCCACCAACTCGAACCGCATCATCGAGTAATCAACATGCTTGGGATGATCCCGTCTGGATTAAACCAAGGCTTCCACATCATGCTTTGCTCCAACGCATCTTAGCAAAGTCCATCTCATCATCATACTTCGCCTCAACATATCATGGCAAAGTCCATTTCGTCATCATACTTCGCTTCCTGTAACTATAGCAAAGTCCTCGAACCCATCCATATGAGCTTCATCATCCGCTTCATATGCCACAGCAGCTTTCACCATTCAAGAGCCTTTCCACTTAGCTTTTGAATCATCTTCAACCATCTTGTCCCAAATCAACTACAAGCTAACTCGAGACAATCAAATCAATCATACATCCAAACAATCAAGCATTCAAACAAGATCTAATCAAGCAATATCAACTATAATGGCAATTTCGTAAATAAATGAGCATAAGTCTAACATATATGAAATCATGGATTTTAGCATAGATCTATCAAATATAAAACATGGGTTTTGTCTCTATAACTTGTTAATTGAACTTGCATAGGTAAACATCTTCAAAAGTAATGAATCTAGTCTTGGAACTAAGAAAAATGCATGAAATCTCTAACTTTAACACTCAAACAAGCCACCAATCCAATATACTCCTTTGGGTCCGCGTGAGAGATAACTACCACTCACCGAATCACCCAAACACTTCAAAAACAAATCACTTCAGATCTGGACAGCAAGGATTCAAGCTTGATTTGTCGAAATCTCGCTTGAAATGATGAAATCTAGCTTTGTTGGATGAAGATCTTCAACTTTGGCTCTTCAATCTTCAATCTTGATCTTCGATCTTGGATGGATGTTAGCACTCGATCAAAGTGGAGAAAAGAAGTGAAGAAATGTTGTAGTCGAGCTCTCAAAATGGCAGCACTTCGTCGCTTCAAAAACCGGTGCCAAAATGTGAGCCAAACCCCTCTATTTATAGGCTGAATTCCCCTAGGTCGCCCAGATCTTAACTCGTAGGCTCGCTATTAGGTCGTTGCCGACCTAAAATGTCTCGACCTAACTATACTACGACCTAAGACCCACAGTATGCACGCGACCTAAAAACATAAGCGCGCGACCTAACAATCTATGCAACCTACCTTAGGTCGTCTAACGACCTAACTGCACCACATAACTACCCAGCGACCTAACTATTGCCGACCTACCATTCCCAACGACCTACGACTCATCGAACCCAACGACCTACGACCTAACTGGGACGAGGCTTATCACACGACCTAAAAACTCAACAACTTACTTAGGTCGCTCACGACCTAACTGGGTTACGACCTATCAAATCCACTCGACCTAACACACCCCCTATCTTAGGTCGCTTACGACCTATCTATACACAGCAAACTTAGGTCGTTAATCCTCCTAGGTCGGTCAAATACTTATGTAGGTTAAATTCCTTAGGTCGTTAACTACCTCTAACTCATTAACTCGTCTAACTGCTAGGTCGTTAAACCTAAGTCGCTCATATCTATAGGTCGCTCCACTTGACCTAACTCCCTCACGACCTAAACTGCTCTAAGCCTTAACTCGCTAACTCTTAGGTCGGTTATTCCTATAGGTCGTAACTCGTTAACTACCGACCTAACTTAAGTCGCCCCTACACGAGTTAGCTTCCCCACACGATCTAACTACTATACGACTTAGGCTATAGATGACATAAACAACACTAATGACCTATAAATTCTACGATTTATCGACACGTAAAATACGGGTCGTTACATTAAACACTTCATATTTAAATTCAACACTAATGGAAACTAACATTCTTTCAAGTTTGAAATCAAATTTCATCTATTTTGAAACATTTGAATATGTTTATTCATTCTTCTTTAAATTTACAACCTGTTTGAAATCAAACTGGTTTCCAAAGAAACCTAAAAAAAACAGTTTTAACTTGATTTCAAAACACACTTAAATTTTGCTTAAACCATTTAAATTTATTCAAAATTTAAAATTTACAAAAACTGTTTTGAAACAAAAATCTGGTTTTAAACCAAACCTGAAACTGTTTTATACTTGATTTAAAACTAGATTTAAATCTTGTTTAAATTTAAGATCCTCATTTTTTTTTAAACTTTGAATTCAAAACTACATTTGAATTTAGATTCAACTTCCATTTGAATCAGATTCTATCTAAAAAAATATGAATTCATTTAAACTAAAACTGCAAAATACTCTTTGGTTGTAAAAACCTGAAACAGTTTTTATAATCTTGATTTAAAACCAAAATTAAATCTGGTTTAAATTTAAGGTTTTCATTTTGTTTTAAAACTTTGAATTTCACACTACATTTGAATTCAGTTTTTAACTTATACTTGAATCAAGTTGAAATTTAAAATATGAATTTTATTTAACTACAAACTGCAAAATCACAGGTTTTAAAACCTGAAACTATTTTGTTTTTAAATCTTGATTTTAAACAGAATTTAAACCTTGTTTAAATTTAAAAATTTCTTTTTTAAAACCTTGAACTCAAAACTCCATTTGAATTCAGACTTAACTTATATTTAAATCAAATTAAGATCTTAAAATTATAAATTTTATTCAAATTCATAAAAACTGCAATCTACAGGTTTATAACCCTGTAATCAAACTAACCCGAGGCCACTCAACAATACTTCGAGTTTACCTACCTTCTGCTTCGAGTCAGAAGCATAAAAACCCTAGGATAGCTTCGAGTCAAAAACCCGAGTGCAAACCACTTCTCAGACCACCACAAACCACAGACACCCTCTTGCCTGTGCACTTGCTCCAGTACCAGAATCGCCTCTGGCCATCGTAGTTGTCGAGACCTTGGCCATAACTTCCTCTACACCTCCTCTGCCATCTCACAAAACCTCTCCTCACTCGAATCATCACAGTAAAACCCAGAAGCAATCAAAACCCAACCACTCAATTTAGGGCTTAAACCTGGAAAATCAAAATTCCCATCATCACCACCTACTGACACAACTGTTGACCCTTATCCCCTGCCCTTCCATCTGAATTCTACCTCCAGGAATACCCATAGCCACCAAATCCATTAGGAATTCAAACAAAACCCAAAAAGTCTCAATTCTGTTAAAAACAGAAAACTCATTCCAACAGCTTATTTAAATATATGCTATTTGTTTTAAATTCCATGAATTCAATCATGCATTCAGGTTCATACTAATTTATTGATTTAAGCTGCCTGGTATTGGTTTTCTTTTCAATGATGATTGGTTTTATAAAAATATACATACTGTTCTAATTGTTTTCAGAGGTAACATAATTTTCTTTTTTTTTTAGTTACAGAGGCAACAGTTTTTTTTTATTGAACTAACTTAAAATTATAAAATCTAAATTTACACCAAACTAACATATGTGCTTACACAAACTTTGCTAACTGAAACAATTCAAGAAATAAGGAATTTCCTATTAAGAATATCTTAGTTTTACTAGCAAGTTGGATTTGCAGATACAGAAAAATCAACACAGATAAACATATTCGTATATGTATACAGAACAGTCATCATCATACATGCTTATATCTTCCAATTCATATGCTATGATATCTCAGGCTTTGTGCATGTGAAGCTATTTATTTTATTTCATTTTAAAACAGAGAACAGAACAGATTTTGCCTAATCATATTTTGATTTCTGTGTATTAAAACTTATGTTCTGTAAATTATGCTTGATTTTGAATTTTTAAGAAAAACTGTTTTTAAGATAAAAGATGCTTACTCACCTTATGAATGAAGATGCAGAGAAAAATCTTAGGTGCAGATTTCAATTTCCAGGATCCAGTTGAAATTGCATGATGAAATCTGGCTTCCATTAGCTAGTTGAATTTGCTTTAACTTGATGATGAAATTTGTTGAACATGCATGCAGACTCCATTTTTTCATATGCTTAGATTTGCAGTAGCATTGATCTTCAATTTGCAGATTTTTGAAAGGTTTTGGTTTGCAGATTTGAGGTTGAAAAATGGCATGCAGATTTTAAATTATAGATATGAAGTTGTTGTTTGCAGATTTGATTTGAATTTGTTTTTTCTGGATTTTAACATGCATTTGCTTTGGGGTTTTTGATTTACTCAAATCTGATTTTCAGGTTTTCAATTTTGAAGAGAATGTGTTTTAATCCAAATGCTTTGTTATTTTTCTTATTTGAAAGAATAAAATCCAAGAATAAATTAGTTTGCCACTTGTTGACTTATTATCTCAATTTCTTACAAGTGTTCTCTTTATGTTTAAAAAGCTAACACATGTTCAAATTTAATATAAAAATAAGTTTCTTAGTTTATGAATGTGTTTTTAAATCTATCTAAAACAATATTTAATTTAATTTTACATGTTTATGTAAATGTTTATCTACAAGAAAACTTCTTTTATAAAATTACTCATTTTAAATGTCCGCTTAATTATTTTTAAAATAATATTCTTTATGAAACTACATTTCAAAATTAAACTATATTTATTCTTATAAAGCAAATAAATACTTACTTATATTTCTATGAAAATTATAAGATAGATCTTTTAAAACAAACTTTTTGAAAAGTTATAATACTAATTTAAATTAATTTAATCAATTTACAATTTATACATTTATATATATGAATTAGAAAATATCCTTTATTTAATATAAATTAAAATTAAAACCAAATCCTCTATTTACAATGTATAAACAATTATACATTATAAATAAAATATTTTTAAACCAGTTTAGAAAGATAAATTTATTATTTAAATATTTTTAACTTTGAAAAGAATATCATTTTCAAATTATACTATCACTATTATAAATTTTCAAAAGAGAGTTCCAGTTTGAATTAATTTATTAAATCAATATTTCAACTTTTTAAAATAATTATTAAAGAAATTATTAAATAATTATTGCCTAAATTTTCGGGACATCACATTCCTCCCCCCTTAAAAGAATTTAGTCCCCGAAATTTAAAAGCAAAGGTAATTTAATAATCTCATATAGATTTTAAAATTTAAAATAACAAACATATATTATCAACCAAATACTAGCAACCATAACAACCAATTTAAACAAACAATTCTAATTATCCAGACAAAAATTCCGGATAGAATTCCCTAGAGTTTCCCAGGTACAAACACCGAGACACTCGCTCTATAGAATCTAAACTAGCTACACCACTCAGATCTAGAGCTCCTATATATCTAGATCTACAAATCTAAACAGAATACAGGACTACAGACAAATCCTGATCAACTCCCAAATCTCTCAGAACCACTAATTCTAAAACCAGAGATAAACCATACACGTATTCCCTCAGAGATACGTGAAAACAAAACAAATTCCAGTCATCCGAACTAGAAATTCAATCATGTAGATCAAACACTTAACTCTCAAGAGAAAGCAGAAAGATCCAATACTTATATCCACAAATCTCTCATATCGATCCTGGGCTGCCCTCAACTCCTAGGTCAATCAAAATCACCACACAAACTCTACTACAGAATCACTAGAAGATTCCAACCCTATCCGGAAAACAAACAGATACAAAACAATCAAGTCTCCAGATCCAAAATGAATTTCCTGTAGAAATCCTTTGATCCAAAACAAAACTCAAATTCCCAATGAATCGGGTGCTCCTATTCTGGAATAGCTGCCACCATGCTTCCACTGCGCAACTCTGATTCGAGAATGCTATTGATGAACACAAGTATAAACTTGATCAACTTATCCCGGAATATTGTTCAAAAATTTCCGCAAAATCTCAGTGACCTATCTGATTCAGTCACAAACACCACAACAAAAATTCAACCAGAAAACTGGATCCAATCAATCCTGTCAACTTATACAGATCACACTCAAAGAATCTCCTAAAATGCTGAACCACCGGTAAAGCTCCAAGAAGCAAGTCGAAAAAGAACTCAATCTCTCGATGCGGATGCAAATCTTAATTCCTTCGAAGATATCTAGAAAATACCAAACCACTTCGAAAACTCAAACATCTACTAGAGATGTTTCAATCCAAACAAAGATCACTTAGAGAACTTCCGAACCGTCGCAAGTCACTTTTGCGATTCCACTCAGTTTAGGTTCCAAGAAATCGTTCTCTCATCAACAATCAGAACAGCTAAAGCCTTCAAAACGAATAAGAACTAGTGGTCTACCTCCAACCACAAACATCACACCCAACTGAGCTTCCAGAAGAAATGGACAAGCTCCACCATCTGCCCAGACTACTGACAGAAGAATCACAGAGATTTCTGAACCATCGAAGAACAGGCCACTCACTGCTGCTACTGCTGCCAAAACTTCCTAATCCAAAATCTCATCGAACCTCAAAGCTACACCAGCCTCTTCACAACAGAGTCTTCCAAAAGACAGATATCTCTCAAGAAACTCGCTCCCAAACCAAGCTCAAAACATTCTGCCAAACTGAGTCTCAAACTCAAATACAGACAGAACTCCTTCCTGAAGTTGCCAAAATACCATTGCTGGCTTCAGAACTTCCAACTAATCCATACTCAAGAGAGTCCACTCACACGAGTCAAATCCAGCTTACAATCCAAAAATAAACTCCGAATCTTAAAAGGATTTCCTTCAGAGATCGGTGAAATTCTTCACCAACTGCAGAACTACTCAAGATCCCCACTACTGCCCTAGCAGATCACTCCAACTTCAAACACTCGAACTCCAACCATTGGTAGTTGTGTTACACACACCACTACCCTATCTACCTTTATTACTTATATTAGAAAACCCGAACAGGTAACCCAATCAAATAGGTAGAAATAAATAAATAAATAAATATATATATATATATTATATATATTAAAATTACAAATACGCTCTCTCAAGATAGACACCACTCCAGAGTCTAGGCATTCGCTCAACCTAGAGCTCTGATACCACAATGTAACGACCCAACTTCCAAACTCCAGGAAGTCGCATCGCTAAGAAGAAAGAAAGGGATAGAAAAGAGAAAAGAAGGGAAAGAAAGAACAGACAACATCAGAATCTCACAGCGGAATCGAATAAATTATAATATATTACATAATACTTTACATAGTATCATATACATCAGAGTTAAACAGTTAATACAACACAAACTAGAAAGTTATAAACTTCTGTCTAGCAATTACAATTCAAATACATCAGAGAGAACAGAGTCAACTCAAACACAGCGGAACACTAACTATATCTACACGTTGAAGCCTCCTGCTCCATTATCTCCTCCAGAACTCGATCAAAGCAATCCTGGAACACTTGACTACTCATACGTAATATGAGTACCAAAGAGTTTAATAAAACAGAAAATAAACACTCAGGTCAGACAGGGGTCTGGTGTGAGTAAACGGGGATAAAAGTTGCTTAACTTTAGAAAATCCTTTAAAAACAAAAGGTATCACGTAAGACTTCCCACACATAAACATGGAAAAGTTTTTACCTTACGCTAACCAAAACATTTGATAGGAAATCCAGTAATATTATAATAGTGTCTAGGGTTTTCAAAATAAAATACAGAAATAGCTGGAATGCTTACATCTCACGTTCCAACATAGTTGGACACAATCAAAACCGAACAGGCACTTATTGGATTACAGATTCCATTAATGGAAGGGCTACTGGGGTACCGCCCGTCACAGTACGTGGCCTAGATCAACGTATCGAGGAGTACTCCCACTCCCCTGCAACACAAAGCCGGACCCGTTCCTTACTGAACAGTTCCGAACAAGACAACCCCGCAGTTGGTGTACACTAACAACTGCCCACTAAGCCGAATAAAAAGGGACCTCTAGACAGGGATCAATCTTGCTCTCCAGTGGGTGTTACCCACGAAGCCTTGCTGCACCTCCCCTATTTTAGCCATTCCCGGTTGATGAGGCTTGAGGCTACGATTACCTTTATAGGACATATAAATCTTAGAATGCTCATCGTCCACCTGACGATGTTCTGTAAGCATTCAATCCATACAAGTTCATTCCGGGTTCGAACGAAACCAAAGGCATTATCTCGTTACACTCATTACGGAATCACCCACAGAATTAACGACGATAACCCTTGCACTCTAAATCACCATCTCGAATCTATAAGTACTATTCCATCAAACTCATTACGGAATCACCCACAGAGTTATACTGACGTATAGCCCTTACACCTCGAGTCTTCACTTGCTCCACTTGGATTAACGACCTAACGTTTATTTGGAATCGATGTGGTTTTCGGAATTCCAAATATGGAAACCCGATCCCGGTCTCATCGAAACCAAACGCCATCTTAATGTCCAAGTTGTACTTAAGGGTTTTAAACAATTAACTTATTTCAATATTATCTAATTCACATAGATAGATAAACTATATCTCACAATAGATAATCACATTCATATCATAAACAGATAATCTGTATCATCCATAAACAGATATTCATCACAACTAATAATCCATCACAAACCATCATACTTAAACCAAGCATTCATATCATACAAATACAAATCATCTCATTACTGAGATCACAACCATTCAATCAATAACATCCATAAGCAATGATTTACTAATCAACAATTATAATTAATTTAAAATGAATTAAATTAATTACAACCATCTCTAATTAATTTAAAATAAATTAAATTAATTACTCATTTAAATCCTGCTTAACATCCATTAATTAACCCAGTTAATTAATTACCTACTAAGTATTTAACTTGATTAAACACCCTTGATTAATCATTTACTAATTACAATAAGTAATTAGTCTTTAATTAATTAACCTTAATCATAAGTAATTAACATTTAATTACTCATTTATTAATTAATTATAACTAATTATATTTACCCTTAATTAGTTACAATTAATTAATCTCTTAATTAATTATTACTTAATTAAACAAACCTTAATTACATCATTAATATTAATTAATGATCTTTAATATTTAAATAAATTACTTAATTAAAAGTAATTACATTTAGTAATTAATCTAATTATTAATCACCTTGATTAATACTAAGTTAAGTAATTAACTATCTTTAATTACTTATTCATAAATTAATTAAAAAATCATTAATCATTAATTAATTCCTTAATTAATTACAAAAGTAATTATCCAAATTACTAATTATATTTTTGTAATTATCATTATTATTTTTCTAAGTAATCCTTGCTCCATTGATAAAATTAAGTAATTACATTCTTAAAATCATCAAATGATTTATTAAAATTAATTAAAATAAATTAATTAACTTAAATAAATCACAGTATTAAAATTAATTACAATAAGTAATTAATTCCTTAATTACTTTAACAATTAATTATACTGAACAAATTTCAATTAATTAGATTCAATTAATTAATCTAGTTAATTATCAAAATTAATTACATTAATTAATTACTAAATTATCCTTAGATAATTATCACCATTTATTAATTAACAACATTTCCAAAATTCCATACTTAAGAAAATTTGAATTAGATTAATTATTAATAAATCTTTTCTAATTAATAAATTAATCAAAACCATTATTTAAAATCAAATAATTATGTAAATCCTTAATTATCTTAATATTTTCAAAATAATTTATCAAATGACTCAATTATATTCAAAATGTATTTAAACAATACATTTCTAAATTTAAATTTAAATTCCATTTCATTTTAAAAAAAATTAAAGATTCAAAATGTTTAATCATTTAAACATTAATCCCAATTAAAATAATTATAAACCTTAAAATAAAAATGAATGTTTAAACAACATTCATTACTTAAATATAAAAAAAAAGGTTTAAAATAAATTACTTGATTAAAATAAATCAAGTTTTGAAAATAAATTGATTATTTTCAACTTTCCAATTTACATTAAACACTTCATATTTAAACTCAACACTAATGGAAACTAACATTCTTTCAAGTTTGAAATCAAATTTCATCTATTTTGAAACATTTGAATATGTTTATTCATTCTTCCTTAAATTTTACAACCTGTTTGAAATCAAACTGGTTTCCAAAGAAACCTAAAAAAACAGTTTTAACTTGATTTCAAAACACACTTAAATTTTGCTTAAACCATTTAAATTTATTCAAAATTCAAAATTTACAAAAACTGTTTTGAAACAAAAATCTGGTTTTAAACCAAACCTGAAACTGTTTTATACTTGATTTAAAACTAGATTTAAATCTTGTTTAAATTTAAGATCCTCATTTTTTTTAAAAACTTTGAATTCAAAACTACATTTGAATTTAGATTCAACTTCCATTTGAATCAGATTCTGTCTAAAAAAAATATGAATTCATTTAAACTAAAAATGCAAAATACTCTCTGGTTCACTACACCAAAACAGGCAAATTCTAACATTTATAAGTGTTAGAAATAATTTCAGTAACACTTTTTAAGTGTTACTAATGGACTGTGAGGAATGGAGCAGCCAAATTTGTAACACTTATAAGTGTTACAAACATACATATTACTAACACTTATAAGTGTTGGTACCTAAATATACGATAACGCTTATAAGTGTTGGTAACGAAATATACGGTAACACTAATAAGTGTTGGTACAGAAATATACGGTAACGCTTATAAGTGTTGGTAACGAAATATACGGTAACACTTATAAGTGTTGGTATAGAAATATACGGTAACGCTTATAAGTGTTGGTATAGAAATATACGGTAACGCTTATAAGTGTTGGTACAGAAATATACGGTAACACTTATAAGTGTTGGAAAATGATTATTTAGTAACACACACACACACACATATACACACACCAAAACTTAAACGCAAAGTTTAAATATAAACACTCTGCAAATAATGGTTTTCATATCATAAATAATTCATCATACATATTCAATGCAAAGTTTAAAAGCTCTGCAAATGTAGTATAATATATCACAAACAATTATTTACATATTTCAAATACCACATGTCATATATTCAGATATTATTACAATATAAGCTTCAAAAAAAAATTCAAAATACACTTAAAGTTTAACTTACGGTTAACCTAACCATTCCTGATCATCCACTCCAAACTCTAATGGTTTTGAATATCTTCAACGTCGAATACAATAATCCAAAGCGTCCTTCTTCAAGTTCCTGCATTTAATATAAACACTCGATAAAAGCTTATACCTTCAAGTTCCTGCATTTTATATAAATAGAGATGTATCCAGATGAAACTATATGAATACCCAAAAAATCATTAAATTATGGCCTATAATATTATATAGATTTATCTAAAATAATTTGCAGTCAAGAAAAACTGTTATATCAAAATTAATAAATATTAAATGCAATTTACATTAAAAACTGAATGCATATCTGACATTAGGAAAGAAAAAAAAGAAACAAACAGCAAGAATTTGTACCAAGCGGTTCTATAGGTTACATAATAGATTTATATTTTATCATAATGGCTTAGTAACACAATGAACCAAAAAAGTATAGTTATTAATATTGTCTTTATAGTTCCTATTCCGTTATAACCCATTTATGTAATGTAAAGCTTTTGAAAGTTGAGTGGGAAACTGAACATGAAACTATTTTAGAAAAAATATATATATAATTTTGTACATAAAGCAACAGTTTAATTTTGTGCATATTTTTTTAATGCTGTCTTTATTGTCCTAATTCATTATAAACCACTTGTTGGCTTTAGTTTCATAAAGTTGTGCATTCATAAATTTATTTATCTATCTAAACTGAAAAAATGGTTTATGAAACTGTGTTTGTAATCTGAACATAAAGTGATTTAACTAACCCATTTTACATTTTGCATAAAGTTTGCATCTCTTTACCATTCTTAGATTATGTTACAATACTATTTATGTGCACCTAAAATTATGCAAAACCTTGAAAGAAAATAGATAAATTTAACCAATCATCCCCACATATATTTCAAATTTTGAAGATAAAACATAAAATGGCAACTCTTTTGTAAAGACAAATAGAAACTCTTTTGAATATTGATAGCTCAAGAAACATCATTTGACTGAGGCAAAAAAATACTACTTTATCATCATGAACTGAGTCGATTTAAACATTTAAATTGCAATATATCAAGTCAAGCTATCCGTAAGTAGTGGTGATATTAACCACTTGGAGAATGGTGCTTGTCATTTGCCGTTAGTTATGGTAATTGATTCGCTCACTACCCATAAGTAGTGGTGATATTTTCCAAATAGAGTATGAATATATGAAGCAGAAAAACAGTATAAAGGATAATAGTTTACCATAAGCTTAGTCTTGAACTTGTCAGCATTATGGTCCGAGGTGAATTTTATCTTATACTGCTTCCTGCACTGAAGACAAAGCTGTAAACGTTTCAACAAATGAAACTATAGTTTCAACAAATGAAACTATCAGCTTACAAACTTAAAATTTGTTTTGCTAACTAACATAGTGATGCATTAAAGCTGTGTAGTCAGAAATCCTTCTTAAAATGTCTAAACATATTTAACTATAAAATAAAAACAAAATAAACCCTAAAGTTGTTAATTATTACATAATAAAATTTTTAAATTAGATACAAATAGTAAGTCATATTTTTTCAGATTAAGTGTGATATTCATTTTAGAGAGAGCACTTAAAGTATCAGATGTTTAAAATTAGTCCCAAAAGAAGTCTAAGACTACAAAACTGACCAAAAAGTAGATATTACAGGATTAGCAAACAACTGACTGTATATGGACAGGTCGTACAAGAAAGATTGAACCATGGTTACTCGTAAGGGTTTGTGTAATTAGGAGACAGTAAGATTTGTATACATACAAAATAAAAACTTGAACAGGTCGTACAAGATTATGCATACTTAGGCATACAAAGCTGGACAGAAACATACATAAGAAAAAGATAAGTATAACATGTAGACTTGGTGTACCTGTATATCTTCTACTTCATAGAGATAAAATTTTCCAAGTATACTTGCAGGCAGTGTGAGAAACCAAACACGATCAGGGTTGAATCATGATTAACCTTGAACCATTTGATTCTCAAGCCTGGAACCACATTAAACGCTGATCATGCATGAACCATGGTAGATACCACATGTTTTAAGTTCAAAATAGTTAGCTAAAGCATTTAAAATACGAAGTAAATGGGACTGTGGTCTGAACCATATTTGCTATGATGAAGCATTTAAAATTAAAGTAAACAGCTAAAGCATTTAAATATGAACCATCCTTCAAAATATGAAGTCAAACATGATCACAAATAGATCCACAAATAGAAATATTTGCTATGACAGGTTCATTTGTTGTATTATATGAATATGCTTTTGAGATGTGAATGCTTGTGGAAAAATATTCGATGTAACTGAAAAATATTATTTTAGCTGCTAATATCTTACAAAATACCAAAACTAGGGGTGAAGTAATTTAAAACTCCAAATCAGAACAAGCAAGTAGGAAAACATGGAGACATTGCTTTTGGAAAAGTCTAGTTTCAGAAACAAGATGGAAATATGCATTGATAATAAAAAAATTGTATAAGTTAATCATTTGAAACATAAATGTTTTTTTAATACTGTTAGGAAATCATTTAACGTAATTTTTTTGTTCTTTTCATCCGTTTAAATTACAAAAAGGCATGAATATTTTACGAGTTGAATCTTGCTACAAAAAGGTGCGAATATCTTACAAGTTGAACCTGCTATATTTATTGAACTAGCAGTTGATAGTGATGCATCTTTCGCCGCCCAATTCAGATAGAATTCACTCATTTCCTAAGTTAAAATATCAAATGATTCCTTACAACATTTCTTTAAGTTATGATGCAAGAGTAGCCCAACTGAACTATGTTAATATGCACAGGTGTTTAATAGATATTGCAGATGTTAATATGATATTAGAATTTAGCAAAGCCCTTTCATAATAACTCACATACGGTGAGCTATGATAAAACCAATTGAGCACTACACACACACACACATAAAATTTAGATAATGAACAGAAATATTTACCACCCAAAGCTGAAAAGGAACAGCATATTCATTGTATAACTGTGTAACACTCTTCATATTTAATGCCGACTCCTTTGCTTTATCTTTAGCTACTTTTGCGACTTCAACATCATGATGTGTGAATTGGTCATTAGCATGTGATTCATCAATACATTGTGCATTGTCTAACTTTGATACGGTCAATTCCAAATCCTCTTTTATTCTCATTTGGGACCTAAGAACAGCAACCTTGGCTTCAAGCACATCCAGCAATTGATCATCAACATTATTCATGGCTAAATCGATAGGACTGCCACCACTAGGATAAGCAATTTTTGCTTGAAGAACAACATTACCGAGATATTGACGTCTGAAAAAAAGAAAAAAAAACATTTTTGGTCAAAATTTGGCTCCACAAAACTGGCATCAGAGTTCAGGTTGTTTAGTAGCTATGTCATAACTTATCTATTACTTTCAAATGTTAATGGTAAAATAGTCCTCTGTGTCGTGCTTTGTCAATTTATACAGTTCAACTCCTGGAAAGCTCATGATTTCCAATTTTACTAGCTAGCAATAACTGACCTGGATCAAAACAATATCGTTGAGTGAGAATGGACAAATTTCGCAGCAGGATCTTATAATTAGGCAGCTAAAACAAGTGACCAATTAAAACTTCATTATGCAAGTGGAGAATGAAAATGACCAAAACTTATGTTTCCTAGAAATCAATTAATATTTCAAGAAGTTAAACTATCTCACAACTCACAAGCCCCTCAAACTTAAATAAAATAAAACATGGTACAAATGGTCATATAAGTTCGTAACAGTTAATAGGTATAATAACAAAAAATTTGGTAATATGTTACTTTAAAGAAGTCGTCCCTATTAAACCCAAATCATCTTTGGGAAGGATACGCCATTAAATTGGTAGTAGTCAAAGTGGGTTGGCAACACCTCTACAAACTGTCCAGCTTGCATTTCACCCATCCATCAGCCTGAAACAAGCATTCATCATCAATCCCTCTGCATATCATTCCCTGACAACTCCAATCGCCACTACTCCATTGCCCTTCCCTTCACTACTTCATTGCTACACCATCCAACCAACCACTGTCTGCTCCTCTACCTCTCTTCTACCAGACCACCACATAACTGCCCCTTTAAACTGCTGCTGTCATCATCATCCTCTTCTGCTCCTTACCGATGTTCATCTTCACCCAGTACTGCGTCAACTATCCACTTCAAACCCTCAACTAAGAAACCCAACTGCCCCTTCATACCCAAACCATCTACAATTCCTCATCAAACAACCCAAATTCCCAATTCACGTCACCATCCTCTACAGTTCAGTCGATCATCAACCAAAACACCACCTCAACAATACAACATCTCCTTTAATATCCCATTGCCAAAACCTCACATCAACAATCACCTTTTGACCATCCGTCATCAAATCGACGCACGACTCCAAATCAATCGCGAACCCACGAAAACCGAATCGCATCAGAAATTAATTTGAGTTTTAGGGAATTTCAATTTGTTATGGGAACGAACGAGACGGTCTTTTGTTTTGATTTGTTATCGCGGTAGGGTCTAATAATAATGGAACGAAGAAATTATACTCATCTCTTTGAACAACATTTGAAATAACAGAAACCACATTCACGTCGAAGAAATAAAAACTCCTCACCAGAGACAATCATAACTAATCGAACAAATATAAATTTACCAGCTTCATAAATCGTCATAACTAAAAGAAAATACCTGAATAAGAGAGTTGCGAGAAGAAGTGGAGAGTTGCGAGAAGAATTGGAGAGTTGCGAGAAGAATTGAAGGTGCGAATGGAAACGCGAGAACCCTAATTAGATTAAAAATTAGGCGGCCGATAGGGGGAGATCGAAAGGAATGCGTTAGAAAAATATATTATAAAATAACCTAATTTTTAGTGAGTTATTTACAAATTTACCAGCTGTTCTAACATTTTTTTTTGTGTTGTAAATTATAACTGATGTGTTGGAAAGTCTATAAAAAAAATTATTTATATTTCCCAACACTTTTTCAGGTATCCTAACACTTTTTTATTGTCACTAGGCTGTAACACTTATAAGTGTTAGAAATTAACAAATATAAAATGTTGCAAAATCACTATTTTGGGGTAGTGGTTGTAAAAACCTGAAACAGATTTTATAATCTTGATTTAAAACCAAAATTAAATCTGGTTTAAATTTAAGGTTTTCATTTTTTTTTAAAACTTTGAATTTCACACTACATTTGAATTCAGTTTTTAACTTATACTTGAATCAAGTTGAAATTTAAAATATGAATTTTATTTAACTACAAACTGCAAAATCACAGGTTTTAAAACCTGAAACTGTTTTGTTTTTAAATCTTGATTTTAAACAGAATTTAAACCTTGTTTAAATTTAAAAATTTCATTTTTAAAACCTTGAACTCAAAACTCCATTTGAATTCAGACTTAACTTATATTTAAATCAAATTAAGATCTTAAAATTATAAATTTTATTCAAATTCATAAAAACTGCAATCTACAGGTTTATAACCCTGTAATCAAACTAACCCGAGGCCACTCAACAATACTTCGAGTTTACCTACCTTCTGCTTCGAGTCAGAAGCATAAAAACCCTAGGATAGCTTCGAGTCAAAAACCCGAGTGCAAACCACTTCTCAGACCACCACAAACCACAGACACCCTCTTGCCTGTGCACTTGCTCCAGTACCAGAATCGCCTCTGGCCATCGTAGTTATCGAGACCTTGGCCATAACTTCCTCTACACCTCCTCTGCCATCTCACAAAACCTCTCCTCACTCGAATCATCACAGTAAAACCCAGAAGCAAACAAAACCCAACCACTCAATTTAGGGCTTAAACCTGGAAAATCAAAATTCCCATCATCACCACCTACTGACACAACTGTTGACCCTTATCCCCTGCCCTTCCATCTGAATTCTACCTCCAGGAATACCCATAGCCACCAAATCCATTAGGAATTCAAACAAAACCCAAAAAGTCTCAATTCTGTTAAAAACAGAAAACTCATTCCAACAGCTTATTTAAATATATGCTATTTGTTTTAAATTCCATGAATTCAATCATGCATTCAGGTTCATACTAATTTATTGATTTAAGCTGCCTGGTATTGGTTTTCTTTTCAATGATGATTGGTTTTATAAAAATATACATACTGTTCTAATTGTTTTCAGAGGTAATAGAATTTTCTTTTTTTTAGTTACAGAGGAAATAGTTTTTTTTTTATTGAACTAACTTAAAATTATAAAATCTAAATTTACACCAAACTAACATATGTGCTTACACAAACTTTGCTAACTGAAACAATTCAAGAAATAAGGAATTTCCTATTAAGAATATCTTAGTTTTACAAGCAAGTTGGATTTGCAGATACAGAAAAATCAACACAGATAAACATATTCGTATATGTATACAGAACAGTCATCATCATACATGCTTATATCTTCCAATTCATATGCTATGATATCTCAGGCTTTGTGCATGTGAAGCTATTCATTTTATTTCATTTTAAAACAGAGAACGGAACAGATTTTGCCTAATCATATTTTGATTTCTGTGTATTAAAACTTAAGTTCTGTAAATTATGCTTGATTTTGAATTTTTAAGAAAAACTGTTTTTAAGATAAAAGATGCTTACTCACCTTATGAATGAAGATGCAGAGAAAAATCTTAGGTGCAGATTTCAATTTCCAGGATCCAGTTGAAATTGCATGATGAAATCTGGCTTCCATTAGCTAGTTGAATTTGCTTTAACTTGATGATGAAATTTGTTGAACATGCATGCAGACTCCATTTTTTCATATGCTCAGATTTGCAGTAGCCTTGATCTTCAATTTGCAGATTTTTGAAAGGTTTTGGTTTGCAGATTTGAGCTTGAAAAATGGCATGCAGATTTTAAATTATAGATATGAAGTTGTTGTTTGCAGATTTGATTTGAATTTGGTTTTTCTGGATTTTAACATGCATTTGCTTTGGGGTTTTTGATTTACTCAAATCTGATTTTCAGGTTTTCAATTTTGAAGAGAATGTGTTTTAATCCAAATGCTTTGTTATTTTTCTTATTTGAAAGAATAAAATCCAAGAATAAATTAGTTTGCCACTTGTTGACTTATTATCTCAATTTCTTACAAGTGTTCTCTTTATGTTTAAAAAGCTAACACATGTTCAAATTTAATATAAAAATAAGTTTCTTAGTTTATGAATGTGTTTTTAAATCTATCTAAAACAATATTTAATTTAATTTTACATGTTTATGTAAATGTTTATCTACAAGAAAACTTCTTTTATAAAATTACTCATTTTAAATGTTTGCTTAATTATTTTTAAAATAATATTCTTTATGAAACTACATTTCAAAGAAAAGAATTGTTGAAATAAATTTTATTTGAGAGTCTTCAAACCAAAATACTATACTCTAATATAATGAATTAAATTTTATTTCAAAAGAAAAACAATTTCCTTTAAAATAAAACAAACTTTTATTATAAAACAAAATTAAACTATATTTATTCTTATAAAGCAAATAAATACTTACTTATATTTCTATGAAAATTATAAGATAGATCTTTTAAAACAAACTTTTTGAAAAGTTATAATACTAATTTAAATTAATTTAATCAATTTACAATTTATACATTTATATATATGAATTAGAAAATATCCTTTATTTAATATAAATTAAAATTAAAACCAAATCCTCTATTTACAATGTATAAACATTTATACATTATAAATAAAATATTTTTAAACCAGTTTAGAAAGATAAATTTATTATTTAAATATTTTTAACTTTGAAAAGAATATCATTTTCAAATTATACTATCACTATTATAAATTTTCAAAAGAGAATTCCAGTTTGAATTAATTTATTAAATCAATATTTCACCTTTTTAAAATAATTATTAAAGAAATTATTAAATAATTATTGCCTAAATTTCCGGGACATCACAATTCACATTGGTTCATCTCAAAATGAACGAAAAATACTAATCTTTCGGGTGAAGAAGAAAATGGTGGAAGAAAATAGATCAACAATATCATAAAATCTCACAATTGCAGCGGAACAAAATATAATAACGGGTTTTTATACAGAAGAATCTGTAACCATTTATACTGACAATCATCATAGTACAAAAATCAATACATCAAACTTGACATTTATATAACTTGTCCTTACACAGCCGAATATAAGGCAAGCACAAAGATATGTCTCTATCGTTCAGCTCGTCTCCTAAGCTCTATAACATTCTATCTTGAATCTGTAATACTCGGTCTGACCCGAGCATTATAATAAAATAACACCCGAGTTAGTCTGGAAAACCAGCGTGAGAAACACAATCTATTTGAATTATTAGAGTTATTAAAATCCTTTGAAAAACAAACGTATCTCGTAAGACCGCGTCATATATAAACAAGACGGGTATTTACCTTATGATAACCAAAATACTTTATAGAAAATCGAGTGATATTACAATATTGTCTAAATACAAGTACTTATTCAAATAGCTGAAATTGTTACATTAATTAAATTTCAGCATACTAGGTTCTACATATAAAACACTAAGCTCGTATTGGAGAATGAATAACAATGAGTGACTGGGACACTGGAATACTGCCCACCACTGTATACCTCTAGAATAATGTACCGAGGACCTCTCCGGGATACTCCGTTACACAAGACCGGCCTACTCCTAACCCAGATAGACCAAATATGTTATCATCTCGGGTGTTCCTACCCTTACTATCAAGCGCTCCTTCTTTCATGCACACGCATATCCATAATATAGAGGTTTCCGAGGACATCTAGAAAAGTGATAACATACCTTACTAAGGTGCGACTCACTTAGCCGTGCTGCATCTCTCTTGTTTTAGTCATTCCCGGTTGATGAGGTTCGAGGCTAAGTGTTACCTTTTAAGAACAATTTTACTTAGAATGCTCATCGTCCTCCAGTGACGATCTTCTGGTAGTATTCTTCCATATAAGTTGTCTTGGGTCTGGACAAATGAATCGCCGTCTTCAACATCTTCACGGTATTCATTCTTTACGTTCGAACCGGATCGAAGTGGTTTTTGGATAATTAAATCTGATCTCGGTCTCTTCGAAACGATTAACGAAGTTGTCCAATATTGATAGTCGGTTATTTAGCATCGATAAAACATCCATAAGCAAACATCTAGCCTTATCATAAATTTTTTTCCAAAAATACTCTCAAATTATCTTTATAAGATATATATTCAAATCTTCCCAATATATTTGTATAGTGCAAATCAAACTCAGATTCTTATATCCTTAACAGGATATTTTCAAGTCATTTCAATACTTAGAATATTTTCTCGCTTCCAATTATAATCCATCCCTTTGAAAATAATTCTACAATTAAAATCTCGAGGTTAAATATTTTCAAATTCTTCCCATCCAATACTTAGGAATAATTATAAGTATACTTCCTAAGATCTTTTTATCTCTAACATTTTGGAAATAGTCTATTTATTTTTCCTATTTCTCAAACCCTTTACAAATTTTATTTGTAAATCCCTTGATATTTCCAAAGTCGAATACACTTGCCTGTATCTCCAATGCCCATTTATAACTCCTTTTGTGAATTCTAATTCATTCTCCGAAGCTCTCGTATTTTAACACGTTGGAATTTCCTTAATTTCCCGGAATTCCACCATAAGATTTCTCTTCTAAAATTATACTCGTTTAACAAACTTCACTTCCAATCTCGAGAGGAATTATAAATAAATTCAATCTTTTAAAACCATATATATATAATAAGTATTTTTTTAAAGAATAATAGTTTATTTGTGAAATATGTATTTAGTAAATTTAGAATATCAAAACATTTTAAATAACACCGATAACTCATTTTCCAAATCATTTTTAAATAACTAATTAATTTACAAAGCTGATAAGTAAAATTAGAACTTATTTCAATAAATATTAAATATTAAAATAACTAACCTTTTTTCATAATATTCTAAAACTAAATAGAAATTTTAGGTTACATAGTATAGAAATTAAAAATCCCATTTCAAACAATTTCTCTACAAAAATCTATTTTTTTTTTAAATCCAATATTGCCAATTCCAATTTATAATCCCTCTCGATTTTTATCACATTGATTATATTCTAATTTTATCACCATTCTCAAATTCATAAATAGATCCCACTATTTCTTTTCCAAAACGATCCTATAACTCGATATAAATTACATCGTAAACTTATATTCTAACTTATCCACTGATATCATTTTCCCTTATTTACAAACATCTTTTATAAATTTATATACTCCTTTGAGTTTCACTTATTTATAAAGCCAATTTTTACTTATAAAATTTCATTTTTTATAAATCCCTTCCTCAATAAATCCCATTTTAATTTCAACCCTATTTTTAATATCTATTCCAACTCCTTCCCATACTTTTCAAATTATCATTTTCAAATTCCTCTATATAATTTTATTTCAAAAATCTCTATTTAAACTAATTTATGAATAGTAAAGTATAACCCGAATTAAATTATATTATTTTTCTTTTTTTCACCTTCCACTTAATTTCCTTTAAAATAATCCAGATTCCCTATAAATATTTTTATATTCAAAATCTCCTTTTAATTCCTTCAGATTTAAAAATAACTAGTTATGGTATTTAAAATACCAAATTTAAGGTCCATGCTATTTTTCACATTTAATAATTCAATATCATTTCAATAATCCATACATATTATTCCCACTAATCATATATCACTATATATGAAAATTAATCAATATTTTTAAGGAATCTAGTTGGATCCCTCCAACCTGTTTCCCTACATCTACAGATGTTAATACAAAAAATAAAAATATCAATCCCACTTCGAGGGGGATACCGCGGTATATAGGGTCGTCCGCTATTATACTGGGGGCATGGGTCTCATCCGCTATACTGTGCGGGAAGATCACACCAAATACTAATATATATATATATATATATATATATATATATATATATATATATACTACTATATATATTTAATATCCAACTGATAAAAATTTATAAATACAGCCAACACTCAACATTTCATTATAACTTTTTAAAATAAATACTAGTAATCCAAAAGAGTGAGAATTTTCTCACCATGATTTTTATACTTTCCGAACATCCAGATTTTGAATTTCTTAAATATCCCAACTGACCTCTAAAAATTCCAAACCAATCCAATCACGTAGATTTCACCGTTACGAATCATACTCGACTTGTTCATGATTTTTGGATATCTTATGCAATTTTAATTAGATTTTATTAGCATATGATCTACTAAACAAAATTAACTAATTATAAAACAAAATAAAATTATAATTGATAGTAATTAACAAAAATTAATTACCTTAATATCTCCTCCAACCACTAGCGTCTCCCTTCGATTTCACCCACGAACACAGACGCCCAGACTTCCCCCAGTGGTCCACCATCAAACCACGAACAACTCACGCCACTCGATGTAGACTATCACGTCGACCTGTGTGCTCCCACTAAATCGCGGCGTCAACTCTCACCTACTGCCGAGCAACAAGTCACACCCCTAAACCTCACTACAACCCTCAGATGCCTCCGTCCCTTGCCACTGAGTCGCCATCAATCATGAGTTCGTCCAGCGTACCAACAATATCCTATAAGTCGAACCTCAAATCAAGTAATCAAGTCGTCATTCGCACCCTCCGATGCACTCGTATGCCTCACGTCTTCGAAACCACCTCTCTATCGACCCTTGTCGCCTGCCCATTTAAGCACCATCATGCATTTCTTCTTTTTTTTCTTTTTTTATTTGATTAACGAACGAATTCGTTTTCGTTCGTTTCTCCCTTATTTTAATTATCTGGAAAGAAAATGGGGGAAAAGAAAGCGTGATTTGACGGTGAAAAGGTTTGTACGTGATGGTGGCGTATTTGGGAAGGTAAGGGGATTTGTTATATTTATAAATTTTTAACGCTGAAATTATCTCGTTATACATATCCTGAAATTCAGAACCCTTACGGAGTCGTGCCGCCAGACTTTATAATGTTATGCTCATATTCCGAATGCAATGGAAAGGTTTCAATTCCTAATTCGATCGTATGGAGAAGATAGCTTTTTTAACCAAATTATTATATTAAATTTCGATATAAATTTCAACGCATTTATATACCATACGATCAAATGATAACTTCAAATACTACGAAATTTGAAATCCGATAAAAATACAGTATTACGGATCCAATGGAACTGGTTTCGTCGAATTCCGAGACTGTGCCCGTGATCGCTATTTTAACTCGTTGATTAAATCAACGATTTTCAAAAATTCCGAAATTGCTTGAATTTGCAGTTCTAAAATCTTATCAACTAAATTAAAATCCTAAATCCAATATTTAAACCATTAAAATATTCAATATTAACCGTTAAAAAATCCGGATCGTTACAACAATATTTCGTAACTACAATCAAGTTATTAAATTTTCTTTTCTAAACTAACGAACTAATCTATCACTAATTCCCAATCAAGTTATTAAAATTTCCCCTTTTTATGTATTTTTCCTATTTTAGCACAATTTAGTATAAATTTCTATTTTTCTCTTTTTATTTAAGTTTTTCTTATTTTACATCTAATTAATGTAAAACTAGTGTTTTTCTATTTTAGTCCATATTGGCGAATTCTTTTCTTTAACTATTTTATTCGTGTAAAAAGAATAAAAAGAAGCTAACTATTACAGGCTAAATTTCAATTTTAAAATAAATGTAAATAACTGTAATATTCTTACTTTTAGGCTTATGCCTTTCTAAAACGGTCAAGCCTAATATTATTCATTTTTAATTGGATTACTATCTTCCTTTTCTATATAAATAATAACTAAATATAAGCGATCTTATACAATTCATAGTTTTCAATAGAACTAATTACTGAAATAAATGCTGAATTAAAATATTAAAGGGAATCTAGCGATAATATATCATAAACATAAAACATATATAATATAAACCCACTCACATGTCGTCCTTAGCTTCAATCTCTATCATTTATAATTTGCTACGCTTTTCTCCGCTTTTCCCCTTTTTGATTCGCTCTAAATTCCCTGATTGGTTTGCACAATTCTCTGATTTGTTTGTATGTATTTCCTTGCTTAATTTTATTTTTAGTTTGGGGAAAGATTTGATTAACAGAGAAGAAAGGAAGAGAAGAGGAGTTTGCTACAAACGACAGCAGCTAATTCAGAGAAAATAGTGTGGGCTAGGTTAAGTTACATTCAATTTGTAAATGCAGTGAACAACTAGGAACCATACCCTAAAACCAATCCTCACCATCAGAAATTGATTTGTTAACGTTAGCTTATAACTTATAACTCTCCGACGTTATTTATTTGTTCCTTCGTTATACGACCAATTAACTCATATTTCCTTCTAAATAAGATTCTCTCATTAATTATCCAATTAATAAGATCATACATGTGATGACCCGGAATTTTAAAGCAATATCAATTTAATAATCTGAAATAAAAATTAAATTGATTTGATAATCTTTGTAATGAGATTTGAATTAATTTAATAATTTAATAAAATAAACATTTAATTGATAGATTTTATCTTTTTAAATCTAAAAATTGTTTTATATTTATAATATAAATTAAATATTGTATATATTGTAAATAGGTATTGTTTTAATTAATTAATAAACAAATCTTGTTTTCTATAAAATATGTATCTTTAGTAAATTGTGAATTATGATTTTATATAAAGGTTAAACTTTTAAAACGTTATTTAATAAATAAATATGGTTTTAAATACATAAGATAAATATTGAACTGATTTAAAATATGTTTAACTTAAGTTTAAAATTTAAATAAGTAACAATAAGGTTTAACATCATTTTCTTTTAAATATAATGTGAAAATAAATAATTTATTAATAAGAAGACAATTTCTTTTATAAATTATTTACGATTATCAAATTTTGTAGTTATTTTTAAATATAATAATACATTGTTTTAACAAATAGATTTTTTTATAAAAATAACTGTTTTTCAAAAATTTATATTGAGTAGTTATATTTGTAAATAAACTTGATTTCAAAATTTAATTTGAACTTGAATTCAAAGTTTTTAAATTCTAAAGTATAAATGTTTTTTATTTATTTGATTTTGAAATATTTGTATAAACTTTATTTTATAAATTAAATTTGATTTATTCATTTTAAAATTTATTTACATGTAAATAAATACATGATTAACAAATTTATTAAACATAGGTTTACATCCATCTTATAACAACATACTAAATTAATACTAATTAACTTTTAAATAAATACTAAGTAAACTTTTAATTAAATAATAATTTTTTTTAAGACAAGTGTAACATCTTAAGGTTTTACATAACACTTGGTAAATGATAAAATATTGTTTTGACAAATGTTACATTGGGAGACAAGTGTCAAAAATTTATTAACATTTTCTTTTGATTTTATTTTTAATAATTACAGTTTTATTAAACATATTCTCTTCCATTTTGTTTCTTTCCAAATCTAAAGCTATGAGGACAAACAAATAAAATAAAACACTTCTATTCAAAAACATAAAGCTGTAATCATCTTCAACTCTGCAAATCCACTTCTCAAAACAAAGCATATCATTTTTTTCAAAAATTGAATCAAATACATGAAATCAAGCAGAGAATTCTGTATCTCTGGAATTTGAACCTACATCAAACAGCCTGCATTGTTTTTTGCAAGAATAAAGCAATTCCGCATTCAAGTAAACCTGCATCAAAACTTTTGCATTTCCTCCTTTCAAAATCTGGAAGAAAAATCTATTGAGCCTGCTTTCTGGAATCTGGAGCATGCATGCAGTTCTAAATCAAGTTTTAAACATCAGTAATTAAAGTCTTCGTAGCAATTCAAGCTGTTAAAAGAATTCAGAGTTTTTCAAGCTTTTCAAACCAAAAATAGAGGCTCTGCTCATATTTAAACAGGTGAGTAACATCATAATTTAAGTGGTTTAAAGTATAAGTATGTTGCATGTTTATCACTGAAAACGAATATGTTTCATGGATGCATTTATAAGTATATTTATGAATATTCATATGGATGTATAGTGTGCATTGAGATTGTGTGCTCTGTCCTTGTATTGTTTTCCAGGCTCAGGGTTTCAAATTTTTTTTACCACCTGATCTAGTCTGTAGGATTTAATTTACAAACCAAGAGTGTTTTAATTAGTTAGATTAAGTTTTAAAAACTTAAATTTTGTTAAAACAAAATTTGGTATTACTATAAAGCCAGGATATCAAGGTTATGTTGAAAAATATGAAAACTTCAATTTGTGAAATAGATAGATTTAGTATAATGGATTAAAAACTAAAATCAAAACATGATTTTTAGAACAAAAATGTAACGACCCAGGATTTTTAGTAATTAAAATTTGAATATTTAATTAATTTTAAATATTAATAAGTGAAATTTATAAGTCGAATAAATTTTATTTCGAATAATTGGATTTAATTGGATAATTAAATCGATAATTTAATATGTTAAATTATGGAAATAATTGAAAATTGAGTTAAATATGATTGAAAATGATTTGTAAAATTTTATTTTATCATATTGAAGTTAGAATAATATTTTAGAACTTTTAAAATCGAATTAAAAGTTTATTTGTGAAAATTGAATATTTTAATATTTAATCGACTAGTGAAAATAGCCAATTTTTGAACAGTCTCAGAATTGGACGAAACCAGTTCCATTGGATCCGTAATAGTTTGTTATTACCGGATTTCAATTTTCGTAGCAATCGGAGTTATCGTTTGATCGTGGCAGCTCGAAACGCATCGAATTATTTTTAATTTTAATTTGGCGAGTTAAAATAGCCATTTTTCAAAAAGTCTCGGATTTCGACGAAACTAGTTTCATCGGATCCGTAATGTGATATTATTTTAAGGTTTCAAATTTCGTGTCAATTGGATTTACCGTTTGTCCGGTACAAATTAAAACGCCTAGAAAATCGTTTAAACCGGTTTAATTTAAATTGAACGTTTATAGCCATAACTCGCACAGATGTCCAAATTAGCTTCCGAAACCTATTCCATTGTGTCCGGAACGCGGGGTAAACCCTAGAAACGCTGGTTATGGTGCGTAAATCGGAGTTCGGAATTTCCGGAATGAATAGTGTTTCGTCGGTTCCTTATAAATAGCCCACCATTCACAAGAAAATAAAAAAAAAATTATTAGGGTTTCAGGCCGCCGTCTCCCTCCTTTTCAACGGCCGATACCTTCTCCTTTTCCTCCCTCCAAATCTTCAAATCCATCAAGTAATGCAAGAAACTCTCAACTACAATCTTGAAGAGCTCGATGAGATCTTTAATATCAACGGTCATGATCGTGTTTGGGTTAGAGGATTGATGGCAATTCGAGGTTGAAGCACGCGCGTTCGAGAAGGAATTGCACAGTGATGGTGCAACCGAGTTCAAAGCCATTCAGGCCGAGTGTGGAGTTGAGGCGTGGCTTCGAAATGGCGCAATCTGATCGTGGTGGATGTCGTCGTATTGGTTGCAAAAATTAACCCTAACAATGGAGATATGGGTTGTTGTTCGGCCTGTAACGCGTGAACGAAGAGGAAGAAGGAAGGAGAAAGGCACGGTCCTGATGCAAGCATAGAGATCCTACGGCTTGGAATAGAATAGGTTAAAATTTTAAAATAAAATTTGTAAATTAGTTATATAAAAATCGTGTAAAACTTGTAAAAATCATATCTTTTTCATACGAGGTCGAAAATGCGCGAAACAAGAAGCGTTGGAATCGTATGGACGAGCACTACGCGATGGAATTGGATTGGAGTCGTTTGGAGTTAGTGAGAATTTCGGGTAAAATTAAACGTCCGTTTAATTTTATTCGAAATAAATCGCTAAAACGAAATTGAAATCAAGGTGAGAACTTCTCACTCAATCGAATCAGTTTCGATTTTATTTTAAATAGTTAGATTTAAAATATTTGAATGCATGTTTGAATGATGATTGTTATCTGTTGATTGTTAAAATAGACATTATGCGCCGTTAGTAAGCGGATGTTATTTATTAAAAACATATACGCGAATATTTCATAAACAGTGAAATTGGTATTATATATAATAGCAATATATATATTGGCATATGTATATATTGCAGTTGTTGATTTCCCGCATTTGTTTAGCGGATGAGACCCTATTGCGCCGTCTATTAAGCGGATAATATTATAAATCGCATATACCACGATAATTTCGTACTGGAACGAAATTGGTATTGTGCTAATGTTTGTGGATGCAGGAAAACAGGTTGGAGGGATCCAACTGGATTCCTCAACAGTATTTATTTGATTATGGATATTTTGATATTCGTTGATTATTATATACGATATATGATATCGTTGTTGTCGTGATTGACTATTTGGTGTGTAGCATCACTGGGCCAAATTTTGGAATTTTAAAATGATTTTAAAGTGATTTTTGAAAGTATACGTTTATAAAATAATTTTGGAATTGATCCATTTTAAATAAATAAACGTTATAATTTTTAAAGTTATAAAAATTATGATTTTGAGAAATACGGTTAAAGATTGATTTTTGAGAAATATGGGTTAATGTTTTTATAAAATAGTTTAAATTGGATCTCTGAATTTATTGTAAAAAGTTTAAATATAGGATTTATAAAACTTGATTATTTTATGAATCAAAATGATGAAATTATAAAGGAGATTAAAGATGTTTTAAAATAATAGTATAAATTGATTTTTTATAAAGGATTTATAAATTGATATTTATAAATTAAAACATTTGAATTATAAAACGAGTCTTTATAAGTGTTTGAATGAAGTGAAAATGGATTGCATAAGTGAATGGAATTTATAAAATTATAAACGGTGAAGTTATAAGTGAAATTTATAAATAATAAGATTTATAAATTTCGTGAAGTTATTAAAGAATATATTTGGGTAAATAAATGAATCTTATAAGTTATAAGATTTATAATTATGAAGTTTAAAGGAACGATTTTGTAAAATAATCGTTTTATAAGCATTTAACTTATAAATTGAACCTTTGGTTTATAATTGAGTTATAAATTGAATAGGTTAATAAAGGAAATTGTAAAAAGGAAGTAGTTATAAAACAAATAGAAATGGAAATTATAAACGTTGTTTTATAAATTCACAAACGACTTATTTTGATAATAAATTGTTGAAACCTATTAATGGAGTTATATTCACATTTTTGACTGTGAATAATCCTTTGAAATAAAATGAATAAAAAGATGAAATTTGTTAACATAGTATATTCACGTTTTTGAATAGTGAATAATATGTTAAAGAAAATGTTTAGAATGTGATATTTTAAACAGAATTAAAACAATCTAATGATGTTTTAAAATGTGTTGAGATTCGAAACCATAGATTTCAACATTCATTGTTGAAATAGACGTTTTCGAGAAATAGAAGGAAATGGTGGACTATAACACTGTTGGTTATAGTAAATGATTTCCGAAAGGAAATGTTTTGTATAGTATTGGGATTTATATATCTATTTTAATTTCGAATCCCTATACTAGTGATTTTAGGACGTCGTAACGATGTTTTACGCAACATTCGTTTTGGCCCAAATAAATATGTTTAAGAGCATGATTTCCTTAAAGAATGAAATATATACTTAATCTCGATTTAAGTATATTGAATATTTTCTAAGTGTTGAAAATAAATAAAATTTGTGAATTACTTATGAATAAATAAGTATGGAATGTTTTTCCAATATAAAGTGAATATTTTGAGAATTTATCTTTTTGAAGATAAATTGAAATGATAAATTGAAATCGTATATGCATGGATATTTGGAATATAAATTCACTAAGGAATTTATAAAAGAAAGTGGAATTTGTCTAAAAATAAATATCGATTTATTTTTGAAGTATTGAAAATAATATATCTTGTAAAGATATTTTGGAAAATAAATAATTTGGAAAATTATTTGGAATCTGCTGATGTTGTGCATATCCATTGATAGTTCAATAACCGACTATCAATATTTACCTTTGAATGGGTATTTGATGTGATTTGTTTGAATTGGAATGACACACTTATTTTTGAATAAGCGCTCACTATTCGGGTTAACCGGGAAAGGACCATGGGGTCGTATAACCCATTCCGAATATGTGATACGTCGTTATGAATTGCATTTGAAGACCGGTGTTGAAGACCGGATCTTTTTGAAAGCGAAAGGACAACTCGTCGATTGTCTTTGCACCGAGTAGCTACGGTATAGAGACTCCATATGTGATGGGAAGTCCGGACGTGATTAGAGATTATCCGGATTGCAAGGACTTCTTTGTAAGTGCCTTCGGTTCTGTTCGAGCCCGGAACAGACTTGTATGGATTGTATGTCTGACGTTACAAATTGAAATATAAAGCAGATTTCTTTCAAATATATTTCTGTTGGTGGCGGAGAATTTATTCTTTTAGCTTAACACCCTTCTCTGAGACATACGATCTCAGAGGTTATGTAGTTGAATGTTATCAGCGATGTATTCCCAATTTGGTAATGTGACATGCTGAGTGTTGCTGTGAAATGATCATTGTGTTGATTATTTGTGATAGGATCATTTGTTTGATCGTCTATCTTGGTGATCATTTCTATGATCATTTGTTGACCCAAAGCATGGCTTTTGTATAAAGTGTGTTTTTGTGGACGAGACTTCGTCGAGCCTCACAAACTGGTAATGGTCGAAACAGGAATTGTGCGGCAAGGTTTTCAGGGATAGCGTCCCTAGGGTATGACCATTCCTTCTGGAAAAGGGTAGTATCATGGTATGGAGCCCAGATACTTACTCATGTTGAAACACTTATTATTATGGTGTGATGTTGGTTAGAGAGCTCTCGTTTAAAGGTTCCAAAGGACCGGGGGTGGCATATCTGAGGGTTTGTAATATTCCTTGGGAAAAGGGGTTCCCGGCTTTGTTTAGCAGAGAATGGTTTGGTTCTCGGGGCGTCCTTCCAGAGGCGTTTCCATGTGGCAATGGGAAGTTCCTTGGCCTGACCATTTGTTGGAAAATCCATTCTTCAAATACGAGCCTTGTACGGTTTTAGTTGTATAACCTGCCATGGAATATGGCGGTAACCCGCTATTGAACATGGTAGCTATAGTAGGCATAGTTCGAAATGTCTATGTCGGCTAAGATTTATATCTTTATTTTCAAAATGAATTTTCTCTACACTATGCACTAGTAATAATATCAAATGTTCTTTTTAATGCGTATCAAGCATCTTTGACTATCATAAGGAGAAATCTCCTCCGATTCTGCGTTTGCATTGTGTGTGTGTGCGGGAGGCCTTATGGTAGTCTCATTTTTAAAAGCATTGCGAATTGACTTTAAAGATATTCCTCTATTTTTGATTTTAAAGATAAATAAACTGTTTTGAGTTCTCACACCAGTCACATGACTGACTCGGAGTTTATTGTTTTCCTTCCTAAACTCTGGGTGCCCACCAATTTCCACACGGGCAGTCAAGAGTTAGGTTTATCAGGATATTCTGGATATTCAGGAGTTGCTGGAGGCAAGATGGATGGCATGGCGTATTATTAGTATATAGTATTTCTTTTCCTCTGTTTGTTGTTGTTTGATGTTGTACACTCTGATGTAATGAAATGAAATGTGTTGTAATGTAATAACTGATATAGTCCTTTGTTTAAAGATTATTCATTTATTTATTATATGTTGTTCCGCTGCGAATTGTGAGATTCTGATATTGTTCTGTTGTTTTCTGTTCCGTTCTATTTTCTTTTTTTCTTCTCTCTATCTTTTCTATCTTCTTCTCTCTTCTTCTTTCTCTTTCTTTTTCTTAAACCATAACATTTCGGGTTTTCGGCCTTCGATTTCTCGGCAGTCGATAAAGTGAGTATCGATGTTGAATTTTCGAAAGTCGAAAATTTCCGGGACGTTACATTTGGTATCAGAGCATATGGTTAAGCGACAACCATGGTTCTGTTGGGTATTACTCATTAGAGATAGAGTCAGTAGTACTCTAGAATGAGTTTGAGTGTAATAATAGCTATGAGAGCGTATTTGTTAGTCAATATAAAATTATTTTATATTGTGATGATTGGTTTGTTGAGTGGTATATAGATTCTGATTAATACGAGTAATTAACGTTGTTGATAGGGATCTCTAAACACTTGAATAGAACAATTCGACACAATATTGTTTTAAAATTGGGTAAATGAAATAATTTTACCTTGATTATATTTTATATATAAAGAAATAATTTTTCAGAATTATTAAAGTGTATATAAGTTGATTGTTTGGTTGTTTGAATAATCTAAATTGAAGAATAATTGTATAAACAAAAGAATTATAAGAATAAAATTATAATTAAAGTGATTTACAATTGAGAAATAAACTTATATATATGAGAAGTGAAACTATATGAATATATTTATAAATATGAGTTGAAATAAAAATGAATTTAAAGTTAAATGGAAATTTACTTTAGAATTGGAAGCTGAATTTATTTATAAGTTGGAATTTAAGTTAAGTGAAAACAAGTGATGTTTGTAAAATGGAATATAAATTAAGAGATATTGAATGAAGTTGATATTGGTATCAAAGTAAATTAATAAAAATAAGTGATGGATATGAACTTGAGTTATATAAATGTAATTGAATTGAATTAATGGATTGAATGATAATCAATTGAATGTGAATAAAGTTGATATGAAATAATGGATATAAGTGTTAATTCATTAAAATCTAATGTTATTGGAAGTTGAATAGTTGAATGAAAATCAATTTAATTAAACCAATTGATAAGCAAAGAAATTTGGTTGTAATTAATATACATTGGTTGTTATATGGTTGTTAGTTGGTTGATGTTTGCATTTGTTGCTTTTACTGCATTTGCTATGTTAACATATATAGTTATTATGTTCCTATATGTTGTATATTGATACTATTGTCTACATGCATGTTCTCATGTTGTTTGTTGAGTGTTTAGTAGGTGCGGATTGCGTTTGCTTCGCATTTGGAGCTCGCTTTCGCGCTATATTAGCCGTATATGCTCGCTAATAAAATATAAGGTACATATCTCGGATTAAATACCGTGCTTTTATACTTTTTTCCCTTCGGGATGCCTCATTACTTGATGAGATGTATATTTGTGATATATATATACTGTCATTTTTTTTCGGATCGAGCCGCGCAAAGGAGACTATGGCGAATTTTTCCGAAAATTTAAGGCGTTAGAAAATTTTTGAGAAAATTGGAAATTTTTGAAAACTTTAACTTTGATTTGGAATTGAAAGTTAAATAATAGTAATTGTTTTTTTGAAAAGATAACTAAGTGTGATTTGAAAACTTAGTAAAGATTGTAAGAAATTTAATTATGGATTTTGGGAAAGTTAATAAATTCTGTAACTTTTCTTACTTGTTAATTTCGAGGACGAAATTCTTTTAAGGGGGGAAGATTGTAACGACCCAGGATTTTTAGTAATTAAAATTTGAATATTTAATTAATTTTAAATATTAATAAGTGAAATTTATAAGTCGAATAAATTTTATTTCGAATAATTGGATTTAATTGGATAATTAAATCGATAATTTAATATGTTAAATTATGGAAATAATTGAAAATTGAGTTAAATATGATTGAAAATGATTTGTAAAATTTTATTTTATCATATTGAAGTTAGAATAATATTTTAGAACTTTTAAAATCGAATTAAAAGTTTATTTGTGAAAATTGACTATTTTAATATTTAATCGACTAGTGAAAATAGTCAATTTTTGAACAGTCTCAGAATTGGACGAAACCAGTTCCATTGGATCCGTAATAGTTTGTTATTATCGGATTTCAATTTTCGTAGCAATCGGAGTTATCGTTTGATCGTGGCAGCTCGAAACGCATCGAATTATTTTTAATTTTAATTTGGCGAGTTAAAATAGCCATTTTTCAAAAAGTCTCGGATTTCGACGAAACCAGTTTCATCGGATCCGTAATGTGATATTATTGTAAGGTTTCAAATTTCGTGTCAATTGGATTTACTGTTTGTCCGGTACAAATTAAAACGCCTAGAAAATCGTTTAAAACGGTTTAATTTAAATTGAACGTTTATAGCCATAACTCGCACAGATGTCAAAATTAGCTTCCGAAAACTGTTCCATTGTGTCTGGAACGCCGGGTAAACCCTAGAAACGCTGGTTACGGCGCGTAAATCGGAGTTCGGAATTTCCGGAATGAATAGTGTTTCGTCGGTTCCTTATAAATAGCCCACCATTCACAAGAAAATAAAAAAAAAATATTAGGGTTTCAGGCCGCCGTCTCCCTCCTTTTCAACGGCCGAGACCTTCTCCTTTTCCTCCCTCCAAATCTTCAAATCCATCAAGTAATGCAAGAAACTCTCAACTACAATCTTGAAGAGCTCGATGAGATCTTTAATATCAACGGTCATGATCGCGTTTGGGTTAGAGGATTGACGGCAATTCGAGGTTGAAGCACGCGCGTTCGAGAAGGAATTGCACAGTGATGGTGCAACCGAGTTCAAAGCCATTCAGGCCGAGTGTGGAGTTGAGGCGTGGCTTCGAAATGGCGCAATCTGATCGTGGTGGATGTCGTCGTATTGGTTGCAAAAATTAACCCTAACAATGGAGATATGGGTTGTTGTTCGGCCTGTAACACGTGAACGAAGAGGAAGAAGGAAGGAGAAAAGGCACGGTCCTGATGCAAGCATAGAGATCCTACGGCTTGGAATAGAATAGGTTAAAATTTTAAAATAAAATTTGTAAATTAGTTATATAAAAATCGTGTAAAACTTGTAAAAATCATATCTTTTTCATACGAGGTCGAAAACGCGCGAAACAAGAAGCGTTGGAATCGTATGGACGAGCACTACGCGATGGAATTGGATTGGAGTCGTTTGGAGTTAGTGAGAATTTCGGGAAAAATTAAACGTCCGTTTAATTTTATTCGAAATAAATCGCTAAAACGAAATTGAAATCAAGGTGAGAACTTCTCACTCAATCGAATCAGTTTCGATTTTATTTTAAATAGTTAGATTTAAAATATTTGAATGCATGTTTGAATGATGATTGTTATCTATTGATTGTTAAAATAGACATTATGCACCGTTAGTAAGCGGATGTTATTTATTAAAAACATATACCGCGAATATTTCATAAAAGTGAAATTGGTATTATATATAATAGCAATATATATATATATTGGCATATGTATATATTGCAGTTGTTGATTTCCCGCATTTGTTTAGCGGATGAGACCCTATTGCGCCGTCTATTAAGCGGATAATATTATAAATCCCATATACCGCGATAATTTCGTACTGGAACGAAATTGGTATTGTGCTAATGTTTGTGGATGCAGAAAAACAGGATGGAGGGATCCAACTGGATTTCTTAACAGTATTTATTTGATTATGGATATTTTGATATTCGTTGATTATCATATACGATATATGATATCGTTGTTGTCGTGATTGACTATTTGGTGTGTAGCATAACTGGGGCAAATTTTGGAATTTTAAAATGATTTTAAAGTGATTTTTGAAAGTATACGTTTATAAAATATTTTTGGAATTGATCCATTTTAAATAAATAAACGTTATAATTTTTAAAGTTATAAAAATTATGATTTTGAGAAATACGGTTAAAGATTGATTTTTGAGAAATATGGGTTAATGTTTTTATAAAATAGTTTAAATTGGATCTCTGAATTTATTGTAAAAAGTTTAAATATAGGATTTATAAAACTTGATTATTTTATGAATCAAAAAGATGAAATTATAAAGGAGATTAAAGATGTTTTAAAATAATAGTATAAATTGATTTTTTATAAAGGATTTATAAATTGATATTTATAAATTAAAACATTTGAATTATAAAACGAGTCTTTATAAGTGTTTGAATGAAGTGAAAATGGATTGCATAAGTGAATGGAATTTATAAAATTATAAACGGTGAAGTTATAAGTGAAATTTATAAATAATAAGATTTATAAATTTCGTGAAGTTATTAAAGAATATATTTGAGTAAATAAACGAGTCTTATAAGTTATAAGATTTATAATTATGAAGTTTAAAGGAACGATTTTGTAAAATAATCGTTTTATAAGCATTTAACTTATAAATTGAACCTTTGGTTTATAATTGAGTTATAAATTGAATAGGTTAATAAAGGAAATTGTAAAAAGGAAGTAGTTATAAAACAAATAAAAATGGAAATTATAAACGTTGTTTTATAAATTCACAAACGACTTATTTTGATAAGTAAATTGTTGAAACCTATTAATGGAGTTATATTCACATTTTTGACTGTGAATAATCCTTTGAAATAAAATGAATAAAAAGATGAAATTTGTTAACATAGTATATTCACGTTTTTGAATAGTGAATAATATGTTAAAGAAAATGTTTAGAATGTGATATTTTAAACAGAATTAAAACAATCTAATGATGTTTTAAAATGTGTTGAGATTCGAAACCATAGATTTCAACATTCATTGTTGAAATAGACGTTTTCGAGAAATAGAAGGAAATGGTGGACTATAACACTGTTGTTATAGTAAATGATTTCCGAAAGGAAATGTTTTGTATAGTATTGGGATTTATATATCTATTTTAATTTCGAATCCCTATACTAGTGATTTTGGGACGTCGTAACGATGTTTTACGCAACATTCGTTTTGGCCCAAATAAATATGTTTAAGAGCATGATTTCCTTAAAGAATGAAATATATACTTAATCTCGATTTAAGTATATTGAATATTTTCTAAGTGTTGAAAATAAATAAAATTTGTGAATTACTTATGAATAAATAAGTATGGAAATGTTTTTCCAATATAAAGTGAATATTTTGAGAATTTATCTTTTTGAAGATAAATTGAAATGATAAATTGAAATCGTATATGCATGGATATTTGGAATATAAATTCACTAAGGAATTTATAAAAGAAAGTGGAATTTGTCTAAAAATAAATATCGATTTATTTTTGAAGTATTGAAAATAATATATCTTGTAAAGATATTTTGGAAAATAAATAATTTGGAAAATAATTTGGAATCTGGTGATGTTGTGCATATCCATTAATAGTTCAATAACCGACTATCAATATTTACCTTTGAATGGGTATTTGATGTGATTTGTTTGAATTGGAATGACACACTTATTTTTGAATAAGCGCTCACTATTCGGGTTAACCGGGAAAGGACCATGGGGTCGTATAACCCATTCCGAATATGTGATACGTCGTTATGAATTGCATTTGAAGACCGGTGTTGAAGACCGGATCTTTTTGAAAGCGAAAGGACAACTCGTCGATTGTCTTTGCACCGAGTAGCTACGGTATAGAGACTCCATATGTGATGGGAAGTCCGGACGTGATTAGAGATTATCCGGATTGCAAGGACTTCTTTGTAAGTGCCTTCGGTTCTGTTCGAGCCCGGAACAGACTTGTATGGATTGTATGTCTGACGTTACAAATTGAGATATAAAGCAGATTTCTTTCAAATATATTTCTGTTGGTGGCGGAGAATTTATTCTTTTAGCTTAACACCCTTCTCTGATACGTACGAGCTCAGAGGTTATGTAGTTGAATGTTATCAGCGATGTATTCCCAATTTGGTAATGTGACATGCTGAGTGTTGCTGTGAAATGATCATTGTGTTGATTATTTGTGATAGGATCATTTGTTTGATCGTCTATCTTGGTGATCATTTCTATGATCATTTGTTGACCCAAAGCATGGCTTTTGTATAAAGTGTGTTTTTGTGGACGAGACTTCGTCGAGCCTCACAAACCGGTAATGGTCGAAACAGGAATTGTGCGGCAAGATTTTCAGGGATAGCGTCCCTAGGGTATGACCATTCCTTCTGGAAAAGGGTAGTATCATGGTATGGAGCCCAGATACTTACTCATGTTGAAACACTTATTATTATGGTGTGATGTTGGTTAGAGAGCTCTCGTTTAAAGGTTCCAAAGGACCGGGGGTGGCATATCTGAGGGTTTGTAATATTCCTTGGGAAAAGGGGTTCCCGGCTTTGTTTAGCAGAGAACGGTTTGGTTCTCGGGGCGTCCTTCCAGAGGCGTTTCCATGTGGCAATGGGAAGTTCCTTGGCCTGACCATTTGTTGGAAAATCCATTCTTCAAATACGAGCCTTGTACGGTTTTAGTTGTATAACCTGCCATGGAATATGGCGGTAACCCGCTATTGAACATGGTAGCTATAGTAGGCATAGTTCGAAATGTCTATGTCGGCTAAGATTTATATCTTTATTTTCGAAATGAATTTTCTCTACACTATGCACTAGTAATAATATCAAATGTTCTTTTTAATGCGTATCAGGCATCTTTGACTATCATAAGGAGAAATCTCCTCCGATTCTGCGTTTGCATTGTGTGTGTGTGCGGGAGGCCTTATGGTAGTCTCATTTTTAAAAGCATTGCGAATTGACTTTAAAGATATTCCTCTATTTTTTATTTTAAAGATAAATAAACTGTTTTGAGTTCTCACACCAGTCACATGACTGACTCGGAGTTTATTGTTTTCCTTCCTAAACTCTGGGTGCCCACCAATTTCCACACGGGCAGTCAAGAGTTAGGTTTATCAGGATATTCTGGATATTCAGGAGTTGCTGGAGGCAAGATGGATGGCATGGCGTATTATTAGTATATAGTATTTCTTTTCCGCTGTTTGTTGTTGTTTGATGTTGTACACTCTGATGTAATGAAATGTAATGTGTTGTAATGTAATAACTGATATAGTCCTTTGTTTAAAGATTATTCATTTATTTATTATATGTTGTTCCGCTGCGAAATGTGAGATTCTGATATTGTTCTGTTGTTTTCTGTTCCGTTCTATTTTCTTTTTTTCTTCTCTCTATCTTTTCTATCTTCTTCTCTCTTCTTCTTTCTCTTTCTTTTTCTTAAACCATAACATTTCGGGTTTTCGGCCTTCGATTTCTCGGCAGTCGATAAAGTGAGTATCGATGTTGAATTTTCGAAAGTCGAAAATTTTCGGGACGTTACAAAAAATTTAGATTTTTTAGTAAAATGGGTATGGTGCAGTTCTGTGAAGAACAGGAAAGGGGGAATTTTGGGTTAATGGGTGATCTAAGCATTTTGAAGTAATGGGGTTCTGCTGGTAGGTGGAGGAACAGTCATTGATGCCAGGAAAATTTTTAGATGTTGATGCAAATCAACATAAAGATAGTGGTGATGTTTTTTTTCCTGTAACCCTAGTTTAAGATAGGTAGATTGCTTTGGTCAGTTCTTCATGAAGCAGAGATCGAGTTGATTGAGTTTCTGGGGGATGATAGTAGGTTGGTGGATGAACTCGTGGCCGGAGGCGCTGACATGCCGGTGGTCAGAAGATGGAGGAACAGGGTATTGCAGGTTTGGGGTAAAAACCTGTTCTTTGCAGTTTCAGGTTTGGAGGAGGCAACTCAAATTTCAAATTTGAGTTTTGGAAGGAGAATTTGAGGGTGGAGGTTGATAGTGGGTTGGTTGTCGATGTCAGGAAGTTACCGGAGGTGGTGATGGTGATGGTGACTGGAGGCACGGTGCACGTGCACCGTGCAAAAATTTTGAGCTTTGATGATTTTGGGTACTACGGTGTTTTGAACTCGAGTAACACTCGAGTGTATGCTTAGTTTGCTCGAAGATATGGACTAGATGACTCGAAGCAGTTATAAGGTTGACTCGGGTAATTTGAATATTACAGTTTTTTTTGAAAAACTGTCTGTAGTTTTAAATTTAAATCAAAATTTAAAATGAATAGGTTGTTATGATAAGATTTAAACAAAATTTAAATATGTAGAATGAATTATAGTTTCAAAAAATTTGAAATCTTATAAGTTTTTAAATTTTGAAAGTGGTTTCAGTTTTAAAAATAAAATAAAATAAACCTGACAGTTTTTTTTTCTTGAAATGGAATTTCATTTTGAATCTGAAACAAAATTTTAAATAGCAGTTTGAATTTCAAATTTAAGTCCAGTATTCTTAAGGACCTTTAAATCTTCATTTTTTGAAATAAAAATGAATTTGTATTTTTAAATAAGGAGTTTTAGAATCATGGTTTAAATCAAAAGTTTAAGTCAAGTTTTAATTCAAATGATTTAAATAAAGAATGGTTTCAAATGTTTTGAATTTAAAACCTGGATATTTGAATAAGTTTTAAAATTTGAATGTTTTTCAAACAAGTTAAATTTGAATTATTTATTTGAAGTAAATTTGTTTTCAAACAAATATTTTAATTTGATTTTTTCCTTTTGAATAAAGTCATTTATAAAAGGATTATAATAGAAAGATAAATGATTTGTTAACTGAAATATGAAATTTAAATAATAATGTTACTTAAAACTTAATTTTTACTTAAATTAAGTAAATTAAGACTTATCTTATATAAGTTTTAATTATAAGCAATAAATGTTATTTACATTTATTTTGAAAAGAATATAAATGGAATATAAATTGGATAATGCCTTAATAAATATCATTTTGAATTTTTGAAATTTGAATTTAAATGTTCTAAGTACACTTTAATATTTATACAATTATTAATAAGGAATGGGTTATCTTAGTAATGATCAAGATATTAAAATAATTAAATAAGTAAGATAATTAAGGAGAGACTTATTTAATTAATTTATAATTAATAATTTGGATTAATTTTAATAAGGGATTGATTAGGAAGTAATTTAAGAATAAATAATAGTTAATGATGGTCATTGACTAAAGTTTATTTAGTAATTAATTAATATGATTAATTTTTAATAATTAATTAGATTGATTAATTAATGATAATAAATTGTGAAATTTATTTAAGTTTAATTACTTAAATAAAAGTAATTAAGACATTAATTACTTAATGTAATTAGTGGAGTTTACTGAGATTGGTTTAGATTAATTAATTTAGTTTAATTAATTTTAAACATTGGATTTGATAACAATTACTTTATGTAATTAATGAAGTAAATTACTCAGTAAAGTATTTAGAGATAATTACTGGATGTAATTAGTGGATGATATTAGGATTGTGAAAATAATTTAGATTAAATTATTTTGTATAATTAATCAAGAAATTAATTAAGGAATAATTAATTTGATAAGTAATTTAGGGTGGTTAATTACAGATTGAGATTAATCAATGGTGATTAATAATTATGTGATAAGTAAGATTAATTATTGAAAGTAATTAATTTAATAGGGTAATTAATTAAATATAATTAAGGATCATTAATTAATATAATTAATGATGTAATTAAGATTGATTAATTAATATGAATTAATCATTAATAAGTGATTAAGTGTAATTAATTAAGGTTAGATGTAATTAATTATAGTTAATTAATTTATGAAGTAATTAAAGGTTAATTACTGTAATTGGGTTTAGAGTAATTAATTTTGTGAAATTAATTAAAGTATAATTAATCAGGATTGATTAATTAAGATGATAAATTAGAGGTTAATTAATTAATTAATTTTTAAGTAATTAATGATGATGGAAGCAAGATTTATATTGTGTAAATTCATTTTAAATTGATTAGAAATGATGTAATTAATTTAATTTAAGTTAGATTAGTTATAGATAGTATGATTATAGATCATTGCTTATGAATGGTTGTTATTGGTTGCTTTGACTGGTTTTGAATCTCAGCTATGAGATTAATAATGTTGAGTGATATGGATGCATTGGTTGCAATATGATGATGATATGGATATCTTTGATAATGATTATGTGGATTATCTGTGGTTATGATAATGATGATTATCTATTGTGAATCTGTGAATTATCCATCTGTGTGTATATAGATAATGTTATTGAATTGTTTTAAACTCTAAAACAACTTGGACCTAAAAGACACGCTTTGGATTTCGATGAGACCGGGAACGGGTTTCCATATTTAGATATCCGAAAACCACATCGATCCAAATTAACGATAGGTCGTGAATCTTGTGTGAAGAGTGAAGACTCAAGGTGTAAGGACTATTAGTCAGTATAACTCTGGGGGTGATTCCGTGATGAGTTTGACAGAAATAGTACTTATAGGCTCGAGATAGAGATTCACAGTGCAAGGGTTATTGTCGTTAACTTTGAGGGTGATTCCAAAACGAGTGTAACGAGATAATGCCTTCGGTTTCGTTCGAACCCGGAACGAACTTGTATGGATTGAATGCTTGCAGAACATCGTCAGGTGGACGATGAGCATTCTAAGATAATGTGTTCTCTAAAGGTAATCGTAGCCTCAAGCCTCATCAACCGGGAATGGCTAAAACAGGGGAGGTGCAGCAAGGCTTCGTGGGTAGCTCCCACTGGAGAGCAAGATTTTCCCTTGTCTAGAAGTCCCTTTTTATTCGGCTGTGTGGGTAGTTGGAATCGCGCGCCAACTGCGGGGTTGTCTTGTTCGGAACTGTTCAGTAAGGAATGGGTCCGGCTTTGTGTTGCAGGGGGCAGGCATACTCCTCGGTACGTTGATCTAGGCCACGTACTGTGACGGGTGGTACCCCAGTAGCCCTACCATTGTATGGAATCCAAAATCCAATAAGTGCCAACGGTTTTGATTGTATTACCCACTTTTGTGGCTAGTAGCTGGAATTTAATCATGTAACAATTTCGGTTGTTTCTTATTTACTTGAAAACCCTAGACCTATTATAATATCACTGGATTTCCTATCAAATGTTTTGGTTAGCGTAAGCTAAAAAAATTTCCATGTTTATGTGTGGGAAGTCTTACGTGATACCTTTTCTTTTCAAAAGGTTTTTAAAGTTATGCAACTTTAAACTGTTACTCACACCAGACCCATGTCTGACCCGGAGTTTATTTTTGTTTTTTTCCTAAACTCTTGGGTACTCAAATATTTACGAGTAGCCAAGGGATTCAGGTCAGCTTTGACGAATATTGGAGGAGCAATGGAGTAGGAGGCTTCTGCGTTAGATATATAGTATTCCACTGTGTGTTCTGTGATTGTCTCTGAGTTGTATTATGTTGTAAATACTATACATGTGTTTATAACTGTCTAGTATGTGTTGTATTATCTGTGTACTCTGATAGTGGTTGTAAACTATATAATATTTTATGTTATTAATATAATTTATTCGTTCCGCTGTTTAGATTCTGATGTGTTGTTTCTTCTTCTTCTTTCTTTCTCTTTTATATCCCTTTCTTTTCTTATCAGCGATGCAACTTCTTGGTATTTGGAAGTTGGGTCGTTACTGTGGTATCAAAGCATAAGGTTGAGTGAATACCTAGGCTTTGGAGTGGTGCCTTTCTTGAGAGAGCGTATTTATAATTTTAAATATTAATATATATTTGTCTATTTCTATCTATATGTTGGGTAACCTGTTCAGGTTTTCCAATAGAGGTTATAAAGGTAGATAAGGTAGCAGTGTTTGTAACACGATTACTACTATTGGTTGGAGTCTGATGTTTGAGGTTGGAAGTGTATCTGTCGAGACTGTAGACCTAATTACGTCTCGAGTAAGCTCTGTTGTGTTGAAGTATTTCATCGATCTCTGAAGGAAACCTGTTAAGGTTCGGAGACATCTTTGAAGTACAGAGTTTGGTGAGTAGATCTTGATCTGTTCGGTTGAGCTGAAGTAAGTGATGGTATTTTGATACCTCAGGAAGTTGTAACTGCGTGATGAGATGCAGTGACAATGGATTGTTTCCGAAGATGTTTTCTTTGGAACAAGTTTGGGAAGTGAGTCTGCTTCGATATTGTGGCTGGATTCAGCAGGATGTCGTGGTGTTTCTGTTTTCTTTGAAGTCCGAGTTTCTCGAAGGGCTTTGGATCAGAAAGTTTGGTTTGGTATTAGCAATGCAACTTGGAATATTCTGTGAGCCGACAGGGAGGTCTTAGCTGAGTAGTTTTTCTGGAGATGGAGTTCAGAAGCTGCAAAGTGAATCCGTTTCTTCAGTGGATTGACTAGACCAGTGTAAGCTGTTCTATTTGGTAAAGAGAGAACGGTTTTCTTTGGAAATTTATCTGGATTGATCGCAAAAGTGACTTGCGTTTGTTTGAGTGTTCTTTTGGATTGTTAGAAATTTTTCTGGATGTCTTCTGGGAAGACAGAGGTTCGTCAGCATCTGGAGATTGAGTTTTCTTATCGACTATTATTCCAGGAGTGGAACCGGTGGTTCTGTTTAGTTGGAGAATGATTCCTAGAGATGGAGTTTGATGAAGCAACTCAGGTTTCGGAGGAATTTCTGAGTTTTCTTTATGGATCTGTAGAAACATATTTCTGGAAGGTGATGTCCAGTTGGTGTTTGTGTTCTTCGTCAGCATTTTCTTATCTACTTTAGATCAGAGTTGTGCAGCGGAAGCAGTTTGGAAGTGTTTTTGATTTTCTTTTCCAGATTTGGAGGAGTTTGTTGTCTTCTGTTGTTTATGGAGTAGAATTGTGTTTTGATTTTGGATTGATCTTGAGGGGATCATTATGTTGGGTTGTTTTTGGTTCTGATTGTTCTAGAGGAATCAGCAAGGGTTAAGCTGATCAGTTTGGATGTTGGCAGCCTAGGATTTGTCTGAAACTTTTGTGGATAAGGGACGGAGAAATTTGGAATTCGAAGTTGGAGACTTCGTTATCGTTGTAGTTTTCTCTGATTCAGGAGCTATAAGTTTTGGTAAATCTAGAAAGCTAGCTCAGTGATGTTTGGATCTCGTCTCTGTGTTTTGGTTGGATCAGTGTTTGGTTTTTCAGGATTGAATTGTCAGTTTGGATAACTGGAATTCGATGAGTTTCACGTATCTCTAAGGGAGTACATGTATGGTCTATCTTTGGTTTTAGAACCAGCAGTTACGGAGGTTGGTTGTTGAGTTAGGCTCGTCTGTAGTCAGATATGCTGTCTAGTTTTGTAGATGTAGATGAACAGGAGCTCTATAACATAATAGTATTGATTTTTTGGAATCTATAGAGCGAGTATCCTGATATTTTTACCGGGGAAACTCATGAAAGTTTTTTCCAGATTTTTCCTAGATAATTAGATTTGTTTGATTGGTTGAATTGATTGCTATGGTTGTTAGCATATCATTGGTATATGCTTGTGTTTTAAAATTTAATCCTTTAAATAGATTATTAAATTACCTTTGTTTTAAATTTCGGGGACGAAATTCTTTTAAGTGGGGAGGAATGTGATGACCCGGAATTTTAAAGCAATATTAATTTAATAATCTGAAATAAAAATTAAATTGATTTGATAATCTTTGTAATGAGATTTGAATTAATTTAATAATTTAATAAAATAAATAGTTAATTGATAGATTTTATCTTTTTAAATCTAATAATTGTTTTATATTTATAATATAAATAGAATATTGTATATATTGTAAATATGTATTGTTTTAATTAATTAATAAATAAATCATGTTTTCTATAAAATATGTATCTTTAGTAAATCGTGAATTATGATTTTATTTAAAGGTTAAACTTTTAAAAGGTTATTTAATAAATAAATATGGTTTTAAATACATAAGATAAATATTGAACTGATTTAAAATATGTTTAACTCAAGTTTAAAATTTAAATAAGTAACAATAAGGTTTATTTTGATTTTCTTTTAAATATAATGTGATAAAATAAATAATTTATTAATAAGAAGACAGTTTCTTTTATAAATTATTTATGATTATCAAAATTTTTAGTTATTTTTAAATATAATAATACATTGTTTTAACAAATAGATTTTTTTTATAAAAATAACAGTTTTTCGAAAATTTAAATTGTGTAGTTATATTTGTAAATAAACTTGATTTCAAAATTTAATTCGAACTTGAATTCAAAGTTTTTAAATTCTAAGTATAAATGTTTTTAATTTATTTGATTTTGAAATATTTGTATAAACTTTATTTTATAAACTAAATTTGATTTATTCATTTTAAAATTCATTTACATGTAAATAAATACATGATTAACTAATTTATTAAACATATGTGTACATCCATCTTATAATAACATACTAAATTAATACTAATTAACTTTTAAATAAATACTAAGTAAACTTTTAATTATATACTAATTATTTTTTTAAGACAAGTGTAACATCTTAAGGTTTTACATAACACTTGTTAAATGATAAAATAAAGTTTTGAAAAATGTTACATTGCGAGACAAGTGTCAAAAATTTATTTTAACATTTTCTTTTGATTTTATTTTTAATAATTTCAATTTTATTAAACATATTCTCTTCCATTTTGTTTCTTTTCAAATCTAAAGCTATGAAGACAAACAAATAAAATAAAACACTTCTATTCAAAAACATAAAGCTATAATCATCTTCAACTCTGCAAATCCACTTCTCAAAACAAAGCATATCGTTTTTTTTTTCAAAAATTGAATCAAATACATGAAATCAAGCAGAGAATTCTGTATCTCTGGAATTCGAACCTGCATCAAACAGCCTGCATTTTTTTCAAGAATAAAGCAATTCTGCATTCAAGTAAACCTGCATCAAAACTTTTGCATTTCCACCTTTCAAAATCTGGAAGAAAAATCTATTGAGCCTGCTTTCTGGAATCTGGAGCATGTATGCAGTTCTAAATCAAGTTTTAAACATCAGTAATTCAAGTCTTCATAGCAATTCAAGCTGTTAAAAGAATTCAGAGTTTTTCAAGCTTTTCAAACCAAAAATAGAGGCTCTGCTCATATTTAAACAGGTGAGTAACATCATAATTTTAAGTGGTTTAAAGTATAAGTATGTTGCATGTTTATCACCGAAAACAAATATGTTTCATGGATGCATTTATAAGTATATTTATGAATATTCATATGGATGTATAGTGTGCATTGAGATTGTGTGCTCTGTCCTTGTATTGTTTTCCAAGCTCAGGATCTCAAATTTTTTTTACCACCTGATCTAGTCTGTAGGATTTAATTTACAAACCAAGAGTGTTTTAATTAGTTAGATTAAGTTTTAAAAACTTAAATTTTGTTAAAAAAAAATTTGGTATTACTGTAAAGCCAGGATATCAAGGTTGTGTTGAAAAATATGAAAACTTCAATTTGTGAAATAGATAGATTTAGTATAATGGATTAAAAACTAAAATCAAAACATGATTTTTAGAACAAAAATTTAGGTTTTTTAGTAAAATGGGTATGGTGCAGTTCTGTGAAGAATAGGAAAGGGGGAATTTTGGGTTAATGGGTTATCTAAGCATTTTGAAGTAATGGGGTTCTGTTGATAGGTGGAGGAGCAGTCATTGATGCCAGGAAAATTATTAGATGTTGATGCAAATCAACATGAAGATAGTGGTGATGTTTTGTTTCCTGTAACCCTAGTTTAAGATAGGTAGATTGCTTTGGTCAGTTCTTCATGAAGCAGTGATCGAGTTGATTGAGTTTCTGGTGGATGATAGTAGGTTGGTGGATGAACTCGTGGCCGGAGGCGCTGACATGCCGGTGGTCAGAAGATGGAGGAGCATGGTATTACAGGTTTGGAGGAGGCAACTCAAATTTCAAATTTGAGTTTTGGAAGGAGAATTTGAGGGTGGAGGTTGATAGTGGGGTTGGTTGTCGATGTCAGGAAGTCACCGGAGGTGGTGATGGTGACTGGAGGCACGGTGCACGTGCACCGTGCAAATTTTTTGAGCTTTGATGATTTTGGGTACTGCAGTGTTTTGAACTCGAGTAACGCTCGAGTGTATGCTGAGTTTGCTCGAAGATATGGACTAGATGACTCGAAGCAGTTATAAGGTTGGCTCGGGTAATTTGAATATTACAGTTTTTTTTTGAAAAACTACCTGTAGTTTTATATTTAAATCAAAATTTAAATGAATAGGTTGTTATGATAAGATTTAAACAAAATTTAAATATGCAGAATGAATTATAGTTTCAAAGAATTTGAAATCTTATAAGTTTTTAAAATTTGAAAGTGGTTTCAGTTTTAAAAAAATAATATAAGAAACCTGACAGTTTTTTTTCTGGAAATGGAATTTCATTTTGAATCTGAAACAAAATTTTAAATAGCAGTTTGAATTTCAAATTTAAGTCCAGTATTCTTAAGGACCTTTAAATCTTCATTTTTTAAAATAAAAATGAATATGTATTTTTAAATACGGAGTTTTAGAATCATGGTTTAAATCAAAAGTTTAAGTCAAGTTTTAATTCAAATGATTTAAATAAAGAATGGTTTCAAATGTTTTGAATTTAAAACCTGGATATTTGAATAAGTTTTGAAATTTGAATGTTTTTCAAACAAGTTAAATTTAAATTATTTATTTGAAGTAAATTTTTTTCAAACAAATATTTTAATTTGATTTTTCCTTTTTGAATAAAGTCATTTTTAAAAGGATTATAATATAAAGATAAATGATTTGTTAACTGAAATTTGAAATTTAAATAATAATGTTACTTAAAACTTAATTTTTAATTAAATTAAGACTTATCTTATATAAGTTTTAATTATGAGTAATAAATGTTATTTACATTTATTTTCGAAAGAATATAAATGGAATTTAAATTGGATAATGCCTTAATAAATATCATTTTGAATATTTGAAATTTGAATTTAAATGTTCTTACACTTTAATATTTATACAATTATTGATAAGGAATGGGTTATCTTAGTAATGATTAAGATATTAAAATAATTAAATAAGTAAGATAATTAAGGAGAGACTTATTTAATTAATTTAAAATTAATAATTTGGATTAATTTTAATAAGGGATTAATTAGGAAGTAATTTAAGAATAAATTATAGTTAATGATGGTCATTAACTAAAGTTTATTTAGTAATTAATTAATATGATTAATTTTTAATAATTAATTAGATTGATTAATTAATGATAATAAATTATGAAACTTATTTAAGTTTAATTACTTAAATAAAAGTAATTAAGACATTAATTACTTAATGTAATTAATGGAGTTTATTGAGATTAGTTTAGATTAATTAATTTAGTTTAATTAATTTTAAACATTGGATTTGATAACAATTACTTTATGTAATTAATGAAGTAAATTACTCAGTAAAGTAATTAGAGATAATTACTGGATGTAATTAGTGGATGATATTGGGATTGTGAAAATAATTTAGATTAAATTATTTTGTATAATTAATCAAGAAATTAATTAAAGAAATTAATTAAGGAATAATTAATTTGATAAGTAATTTAGGGTGGTTAATTACAGATTGAGATTAATCAAAGGTGATTAATAATTATGTGATAAGTAAGATTAATTACTGAAAGTAATTAATTTAATTGGGTAATTAATTAAATATAATTAAGGATCATTAATTAATATAATTAATGATGTAATTAAGATTGATTAATTAATATGAATTAATCATTAATAAGTGATTAAGTGTAATTAATTAATTGTAATTAATTAAGGTTAAATGTAATTAATTATAGTTAATTTATTTATGAAGTAATTAAAGGTTAATTACTTTAATTGGGTTTAGAGTAATTAATTTTGTGAAATTAATTAAAGTATAATTAATCAGGATTGATTAATTAAGATGATAAATTAGAGGTTAATTAATTAATTAATTTTTAATTAATTAATGATGATTGAAGCAAGATTTATATTGTGTAAATTCATTTTAAATTAATTAGAAATGATGTAATTAATTTAATTTAATTTCGATTAATTATAGATAGTATAATTATAGATCATTGCTTATGAATGGTTTTTATTGGTTGCTTTGAATGGTTTTGAATCTCAGCTATGAGATTAATAATGTTGAGTGATATGGATGCATTGGTTGCAATATGATGATGATATGGATACCTTTGATAATGATTATGTGGATTATCTGTGGTTATGATAATGATGATTATCATTTGTGAATCTGTTAATTATCCATCTGTGTGTATATAGATAATGTTATTGAATTGTTTTAAACTCTAAAACAACTTGGACCTAAAAGACACGCTTTGGATTTCGATGAGACCGGGATCGGGTTTCCATATTTGGATATCCGAAAACCACATTGATCCAAATTAACGATAGGTCGTGAATCTTATGTGAAGAGTGAAGACTCGAGGTGTAAGGACTATTAGTCAGTATAACTCTGGGGGTGATTCCGTGATGAGTTTGACAGAAATAGTACTTATAGGCTCGAGATAGAGATTCAGAGTGCAAGGGTTATTTTCGTTAACTCTGAGGGTGATTCCAAAACGAGTGTAACGAGATAATGCCTTCGGTTTCGTTCGAACCCAGAACGAACTTGTATGGATTGAATGCTTGCAGAACATCGTCAGATGGACGATGAGCATTCTAAGATAATGTGTTCTCTAAAGGTAATCGTAGCCTCAAGCCTCATCAACCGGGAATGGCTAAAACAGGGGAGGTGCAGCAAGGCTTCGTGGGTAGCTCCCACTGGAGAGCAAGATTTTCCCTTGTCTAGAAGTCCCTTTTTATTCGGCTGTGTGGGTAGTTGGAATCGCGCGCTAACTGCGGGGTTGTCTTGTTCGGAACTGTTCAATAAGGAATGGGTCCGGCTTTGCGTTGCGGGGGGCGGGCGTACTCCTCGGTACGTTGATCTAGGCCACGTACTGTTACGGGTGGTACCCTAGTAGCCCTGCCATTGTATGGAATCCAAAATCCAATAAGTGCCAACGGTTTTGATTGTATTACCCACTTTTGTGGCTAGTAGCTGGAATTTAATAATGTAACAATTTCAGTTGTTTCTTATTTACTTGAAAACCCTAGACCTATTATAATATCACTGGATTTCCCATCAAATGTTTTGGCTAGCGTAAGGTAAAAACTTTTCCATGTTTATGTGTGGGAAGTCTTACGTGATACCTTTTCTTTTCAAAAGGTTTTTAAAGTTAAGCAACTTTAACCTGTTACTCACACCAGACCCATGTCTGACCCGGAGTTTATTTTTGTTTTTTTCATAAACTCTTGGGTGCTCAAATTTTTACAAGTAGCCAAGGGATTCAGGTCAGCTTTGACGAATATTGGAGAAGCAATGGAGCAGGAGGCTACTGCGTTAGATATATAATATTCCCCTATGTGTTCTGCGATTGTCTCTGAGTTGTATTATGTTGTAAATACTAGACGGGTGTTTATAACTGTCTAGTATGTGTTGTATTATCTGTGTACTCTGATAGTGGTTGTAAACTATGTAATATTTTATGTTATTAATATAATTTATTCGTTCCGCTGTTTAGATTCTGATGTGTTGTTTCTTCTTCTTCTTCTTTCTTTCTCTTTTCTATCCCTTTCTTTTCTTATTAGCGATGCGACGTCTTGGTGTTTGGAAGTTGGGTCGTTACGATACACACACACATACATACATATTATATGTGTGTGTGTGTGTATCCAATATTAGTTTATTCTTATACGTTATAATTTCTTACCTATTTGAACACGTCAATTAATACCTCTATTAATTGAATGCATATAATAGTTATACTTTTTAATTTATTCTTATTAATTTATCTTCATCATAAATCTAATTACTTTGTTTGATTTTTGTACACGTTTCAATTTTTTTAACTTGGAAACAAATTTTGACGACCCGGTCCTTCGACGCTCGAAAATCGGCATCCAATACAACACCCGTATTCAAATGTTGGAGAATCAAAAGTTGGAGTCCGGTTTGCTAGAGCTTATAACACATTAGATGATAACAACACAGCGGAAACAAAATAACTTTCATTGATACACAACATGGATTACAACATTCTACAACAAGTGACCAAAAACATCCGAGTGCTATATATACAACACAACAACAGAATACAACACAACAGCGTAAAAGATATCATCAATAGAGTCTTCCAAAAGAGAGAGAGAGAGAGAGAGAGAGCGAGCCCAATATACTGCATCTTCATTGCAAAGCTCCAAGCCAAAAAGCTTCAAAAACCAAAATCCTCCAAACCAAAGACTTCCAAAAGCTACCTCTACTATCTGAACTATCTCCAGAACACGCATAACCTGACTCTAGGCTATCCATATGGAAAACTAGGAGCACCCAAAGTTTAGAAAGGGAACAATAAACTCCGAGTCAGTCATGGGACTGGTGAGAGAAACATAAAACAGCTATTTGTATAAAAAAGACATTACAAAAAGACATTACAAAAGAAATCCGTTCATGTTTTTGGAAAATGAAACTATCATAAGGTCTCCCGGCACACACTCAATGCAATCGCACACATGGGGGAGGTTTCTCCTTATAGTAGTCAAACATGCTTGATATGCGAAAATCCTTTTGATATTATTATTAGTGCATAGTGTGAAAAACATTTCGAAAGTATAATATTAATCTTAGCCAGCATACGTACCATTATAGTATGCCTACTATAACTACCATGTTAAATGGCAGGTTCTACAACTAAAACCGTAAAGGGCTCGTATTGTTTTATTTGGATTCCAACAAATGGCCAAGGCTAAGAAACTTCCTTTATCCGCAAGGGTATGCCTCTAGATGGACGTCCCGAGAACCTAATCGGATCTCTACCAACACAAGGTTGGGTTAAATCTGTAACTAGGTAACTAACTGTCACGAGTATGCCATCCCCCGGTCGTAACCGACCTTTATCCAGGGCACTGCAAATTCCAACAACCACATAAGTAAAATATCTGGGCTCCATACCGGAATACCACTTTTTATCCAGAGAGAAATGCATATACCTCGGGGTCGCGAACCCCATAACCTTGCCGTATCCTTCCGGTTTCGACCATTTTCGGGGTGTGAGGTTCGATGAAGTCTCGTTCCATAAAGCTACGCTTTTCACAAAAGTCATGCTTCGATCAACTAATGATCAACACTCAGCATGCCACATTACCAAATTAGGAATATATCACTAGTAACCATCAACTACATAACCTCTGTGCTCATACGTCTTAGAGAAGGGTGTTAAGCTAAGAGAATAAATTCTCCACCGCCAACAGAAATGTATTTGATAGAAACCAGCTTTATATCTCAAAGTGTAACGTCAGACATACATCCATACAAGTCCATCCTGGGTGTGATTGGAACCGAAGGCACTTCGTCGAATTAAGGAAAGAAGTCCTTGCAAATCCGGATATCCCCAATCCCGATTGGACTCCCCATCACATAGGGAAATCTCTGTACCGGAGTAACTCGGTGCAGAGACAATCAATAGGAAATCCTTTCATTCTCGAAAGTACCTGGTCTTCAACCACCATCTTCAAATGCAATTCCATTCCATCGTGTCATTATTCTTAATGGGTTTTATGACTTAGTGTCCTCCTCCGGCTTTACCGAATAATGATTGCTTGTTTAAAACCTTTTGAATGGTTCAAATAAGTTTCCATTTTAATCTTTTAAACTAAAGATCCATCTTTAAGATTCGATGTGGTTTTCGGATAACCATTTGGAATCTGATCCCGGTCTCATCGAAATTCAAATACCATCTTAAAGGCCAAGTTGTTTAAGTAAACATTCTTAATTCAATTCAGAAGTTCACATTCATACAGCAATTCATCACAGATAAATAAGTTACATTTATCACAGCTCAATCCAAAGCAATTCATATCACGGAATATCACATATCAGAGATATCAAACAATTCAAGGCATTCAATATAATCCAATCATCCATAAGCAAGATTAATTAGTTGTTCAATTCCTAATTAATTTAATTTAATTTCCAAATAAATTAAATTAATTACTTTTAAACCCTGCTTAATTAACACTAATTAATTATAAACCATTTGTTGTTACTTTAATTAATTAATGAAATTAATTAATCAATCATTTACTTAATTACATTAATTAATTACCTTTAATTAATTACATTAATTAATTACCGTTAATTAATTACATTAATTAATTTACCTTTAATTATTAACTAATTAACCTTAAATTATAAATTGATTAATTAATCTTTAATTATAAATTAATTAATTAACCTTTAATCAATTATCCTTTAATTATTAGTTAATTAATCTTTAATTATTTACATTAATGAACCTTTAATTAATTAATTATTCTTTAATTACTTACATTATGTAAATATCCTTTGAGTAATTATCCTTTAATTAATTACATTAAGTAATTTACCTTTAATCACTTCTTAATTACATCATTTTATTTTTGAAAACACTTAGGGATTTAATTACACAATTAACCTAATATAATTACTTTAAAATAAAACAATTTTTAAACATTTAACTTTAACATTTTAATCTTTAAAACTTGTTCGAAAACTTGTTAACACTTGCATTTTGAAAACTAGTTTAATAATTGCTTTGAAACTTGTTACAATTTTCTTTTACTTTTAAACTTTTAAAATTGCAAAAGAAACCCGAGCCCATAGCAAAAATACCCGAGCCAAACTACAAAATTCCCGAGCAAAACCCTAGGTCATTCACTCTTTTTTTATTTTTTTTAAAACTTTGTTTACGTTTAAATTTAAAAACTGTTATAAAACACATTCGAATCACCCGGAACAAAACTCGAGCCCCATCATCTTTTCCCCAAGCTCCCACCCGAGTCTACTCCTTCTCCTACAAATTCAACCCACTGATACAATCCTGACACCCATGCACATGCACAGGTGATCGAAGCAGCTCCGACCATCGAGGCCACCTCTAGCACATCGACGACCATCTCCCCTAACAGTCTGACCACCCAGAACCTTGAATCAATGACGAACTCGAAATCGAGCAACCAGACTACCCACTGGAACAAAACTTGATCACCCAAAATCACCTCGACCCGCCGCCACAGGTCAGCAGAGACCTCGCAACTCCGACCAAACCTTTGCCGATCAACCACGCATTGATTCCCCCTACTCCGGTCGAGTCTGATGCCTCAACGACGTCGAAATCGCCTAGAAACCATAGTCAACCAAAAATGGGTCTAAAATCCTAAAAAAACATCGTGCTGCCTCTATGATGATCGGATAATTCTCTGATCATTTTTGCCAAGGCCCCTGACCTCCGAGCATGCTCCTGCAACAACCACGACCTCCCACTCCTTGACAATCACCAGAAACCGAGGAAAGTCCCAATTCCATTCAACCTGATAATTCTACCACAAATCAATACTAAAATCCTGATTTTATTTTTAAAATTAATGGTTTTTAAATACAAATCAGATGATATAAGAGAAATTTGAAATCATGACACTTGAATTTCAACATGCATTTGAGTTTACTGTATATCTTCTGATTTTCTAGAAAATATCTAACTAATGTTACCTAAAAATAGTTTTTAAGCTTAGATCATTTTAATTCAAACACTTTTTGTTTGAACATCAAAGCCTAAAAGAGGGTAAGAGATGAGATTTTGAATTTGGAACTTGATTTAAAACCTGTAAACTTTAAACAGAGAGATCTATGTCTATACAAAGACATGCATACATCAATCTATATATATATACACACATGTAGACATATTATACATCCATACCAGCATTTTTTTTAAAACCCTACTCCGGAGAGTAGAGCTAGGGAATTCAGCTGTCCGCCACACTGACCCCCCTTTTAAGCTAGCCCAGCACAGAGATTTGATGCCCCCAACCAGTATTTAGTTGGATTTATCAGGGACCCACCTCCGCGCCTTGAAATTGGGAGTAGGGCAGTTGAGGATCGAACCTGTGACCTGCTTACCAGGAAGCAAGTATCATTCCACTACGCCACTACTTGCGGACAATACCAGCATTTTTCACAACATACTTCAAATATCAATCTAAATATCAAGATATATAAGCAGATTCAAGTTTTAATATATAGTTTACTCACAGATTGAAGAAAACAGAGAGCTTGGAATTTTTTTTTTGAATTCGATCCTTTTGAAACTGAAACTTAGATTGATCTTGACTTTGATCTGAAATCTTGTTTGAGATGATCTTGTTTAATTGCTTGATTGCTTCAGATTTTTAGAATACAAGAGGTTGTTGCTTTGATTTTGTTTGTTGAATCTTTGCTTCTGGTTGAGATTTGGAAAGGTTGTTTGCAAGTTTTTATTTTTCTGGTTTACTCTTCTTTTAAGTTTGATTTTGAATGTGACAAAGAAAATGAGAAGAGAAGAGGTAGAGTGATATATATAACTTGTTTATTTATTTTTAAGAATAAAAGAAAATGTGACCCTTGTTATTATGCATGATAAAATAGTTACACTTGTTATATTTCATGTTATAACACTTACATTTGTAAATTTGCATGTTAATAATATTTTTATAATTTATATACTATATTATATTTACTTTCTATATATGTTTTATATTTTATATTTATACTTTTCCTTTATTTATTTTATGTAAAAATTTCAGAAGAAAGTATATTAAACCTTATATATATATATATATATATATATATATATATATATATATAACCTTAAAGAAAAATAAAACTAATTATACACTAAATAAAAATCATATATATATATATATACTAGTTTTTAAAATATAGATTTTTAAATCTAATTTATTTTTAAGATATTTATTTTTGAATTTCAAATCAAAATTTTATTTACAATCTATTTATATATATACACACACATAAACAATCACATCTCTTATTTGTTTTGAAAATAAAATTTTCAAATTAATTCACAAATTAATTCTAAAAATTATATTAATTATTAAATTAAATTTTGGCTTAAAAACGGGATCGTTACACAAATAATCCTATAACTGGCATTTTCTTCTAGCTAATTGATTTACATTATTAGTTATTATTAAAATGGCATATTCTTTGATTAATTGACACCCTTTTTAAAACACTCAACTAATTGTCGATTAATTAATTGACATGTTTTCCCATTTTAATCGGTATCTAACTTAATTCATATGCATCACTCAAACACACATTTATTAGTTGTATGTATTCAAACCGCCAATTCATTATCCAATTAATAGCCGTATAAGTTTCCCTGTTTTATTAGTCGATGCTTACATAATGTCTTTAATTAATTTCTCAATTAATTGATTGCGTCAATTATAAATTAATATATGTAAGTTATCATTAAATTTATTCTCCACATACATTTCCCTTTGTTGGAAGATCCCTTAAAAAATTAATGTTATAAAAGTGACATATTCTTTGACTAATTGACGCCTCTATGTCTATTAATTAATTCCTTTTTTAATTGATTGATGCGTCAACTAATCGCACACTAATTGGTTGCATATATCTATGTAACCTCTTAATTTTTTTTTTAAAAAATTCATATATTTGACATTTATATTTTTCACTGTTTTGCAATAATGTTAATTCAACTGATTTTATTTGTCATCAAAGAGCGGTGTGTTACATTCTCCCCCCATAGGAAATTTCTTCCACAAAATTTGATAAGGGTTCAATAATGTGAAACTTCATGCATCCATTCTACACTAACAACCACTTAGTGTACAACCAATTTTGCAACAATCCGCACATGGTGCAAAGTGCAATACATCATAAAATATATGCATGTACAAGAATTTCTAAGAGGTACCTCCTATATGAATACCTTTTCTTTTAGAAATTCCTTTTAAACATGATGCAAACATCCTAAACGTACTTGCAATTTCTATATGAATGCAATCTTTTGAAAACTCAAAATGTTTTTCATCCAATTTTTCCACACTCCTACTGAATAAGAGCATAGTTCAACAAATTTTATGTCCAAACCTACCACACAACTTTTAATATTTGAATTTTAGAAAATTCTAATTTTTCAGATTCGATTTCTTATGTTATAAAGAAGGTGGAAAACAGAAAAACCTCACATTTCCCGTTTTACTTTTGTGCACCTTTTTCTTTGTACTTGGGACTTATGCCACTATTCTTAAAAAATCCCTATTTTCTTTTCCAAGCACAGTTTACATAAGAAAATTTTCTTTTCAAATCTTTTTTTTCCTTTTACAATTTCAAGTTTCAAAAGTTTTCTTATCTATTTATTTACTTTGAAATGTCAATTCCCAAGATTCTAACCTTCAAAAGGTGTCACATAGAATTTTCCAAAAATGCCTAGTGCCATAATCATTTCTACTTTCGAAAATATTTATTTTATAGTTTTTGACTTTAGGCCATCCCCTTAAATCTAGCGGGAAATAAGCAATAATTCTAAGTTTAAAATTCAATCTTCTCTATCTTTTTAAATCACTTTTTTTTATAATTTCAAATCATAAAAATTGGAGTAGATAAGAACAACTATTCCTCTATTATCTTCATAACAGCTCATACTCTTCGTTCAAGGTGTTGTTTCTAAAGATACGCAATTAATTGCACATAACAAAGGAAAATGTTTATTTTCCCTTGCTTAGCCTCTCCAATTAAATTCTCTATAGTATAACTATTATTACCCAACAATACGTTCTCTTATTACTGCACTTCTACCTGGAGATTTCACACTTTAATGCATTGGAACTATTTCTCCTAAGAGAAGCTATCAACACTAAAATTTTCAATGAATACTATAAAGGAGGATGTGCATTTTGTTTGAAATAACAAGGAGTTTTTGTTTTATTTCTGTGTTGAAAAAAATAGTACAAAATAAACAGTACAAAACACAATGTTTTCCATATTTTGTACATCTCTTTCGCTATGTTTACTTTCCTTATTATTTCAACAAAACGTCTTCATTTATAATGTGGCCGATTCATAGGAACCAATACCATTACTCCTTCATTCTAATGAATTAAAAAATGTCAAATTTATATTTTATCTATAATGATTCTTATCCCAATTTAATTTATTTGAGTTCTCATATACTAGTGCAGTTACCTACTATTAGATGTCAATTACTAAACTTCCTCCAAACATCTACTCTATTTCTAAAATTTTAACAACTTATTCCGTCCAATCACCAAAATTTTAAATCAAAAATAATTTCGAGCTATTTTCTCTTTTTTCTAAAAGAATAGAGTTTTACAAAATAATTCTTACTGAAACTTTATTTATTTCCTACAAAATTTAATATTTAATGGGTTTTCATATTTAATTCTTTCCTACCTTGTAACCCCAAAACTAACGAGTTGTACAAGCTCTATAATTTTTCTGAAAGAATGTATATTTTTTTCAAAAATTGTTTTCACACAATTTTCCATGTTTAAATCAGTACATAATTAAAACTGTAAACTTCTAAGTTCAAAACTAGAAAAACACTCTAAATCTCTTTTTTTCAAACCCTTAAAAGTTTAATTATTGGGCTAGACTCAAAGTGGGTTCTTAACTTCCTTATACTTTCTCAAATATTCGCACAAAGTATTCTTCTTAATCCAATTATACATTTTCCTAATCCATTTCCTCTCTTATGATTCTATTTATTCTAAGGCACTAGCGCCCCACCCACTAATCTGAAACAACTATCAATTTCCAGATATTAACATATGGACTTTCATTTTTATACTGAATCTATCCTACATCTCATACTCTACAACTTTAGGGCCTATAACTCTTGGATTCCCACATTTCTAATATTGATGTATAAAACTGTTACTCAAAATCTTCCCATATTCATTTCCCTTAAAAGTGGGTTTTTCTATGGATCTAGGTATATATAATATAATATATTTATATTTAAAAAAAATACAAATACGTTCACTCTCTATTATTTAGGAACCCTAAACCTAGGCTCTGATACCAAATGTAACAACTCGAATTTCAGTGGGTCTGGATTTTTCGCAAAAATGCTAAAATCCAAGCCCAATGAAGCCCGAGTTGGGTTTCTGGTATCCTGCAAATAGGAAAAGACAAATATACCGGAGCTCGGATAAATATATCACAGCGGAACTGATTAAAATATAATAGTAAGTAAATACTCACCAATATAATAACACAATCTAAACAAGTGTCTCAAAGATGGAAAGTCTCTGCCATCTACTTAGCCTGTTGGATGTTATGAGGAGGGGGTCAGAACTAAAGTTCTAGTGAATGACAAATTATACACTTATAAGCTCAATTCTACATATACTATTTTATTTCCATTTATTGTTATATTAGTTTTATTGGGTCATAATACTCTCGCCTCTACCCGTGAATCGTACTCATCTACTCCCGAGTAGATTAAAACCTAATAACTAATAATATGTAGCTATATGCCCAATGACCGCATCGGTCCTAGGTACTACCCATAGTACCTTCAATATCCTCCTCGGAAAGGACTCCATCGTCTTGCTCCTAGAGCGTTCTGTGACTACATCTGTAAAGGACAACTTCGTGAGGCCTATAATACAAATGTTCCGTCGTCTGCTATGAAAATGTAAAACTGTGTCCGCACTAGCTATACTAATGCTCAAACATCCACAATGTACCACCCAGTGTGTACCTTGAGGACTATACGTAATCGTTCTATCTACTCCCTGAATCCCTCTCAACAAGGTCTACCTTATACGAAACTCAGTCGGGAATTTTCTATATCTATAAAGGACTGCTTCGTTAGGCCTATAATACAGATATTCTACTTGGTCTGTCTCTTTTCTTATCATGGCTATGGCCCCATGCAGCCACCCCTCAACTAATCGAAATACTTTTAAAGAGCTAGGTGGTTGTGCCCTATTGTAAACAATCTAAACATCCAATTGGTTATGCCCCTCATCCAATGTCTCGATAGCATTAAACCTGAGCCTGTAATACTCGGTCTGACCTGAGCATTATAATAAAGTAACACCCGAGTCAGTCTGGAAAACCAGCGTGAGAAAACACACTCAATTTGAATTATTAGAGTTATCAAAATCCTTTGAAAAACAAAGGTATCCGTAAGACTGCGTCATACATAAACATGACGGGTTTTTACTTTACGATAACCAAAAATATTTTATAGAAAATCCAGCAATATTATAATTGTGTCTAAATTCAAGTATTTATTCAAATAGCTGAAACTGTTACATTGATTAAATTCTAGCATACTAGGCTCTACAAACAAAACCGTAAACTCGTATTGGAAAATGGATTCCAATGAATGACTGGGCCACTAGGGTACCGCTCACCACAGAACACCTCTAGATCAATGTACCAAGGACAACGTCAGGAACCCCTGCTACTCAAGACCAGCTTAATCCTAACCTAGATAAACTAAATATGTTATCACCCTGGGTGTTCCCACCCTTACTGTCGAGCGCTCCTTCCATGCACAACCATATACATAAATAATAGGTTTCCGAGGACATCTAAAAAAGTGTTAACATACCCTAATTGGGTGCGACCCACTTAGCTTGCTGCATCTTCCCTGTTTTAGTCATTCTCGGTTGATAAGGCTTGAGTCTAAGCGTTACCATTCAAGAACAATTTTACTTAGAATGCTCATCATCCTCCAACGTAGATGTTCTAATAGCATTCATTCATACAAGTTGTCCTAGATCTGGACAAACCTAATCACCATCTGCATCAACTTCACGGTATTCATTCGTAAGGTTCAAACTGGATTGAAGTGGTTTTCGGATAATCAAATCTTATCCCAATCTCTTCGAAACGATTAACGAAATTGGTCAATTATTGATAATCAGTTATTTAACTATCAATAAATCCATAAGCAGTCACTAGGCCCAATTTTATAAACCTCCAGAATATTTGTTCCAAGAACATCTTCACCTAGATATATACTCAATCTTTTTTAGTATTTCTACACTTGATAACAAATTTCAAAACTTGTATCCATAACAGGATATTTCACCATTTTCAATACTTAGAAATATTTCCAACTTCCATTTTTATAACACTTAGAAAATATTTCTATTCCAAATCTTTACCACAGAAAATATTTTCCAAACCCTTCCTTCCAATACTTAGGAAAATATTTATACATATAATTTCCAAAATCATTTTTTAGATTTAACTTGGAAGTATTTCACAATTTATCTCATAAGTCTACGTAATTTTTAATAAATTCTTCCAACGATTTCCAAACTAATTATACTTAATTATAATCCCAACCATTCATTTATAACTCCTTTAAAAGAATTCAAAATCTTCCCGAAGTTATTGCATCTAGACATCGAAAATTTTATTAATTCCCGAATATTCCATTTATAAGATTTGTCTTACAAAATCTCATCCTTTGATAAACCCATTTACACATTTCGAGAGAATTTATAAATAAAGTTGCAATCATTTCAAACAATATATAACGAGTATTTTCTTTCAAGAACAGTAATTTATTTAAAATATGTTTAAGTTATTATTTAAAATATTGAAAACACTTTTATATTATCAATAACTCATTTTTAGATGAACAAATAGATTTTCAAGCTAAATTTAAAAGTTAGAATTTATTAAATAAATACTTAACATTTGAAAACCTACTTACCGAAGTATTTAAAGCTCAACTGGTTTAAAATTCCATAGTTTTAAAATAATAAAATTTTCCTTTTTAACTAACTCACTTCTTACAATTTAAAATATATTTTTAAAATCTCAATAACCAATTCAACTTATAAATTCCTTTCGACTTCCATCACATCATTTCAATTCCGATTTTCATTAACCATTTTCACTTTTCAAAAATAGTAATCCACTATTTCTCTCACCCTATTTTATATACTCTAATATAATTTCACCTATGAATTTTATTTTCCCAATTTATCATCCTAATATCGATTTCCCTTATTTATAAACATCATTTATAAATTTTTATAACTCCTTTAAATTTCTTTCGTCTATAAAAATGATCTTATTTGTAAAATTCCATTTTATAAATCCATTTCTTTATAATTTGATTTATAATTTTCGATTTATTTTTAATACCAACTTCAACCTCTTTTTATATTTTTTGAATATCATCTATAAATTCTTTTATAAAATTCATTTTAAAATCCTTTTAAATAATTCGCAATTGTTAAGTATACCTAAAAATCAAATATATTTTGTAACTCAATTTCTTTAAAATAACTTCAATTCCAATATAATATTTTCATATCAAAATTCCCCTTTATCTCTTAATTTAAATAAAAATATTTATGGTATTTAAATTATCAAAATCCAGGCCAGTGCAATAATAGCATCCAATAAATCCCCAACACCACAATAATCTGTGTAGATTATTCTATGTAGTCCATATATCATAATATATGAAATAAAATTTAACATTTTTGAGGAATCCAGTTGGATCCCTCTAACTTGTTTAGCTGCATCTATAGATGTTAGTGCAATAAAAAAATATCAATCCCATTTCGAGGGGATATTGCGGTATATAGGATCATCCGCTATTATGCAGGATGCATAGGATCTCACCTGCTACAATGTGCGGGAATATCACTCCAAAAACTAGTGTGTGTGTGTGTGTGTGTGTATACTCCTATATATATAATATAATATAATTCAACAGAAAAATCAATTTAACCAAACATCCAGAATTAATTTTAACTATTTAAAATTAATATCCTGCAATCCAAAATGAGTGAGATTTACCCAACTTGATTTTTGAATTGCTAATCATTCCAATTTCAAATTTATTCCATTCCGTAGTGCTTGCCGATACAAGTATATTACAACTTATTTTGTCTGATTCCTCGCATTCAAAAAGTCAATCGATTTTAAACATTTGAATTTAATAGCTAATTCATCATTTAAACTTTTTTTCTTAACTTATATATACCTTAATTAAATTAAATTAGAAATAAAATTATCTTATACCTTCATTAATCCTCATACCTGATCACCACCTCTCACCTAAGCCCCCAAATCTCCTGCGACAGTAGCTGCCTACGGCGAACCCAGTTCCACTGCACCTTTGCCACCACTTGGAGATTGCCTCCATAACAAAACCCTCGCGCAACAACCACCTTAAAGTCGTGGTTCTGAACGTGACCTCCCCCTTCCACGAACCATAGCCTCGTGACTCATCTCCAAGCCAACACGCGACGACGTCTTCTGGTCAACGCGATTCGAAACCCCTGCTCTTCTTCCATCCACTACCAAAATGTCGATCGGCACACAAGCGTTGCATGCATCGCCCAGCCCTCATCAGAAACGCGATGACACCACCGGTCGCCGCCATCGTTGACCAGAACGCTCCCTTTAACTACAGTCAAACACCTCCGCCTCACATCTGCCAATCACACGACCCTCCTTCTTGTCTTCCCTTGCTCCTCCCTGCCCTTTTCGATCACGCATGCACCATCGTTAGCTATAGCCAAATGAGACCAGAGGAATCGTGAGATTGGTTTTATTTCCCTTTTTAAGATGAATTGGAACTGCTCGTTTATGAAAGAGGGAAATAGAAATAACATGTTTTTAATTTGAAGACGACACATGTGATATCCGGGAATTTGGCAATATAAATTTAATAATCTGTGTTTAAAAATTTATTTGATTTAATAATTCTTGATAATAAATTTTGAATTGATATAATAATCATCTTATAATAAATATTTAAATTAGTAGATTTTATCTTTCAAAGCTAATAAACTGTTTTCTGTTTATATATATATATATATATATAATTGTATATCTTGTAAATGGATAAACTTTGATTTAAAACTTAGTAAATGAATCAATTTTTAATTTTTATTTATATTTGGTAAAATTGGAAATTTGATTTAAATTTAACATTTAATTGTCCTAAACAATATAATAAATTATTTTATAGGTTATATTAAAGGAAAATTTTATTTGTTTAAATTTATATTTAATTAACTTGAATATGAATTTAAATTAGATTAACATTAAAAAACTTAGTTGTATTTTCTTTTTAAATTATTGCTTGAATTTATATATAAGAATTTAAAATAAAATTTACATATGATCTTAATTTATTAAGTAATAGAAGTAATTTATGATATCTTTTATAAATCATTTTAAATATTGTTAATTTGTTATTTTCAAATGATATTGAGAATACTTAGTTTTTATAAACATAAATAAATTTTGTTAGAAATAGGATTTGTTATTTTAAAATTTAATAAGAGTTATATATGCACACATACATAACTTGATTTTTATTTTGAAGTTTATAATTTAATTTGAATTTGACTTTGATGTTTTGAAATTTAAAACAAATAAATGTTTAAAAATATTTGAATAAGCTTATATTCATAATTTGTTTGTCTCATTTCCTTTTTAATAAATCAAAAGGGGAGGAACTCATTTATTTTTACATAAGAAATAACAAATTTAGAATTAAACTTCTTATAAAACAATTTAAATTAAAGTAAAAATATTCTTAATACATATGTTAATTTATTTATACCTAATTGACATGTGTAAGCATAGCATGAACTAAAGTGACAAATGTTTAAATTTAAAACAAGTGTTCTAATTAAATCTTTTTCATTTTTTTTAATTAGATCAAAAACTTGTTTATGTAAACATTTCTCCTCATCTCTTTTCTTTTTCCGTTCTTCTTTTCTTCAAAAACTTGAGGAATATTTAGATCTGAAATTTGAAAACCCTCTCCATTCAAAAACAAAATCTGTTCAAAACCCATCTGTAAATTTCCCCTCAAAACAAATTTGAAAATCTATAATTTTCCTCTAAACCAATGCCTGAAATGCAAATCATTCTTAAATCTGAAGTTCTCTTCAAAAAACAGTAACTTAAAAGTCATTCTGCAAATTTAAAACCTGTAGCTCTTCAATATCATCAACCTGAATCAAATCTACAACTCAATAAAACTGCATGCACTTCCTTTTATGAAGGCCTGCAAAGTTTTGAGCTTCATCAAGCAAACCTGCATTGTTTCCGGAAGCAAAGGCATTTGCAGTAAATCAAAATGAAATCTGGGAAGCCTGCAAATTCTTTGTAAATTCTGGAGACATGCAATACATCAAGGAGCAGAATATTTCAGTAAAAATAAGATGAATGATTTTAAAGGCAAACTAAAGTTTTTAAAAAGCAAATCTAGAAGCAATTTGAAGCTTTCAAGTTCAAAGCAACTCGGGATCAAGATTTTCAATTAACAATGAATGCTCTGCTCATAATTTCAGGTGAGTAACAATTTTTACTAAATAAACCTTAAGTATTAAATTAGTTGCTTGTTTATTTCTGGAAATAAGTGTGTTTGCATGTTATATTTCAAGTTCATTTTTGATTAATATTGAATGTATGCATGCAGTTGAATATGTGATCTTGCCTGTCCAGGATTCAGATTTAAATTCCGTTCAAAAATCATGATATCATACTCAAATCCTTGTTATAGTTTAAGATATAACATAGTATGTTATGTAAAATAAGTTAGAGTTTAAAACTTTATTAAGATAAGAAGAAAAAAAAAATCTCTGTAATTTACTCTGTAAGTCAAAATATAACAGAACAACTTTTTGTAAATAGAAATTTGATCATCCAGTTTTATAAATTCAACAATATAAATCAATTACTTTAACTAATATTTGAATTTTAAAACTAAAATTAGAATTTTTAGTTTGGAAATGGTTGAGCATTACTGCTTTATCCAGAAAACATGTTTTGGGTTGGAACTAACAACCTAGGAATTCGGAGTGGCCAGCGATGTTCCTGGTGATGGAGTGTTGATCATTGATGCGTAGAAAAATAGAGGGAGATGGATTAAATCAATGAGGAAGTGGTGATTTAAGATTGAAATTTTATAACCTAGTTTTTTTTTCTGTTGATAAAATTTATTGGTGATCCCTATAGGTTGCCGAGCCTTCTCAAATTTGGGGAAATGATTGATGGAGTGTGGGAGAAGTAGAGGCCGGAGGTGGAGTTCCTCTTGTGGTCGGAGTACGGTGGTTGAGACAATTTCTGGTTTCGACATTGCTACTGTGTTTGATCTCGAATGCTCGATTTCGATTTAGGGGTTCTGCAGTGTAATTTATGATCGGAATAGTATGGAGAGTTGACCGATGACTTGCGTGGATGGTCGCGAAGGAGTCAGAGAGGACGACGTGACGGTGCACGTGGATTTTGGTATATCAGGTGATTGTTTGGGGAAGAAGTATACTCGAGTGATGCCCAGGGTGTTGCGTGCTTTTGCTCGAAGCAGAGGTGTGGGTGACTCGAAGTATTTGAGATGAGGTCTTGAGTAGTTTGAATATTACAGGTTTTAGTTTAAACCTGTCATATTGTAAGTTCTATAAATGCAAATGAAAGCTACTCGAGTTTCACTCGAGTTTATTTAGCGTTTACTCGAGTGAATCCTTTGAGTTCGGGTTAGTTTGCAGTTTTAAAATTTGTCATGTTTCAAATTTTAAAACTGAAAATTTAAATCATTAAGAAAAAAATTAAAATGAGTGTTAAATCTAATTTTGTATTATGGATTCAAGTTTTGATTTGAATCATAGTTGGAAATGATTAAGTTTTAAATTCAAATTTGTTTAAATAAACTTTAAAAAAGGTTTATTGTTTAGAAATGTTTTAAAGAAATTTGAATTTAAATTTGAAATTGAAATATAAAAGAATGTGTTAAACAAGTTTAAATTTGATTCAAATTTAGTTTGAATCTTTGGTTTAAAATAAATTTGAGTTTTATAAACTTGAAGTGTTTAACAAATTTGAATGATTAAGAAAAATTTAAATGTTTTGAATTTAAAAAGGGAATTTGATTTAAACCTTTGTAAAATTTCTTTTATAAGTGGAAGTATTATTTATCATTTAAAGGTTTTAAATTAATTTTAAAAACTAGTTAAAGTTAAATTAGAAGTTAATGATTTATAATTCATTTAATTAATAAGGTAATTAATAGATAATTAATTTATTTTATGAATTAATGAAATAAATAATTACTCAAAGTAATTAAAGGTTTAATCTTAAAGGTTTAAGATTAATTATTCTTTGAATAATTAACTTGTAATTAAGAATAATTAATTTAATAAGATTTGATTTTAATTGATGATTAATAATTAATTAATCAAATAATAATGGATTAGCTAATTTTTAATTAACACTTAATTATTTAATTAATTAGGGATTAATTAATGAATTGTTTAATAGTTAATGAAGGTCATTAACTAAGGATTATTTAATAATTAATTAATGTGATTAGTTTTAATTATTAATTAGATTAATTAATTTAAGGATAATCATTTGTGTAAATTGATAAGTATAATTACTTATGGAAGTAATTAAGTAAATTAATTACTTATTATAATTAATTGAGTTTAAATTTGATTATATTAAGTTAATTAATTCAGTTTAATTAATTTAAAATAATCAATTGATGATTTGTGAAGTATAATTACTTAATGTAATTAAATAAAGAGAAATTACTTAGGGTAATAATTAATGGTAATTACTGGATGTAATTAATTGAAGATGATTTGATAATTGAAGTAATTGAAGTATAATTACTTTATGAATTAATCAAGGAATTAATTTGAGATAATTAATTATGGAGTAGTTAATTTGTTTGGTAAAGTAATTAAGGATAATTAATTACTGAATAGAGTTAATCAAGGGTGATTAACAATTATGGTTTAAATTAAAATTTGATTACTTAATGTAATTAATCTAAATAAGGTACTTAATTAAATTGTAATTAGAAATCATTAATTAATATAATTAACGATGTAATTAAGATTGATTAATTAAGAATAATTAATTAATAATAAGTGATTAAGGGTAATTAATTGATATAATTAATTAAGGATTAATGTAGTTAATTGTAGTTAATTAATGTAATTAAGGTTAATTACTGTATTTGGTTAAGTATAATTAATTTGTAAAATTAATTAAAAAATGATTACTTGAATGTAATTAATAATAATTAATCAAGGGTGATTAATTAAGGTGATTGATTAGAGATTAATTAATTAATTAATTGTAATTAATTAATAATGATGTAAGTAAGATTTATATTGATTAAGTAATTAATTTAATTCACTTTAAATTAATTTGGATGATGTAATTAATTTAATTCATTTAAATTAATTATAATTGGTATGGTAAATCATTGCTTATATGGTTGAATAATGATTGTTTGCCTTGATTGGTTTGAATCTCAGAAATGAGATAAGTAATATTGAGTGATATGGATACATGGTTGCATTGTGATGATGATTTGGATTATCTTTTGATAATGATAATGTTGATTTTCTATTATGAATCTGTGTATTATCTATCTGTGTGTATATAGATAATGAAATTGAATTGTTTTAAAAACTTTAAAACAACTTGGCCTTAAAAGACACGCTTTGGATTTCGATGAGACCGGGATCGGGTTTCCATATTTGGATATCCGAAAACCACATCGATCCAAATTAACGTTAGGTCGTGAATCCAAGTGGAGCAAGTGAAGACTCGAGGTGTAAGGGCTATATGTCAGTATAACTCTGTGGGTTATTCCGTGATGAGTTTGACGGAATAGTACTTATAGATTCGAGATGGAGATTCAGAGTGCAAGGGTTATCGTCGTTAACTTTGAGGGTGATTCCAAAATGAGTGTAACGAGATAATGCCTTCGGTTTCGTTCGAACCCGGAACGAACTTGTATGGATTGAATGCTTTCAAAACATCGTCAGGTGGACGATGAGCATTCTAAGAGATGTGTTCTCTAAAGGTAATCGTAGCTTCAAGCCTCATCAACCGGGAATGGCTAAAACAGGGGAGGTGCAGCAAGGCTTCGTGGGTAGCTACCACTAGAGAGCAAGATTTCCCCCTGTCTAGAAGTCCCTTTTATTTCGGGTGTGTGGGCAGTTTGGAGCGTACGCCAACTGCGGGGTTGTCTTGTTCGGGACTGTCCAGTAAGGGATGGTTCCGGTCTTGTGTTGCAAGGGATCGGAAGTGGTCCTCGGTACGTTGATCTAGGCCACGTACTGTGACGGACGGTACCCCAGTAGACCAGCCATTGATGGAATCCACAATCCAATAAGTGCCAACGGTTTTGATTGTATTACCCACTTTTGTGGCTAGTAGCTGGAATTTAATAATGTAACAATTTCGGCTATTTCATATTTACTTGAAAACCCTAGACATATTATAATATCACTGGATTTTCTGTCAAATGTTTTGGTTAGCGTAAGGTAAAAACTTTTCCATGTTTATGTGTGGGAAGTCTTACGTGATACCTTTTCTTTTCAAAGGTTTTTCAAAGTTAAGCAACTTTAACCTGTTACTCACACCAGACCCATGTCTGACCTGGAGTTTATTTTTGTTTTTCATAAACTCTTGGGTACTCAAATTTTTACGAGTAGCCAAGGGATTCAGGTTAGCTTTAACGAATATTGGAGGAGCAAATGAAGCAGGAGGCTTCTGCGTTGTAGATAATAGTTCCGCTGTGTGTTTTCAGTGTTGTATCTCTTTTTTGTGATATATTGAGTTATAAATACTAGACAGGTGTTTATAACTGTCTAGTATATGTGATATGTATGTTGTGTAACTCTGATTAGTGTTGTATACTATGTAATACTTATGTTATTAATATAATTTATTCGTTCCGCTGTTAGATTCTGATGTGTTGTTTCTTTCTTCTTCTCTTTCTTTCTATTCTCTATCCTTTTCTTTCTTATTAATGATACGTCATTCTGTGGAGTCGGATGGCGGGTCATTACAACACATTTTTCTTTTTTCTCCTATCGCACGCTGATATAGAAAGAAGGAAAGTGGCATGTTACAGAAGGAATAGGCAGAGTCAATTCATAGGGTGGCTGAATGGATTTGAAGGATTGACTAAAATATATTAATTAAATTTTCAAAATGTCTTGATCTACGAAGCTTAAAAACTCAAACCCCTATCGAGGCAAGCTGCTAGGTGTTTATAATGTGTTATACCCCCATTCTGAACGCAATGGAAAAGCTTTCGACTCCTAATTCGATCATATGAAGGGGATAGCTATTTGGACCTAATTAAAATATTAATTTTGATATTAATTTCAGTGCGTTTGTATTCCGTACGATCAAACGATAACTCCAAACACTACGAAATTTGAAATCTAATAAAAATACACTATTACGGATCCAATGGAACTGGTTTCTTCGAATTTTAAGATTGTGCCCCGGATCATTATCTCCACGTGTCGATTAAATCGATGATTTCTAAAATCGACGAAAATACTTGAAATTCCAGTGTTAAAATCTTATTAACTCAATTATAATTTAAAATTCAATATTCAAACCATTTAAATATTCAAAATTGAATGACAAAAATTCTGAATCGTTACATCCCTCCCCCGTTAAAATAATTTCATCTCCGAAATTGCTAAGGCAGGAAAATGCTCCAAACCCATTAACTTTTCCAAAACCCACTTAGGAAAATTGGATATCCACTTTTCTAATCTTTTAGTCTTTATCAAAACAATTAGTTTTCAGTTCTAATTCCAAAACCCTTATTTAAATTTTAATTTGAACTTGGTTTGTCGTTAACCAATACTTTCCAAAAAACTTCTAAAACCCTAAATTTTCAAATTTTTATGGCAGAGTCTTCTTTGTATGAAGGATCTTTTGCAATATGACAAGAGAGATGAATATATACATCAACCCACACGGTCGGAAAATAATATATATATATATATATATCAATATTTATATTTTACGATATTTAATCTGAAAATGTACCTTATTTTAGCATTTTTAAGCAAGTGTGTTTACTTCATATGCAATTACGAACCCAAATCTGGCCCGGCAGCCTTCGGGTAGTAAACACATAAGTACCAAAATATGATATTCACTAACATTTCACTTACTTAAATAGTAATAACACCTAAACTTCATAAGCAATACATGCTAAACACTTGTTTATAAGCAATTACAGGGTCTCGATACTAATTTTGTTACTATCAAACAATCCATATACCATTTCATTCAATTTAAATGATTTACAACCCAATTTGTTGCATCCAATTAATATTTACACCAAAAAAGATCATACCCATTCCAGATTGATTTAAACATCAATTTTATTCACTTCTATTAATTCATAGAATTTTATTTACTTCGTTTACGCTGAACAACAATTTTTCTATGCCAATTCGACGTTATTTATTTAATAAAATAAACATTTAAACTTATAGCTGTCAATTGATTCCAAACCAATTTACATTCTATTCTATTTTAATTTGATTCCCAATCAACTCATTTACGTTTCATTTATATACACGTTTATTATATTGAAATCCACTTTATTAAACTCGGAATCATTTCATGCTACTTTATTTAATGACCCCTTTACAACTTTATTTGAATCAAGCCTCCATCCAAATATTTACTTAAGTTAATCAATTTATTTCCAATTAATTCACCATATAACTTAAGTTTATTTCCTTTGCAACCAAATTCCATTTCAATTTTTTTTATTTGATTTTTATTCAATCAAATTTTATCCCAATTACTAATTTTTTAATTAGTTCATTTATTTTATCCACTTCAGATTTCAATTCCATACTCGAATTCATTTTTGATTTCCTTTAAATGATATGAAGGCCATATTCAATTATTTATACTCATTACTATCTCAATCCATTTCTATTTTATTCGACAATATTTCCAATTATAATTAATTCGCTTACGATTTAAGACGAAACTTTTTTTGGGTTTTCTATTTCAATTTTATTATCACACAACTTATTTTTCACATTTCCATCAATTCTATACTCGAATATATCCATATTTTATTTTTAACTCAAGATTATACATTTATTTATAGCCCAAATATATTTTTATTCCATAAATTTCAATTTCTATAAGGTATTCCAATTTATTTATTCACAATTCCAATTTTCACTAAATTTTTATTCCATTCAAAATATATACCATATGGTTTTATAATATTTCAAAATTCAAAATTTAGATTTACTTCAATTTGATATTATTTCTAATTCAATCCAATTTTATAACTTATAGTTATATACTTGCTTTGTAATTCACATTTACATATTTAATTCGATTTCATATAACTTAAATCCAATGCACCTTTTAATTTAAATTTCAGTTCCCTTTAACCAACCTTTCAAAACCAAAATCGAGTTATTCAATACTCAAATTAATTTCACTCCAAACCATCTTATTTTTAATCCATTAAATTTAAATCAAGCAAGGATTCAATTCTGATTTCTAATTTTTTTTCCAATTCTTTATTTATATTCATATAGCAATTTATTATCTCAATCCCCAATAAATTTATTTACCTTTCCCTAAGTTAAATTCAATTCACACAAATCTATTTTAACTTACTTAAGTTAAGTTTTATTTCTCAAAACTCAATTTCCATACTTTCCTTTCTTATTGAAATCATCCGCTCTTTAAAAACCTAGTGTGTGTGTATATATATATTTCAAATCACTTTGGAACCAAATATATATACACACACACACATACTCATTTTGGTTTAACAAACCACTTCCTTTGAATTTTAAAATCAACTTGATTTTACCCAAAACAATTCCTTTTCGAAATTTTCAAACAACCCTTGTTTTCTTACCAAAAATCTCCATATCAGTTTACTATGGTAGCAATCCAACACTTAAAAACTCAAAAAGGAATACTGATGATGTTGCAGTCATCACCAGAATTATTTTCCCACGACTAAAGTGAGTTTAGTGCCTTTATCACCTTAAAAAAATCCATTTAAAACTATACTTCTATTTAAAATATCTCCAAAATAAGAATACTATTATTTATCTTCAAATACTTTGGAATTGCTTCTAAAAATTTCTGGGATTAAAATTTTCTGAATTCTGGTTTGAACCCGTTTGTAGTTTTTACTCATTTTGTATAATTCACTTATACAATCCAATTTGGTTTTTATAACTATTCAATATTTCAAAATCTTATTTAAATCTTGTTTTGGTTATATAACAACAACCAAACACACCACTATAAAAAATTTCAAAAAACTATTCTATTTTATAACAAAATATAGTTTTGGGTAAAATTACGTCATTTACCCGCTTCAAATCCATACCGTGTTTGTTTATCACGTTCAAATGTTTAGAAACTCCTGTCAATTTAGTGGTGTCCCACTACCCGACCATAATTTATATACCACTCGACAGATAGATCAACACAATATAAAACCATTTATATTCACTAAAAATACGCTCTCATATCTATTATTACTCTCAACTCATTCTAGAGTATTACTGACTCTATCTCTAATGAGTAATCCCCACCAGAGCCAACGTTCTCGCTCAACCTTCAGCTCTGATATCAAATGTAAAGGCCTGTAAATCCTTACCTCTTAAGTCGACCATAATTCACATCAGTTCAACTCAAATTGAATGGATAATACGAATCTTTAGAGTTAAGAAGAAAAAATAGAAGAAGAAATATAAACAACATTATAGAATCTCACAGTCGCAATGGAATAAAATATAATATATAATACAGATTTTTATACAAAGGTGTCCATAACTATTTTATACTTACAATCATCGGAGTACAATAATCAATACATCAATCTAGATAGTTATAATAACTTGTCCACATACAGGGGAAATATAGATCAAATATGGAATATACGTCTAAACTCCTCCAGCTCGTCTCCTGAGCTCCATAGTAAGCCTGAATCTGTAATACTCGGCATGACCCGAGCATTATAAAAAATAACACCCGAGTTAGTCTGGAAAACTAGCGTGAGAAAACACACTCAATTTGAATTATTAGAGTTATCAAAATCCTTTGAAAAACAAAGGTATCTCGTAAGACCACATCACACATAAACACGACGGGTTTTTACCTTGCGATAACAAAAAATATTTTATAGAAAATCTAGTGATATTATAATAGTGTCTAAATACAAGTACTTATTCAAATAGCTGAAATTGTTATGTTAATTAAATTCCAGCATACTAGGCTCTACAAACAAAACTATAAGCTCATATTGGAAAATGGATTCCAACAAATGACTGAGCTACTGGGATACCGCCCACCACAGTACACCTCTAGAACAATGTACCGAGGACCACGTCGGGATCCCCTGCTACACAAGACCGGCCTACCTCTAATCTGGATAGACTGAATATGTTATCACCCTGGGTGTTCCCACCCTTACTGTCGAGCGCTCCTTCCATGCACAACCATATCTATAAATAATAGGTTTCCAAGGACATCTAGAAAAGTGATAACATACCCTAATTGTGTGTGACCCACTTAGCCTTGCTGCATCTCCCATGTTTTAGTCATTCCCGATTGACGAGGCTTGAGGCTAAGCGTTACCTTTCAAGAATAATTTTACTTAGAGTGCTCATCGTCCTCCAATGACGATGTTCTGATAACATTCGTCCATACAAGTTGTCCTGAGTCTAGACAAACTGAATCACCGCCTTCATCATCTTCACGGTATTCATTTGTAATGTTCAAACCAGATCGAAGTAGTTTTTGGATAATTTTATCCGATCCCGGTCTCTTCGAAACAATTAACGAAATTGGCCAATTATTGATAGTCGTTATTTAACTATCAATAAAACATCCATAAGTAGTCACTAGGCCCAATTTTATAAATCTCCAAAATATTTATTCCAAAAACATCTTCACCAAGATATATGTACTCAATCTTTTTTAATATTTCTACATTTGAAAATAAATTTCAACACTGGTATCCATAACAGGATATTTCAGCATTTTCAATACATAGAAATATTTCCAACTTCTATTTTTATAACGCTTAGAAAATATTTCTATTCCAAAATCTTTACCACTAAAAATATTTTCCAAACCCTTCCTTTCAATACTTAGGAAAATATTTGTACGTATAATTTCCAAAATCAATTTTTAGATTTAACATGGAAATATTTCACAACTTATCTCTTATGTCTCTGGAATTTTAAATAAATTCTTCCTACGATTTCCAAACCGATTATACTTAACTATATTCCTAACCATCCATTTATAACTCCTTTAAAAGAATTCAAAATCTTCCTGAAGTTATCGCATCTAGACATAGGAAATTTTCTTAAGTCCATAACATTCCATCTATAAGATTTCTCTTACAAAATCTCATCCTTTGATAAACCCACTTACACATTTCGAGAGAATTTATAAATAAACTTGCAATCATTTCAAACCTTATATATATAATGAGTATTTTCTTTCAAGAACAGAAATTTATTTAAAATATGTTTAAGTTATTATTTAAAATATTGAAAACACTTTTATATTATCAATGACTCATTTTTAGATGAACAAATAGATTTTCAAGCTGAATTTAAAAGTTAGAATTTATTAAATAAATACTTAACATTTGAAAACCTACTTACCGAAGTATTTAAATCTCAACTAGTTTAAAATTCCATAGTTTTAAAATAATAAAATTCTCCTTTCAAACAAACTCACTTCTTACAATTTAAAATATATATTTAAAATCTCAATAACCAATTCAATTTATAAATTTCTTTCGACTTCCATCACATCATTTCTATTTCCATTTTCCTTAACCATTTTCGCTTTTCAATAATATCCATTATTTATCTTATCGCATGCTGATATAGAAAGAAGGGAAGTGGCATGCTACCGAAGGAACAAGCGGGGACAATTCATAGGGTGGCTGATGGATTTGAAGGATTGACCAAAATATATTAATTAAATTTTCAAAATGTCCCGATTTACGTAGCTTAAAAACTCAAACCCCTATCGAGGCATGCTGCTAGGCGTTTATAATGTTATACCCCCATTCTAAATGCAATGGCAAAGTTTTCGAGCCCTAATTCGGTCGTATGAAGGAGATAGCTTTTTGGGCCAATTAAAATATTAATTTCGATAGTAATTTCAGTGTGTTTGTATTTCGTACGATAACTCCAAACAATACAAAATTTGAAATTTGGTAATAATACACTACTATGGATCCAACGGAACTTGTTTCGTCGAATTCTGACACTTTGCCTCGGATCGTTATCTCTACGCGTCGATTAAATCGATGATTTCAAAAATCAACAAAAACACTTGAAATTCTAGTGTTAAAATCTTATTAACTTAATTGTAATTTTAAATTCAAAATTTAAACCAATTAAAAAATACAAAACTGTATGACGAAAAATCAGGGTCATTACACTATGGAGATGTATTCTCTTTTCTAAACCAACCAACTAATCTATCACTAACTTCCCAATCAAGTTATTAAATTTTCCCCTTCTATTTATTTTTTCAATTTTAGCACAATTTACTGTAAAATTTCTATTTCTATCGTTTTATTTTGGTTTTTCTTATTTTACATCTAATTTATGTAACTCTAATGTTTTTATTTTAGTCCATATTTGCGAATTCTTTTTTTTAACTATTTTACTCTCGTAAAATGGAATAAAAAGAAGCTAACATTGAAAGGCTAAATTTCAACTTTAAAATAAATGTGAATAACTGTAAATTTCTTACTTTTAGGCTTATGCCTTTCTCTAACTATCAAGCCTAATATTTTTCATATTTAATTGGATTATTATCTTCCTTTTCTATATAAATAATAATTAAATTTAAGCTCGCTTATACAATTTACAGTTTTCAATAGAACTAATTACTGAAATAAATGCTGAGTTAAAATATTAAAGGGAATCTAACGATAATATATCATAAACGCAAAAGATATATAATTTAAACCCATTCACATGTCATCCTTAGCTTCAATCTCTATCCCCTTTAGTTTTCTATGCTTTTCTCCGTTTTTCCTCTTTTTGGTTGGCTGTAAATTCCCTGATTGGTTTGTGCAATTCTCTGATGTGTTTGTACGTATTTCCTTGCTTAAATTTATTTTTAGTTTGGGAAAGGATTTGATTAACAGAGAGAAAAGAAGATGGAGAAAGGAAGAGGGAGAAGAGAAAAGGAATTTGCTGTAAACGATAGCAGCTAATTTAGAGAAAATATTGTGGGCTGGGGTTAAGTTATGTTAAATTTATAGGTGCAGTGAACAGCCGGGGACCATCTGATTAAGCCTAAAAACAATCCTCGCCATCAGAACTTGATTTTTTATGTTAGCTTATAAAGTATAACTCTCCAACGTTATTCATCGTTCCTTTATTATACGACTCTATTAATTCACGATTCCTTCTAAAAAAGATTCTCCATTAATTATCCAATTAATTGGATCATTCATACATACATACATACATACATACATATATATATATATATATATACATATACATATATATATATATATATATATATATATATATATATATAAATCCAATATTAATTGATTCTTATACGTTATAATTTATTACCTATTTGAACACGTCAATTAATACCTCTACTAATTGAATGCATATAAAAGTTACACTTTTTAATTTATTCTTATTAATTTACCTTCATCATAAACCTAATTACTTTGTTTGATTTTTTTATGCATTCCAATTTTTTTATCTTGGAGACAAATAATCCTATAACTGGCATTTTCTTCTAGCTAATTAATTTACATTATTAGCTATTGTAAAAATGTCATATTCTTTGATTAATTAATACCCTTTTTAAAATGCTCAACTAAGTACCAACTAATTAATTGACACGTTTTCCCATTTTAATCGATATCCAAATTAATTCCTATGTGTCACTCTGTAACGATCCAGAATTTTGGATATTTGAAATTGTAATATTTAATTGGTTTTAAATATTTTAGCAGTTAATTTGTAACTTGAGTTTCAAATATAACTATTTATTGGATAATTAAATTGTTGAATTTAATAATTGAAATTGGGTAAAGTTTTAAATTTGGAGTTTTAATCTTGTTAAAAATAATTTAAAGGGCTTATAAAAAATTTATTAAAAATAAAATTGATAATAAAAGTTTTAAATTTGAATCTAAAAGTGATTTGTTCAGTTTTAAAAATATATCTTTTAAATTTACATTTAAAAATAGCTTTCCGGGCACACTCTTGGATTTCGACGAAACCTGTTCCATTGGATCTGTAATAGTGTATTATTATCGGAATTCAAATTTCATAGTATTTGGTGTTAACATTTGGTCATACGGTATATAAACACGCTGAAATTTACACCGAAAATTCAATATAATAATTTGGTCCAAAAAGCTATCTTCTCTATACAATCGAATTAGGACTCGAAACCTTTTCCATTGTGTTTGGACTAGGGGTATAACATTATAAACACCTAGCGGCACACCTCAATAGGAGGTCGGGATTTTAAGCTACGAATTTAAGACGATTTAAATGTAAATAATATTTTTTATGTTGACTTGACAATTTTTTTTCACATCGGCATTTTCCTTTCTATCAAACACTATAGCGACATGTACAAGTGTTTTCCCATCCCTTCCTTAACACACTTTCTATTTTAATCAAGACAACAACAAAAAAGGACGTTGGCCTTTAAACTGAAAAGAAAAAAAATTATATGTATGAGCTTGCATTTCAAAACCTTCCCAGTATGAAACGCACGCAACCCCTTCTTCCTCTTCTCCTTTCACGTTTCATTGGTGAAATTCTAAAAGAAAAAAAAACAAGGAAAAAAATGAATTCATGCTAGTTTTAAAATTTGAAAACAAAATGGCTTAAAAATCTAGTGATAGCCTAAGTTGCAATCTGAGAATCAAAGAGAAGAATGCGGCACCCGGTGTGAGCTCGATAATAATGGCTGAGGATCTATGGCTTGGATTTATGGGTGGTAGGGTCGCAGTTAGGCAAAAGTGAGGTTAGGGTTGAGTTCATCGGAGTATGGAGCCACTTCGGTCGAAGTATGGGAGGTCGCGACTTGGTTTGGAAAGGGTGTTGCGACCTACGGTGAAGGAAAGGCAGGGCTGAGGCAAGTTCGTATAGGTGGAGGCGCAGTCTGCTTCGGTAGGTGGAGACGAAAGCTTGTTCGATGAGAGGAGGATGGTGATGTGGTTGGTGGGATTCGTTGATGAAAGGGGAGGCAAATAGATGGTCAAAAGGTTGGCTATGGTGGGTTTTGAAATTCAGGCGAGCGGCAAAATTTTTGGGAAGAAGCTTTCTATTGGGTCGGTGTTTTCGTGAGATGGCCGGGTTATAGAGAATGGTTAAGACATTTTATTATATATAAAAATGTTTTTTTTTAATTCAAGTTCTTATAAATGCCATAACTCAAAAATGCAAGTGGATTAGAACACAAATTTTTGCATTGTGATGGTAATAACGTATTCTACGGCATAAAACTAATTTGGTGGCATTTAGGGCTTCTAAATTTTTTAGATAATTCCAAACGCATTCGGATTCAATTGAAAACGGAACGCGGATGCAACAGAAAATCAATGTGAGTTAATCTCACTTAATTTTAGATTTACCGCAATTAATTTTAGGCAATTAAAATTAATCATTGATTGGTGGGCTGGATTGATAAATTATTACCAGTTGAATGTGTAATTATATATTGTGTGTGTGTGTGTATAGGAGTGATTGATATTCCCACATATATATATAGCAGATGAGACCCTATGCGTCCCACGTAATAGCGGATGATCCTATATACCACGGTATCTTCCTCAAAGTGGGATTGGTATTTTTATATTGTATTAACATCTGTGAATGTAGAGAAACATATTGGAGGGATTCAACTGGATTCCTTAAAAATGTTGAATTTAATTCCATATTTGTTGATACACGACCTGTTTAAATAATCTATAGTGGATTATAGTGAAATTTAAATTTATTGGATGCTATGGTACACTAGATGGATTTTGGTATTTTAAAATACCATAAATATGAATATTGAATTTTTAAATGAAAATTAAAAAGGAAAATTGATGGGTAAAATAATTATAGTGAAATTTGGATAAATTGAAAGAAATAAATTTTTGAAAAAATAAAATAAATAGTTGATTCAATTTATATTTAAAATTTTTATAATATTGTAAATAGAGATCCTGAATATTAAAATTAAAGATTTGAATGATATAAACAAAAAATTTTAATAATGAATCTTAAGCGATTTGTTCAAGTGTAAAAAGGTTTAAAAAACGAGGTTTAAAATAGTTTGGGAAATAAAATGGAAACTTGAAAATAAAAGATGTAATATATGTTCCTGATTGAAATAAGATTATAAATCGTAAAAAGGAAGTGAGATCTGAAATTAGTTTGGTTTTGGGATATATTTCGATTATGTAAGGGATTAATATTAAATTGGAATTTATTGTAGAAAATCGATTTAAAATCGACTTAAATATTTTAAAATGGTCATGAAAGGGAAACGAGACTTAAGTATTTTAAAATCGACTTAAGTATTCTAAAACGGATAAGTATTTTAAAATGGTTATATTTAAAATTCATAAGTATTATTTTGAAAAAAAATGGAGAGTATTGGTATACTCGCATGGCAAAATCGGGGGCAGTGAGTACCTGCAGTTAAGTCTTGAATTTCTCTGGGATAGAGTGGTAACCATTGAGCTGTGAATCCATAGTTTGATACCGTAGTGGCACTTTCCAAATTATTTTAAAGGTTTTCCAAATATCTTTGAGAGAATAGTTTTGGTGAATTTACTTAACATGATAAGATAAGTATATATTTCGGATAAAGAGATTTAATTTACAAAAATTAAATTAAAAAGAGATTTGGAGTTATTATTTGGAAAAACGAAGTATTGATTGAATGATTGTTTATTTGATAGTTAAATAACCGACTATCGAATCTGGACCCAAAATATAACTTTGGAAATATCTAGGAGAAATACAGGAATTATATGGTACAATTACCGTTCGAGGTGCTATACTGTACGTATAAACTTGTTTCATTCTTCTATGACATTTATAAGAAAATTTGTTCACAAATGGTTAGGAGGTGATCTCTGATCTTATTTTTGTCTGTTTATTTCCTAATGAACAGGAGTTGAGTTTACTGTGAAATAGCGAACGTTTTTTCAAAGAGACCGGGATCAAATTTTTATTCGAAAATCACTTCGATCCAACGAGTACGTTTTCGAAATGAAGAGAAGAGCATGGAGTCGAAGATGGAGCAGTGAATTGCAAGGGCTAATCGCTACAAATCCTGAGGTGGTTCAAATGGATGTAGTAGGAGTAGTAGCTTCGATTACGTTCGAAACCGAACGGACTTGCATGGATGATTGCTATCAGTACATTGTCATTGGAGGACAATGAGCATTCTAAGTGAAATTCCTTTAAAAGGTAATCGTAGCCTCTAGCCTTATAAACCGGGAATGACTGAAAAGCAGGAGATATGCACCATGGCTAAGTGGGTAGCACCCAATTAGGGTATGTTTATCGTCTTTCTAGATACCCTTAGATATTATTATTACGATTATGGAAGGAGCTTGAAAAAGGGTGGGAACACCAAGGTGATAACATATTCAGTCTATCCAGGTTAGGGATAGTTTGGTCTTGTGTTGCAAGGGATCCCGGCGTCATCCTCGGTGTGTTGCTCTAGATGTATACTGTGACCGGTGGTACCCCAGTGCCTAGTCATTCATATGGAATCCATTTTCCAATACGTGCCTTTATGGTTTTGATTGTAGAGCCTAGTATGCTATAATTTAATTAATGTGACAATTTCAGCTATTTGAATAAGTATTCGGACTTAGACACTATTATAATATCATAGGATTTGATATGAAATGTTCTGGTTATCATATGGTAAAAATCCATCGTGTTTATTTGTGGCATGGTCATACGAGATACCTTTGATTTTCCAAGGGTTTTGGTAACTTAATAATTCTCACGATGGTTTTCCATACTGACTCGGGTGTTATTCTATTATAATGCTAGGGTCGGACCAAGTATTACAGATTTAGGATAGGATGCTATGGAGCTCGGGAGATGGGATGAGTAGCGAAGACGTATTACCCATATTTGGTTTATATTTCGCTGCGTATTGTAGGTTGTATATTCAGCTTTTGTGAGGACAAGTTATTATAACTGTCCAGTATTATGCTATTGATTTGTACTCTGATTGTAATGTATAAAAATAGTTATAGTTCTTTTTGTATAGAGATTAGTTGTTATCTATTATATATTGTTCCGCTGCGATTGTGAGATTCTGTGTTGTTATTTCTATTTTCTTCTTCTACCTCGTCCTTCTTTCCACTAATGATCTGGTATTTCTGGCATTTGATTGTTTGGCATGTAATAAAGTGGATGTATTGACGTCGATTTTCGAGCGTTGAAAATCCCGTTCGTGATACCCTATATCAGGGCTGAAGGTTAAGCGAGAACCTTGGCTCTAGTGGGAATTACTCATTAGAGATAGGGTCAGTAGCGCCCTAGAATGAGTTGAGAGTACTAATAGATATGAGTGCGTATTTGTTAGTGAATATAAGATTGTTTTATATTATGTTGATTGATCTATTGTGTGGCTTATGGATTCTGGTCAATATGATAACTAACATTATTGATAGGGATCTCTAAACACTTGAACGAAGCAATTCGACATAATATTGTTTTAAATTAAGGTAAACGATATAATATGACCCAAATTAATTTAATATACATAAAGAAATAATTTTTGTAAATTATTATAGTTAGATATGGTGTGCTTGGTTATTAGGAAATAATAATATCAAACCATTATCATTTGTTGTTGTAATGATTAAATAAAAAGTTGACATTATAACCAAAAGTTAAGAAATTAGTTCATATAACAAAATGAAATTTGTAAATATGAGTTTATAAATGTGATTTATAAATTGAAATAGAAAGGAATTCCAGAGGAATATTTAAAGATGATATGGTTTATAATAAACGATTTATAAAAGATTTAAAGGTTGGAAATTTGGGGATTTAAATCCAGTTGGGTTTGAAAATTTGTTTTTCAAAGTTGGGAAGTAATAGTTGTATTTTTTGGAGAATATTTTTTAATTGAAATGTTTTAAAAAATGTTTTAAAAAGAAATAAAAGCATCGAACTCACTTCGGTCGCTGGAAAATAATTTTGATGATGGTTGTAGCATCATCGATGTTCATTTTCGAGTTTCAAGGGAGGAATTGCTACCTGAATGTTTTGAATTGAGGTTTTGGTTTGGTAAAACTGATTCGATTTTGAAATTTAAAGAATAATTTGATATACCAAGGATTTGGGATATATATGATTTCAAGAATGATTTGAAACACTTACAACAAAAATTTTTAAACTCTGGAGTTTGGTTTAAAATATTTACAGAATGTGAATAAGTCCGAGAACTTATAAAATTTGAATTGAAATGGAAATTTACTTGAACTAAGTTAAATAAGAGAAATTTAAAAATTAATTCTAGTAGGCTAAATATTTAATTAGTAAGTAAATGGAATTAAAACTGAATATCGGAATGAAATTTAATTGAATTATGTTGAATAAAGTGAAATTGAAGAATTAATTCGAGTGGACTAATTAAAGTAAAAGTTTGGAATTTTTTTATTGAGATTTGAAATGAATCAGTAGAAGGGACTAATTTAAAATAATTAGTGAATTAAATATGGGTTGAGATATGGTTGATAAAAATTCATTATTTAAAATTTGGAAGATAAATTGAGTTCAAATGGGAATTGGACCATATTTTGAATAGAAATGGATATAAACCATGGTGGTAAAGTGAAAATAAATATAAGAAGTTGTATAAATATTTATATTAAACTTAAAAATTGATGGTGAAGTTCTTAAGTAAAAATTGGTATTGGAAAATATACCGAGTAAGTATTTTAATGAATATTAAATAAAAGGAGTGTAAAATGACAAGGTGGAAAATTGATAGAAATGAAATAAATGTGAATAAAAGAAATTGATATAGCTAATAATCAATTGAAAATTAATACGTAAGTTGAACATATATTATTTTATTCGCATAACGATTTGATCCAGATTCGAGCACAGAATTTCGAGATAGTTATATCGATCTGAGTTAGGATTTTTCACTCGATTTTCAACGGCGAACCCTGGATGTGGATTTTTGATTGATTTTGGAATTCTCTATCATAGTATACGGCTATGCAAGGAGAATGACGGTTCTAATCAAGGAACCGAATCCGAGTCCGCACTAGAGAGTTGTGTAAACGATACTAGTTCGGAAGTGAAATTGTATGGTCGAGTGAGCGATCGGATTTGATATTGCGTACGGATGATATATGTACACCATACGGGATTAAGTAAAGCAAATATTGAAATTTTTGAAAAGGAATGAATAAAATGAATTTGAATTGTATGTTTAACGACCCACCTTTTTCGACAATTTAAATCGACGATAAACAACACACGTCAGACTCAAACCATTCAAAAGGGAAGATTGTTATGGGATAAATAAGAAAAAAAGGGAAAGAAGGAAAAACCAATATAGAATCTCACAGCAGAATGAAAAAATATAACAATCAAATAAATAGTTCATGAAGCTGTTTTACAAATAACATTTGATTATTCTACACAATACAGATCGGAGTTACATACATAAAAAATGAATAAATGTAGCAGAACAGTATGAATGCAGTGGAATAAATATAATAAATAATAATAGTACAAAATCTTCATCCTCTTCCTCCATAAATAAGGTCATCAACCCTGAAATGCTCAGGCTGACCTGAACAAATTGAAAAGACAAAACACTCGAGTCAGAACTAAAAGATCTTACATAAGTTAAATCAATTGTAAATAAATATGAGTATAACGGCATCGGGGATGTTACGAGGTTTGACGTCTTCTATCCAGTGTCTAACGTGGGTGCAGTAACTTAAGAGATGTTCAGCATTTACATCTCCTAAGGATCCGTTAAACTATCTACTATGTAGTACAGTACGCTATTATAATATGTCTACAGTAAAGTAAAAGTATTGAAATAGCATTAAGGCGTTACCCGTATCCCTCTTAACACATTTTATATATTCCCATAGTCTATACATTACTGTATGCTCCTTCATAAGGTTTACCCAGAAGGCACTCCATAGGTATGGTACAAAACAAACTCGTAGAAGGCGCGACAGGGCATGTGAACACGGCACTCGAGGCAATAACAGGGTATATGTTTGCAAAAAATTGGGCAAACACCTCCAAGTCGTATAATTTAGTCGATTTTATGTTGTTCTTAGCGATTTGGGTGATTTACGCAAATATGTAAAAAGCAGGGACTAAACTGTAAAAGACATACAGATTTATAGTGGTTCGGCCAAAAGGTGCCTACGTCCACTTTATATGTTATTCTCCTTTACTGATCAGATTACAAGTACAAAGCTTTGATCACAAGTATATGAAAGTTGTTTGAAAGTTCTATCCGTGCTTGAGCTCTCAAACTTCTCTGCCATTGTTGTACCCCTGCCCTTCTATTTATAGAGTGAGGCTTGGGGCAGGGGTCTTGGATGTATATAGCTGCCGGTGGGCCTGGGCTGAAGTGATCTGGCCTGGCAACGTTGGTTCGGTAGTAGATGGGTGGACTAGCGTTTTGGTCCGGTGGTAGAAGAGATGGGATTGTTCGGTGTGGTTGATTCACTGGAGGCTGGTCCGGTGAGGCCTTGGATCGGTGGAGGTTGATTCGGTGGTGAGTTGGTCCGGTGAGGCCTTGGATCGGTGGAGGTTGATTCGGTGGTGAGTTGGTCCGGTGAGGCCTTGGATCGGCGGGGTTGATTCGGTAGTGATACTTTGGGTTTGATTCGGCAGGTAGTGGAGCAAGGGTTGGTTCGGTAGGGCCTTGGAGACGTGTTGGTTCGGTGGGACTTTCCTCCCTATGGTTCGGCGATGCTTTCTTCTCCTTGACTCGGTGGTGGTGGAAACGCACCCAACATTTGCCCCCCAAAGCGGGGCATATGCCAGCATATGTCGTGCTTTGTTTTAGGACTTTCGACTTGGACACTTTCATTCGGTCCCAAGCACCGAACCGATTGGTCCGGTCGTTTCTATTTGCCTATAAGTATGGGCCATACACTTTCGTTATTCCTTACTAACTGAAATAGCCGAACCAGATTCTTTTATGCCGAATCTACCATACTGCCGAAACCTGTTTGACTACCGGTCCAGGTAATTGCCGAATGACTTTTATATTTTGAACTGCCGAATGAATCGTGGAGTGTGAGTGCCGAATGAACCTTCGAGCCTTGAGCTACCGGATGAATATGAGAAGTACGAATGCCGAATGGCTTTCGAGCCTTGAACTACCGAATGGGCTTGAGTGCCGAATGAATTTTTAACCCTAAACTACCGAATGACATCATTATGCTTCGAATTACGAATGAGATTCCAAACTGTATGTACTTGCTTGTCTACTTCCCTCGTTCTAACGACGTACTTTTTTTTTGTGTTGCAGATAATGTCTCATAAAGTGAAAACTCGTTCTAATAAGTAGAAATCCAAAGGCATAGAAGAGTCCTCCGTAGTGCCCCCAGCTCAGTCAGAACCGGGACGACATGAACCCACCCCGAGATCACTAGTAGATGGATACGGCCCTCAGGAGCTCCTGAACTCGCCACCTGACTGTTTTCCTAGCTCCCTTAAAGAGGAGCAGCTTGATGTTATATCTCTTTCGGGATTGACAGAGCACGTATGGTGCTGCCAGGGAATGGAGTTATGCCATATGACCCTCCTGAAGGATATTTTGCTTATAGCAGGTAGCATTGTATGTGTGGGGCCATTCCCCCGATCAATGCTTGGATAGTCAGCTTCATCACCTACTTGAAGGTGGCCCCTTTCCAGCTTCAGCCCAACTCTTACGCTATCTTGGTGAGTCTACTCATCATTTTTCATAGAAAATACGGGCGTCCCTTCCAAACCGGGAGATCTGATAGTTGTACAATTTGAGAGGTTACAAGAAGGGGTCTCCATATATCAGCTTGGAATCGGCCGTGTCCTTCAAGCCGGTCCTGGACTTATATTCGAAGTTCAGCATGTTCAAAAAAGAATGGTTTTTCGTTAAGGATGACTTTGTTTCTATCCGTCGCTTCACCTCCGGCTGTAAGTTGAAGCTTATTTATAATTTCTGTTCTGACTGCAATGCTTCTTCTTATGTGTTTTTATTTCTTGCTAGCGACAGGTGGCTTTGCGGTCGTGGAGAACGATCGCCTGGTTCAGATGGCTACGGAGGTAGAAGCCATTTCGGGAAGGGAGAGGTCAGCGTCTTACCTGATCAGGAATGCTACTCTTCTACAGGACAACTTGATTCTACCACGTCAGTCTGTGGTCAAGCAGAGAGATACCGCTGAGGAGAGGGCCGCCAAAGCTAAAGGAGAGGCCACGACGAAGAGCAGCAAGAGGAAACCCTTCTCGATACCTCCAGTTGCCGGGGAGAAGAAGCTCAAGAAATCCGATGGACCCTCCCCTAGCACATATCCAGATGTTCTGGAGGAGGAAAATGTGGAGGAGGAAAGAGGCGAGGAGGAGAGTGGAGGTGATGGAGAAGGTGATGGTGATAATGGTGGCGAAGGACAGAGCGGTGATGGTGCCGGGGCTTTGTCCTCGGGGCAAGCAGGGGAGATCCAAGAGTGGACAGATGATACTTTCCGCCAGGCTTTTGAGGGGTTGGAGGAAGGATCGGTCTTGGTGGAGAAGCCAAGGAAAACTGATAAGGCTGGGACTGGTGCCGATTCATCTTCCAAGAGCATTTCAGCTAGCGCAACTCTGGCGATTCAAGGTGAATTTTTGACTCCTCTTTGCTCTTTTTAACTTCACATGTTTCTTGGATTATAGTCCCATGCATGCTTGTAACACTTGGTTTTTATTCCAGGAACGGGTAAGGCGGCCAAGACATCAAACATTCGGCACCGTCTCGAACAATTCAAACTCCCCAGAGCTTTCGCTAAACCAAAGCCTCCGAACAACCGTTCCGGGGACGTAGTCGGCTACCGTCCTCTTCTCGGAGTTATTGAAGAGGATATTCAAAAGAAAAAGAGGAGTCGCTCCTTATTCGAACCTTCACCAGGTCCTCAGCCCCCAACCCAACCTCTTCATGATATCACGGAGGAGGATACTGAGTTCATACCCTCTCCGCATCCGTCTAAAAATCCTACCGTTACTCAGATTGATCGTTCCGGCTTGGCTCGTAATCCATTTGCGGGTCATCCAGATATGGATCCGGGTTCTCATGATATTTCCTTTGACGAGGTTACTGGTGAGCACCTTCTCCCTCGCAATCCTATGGTAAGGGTGCTTGATGAGGCCAAGTCCCTGGACCTCGATTTGCTTACTAATCGGATTGTAACTATGGGGGATGAAGCTAAGGCAAATATCGACCGGGTTGCTGAGGAGACCAGGAAGTTGATGGGGCATCATGCCCGACTGGTCAAGGCCGGGGAGGAAATTGGGAGTGCTAAGATAAGATTGCGGTTAGTGGTTTCCAACCAGGCCAAGTAACTCGCCGATCAAGCCATCCAGATCTCTCAACACGAGACTGCCTCCAAACGATTAAAGAAAACCATGGAAGAGGCTAGCAGAGCCGAGCTGCGAAAAATGGAGGCCACCTGTAAGGAACGGATCGATATGGCTATTGCAACGGTGGATGAGGTTCGGAAAGCGGATCTCGAGTGGGTAGAGGAGTTATCTGGGAAGCTTGAAGCCGCAGTGCTTGCTCAAGCCAAGCTGAAGGAGGAGATGGAGGCGATGAGGAAATCCCTTCAGGCTGACCGCTCGCGATACCGATCGGAGAGGGATGCTGCCGTTGCAAAGCTGTTGGCTTCTGAGGTCCGAATGAGGGAGTTTGAGGAGAACGAGGGGATGATGGATGAGATGCTCCAGGACATGTATTTCCGTACTTGGAAGTAGGGCAACTTATCCTGAATGGATGATTAACCCCGGATCATGGCCAGGATTTATCTCCGGGCTCTGGAGGAGGCCAAGGCTGATGCGGATAAGGAGGGTGGTGTGGCCTTCAGGATGGATGTAGTTACAGCCCAATTCACTAAGGAGGAGAAAGTGGCGGTGAAGGAGCGTATGCGGCTGCTTGCTGCTGAGTTGGTAGGTGTGCAGTTGGGGGATGATGATCAAGGAATTGATGCTGGTAAGTTTTCCCTTTTAGCCTTTTCATAATTTGGTTGCTTATTGTTTATTTAATGGATTCCTCTCCTGAATTGGACAGGCAGGACCTCTGAAGCGCCAACTACCTCTGGTTAACATGCTGGGAGTTCTGATCCCGCGGTTAAGTAGATCTCGGACGGCCGGCAGGATAGAGGCGAAGCTCCGATGCAGCCGACTCCTTGACTTGATTTGGACATATTTTTTTTGGTCTACTTGACATTCCTGTATATACTAGTCCCAAAACATTAATGTACTTTTAGGCTGTAATTATGTCATTTGTGACGAACGACTTTATTCCTAGCATGTAATTTTATAACATAAGCTGATTCTGTCATATTTGGATGCTGTCGTTATTTTGATGTGTTGCATAAAATATAGTTGTGCATGTATTAGTGATTCAATTGTGTTTGATGCTAAGTTCTTGCTTAAAATATAATTTCATGTCTTGCAATGTTACTGTGATGTGCGAATAAACTATAGTTACATATTTGTGTACAAGAGAAGAAAGTACCGCCCTTCAAGTTTTAGCTGTAGATGATTGTGTAATCGAATATGGAATGCAGCTGAGTGACCTGCCATCCAGCTGTGAGTTCTTATTCCCATTAGTGAGTGTCTCCTATTTTGTGTCCTGTACTTTAGTGATCGTTATAGAGGATAGGAGGAAAGTTTTTATAAATAAAATGGAAATATAAGAAATAGTAAAACTTCCAATCACGGAAGGCCTTCGACGCGCTCAAGTTCGTGGCAAACGGGCTTTGTATCACTTTCCCTAGCCGTGGGTCTTGGAGACATTTGTCACCCATCTTACATCTCTGCGAGGAGTTTTCTTTTTTACCACAGCCGTACTTAAGACACATCGGAGCCGAGATCGCACACGGTAACTACCCGGGCCATTATGGCCCGTAATCGTGGGTATTATTCGATTTACCATGGTCGGCTAGCGCGGGTGCCGATCGTCAACTGTGAACTGCCCCTGGCTGGCCACACCTTATGTTGGGGCTTATAATCGGTTCACAGTTGCCGGCGAGCCGAACGCTGTAATGAGCTGCCTAGGCTATGGTTGGCCTTCTCGGTGGCTTATAATCGGCTCATTACAGTTGGCTTTAAGGGTCGTCACGAGCAATGAGTTAACCCGCAGCAGGGGGATGCTGGAGCAAAAGTGTCTCATTGGCGAGGGCATAGATTTGTATAATACCTGTTAGGTTTTGTCCAGGTGAAGTTGTGCTGTGATGCCCTGAATGGAGATGTCGTCTACACAGGATTTTGTTCAACGGAAAAGGATAAAGCTCAGCAAGTAGCCAAGATATAAAGGAACAAGTTAAAAAAACAGACAAGTTTTTAAAGTGGTTCGGCACAAAAATTCCTACGTCCACTGATTCTCTTTGTTAATTCTCTTTACATGGTCAGTACAAGTTAAGAAAAGTATCGAGGAAGGTGTTGGATGTTCCATGCCCTCTGGAACACCTCTCCGTCCACTGTTGACAAAATATAAGCTCCGTTGTGGAGATCTTTATGAATTACATATGGTCCGTCCCAGGTTGGATCTAGCGCTCCAGGGCGCGGGAAGATTCGCTTGAGGACAAGATCTCCTTCTTGTAAGCTGCGATGCTTGACTTTGGAGTTGAATTGTGCTGCCACTTTTTGCTTGTGAGCTGCTGCTTTGAGTACTGCATCATTTCTTCTTTCTTCGATTAGATCTAAAGACATGTAGAGGAGTTCTTCGTTCTCCTCTGGGTTGTAGTGGATCCTACGGTGGGATGACACTACAGTTTCAACTGGGAGCATGGCCTCCGATCCGTATGCCAAAGAGAAAGGAGTATGCCCTGTTGATGTTCTGAAAGACGTGCGGTAGGCCTAAAGTGCCGTAGGAAGTTCATCCACCCAAGCGCCTTTTGACTTTCCAAGCTTCTTCTTGATTAGAGTTTTAAGAATTTTGTTGACAGCTTCGACTTGTCCATTCGCCTGGAGATAAGCCATAGATGAGAAGCTTTTGTGAATTCCGTGCTCTTGGCACCAGTCGGCAAACTCCTCGCTGTCAAACTGAAGTCCATTGTCCGATATGATTTTGAGTGGAACCCCATACATGCATAGAACATTTTTGATGAAGAAGTTAATAACTTTTGCCGAAGATATTTTATTTAGAGGTTCCGCTTCCACCAATTTGGTGAAATAGTCGACTGCCACTATAGCGTATTTGGCTCCGCCTCGGCCCATCGGCAGTTCGCCAATCAAGTCAATTCCCCATACTGCAAAGGGCCAAGAGCTGGTCATTTGAGTAATCTCATTTGTTAGTAGTCGAGGAATCTTAGCAAATTTCTGACATCTGTCACATTTTTTGACGAAGTCTAAGGCGTCTTTGTTTAAGGTAGGCCAGAAATATCCATATCGGAGTATCTTCTTTGCTAGAGTCTGCCCTCCACTGTGATCTCTGCAACTTCCTTGATGGATGTTGGATAAGATTTCCTTGGCTTCCCTTCCAGCGACACACCTTAATAGGGGGTTAGAGAAGCCGCGTCGATAGAGGATGCCTTCTTGTATTGTGCAGCGGGAAGCTTTCCTCAAGATTTTCTTAACTTCGTTATGCCCGTCGGGCAGTGTGCCATCTTGTAAGTATTTTCGGATAGGAGCCATCCAAGTTTCTTCTTCGATTGCAGCTATCAGATCCTCTTGTTTGAAACTTGAGGCTAGTTGTTTTGAGATGGCTACTGTTCCGGAAATGGTGTTGTTCTTCATGCTAGCTTGCTTTGCCAGTTCGTCAGCCTCTCGGTTCTCCTCTCGAGGAATGTGTTTAATTAAATAGTGGTCCAATTGATCGAGTAGCAGTTGGGTTTTCTTTAAATATGCTGTTAGTCGTTCTCTTTGAGTCTGAAACTCTCCTAGTACTTGGTTTACGATAAGTTGAGAATCACTATAAAGACATAAAGAACTGACTTTAATTTCTAAGGCAAGTTCTAATCCTGCTATTACTGCTTCGTATTCTGCATCATTGTTGGTGGCGGCGAATTCCAACCTTAGGGCATAGTGCAGCTTCCTTCCCCTGGGGGTGATTATCACAATACCCGCCCCCGAGCCTTGTTCATTTGATGCTCCATCTACAAAGAGATTCCACTTGATATCTTCTGCTATTTCAGATTGCTCCTTACCTTCGTTGGTAGCGAATTCGGCAATGAAATCGGCCATGGCTTGTCCCTTGATGGCGGTGCGAAGATGGTAGGTGATATCATATTGACTCAGTTCAATGCACCATTTAAGTAGTCGTCCAGAAGTGTCAGGACGATGGAATACCTGCCTTAGCGGTTGATCGGTTAGAACTCTAATGGAATGAGATTGGAAATAGTGTCGCAGTTTCCGTGACGCGATTAGCAAACAGTATGCTATCATCTCAAGTTTAGAGTATCTGGTTTATGCCCCCGTAAATCTCTTGCTTACAAAGTATACAGGCCGCTGCGCGTGGTTGTCTTCTCTCACCAAAGCGACGCTTAGAGCATGGGAAGATACAACAAGGTATAGGTATAGTTCTTTGCCTTCATTTGGAGTTGAGAGTACTGGTGGTCTCTGGAGGTGTTCGATTAGGTTAAGGAAGGCTGTTGAGCATTCGTCAGTCCATTCGAACTTTCCTTTGTCTTTCTTTAGGGCTTCGAAGAAAGGGATGCATTTGTCGGTTGCTTTGGAGATGAATCTGCTTAGGGCGGCCACCTTTCCATTTAGGCTTTGCATCTCTCTTCGAGTGGACAGTATCTTGATACCTTGCAAAGCCCGGACTTGTTCGGGGTTTGCTTCAATCCGTCTGGCATGGACGATGAATCCCAAGAACTTTCCCGACGATACTCCGAAGGAGCACTTTAGAGGATTCAGCTTCATTTTATATTAGCGAAGTACTTGAAACATCTCATCAAGGTGGCTTACATGATCGTTGGCTTTCCTCGATTTTACCAACATGTCATCCACATAAACCTCCATAGTTGATCCTATTAGTTCCGCAAACATCTTGTTGACGAGGCGCTGATAAGTAGCTCCGGCGTTTTTAAGTCCAAAAGGCATTACTCTGTAGCAGTACAATCCCCGGTCAGTGATGAAACTAGTGTGGTCTTGATCTGGGGCGTGCATAGGTATCTGGTTATATCCTGAGTATGCGTCCATAAAAGATAAGAGTTCGTGCCCGGCTGTGCTGTCCACGAGTTGATCGATTCGGGGGAGTGGGAAGCAATCCTTCGGGCAAGCATCATTTAAGTTGGAGAAGTCAATGCATGTTCGCCACTTCCCATTAGCCTTCTTTACCAGTACCGGGTTGGCGATCCATTCTGGGTAGATGGCTTCTCGTATGAAGTTATTGGCAAGTAGGTTCTTTACTTCTTCCTCGAGGGCTGCTGATCGTTCTTCCCCATACTTCTCTTTTTCTGCTTTACTGGCACCTTAGTGGGATCGATGTTCAGTACGTGGCATGCTACGTCTGGGGAGATTCCAGTCATGTCAGCGTGTGTCCATGCAAATACATCCAAGTTGTGGTGAAGAAAATCGACGAGTTGATCCTTCAACTCTGCTCTTAACTGAGACCCGACTCTCAGCAGTCTGCTTGGGTCGTGTTTGTCTACAGATACAAATTACATAGCCTCTGCAGGCTCGGCGGTGGCCTCCTCTTCTTTGTCCCTAGGGTCTAATTCATTGAAAGGATCACTGGTATATCGAAGAGAAGGGACTTTCTTTAGTTGCTATGCTTTCAAGTTTTTCTTACAGAGAGTAGTCTCTGCATCCTTTCCTTTATCCTTCCTGCGGTTATTGCGAAGTTCAGTTACATAGCAATCTCGAGCGACGTCTTGATTTCCTTCTACTTCCTATCCCATTATATGTTGGAAATTTCATCTTCAGGCACCAAGGGGCCAGGACAATCTGGAAGTCAGACAAGGCTGGTCTTCCTAAAAAGGTGTTGTAGGCCGAGTGGTTATCTATTAGCACAAATGTATGTTTCCGCACAACGGAGCGGGGATGACTTCCTATTTCAACAAAGAGGTCCAATTGCCTGAGGGGCATCTTCGCATCTCCAGTGAAACCGTGCAGTGGTTTGTTGCAGGGAGACACATCCTTTATTGACAGCTTCATTTTGTCGAAAGCATGCTTGAATAGAATGTTTACGGAGCTTCCAGTATCTACCAGAATTCGAAAAACTTCGGCTGGGCCGAACCAGGCAGAGATGACTATAGGATCCATGTGAGGGTACTGCCTTCCTTCTAGGTCTCGCCTATTGAATGTGATGTCATTATCCTCTTTCCGCTTCGGGCGGCGTTCTTCCATGACGGAATTGATGCAGTCTTCATTGTTTCTAAGTGACTTTACATATCTTTCCATTTCTGCCCAGTTTCTGTCCGCGATGTGTGGTCCTCCCGATATTGTATGGACCATATCTTCTCTTGACTGAAACCGCTGGTGTTGTGATTTCTTCCGCCTGTCTCTGGGTGGAGTTGCCCTGGGTTCTCCTTGGCAGGAGCTGGAGTCCTGTCCTGACCCTTTACATAATGTTCCAATCTCTTCCTTCTGATGTGTTCTTCAATCAGGTCCCGGAGATGACGGCATTCATTGGTATCATTCCCATGGGATTCGTGGAAATGGCAGAACTTTCCAGACTTGATTGCGTGATCTGATTCCTTCTTGTACGGGGGGCGTTTATATTTAAGCTCGTCTTGGGTGGCCAGGAAGATGTTTTCGAATGTTTCATTCAAAGGAGTGTAAGCGTCAAATCTTGGTCTTGGCCGATATAGGTGTTTTTCTCCCTTCCTGCCCCCAGCATTGTCTCGAGAGTCATTTCTTCCAATGTCCTTTGCTGCAGCGGGTGCGTTGCCATGAGCTGCCTTGGCTTGTTGCCCTGTCTGTCTTTCGGTGGCATCATCTTCAAGTCTCATATATTTTCCGGCTTCATGGAAGAAATCGGGTAATGTAGCTGGTTTTTCTTTCGTTAATCTTCTAGCAAACTTGGTATCCGGATGTACGCCACTACAAAGAGCCATTAGGATAAGTTTCTCATCGACATCTTGGACTGCGACCTCTGCGGCGTTGAATCGGGTTAGATATTGTTGCAGTGTCTCTCCGGGCTTCTGTTTGATATTAGATAGAGAATAAACGTCCTTGGGTTGTTCCACATGAATGCGGAACTGGCTGATGAACTTTTCTTTCAACTTTTCTCATGAGCTGATGGATCCTTGGGGTAGATGGCAGAACCAGGAGGTAGCTAGATCTGCCAAGAATAGTGGGAAGCATTTACACAACACTCCCTTTGTTGCTCCGCTCATGAGCATATGTTGTGTGTATCTCTGCAAGTGTACAACGGGGTCAGAGGTTCCCTTGTAAGGTTCCATTGTTGGCATTTTCCATTCCCGGGGGGTGATGGCAGTTTCGATATTGCGGGTGAAGGGGCTGGTTACCCTAGCGCCTATCCCCCGATCTCTTTGGTCCCGTTGGATGCACTCTCTGAACAATCGCGCCATCCTTTCATCAGAACTTGGAGTGGATAGAAATGAGTTTGGTTCTTCTCTGCGGGATTGATTCCGTCCAGATAACCTGTAGGGATGGTATCGTCTATTACTCCTAACATTTTTCGGTGGCTGTCTTCGGTCTTCTGGGAGCATGCTGGGGTCAGCCATAGTTGGCCCTTGCCTTGATCTTCCTCTGCTGGGCTCTGTTCTAAGCATTTCCTCGGGTCCAACTTCGGGCTGGACTCCAGCTCGGCCCCGTCCATTGGTGTTCCCATGGTTAGATAGCATGACAGGCTCATCCATATCCGACCCCTGCCCGGTACCTCCCCCGTTGGGTTTGGTTCCAAGTGTTTCCTCGGGTAGGAATTCGGGTAGAGTCTGGGCTCGGCTCCTACCATTGCTGTTTCTGTTGTTAGCCTCTTCGAAGAAGAAAGATCTTTGTCGCTTCCCAGATCCTCCAGACCGGGACTCACCCCACGATTCGATGTTGTGGTTGGATTCTTCAGCATCCCTTAAGCATGACATGAGTTGGTCCACCAAGGCTTCTTGTTGAGATGTGAAGCGGTTAGTTACTTCAGCCACAACCCTGTCCAGATCTACCCTAGTAATTGGTTGTTCCGTAGCAGGGGCTGTCGGATTTGCCTGATTTCCATTTGCTGTTGGAACATCACTATTCTCTTGATCTCTGATTGCTGGATCTAGGATACTGCTAGTTGCAATATTCTTTCCTTTGCTAGCATCTTTCCTCTGCCTGAGAGGCATGTTTTCCAACTAATGAGCGATGCTGTTGGGAAGAAGGTTGAGTGGGAGAAGCTGAAGCTTCTAGCTCGAGCTCTCAGTGAAGGCACCAAAAATGTTTGCACAAAAATTGGGCAAACACCTCCAAGTCGTATAATTTAGTCAATTTTATGTTGTTCTTAGCGATTTGGGTGATTTACGCAAATATGTAAAAAGCAGGGACTAAACTGTAAAAGACACACAGATTTATAGTGGTTCGGCCAGAAGGTGCCTACGTCCACTTTATATGTTATTCTCCTTTACTGATCAGATTACAAGTACAAAGCTTTGATCACAAGTATATAAAAGTTGTTTGAAAGTTCTATCCGTGCTTGAGCTCTCAAACTTCTCTGCCATTGTTGTACCCCTGCCCTTCTATTTATAGAGTGAGGTTGGTGGAAGGGATCTTGGATGTATATAGCTGCCGGTGGGCCTGGGCTGAAGTGATCTGGCCTAGCAACGTTGGTTCGGTAGTAGATGGGTGGACTAGCGTTTTGGTCCGGTTGTAGAGGAGATGGGATTGGTTCGGTGTGGTTGATTCGGTGGAGGCTGGTCTGGTGAGGCCTTGGATCGGTGGAGGTTGATTCGGTGGTGAGTTGGTCCGGTGAGGCCTTGGATCGGTGGAGGTTGATTCGGTGGTGAGTTGGTCCGGTGAGGCCTTGGATCGGCGGGGTTGATTCGGTAGTGATACTTTGGGTTTGATTCGGCAGGTAGTGTAGCAAGGGTTGGTTCGGCAGGGCCTTGGAGACGTGTTGGTTCGGTGTGACTTTCCTCCCTATGGTTCGGCGATGCTTTCTTCTCCTTGACTCGGTGGTGGTGGAAACGCACCCAACAGTAGATATACCAATTGCGAATCTGGACTAGTGGTAACGCATAGCAGCTACTACCGCCCACCTCGGAACATACTCCCAAATCAAATCAAGGGGTGGCTACAGAATCAATCATAAAATACTAGAATGGTATCGAAGAAATGTGTCCGATTGGAGGAATGGCCTCACTTGGCCCGGCATGGCTCCTATTTTAGTCACATCTAAGCTGATTCACGGGAGTGAGGGTCACGTAAATACCTCATACAGAATCATTCGCCAAACTATCCTACTTTATTTCTAGAATCTCCACCACGTATACAGTTGTTAAAGTGGTTTTCAGTATTGCCAGATAGTATGACAATATCCGATCCCGGTCCCTTTAACAACTAAATGCTTATTTCACCCCGGATGGTTCTTTTACATTTCAAAAAGTCAATTCATAATTTATATCAAAATATCATATTCAATTTCAAATCATATCTCTTTCGAAATCATATTCACTTTCAAAAATCACATTCACTTTCAAAAATCACATTCACTTTCAAACCATATTCACTTTCAAAAATCATATTCACTTTCAAACCATATTCACTTTGAAATTATCGGTAAGTTATGTTAGTTATTTCTTCATTTAAAATCATTTTACTCGCTCAAATATGATATTCACGAAGGGTATCAATTCCAAATCCCAACTTAGGTTATATCATCATCAAGGTTTCAAATATAAGTACTTCAACTTTACACTGTCTGATATTATAGAAATAGTTTAGGTAATTATAAATAGATATAGTTTTTAAAAATAATTTATCAAGATTTAAATTTGATTTAATTAGTTTTAAAATGATTTAAATAGATTAAATATAAATTAAATAGATTTAAATTATATTAAAAATGTTTTAAACAGATTAATTATAAATCAAATAGAGTTAAATACATTTAAATTATATTAAGTAGAATTTAAATAGATCAAACAAATTTAAATAGATTAAATAAATTTAAAAAAGATTTAATAGATTTAAAATATATTAAATAAATTTAATTATTTAAAATAGGTAAAATAGATTGAATTGGATTAAATAAGTTATAATAGATTAAAATAAGCGAGAATAGTTTAAATTGATTAATATATTTCAAAGTTATATCCAAACAATTTCAATAACTTAATTCCAAGAAATTCATTTATCTTTGACACTTCAGCTTTGAAATTTCAATTTAAATCCTTTGAACAATTCATTAAGTCAATTTCAATTTCAACATTTACCCTTGGATTATAGAAAATAATTCAGTTTTATATAAATCAAATTTCTTTTTCATAATACCAGTTAACTGAATTCAAAATTTTAATGATTCAAAATCATTTAATTTAACCAATCCGGTGTCTGTATATAATTTTCTACCCTTGGGTCAAGTTATACGAATATTTATCATTTCAATCCGCAATTTAAAATTTTACGGTTATATATCATTTCAAACCGCAATCCCGAATTAAATAAACATCCATAAAATTGCTCGAGTCCATCATTTCAACCCACAACGATTTTCACCTAATCTATATATCATTCTGGTATGAATCTTTTCAACCCATAGGGAACTTGCAGTGTTATAACAATATACAGTACAACATCCAGTCATCCAATATCAACAATCAAACATCCATCACAATCATCATCCAAATCAATCAATAAACATCAATAGATAACTGATAATCAATAACAGATATTAAATTGACAATTTAAATTCAATATTAAATTAAACGATAATTAAATGCAATAAAAATTTAAGTAGAATGACAATTTAAATATACCAAACATCGATCAATAAATTTCTTATCACAGCGTAAATCTAATTTAACCAACGTACCAAATTTTAAAATTTGTGAGTGGGTTAAAACACTCACCATTGATTTTAAATCGATTAAAAATCCAATTTAGGGCCCAAATTCAAACAGTCTCAAAATTCACCGAAACAAGCATCAAAATGTCTGGAATTCCGATACGATCGTAATGGAGAAAACTGTGCATGAATCCATACTCGTATGAAAATGTTATTCGAGTTATAACATTTGAATTTTTAATATAAATTATTAACAATTAAAAAAAATTCAAAAAAAGAACGTACATCATCTTCTCCCATTGTTCACGAACGCAACCCAAAATCTACACACCTCCATCAAAACGCATGCACCATCGTTCGCCTGGTGCCCGATCGAGGACAGTCATCGGGTGCTCCACGCCTATCTCCACCTACGCCAGGAGTCGTGCCCCTCCTGCCTCCACCGTTTGCATGAAAATCAAGAAAAACCCGATCGACTTCAAGGCCAGATTCCGAGAATTCGAGAAGTTATAGCGTAAATCAACCGTTGGATGTGTAGATCTCGTCGAGCTCTACAACTTTGCTTTTGAAAGTTTCTGATTTCCATGCACAGATTGGAAGTAATCAAGGCGAGAAGATCGAGAGTTTTTGGCCATAAAAATAGATGAAAAGGGGCGACCAGGATTTCAGAATAATATAATATTATTTTCTCATTTTACGTGTTGTATTTATAAAGTTAGGTCCAAAACAGTGCAAACTCCAATCGAGGCATGCCGCCTGGCGTTCCTAATGTTTTACCCCCATTCCGAACACAATGGAACTAGTCTCGAGGCCTAATTTGATTGTATCGAAAGATAGCATTTCAAAAATCAAATTATTTTAGTTAAATTCCTTAAATTAATCTCTACGCGTTTCAAGCTTGCAGGGTCAAATGATAATTTCGATCGCTACGAAACTTAAAACCTTACAATAATTCACTATTACCGATCCGATGAAACTGGTTTCGTCGAAATCCGAATCAGCGGCTAAAATGGCTATTTTCACATTAATTAAATAAACAATTATTATTGATTAAATCAATCTTTAATTTCAAAATTTATAACTATCCAATTTTTATCATTTTTGATTACTTGGATATTTACAATAGTTTAAAACAAATTTACATATAATTTCAGTGTTAAATATTACAATAAATACAGTGTTCAATTTCAATTGTAATTAAATCCAATTAAATATAATGTAATTCGAATAAATTGATTTAACTAGATTTCAATCTTTTTATTCAATCATTTATTACTCTATAGACATAGTTAACATTTGTTTATATCTTATTACACTAATATTCTGTAATTATATCTTTTACCACATTAGTTGCAGCATTTCAATTACATTGAATTTTTTGTCAATTTTATTAAAATTAAAAATCTCAATAAATTAATTTATCTTTGTTTCACTCATTTATCAAATCAATTATTACCTTATGAATATAATTAACATTACTATACCTTTTCTTACATTCATAGTTTGCAGTTATCGTCTTAACTCATATTAACGTGATATTTAATTACATTAAATTTGCAATTGATTTCAAATTTAATTCAACAGATTAAATAAATCGATAACAAATGACAATCATTACCTTTTCTTAATTTAATAACATTTGTAAGTTTGTTATCTACACAAAATGCCATAACTACTACCACAACACTACTTTTATCAATTGCGATTAATTCCATGCTATTTCATTAATTAATCCAACATTTAAATTATCAGTTACTTTTTTAACCCAATTATCAATTAATACACACATTATTACAATAAATTTGCAATCTATAACTAATTATAACTTTCTAATCATGGTATTACACTTAAAGCAATTATCAATTACCTTAAATGAATACTATTACATTTCATATATTCTTATTATTAAATCACAAAATTTTTATTTCTTCCAATATTAAATCACAGAACTTTATTAAATTAACTATTTTAATTATCGAAAATTACGGGACATTATAGTATGATTGGATACAATTGGTAAATAAGGTGTAGGTAAATAAAAGCAAAAGGAAAAATTGATGTTAACGATTTCAGAAGAAAATTTTGATTGCCCAACAAAAAGGCATGTGTTTAAATTGCTATATGAAATTTGATGGTTTTTCTGATTGAGTCACTTGGCTTTTGTTTTCTTTTTGGTGATTTGGGCCCGTAGAGGTTGTTTCATAATTTTTCGGATCTAGCCGCACAGAGGAGACGCTGGTGAATTTTTTTGAAAATTAAGGAGTTAGAAAATTTTGATAACTTAAAAATTGATTTTAAATTATAATTTGAACGATTGAGGGGATAATATTATTTGAAATCTATGAACGAGTTGGGAAGTTAGTAAGGGTGATAGTGTGCCTTTAATAAAAAATTGTTTTTGAGAAGTTATATGAGACTGTGTAGTTTTGGGAAAAGTAGTAACGGGTTTGGACCATTCTTCTTACCAGCAATTTCGCGGATGAAATTCTTGTAAGAGGGGAGGAATGTAACGACCAAGAATTTTGGATATTTGAAATTAGAATATTTAATCGACTTTAAATATTTTAATAGTTAATCTTTAACTTGAATTTCAAATATTTCCATTTATTGGATAATTAAATTGTTGAATTTAGTAATTGAAATTGGGTAAAATATTAAATATGGAGTTTTAAGATTATTAAAAATAATTTGAAAGGCTTATAAAATTTATATGAATAATAAAATTGATAATAAAAGTTTTAAATTTGAATTTAAAAGTGATTTGTTCAGTTTTAAAAATATATCGTCTAAATTTACATTTAAAAATAGCCTTCCATGGCACAGTCTCGGATTTTGACGAAACCAGTTCCATCGGATCAGTAATAGTGTATTATTATCGGATTTCAAATTTCGTAGTATTTGGAGTTAACGTTTGGTCATAAGGTATATAAACGCGTTGAAATTTACATCGAAAATTCAATATAATAATTAGGTCCAAAAAGCTATCTTCTCCTTAAGACCGAGTTAGGACTCAAAACCTTTTCCATTGTGTTTTGAAATAGGGATATAACATTATAAATGCCTAGCGGCACGCCTCGATGGGGCGTCAAGATTTTAAGCTACAAATTCGAAACGATTTTAATTTAAATAATATTTTTTATGTTGACTTGACACTTTTTTTTCACACAACCTTTTCCTTTCTATCAAACAATATACCGGCCTGTACGAGTGTTTTCCTATCCCTTCCTTAACACACTTTCTCTTTTAATTAAGATAGAAAAATAAAAAAGGATGTTGGCCTTTAAATCGAAAAGGAAAAAATTATATGTTAGAGCTTGCATTTCAAAACCATACCGGTACGAAATGCACGCAACCCCTTCTTCCACTTCTCCTTTCTCATTTCATTGCCAAAATTTTAAAAGAAAGTAAAAAAGAGGAAAAAAAATGAATCCATGCCAGTTTTAAAATTTGAAAACAAAATGGCTTAAAAATCTAGTGATAGCCTAAGTTGCAATATGTGAAGCAAAGGGAAGAATGCGGCACCCAATGTGAGCTCGATGGTAATTGCCAAAGATCTAGGGCTTGGATTTATGGGTGGCAGGGTCGCGGTTAGGAAAAACCGAGGTTAGAGTTGAGTTCATTGGAGTATGGAGCTTCTCCGGTTGAAGTATGGGAGGTCGCGTTTGGGTTTGGATAAGGGGTTGTGACCTGCGATGAAGGAACAGCATGGCTGAGGCGGGTTCGTACAAGTGGAAGCACAGTATGCTTCAGTGGGTGGAGATGGAAGGTCGTTCGATGATAGAAGGATGGCGGTGTGGTTAATGGGATTCGTCGATGAAAGGGGAGGCAAATCGATGGTCAAAAGGTCGGCCATGGTGGGATTTGAAATTAGGGTGAGCGGCGAAAATTTTGGGAAGAAGCTTTCTGTTGGGCCGGTGTTTTCGTGAGTGGTCCGTGTTATAGAGAATGGTTAAGTCATTTCTTATATATATAAACTGTATTTTTTAAATTCAAGTGCTTATAAATGCCATAACTCGAAAATGCTAGGCCAGATTGGAACATAAATTTTCGCATTGTGATCGTAATAACGTATTCTACAGCATGGAACTGATTTGGTGGCATTTGGGGCTTTTGAAATTTTTAGATAATTCCAAACGCGTTCGGATTCAATTGAAAATGGAACGTGAAAGAGACAGAAAATCAATGTGAGTTAATCTCACTCAATTTTGGATTTACCTCAATTAATTTTAAGTGATTAAAATTAACCATTGAGATGTGGGTTGGATTGATAAACTATTATCAGTTGGATGTGTTATTATATATTATAGTGTGTGTATATATTAGAGTGGTTGATATTCTCGCATATATATATATATATATATATATATATATATATATATATATATATATATAGCAGATGAGACACTATGTGCCACGCATAATAGCGGATGACCCTATATACCGCGATACCTCCCACGAAGTGAGATTGGTATTTTTATATTGTATTAACATCTGTGGATGCAGGGAAACAGGTTGGAGGGATCCAACTGGATTCCTCAAAAATATTGAATTTAATTCTATATTTATTGATATATGGCCTGTTTAAATAATATGTAGTGGATTATAGTGAAATTTAAATTTATTGGATGCTATGGTATTACTGGATCGACTTTGGTATTTTAAAATGCCATAAATATGATTATTGAATTATTAGAAGAAAAAGAAAAAAGAAAATAGAAGGTTAAAATAATTACAGTGAAATTTGGATAATTGAAAGAAATAGATTTTCGAAAAAAATAAACAAATAGTTGATTCAAATTTATATTTGAAAATTTCGTAATATTGTAAATAGAGATCCTGAAATATTGAAATTAGAGATTTGAATAATATAAACAAAAGGATTTTTAATAATGAAACTTAAGCGATTTTTTTAAGTGTAAAAAGATTTTAAAAAAAAGAGATTTAAAATAGTTTGGGAATTAAAAAGGAAATTTGAAAATAAAATATGAAATTCATGTTCCTGATTTAAATAAGATTTTAAATCGTAAAAAAGAAGTGAGATATGAAATTAGTTGGGTTTTGGGATATATCTAGATTATGTAAAGGATTAATATAAAAATGGAATTTAATGCAGAAAATTGATTTAAAATCAACTTAAGTATTTTAAAACTGTTATGAAAGGGAAATGAGACTATGGAATTTATAAACGAAGTTTATAAATAAGGTGAAGCAATTATTAGTGGATAAATTGAAGTTATAATTCCACGGTGAGGATTTATAAGGAGATGGTAAATTCGTCTAAAAATAAATGGTAGATTATTTTCTTTTGAAATATGGAAAGGAAATTTACGGAAGTGGGACATGAAGTAAATTGGGATAAATCGAGAGAGATTTAAAAAGATTAAACTGGTTATATTGAAATTAGAAAATTTTATTTTGTCGAGGAATTGGTTTTGTTTTAAAAGAAAGGTTTTTAGTTATAAGCTGGGAAATTTTTAAAAGTGTTAAATAATATTTCAGAATTTTTCTAGTTGTTTTAAAATTGTTAAAGTATATATTAATTAAGTTAGTTATAGTAGTTAATTATTATTAAAGGTTTAATCTGTATTATTATTTTAAAAGGATATTTATTTAATATTAATATTTTATATAATAGCTTTTATTTAAAAAGTAGTTTGTCTAAAGTTAACTTGGAAATTATTACACAAATTTCATAAGTATTATTTTGAATTTTTTTTCGGAGAGTATTGGTATAATCGCATGGTTAAATCGAAGACAGTGGGTGCCTGCAGTTAAGCCTTGAATTTCTCAAGGATGGAGATGTAACCATTGAGCTGTGAATCCATGGTTTGATACCGCAGTGATACATTCCAAATTATTTTAAAGGTTTTCCAAATATCTTTGAAAGAATAGTTTTGGTGACTTTACTTAACATGATAAGATAAGTATATATTTCGGATAAAGAGATTTAATTTATAAAAATTAAATTGAAAAGAGATTTGGAGTTATTCTATGGAAAAATGATGTATGGTTGAATGATTGTTTTTTTGATAGATAAATAATTGATTATCAAATCTGGACCCGAAATATAACTTTGGGAATATCTAGGAGACATATGACAATTATATGGTACAGTTGCCATTCGAGGTGCCATACTGTACTTATAAACTTATTTCGTTCTTCTAGGGCGTTTATATGGAAATCCATCAACAAACGGTTGGGAGGTGATCTCCGATCTTATTTTCGTCTATTTATTTACAAAAGAATCGAGGCCGAGTTTAATGGAAATAGCGAATGTTGTTTCGAAGAGACTGGGATCGGATTTGTTATCCAAAAATCACTTCGATCCAATGAGTACATTTTCAAAATGAAGACAAGAGCTTGGAATCGAAGATGGAGCAGTGAAGTGCAAGGGCTAATTGCTACTAATCCCGAGTGTGATTCCAAATGGATGTGGTAGGAGTAGATCCATCGGTTCCATTCGAAACCGGAACGGACTTGTATGGATGAATGCTATCAGTACATTGTCATTGGAGGACAATAAGCATTCTAAGTGAAATTCGTTTAAAAGGTAATCATAGCCTCTAGCCTCATCAACCGGGAATGACTGAAAAGCATGGGAGATGCAGCAAGGCTAAGTGGGTAGCACCCAATTAGGGTATGTTTATCACTGCTCTAGATACCCTCAGATATTATTACTACGATTATGGAAGGAGCTCGGAAAAGGGTGGGAACACCCGGGGTGATAACATATTCGGTCTATCCAGGTTAGGCATAGTCTGGTCTTGTGTTCCTGGGGATTCTGACGTGGTCCTTGGTACGCTGTTCTAGATGTGTACCATGACAGGTGGTACCCTAGTGCCTAGTCATTCGTATGGAATCATTTTCCAATACGTGCCTTTACGGTTTTGATTGTAGAGCCTAGTATGCTGAAATTTAATTAATGTAACAATTTCGGCTATTTGAATAAGTATTTGTACTTAGACACTATTATAATATCAGAGGATTTGATATGAAATGTTTTGGTTATCGTAAGGTAGAAACCCATCGTGTTTATTTATAGTGTGGTCTTACGAGATACCTTTGATTTTCAAAGGGTTTTGATAATTAAATAATTCAAATTGAGTGTGTTTTCTCACGCTGGTTTTCCAGACCGACTCGAGTATTATTTTATTATAATGCTCTAGTCAGACCGAGTATTACAGATTCAGGATAGGATGCTATGGAGCTCGAGAGGCGGGCTGGATGGCGAAGACGTATTACCCGTATCTGATTTATATTCCACTGTGTATTGTAGGTTGTATATTCAGCTTTTGTGAGGAAAAGTTACTATAACTGTCCAGTATCGTGCTATTGATTTGTGTTGTACTCTGATGATGTAATGTATAAAAACAGTTATAGTTCTTTTTGTATAAAGATCAGCTGTTATCTATAATATGTTGTTCCGCTGCGATTGTGAGATTCTGTGTTGTTATTTCTATTTTTTCTTCTTTTCCCTAACGATCTGGTATTTTCGGGATTCGATTGTTCGGTACGTAATACAATAGATGTATTGATGTTGATTTTTGGGCATCAAAAATCCCGTTCATGACACACTCAATCATACATTTATTAGTTGTACATATTTAAACCGCCAATTCATTGACCAATTATTTTCCATATAAGTTTCCCTCTTTTATTAATTGACGCTTACTTAATGTCTTTAATTAAATTCTCAATTAATTTATTGCGTCAATAATAAATTAATATATGTATGTTACCATTTACCTTATTCCCCACGTACATTTTCATTTATTAGAGGATCCCTTAATTAATTAGTGCTATAAAAGTGACATATTCTCTTACTATTTAATGCCTCTATGTCTCTTAATTAATTCCTCTTTTAGTTGATTGATGCGTCAATTAATCACACACTCATTGGTTTGCATATATCTATGTAACCTCTTAATTTTTTTTAAATGAATATATTTGACATTTATATTTTTCATTGTTTTGCAATTATGTTAATTCAAGTGATTTTATTTGTCATTAAAACATGGGTGTTACAAATCCATAAAAGAGAAAATGTATTTGAGCCACAATTCCAGCTTAAATCAAAAATCTCCAAAATCTACCTAAATATAGAGTATTGTATTACTAAAATCTAACAATCTCTACCTTGATGAAATATTTCATAAATGTTATCCAAGCTCCACCTAGATCCTTAAACTCCAAATAATCTCTAATATTAGAATGGAAACAAATATATCCATCCAAAAAAACATAATCAACCTCTAAACCACCTAAATTTGCATGCCTGCTAATTGAACATGCATATCATTAATAAATCAAAATTACTTGTAATGCCACAAAGGTCTCCAAACAAACTTTGTGGTTTTTCGTTGCATGCTCCAACTTGATTCTAGAAAATTTTCCGCTTCAAAACCACTTTTAGAAGTCCCTTCATTCTCCATTGTTCTTCCAAGCAACTTATACACATTGTTGCTTCCTCATTTTGCATGCAACACCTCCCTATTGCACTTTCATACCCTTGTAACTCCACCTCGAGTTGAAAAGTTGCAGCCTTTTCCTTCCGACCACCCCACTGAATTAAGTTTCTTTTTTATTTCTCGGACATGTCTAATTTCCATGAATTTCACCTCTTACCCATCATACATTTTCAGCCTAACCGAACTTATACCCTTAACTTTAACATTCCCACCACTAGTGGACTCCAGCTTACTCTCTTACTCCTTATAATAAATAAATACTTCCTTTTGGTGACATATATGAAAACATGCACTCGAATCAAGCACCGACTCATCTCCTTCTTTTCCGTCAACACAGAGAATGTCATTACTAATACCAAAATTTACCTTGTTGTCGCTATCTTCAACCAGCTTGTCTTTTTCTTCCTCTAATGCTTTCATCCTTTCTTTGTCCTTTTTAAGATTATTGCAAATTAGTTGGTGACCAAGTTTTTCACAGTAATAGCAGATAAAATCTATCTCCATGCTTGATCTATTTGATCGCCTTTCCATATTTGGTTGGTTACTCCTCCTTGCAAAACGCACCTCTCCTATTGGATTTTCGATTTCCTCCTTTTCCTTATCTTTTTATTCCATTAGATGCGTCCTCTACATTTCCTCGTTAAGAAGGTTACTAACCACCAATCTCACTGAAACAACTCCACCTAAATTTGAGTTGTTTAATGCAACTAGAAGTGTTTCCTACTTCTCTGGTAATGAACTAACTAATATCAAGACTTGTGTCTTATCATCCATCTTGTAATCTACAACCGCAATTAGATCATAATTACCTGGAAATCATCGAGATGCTCTCCAATGACCCACCTTTGTTGAGCTTTAAATTAATCAATCTTTTTTTAAGAAGTGTCTTGTTTGTTGTGGAGTTCTTTGCATAGATTCCTTCCATTTTCTTTCAAATTCCAAAAGCAAATGTTTCATTAGCAACAATATGAGACATTGTATTCTTCAAAAAACACCAAATAGCCGCTGTAGCCTTCCTATCCAAAGTCTTCCATTTTGCTTTAGATACATCAGTAGGTTTCTCTCCTTTATTCTCCAATGGTTGGTGAGAATTATTAAGATATAGAAAATCCTCCATATTTTCCTTCCATAACCCCCAATTTATCACATTAAGTTTTTCAACACATATATTCTCCATAACCAAAACTCTCTTCAAAAAAAATTATGTAGTAGGCTCAGATACCAACTGTCATGATTTTTTTCTAGGATCCCTGGACAATTGGATTTTAGAAGAGATAATAAATGAAGAAAAATAATGAATAACAAATTCCTCCAAATAAAACTTTTATTAATTCAACAGATGATTATAAGAGAGAACCTAAAAATTAAGAACATATCTCAATCCCTAAAAACCCAAAAAATAACTTTTCCCTCACACATCTAATGAACTATGTACATGCCTATTTACAGTAATCTTGATTAAATGCATTCTTTAACCAGTCATTGATTATTTCCATCTCCCAAAATAAAATTTTCCTATGTAGATAGTTCTTTGACATTCTTAATGCAATAAATGAGGTAACTAATTATCTTTAAAATCTATAAAAAGAGGCAATGTAGTTGAGTCACATTTCTACCTCAACTCAAATATCTTCAAAACCTACTAAAATATGGAATATTGTATCAGCAAAATCTATAAAAAGTGAGGTTGAGAACTGAAGTTGCTTCAAGCAATAGGCGTGGAGATGCTTGCACCAGGGGAGTAGCAGACCTAGAACATGAAACGAGCATAGTGGAGGTTTTCAAGAGATGTGAGCTAAAAAAGTATCAATTGCAGTCTAAGGGGAAAAAATGGAAAATATAGAGGGATGGAAAGGATTGCAAAGCGGTAGAAGAATTCAGGATAGGGACAACTAGGTGGAAATAGATGAAGGGAATAAGATTTGAGGAAAAGAAATGTGGCGACTACAAAACCCTAGACACCATTACTTAACATGTTAACTATTACACATAATAAAATAATAATTATACCTATGCATTTGACATAAACAAACTTTCATATAATTATCCAAAATAATTAAGAAAATAAATTCCAAATTTATTTCTTTGACTATGTGGACAACAAAATATCATGGTTTAAAAATCAAAAATTCAAGATATCCATTTTAGATTCACATCAATACACATGCTTGATTAGAACCAAAACAAATTATCACTGTATGTGTATGCGTTTAAATCATTTAATGCCTCAAAAGGGGTTGATTTATGAATACATAAAACAAAAATAAATAGATCAAATTTCATTGTTATTTTTTTTTTGAATTTTATTTATAAAACAACACATGTAAAAAATGAAATTTCAATAATATACAATGGCAATTTAACTACATGTTAGGACATTAATTTGGGTTAGGTGTGAAGATGTATAAGTATATAGAACAAATACATATTTACCTTTGCATGTCCAACTTTTATGACATCTCAATTTGTAAATCGACTCTTAGACTCCTTGAATCAAATCCCGATCATGCTAGAGCCGAATGAACCATGTTTTTTATTTTATTTGATATGATTTTGAGCGAAAATTTTTGGTTATGGGGGAATGGATTAACGAGATGGAAATTGTGAATGAGAAGAGAGAAGGAAAAATAAATTCTGAAACGAACGAGAGTATTATTTTATGGAGAGAATAACTTTTTTTCTCAATCTCTCTTTAAAAGTTCCTCTTTTATTTTTCAATTAGTTCTAGATCAAATACCTAGATGATCCCCTCTCCATTTATGGTCGACCATGCATGGTCCATTAATGAACCAAAAAATAAAAAAAGCCATTAACTAATTATTGATCTTTAATGCTCGTCGATATGTGTGTATACAACTTTTATATACACATCGAAATAATCATTAATTGCACCCAAAAAATTTTATGAGCTGCGGCGCCCCACCCCAGGACCCACATTAACAAAGAGAATTACTGGGTAATACTGTCTGCTAATGCGAAGAATAGGACTGGTTATGAGACCATCTATAGCCTCGTCTTAAACATCTAATAAATACATCGATAAATGCTCTATTTTTTTCTATCTTAAGTGGATCGATATATTCAATAAATGCTTAATACAAAACTATAGGTGGCTATCGGATCTATCAGAACAAAATACAATAGCTAAAATGTATATCACATCACAGAACAACAAACAGCAGACACACACACACACACACACACACACACACACACACACAGACACATCATGATACAATACAAAATGATACATCATAGTGGTTTGAAGACCACAATATATACAATGAGCCAAAAATATACATATAGTAGAGTCATCAAAAGACTGCAACAAAATGTGATAATTAGATATATCCAAGGGGAAGCAAATAGGCTAAGTCCAAAAGAGGTACCTAACCTGAAACGACTCGACCTGACCCGAGTATAAAATACATGCATCAGTCTAGCTAAAACAATCGATTTAATAGGATAAACGATAATATAAGGCATGAGGATAAGGGTGATAATTCTTCTCAAATGAGAAGGAATAATTATAAGTTCATGTGATTACTTCAAGTGATGAGGTGGTATCACTAAACAAATATATAACCTCAAAGAGATAAACTTCATAACAAAAGCACTAAGCATAGTATGCCTCATATCGTCGGCATATCCTAAAACAACAATAATGGTTTAGAGAAACCATAACTCCTAAATAGGAGAAATCTCGAAACCCGCCATAATGGCAATCTCAAATGCATAAAAATACGCCATAAAGGCAATTACATATATCTCCAAAATAGGAGAATATAAATCTCAAATAAATGCCAAGAATGGAAAATCTCAATCTCAAATAAACACCAAGTGTTGGCAACTCAAATCACAAATATAGAACTCAAATGAGTTCAAATTTCCAGAGATTTGACCACTATTTATATGATATCTCAAATGGCTCAAATGGCCAATAATGTAAAAAGGCGATACCCTTGGAAAATCACTAATAATCATGAAATCATCTCAAAGATATAGCACATGCTTTTGGCCAAAGCCTACCAAGTACTATTCTCTCAAAATAAGGCACCACTTTTCGAAGGAAAACGCCCCGAAGGACAATTACGTTGCAATGACAAATATCCTGAAGGACAAATACGTCGTAAAGACAAACATTCTGAAGGATAAATGACCCAAGGGTCCAGTACTAGCAAATACATCTCGAAGAAAAATGTGTCACAATCTCTTAGGTAGGAAGCCAAAACGTGTTAACGTGCGTCTCATACCACACATTCCAATCCAACGGTTTACTAACCACTAGTAAACGCCACACTGGAAAGCAGTAAAATGTTTACCTCGTCTCATCGGTAAACACGACCTGAAGGTTAAAACGATCAAATAGACAAGTCAGGAATTAACCAATAAGATAAACACGTGTCCCATACCACATGTTGTACAAGACCGTTTAATTCTCCTTCTCATTCGCTAAAATAGTAAAAAACGTGTATTTTATATATATTATAATTTATTAGAGAAAACAAGCTTTTAAAACAATTTTTCGAAATCGATTAGAAAACAATCTTTGAAAATTCCCTTATTATAGAGAATATACAGATTTTATAACTTGTAAATAATGGAAAAATATTATATAATAATTATTTCAAAAGCCAATTTATTTTAAAAGTTATTTCAAATTCGTTAGGAAAAACCTGTGCTCGAAATCAAAGAAAACATCGAAAAATACTCAAAACCGACATTCGAATTCATTTAAAAAACAATTCAATTTGAATATCAAATTCTCCAAAATCTTGGCTAGCCTATTGATATGCATCATAGTCCTCAAAACAGTTTAGAAATATCATAAAAACATGAAGTAGAAGTCAAAACTTGGATGGAAAAAGAAGGCGGAACAGAATAAAAATGCATAGGTAAAAACAATACCCTCGTCCGAAATCTTCTACTCGTTCAACTTTTGTATATAATTTGAATTGCTTAATGACCTCGTAATTGTTTGAAATTTGACATACACAAAGAAGAACAATTTATCTATGAATTGGAAAATACTCACTGAATTCTGACATGAAATGGGAAAGATATGGAATTCCAAACATGCATTCAGGCCACGTTGAATTCTGCCTAAGTCTGGAAACTCTCTCTAGTTCAAATTTCAGGCATGAAATAAGTGACCACACGACCTCTGATGGAACCAAAAATTGGCATGCATATAGTAGAAAACTTCAAATTTTAAATAAAAAAGAATAGATGAATTGCGATAGGAAATGAAAAAGATACGTCGTCTCAAACATGGACTCGGTCCATGTTTGCAGCAGCTTAGAAAACAGAAATATGCCCAGGTCTGAAAACCATCTCGGTTCAACTTACATGCATGAAACAGAGGACCAAACGACCTCTGATTCAATTGAAAATTGATATGCACATAGTAAAAAACTTTAAATTTCAAATAAAAATAGAATCAATGAATTCGATAGGAAATGAAAATGATACGCTGTCTCAAACATGGACTCAGGCCATGTTCGCAACAGCTCAGAAAACGGAAATATGTACAGGTGAATTACAATGCTCATATTGATTTTGCAGTGCAGTTTTCAAGCATCGAACGAATATGTTGCAAATTTGGCATACATATACTACAATGCACAGGCTATTAACTAAAGAAAATCCGAAAGTATTTCATTGCCGAAATTGGAAGAAAATGACGTGTAAAGTGATTTCCAAACTTAGTTTTCACAGAAACAAAATATGAACATAAAATCAATATACTGAAGCTATTTTTGCTTAGATTTTGGCATTTTGAAGCTTAGCTTCAGCTAGCATTGGTGAATTTTGGTACTCACCTTGTTTTCGAAGTGCAAAACATGGATTTTTTGCTGAAAGATTGGTTGTTACTGCCTTGTAGAACCTATAAAAAAGAAGAATAGATACGTGCAAACAAGAAAAAGACTGTTAACAGACAATCTCTTCTAAAAAAGATTTTGATGAAATATTTAGGTTTTGGAATTAGATTACTGTTAATTTCACCTTAGATTGATAAAAATCTCAACTTGTCTGAAGAAATTTTTAGTCTGAAAGCTTGGATTGCAAAATGGTGGTGGTTTTCTTTCTTCTCTCTAGTTTCTGGAAATGAGGAAGTGAAGTAATTTTGTACGTACAGGTAAAGTGTTTTTCTCTCTTTTCTTATTTCTGGTTTGGGCTAAGCCGACTTTGGAGCCAAATAGAAGAAAAACTGATAAGCCTAAGTTAATTAAATCACACTTATACAAAAATGCACAAGTATACATTATGCTATAAAACAATGACATTGTCTTCAAATTTTTACACAAATAAAATATGTAAACCTACATACATATGAAATAAAATATTTTACATCCTATAAAAAGATAACATTATTTTTAGAAACATTTTTATTGTTAAAAACCTTATTTTTACATAAATACACAATTTACACAAATAAATGCATAAATCCGTATTTTTAACTTCAAAAATTCTTTTAAAATTATTTTCTTGCATAGAAAAATATTGCAAACCATTTCAAACTTAATTTATAACCAAAACACATTTTTAAATCAAATTTCACCTTTTAATTAAATTAATAGCCTTTAAAAATCAAAGACTTCTTTTAAAAATTATTTAAAAGAAGTAATTGGCAAAAATTAATAAAATTATTGCATTTTCACTAAATAAATCATATTCCATTCATTATTAACCAAAACAAACAAAATAAAGTTTCCAAACTTTATTTTTACATTTTATTTCCAAAGTTCAAATTGTTTATTCCAAATAAACAATTTGAGATCTCCAATTTTGTTTTAATAGAATTAAATTATAACTGCCATTATAATTTAATATTAACAGGTAATCACCAAAACCAGGGTTGTTACAGACTCCCTTCTTATGAAAATTGTGTCCTTACAATTTCTAGGGAAGACTTTGTATTCAACACAAATTATTTCATCAAGCAAAGGAGGATAGTCAAGCTTGAGTTTAGAATTTCTCACTCACGACACGGGATGATAAAAATAAAGGTAAGATAGCTCGATTAATTCTTTGGTTTCCCAAATGCTAATATTGGGATTAGTGGACCATTAAATTTCTATGAGAAATACATCATGATTTCGAAGGCGTCTTACCTTCGAAACAAGAACATAGACAGAATACTACACAAAAGATCAATCGAGTGAGATTAACCTCTCAGAAGCTTCTCGAATTGAGTCGGGATTTAGCATTACTTTATCCCGGACTCCAATCAACAACATAATTATCGACATGACCTTTCGCATGATACTATGAAAGGAACCACATCAATATAGGATTGACAATAATAGAGGTAAAAAAATTCGACGAGGGGTGGTTTCTTCAAACGTCTCAAACTCAAACGACCGGAAAAATGCAAGTCGTCAGATAATTGCACAAAGGCAACACAAATACAAGAAATGGATATTTATATTCCAATTTTACTAAAAAAATATTTTAAGATTATCAAAATCCTTTTACTACATAATCAAATTCTCAAATTTCAACATTTTGAAAAAAATTCAAAACCTAATTCAAAAATCCAATTTCACTTAAAAACCTAGCTTCAATTTGAAAGATTTGAAAATTGAAATTGTTGCTTACACTCAAAATCAAAGAACACTAGAAAGAACTCATCAAGATATTCCTAGAATACTCGATTCACGAGATTGAAGAATAAGCTAGAGTGTTCACAAAACTGAATTGTATAATGAGCCACACGCATGAACCATACGAGTGCAGTATGCGGTAAGAGGAATGATATCCTCCGCAACTCGTAGCTGATGAAAATTGGTGCAAGGTCAAGCTGAGGAAGATCCTAACACCACTCAATAAAGTAAATAAATCCTCAATCATAAGCAACAGATAGTCGTTCTAACGGTTAACTTGTTAAGCTTGTGAAAATGGATTCAAAGCTTAAGAATACTATCAAATTTCTAAGCAAAGATGACCGTGGTACCTCACAGTAAAGGCTGGACTAAATGAATTGCTTGGTTTCACGCTTCAGTAATTACTTCTACAGTTTCTCATTTCCCCAGTGGACATCCCCGTGGAAGGACGACTAACAAACTAAGAACCATGGATGAGGTCAGCACAAAACTCAATTGTTCAATTGGGTAGCAAACCCGAAATGGACTCACATATATCAACATAATTACAAATAATTGGAATTTGAGATACTTCATCATCTCGAAACTCAAGAATAATAAAGACACTTCAGAATTATTTTTCACACATTCCGAAGAAATAGAGACACTAATCAGCCGAATAGGATACCTAACATGTAGGATCCTTTTAGAGTATAGGATTGGACTTGATAATAAGCAAGTCAATCCATCCCCAAACCCATATTAAACTCAAGGTAATGACTAATGTGCTTATTTGCACCAAAAGGAAAACTACAAAGATCAACCCTAGTATTGTCACACGATAAGCCGAGTATTGCGATCCCCTTAATAGGATTAACAACTCTCAAAGAAGTAACAAGATAAGAAACATCCAATGGTACCAACAAGCTCCTTCGATACGAATGTGTATCAAGCACTTATATCGAAGAGAACTAGAATAAAATAATTAGGATAAGGATTATTCATTGGATAAGATATCATTAATTCTATCGTGGAATACTACGGAATAAAATATATTCCTAGACATATTCCAAACTTATATCTACCACAAAGGACATGAAAAAGTCAAGGACACGATGATTAAGGGATTTGTGACACTTTTACTATACTTGGATGTATTGTAATATATATTTATGTTCTGTGTTTATCACATATTGTTCTGAAATCAACTGTAAAACCAAGCTGTGACACCCCACTCCGAGACTCATATTAACAAAGAGTGTTACTGGATAATATGTCTGCTAATGCGGAGAATATGGCTGGTATGGAGCGACCATCTATAGCGTTGTCTTAAATATCTACTAAATACGTCGATAAATGATCTACTTTTTTCTATCTCAAGTGGATTGACATATTCAACAAATGCTTCATACAAAACTGTAGGTGGCTATCAGATCTATCAAATAAAATACAACAACTAAAATGTATATCACATCACAGAACAACAAATAGAAGATATATATACATATATACAGATACAACATGATACAGTACAAAATGATACATCATAGTGGTTCAAAGACCACAATATATACAACGAGCCAAAAATATACATATATCAGAGTCATCAAAAGACTACAACAAAAAGTGATAAGTAGATATATCCAAGGGGAAGCAGAAAGGCTAAGTCCAAAACATGTACCTAACCTGAAATAACTCGGCCTGATCCTAGTATAAAATACATGGGTCGGTCTAGCTAAAACAATCGGTTTAATAGGATAAATGATAATATATTGCATGAAGATAAGGGTGATAATTCTTCTCAAATGAGAAGAAATAATTCTAAGTACATGTGATTACTTCAAGTGATGAGGTGGTATCACTAAATAAATATACAATCTCAAAGAGGTAAACTCCATAACAAAAGCACTAAGCATAGCATGCCTCATATCATCGGCAGATCCCAAAACAACAATAATGGTTTAGAGAAACCAACTCCTAAATAGGAGGAATCTTGAAACCCGCCATAACGGCAATCTCAAATGCATTCCCAAAAGAGAAATCTCAAAAATATGCTATAAAGGAAATTACATATATCTCCAAATAGGAGAATATAAATCTCAAATAAATGCCAAGAATAGCAAATATAAATCTCAAATAAACGCCAAGTGTTGGCAACTCAAATCCCAAATATAGAAATCGAAGGAGTTCAAATTTCCAAAAATGTGATCACCATATATATGATATCTCAAACGACTCAAACGGCCAATAATGTAAAAAGGCGATACCCTTGGAAAATCACAAATAATGAATGAAATTGTCTCAGAGATATAGCATGTGCTTTTGGCCGAAGCTTGCCAAGTGTCGTTCTCCTAAAATAAGGCGCCATGCCTCGAAGAAAAACGTCCCGAAGGACAAATACGTCGTATTGACAAACATCCTGAAGGACAAATACGTCGTATTGACAAACATCCTGAAGGACAAATACATCACAATGACAAACGTCCCGAAGGATAAATAACCTGAAGGTCCAGTACTAGAAAATACGTCTCGAAGACAAAATGTGTCACAAACTCTCAAGTAGGAACCCGAAAAGTGTTAACGTGCGTCTCAACCACATGTTTGCATCCAACGGTTTACTAGCCGCTAATAAATGCCGCATTAGAAAGCAGTAAAATGTTTACATCATCTCATTGGTAAACACAACCTGAAGGTTAAGATGATAAAACGCACAAGTCAGGAATTAACCGATAAGATAAACGCACGTGTCCCATACCACGTATTTTACCAAACCGTTTAGTTCTCATTCGCTCGAATAGTGCAAAAGGCGTATTTTATGTATAATAATTTATTTGACAAAAAAGCTTTTAAAACAATTTTTTGAAATTGATATTGAAAACAATCTTTGAAAATTCCCTTATTATAGAGAATATATAGATTTTGTAACTTAGAAATAATTGAAAAATATTATATAATAATTATTTCAAAAGTCAAGTTATTTTAAAATTTATTTCAAATTCGTTTGGAAAAAAATCGTGCTCGAAATCAAAGAAAACAGCGAAAAATACTCAAAACCAATAGTCGAATTCATTTCCAAAACGATTCGATTTGAATGTCAAATTCTCCAAAATCTTGGCTAGCCTAATGATAGGCATCATAGCCCTCAAAACGGTTCGGAAAAATCACAAAAACATGAAGTAGAAGTCAAAAGTTGGATGGAAGAAGAAGGCCGAACACAAAAAAAGGCATAGGCAGAAACAATATCCAGGTCTAAAATCTTCTCTGGGTTCAACTTTCGAACATAGTTTGAATGACATATTGACCTGAGAATGGCCTAAAATTTGACATGCACAAAGTAGAACAATTTATCTATGAACTGAAAAAAGATTCACTGAATTTCAACATGAAATGGTAAAGATATGGAATTCCAAACATGGACTCAGACCATGTTGAATTCTGCCTAGGTCTGAAAACTCTCTCGGATTCAACTTTCAGACATGAAACAAGTGACCATACGATCTCTGATTGAACTGAAAATTGGTATGCGTATAGTAGAAAACTTCAACTTTCAAATAAAAAAAGAATCGACGAATTCCAAATGGAAATGAAAAGGATACGTTGTCTCAAACATGGACTTAGGCCATGTTTGCAGTAGCTTAGAAAACGAAAATATGCCCAGGTCTGAAAACCATCTCGGATTCATCCTACAGGCATGAAACAGAGGACCAAACAACCTCTGGTTGAACTAAAAATCGGTATGCACATAGTAGAAAACTTTAAATTTTAAATTAAAAAAGAATCAATGAATTCTGATAGGAAATGAAAATGATAGGCTGTCTCAAACATGGACTCAGGCCGTGTTTGCAACAGCTCGGAAAACGAAAATTTGTACAGGTGAATTACGGTGCTCGTATTGATTTTGCTGTGCAGTTTTCAGTCATCAAACGAATATGTTTTGCAATGAAATTTGTCACACATATACTACAACACACAAGCTATCAGCTGAAGAAAATCCAACAGCATTTTGTTGTCGGAATATGGAGAAAATGATATGCAAAGTGACACGCAAACTCGGTTTTCACAGAAACAAAACATGAACATAAAATTAATATACTGAAGTTATTCTTGATTTGATTTTGGCATTTTGAAGCTTGGCTTCAGCTGGCATTTGTGATTTTTGATACTCACCTTGTTCTTGAAGTGCAAAGACCGGATTTTATGCTGAAAGATTGAAGCTTGGATTGTTACTGCCTTGTAGAACCCGTAAGAAAGAAGAACAGATACATGCAAACAAGAAAAAGACTATTACCAAACAATCTCTTTTAAAAACAAGATCTTGATGAAATATTTAGGTTTTGGGATTAAATTACTTGTTAATTTCACTTTAGATTGATAAAAATCTCACCTTGTTTGAAGAAATTTTGAGTTTGAAAGCATGGATTGCAAAATGATGGTGGTTTTCTTTCTTTTCTCTATTTTCTAGAAATGAAGAAGATGAAGTAATTTTGTACGTACAGGTAGGGCTGCCAATGGATACTCGAAAAATTCGAAATTCATCTGCATCCGTATCCGAAAACCGAATAAATATTTGATATCCGAAAAACGGATGCAGATACGGATACGAAGGTATCCGCATCCGAAAATTATCCACTCGGTTTTTGTCAAGATTATAGTTCAAATTATGTGTATTTTAGTGCAGTGAAAGATATTTGTTTATTATTTTATTAAGTTAATAGTTTATGTTATATGCACTTAATGCTTTTTAACTGCTCAAAACTATTTATTATCATCATATTTGTTAATTTTTAACACTTCTATAATCAATGAGATCGAAAAACATTTATATTAAAATAAAAATTTATTATTGTAATTCTTGATTTATTGGTCGTTAGCGGACAGAATAATTATCCGATATCCGTCTTTATCCGCGAATGCGGATATCCGAAAATGATTTCGAATGTGCATACGGATATGGCACTATCCACATCCAAAAGCATCCGTGGATAGACCTACGTATAGGTAAGTGTTTTTCTCTCTTTTCTTATTTTTAATTTGGGCTAAGTGGGCTTTTGGACCCAAATAGAAGAAAAATTAATAAGCCTTAGTTAATTAAATCACACTTATACAAAAATGCACAAGTACAAACTATGTTATAAAACAATGACATTATCTTCAAATTTTTACACAAGTAAAATATGTAAACCTACGTACATATGAAATAAAATATTTTGCATCCTATAAAAAGACAAATTTATTTTTGGAAACATTTTTATTATTAAAAACCCTTGTTTATACATAAATACACAATTTACACAAATAAATGCATAAATTCATATTTTTAACTTCAAAAATTCTATTAAAATTATTTTCTTGCATAGAAAAATATTGCAAACCATTTCAAACTTAATTTTATAACCAAAACACATTTTTAAACCAAATTTCACCTTTTTATTTAAATAAACAACCTTTAAAAATCAAATACTTCCTTTAAAAATTATTAAAAGAAGTAATTGACACTAATTAATAAAATTATTGCATTTTCACTAAATAAAATCATATTCCATTCATTATTAACCAAAACAAACAAAATAAAGTTTCCAAACTTTATTTTTACATTTCATTTTCAAAATTCATTGTTTATTTCAAATAAACAATTTAAAATCTCTAATTTTGTTTTAATTCACAATATTAAATTATAACTAACATTATAATTTAATATTAACAGGTAATCACCAAAACCAAGGTTGTTACTGGAGCCACCTCACTTACAAACAATACCCCAAAACATTAAATACAATAATAATTAGTTTTCTCAGATATTAATTAATTCATAACACTTTATAAACTAATTAAATAGTGTGGTTTTAGAAAATTCACAGATGCGGTTGTGCAACTTGGAGCTGTGAATTCAGCCAGTGACTAATATTGAGCAATTCATATATTAATGTTTACATGTTACCTTAGCTTAGGGTGTGACAGTTTGGTCAAGTTCATAGCTTACAGATCTTTTTGGTAAAATCAATGTTTACATCACCTTAAGCGGTAACAATTGTGATAATAATTTACACATATTCTCTTCGTCAATACTATATGACATATCGAGTTTAGTACTGGTCAATATTATCCAAATACAACGTATTTAGTCCATAAAAAAGTCCTTGGTTTAGTAATAATATTTTTTTATCAACCACTCTGCTCTGGCTAGTTATTTTGACTTTGAAATGACTATAGTTGACAATGATACTAACCTTATACAACCGAGGAGATGAATTCTCTATTGAATAATGATTCACTCCCAATGCTAATTCAGGTCGAAATATAATTGTTCGATGAAATACATGCCATGATTTAACTAAAATAAAAGTGCATTGTCCACATCGAAGTTCTGCAATATTCTTAAGTCAAGAGAATTATGTAACATCTTCATACTAAAATTTACTGTTTGACCTTGTTTTAATCAACCAACATGAACTCACGGACAAGTTATTCCATAATTATCCAGAAACTATGAGTATGTATTCCCTTGGTGCCCCTTGCAACCATGAGTAATACACTATCTAACATTTGGATAGCATTACATACTCTGATATCAACGGATCGATGTCCTTTCTCGAAATATCTCGACCAAGAATATTTGAAACAACTATTTAACATTATGATTAATTACTCACGTTGCAACTATTTGAAACTATAGTCACATAACATTTTATTTAACGATTTTATTGATTATATACATTAAATTAATTATATCATAATATAATAATGTATATATATAAAACAAACACTTTTATTATGAATAGATTGATTACTGAGTTAGAGATATGTAACAAATTACATAATTATCTCTATGGCATACCACTAACTCTTTCACATGCACATTGAGAAATACCTAAGTTGGGTTAGCATATACTTTTAGTGTGATGGTTTTACCTATTTGAAATACATACACATACATGTGTATAGTAGATTGACAACTTACATTACGTGTATTGTGAACTGACTGTTTACTTTAAGATATTCTTATTTGGTACAAAATGGCATTCTATTTACAATTAGCTAATGTTTGATACTCTAAGTTGACATTGTATTTACTACAAGGTGATGCTTCATATCACCATTGACATGTGATTTCTTAAATGACTAACTAAATTGGGTTGATGATTTACTTAGGATCAACAAATACCTAAATGTACCTTTTTTTTTTCCTATGATGGAAAGTTTTTGTGAAGCCCATCATTTATGACACTTGAAATCAACGTTTTGAAGGGACTTTTAACTTCTAAACTACATAAATGGAGAACCTTTTGATTTTAGTGTAACCAAAAAATCCAATTATAGAACTACATAATATACCTCATATAACTCAAAGTGGAATAATAAACTATAATGTAGAAATAAACATGAACAAAATATGGCATTTCTGACACGAGACAAAGTATGAAAAGTCAAACTGGTATTGACTATTGAAATATTAAAGTATATAAATACCATAGATCGGAGTACTAGGTGAAATACCAAATAACAGTACATAGTCTCATGTTAATAACGTTGGAATATGAATAAAACTAAACAAATGATAATAGCTACTAGATAAAGACATCTAATCTCCAACAATCCGTAACCTGCTCATACTATTTCCAAACTCCCGACTCTCATCTTACATGTGAGAGTACCCAATATAGATCCCATAAAAAAGACAAAGACAAATGCATGTCAAACATAAATTCTGGTATGATGGGAAATATCCAAAAGAATATATATATATATATATATATATATATATATATATATATATATATATATATATATATATATATATATATATATATAATAATCCAATATGGTATATATAAAAGCATACCTCAACCTGCTTCTTCCTGTAATACAATGTCAGCATAATATACTACTCTACCGTAGTTATTAACGATAAATAGTATAAGTAATTGTGAATTATACTACTATCAAAGGCATACCATAAGGGTAGATAAACAGTACACCACAAGGTCGGTTGCGTAAAAGGTTACCTAGCCTATATTAACCTAACGTGTAATATAGTATATTTTATGTAGCCCAATAACATCCACACCCAACAACCTACAACAAAGTATCATAAATATAGTGAACAATACAAAGAACTGATACGTTTTCATTCCCTTTAACCCTAACTTGAGAACACCACGGCTAGTGGTATTTTATCAATGTCATGGGCTAGCCTATATATTTGAGCTTTCCCAACTCCCTCCAACTGGCACAACGAATGCATCCAATCATGTCTAACTCCCTAATACTAACGAAATACCAAATTTTTATAACTCTTCTAAACGTATACAACACTTCACACTATGTAGCTTGGAATGAGTTGTGAACGTTGGTCCAAACTACATTGAAGTCAGAGCTATGAAGTAAAAGTAATCAATATTTAAACATTTCGATCCATTGATCTCATATCTCTGATTCAATCATCCAAGTAGTCAAATTTCAGCTATATTACTCCGAAGTGACTCTAAGATATCGGGGAACGTAGATGCAGTTTTTTACTACAACAACAATAAACAATTGAAGGCTAATTTTTCAAAGAAGGAGCTTTGGTTTTCAGAGTTATACTGAAGCGATTATATATTCGAACAAGTGTACATGCTAAAAGAATAGAGCAAATGCTAAACTAGTCAAGGAGACACCATAATTTATAGCAATTGAAAAAAAAAAATAAAAAAAATCCATATGTCCACTTTCGATAGTTTTCTTCTTTAGAGTTTTATATATACGAATTGTTGTCGATAATGAGTTTTTACGATAACGCTAATATAGTAAAATACTCTTTATTTGTATTTTAGTATCTGACTTGTTACTTGATGATTGTTGTAGGATCCAAATCTATTAACAAAGCTTTGGAGCAGCTGCAGATTGATGATGTGACACATTAGGTAGGAGCCAGCCGTTGGATTGTAGATATTTGGTATTTATTCAACGTACCTGTTCTTGCGGTTGCAGATTAATGACTTGTAGTTTGTTGATGCTTATACCTCTCTCTAAAATCTTTTGTGATGCTGACACATGGTGCTTAAGGAAGGCAGAGTTTTCCTATTAACACATTATTGATGTCGCATGTATCTATAGCACTCCTTTTGCTTCCTTTGATATTTGGCTAGCAATCTATAAGCTTACGGTAAATATTTCCTTGGACCATTAGTGTTTTGCTCTTGTACTCAATACAAATATATTAGAACAACAAAGAGAATATCTATAGTAAGTGTTTGCGTTAAAATTGGTCAGTAACCCCAAATATCGTGAAAGCACCAGTGTATGAACACAGATCAACAATAAATGATCACAAATCACAGATCTAAGTAATGTAGAGGATAAAAAACGAAGAATAATAAATTTAAAATGGAAGGAAATAGACAGAAACACAAAATTTATAGTGGTTCGGCTATCTCCGGCCCACATCCACTTCAAAAATTAATCTTTTATTGACTTTGCCCGCTGGTTACAGCTAATTACAACGAATTACAATGGTAATTTCGAGTACAACAGCAGTCTTGTAGTGCAAAGATGTTTTCGGCGGAGTCTAGACGTCGGATAGCCAAAAGATTCCTTTTCTGCAGGCTCTAAGGTGCTATTTATAGGCGTAGGCTACAAATATCTCATTCAGATCTTGAGAGACTTCTTCTGCCACGTGAGTGGGACCACTTGATCGACCTCAGGTGATTTCAACTTGATCCGTGATCGATACGAACGAATTTCGTATCGATTAAGATTTGACCCAATCGATTCGAAACTTGGCATGAACATTTCTTCGGTCGTACATAAACTCCTGTGTTAAATTTCATAGCATTTGGACTTGTGGGTTGCAAGTTATGATCGATGCAAACTTGGGTTTTTCGGTAGGCCGCTTAGTTCGAATCGATACATTCGTCTCGATTAATTCGAATCGTTATCAATCACGTGCCTGCAAGTTGACGTGGCACTTGATTTTAGGATCGATCTGAAGTTCATGCCGAATTGACCGAGTCTCCTCTATGCACGTGACTTGTTCGAATGGATCAGTAGTATGTTGTTCGTATCGATCGCTTGTCATGTTCGTATCGATCGGAGTGGGTCTGTTCAACTCGAATCACCGTGGCATTGTTCGCATCGGTTGAAGTCGTTCTGCTTGTGTTGGTGGACCTGGTCTTGTTCGTATCGATCAGAATTAACTTCAGTCGATCAATACAAAGTTGAACCAATGGCATGGATACGGACAAGTGATAACATGATGGATTCGAACAGATGGATAGCGCGATGGATTCAAATAAATGGATAGCATGATGGATTCGAACAGATCGATTCGAACTATGGCTTTTTGATGGATACAAATAGTGTATGTTTTATGGATACAAACAAGGCCCGTGAATCAATCGATACGAATTGTGCTAAACCCGATGGATACGAACGAGAACAATGTTCAATTTTGCATCGATCATATCTTGAGCATAAGGGCTATGATTAACCTGAAATTCGAAACGCTGACTTCCATAGATTTTCTTGTCATGTCTTGTCAATTGTAGCTTGGTCCGGACTCGGATAAAATTCATCGATATCCATAGTAGACTTGGGCACTAACGATCTCCAAGACGAACTACCCTAGGTTTCCAGTCAAGTTTTTGATGTCATGGCTTTGCCAAAAAGCGGGATAACAGTAATCAATCGGTATTTTAAATACACTTTTGCCTAATGGCCATCACAATGTTTTCATCACATACAACCACTTAAGCTTATGCAAATACATTGGCATATGATCCTTTCGACGTTCTAGTTATAGTGGCAAAATACTTCATTTAGCTTGTTAAATAGCTATGAAATGCTTTCATTTTATTATTTTCGATATCAAAAGGATAATGTAGACCCATGGAAAATTAAGGTGCAACACGTACGTACCCCTAAAATTTTTACATTGCTTGGATGCAAAGTGAATTTTTATAGAAGCAATGGTTTCAGCTTTTGTCAAGGTTAATGTATATATCGACGATTTTGCCTGTTAAATCAGATCATATATTTTTGCTCCATGTATTTACCCATTACTAACTAGGTTCCAAAATGGCCTTTCTTTTCCTATGCAAGAAACGGTTACCTTTTAGGTTTCATAATTTCATGCTATATGATTGAATCTATGGATAAGATTTATCATCACCTTTGTATATATTATCATCGGTTTCCTTCTTCGTCCTCACTTTTGTTCTTACAGCCATTAAATTTCTTCAAGCTTAAAACATCTCAATTTTTGCAAACTTTTCATAAAAATTAGCAAGTTTGTTTTTATTTTATGCTTATTCAATTAGTTGCTATTAGCGGTGCTAGTTTAAACGTTGAGTTTGCATTTTTATGCATCTATGATGTTAGTTTAAATTTTATTTCGATGGTTCTGCATATTTTTCATTCATTTTTGTTTACTTTTCATATAAAAATCCAATTTTTATAGTAGAAAAGTTTATGAAAATTTCGTTAAAAGTGATTTATTTGGTCTCTAAAACTATAATTACATTCAGATTCACGTTTTAGTTAATTTGTTTTTTATATGACTTATAGGTTTTATTAATTGCTAGTTCACTCTATTTTGTTTATGACCCTAGGTATAATTTATTGTATCACCTGAGTTTATACATTTTAAGTAATCAAAAAACAACAAAAGCCAACTCATTCCACAAACTAGAAGTTGAATTAAACTTAAACTTGAGTTCCTCGGTATGATTAGTGTTTCGAAACCTTATGACACATGGTATGAACCACCAGAGAGCTTCTCTATCTTGGACGTCAAACATTTAAAAGTGGGAGATCTTTTATTGCGACCTGCCCTATTCGTCAATCCATGCCACTTCAATGACATTAGCCCGTATCAACTAACTCCGCAACACACAATGGTGTTAGTGCTCTAATAGCTTTATATAACGTTTGTGAGAAATTTTGTTCTCATAGCACCCAAAAGATATAGTTGTGTTGTTGTATGCTTACATAACTAAGAACTGGATGTTCAACATTTGTTGAGATACCATCAAAAATAGTAGTTATGTTGTGGTATGCTTACACAATTTGAGGTTGTAGATTAACTATTTGTTAAAATGCCTAGGGAAGTCATAACATAATTCAAAAAAGTAAAACATAGAAAAGGTATAAAGTAGTTGAATAAGTGAAGAACGCAAAAGATTTACATGATTTGGATGATAAGAAATCTTACATCCCTGTGTCAAATAAGTCAATATTTTATATTCTTTCCTAATACTACCACTAAAACTATGAAGATTTTATTTACAACTTTTACCATGATAAGTTTTCTATGTACAAAAAGTTTGAACCCTTAATTCTTCTACAATACTTTCCATTTATAAATGAAATGACAGTTATACGTCTAGTATACCAAAACAGAGACTAACCAATAATAAACTTGTCTCACAATTTTACAGCTTAGATTTCCACTACTTTGGAATTCTGTATTAGTTATCTTAACAATAAGTATGTTGTAATTAATTACAATAACAAACTAACAACTATAGCAATAATAACTATAGTGCTAAATCAAACGTTATACTACTTAAAGAAATAGTACAACGCAGAAAGAATATATATATATATATATATATATATATATATATATATATCAACTAGAAATCTAACCGGTTGAAGAAGGAAATTACGTCTGAGGCTTGTCGTAACAATTTCCTTAAGACTTTATTCAAAGTCTCCCAAGATACGATAGACGTGATCTGCTCGAGATTGTGATGTGTATGATCTTCTGTGTGATATGTGTTTGCACCAAAATTGGTCACAAACCTCGAATGTTGTGAAAGCACCAAGTCATGATTGTAAATCAACAATAACCAAACACAGATCTCAAATATCAAGCCAAGATATATAACAACTACTGAAAAAATAGCAAACAAAAACACGAGATTTATAGTGGTTCGGCTATCTCCGGCCTACGTCCACTTTAAATGATAATCTTTTTATTGACTTCTTCACTAGTTACAGTCGATTACATCGAGTTACAATGAAGAAATTCGAGTACAACAGCTATGATGAAGTGTGGGATTGGATCCGGCAGAGTCTGGACATTGAATAGCCAAAAGATTCTTTTTTTGTATGCTCTGGGGCTTTATTTATAGGTGTAGGAGGCTGATATCTTGGTCAAACTTCGTGAGACACCTTCTGGCACGTGAGTTGGCCCACGTGACCGATCCCATGAAGTTTCGACTCGATCCGTGATCGATACGAACCAATTTCGTATTGATCAAGATGTTTTCCAATGGAGTCGAAACTTGGCATGAACCTTCCTTGGCTTGTACGTAAGCTCCTGTGAAAATTTCATAGCATTTCGACCTATGCTTTAGGAGATATGATTGATACGAAATAGGGTGTTTGGTAGATAGTGTAGTTTGAATCGATAGATTCATATCGATCTATTTGAATCGATCAGGGCACGTGACCATGTGATGACATGTTGCGAGATTCCTACACCGATCCATTTTGTATGCCGAGTTGACCGAGTGATTTGCGTCCAATACTGAAGCTTTGTTCGCATCGACCATTAACTCGCATCCATTCACTTCGGTCCTTCGAATCGATTATCAGTTCACATCCATCCATTGTAGCCCTCGTTCGTATCGATTGTTGTTGGTGTGTTTCTATCGATCGCTGCAGATGCCATTGATACGAAATGACCTCGCTTGAGCATGATGGATACGAACAAGGATATGAATCTATCAATTCGAACAACCACAAATTGGATGGATATGAACTAAGTCTACCTGTGATCGATACGAACCAAATCAGCCCCTGATCGATACGAAGTAGTTCGATCACGATGGATACGAACTAAGTCGATATGATGCTGCTTCTTTTGGATTGATGCAAGGGTTTAATTTTGGATAGAGTCGAACAACATCGATTCGAACAGAGCTCTATGATGGATTCAAACAACATTTCTTCCTTAACTTGTAACGATTATATCTCAATCATATGAACTCCGATTGACCTGAAAATGGAAACGTAGCCTCTCCTAGCCCTGTTCGTCGCTCCCAACCAATTCTGTCTTGATCGGAACTCGGCCAAATTTTAACAACATCGATCGCAACCTTATTTAAAATCCATCTCCAATCTTGATATCCATCCTTTCTTGACAATTTGTTAATATTACAGCCTTGACCAAAGGATGGGATAACATCCCCCCCCCCCAAAACATGCCTTGTGATAAGATGGTGTGTTTTGAAATAGTTCTGAATCCGATATCTAAGGTTCATAGCCATATCATCCGAGTGCATCATTCTTGACTACTCCGAGTCGATGTCCGATTCCAAGTCCAGTAGCCAAAGTCTTAATCAATTCCATATCCATCTAAACTCGATAACCGAGTCCTAATCCATCCACATCCAATTACCAATAACCAATAACCAAATCCAGGACCTCTCCGGGTCGATATCCAAATCCATAACCTCTCCAGTTTCTTGCCAAGTGCAATCCACACTTTACAACCATGGTCCAGTGTCCCTAGATGTTGTATAATGCCAAGGCGTAAGTCCCGAATCCTGTTCACTCCGGCCCCTTGTCGAGCTTAGTCCATACCCGACGACCTGAAATAATAACCGATAATACAGGGCCTAAGTCCTAGGCTGAATCCTGGTCACTCCGGACCCTTATTGAGTATAGTTCATACTCAATGACCTGGATAAGCCAATTTTCCACATTCGGGCGAAGAGACTTACCCCTTGCTAGGTACAATCCATACCCGACGACCGTTTACCAGAAAGCCAAATAAAAATCCAATCAAAATACAATCCAAAATCCAAATCAAATTAGAAAACCAAAAATTCACGTCCAAAATCAAAACCAACATCCAAACACAAGATCAATCATCCAAACAGAAGTCCGGACCAGGAAACAAACAAAACCAAACTCCAAAGCCAAATCAGAGAAACGAGTATCCAATCCAAAAATAAAAAACAGATTTCACAAACCATAGTATCATGGTCTATCATCATTCAGAGCATGCCTAGGGGCCATCTCTGTCCCCGTACATGTGTAAATGACTTTGTTGTTTGCCTGTAGGTTGCTACTTATTTCGTAACATCCCAGCCAATTGATAACCAATCGATCATCATCCTTGGGCCTCACACCATCATTGTTTGAGGTAGACGGTGATCGCTCCTGCTCCACCGCTGCATCCCGAGCCCCAACATACTACCTCAATTGTCCATTCCTCACATGCTCCTCCATTATGTACTTTAAGTGCCTGTGGCTGTTGGTATCGTGTCCATCCAAATCATGGAAGAGAGTGCCTGTAATGACCCGCCCTTCTACTACCAGAAAGACGTATCATCAGTAAGAAAGAAAGGGATGAGAAAATAGACAAGAAAGAGAAAGAAAGAACAACTACATTAGAATCTCACAGCGGAACGGAACAAAATATAATATCACATAGATATTTGAAAGTTTTACATATATCAGAGTTATACAGATAATACATCAATACTAGACAGTTTTAACACCTGTCTAGTTAATACAACTCAATACAATACAACTCAAACAATATGACTCAGAGATACTAACACAGCGGAACTATATATATATATATCTACAACGCTGAGGTCTCCTGCTCCATTGCTCCTCCAGAATTCGTCAAATCTAACCTGAATCCCTTGGCTACCCGTAAAAATTTGGGTACCCGAGAGTTTATGAAACAAAACAAAAATAAACTCCGAGTCAGACATGGGTCTGGTATGAGTAAACGGTTTAAAGTTGCTTAACTTTGAAAACATTTGAAAATAAAGGTATCACGTAAGACTCCCCACAAATAAATACGGGTAAGTTTTTACCTTACGCTAACCAAAACATTTTTATAGGAAATCCAGTGATATTATAATAGTGTCTAGGGTTTTCAAGTAAAATACAGAAATAGCTGAAATGCTTACATCTCACATTCCAACATAGTTGGGCACAATCAAAACGTACGGCGCTTATTGGAAATTGGATCTCATACAATGGCAGGGCTACTGGGGTACCGCCCGTCACAGTACGGGGCCTAGATCACCGTACCGAGGATTACTCCCTTCATCCCCTGCAACACAAGGCCGGAACCATTCCTTACTGAACAGTCCCGAACAAGATAAACCCCGTGGTTGACGCGACCAACCACCCACTAAGCCGAAATATAAAAGGGACATCTAGATAGGGGAAATATCTTGTCCTGCTTGGGCATGACCCACCTAACCTTGCTGCATCTCCCCTGTTTTAGCCATTCCCGGTTGATGAGGCTTGAGGCTGCGATTACCTTTAAAGAACATATCACTTAGAATGCTCATCGTCCGCCTAACGATGTGCTGAAAGCATTCAATCCATACAAGTTCGTTCCGGGTTCGAACGAAACCGAAGGCATTATCTCGTTACACTCGTTTTGGAATCACCCTCAGAGTTAACGACGATAACCCTTGCATTCTGAAAGCACCATCTCGATCTTCATTTCAGGATTTACGACCTAACGTTTAAATTGGATCGATGTGGTTTTCGGAGAATCAAATTTGATTCTTCCGATCCCGGTCTCATCGAATCCAACCGCCATTTTAAGGGCCAAGTTGTCTAATTAACTTAATAGTTTAAATAAATTAAATTCAACAATTGAATTAACATAGCATTTATCACAGATAAAATACATACAAGCATCATAGATATACATGACATATCACAGAGCATCACAGAATAACATAGATTTCACACCCAGATATTCAACATAACAACCCATAATCAGTCATCTTTAAGTCTTATTTGTAATTAATTCAATTTTAGAATTAATTACCTGAGAGTTAATCATTTAACTCAATTTAATTAGTCCTTAGTTAACAATCAATTACTTATTTCACTCCGGATGGTTTAATTAATGATTTCTTAATTAATCATTTAGTCATAACTACATGCTTATTTTATTTCAAACTATCTATTACCTAATTATTTCTTAACTCAGTTATTTACTTTAATTAACCATTTAATTTAATAATCTTAATTATTAATCAACTTAATTACCCATTTATTAACTGCTGATTCTTCCTTAATCCTTCATTTATTCTTAATTAAACTACTCAATTAATTAACTATTAATCATTCATAAATTAACTTAAGTAGTTAATTACACATTTATCAACTATTTATAATCTATGACTGATTATAATTTAAGAGTAATTGTTCTTAATTTCTCCCTAAACTAATTAAACGTTCAACTTAATGAAACATTTAAAAGTCTTTTCTTAAATTTTGAAAACCAATTACAATATTAACTTAATTAACTAATTTAAACTTCTTATTTACTAATTAAATAAGAGTCAAGAATCTTAACTTTAAAACTAATCTCTTATTAACTAAAAATGTTTAAACGTTAATTAAATCTAATCACATATCTTTAATTGACTACTAAGTTAAGATATTCATGTAGGTTGAAACATTTTTAGCAATAACTCTATTTTTACTTTGAACTAAAACAGTTTAGTAAACCAGTTTTATTACGCTTAAACTTTGAAACAATACCCGAGAAAATCTTGCTACACACGAGAAAGAACCCGAGTTTTCCATCCAACCTTCCCGAGTCTTTTCCCCCCTTGAACCCATTCTTCCACTCTTTCCCTGTTTCTTCCCTTCTTCTCATTTTCCTGTTCTATTCTTCTTCTCTCTCTTTAATTTGTTTTTTTTTTATATAAAAGGCAAACTGCTGTAGCCACGCACTCGAATGGCCCGAAGGCAACCTCGAAGCAACACCCGATTGACTCGAGTACGAGAACGCGCCTACCTACAGACCAACGAACACCACTACGCCACCGTGCACGTGCACGGTGGCTCACCTCGCCTCCGGCGACTTGCGCTACCACCAGCGAATCCCAAAAAGACTCAGCTACCAAAATTTAAACACAAAACCCTTCGAAGTTTTTCAGATCAAAAAATGACCTGATGCGTGAACCCAATGTTCGAACGTCATCGAGAAAAATGCCCGCCTCTCCATCCATGACCACCAGAGGCGAAACCACTCCGCCTACACCACGTCCAGTCCATGCCTAACCTTCCCCTTGTCGCACGCCGCACTCGATCCATCCTATGAGTTGCGAACAGAAATTTTTACAGAGCCCAGAAACTCATGCCCAAAACCCTTCTCTAACCCCAATCTCATAATCTATGTATTCGAAAAATAATTTGGCATTTTTCTTGTGTAAAAAGGGTTATAATCTTGCTTTCTATCAATTGACAACAATTAAAATTTACTCCATCATTCAAAATTGACGAAAATCCGTTCCAGCTCCTCTTTAAATCTGCTCTGAATATCTTTGCTTAAAAATCAAAAGTGTTATGTTAAAAATCCAAATTACGTATATGAAATCAAATCATGTTATTAAATTTATAAATTTAAACATTCAAAGTTATGACCTTAATTCTCTGTTCCCTGATACTTGCATAAACAGTATTGATAAATACTGTTAAACCTCAAAACAAAATTGTAGGCCTATGATTGGATAACAACTTAAGTTTTCATCAATATCCAGGTTTTTAAAACATCTACATGAAGAAGTATTTGATGTTTCTTAGCTTTACTTTGTATAGTTATTCAAAGCTCCTAAAGTACAACTTCATATATTACAGAACAACAGAAATAACTCAAGATAACTTATTTAAACAGTCATCCAAGCACAAATCTTTGTGAGTTAAATATAAAGTTTTAAATTGAAGATGATCAGTTTACTCACTAAATATGCTTGTGAATCAGTAAGCATGAATGTTTTTGAAGCCTAATTGCTTGAAACTAAAATTTGAAACTGCAGCCCTTTGAATCTGTTTTTGCTGTTGAACTAAAACTTTTGAACTTGCCCCATTTTCTTTCTTTTCTGTGGTTGTCTCAGGTTTTATCAATAAACATTAAAATGTGAAGTTTGTATAAATAAAGGCATTTGAACAGTATAGGTATTTACTGACCAGTTTTTACCTGTATTGCCATGCTTTTTATTGGCTAAGAGTTATATATTGCAGAAGGAAATTGTCTCAGAAATTTCGGCTATAGTACTTTACATGAACAAGATGTTGTGCTAATTAATGTTTTTGCTTTCATTTATGTTTACATAATTATTTACATGTTTACACTGTAAAGATATTGTAGGTTGTACATAGATATTTGTATGCAGAGATATGTTTCAAGAAAGCTTGCATATGAAGCTACTCATTTTGTCTTGTTATTATATTACTTGTTTTATTATCCTCTAGTTTGAACTCCTACATATATGTGTTGTGTAAATATACACCTGCAGGTAAGCTTGTCTTATCTCAGAAGCTTGTTCATATTTATATAAGCCCCTCTACAACTCTCATTTGCAAAGAAAAAAAATAAACCCTAGGGTTTCTATTCAGCCGCCGCCTCCAATAAAACCAATGGCCGAAATGCATTCATCTTTTCCCCTTGAATTCTCCAAATCCATCAGCTTTTACAACAAACTCCCAACTAACAATTCGTAGAGCCTTGTGAGACCTTCAATCTGAACGGTCAGGATCGTAAAATTCGAAGTGGATCAACGGGAAAAGGAGTTTGAAGGCCTACTGTTCGGCCTCGTTTCGCGTGCTCAATAGGGGGCCGAGCTCCATGGCTTTGCAGCCGAGTGAAGAGGAGGGGATGGGCTTTGGAATGGAAGCCTCTGATCGTTGTCGAAGTCGTCGTGGAGGCTCGAAAAATTAAACCCTAGTTTACTTGATGGGTTCGGCTTCTCCTGTAGAAGATCGCGTATGGGAGAAGAAAATAGGGGAGCGGCTGTGATTGCAGAGAGATGGGATCAAGGGCTGAGATCGATTAGGTTTAGAAATTATAAATATATGTTGTAATTTTATAATTAAAAATTCATGTAACTTTGAAAATTCATATCTTTTTCATACGAGGTCGAAAACGCGCGAAACCAGTTGCGTTGGAATCGTATGGACGAGCACTATGCTATGAAATTGGATTGGAATCGTTTGGAGCTAGAGAGAATTTTGGATTAAATCGAACGTCGTTCGATTTGATTTAAAATCGTAAAAATCAAGGTGAGTGTTTTATAACGCTCACAACGTACTAAATATCTTTATGCTAGTTAAATTTGATATTATGAAGTGTTATGATTTTATTTGTCGTTGTTTGATAAAATTTAATTGTCATATAGATCGTCATTTGAATTAACCGTTGAAATTTGAATTAACAGTTAAATTGAAATTGAAATTTAATTGCGATTAAATTACTTGACATTGATAACTATGAAATTGCCATGAATTGTATTGTCTATTGGATGATGTATTTCGATGGATGCTAGTGGTTGATATTTAAATGTTTGGATGTTTATTTGCTTATATATATATCCTGTTATGCATACATATGAAACTGTGATTTGATTTAAGTGATATATATATTCATCCTTGACATTTAATTGAAATAAATAATTACTTGGCCATTGGATAGAAAATTTTATACGGACACCGAATTGGCTAAATTAATAATTTTTAAAATCGTCGATTTGAAATTTATTTAAATGTTTGATTTAAAGTTATAAATAGAAATCAATTTATAGAAGTTGAATTTATCGAAAAATTGAGTTTGGAATGTTGAAATAAATTTTGGTTAAAGGAATTTTGTTAAATAATTTAAGTTGAGACTTTGAGATTTAAAATTTGGATATGATTGAAATTCGGAAAGTTATTTGTTTTAAAGATTGAACATTATCTCGAGCTTTGAGTATTACTAAGTGAGTGATATAAAAATGATATTTTGAAATTGAGCGTGAAATTAAATCATATTGGAAATTTGGATTTAAATTTGAATATTGTAGGATAATTTTGTTAGGTTTTATAAATTGGTATTTTGAACATCAAGCTCCAAATCGATATAAATTGAAATTGAATATATTAAAGGGGAATGTAAAATTGAACTAATTTGAAGTCAAAGTTGACATTGAATTGAATGGAAATCGAAATTGAATCGGTAGAATGGAAATTGAGATTGATTTGAATTGGGAAGTTACAATTGAAATGGACTGGTTTTGAAGCTGTTTTATTTTGTTTTCCAAATTACTCAGTTATACAAACCATTTTGAATACTTAAAATATATTAATCTATTTTAAATCTACTTAACCCTATTTAAATTATTTAAAACTACTTTTAAACTACTTAAATCCGTTTTCTAAAATTTCAAGCTAGTCAATAAGGTGAAATGTTTATGTTTAAATCTTGAATTTAAATACGAATTAGGTTAAATGAAGTTGCAACCTAAATTGAAATTCGAAATGATTTTGAAATCGAAATGAGATATTGATGCGAAAAATGATTTTTGAAATGGAATCTTACATTTGAAAAGATACGATGATATTTGAAATGGATTTGATTTTGAAGCGAATATGATATTTTGATATCAATTATGAATCGATTTGAAATGTAAAAGAGCCAACGGTGTAATAATACGTAGTTATTAAAGAGACCGGGATCAGATATGGACATACTCTCTGTCGATACCGAAAACCACTTTGATAACTATTATACGCGGAGTATTGATCCAGAATGAAGTGGATGGTTTGGTGAACGCGTTGACTGAAGAAAGAGAACGATATTGGATGACCCCTGACATGACTAAAACAGGAGCCGCGCTGGGCCATTGAAGTTCGCCACCTCTAGCGGACACACTTCTTCGATACCATATCTATTACATTTGTGATTCGATTTGGGTGCACCCCTTGATTTGGGAGTGTTGTTTCGCGGTGTTGGGGTAGCTGTTGGCTATGTCCAACATCAGTCCGGATCACGCAACTACTAGTATCCTAGTTGGTATCGCCTCATGTACCTTGTCATACTGATTATCCTATTCGCGACCACTACGTTATGTTTTGTGTTATACCTATGGGGTACCCTCTAATAACCACCAGTTAACGGTGGGGCTTACGGTGCTGTATAGACTATGGCATTATAAAAATGTGTTAAGGGGGATTATGGTAACGCCTTAACGCTATTTTGATACTTTATATTACTGATAGGCATTATCTACTTAGCGTACATTACTACATAGTAGATAGTTTAACGGATCCTTAAGAGATGGAAAATCCCGTAACATCTCTTGAGTTATTGCACGCACGTTGACACTGGATATGAGATGTCAAGCCCCGTAAACATCTCTGACGCCGTTGCACTCATATTTATTTACGATTGATTTAACTTTCGTAAGGATATTTTAGTCCTGACTCGAGTGTTTTGTCTTTTCATTACGCTCGGGTAAGTCCTGAGTTTTTCAGATTTTTTGAAGATCTATTCTGGAGGATAAAGACGAAGATTTGGTATACTATTACTATTACTACCCTTGCATCATGCTATCTGCTGCATTATTTTATTTGTTCTGTTGTATATGTATAACTCTGATAAATGTTGTATAAATAATGTCAAAGTATAGTAAGCAGCTTCATGAACTGTTTATTTGACTATTATATTTTATCGTTCCGCTGCGAGATTCTATGTTGTTTCATTTCCTTTATTTCTCTTTCTTTTCTTTTCTTATCTACCCCAATAACCATCTACCCTTTTGAATGGTTTGGAATCGACATGTGTATTTGATCGTCGGTATAGACTGTCCAAAAAGGCGGGTCGTTACAGGCATACACTAAAAGTTACACACGAAGGAACTAACAAGGTCAAACAAAGCAAAATATCAATGCTCAAAAGTCAGTTTCAAAAATTTAGGATGAAAAAAAATGAATCTATAAATGATATGTATTCAAGATTTCAGGATATCTACCATTTATTAATAGGACTAGGAGAAAAATACTCAGATTTTGATATTGTATCCAAAATTCTTAACTCTTTAACGGAAGAATGGGAAAGAAAAATTCTCGCTATTGAAGAAGCAAACGATATTTCCAAAATAACTCCGAAAGAGTTAACAGGAAATCTATTTTCCTATGTAGTGAATTTGCAGGCTAAACGAGTTCAAGCTCAAGAAAACAAGAATATAACATTTCATGCAGAACAAGAAGAATAAAATTCAGACAAAGACTACCTAGCCTTTATTGCCAAAAACTTAAAGAAATTCTTGAAGTATTGAAAATGAAACAGAAATAATGGCAAGAGAAGCTCAAACAGCAATAAACCACCGTCTTCATCAGTTCTGGAGTGCTATAACTATCATAAAACGGGGCATATACGGAAGGACTGTCCGGATCAAAAGAAAGAATATCACAATAAAAGAAAGGAAAAATTCAAAAGGAAAGATTTTGTAGTTACACGGGATGATTTAGACTCTTCTTCTTCTTCTTCTGAAAGTGAAAGCGACAACGATAATGAACAACCAACGTATGTTTAATGGCCAAAGATAATGAGGTTAATGATTTAACTTTTGATGATATGATAGAAATAAACTTAGAATTGTTAGACACTTTAAAAAGTATCAAAAGAAAATAAAAGAAGCTGTTGAAAATTAGAACAAGAAAGAATTCGAAAGAGATATGCTTAAAGACGAGAAGAAAATATCAGAAGAAGAACATGAGAAAACTCAAGAATCGCTTTCAAATGTTAATTCTCCACTGATTTTATTAAGTCAAAAAATTGAGACTTAAAAAGAAAAGAATGATGTTCTTGTTTCAGAAAATCATGATTTAAAAACTTATATTAAAATGATAGAACTAGAAAATTCAAGTCTAAAGACCAAACTAGAAGGAATCACTAAAAATGTTTCAAAGACCAAACTAGAAGGACTCACTAAAAATATTTCAAATTTTAATAAAGGAAGAGAAAATTTATCTAGAATTATTGAAAATTCACAACCTGTTAACAATAAAAGGTTTAGGTTATAAGAAGAAAGTCAAGAATTCGCAATCTAATAATTTAAACAATGTTAAGTCTAATAATACACCTATATCTTCAAAAAGACTAGTTTCTAAAACTACAAAAATATATGGGTTCCTATAACTAATAACAAGTTAATAAGGAATAAGTATATTAGTTCATTCATAGAAAATGTTCATAATAATAAAAATTATATTTATAAAAGGGGTACTAAACTCACTTGGGTTTGGTTTCCTAAGACCTAACTCTTAGGACCCGATTAAAGAGGTGGGTACAAACATTATCTCATATTTTTTGTAGGTCCCACTCAAGAAAAGAGGAAAATGGATACTCGAAAGTGGTTGCTCAAAACACATGACAGGAGACAAAGAACATGGGTCGCCAGCCCATAAAGAACGAGGCGAAAGTCCAAAGAACAGTCAAAAGACCATGGGTTTTTAGCCTATAAAAATGAGGCGAAGCGCCATAAAATCGAGGTATAGTCCCCCACGCGGACAAAGAGACATTGCATATCGCTAGTCTAAACCATAAAATAATCACCATTGATCAATAAAAATTGTGAATTACACTAAGCTAGTAAATAAGTGAGTTTAACTTCATGTCCCATAACCACTGGCTTAACTTAGGTATTTACGAACAAATTGTAGATTTCCACTCTAAAACTGTCACAATATTTCAATCGAACAAGTCCAAGAATTAATCGATGAAGTAAACACAAGCATTTCATACCACTTGTTTTACAAGCCGTTTAATTAGATTTCTCATATGAATGAGGTAAAGGTTTGTATATACTAATAGCTTGGAAAGCGGGTTTAAAAACAAGTTTTGTATTAAATATAGTGTTGAAATAATTTTTGTGAAAGAATTTGAACATTTACTACTAGTATAGAGACCTTTACGTTTTAAAGTGACAAATCACAGAAATGATTGTAGAAACAATCAATCACCAAAAATCCACATACGAAAATGTGAATCAAACAATAGAAATTAATATCAAATCCATCAAAGTGGATATTCCCAAAAATTCAAAAAGACGTCATCGAAGTCCATAATAAATGACGACGAATAACTCAAAAATCATATAAACGGAAACCCATAGAAAACAAGCAAGATGGCTGAAATTAGCAGCTCCAGATGTCTGGTGGTTCTCCCAGATGTCTTGGCTGAGAGACTGGAAATTTTATTCCAGATCGCCCAGACGTCTGGGAAGTAAGCTCAGACGTCTGAGCTGATGGTCTGGCATTTTATTCCTATAGCTCTAGACATCTGACCTTAATACCAGACGTCTTAGCTGAAGCTCAGGGCAAAAAATATGCTAGGACGATGATGGCCAAATTATCTCAAAAGTGATCCAGCGAGCAACGATGGCTAAGGATTTATGCCAAGCAACATCCCAGCCCTATAGGCTCTTCAATACACTCCAAAAAACATGTCAAAACATCCATGTAGGATTTTTCACAAATTGTAACTTCAAAATACCAAAAATTGGAAAATTCATCAATCCAATTCAATTCAAAGCAAATGAACATGAAATAAGAATTCATACTAACAACTATCAAAGGTATAGACGTAGATGTGAGTTCAAGAACTCATCTTTAAACCAAAACACAACAAATGAGAAGCTCAAACACAAAGGAAAGATCAACCACTCTTCAACTTCAACTCTAGAAGCTCCAATCTACGATCAAATGCAAATATTGCCTAAGTTAGGGTTTAGGAATTTCTGAAAATTGAAGAGAGATTGAAGTAGAGAAGAAGAAAAGGATGCTTACCTAAGCTTCTCTTTGATTAATAACTTGAAGTTTAATTTCCTAAGAGAATAAGAGCTTAGGAATTTCTAATCTCTTTTCTTTTCCCACATTTTTCTAGGTCTTGAGAGTATTAGGAAATGAGGAATGAATTGAATGAAATGAGTGGAGTTTGGGTATTAGATAGAGAAGTTGGGTTAATAGGCTGAAACCCAAACCAAAAGCCCAATAGAAAATAGCAAAATTCTACTCAACCCCAAACATATCGATGTTAATACTCAAAAAGGTTGCAAACGTCATTTTGAACTCAATGGAAATTGTCTTGAGTCCTAATTCGACTTTTTAATAAAAGTAGCATTTCAGACTTTAATCCGACTAACGATGCTATATTTAAATATACAATCGTAAAATTTACGGATTGTTACAGGCTCCCCTCCTTAAAGAAATTGCGTCCTCGCGATACTTAAGAAGAAAATAAAGAGTAACAACCATAATAGCATATCAATACAAAAGAAAATTTGAAATAAGAAGTTCACCTTTAAAGAGAACGAGAAAGTAAGTTCGGATGTGTGCGCTCGATGAATTCTCTGGATTCCCAACAGCAATCATTAGGATTTGAGAACCACTAAACTTTCGCAAGTGGGACATCTTTATCACGAAGACATTTAACCTTCATAGCGATGATACAAATAAGATGTTGCTCATAGGTAAAATTAGACGAAACTTCAATTTCTTCAATAACACCAGGCTCAAGAATGGAGTTGGAATCTCTAAGGCATTTCCGTAGTTGAGAAATGTGGAATACGTCTTGAATAGCAGAAAATTAAGCCGGTAATAAAAGGTTATAAGCCACGGAACCAATACGCTTAGTGATGGGAAATGGGCCAATATATCGAGGCGCTAATTTTCCCAATCGACTGAAACGCACAACACCCTTCATAGGTGGAACACGGATAAACACCAAATCTCCTACAGAAAATTCCAAATTTCTTCTTTAATTATCGGCATAGGATTTTTGTCTACTTTGAGCCTCTTTAATGACGAATAAGGTCAATCTTTTCTGTGGAATCATGAACAAAATCTAGACCTAAAACCAGCTTCTCAACGGCCTCAAGCCAACAAGTAGGAGATCAGCATGGCCTTCCGTAGAGTGCCTCGAAAGGTGCCATACCAATACTAGATTGGAAGCTATTATTATAGGAAAAATCAACAAGAGCAATATGATCTTCCCAACTTACACCAAAATCAAGAACATAAGCATGAAGAAGATCTTCAAGAGTTTGATTCACACGCTAGGTTTGTCCGTCGGACCGAGGATGATAAGTGGTGCTAAAATTTAGCTTCGTTCCCAAAGCTTTTTGAAGACTCTTCCAAAATCCCCTAGTAAACAATGGATCATGATTGCTAACAATAGAAGTAGGAACTCCATGCAATTTAACAATTTCTCTAACATAGAGTTTGGCCAAAAGAGGTACGGTTCGATTAGACCGAACGGGAATAAAACGAGCGGATTTTTTAAGTCTATCACAATCACCCATATACCGTCATGACCCGAACGAGAATGGGGAAGACCTTCAATAAAGTCCATGGAGACTTGATCCCACTTCCAAACAGGAATGTCCAAAGGTTGCAACAACCCACCGGGCCTTTGATGTTCGGCCTTTATGAGTTGACAAGTCATACAACGCTTAATAAAGTTAGCAATATCAGATTTCATTCCATCCCAATAATAATGTCGCTTCATATCTGCATACATTTTACTACTACTGGGATGAAAGGTAAATTTAGAACGATGAGAATCTTCTAAAATGTCTTTACGAAGATCACTAATATTTGGCACAATAAATCTACCAAATTTTCGAATGCTGCCACGAGCATTGATTTCAAAGTATTTCATGCCATCAATAACAATTTTATACCTACAACTTTGGCTAAGAAGAGCCAATTCAGGATCTAGCTTTTGAGCATCAAGGATGCGGTCTAAAAGAGATGGATGAGCCTTAAGGCTACATAAAACAAGAGATGAACATGAATCGGATTCACGATCTCGAATCTCACAAGTGGACAAATTCTCGAGATCATTCCATTCGGATATCATCATAGAAACAACCGCTTGTTACTTTCGGCTAAGGGCATCGACAACACGATTTCCCTTTCCAGGAGTGTAAAGAATATCAAGATCATAAGATATAAGGAACTCTAGCCAACGTTGTGGACGCAAATTAAGTTCCTTTTGAGAGAACAAGTATTTAAAAGATTTATGATCAGTGTAGAGAACAAATTTCTCTCCCAAAAGATAATGACGACAAATTCTAAGGGCGAAAACAATAGCCGTGAGCTTCAAATCATAAGTGGCATATCTAGTCTTGGCAGGCTTTAATTGCCTAGAATCATACGTAAACACGTTCCCCTTGCATGAGAACAGCTCCCATACCAACACTCTAACATCGGTATAAACAATCAATTCTTGGTTCCCTTCAGGAATCACAAGAATAGGAGCATTGGAAAGGAGTTCTTTTAATTTCTAAAAAGAAGCTTCAGGTTTATCTTACCAAATGTACTTAACTCCCTTCTTTGTCGAACTAGTAAGAGGTGCAGAAATTTTAGAAATGTCTTTTATGAACCAACGGTAATGGCCCGCCAATCTAAGAAAACTACGGATTTCCATTACACTCTTCGGTCTCTTCCAATTTTTAATCGCTTCAATCTTTGAAGGATCCACGGAAATTCCGGATTCAGAAATAATATGTCCAAGAAATTTCACATGATTTTGCCAAAAGTGGTACTTAGAAAATTTTGCTTTCAATTGGTCGCTCCTAAGAGTTTCCAATACAATCCGAAGATGTTTTTCATGCTCTCCCTCGGTTTTAGAATAAACAAGAATTTCATCTATAAAGATGAGAACAAATCGATCGAGGAAGTCTTTGAAAACTCGATTCATAAGGTCAACGAAATAAGCTGGAGCATTCATTAAACCAAATGGCATGACAAGCCATTCATAAGATCCATAACGAGTGTGGAACGATGTCAAAGGAATGTTATCCTCTGCAATACAAAGTTAAAGAAACCAGTTGCTAAGTCCAACTGTGAAAAGACTCTAGCACCGCTAAGTTGATCAAATAAATCATCAATCCGAGGTAAGGATATTTATTATTGATGGTGAGATCATTAAGCTTGCGGTAGTCAACGCAAAGCCTAAGTGTACCATCGGATTTCTCCACAAAAATAGCTAAAGCTCCCCAAGGAGAGGAACTAGAACGAATAAACTGCTTCGCTTCCAATTCGGATAATTGCCACGCATCTTCTCATTTTCCGTATTGGACATACAATAAGGAGGACGAGTAATAGGTAGAGCTCCAGGGTTATATTAATTCTGAACTCTATTGCTCGCTTAGGGGGTAACCCTAAGACGGGCTAAAAAATGTCTAAAAATTCACGAACAACATGAATGAGAGAAACTACATCTTCCTCATCATCATTATCGTCATCATGAGGGATTAAAGAATATAAGAATGCTACTGAACTAGAATCTAAATCTTTAAGAACAATAGAAATCTGCTTAATAGATTGAGGATGTCGAAGATGAATAGTCCTTTCAGGACATAAGGTGTGGGCTTCAAAACGGTTAAGCCAATCCATTCCCAAAATTATGAAGCATAAGTAACGTATAACAAGCAAATCGGCTCGGAAAGAAAAATCACATAAAATAATCTCGACATCTTTACAAAGTAAACTGAGTGTTGCGAATCCACCAATCGGATTTGCAATTCTCAAAGAAGTCATCAAGGCCATAACGTTTAAAGAAAAGGTATCAACAAGTTTATTTGATATAAAAGAGTGGGATGCACTCGAGTCAAAAAGAACTCGAATAAGATGATCACGAAACATAATAGTGCCATCAAGGATAGAATGAGAAATACCTTAACCAAGATAAGTGTTACTAGAAGCTTGCACAACATTCAACTTTCCCACCTTCTTGCCTTGAAGTTTGGGACATGAAGATAAAAATGACCCGAACTTTTGCAATAACGACAATAAAGAGGTTTCGGGCACCTATTTGCATAATGGTCCTTAGCCACACAATTGTAGCATTCCCCACGATTAGGAGTTGGAGTCTTTGCTACCGAAGTTGCTTGCTTCCCTTTTTTTATTGGGATTAGGGCCTTTGAACTTAATAGGCCTCTTCTTGTTGTTGTTGAAGTTCGGTTTGGCACCCAAAACTTCAACATCACTTTCTTTATCGGCCTCTTCAAGTCGAAGAGCGATATCAACAAGCTGATCAAAAGAAACTTCTACTTTAAGAAGTAATGGCTTTTTAAGGTTCTTATTCAACCCATAAATAAACCTCTGATTTTTCTTCAATGGGGTATTAATATACTCGACCCCATATTTAGAGAGAGATTCAAAAGATGCGACATAATCTGTCACAGAAGATTCACCTTGAACAAGGTCAATAAATCATCGGACGAAAGTTACTTTTTCAGCTTGCGGCACAAACTTTAATTCGAATCTTTCTCGGAATTGCTCCCAAGTAAGATCCGCTTCAATAATCTCAAAAACCAAAAGCTCATACCAATCTAATGTTCTCTCTTGGAGCATACTAGAAGCCACTTGGACACGATGGAGATCAACAAGATTCATGCGAGAAAAGATGCGGTCGCATGATCTAAGCTAAGTTGATTTCTATAACACTTTCATATCCCTTGAATAGCCTTCCACTCAAATTGGTATAATCCCTGCACAAGTGTGCAAACCCAGATCTAGGATGAGTAGGCTCAGGAATAGGTCCGACAGCTTGAGCATTCTTTACAAGATCTAAAATCTGCTGGGTAGACATAAATACTCCATCTTGATGAGTAGCACTGGATTGACCGACGCTGGGATGGCCTGGCCTAGCCATTTCTCTTCTTTAAGAAAGAAAGAAAGAAGAGGAAAAGGCTATTCTCAAAATGAATATCAAACAATCATGATTGATAAAACAAGGCATCATAAAAGAAAATAGGATAGAACGGGTCCACTCGAATTAAATCCTAAGGCATGATTCCTAAGAGAGACTTAGGACAATGATCCTTGCAATAATATTCTATATTGTTCCGAAGATTGGCTTTGATACAAAGCTGTCATGCCCCACCACTATGCTCACAATAGCGAAGGACACTACAGAGTAATGCCGTCAACTAGCGCGAATAATAAGGTTGTTGAGGAGCAACCATTTGTGTAATTGCTCTGTGCGAGTGCCGATATGTCAAATAAAATGTCACTTTCATTTCAAGAGGAAATCCGACATACCGATACAAACTCAAAAATAGTACACAGTGGCTATGTGGTCTTCGAAAACAAATATGAAATAAGCATAACACAAAATCAGTCACAGATATTCATATCACAAAGGCGAAAACAGAAATGAATAAAACACATAGAAGTGTTCATCAAATTAGTGGTCATGCAAGATCCACTACATCACAAAAGAATAGGTACAAGTGCTAGACAAAAGAATATGTATACATCAAGGAGTCTCTATCTCGAATGTATAAAACAAAAACTACTAAGCTAAGTAGTTAGCCTAAAGTCAGATGACGGACCCTGATAAGAAGTCAAGTTGAAGCACCTGAAATACCTCGGTCTTACCCGAGTATTATTTAAGAAGAAAATAATAAACGGATTAGTCTAGCTATAAATATCATATAAAATGAGATAGGATAAGAGATATGACGAAAAAGTATGATAACAATAATGCCATACTGCGACAAGTATACATTAGATAACAACAAAAATCACACAATATCTCAAAAATCTCAAAACACCAAAACGAATGTCATGTTCTTCATTTTATTCACCAAACCATAAATATTGACAAAACATATCAATGTCAATCGCAAAAACTGGTGAAACACAAATTCCAGAAATCATCAATTAGAAATCCAGAAATTAAAAGGGGGAGGCCCATCACAAACGTGAGCATGAAAACTCACCAACAGGTGTATCACAAATGGGTCGCTATCCCATGGTCGCTAATCATAGAGCCGGTGCAACGACATAGTATAATAACGGTACGCTCGAAGAACCTAAAACTCGAATAATTCAAAACATCGACGTAGTACAATAATGGTACGCCCGATGGACCTGATAAGCCGGAACAACGATGTAGTACAATAACGGTACATCTGATGATCCAAACTCCATAAAATAATATGGGTCACTAGCCCATAAAAAATGAGACGAAACTCCAAAGAACGGACAAAAGACCATGGGTCATTAGCCCATAAAAATGAGATGATGCTCCATAAAATCGAGGTACAGTCCCCCACGCGGACAAAGAGACATCGCATATCGCTAGTCTAAACCATAAAATGATCACCATTGATCAATAAAAAGTGTGAATTACACTAAGCTAGTAAATAAATGAGTTTAGCTTCATGTCCCATAACCACTGGCTTAACCTAGGTATTTACAAACAAATTGTAGATTTCCACTCAAAAATTGTCACAAGATTTCAATCGAACAAGTCTAAGAATTAGCCGACGAAGTAAACGCAAGCGTTTCATACCACTTGTTTTACTAAGCCGTTTAATTGGATTTCTCAAACGAATGAGGTAAAGGTTTGTATATACTAAAAGGTTGGAAGCGGGTTTAAAAATAAGTTGTGTATTAAAATAGTATTGAAATCATTTTTGCGAAAGAGTTGGAATATTTACTGCTAGTACAGAGGCCTTTACATTTTAAAGTGACAAATCAAAGAAATAATTGTAGAAACAATCAATCACCAAAAATGCACGGATGAAAACGTGAATCAAACCATAGAAACCGATATCAAATCCATCAAAGTGGATATTCCCAAAAATTCAGAAAGAAGTCATCGAAATCGGTAATAAATGACGATGAACAATTGGATCCACCCAAAAATCGATATAAATGGAAACCCATCAAAAACAAGCAAGATGGCTGAAATTAGTAGCTCCAGACGTCTAGTGGTTCTCCCAGACGTCTAGTGGTTCTCCCAGACATCTGAGCTTAGAGACTGAAAATTTTATTCTAGATCGCCCAGCCGTCTGGAAAGTAAGCTCAGATGTCTGAGCTGATGGTCTGGAAGTTTATTCCCGTAGCTCCAACCGTCTGACGTTATACCAGACGTCTGAGCTGAAGCTCAGAGCAAAAAATATGCTAGGCCAATAATGGCCAAATTATCTCAAAAGCGACTGAGCAAGCAACGATGGCTAGGGATTTATGCCAAGCGACAGCCCAACCCTATAGGCTCTTCAATACATTCCAAACAACATGTCAAAACATCCAATGTAGGATTTTTCATAAATTTTGACTTCAAAATACCGAAAATTGTAAAATTCACCAATCCAATTCAATTCAAAGCAAATGAAAATGAAATAGGAATTCATACTAACAACTATCAAAGTTATAGACATAGATGTGAGTTCAAGAACTCACCTTTAAACCAAAACACAACAAATGAGAAGCTCAAACACAAAGGAAAGATCAACCACTCTTCAACTTCAACTCTAGAAGCTCCAATGTAGGATCAAATGCAAATATTTCCTAAGTTAGGGTTTAGGAATTTCTAAAAATTGGAGAGAGATTGAAGTGGAGAAGAAGAAGAGGATATTTACCTAAGCTTCTCCTTGATTAATAACTTAAAGTTGAATTTCCTTAGAGAATTAGAGCTTAGGAATTTCTAATCTCTTTTCTTTTCCCTCATTTTTCTAGGGCTTGAGAATATTAGGAAATGAGGAATGAAATGAATGAAATGAGTGGAGTTAGGGTATTAGATAGAGAAGTTGGGTTAGTGGGCTGAAACCCAATAGAAAATAGCAAAATTCTACTCAACCTCAAACATATCGATGTTTATACTCAGAAATGTCGCAAACGTCATTTTGAACTCAATGAAACTAGTCTTGAGTCCTAATTCGACCGTTTACAAAAAGTATCATTTTGGACTTTAATCCGACCAATGATGTTATATTTAAATAAAATATTTAAATATACAATCGTAAAATATGCGGGTTGTTACGTATCCCTTTTTTATAATTACGGCCCTATTTGTGAATAGAAGTGTTCCTCTTTTTATTTTTCTCTGAGCAGAACTTCGGTCGATCCTTTCTTTCTTTGTTCTTCTTTCTAGGGCTTTGTTCGATTGAAGCTCCAATCCAAAAAAAGATCGATTGAAATGTGTTTCTGCTTCGAGTTGCTTCGTCAATCGATTTGCTGGCTTTGATTAATACGCGGTGGCTTCAAGTTATGTCGAGCTTGAGTGCTTTGATTTGGTACGTGATTTTATTATTCAATTTTGAATTTGCTCGACTTCGATTCAAGTTATATATTTGTTCGTGAGTTAGCAAGCTCTAGTATTTGTTTGAACTCGAATGATTTACTGCCGATAATGATTTTGGGTTATATAGGGAATGAATCCCTTAATTTTCGTTCGTATATTTTGGTTTTAATTCGTCAATTTATCCGCTTGGCCATTTGATTTTTGCTTGAACGTCTATGATGATTTTGACTTGTTCAGTTTATCACCGGTTGAATATATTTTTGATATATTTGGATTTGCTTAAACACATTTGAATTCCTCCTTTATTTACTTCCAACGACTTGTTTAATATATCATTCGCTGTTCCATATGACCTCTGATTGAATTTTATCTCGGCTTTGACTTTGTTAAAATTGTAACTAATAGTTACAATGTTGCTCCATTGTTTTTGCTTTGTATTCATGTATATACATACATACATATATATATATATATATGTATGTATGTATGTGTATAATCTGATGCTAAACTTGTTCATATGCACTTGAAATCGCTGAACTGTTGCACTTTTGTGGGTGAATGCTATGCTTTGTCCTTGCTATGAGGTTCCTGCTTCTAGACTGACCTTGGTTAGTTTTGCATTTGTTTCAAGTCCTTTCTATTTCTCTATTTAATGTTTATATCTAGTTCCTACACACACACACACACACACACACACACACACAGATATATATATATATATATATTAGTGCTCCGAACTTCATGTGTAAATCCATTTGCTATGTCTGGTGCAGTTGCATTATGAAGTCTTTTGCATACTATGATTAATGATGATCTCCATACATATATACATATATGTATGTATGTATGTATGTAGGTATGTATGTGTGGTTGACTTTTCTCTTTAAAAAAATAGTCACCTGAGTATATGTTCACAACTTCTTATGCACTGCTCTGTTGCTCGAGTTTGCTTCATTCTGGACTGATCATGTGTTATATGATCTGGTTATTGCAGTCTTTATTGTTATGTGGTATGGTCATTTAAGTTCATCTTGTTCTTGTCTCAAGTTTGAATGGTGTACTAGGTTGTACATTTGTGTGTTGAATGTGTGGCTTCATGTCTTCGAAACTGTTCTATGGTTGGCCTTGGTTCTGGTTACATGTGCACTGCCTATATATGTATACATGTGTATATGCATATATGTGCGTGTGCATGTATATATGTATGGTGGTTTCATTGTGTAGCCTTCATCTCAAGCTTGTGCCTGGTCTGGTTTCATATGTATATGTATGTTACTTGTTGTGGCCAGACTTGTTTTCATGTGCTTTGGCTATGATGGTCCGAAGTCTTTGTGTATTGCACCTGAGTTGAATCATGCCATGCCCCTGGTTTGACCTTGTGCTCGCCTGTCCCTACAGTTTTATCAAGTGTATATTGGTGTGCATGGCCTTGTGGCATGTACAGTAATATACTATGGATAGCACAAGTTGTTTATGTATGATGGATTCAAACAAAAATGATGATGAACAACCCAAATAACTAAACCAAATTATATCTTCAAAAACATACATTTTATTTTACACTGAAAAAGTGTATCTTTTAAATTTTATTGCATCAGTGTTTATTTTGCAGATAGCTCAAATGATGGATTCAGTTGGAACTAAGTTGAAGATAAATACGAGTGAATGATTGATATGTAGTAAGGTGAACATTGTAAAGTGAAATTGTATTGTAATTGAAAATTGTATATATGTAGTGAGAGCTCAAATTTGTACTATTCAAAATTGTAATAAAATATTCATTTGAATAAAATATTTGTTTGAATTTAAATTCTTTTTTATTTATTTTATTCGATAAATATTTATTTAATTATATGAAAAATAAAATAGTAAAATAACAAATACATTTAAATGAGTGTGTGTATATATATGTATATGTTTATTATCATGAAAAAAATCATATACTAGCATATTTAAGAATATCCCCTTTTTGATGATAATAAACATCTATTAAGATTTTGACTCAATTAAATGTATTCGATCATTCTATTTGCTCCCCCTATTTGAACGCTCCATCTCTACAATGAAGCTCCTCCTTCATATATGCATGAAAATAAATAAAAATATGCAAATGAACTTAGATGGAAATATGCAAATAAAAATAAAATATTTGACCTTTATTTGCCAAAATCTTAACTTTTCTCTCCCCCTTTTGTTATTAACAAAAGAGTAATAGTGTTACAAATATAGAGATACGGTGATAGACATTAATACAACATTAATAGCCAATCTAGTATAAATATTAAATTTCAATAGAAAATCAAATAAAAATCACAAATAGTCTATTAGGCGCATATTCCACTTTACGAGTGAAAGGGGTGATGTCGGTAAAAAAACCGTATAGTTGTGTCTATTTGTGGTATATTTATATCTGAAATTTGAATATCTACTAACCACGCATAACCGTTAGCACTTTTAAATGAGATTAGTAGTGTTCCCTATTTTTTTTAAAAAGAATTTCAAGCATCTTCTAACCATGCACAACTGTGAGTACTTTTAAATGGGATTAGAATCAACTCGTCTATTTATTAATCAATTTTGATATGTGTTCCATACATGCATAACTGTGAGGACTTTTAAATGAAAATGAAAGCACATAAACATATATTCCAAGTAATTCACTGATGCATAATCCTGAGGACTTTTAAATGAGAGCGAATACTTTGTATAGTTTTATTGCAAAAATAAAATAAAATAAAAATGAATAATATCCCGTTTAAGATACCACATTTTGATATACTATATTGGATTTTAATGAGTGATGGTCGTTAGAAATATGATAGAAATAGAGATGATTATGGAATTTTTACCAACAAAAGTTATTATAAATCTTGTTTAAATTTTTTATAGGAATTTACTAAATATATTGTCTCGAGTCAACATATATGATTAATATCAACACTCGTCACTTTTGCAATCACTATTTATCTTTTCGATAATCAGGAGGGAGTCATATTAGTTAATGTTTTCATTTAAAATCAAATCAAAAAATAATTATAAAATCAAATTTTCTAAAATGACCAATCTGAAAAGAAGTCGACAAAAACTATTTTCTGAAAAGGATTTTATAAAAAAAATTCTGCTAATTGAAAATTGGTTGAAATGAAAAATATGCTGATATTTTCTCTATAAGTGTGATTCAACTAATGAATGTCTCTACATAAAAAACATTCCACTAGTAATTTTACAATCAACTAGATTACTAGTGTAATCTGCATCTGAATTTTTCTTTGACTCAAGGTTATCAATAGATAGATGTCATAGACCAAATGATGGAGTGTGCAACAAATACCATAGAATAATTTTAAAGCTTTTAAAATGTATTTCCTTAAGGATTTGATTGAAAACATGCACATAAAAAACTAGTGAACATAGTGTTAGAACTAGAAGCGGTAAGATAAACAAATATATCCATGTGTATCTTGAGTAATCATCAATCAATACAAGACAACATCTCTTATCATCTAAACTTGCAATATAGTTAGTTCAAGAAAATCTATATAAAATAGTTCAAGGATGAAAAGATGATTGGTCAACATTTTTTGCACAAATCAGAATCAAAATCAACATTTATGTCCTTATCACATAACCGGCTAAATAAAATCAGATTATGGTGTAGATTTTTACATTTAATACATTATTCAAGATAAATGTACCGTTACCTATTTTACCTTTGCCGATAATTTTTTGTTGTTGCCCATTTTGATTCTGCCACCTTTATATTAGGCTAAGAAACTTTTATTTGTTGCCCTTCATGTGCCTGGAACAGCTTGAATCGAGTTAACACTTTTGTTGTTCCTTAGCCTACCACCACACCTACATAGGGGAAGATTTTTGTGACCTATTTGTTTTTATAGGTTCATGATTGTTAGTGACAAACGATTTTGAAAAATATGTTTGTGTAGACCTAAGACAATCAATATTTGTTCCTTTTGGCACCCAGATTTGTCTGACTTTAAGGGATTTTACATTTTTTCCTTTAGGAACTCAAATTGGTATGTTTACACGTATTAGGGCCTATGCCAATAATTTTTTTGATTATGTCCAATTTTTCTACAAATTGTGCACTCAGATTTGACACGATTGGTTTTACTTCTAACTCTTTCAGATTGAGTGTACCCAAGACTTTTCTAACAGTTTTAATAGTTTGTTTCCCTAAAAACATGTTTAGCGATCTTTCTCCTTTGGAAATTTTCCTAAAGTTGTAGACAATTGTTGGACTTGTATTTTGAGCGATTCATTTTCATTCAATAATTGAGTGCACTTTTTAATATAATTTTCTCTCCTAGTATTTTAACTTCCTTTCAAAATAAGAATTTCATTTTCAAGTGATTTAATTTTAATTTTTGATTTTTTTAATTTCTTCTTCAAATGATGGACACTTATCACACTTAGGGCTCTTGTTTCGATAGTTTTTAACCAATTGATCAAGTTTTTTATTTAATTCTATCAAACTATCTCTTTGTGATTCAATTTTAGCGTATACCTTTCAAAACAGCCATTTACTTCATGGAAATATAAGTAATTCCAAATGAGTAAGTTTTGATACCTCGCTTGGCTCGTCATCATCACTGTCAGTTGTTTCTCCTTGAAGACATAAATTTTCTTTTTCACTCTCACTGCTAGTGCTTTTATGAGCTTCATCGATTTCATCCCTAGTAGTTGCAAAACTTCTCCTTTTCAGTTTCTTTCCTGGACTCATTTGATTCTTAGGACAATTTGGCTTGATATGACCGGGTTTATTGCAATTGCGATAGATGATCTCCTACTCTTCTGGATTGTCTAGAACATTGACTATTTTGCTTTTCAGTTGTTGATTTATTGGTGGATTTCCATACTTGTGATTCCACCTTTTGAATTTCTTTTTTATCAGTGCTAGTTCCCCTGCACCATCATCATCATCTTCACTTTCATTTGTTCCTTTGAGAGCTATTGATTTCTTACGAGTATCACCTCCTTTATGTTCTTCCTTAAATTTCATTTCTAGCTCATAAGTGGTGAGATTTCCCATGAGATCTTCGACTTTAACTTGTTTCAAATGTTTTGATTCTTAAATGGGAGTGACTTTTGCTTCAAAATTTCATGGAAGACTCTGAGGATTTTTTGGACTATTTCCATTTCTATGTATGGTTTTCTGAGCGCTTTTGATTTGTATAGGAGATTAGAAAGTCATCCATACATCTCTTTGACATTCTCATCCTTGGCCATTGTGAAGTTCTCCTATTAGCTACTAAGCATGGGAAGTCGAGATTCTTTGACATGAGAGGTTCACTCGTGAGTCACTTCAAGTGTATGCCAGATTTCCTGCGCAGTTAGACAATGTGAGACACGATTAAATTCAATTTGATCTAATGAACAGATAATAGAATTCATAGCTTTAGGATTAATATTCTGTAGTTTATTTTCAAGATCTGTCCATTGATCCATAGATTTTTCAATTCTTGATTATCTACCACAATAGTTGGTGTTCTATATCCCGACACAACAATTTTCCAAGCATCGATGATTTTTAGAAAAAAATTCATTCTATTTTTTCAGTAAGCTTATTCACCATTGAACATAGGTGGTCTAACAATAGACTGATCCTCAAAAAACGCATTATTAAAATAAGCCATTTAAGAAATCAAATTTTTGAAACAAAATTTGGTTTTTGAAAAATTAGAATTTTAAAACCAAAATTGGTTTTTGTCCTAGATCTGATACCACTTGTGTAACGATCGCGATTTTTCGTTGCCGAAAAATCGAACCGTTAGAGTTTTTGAAGAAGAAAGAGGTAGAAGAAGAAAGAAAAGAAAGAGAAGAGAAAACAGAAAAACAAGTAACAGAACGAGAAACAATATCAGAATCTCACAATCGCAGCGGAACAACATATAATAGATAAATGAATATCATTAAAACAAAAGAACTATACATTTTATACATACATCACAATACATCATATCATCAGAGTGTACAACAATAAAACAGCGGAAAGAATACTATATACAATAGATAATAGACTACGCTATCCAAGCTCGCCTCCAACATCTGCACAGCAACTCCCGAATCCAGAATAACCTGATAACCTAACTCTAGACTGCCCGTGTGGAAAATAGTGGGCACCCAGAGTTTAGGAAAGGAACAATAAACTCCAGGTCAGTCATGTGACTGGTGTGAGAACTCAAAACAGTTTATCTTTAAACACGCAACAAGAAAGTTTAAATTTTGAAATCCGCAATGCTTTTTGGAAAATGAAACTACCATAAGGCCTCCCGGCACACACACAATGCAAACGCACACATGGGGGAGATTTCTCCTTATGATAGTCAAACATGCTTACTACGAGAAAAATTCTTTGATATTATTACTAGTGCATAGTGGAAAATATTTCGAAAGTATAATATAAATCCTAGCCAGCATAGGTACCATGATACTATGCCTACTATAGCTGCCATGTTAAATGGCAGGTTCTACAACTAAAACCGTACAGGGCGCGTATTGGATGAATGGATTTCCAACAAATGGTCAGGCTAAGGAACTTCCTACTGCCACATGGGATCGCCTCTGGCGGGACGTCCCGAGAACTAACGTTACGGTTAGATCTCTGCCAACACAAGGCCGGGTTACCTCTGTAACTAGGTAACTACTACACGAATATGTCATCCCCCGGTCCTTTGGGACCTTTATCCGAGCGCTCGATACCAACAACACCACACAGAAATAGATATAGTGTTTCCACATGAGTAAATATCTGGGCTCCATACCATGATACCACCCTTTTCCAGAAGGGAATGACATACCCTAAAGGGCGCGACCCTCATAACCTTGCCGCATATTCCTGTTTCGACCATTTCCGGGGAGTGAGGTCCTGACGAAGTCTCGTCCACAAAGCTACGCTTTGTGTAACAAAGCCATGCTTCGGGTCCACAGATGACCAAAGCAATAATCACAAAGATAAATGATCAAACAAATGATCATATCACAAATGACCAACCAATGATCATCACACAGCAGCACTCAGCATGCCACATTACCAGATTGGGAAATATCGCTGATAACCTTCAACTACATAACCTCTGAGCTCGTACGTCTCAGAGAAGGGTGTTAAGCTAAGAGAATAAATTCTCCGCCACCAACAGAAATGTATTTGAAAGAAATCTGCTCTATCTCTCAAAATGTAATGTCAGACACGTAACCATACAAGTCTGTTCCGGGTTCGAACAGAACCGAAGGCACTTCCAAAGAAGCCCTTGCAATCCGGGTATTCACAATCCCGATAAAATTTCCCATCACAAAGGAAATCTCCATATCGTAGCTAACGATGCGGAGACAATCGATAGGTCATCCTATCGTTTTCACAAATACCCGGTCTTCAACACCGGTCTTCAAATGCAATCCAAACGACGTATCGCATATTCGGAATGGGATATATGACACAAAGGTCCTCTCCCGGCTAAACCGAATAGCGAGCGCTTATTTTAAAAATAAGTGTGCATTCAATTCCAAACAAACACAATCAATACTATCCAAGGGTAAATATTGATAGTCGGTTATTTAACTATCAATAAAGATGCGCCACATCATCAGATTCCAAATAAATTTCCAAAATTATTTAATCCCAAAAATATCTTCACAAGATATATATATATATATATACACCATTTCCAAATAATTGCCCCAGTTATTTGTTTTACCAAAACCACTTCACGATAAAATTTTCCACACTTAACCAATTGAAAAACCAATTTTCAATTTACCTTTACCATTTGAAAACCAATTTTCAAATTACATTAACCATTTGCAAACCAATTTCAAATCACCTTAACCATTTGAAAACTAATTTCAAATCACCTTAACCATTTGAAAACTAATTTCAAATCACCTTAACCATTTGAAAACTAATTTCAAATCACCTTAACCATTTGAAAACTAATTTCAAATCACCTTAACCATTTGAAAACTAATTTCAAATCACCTTAACCATTTGAAAACTAATTTCAAATCACCTTAACCATATATACCTTTTGAAACAAATTTCAAACCACCAAATAAATCTTTACCGATTTATTTTAACTTACGTTCCAAATTCGTAAATTATATTTTCATATTTAAAAATAAATCAACATTTATTTTTAAACAAATTTCCCTTCATATATATAAATTCCAAAGTGGATTTAAATTCCAAGCATCTACTAGCATACGATTCCCAAATCGATTTCAAGTTATTTGCTTTCAATTACCTTAAAGGTGAATTCACAAAAACCGTTCCATTTCATATTAGAAAACCATTCCCATGCTTATTTAAAAAAATAAGTAATTCACAAATTTATTTATTTTCAACGATTTGAAAATATTCCATATACTTAAATCACAGTTAAGTATTTATTCCATTCTCTTTAAGAAAACATTCCTTTATTCACATTTATTTGGGTTAAAAACGAATGTTGCGTAAAACATCGTTACGACAACCCAAAAACACTAGTATATGGATTTGAAATTAAAAATAGATATATAAATCCAATACTATACAAATTATCCCCTTCTGTTTCTCGAAAACGTCTATTTCAACAATCAATGTTGAAATCTATGTTTTCAATACTCAATACATTTTAAAACACCTTTAATTCGTTTTAAATTCCATTTAAAACATTCCTTTCCCAAAAACAAACCCATTTTATTTAATAATCTATTCAATATTCAAAATAGTGAATATAGCCCACTTAACAAATTCCCATATTTCAATTTATCAAATTCGATGAATTTCAAATTTATAAACATAGTTTATAAATTCCATTTCTATTATAAACCCCAATTTTATAAATTCCTTTATTAATCCGATGCAATTTTACATAACCTAGTTTCATACCCAAAAGCCATATTGTAAGTTAAATACTTATAATATTATTTATTTACCAAATCGTTCCTTTGAACTTCACCAATTTAAAATCTTATCACTTACAAGATTTCTTTATGGTTTATAATAATTTCAACTAATGAAATCTTCATTTATTAACAATTTCAACAAACCCCCTTTTTAATGCCCCAAATTCATTTTTATAAGTCAATAACTTATAAAACTTCACTTCCCAATAACCATTCTTTTTATAAATTTCACAAATTATATATCTATAGATTTATAATGAAATTCATGTTATACATCAACTCAGCATTTTATAAATTTATTCTATAACTCCAATGATTTAATCTAAAAACATCCATTTATAAAATCCTTTATATAAACCATTAATAATCATATCTTCCCAAAAACCAAATTTAACTATTTTATAAAAACCTATTATTGTTAAAAATTTCTTTTAAGTTATATTATATAAAAATAAAAATTTTTAAAACATAAAAATTTATCCATCTATTTATTTTAAAATTTAATCAATTCAAAATTTTTTAATAAACCATATTCTTTGAAAAATCGATTTAAAACCCCTTTTAAATTCAAAACCGTTATTTTAATTTTTAAAAATTTGAATCCGATGATGCAACGACATCAGATGGTCAATCACGGGAATAAGTGTCATATATCAATATGATTATCAACAATCAACATAATATTTATAAACAAATAAATATGTGAGGAATCCAGTTGGATCCCTCCAACCTGTTTCCCTGCACCCACAGACGTTAGCACAATACCAATTCCACTTCAAGGTGGAATATCGCGGTATATGGGATTTTATAAATATTCCGCTTAATAACGGCGCAATAGGGTCTCATCCGCTATACGAGGCGGGAAATCAAATCCGATATATACATATGCCAATATATATATATCGCTATATATAGTATATATCCTACTATATCTACTAGCACAATCAATCAACCATCAACAATCAATATTAACTATTCAAAATTTTAGACAAAACCTTTCGATTGAGTGAGGAGTTCTCACCTTGATTTTATTTCCGTTTTCGCGTTCGTTTTCGAATAAAATTAAACGAACGTTTAATTTTACCCGAAATTCAAACGAGCTCCAATCGACTCCAAACCAGCTGCATTGCGAAGAGCTCGGCGATACGAAGCCAACGCAAAAAATCTCGTTCAATTTGGACCTCGCAGCAAAAAGTTATACTATTTTAAACGTTGTACAATCGTTAATATAATGAATAATTTACAAATTCCTATCACAAACCCTTTTTCAGATCATAGCCGCACATCAACCTCCCCCCCTTCTTCTTCGTGCGCACGGTTTCCATCTCCAGGCAACAAGCACGTGAATGAACCCATAGCTCGAATTTAGGGCTCGATTTTCCAACCACCACATCGCATGCAAACACGATCAGGTTACACCACGTCGAAGGCCAACTCGAGCTCCACCTTCAGCCCATGACCGGCCACGTGCGGCCTCCCCCCTGCCTCGATACACGCGCATGACCTGGTGGCAAACGCGGGTCCCTAGCCTCCAATCCGTCGCTCCAATCTCGATCTTAACCGTTGGATAGGGAGATCTCACTGTGCTCTACAACATTGTAGTTGGGAGTTTTAGCTAATTGCTGATGGATTTGGTGGAATCGAAGGAGGAAGGGACGACATTTTCTGGCCATTAAAGCTAAAGTGGCGGCTGAACAAATGGATTAGGGTTTGGGAAAAGAAACAATGTATATATATCAATATTATTTTAATATTAAAATCTCCAATTCGACACTTTTGCAAACGAACTCCAAACGACGCGTTCCGCCAGGCGATCCTAAGGTTTTTCCGCGTTCCGGACGCAATGGAACAGGTTTCGTAAGCTAATTCGGAAGTATGTGTGAGATACGACTATAAACGCTCAATTTAAACTTAAACCGATTTAAACGATTTCTAGGCGTTTTGGCTTGTACCGGACAAACGACAAATCCGATCGACTTGAAATTTGAAATCTTGCAATAATATCACATTACGGATCCGATGAAACTGGTTTCGTCGAAATCCGAGACCGTTTGAAAAATGGCTATTTTAACTCGCCGAATTAAAATTAAAACGATATCGATGCGTTTCGAGCTGCCACGGTCAAAAGACAACTCCGATTGCTACGAAAATTGAAATCCGATAATAACTAACTATTACGGATACAATGAAACTCGTTTCGTTCAATTCCGAGACTGTTCAAAAATTGGCTATTTTTCAGTCGATAATTAAATATTAAAATATTCAATTTTTACAAATTAACTCCAAATTCAGTTTTACAAGTTCCAAAATATTTCTATAACTTCAATATGATAAAATAAAATTTTCCAAATCATTTTCAATCATATTTAACCCAATATTTAATTATTTGTGGAATTTCACTATTAAATAAATCGATTTAATTGCAAAATTAAATCCAAAATTCAAAATAAAATTTATTCGACTCCAAAAATTCACTTATTAATATTTAAAATTAATTAAATATTCAAATTTAAATTATTAAAAATTCTGGGTCGTTACAATCTTCCCCCCTTAAAAGAATTTCGTCCTCGAAATTGCAAGTTAAGGAAACGATTCCTTAATCCGTTTATTACTCTTCCAAAACTAATAGTTTTATCAACCTTCTAACACCAATCTTTTTATTAAAGATTTACTATCATTTCAATTAGCTTTCCAACTTCAATTATAGGTTTCAAACAACATTGTTTATTTGACAATTCAAATTTAAATTTAAATTCAAATTTCAAACTTTCAAAATTTCTCAAAATTTCTCTAACTCCCTAAATTTTTGAAAAAATTTCGCCAGAGTCTCCTTTGCGCGGCTAGATCGGTACGACTACAAAATGGCACTACGGCCCCTCAGAATCAAAAAGAAAAGAGAAAGCCAAGTGGCTGGAGAAGGAAATCATCAATTCTCATACTAAAAGTGAAATACGTACCTTTTTGTCGAGCGTTACAAATTTTTTTTTTTAACTTTGAAATCAAAATCCCAATTCCTTTATAACCTGTATATCCTGCTAGCATAATATCTAATTATAATATTCAAACCAATTTGCCAATTCAGTTATAAAATTTCCAATACATGCTTCTTATACCACTTTTAGCTTACTATTAAAGTTGCATATTCATTTTCATTCAACTTTGCATTCCAATTTTCATTTGAATTCAATTACATAGCTTTCAAATTTTACTAATTCAATTTCATTAACACTTAATGAATTTACATACAACCAACCAACAAGCAATAACGACCAATGTACATCCAATACAACCAAATTTATTTATTTTACTTACATTCAATTTGGTTCAACTGTTTTAATTTCAATTGGTTTAACATTCAATTGATTTTCATTCTATTATTAAACTATTTTCAAATGAATTTACACTTGCATGCATCATTTCATATCAACTTATTCATATTCTATTGATTAACATTCAATTCATGCTTTAACTCAATTGCTAGTTCTTTTTTACAAATAAAATTGAATTTCATTTATATAACTTAAGTTCACCTCTTTAACAATTTCATTTACTCACTTTATTCACTTACTTTGATATTAACATCAATTCTTTCAATATTCCTTAAGTTATATTCCATTTCAACTTTATTTACATCATTTAATTCACTTGATTATTTAACTTTGATGCAAAGATCGATTTTTTATTCAACTTCACTTAAGTTATTCCATTTAAACATCATTTGTTAATCAAACTTAAGTTTTACTTATCAATTCAATTCGGATTTTAAATTCCAAAGTAAATCCTATTTAACTTTTACTTAAGTCAAATTCATATCAATATTCAAATTCATATTCCATTTTACTTAACTTAATTGTTTAACCACTTCAATAACTGGTTTCACTTACATCTTCCATACTATAAGTTATACAATTTATTATTCAACTTCCAACATTTATTATAAGTCCAAAACCTTTTTCACGTATATTTAACAATTTCAAATTGGTTTATTACAACAAAACTTCAATTTTTAATTCATTTTTGTAGCAAATCCATCACATAGAAACTCGAAAATGATACTGATGATGCTGCAGTCATCACCCTTATTATTTCCCAGTGACAATAGTGAAATCAATGCTAAATATTCTTTCAAAAATTTCCTTTCTATTCATAAATCACTTTTATAAACCTTTTACTTATATAATTTTACTTCTTATATACATACATGATTATCTTACAATTGTAAATCATTATCAATTATAATTTCATCTTATGATTCATTGGTTTATACCATTATTCTTTTTTACAATAGTTTCTTTTATTAGCTTATTCAAACAACTTTCAATTATTTTATATATATATCATTTACAACAACCAAGCAATCAATTATATACACACTTCAATAATCCTTGAAAAATTATTTTCTTTTTATATATAAAATATAATCGAGGCAAAATTATTTCATTTACCCAATTTAAAACAATATTGTGTCGAATTGTTCTATTCAAGTGTTTAGGAACCCCTTCGATTCAGTTTTCGAGGCTGCGCCGACGAAGGTTCATATACCACTCAATAAACCAATCATCACAATATAAAACAATTTTATATTCACTAACAAATACGCACTCATATCTATTATTACACTCACACTCATTCTAGAGTACTGCTGACTCTATCTCTAATGAGTAACACCCAACAGAGCAGGTTGTCGCTTAACCATATGCTCTGATACCAAATGTAACGATCGCGATTTTTCGTTGCCGAAAAATCGAACCGTTAGAGTTTTTGAAGAAGAAAGAGGTAGAAGAAGAAAGAAAAGAAAGAGAAGAGAAAACAGAAAAACAAGTAACAGAACGAGAAACAATATCAGAATCTCACAATCGCAGCGGAACAACATATAATAGATAAATGAATATCATTAAAACAAAAGAACTATACATTTTATACATACATCACAATACATCATATCATCAGAGTGTACAACAATAAAACAGCGGAAAGAATACTATATACAATAGATAATAGACTACGCTATCCAAGCTCGCCTCCAACATCTGCACAGCAACTCCCGAATCCAGAATAACCTGATAACCTAACTCTAGACTGCCCGTGTGGAAAATAGTGGGCACCCAGAGTTTAGGAAAGGAACAATAAACTCCAGGTCAGTCATGTGACTGGTGTGAGAACTCAAAACAGTTTATCTTTAAACACGCAACAAGAAAGTTTAAATTTTGAAATCCGCAATGCTTTTTGGAAAATGAAACTACCATAAGGCCTCCCGGCACACACACAATGCAAACGCACACATGGGGGAGATTTCTCCTTATGATAGTCAAACATGCTTACTACGAGAAAAATTCTTTGATATTATTACTAGTGCATAGTGGAAAATATTTCGAAAGTATAATATAAATCCTAGCCAGCATAGGTACCATGATACTATGCCTACTATAGCTGCCATGTTAAATGGCAGGTTCTACAACTAAAACCGTACAGGGCGCGTATTGGATGAATGGATTTCCAACAAATGGTCAGGCTAAGGAACTTCCTACTGCCACATGGGATCGCCTCTGGCGGGACGTCCCGAGAACTAACGTTACGGTTAGATCTCTGCCAACACAAGGCCGGGTTACCTCTGTAACTAGGTAACTACTACACGAATATGTCATCCCCCGGTCCTTTGGGACCTTTATCCGAGCGCTCGATACCAACAACACCACACAGAAATAGATATAGTGTTTCCACATGAGTAAATATCTGGGCTCCATACCATGATACCACCCTTTTCCAGAAGGGAATGACATACCCTAAAGGGCGCGACCCTCATAACCTTGCCGCATATTCCTGTTTCGACCATTTCCGGGGAGTGAGGTCCTGACGAAGTCTCGTCCACAAAGCTACGCTTTGTGTAACAAAGCCATGCTTCGGGTCCACAGATGACCAAAGCAATAATCACAAAGATAAATGATCAAACAAATGATCATATCACAAATGACCAACCAATGATCATCACACAGCAGCACTCAGCATGCCACATTACCAGATTGGGAAATATCGCTGATAACCTTCAACTACATAACCTCTGAGCTCGTACGTCTCAGAGAAGGGTGTTAAGCTAAGAGAATAAATTCTCCGCCACCAACAGAAATGTATTTGAAAGAAATCTGCTCTATCTCTCAAAATGTAATGTCAGACACGTAACCATACAAGTCTGTTCCGGGTTCGAACAGAACCGAAGGCACTTCCAAAGAAGCCCTTGCAATCCGGGTATTCACAATCCCGATAAAATTTCCCATCACAAAGGAAATCTCCATATCGTAGCTAACGATGCGGAGACAATCGATAGGTCATCCTATCGTTTTCACAAATACCCGGTCTTCAACACCGGTCTTCAAATGCAATCCAAACGACGTATCGCATATTCGGAATGGGATATATGACACAAAGGTCCTCTCCCGGCTAAACCGAATAGCGAGCGCTTATTTTAAAAATAAGTGTGCATTCAATTCCAAACAAACACAATCAATACTATCCAAGGGTAAATATTGATAGTCGGTTATTTAACTATCAATAAAGATGCGCCACATCATCAGATTCCAAATAAATTTCCAAAATTATTTAATCCCAAAAATATCTTCACAAGATATATATATATATATACACCATTTCCAAATAATTGCCCCAGTTATTTGTTTTACCAAAACCACTTCACGATAAAATTTTCCACACTTAACCAATTGAAAAACCAATTTTCAATTTACCTTTACCATTTGAAAACCAATTTTCAAATTACATTAACCATTTGCAAACCAATTTCAAATCACCTTAACCATTTGAAAACTAATTTCAAATCACCTTAACCATTTGAAAACTAATTTCAAATCACCTTAACCATTTGAAAACTAATTTCAAATCACCTTAACCATTTGAAAACTAATTTCAAATCACCTTAACCATTTGAAAACTAATTTCAAATCACCTTAACCATTTGAAAACTAATTTCAAATCACCTTAACCATATATACCTTTTGAAACAAATTTCAAACCACCAAATAAATCTTTACCGATTTATTTTAACTTACGTTCCAAATTCGTAAATTATATTTTCATATTTAAAAATAAATCAACATTTATTTTTAAACAAATTTCCCTTCATATATATAAATTCCAAAGTGGATTTAAATTCCAAGCATCTACTAGCATACGATTCCCAAATCGATTTCAAGTTATTTGCTTTCAATTACCTTAAAGGTGAATTCACAAAAACCGTTCCATTTCATATTAGAAAACCATTCCCATGCTTATTTAAAAAAATAAGTAATTCACAAATTTATTTATTTTCAACGATTTGAAAATATTCCATATACTTAAATCACAGTTAAGTATTTATTCCATTCTCTTTAAGAAAACATTCCTTTATTCACATTTATTTGGGTTAAAAACGAATGTTGCGTAAAACATCGTTACGACAACCCAAAAACACTAGTATATGGATTTGAAATTAAAAATAGATATATAAATCCAATACTATACAAATTATCCCCTTCTGTTTCTCGAAAACGTCTATTTCAACAATCAATGTTGAAATCTATGTTTTCAATACTCAATACATTTTAAAACACCTTTAATTCGTTTTAAATTCCATTTAAAACATTCCTTTCCCAAAAACAAACCCATTTTATTTAATAATCTATTCAATATTCAAAATAGTGAATATAGCCCACTTAACAAATTCCCATATTTCAATTTATCAAATTCGATGAATTTCAAATTTATAAACATAGTTTATAAATTCCATTTCTATTATAAACCCCAATTTTATAAATTCCTTTATTAATCCGATGCAATTTTACATAACCTAGTTTCATACCCAAAAGCCATATTGTAAGTTAAATACTTATAATATTATTTATTTACCAAATCGTTCCTTTGAACTTCACCAATTTAAAATCTTATCACTTACAAGATTTCTTTATGGTTTATAATAATTTCAACTAATGAAATCTTCATTTATTAACAATTTCAACAAACCCCCTTTTTAATGCCCCAAATTCATTTTTATAAGTCAATAACTTATAAAACTTCACTTCCCAATAACCATTCTTTTTATAAATTTCACAAATTATATATCTATAGATTTATAATGAAATTCATGTTATACATCAACTCAGCATTTTATAAATTTATTCTATAACTCCAATGATTTAATCTAAAAACATCCATTTATAAAATCCTTTATATAAACCATTAATAATCATATCTTCCCAAAAACCAAATTTAACTATTTTATAAAAACCTATTATTGTTAAAAATTTATTTTAAGTTATATTATATAAAAATATAAATTTTTAAAACATAAAAATTTATCCATCTATTTATTTTAAAATTTAATCAATTCAAAATTTTTTAATAAACCATATTCTTTGAAAAATCGATTTAAAACCCCTTTTAAATTCAAAACCGTTATTTTAATTTTTAAAAATTTGAATCCGATGATGCAACGACATCAGATGGTCAATCACGGGAATAAGTGTCATATATCAATATGATTATCAACAATCAACATAATATTTATAAACAAATAAATATGTGAGGAATCCAGTTGGATCCCTCCAACCTGTTTCCCTGCACCCACAGACGTTAGCACAATACCAATTCCACTTCAAGGTGGAATATCGCGGTATATGGGATTTTATAAATATTCCGCTTAATAACGGCGCAATAGGGTCTCATCCGCTATACGAGGCGGGAAATCAAATCCGATATATACATATGCCAATATATATATATCGCTATATATAGTATATATCCTACTATATCTACTAGCACAATCAATCAACCATCAACAATCAATATTAACTATTCAAAATTTTAGACAAAACCTTTCGATTGAGTGAGGAGTTCTCACCTTGATTTTATTTCCGTTTTCGCGTTCGTTTTCGAATAAAATTAAACGAACGTTTAATTTTACCCGAAATTCAAACGAGCTCCAATCGACTCCAAACCAGCTGCATTGCGAAGAGCTCGGCGATACGAAGCCAACGCAAAAAATCTCGTTCAATTTGGACCTCGCAGCAAAAAGTTATACTATTTTAAACGTTGTACAATCGTTAATATAATGAATAATTTACAAATTCCTATCACAAACCCTTTTTCAGATCATAGCCGCACATCAACCTCCCCCCCTTCTTCTTCGTGCGCACGGTTTCCATCTCCAGGCAACAAGCACGTGAATGAACCCATAGCTCGAATTTAGGGCTCGATTTTCCAACCACCACATCGCATGCAAACACGATCAGGTTACACCACGTCGAAGGCCAACTCGAGCTCCACCTTCAGCCCATGACCGGCCACGTGCGGCCTCCCCCCTGCCTCGATACACGCGCATGACCTGGTGGCAAACGCGGGTCCCTAGCCTCCAATCCGTCGCTCCAATCTCGATCTTAACCGTTGGATAGGGAGATCTCACTGTGCTCTACAACATTGTAGTTGGGAGTTTTAGCTAATTGCTGATGGATTTGGTGGAATCGAAGGAGGAAGGGACGACATTTTCTGGCCATTAAAGCTAAAGTGGCGGCTGAACAAATGGATTAGGGTTTGGGAAAAGAAACAATGTATATATATCAATATTATTTTAATATTAAAATCTCCAATTCGACACTTTTGCAAACGAACTCCAAACGACGCGTTCCGCCAGGCGATCCTAAGGTTTTTCCGCGTTCCGGACGCAATGGAACAGGTTTCGTAAGCTAATTCGGAAGTATGTGTGAGATACGACTATAAACGCTCAATTTAAACTTAAACCGATTTAAACGATTTCTAGGCGTTTTGGCTTGTACCGGACAAACGACAAATCCGATCGACTTGAAATTTGAAATCTTGCAATAATATCACATTACGGATCCGATGAAACTGGTTTCGTCGAAATCCGAGACCGTTTGAAAAATTGCTATTTTAACTCGCCGAATTAAAATTAAAACGATATCGATGCGTTTCGAGCTGCCACGGTCAAACGACAACTCCGATTGCTACGAAAATTGAAATCCGATAATAACTAACTATTACGGATACAATGAAACTCGTTTCGTTCAATTCCGAGACTGTTCAAAAATTGGCTATTTTTCAGTCGATAATTAAATATTAAAATATTCAATTTTTACAAATTAACTCCAAATTCAGTTTTACAAGTTCCAAAATATTTCTATAACTTCAATATGATAAAATAAAATTTTCCAAATCATTTTCAATCATATTTAACCCAATATTTAATTATTTGTGGAATTTCACTATTAAATAAATCGATTTAATTGCAAAATTAAATCCAAAATTCAAAATAAAATTTATTCGACTCCAAAAATTCACTTATTAATATTTAAAATTAATTAAATATTCAAATTTAAATTATTAAAAATTCTGGGTCGTTACAACTTGTAGGATCGATTTCACCCTAGAGGGGGTTCAATAAGGTGATACTAACAATAATAAAAATTAATGTGGAAATAAATAAAATATTACAGCACAGATAATAGCAGAATAATAAAAGCAGAAATAGAACAACACAGATCTACCCAGCTTCGGCAGAACCCTGCCTATGTGCTGCCTCCAAGGTTTCTACTAGAAATTAAGTAGTCAGATGCTTACGCACTTAAACTTGCGACACCCGCTATCAATTAACCTAACTCTACGCTCAAAACCCTGCTACAACTGTACCACTGAGTTGTAAATTCTCCAACTACACCACCGTAGTTCGTAACCTAGTCACATGACTAGAACTTTACAAAAATTTAAAGAAAAATTACAAAATAGAATAAAAACTTAACACAAAACCCTATTTAATAATTCAAGCCAAAAACTAAAATTAAAGAGACCTACCCAATAAAAAATGTAATATCCCCTTTTTGTAATTACGGCCCAATTTGTGAATAGAAGTGTTCCCCTTTTTATTTTTTCTCTGAGCAGAACTTCGGTTGATCCTTTCTTTCTTCCTTCTTCTTTCTAGGGCTTTGTTCGATTGAAGCTCCAATCCAAAAAACTGATCAATTGAGCTATGTTTCTACTTCGAGTTGCTTTGTCAATCAATTTGCTGGCTTTGATTAATATGCGGCGGCTTCAAGTTGTGTCGAGCTTGAATGCTATGATTTGGTACGTGATTTTTTTATTCGATTTTGAATTTGCTCGACTTCGATTCGGTTATATATTTGTTCGTGAGTTAGCTAGCTCTGGTATTTGTTTGAATTCGTATGATTTGCTACCGATGATTATTTTGGGTAATATAGGGAACGAATTCCTTAATTTTCGTTTGTATAATTTGGTTTTAATTTGTCAATTTATCTGCTTGGCCATTTGATTTTTGCTTGAACGTCTGTGATGATTTTGACTTGTTCAGTTTATCACCGGTCGAATATGATTTCGATACATTTGGATTGCTTAAACACATTTGAATTCCTCCGTTCTTCACTACCTACGACTTGTTTAATATTTCATTCGTTGTTCCATATGACTTTTGATTGAATTTTATCTCCATCTTGACTTCGTTAAAACTGTAACTAATAGTTACGATGCTGCTCCATTGTTTTTGTTGTGTATTCATGTATATACATATATATGTATGTATGTGTACAATATGATGCTAAACTTGTTCCTGTGCACTTGTAATCTCCGAACTGTTGACACTTTTATGTGCGAATGCTATGTTGTGTCCTTGTTGTGAGGTTCCTGCTTCTGGTTTTGCATTTATTTCGATTCATTTCTATTTTCTCCGTTTCATATTTATATTTGGTTTCTATATATATGTATATTAGTACTCTGAACTTCATGTGCACATCCATTTGCTATGTCTGGTGCAGTTGCATGTCTTTTGCATACTTTGAGTAATAATGGTCTCCATACATATATACATACATATATGTATGTATGGATGGATGTATGTATGTGTGCATGTATGGTTGACTTATCTCTTTGAAAAAAATAGTCATTTGATTACATGTTCACAAATGCTTGTGCACTGCTCTATTGCTCGAGTTCTTGCTTCATTCTGGACTGACCATGTGTTATATGATCTGGTTATTGCAGTCTTCATTATTATGTGGTCTGGTCATTTAAGTTTATCTTGTTCTTGCCTCAAGTTTGAATGGTGTACTGGGTTGTATATTTGTGTGTTGAATGAGCGGTTTCATGTCTTCGAAACTGTTCTATGGTTTGCCTTGGCTCTGGTTACATGTGCACTACCTATATATGTATACATGTGTGTGTGTATGAGTATGGTGGTTTCTTTCTGTAACCTTCATCTCATGCTTGTGCCTGGTCTGGCTGCATATGTATATATATGTTAATTGTTGTGGCCAGAACTGTTTTCATGTGCTTTGGCTATGATGATCTGAAGTCTTTGTGTATTGCACTTGAGTTGAATCCAGCCATGGCTCGGGTTTGACCTTGTGCTCACCCGTCCCTGCGGTTTTATCAAGTGTATATTGGTGCGCACGGCCATGTGGCATGTACAGTGATATACTGTCCATGTCACAAGTTGTTCGTGTATGATGGATTCAAACAAAAATGATAACGAACAACCCAAATAATTGAGGCAAATAATATTTTCAAAAACACACATTTTATTTTACACTGAAAAGGTATTTTTTTTCAATTTTACCGCATCAGTGTTTATTTTGCAGATAGCGCGGATGCTGGATTCAGGTTGGAACTAAGTTGAGGATAAAATACGAGTGAATGAGTGGTATGTAGTAGGGTGAACATTGTAAAGTGAAATTGTATTGTAATTGAAAATTGTATATATGTAGTAAGAGCTTAAATTTGTACTATTTAAAATTGTAATAAAATATTTATTTGAATAAAATATTTGTTTGAATAAAATATTTGTTTGAATTTAAATTCTGTGTTATTTATTTTATTCAACAAATATTTATATAGTTATATGAAAAATAAAATAGTACAATAATAAGTACATTTAAATGAATATATATATATATATATATGTTTATTATCTTCGAACAAAAATCATATACTAGCATATTCAACACTGTGTTGAATGTGTGTTTCATTTATTCACTGAGTGCACTATATATGTGCATTATTTCTTAAGAATTACTTTGGAGCATACCCACATTAGACTTAGGTGGCGTAACTTTGGAATGTACTGTTCTGGTTGGTAGCTTGTTGTTTTCAAGTGCGAGACAACAAGTTCTGAATTCAGGTGCTCTGCATGTTGTATTTAGGAGATGTGCACTTCCTATTTGGTGATTTAATTATATAATACGTTGAACCTAATGGTAAAAAATGTGTATGCATTACCTAAGCCCTTGTGACAACCCTTTCCAAAAAGGGCCAAATTTTTGATCCAATAAAAGCCCATCGAACCTTAGGTCTATTTTGGAGCTGACCATTGTGTGGTAAAATTAATTAAATGAACAATATACCGATCTATATATCTATGCTTCTAGAATCTCATAGTGGAAGGTATAAATATAATAATACCCATTTCATATATTCCAAATCTCAAAAATACAATATACCAAATATTTATAAACACAATGCCTCAAAATAGCACATCGACATGCTTAAAAATATGATACATCAGAATCAAAAATAAGCATAAGTAGGTAGAAATACTGACACATGTCTTCATTGCCTCCTTCACACACATCATTAATAGCATTCCCTTTAACCTAAGGGTTAAAATGAGGAGGGATTCGAAATAATAATGTTCGATAATTAAAAATATCAAGTCGTACCATAATTGTATTTGGGCAATAGCATTTAGATAAGTATCATGTCTTATGTATTTAAAATTATATCTTTTCTAGTATACCTCTGACTATAAGCCAAGGACAATTCCACTTCAGCTCCATAACGTATCTCCAACTATAAGACAATGGCACTTTCCAGTCCAACATCATAATGATAATGCGGGTGCAACACAACTATGGAATATGTTAGGTTCAACAACCTATCTCCCATCGACCATACTCCAAAGATGCGAGAGGAAGTACTTTATTCACCTAAGACCTTTTAAATGGAAAATAGGCAGACGCTGGCCATTTAATACCTAGCCCGTAGGCAGACCCTTGCCATTTAATACGTAGACCCAAGGCGAACATCCCTTGGTACTTCCTAGCTGACAGCATAAGAAATCTCATAAGGTCACTTAATACTTCTTAAATAGTGGAGAGGCAGACCCTCCAATAGCCATTTAACACCTCAACCATGAAGCAGACCCCCTCCAGAGATTTCCACTACCGCGCCCAAAAGATAATCCCAACAATTTAATACTTCTCGAATAGGAAAGAGGCAAACCCTACAACAACCATTTAATACCTCCAACCCGAAGCACACCCATTCCAAGATTACCTACATTGTTTAAAAGAATTCCCCAAGCCATTTAATACTTCTTATTAGGAAGGAGGCAGACCCTAAATCAGCCATTTATCACATCAATCCTAAAGCAGACTCGTGCTGGAAATCCCTCGTCCATTTGGCTTGTAAACTAATCATGACGTCTCACATTAGTCTGACTATTTGTAGGTGCTGATAGCCAGATCAGCTGGGCAAGCTAACTCTACAAATTGGAACTAACATTGCTTCCACCAAAGGAACTTATTATAAGCAATGTCCCACATTAGTTACAAAAGTACACTGTGGCAGCCAATTTAGCGAGACGAACTTCTATGTACTTTTACATGACATCCCATCCCTATAACTTAGCCACATTTCCAACTTATAACTTTTAAAGTTGAACTATGCCAACTATTTTACATATATACAATATATGTATATATATTCCTCACGCAAATGTTTATGCAATAAAGGCTGTATTAGGGAAACTCCTTATTTCGCCTTGAATTATGGACTAAATTCCATAATTGTTATTAACACCTTTTTATATGGTTTATTGCTATTTGTTAATGGTTATTCAATCAGCGATTTCTTTATTTATTTCTCTATTTATTTTATACGTTATGACTTATACATTATTATTATATTTGTACTTAACATTGTCTTTTGACTAATTATCTTATGTTAAATATTTCTAGGAGTGTTGAAGAATTTCTATATGAAATTTTTTACTTCTTATTCGGGGTGTTAAGATAATTTAAATGTTATGAATTCTCTATCCATACAAGTCCCGGTCCAATACAACATTTTAGATAATATCTAATATCACAATTTAAGTTAGCCAAACAAAGTAGACTTGTATATACATATATATATATATATATATATATATATATAAACATTCGACTTATTTTACATTAATATTGTAGAATTAACATCTTTATTCCAAAGGAACAAAACTTTATAATTTAAAACTTTTATATTATATTCAACTCTTAAATGTATAATGTTTAAATAGAAGACTCATATTTATTTCAAATACTGAAGCTGGTAGTGCAAACCATAGACAGGAGAAAAATCCATACTTTGCACACCCATTTCTAATTTTTTTTGAATCCTTTGTCACAACAAACACTATTTGATAAGTGAAAACTGAATAGAATATAAATTATTCATATTGCAGATAATAATGGATTAAATTCTACCATATCAACATAAAACAAATAAAATTCCAACAAATTGTAGACTTTATATTTTCGAAGGGAATTTAGGGTTCTAGATTTAAAGCTTGCATACAAAATTCCTTAAGGCATAAAAAAACCCAAACATCAACTGCATAAAATAATATAGAGGGAAAAACTAAGGTTTCAACCCATGGATAGTTTTCCCTAAATTTCCTTGGATTTTCTTTCGTGTTAGCACCAACATCTTCCTCTAACTATCTACTTTATAACTTGATATTATATAACAATTCATTTGTATATAGATTAGATTTAAATGTCAAAGATCAGGGAACAATAGAAATATATATATATATATAATTCATTACCTCTTCCTTTAACTTGACTAACCTCTTTCCTAATGCTTGGATCTTCAATATATATACGTATTGTTGTTTTTGAATTTGGGAATTTTATTGTGGAGGAAGAAAACTGATAGAGTTCTGCTAGCATGATTATTTTTTTTCTAAATAAGAAAATGTGGGGGCCTAACCTCTTATTTAGTCGCATGAGTATGCCAGAACCATTTGATTCGTATTTGAACTCATACAATCTAACCCGTTCAGGCCAAGCCAAACCCTAGCCGAAAAGCTCGACTAGTCGACCGGTTGCCCTGGACTGTCTACCGCTAGCAAACACAATCAGGGGGTCGATCAACATGGTCCGGGCGTCGTTAATACTTCGTTACATTTAGTATTTTATTCTATTTGAATTATTTTTGTTTCAAAATCTTCAAAGGTCGATAACTTCTTCATTTGAACTCTGATCGCGAAGCTTTATATATGAAAGTTGCTTAGTAGATCGCCATGAACACAATGGTGCATGTTTCATGGTTAAATTCCAAAGTTTGGTCAAATTCCATTTTTAGCCTTATCATTAATTAATTTTTCTTAGTTAATTTTCTATTTATTTTATGAGGTGTGAATTTTGTCCTTGAAATTCCTAAGAGAAAGGCATCATAACTCGCACTCTACAAACACGTTGTACAACCAAGTTATCTACACAACCATCTACTCAATCGAATGTGTAATATGATTATGAATGCAATATATCTATAGGTGAACTCAATCCTAGCAAGAAGGCAAGATCGTAACATATAGGCATACGTGTAAACAACCCAAATATGCATGGAATTCTATATGACCGCAAAAATAACAAGAAAAAGTGTGGAAATCATCTCCTACCATCCAATCTTGCAACAAAGATGTAACCAAAACCTTTAAATACTAAATTTAAGGAGAGAAAAATTATCAGAGAAAAGCTCAGGATGAGAAGCCTACAACTTATTTTCTGTTTCCCAAGTGATTTCCATCGGATTATCTCCATATTGTATTCAGACCAGCCTAACATTTTTATTATGAAGCTTCTTAACTTCGTGCTCTACTATGCATGCGGTGGCATGGGGTGCTATTGGCTCCATCTCTATATCTGCTAACTAATTGTTTTCGCCAAAACTGGCCACAAACACCCAAACGCTGATGAAAGCACCCGTTCACAATCACAGATCATAGATAGCAAGTATATAGAGAATACAAATATGAAAAACACTTAAAATTTTAAAGAAAAGCAGTAGAACGTAACGAACCAGAAATTTTGATCCCGGAATTTTTTGATAGTTAGGAAATGAAGAAAAGAGATGGAAGAAGAAGAAGAAACATAAACACCAAAACACAGATTCTCACATTCGCAGCGGACAAAATATAATATCAAATAATAATAGTTATACAAAGGAAAATTGTACTTGTCAAATTACACTTTAATACATCAGTGATACTACATATACACAAACACTGGACAGATACAATCAACATGTTCCAAACAAACTACAATATATTACAGCGGAATACACTCCATACATTCGTGCCATCCAGCTCGCCTCCTGAGCTTCAGAACGTCCTTACCTGAAAATCTGTAATACTCGATCTGACCCAAGCATTACATCAAAGTAACACCCGGGTCAGGCTAGAAACCAGCGTGACTACACCCTTCTAACGTAGAGTTCAAAAGCATAAAACTTATGTAAAATCCGGGTAACTCGCATCAATTTGCAAATTCACAATTTGTTATATACATCATTTATTTCACACATCAATTTCTATGTACCAAAACTTTGATTAAATGGTCCAATTCACTTAAATCATTCCATTCTAGCCTATTGATTTCACATATCAGTCTATAAGAATCGAAGTAGTTTTGGGTATTTACTAATACCCGATTCCAGTCTCTTCGAATCCAATGTCATCTTAACCGAGTTATTCAAGTGAATACAATTTAATTTTAAATATTAGATGTCACTTTTTACATAGCAGTTTATCATAGATAACCACAATATCACCGTTCAACCCAACATATCATATTACAAAAATATTTCATATCATAAAGTAACACAATCACATACCAGGGATAACAAATAATCCAAGGTATTCAAATTTCATTCAATCATTCATAAGAAAGATAAATAGTCATACCAATTCAAATTAATTTAATTAACTACTAATGAATTAAATTAATAAATTTATTACTTAAAAATTTGCTTACTCATTATTAATCAATTATATTCAATTAATTAATCATTCCTTAATTATTCATCTTGATTAATCATCCTTGATTAATCATTCTTTAATTATTCATCTTGACTAATCATCTCTGATTAATCATTCTTTGATTATATTAAGTAATTTGCCTTTAATTAATAACACAATTTAATTATTCTCAAACCCATCACATTAATTAAACTTTAATTACCATCTAAATTAACTTCCCAAATTAATTATTCGACAACCACTTACATTGATTAATTATCCTTAAATTAATTCACACTCATTAATTAACTAAGCCTTAATTAATCAATCATTTAATTAATTACGCTAAGTAATTAATCTTTAATTACTTCCCTTAAGTAATTTACCCTTAATTACTTAAGTCCTTAATTAATCCAAGATATACCATTATCTTAATTACTTAATTAAGTCATTTAAATCTTATTTAATTAAAAGATTGAAATTAATTTATACAAAATTCCTAGAGACCTTGATTAATTAAAGTTTTAAAACATTTTATCTCAACCATCCACTTAATTAATTTTTTTAAATAAATTTAGAAGTTAATTAAATAATTTGCTTATATAATTACCCTAAACCAAAACAACTTTGCTTAAACCCACTTTTTTTTTCAAAACTTGTTAGTTCATTATTATTTAATTTTAAACCCTGTTAACTGAAGTAAAAACATTTTAAAACACTTCGAGCCCAAAATCTCGTTCATAAACCCGAGAAATTCACTAGATCTTCCTGATCTATCCTTCTTCTTAAAACTTGGAACAACTTCTACAAATTTTGAAAGCTGCTCGAGACAAATCATACAAGATACTCACGCTACTATTCTTCCCCAAAGCATCATCCCAAAAATCCCGAGAGCAATCCCGATGGCATAGCTTCTTCTCCACTCTAATAAACGATGACGGAAATGAATGTGCATCGTGCACATGCACACACCCTTGCCAGAGCTCCAACCATCAATAACATTGCCAATGAGTTACCGATGACCATCCCTTACAATTCCGTCCTCACGATCAAACGATCGAACTCGAAATCAAATTCGAGCGATGTCGAACCCATCAGGCTTCAACCTGGTACCTATCCCTCATCATACAATCGCCACGCACCGCCGAAACAAGCAACCAGTGACCATGAATTTCTGACTTGAGAAACCATATTGACTCATGCTACTCTTCCACTTGGTCCGGTCATTCTCGATACCTTATCGACGTCGAATATTTCCCTGGAACCATGACAATCAAAACTAGGCTTAAACCCTAGATCTTCCCTGTGCCATCATCACAGTGGTCTATAGGAGCAACTATTAATTTTCCGTGGCCACCGTCCTACGATCCCACACCTGACACAAACCCGAGGCCCAAGCCTATTCCGATCACCAGTAGTTGGCTAATTTGCAAATTCCAATCATCTCGAAATTTTCCATAATTATACAACTAAAAATCCTGATTCAAACTTTAAAATTCATGGCCTATAAAAACGTATAAGATCTTGCAATCAAATCTCAAATTTTAATAAATAAAATTTTAAAGAAAAGATTTAATTTACTATGTTTTTAACTTTCCAGTAACCCCATGCATTTTTAATACTTAAAAATATTTTTAAAATTTTGATCCTGCCAATTTGAACTTATTTCATTTAGATATCAAAGTCTATAGATGATCATATGATGATATTTTGATTTCTACAGATTTGAAGCCTGAAATGCTTAGAACAGAGATTCAAATGTCTGTTTCCAGACATACACAGCAACATCCATATATAAATATATATATTTGTATACATTTACCACTTATTCATTTTTCTTCAAGCATGATTGCCAACAACAAGTAAAAATCCAAATTTCAGAAAGGCTTACTCACCTGTTTGGGTTTTGAGCAAAGGTGTAGATTTTAATTTAAAATCTGGAAACTGGAAGCTTTGAATTTGCTGATCTTTTCAAACAGAATTTTGAACTGGAGATGCTTCAGGCTTTGAGATCTGAGTTTGATTCACATTTGTTGAGTTGCTTCCAGATTTTGTTTTTGAATTGCCCTGTTGAATCTTTGCTTTGATTTATATTTTAAATCAGGTTGAAATGCTCTTTTTTTTCTTCTTATACTTGATCTTTGCTTTTGACCATATCTGAGCTTAAAAATGAAGAAAATTCTGTTTGCAATTTTATCTCCTCTGGTTTGTATTTTTTTTTAAATTTCCTTTTTCATTTTACAGATTTTTGAGAAGATAAAAGAAATTTGAAAATAAAGCCTGGTTTCTTAATTCATTCTATTTCATGTAATTAAATCTTGAAAGAGAACAAAATATGCCACTTGTAACATTAATTTATACCATGTTAACTCCTATTAATTATGTTACAAATTTGCCTCCACTTGTAATTTTTGTGTGTAATTAGCTCACACATGTACTTATATGTTTCAAGTGTTTAAATATGATTTTATATAATTTTTAAACATATACAAATTAATTTTTTCTCTTGCTAATTTTTAAAGAAAATGTACAAGATTCTTTGATAAATTTAAAAACTATACTTTTTAAAAAAGCAATGATTTAAAAAAATCATATATACATACACTCTTTTAAATTCAAATTATATTTAAGACATATATCTATCTTTTGAAATTCAATATCCAGACTAAATTCAAATTTAAATTAAATTTCAATTTAAAATCCAATTTGAAATCAACTCAAATATATGCATATATTTAAACAACACAAATTAAATTTGAAAATAATAATTCTATTTTAAAATCTATTTATATCTATATTTTAAATAATTTATAAAGGAGATTATCACATTTATTTGTTCAATCTATAAATCAGTATTTCCAATAAATAAATCCGATAGTTATCCAATTATCTGATGTCTCCAAAATCCGAGTTATCACATTCCTCCCCCTTTAGAATCTTTTCGTCCCCGAAAAGGAACGAAGCCAAAATTTATTAAAATACTTATTATCAGAAAAATTATTCTTTTGATCACTTTTAAATACCTTTAAAATCTACATAATATTATAAAATAGTTTTTATAAAAAATACTTTTTACAACTCGATGTCTCAACTAGTCCATCCTTGTTCTTACAAAAATTCGGTCAGACGTTGATCAGGCGTACGACTGAAAATCTATAAGTACTTAGCAGACCCATTTTCAACACCCAGTGAAAATATTTGGAAAATAATGTTATTAAAAATATATAAAACATTTTTGAAAATAGAGGAAATATCTTTGGTGAGAATGCTTTGGAAATCACCACCCCCATTCACGGTCGCAGTTAACCCGATGGTTACGTTGTTGTCCCGACAAAATACATAGATAACTGTAGGCCTCCGCGCCCTTAGATTACGCCATAGAACCCGCTACAGATCGTAGTTACATCCAGGGTTACATTGCTATCGTAGCAAAAGTCAATGTAACTGTAGACATCAGCGTCCTCGAATTTCACTGCCAAAAAAATGAAACTTCTCCACTCCCACATAGGTCGCAGAATACATCAGTCAAGTCCCAATGTAGCCTTGGCTCTCACGGCTTCTATACTTTCGCTATGTCTCTATAGGTCGCAGTCTACCAATGTAAAATCAAACGTAGACTGTTGGCTCTCGGCAGCACACAGACTTTCTCTATATTACCATAGTTCGTAGTCTACCGATGTAAAATCAAACGTAGACTGTTGGCTCTCTGCGGCACACATAACTTTTGCTATGGTCTGCAATAGATCGCAGTGACATCGAGTTAAACTATCGTCACAACATAACTCAAATGACACTACAGGCATCAGCTTCCTCGACTTTTGCTACATACTACTCATAATCCTCAAGAACTAGTTTTTTCCAGACTCCTCACAGGATCAACTTTAAAGCATCCCCTTAGGGTTCAAGGCAGTACCAACCTGTGACACTCCTAAGAAGTTCATTTCAAGGGAGCGATTTTTTCCATAGAGCCAATCTCAAAACACTTTATACTATACTCTTATAGTATCTTTCAAATCATACCCTTTATGATTTTCATCCAAATCTCCTTTACACAAAAATCGATTCCCAAAATCGATAATTCTCAAACTAGGCTTTCTAATTTCCAATATTGATTTTACCCAAAAAACAAAAAGCTTTTTAAATCCAAAGGTTCCAAAAACCTTTCTCAAAATCATTCTCATAAGATCCTTTACATATATATAGATATAGATATGTATGTATGTATGTATATATATAACTTTAAAAATCTTTGGATCACTTCAAACTTGTATAAATTCCTTTCTTATACTTCAAATATTTTCAAAAACCCTTTTCTTGGCAATAGATTCAACATGGGGAGATTTATTTTATATAACAAAGATATATAACTTTGTTTATTCCAAATCAAATATTCAAATTTGATTACTCTATAAAGTCACTTACCAGCTTACTTACTTCCATAAAGTAAATTTTTACCATAGAAATATCCATTTTCCACTTTACTTCATCATATATTTCACAAAATATACCTTTCATTTCAAAAACCATTTCACATTTCTTATTCATAAATTCCCAACATTAATTTCATTAAAATCCGTACGATGTACACATATCATCCGTACGCTATACCAATCTGATCGCTCACTCGATCACACAATTTCACTTCCGAACTAGTATCGTCCACCTGACTTCCTAGTGAGGACTCAGATCTGGTTTCTTGATCAGAAACCGTCATTCTCTTTACATAGCTATAATTATGATAGAGAATATCTATAACCAATCAACAATCCATATCCAAGTTCGCCGTCGAAAATCAAGTGAAAAAATCCTAACCCGGATCGATATACTATCTCGAAATTCTGTGCTCGAATCCGGATCAAATCGCTATGTGAATAGAATAATATACGTATATCCTACGTATTTATCTTTATTCATTATTAGCCAAATAAATTCTCTTTCCTTTTCACATTCACTTACACACAATTGCTTAAATCCTCATTTGGATCATCATCTCAATTCTTATCTCAAATGGATATTTAATAAAAAACAGTTCGAACTCTGTCTAGTTTAAATTTAGAAAATAGCTTGAAATTTTTTAAAATAGATAAGTAGTTGAAAAATAATTATTAGTTTGTAAAATAGTTAAGTAATTGTAAAATTGTCGAAAAATAGACAAATAGTTATAGAAATTTTAAATAGTTGTAAAATAGTAATTAGTTATAAAGTAGTTGAAAGATAGTAACTAGTTTATAAAATAGTTAAATAGTTTCAAAAATAATTGTAAAACAAGTATAAGATGGTTTGGCTTAAAAAAAGAAAGGTTGTATATACAATAAGTAGCTTGGAAAAATAGATTTGTACCAAAACAATTTATTTTAAAAATAGTCCAGAGTCAAACTGTTCAATTCCCAACCTCCGTTTCCAATCAATTCAATTTAAATTTCCACTTCCATTTAAATTGACTCAATTCCAATTTAAATAAATTCAATTTTCATTGAGATTGATTTTACCCCAAATCAAGTTGAATTAATCCTTAATTTCTTTCCTACATTCAAATCAAATTCCATTTGAATTTATTTATTCAATTTTAATCACTATTTCAATTAATTCAAATCAAATTCAATTTTAAGTAATTCAATTCAAATTTAAACCATCTCGAATTATATAAATTCGAGTTAAATTTTTAAATGTTGATTTAATCCTTTAAATAAAATCAACTTATATCTTTAAACCATTTAATTATGAATTCAAACTCCATTTTTAACCTATTTCAAAGTTCAAATAATTCAAATCCTTTTTAAAGAACTAAATCTTTGAAATTCAATTTATCATCAAATTTCAATTTTGAAACCAAACCTTTGAAGATTTATCATAAACATTCAAATCTTAAGTCCAAAATGATTCCATTTTATCTCAATAATGGATATATTACCACACCCCATTCAAATCAACCATTTAACTTCCCAAGTTAAATCTTAATTTCATCTTGAAATTTTCAAATCAGGTTGATCATTCAAACTTATTTAACTTCTTCTAAAATAAATTCAATTTAATCCCATTAATTCCACTCAAAATTAAATTCTCCATTTCAGATTCAAAATTCTTTCCCACTTATAAGTTCAAAATTTATATCATTTTGGATTTTTCACAACACACTCCAAGGAAAACTCAAAACTCAACTTTAGAGTTTATTTCATATTTATTTCCTTTACACGCCAAGTTACTTTTAAATTTTAAACTACCTTTGGTTTTAAATTCAAACAAATTTCTTTAAAATTTTCTAACATCTCCTATTTGAATCAAGCTCTTTTATTCAAATAATATTATTTATTATTTCTTTATCACTTTGAAATAATTTTCAAATTTCTAGACCTACATTTAAAACTTCACATTGATCATCTTTCCCAAATTCAAGATTTTAATTTCAGTTTGAATCCATTCAAACTTATCTTTATTTAATTTCAATTTGGTTGTATTTCTATTACCACTTAATTTAATTCCAATAATTTAACAACCAATTACCTTAATATTTATTAGAAAGAAATATTGCTTTATATATCAAAATATATTCTTATATAAAATCATTTAAAATCTTTATATAAGAAAATAACAAGTACGCTCTCATATGTATATATACACTCAACTCATTCTAGGGTACCATTGACCCTATCCTTAATGAGTAATCCCACCAGAGCCAAGGTTCATGCTTAAACTTCAGCTCTGATACCAAAATGTAACGACTCGGAAATTTCGATCTGAAAATTCCACATAGTTAGGAAAAGAAGAAAAGAGATAGTAGAAGAAGAAGAAACAGAAAGACCAAAACACAGATTCTCACATTCACAGCGGACAAAATATAATATCAAATAACAATAGATATACATAGGAAAACTGTACTTGTCAAATTACACTTTTATACATCAGAGATACTACATATACACAAACACTGGACAGATACAATCAACATGTTCTAGAGAAACTACAATATACTACAGCGGAATACACTCCATATGTTCCTGCCATCCAGCTCGCCTCCTGTGCTTCAGAACGTCGTTACCTGAAAATCTGTAATACTCGGTCTGACCCCAGCATTACATCAAAGTAACACCCAGGTCAGGCTGGAAAGCAGCGTGAGTTAACACTTCTAACATAGAGTTCAAAAGCATAAAACTTATATAAAATCCATGTAACTCGCATCAATTTGCAAATTCACAATTTGTTATAGACATCATTTATTTCACACATTAATTTCTAAGTACCAAAACTTAGATTAAATGATCCAATTCACTTAAATCATTCCATTCCAGCCTATTGATTTCACATATCGGTCTATAAGAATCGAAGTGGTTTCGGGTATTTACTAATACCCGATTCCGGTCTCTTTGAATCCAATGTCATCTTAACTCGAGTTATTCAAGTGAATACAAATTAATTTTAAATACTGAATGTCACTTTTTACATAGCAGTTTATCATAGATAACCACATTATCACCGTTCAACCCAACATATCATATTACAAAAACATTTCAAATCACAAAGTAACACAATCACATACCAGGGATAACAAATAATCCAAGGTATTCAAATATCATATAATCATTCATAAGCAAGATAAATCGATCATACCAATTCAAATTAATTTAATTAACTACTAATGAATTAAATTAATAACTTTATTACTTAAAAATTTGCTTGCTCATCATTAATTTATTATATTCAATTAATTAATCATTCCTTAATTATTCATCTTGATTAATCATCCTTGATTAATCATTCTTTAATTACTCATCTTGATTAATCATCTCTGATTAATCATTCTTTAATTACGTTAAGTAATTTGCCTTTAATTAATAACACAATTTAATTATTCTCAAACCCATCACATTAATTAACCATTAATTACCATCTAAATTAACTTCCCAAATTAATTATTCGACAATCACTTACATTGATTAATTATCCTTAAATTAATTCACACTAATTAATTAACTAAGACTTAATTAATCAATCCTTTAATTAATTACGCTAAGTAATTAATCTTTAATTACTTCCCTTAAGTAAGTTACCCTCAATTACTTAAGTCCTTAATTAATCCAAGATATACCATTATCTTAGTTACTTAATTAAGTCATTTAAATCTTATTTAATTAAAAGATTGAAGTTAATTTATTCAAAATTCCTAGAGACCTTGATTAATTAAAGTCTTGAAACATTTTATCTCAACCATCCACTTAATTAATTTTCTAAAAACAAATTAGAAATTAATTAAATAATTTTCTTATATAATTACTCTAAACCAAAACAACTAAGCTTAAACCCACATTTTTTTTCAAAACTTGTAGTTCATTATTATTTAATTTTAAACCCTGTTAACTGAAGTGAAAAAACATTTTAAAACATTTCGATCCCAAATCCCAAAATCTCGTTCATAAACCCGAGCAATTTACTCGATCTTTCCGATCTATCCTTCTTCTTAAAACTTGGAACAACTTCTACAAATTTTGAAACCTGCTCGAGACAAATCATACAAGATACTCACGCTACTATTCTTCCCTAAAACATCATCCCAAAAATCCCGAGAGCAATCCCAATGGCATAGCTTCTTCTTCACTCTAGCGAACAATGACGGAAACGAATGTGCACCGTGCATATGCACGCACCCTTGCCAAAGCCCCGACCATCACTAACATCGCCAATGAGTTGCCGATGACCATCCCTTATAATTTCGACCTCACGATCAAACGAACGAACTCGAAATCAAATTCGAGTGATGTCGAACCTATCAGGCTTCAACCTGGTACCTACCCCTCATCATACAATCGCCACACGCCGTCGAAACAAGCCACCAGTGACCACGAACTTCTGACCAGAGAAACCTTACTGACCCACGCTACTCTTCCACTTTGTCCAGTCATTCCCTATACCTTATCGACGTTGAGTCTTTCCCTGGAACCATGCCAATCAAAAATAGGCTTAAACCCTAGATCTTCCCCGTTCCGTCACCACAGTGGCCTATAGGACCATCTATTAATTTTCCCATGGTCGTCGTCCTACGATCCAACACCTGACACAACCCCGAGGCCCAAGATTATTCCGATCACCAGTAGTTGACTAATTTGCAAATTCCGATCATCTCGAAATTTTCCAAAGTTATACAACTAAAAATCCTGATTCAAACCTTAAAATTCATGGCTTATAAAAAACGAACAAGATCTTGCAATCAAATCTCAAATTTTAATGAATCAAATTTTGAAGAAAAGATTTAATTTACTGTGTTTTTAACTTCCCAGTAACCCCATGCGTTTTTAATACTTAAAAATAATTTTAAAATTTTTATCTTGCCAATTTGAACTTGTTTCATTTAGATATCAAAGTCTATAGATGATCATATGATGATATTTTGATTTCTATAGGTTTGAAGCCTGAAATGCTTAGAACAGAGATTCAAATGTCTGTTTCCAGACATACACAGCAACATCCATATATAAATATACATATTTGTATACACTTAACACTTAATCATTTTTCTTCAAGCATGATTGCCAACAACAAGTAAAAATCCAAATTTCAAAAAGGCTTACTCACCTGTCTGGGTTTTGAGAAGAGGTGTAGATTTTAATTTAAAATCTGGAAACTGAAAGCTCAAAACTTTGAATTTGCTGATCTTTTCAAACTGAATTTTGAACTGGAGATGCTTCAGGCTTTGAGATCTGAGTTTGATTCACATTTGTTGAGTTGCTTCCAGATTTTGGTTTTGAATTGCCTAGTTGAATCTTTTCTTTGATTTATATTTTGAATCAGGTTGAAATGCTATTTTTTTCTTCTTCTACTAGATCTTTGCTTTTGACTAGATATGAGCTTAAAAATGAAGAAAATTCTATTTGCAATTTTACCTCCTTTGGTTTGTATTTTTTTTTAAATTTTCTTTTTCATTTTACATGTTTTTGAGAAGATAAAAGAAATCTAAAAGTAAAGCCTAGTTTCTTAATTTATTCTATTTCATGTAATTAAATCTTGAAAGAGAACAAAATATGCCACTTGTAACATCAATTTATACCATGTGAACACTAGTTAATTAGGTTACAAATTTGCCTTTGCTTGTAATTTGTGTGTATAATTAGCTTACACATGTACTTATATGTTTCAAATGTTTGAATATGATTTTATTTAATTTTTATACATATACAAATTAAGTTTTTCTCTTGCTAATTTTTAAAAGAAAATGCATAAAATCCTTTGATAAATTTAAAATCTACATAACTTTTAAAAAAAGAAATGATTTAAAAAATCACATATATATATATATACACTCTTTTAAATTCAAATTATATTTAGACATATATCTATCTTCTGAAATTCAATATCCAGAAAAAATTCAAATTCAAATTAAATTTCAATATAAAATCCAATTTGAAATCAACTCAAATATATGTACATATTTAAACAACACAAACTAAATTTGAAAATAATAATTCTATTCTAAAATCTATTTATATCCATATTTTAAATAATTTATAAAGGAGATTGTCACATTTATTTGTTCAATCTATAAATCGGTATTTTAAATAATTAAATCAGATAGTTATCCAATTATTTGATGTCTCCAAAATCCAGGTTATCACAGAGAAACACACGATTTATAAAGGTTCAGCGTTGTAGCCTATGTCCACTTTGAAGGGTTGCTGCTTTATTGATTTTTGTTCCCTGGTTACAATGAGTTACAACTGATTACAATAGTACAATTGAAGTGTAGTGATGATTTCGACGGAGTCTGGACGTAGAAGAGCCCAAATGTCCCTTTTTTGTAGGTCCTGGGGGTGCTATTTATAGGTGTAGGTTGCAAATATCTTGCTCAGATCTCGGGAGACCTCTTCTTGCATGCATGTGGGCCCGCGCAATCGATCCCATATGGCTTGTACTCGATCTGTGATCGATACGAACGAGCTTCGTATCGATCAATACTTCATCCAGTTGAGTCGAGATTTAGCATGAACATTATTTAGGTTGTACGCAAGCTCCTATGAAAAATTGGTGTCATTTGGACGTGCAGATTGTGAGTAATGATCGATGCAAGTTTGTACTTTTCAAAGGCTATTTCCTTCGTATCGACACCGTTCGCATTGATCTCGTTCGTACCGACCAAACGATGGTGATGTGGAGCGATAAGCTAGGGTAGATCCATCTTTTATGTCAGATTGATTGTTTTTCCCTCGTATCCATCAGGTGTTATGCTCTTCGTATCGATCTCATATCCTTGCCTATGTGTCGATCAATTGCCAAGCCTTTCTGTTCGTATTGATGCATGGCTATCCTCTTCGTATCGATCCGTGGTCATTTTCGCATCGATCATTCTACCGATCGATGCGAATTACATAGGGATGGGATCAATACGAAGTAGGAAATTATAAGGAGCTTCGATCTACTTCACATCAATGCTTGGCGTGTAGCTTCATATTGATAATTGGAGGTAATTTTGTATCGTTCGTTCGATGCTTCATTTGTATCGATCACTGAACGATCGATACGAACTGTGCAATTGGAATCGATACGAATTGATTCCATTTGATGGATATGAAGTCGATCCGATTTGATGGTTACAAAGTAGAACCAGGCCAAGTGGACACGAGGTAGAGTGCACATGATGGGCACGAATCGCTGGATTCTTGATGGATACGAAACCGATCGATGCGAAATGGATGTGAGCGAGTTGATCTCCTTGGTTTGGATCGTGATCATATCTTGAGCATACAAACTCCGATTGACTTGAAATTTTGAAACGTTGGCTTCCATAGCTTTGCTTATCTCGTCATATCAATTATAGCTTGATCCGAAAATGGTCAAATTTTACCGACTTCCATAGCTGACCTGTATATAACTGGCAATCGAGAACTGTCTTTGGTTTCCAGTTTATCTTTTGGTATCACGGCCTTGCTAAAAAGCAGGATAACACTAATCAGTTTTACTATAGTGGTTGTACTATGCAAACACTTCCTGGGATGTGGTACATGCAATATATTATAGACTCCCACTAACTTATCTGGAAGCTCCACCCGATACGCAAGTTTCCCCACTCTCTCCAAAATCGAGAAATGCCCAATAAATCTTGATGCCAACTACCCTGAAGTCCTCAAACCTTCCTAAAAGGGGAAACCTTAACAACTACCTTATCCCTACTTGAGAATTCCAACTCTTTCCTCCACCTATCAATATTGGACTTTTATCTGCCTTGAGTGATCTTTGTTCGTGGCCTAATCACTTCAATCTTCTCTATGGTCACACGGATAAAATTTGATCCAAGTAGAACTTTGTCAGTACTTTCCCACTAATAACTAGATGACTTGCATAAGCTTTCATATAAAGCTTCAAAGGGTGTCACACGTATCGTCGGCTGATAACTATTATTATAGGTGGATGCTGCTCCCAATGTCCTCCAAAGTACATGATGCAGTCTCTCAATAAATCTTCTAAGAACCTATTCACCCTCTCTGCCTATTCATTAATCTGAGGGTGGTATGTGGTGCTAAGATTCAGTGCTATCCCTAAAGCTGATTACAAACACCTCCAAAATTCACTAATGAATAAGGGATCTCTGTCACTGAAAATGCTAACTGGAATTCCTTGCAATCGTATTATTTTCTTGATGTAAATATATGGTAAAGATGATGTGATCCTATTACTCCTTGTTGGAATAAAGTACGAACTCTAAATGAGCCTATCTACTATCACCCAAATAACTTCATTGCCTCTTTGACTCCTAGGAAACCTCTCAATGAAATCCATCATTATATGTTCCTATTTCCAAGTTGGAATCTCCAATGGCAATAATAGAACTCCCGACTTTCCTTTTTTAACATTGATTTATTGACAATTCAAACATCTAGTGACATAATTCTTCTTTCTTCTACATTCCTAGCCAATAGAAAATCCCCTTCATATCTCTATACATCTTATCTCCACCGTGATGAATAGTCATCCTCGAATGGTGGCACTTAACCAGTGCTTCTCCCAAAATGTCCTCCACCATTGGAACATATATAGGTCCATATCTCCTTGGCCATCGTCTTTCACCGACTGATACCTACTAATGTGAGGAAATGCTCCCCCTACTCAATTTATCCAAAATTTGACAATTGCTTCATCCTTATATTGTTCTTGACCAATATTATCCATCAATACTGGCCATACTTCCATTGCTGCCAAATAACGTAGAGTGAATTCCGATGGCGGTTGGAAATTGAAGTTCGAGAGGAACTCAACTGCCTCGACTCATATATAGCACCAGGAGTAGTATTCCTCCGGCTAAAGGCGTCGGCAATAATATTTCCTTTTCTAGTGGTATATTGAATTTCTAAGTTATATGATGGTATAAACTCCATCCTCCTCTACTGCCTAAGTTTCAAATCTTTTTAGGAAAGCAGATATTAAAGGGACTTACGATCAATAAGTAGCTCAAACATTTCCCTTAAAAGATAATGCCTCGAAGTCTTCAAGGCGAATAAAATAGCCGCTAACTCTAAATCATGGGTGGGATATCTCTTCTCATGGTCTTTTAGTTGCCTATTTGCATAGGTTATCGCCTTGCCTTCTTACATAAAAATAACTCCTAACCCTATATTGAATGCATTAGTATAAACAATGAAAGGCTTCGATCCATTCAAAATCGCTAGTACAGGTACACTAGTAAATAAATTCTTCATTTTCTCAAAGGATTCCATGAATTTCTCATCCCACGCAAAGCCTAAGTTTTTCTTGATTAGGCGAGTCAATCATATTGCTATCTCTGTGAAATTCTTGATGAACTTCCTATAGCAACCAGCTAAACCTATAAAACTCATAACTTCAGTAGCATTCCTTGGAATCTTCCAGTCTTAAATAGTAACTACCTTTGTATGGTCAATAGCTAACCCTTTCTCGAAGATAATGTGACCGAGAAACCTTACCTTCTTCCTCCAAAAATGACAGTTTGAGTATTTGGCTTTTAGTTGGTGCTTTCTCAAGCTCTTTAGCTCCTCCTTTAAGTGATTTTCATGCTGAACTTCACTTTTTAGAGAACACTAGAATATCATCCATAAATACTATGATTAATTTACTTAGTTATCCCCTAAAGACTCTACTCATCAAATCTACAAAATATGATGGAGAATTTGTCAACCGAAAAGGCATTACTTCCCACTTATACAACCTATTTGGAGTGCCAAAAAGTGTCTTCTCCTTGTTATCTTCAACAACTCTTAATGATTGAACCCAGTGGCCAGATCTAGTTGAGTAAAGAGCTTGGCTCTTATAAGCTGGTCAAACAATTCTTTTATTCTAGGTAAAGGATATCAGTTCTTCTTAGTCAACCTATTGAGTGCTTAGTAATCGACACATAGCCTTAAAGAGCTGCATGTTTTAGTCACAAAGACAACTGTTGCTCCTCATTCTAAAGTACAATGGCAAATAAACCGCTTCTATAATAGCTTCGAAATATGCTTATCTAGCTTTCGCCTTTCTTTTGGGATTATATTCCTCAACGACAGCGCGATGGGTCTAGCATCTATCTCAAAATCAATATCGAACTCTATTTCTCTTCGGGGTGAGAGGCCTGGGACTTCTTCAAAAACATCCCAAAATTCCTCAACTATTGGCATAGACGAGACCTCATCCCATGATAGTCCAAGAGAATACAAATAGTTTAACTCGACTGAGCTATGGGACATACAATGAACATCTATATCTTGTCCCCACAACTCCTTAGCCATACAATCCTTCTATCATAATCCAAGATAGCCTATTAGTAAGACAACCAATCCATCCCCAAGATAAATCCATATCCCTCAAAACCTAGAGCATATGCATTTCATATAAAGTCAACATTACATACATCCACCACTAGGTGTTTTCAAATCATAAAACGGTGGGTTGACCCCCCAATCGGATTTGATACAACTACAAGTTAGTGACAAATTGGGTTTTTAATCCCAAAGAGTTAAGTACATTCTTGGCTACGAATGCATGTGATGCTCCTGAATCGAATAAGGTATGGATAGTATTATCTGAAACAATAGTAGTACTTTCCATCATGGTTTTTCCTTTATCCTTAGCATGAGGTTTGCCTAAGATAGGTACAACCTTAATAGCATAAGCTTGCACACTCTGTCCTTCTTTGCTAGTTTCAAGCATCGCTTCTTATAGTGCCCTTCGTCGTTGAAATTATAGCACCTCCCCTTGAACTCTTCTCTCATTAAACTAGCTTTGTAGTCCTTAGCGATGTGCCCCTTCTTTTGGCATCTATAACATGTCATGCCTCCTTACTTGAACTATCCCTTGGCTTTCTTGTGTTTTCATAATCCTCCTTTCTATGCTCTACCTTGATTATTCGACTATCCTTCTTACTCCTTTTCTTTCTACCAACTGCCCTTAGCAGGGCCATTTTAATTAACGTCTCGTAGGTGGTGCCCATAGGAACTTGACTTAAAAGTAGCACCCTGAATGAAGAATTTATGCCTTTTACAAACTTCACCGCCTTTTTTATTGGGTGTCAACCAGGCTCATCCTAACTTAGCCAATTTCATGAACTTATTGATATACTTCTTCATCGTGGAGTCCCTTTTCTTTTGATGGACAAACTTCTCCAATTGCGTGCTTACTTCAGAATTGAACATGAATCACGACGCAAAGGGAGCCTTGAATTTAGCCTAAGTAATTTTTTCCTCCGAATTCTCCTCATCCACTATGGTCCACCAAATCAACATTACCCCCTTTAAATTTCATGCAGCTAGCTTCCTCTTGACTCGGGATTCCCACCCTAGCTCTCAGAATATATGGTCACGGTCATAATCAAAGCCTTGGTTTCCACAAAATCTTCATGTAGCGACCTGTAATTTTCAATAATTTAAATGTGTTAATTTAATAAGATTTTGTTAATTAAATACTGAAAGAAATAAAAAAAATTGTAAATTAATAATGAAGTAATAACAAAAATGAAGAGTAACAATGATAATTAAAGTAATTATTAATCAACTGAATGAAATTCAAATCAATGGAAATAATGTAGATGTGATACTTAGCTACAAATTGGATATAATAAAAAACGTAAACATTGAATTAATTAATGAATTTAAATTATAATAAATGGTAATTGAATAAAATCAATGTTCTGTAAGTAATTATAATATTTGTTTGAAAGTAATAAACTTAAAGGTAATTAAAGGGTAATGGTAACAATTGTTATAAGTTACCTATTTGTTTAGTTAATAAAATTTAATTTGAAATCAATTGTAGTTAATTGATTTAGTTAGTGCAGTTAGTGCGGATTAAATTAGTAATTGGAGAGTTTTAATTCAACAAGAAGTAACGAATGTAAACTCCATTCATAATATGGCAATTGATTGAATGAAAACAATTGAAATTCATATTTGATTAATTTATTGGATTTTAAGCTATAATAAATGGATTATTGAAATCTAGTGAAATGAAATATTACGTTAATAGGGATTAATATGAAATGAGAATACACTAATGAATTATAAATCAATGTTAATTATACCCATAAGATGACAATTTATTGAATAACAAGATTTTAAATCAAATCAATGGATTTATTGGGAATTTAAATTTATAATAGTGTATTAACTGAAATTGAAATTAAAAACTGTAAATGGTAAATTATTCAATGATAAATTGATATAGAAATTTGTTTAAAGGATTCTAAATTTACCAAGTAATACAAATTGATAAAATTTGTAAATAATTAAATTTGAATTGGAAATGTGATTTAATTAATTTAATATTAATTTATTTAATTTACTAAAATATAGCCATTTTGGCCACTGACTCGGATTTCGACGAAACAAGTTTCATCGGATCCGTAACAGTGAATTATTGTAGGGTTTTACGTTTTGTAACGATCGGACTTGTCATTTGATCGCACGGGCTCGAAACGCCTTGAAATCAATTTTATTAAAATCAATTGAAATCAATTTGGAATAAGCTGATTTTGGCATAATTTCTTGATACGATGAAAATTGGACTTGAAACCTGTTCCATTGAATTTAAAAATATCAATAACATTATTTTGATATATGGGTTGACCCATTTTCGTTCCGGAGTCGGAACGGGGTTTACGGGCCATTTATCGTTCAACTTTTAATCCAAATCAATCTGGTCCATTCTAATTTCAGCTTTTGTCTATAAATAGCTCATTATAAACCCTAGCCACCTCTTATTCCTATTTTATACGCACATTTCTTTCTCATCTCCTCTTTATAATGCAAGACAAAACCCGAGTTCCCAATTGCAATTTTAGATCAAAATTCAACTTCAAATTAAATCTCCTCAAACTATATAGAACTATATATCGATTTGAAGTTCTCGAAGAGCGCATCTAAGATTTGCAATTTTTTTTCATTTTGATTCATCGTTTTTTCAATAAACGTCGAACTATTCACGGCCATTCATCGCGCCTCGATCAAACTTGTCCGATTGTCGAATCGATTTGTGGGTATTGTACAATGGACCAAGGGGACTTCATCAATGTAGTTTTTGTGTCGAATCAACGATAGGGTTCCTCGCTAAAATTTGATCTAGGGCTCAACTTTTAGGCGGCGGCTGTGTGATTATCGCATGGAGATGTGAGGCGTTGGTCGTGGTGGTCGCGGCATGTTAAAGGGGAGGGTCGCGGTCGGCCCTTGCTGGTGGCGCGCGCTCGAGTGAGGCGGCGGCTTCGTGAACTCAAACGATGGCAGCTAGGTTAAGTTGATTGCATGCGTCTGTGTACTGCAAATAGAAGATGGTGATGTGGCGCTCTTGTAAAGGTCCTTCTTTTCTTATTTTGTTTTGTTTTATTTTTAATTTCATTTCAATTTCAATTGTCCTAATCGCGATAATTTGCATACGAAGTCTGTTTCACGCGCGGTTTGATCCGCTGGGATCGTATCGAGATTCTAGACATTTTGACATTAGTTTGGACAAATTCGGAGACTGTTTGAATTTTGGGTTTAAATTGGATGTAAATTCAATTTAAATTCAAAGATGAGTGTTTTAACCCACTCACAACTTCTAAAATTTCGTACGTTTATTAAATTAATTTATGATGTGATTAGGAAATCTGTTTATGACTGTTTGATATATTTAAATTGCCATCCCTGTTAATTTGTATCCTTTCGGATTAAATTGTTATTTTATTTATTTTTGAAATTAAATTTCCACTTGAATACCTGCTATTTTAAATTAGTTAATTGCTGATATTTATTTGGTTGATTTGGATGGTAATTATGATGGATGTTGATTGTTGATATTGGATGCTATGTTAATTTATATATATACATATATTGTTATCGCTCTGCAAGTTCCTTTAATTATTATTATTATTTGAAAATCATTATCGGTTGAAAACGATAGACTCGAGCAATTTTATGAATTTTTATATTTACTCAGGATTGCGGTTTGAAATGATATATAACCGTAAAAGTTTAAATTGCGGATCGAAATTATAAATATTTGTATCACTTGACCTTAGGGTAGAAAATTATATACGGACACTGGATTGGTTAAATTAAATGATTTTAAAATCCTTAATTTTTGAATGGAATTAAATGATACTTTGAAGTAAAATTTGATTTATATAAATTGAAGTATTTTTGGAAAATCAAGTTTATGTTGGAAAGGGAAATGTGGTTTGTTGATTTGGAAATTGAAATTGGCCTAAATGTGTTGAAATGAAATGAATAGTTTAATTGGATATAAATTCTAAACTTATATTTTAATGCAAACTATTTAAAAGAATATATTATTTTAAAATTTTAATTATTCATATTTTTCAAATTCATTAAACTATATAACTAATATTAACTATATAAAATTATTTTGATCTGTTTTAAACCATTTTTAATATATTTAAATATAATTAATCTATTTTAAAGCTATTTAATATATTTTAATTACTTAGTCTAAGTTAAATCCATTTGACTATCTTAAATCAGTTTAAAAGTATTTTTACCTACAATCAAACTATTTTAACTATTTTTAACCATTTAAACTATTTTCTAATTTTTCAGACTAAGTAAAAGGGAAGTGCTTATACTCCATATTTAATGGTTTAAAAGAAAATAAGGGTAAATGATTGTTATAAACTAATTATGATTTTAATGTTATAATTGATTAAATATGTTGATTTTGAAGTAAGAATTTAACCTGCTTGGAAATTAAGATTTTTGAAATGATATGATTTGAAAGTGAATAGGGATTTTAAAGTGAATATGATTTGAAAGTAAATATGATTTGAAAATATTATGGTTTTGAAAATACGATATTTTGGTATCGATTGCGAATTGACTTTTGAAATGTAAAAGAACCATCCGGTGTGTAATAAGCATTTGGTTGTTAAAAGACCGGGATCGAATATTGTCATACTCTGTGTCAATACCAAAAACCACTTTAAAAACTGTGTACGTGGTGGAGATTCCAGAAATGAAGTAGGATGGTTTGGCGAACGATTTTTGTATGAGGTATGATGTGACCCTCACTCCCGTGAGTCAGCTTAGATGTGACTAAAATCAAAAGCAACGCCGGACCAAGTGGGGTCATTCCTCCTATCGGACACACTTCTTCGATATTATCTCCTGATTTTGTGAATGTTTGGTGGCCACCCTTCGATTTTGATTTGTGAGTGTGTTACAAGGTGGGCGGTAGTAGTTGCTATATGTTACCACCAGTTCGGATCTACAAACAATATATCTACCTTTGCATCTCCTCGTGTGTCGTGTTCACAGCCCTAACGCGCCTTCTACGAGTTTGTTTTGTACCATACCTATGGAGTGCCCTCTGATAGCCCTCCAGTTTACGGAGGAATTACGGTACTGTATAGACTACGGAAATATAAAAGATGTGTTAAGGGGGATTTGTGTAACGCCTTAATGCTATTTTAATAGTTTACTTTACTATAGACATATTATAATAGCGTATTGTACTACATAGTAAATAGTTTAACGGATCCTTAGGAGATGTGAATCTCGAACATCTCTTAAGTTATTGCACTCACATTAGACACTGGATAGGAGATGTCAAATACCGTAAACATCCCCGACGCCGTTTGTACTCATATTTTTTTACCGTTGATTTAACTTACATAAGATCTTTTCGTTCTGACTCGAGTGTTTTGTCTTTTCAATTCGCTCGGGTCAGCCTGAGCATTTCAGGATATGAAAACCTTATCTCTGGAGGAAGAAGACAAAGATTTTACTACTATTATATACTATATTATTTCACTGCATCATGTATTCCACTGCATTATTTATTATTCTCTGGTGTGTGTAACTCTGATCTATGTTGTATAAGTTTAATCAAAGGTTTTTGTAAAACAGCTTCATGAACTGTTATTTGATTATTATATTTTGTCATTCCGCTGCGAGATTCTATTTTCTTTCTCTACTTTTTCTTATTCACCCCAATAACAATCCGCCCTTCTGTATGGTTTGAGTCGACATGTGTATCTGCCTAAAACGTACAAAAAGGTGAGATGTTACACTTCCATCCCTAAAATTACTCATCCTCCTATATTTTGAAAATCATTACACAATTTAGAGAAGTCGACATTGGGTGGAACAACTAACGTCGATGGTGTAGCTTGTTAAGGAATGGTAACTTGCCCCATGACCATTAGATATTGTTGGAACCACACTAGCATACCAGGAATGGTAGGTATAACATGAGTAGGGTGGTTTTCGAATTCAAAACCATTATTCTTATCCATTTTCAGTTACCTATAGGTTTAAATTTTAGATTAGTCACGATTGCCTTCAATAGTATTACTTGCTGAATTACAAGTTTGCCTAATATGTTTGCATATATCCATATATGTATACTCATACATATATAATAGGGTTTTGAAAAATATATTCAAAAGTAACAAATACTTACTCTTACTTATTCCTCTTCCTATTGATTAGGTAACCTAAGCTCTAATACAAAATGTAACAACTCTCTTCGAAACGGACCTAAATTTCGACTTAACAAAAGCTAGTCGAACCTTAGGTCCATTTCGGAGTTGACTATTGGTTGGTAAAATTGATTAAATAAATAATATACAGAGCTATCTATCTATGCTTTTATAATTTCACAGTAGACTGGATAAAATAAAATAAGTACCCATTTCACATATTCCAAATCTCAGAAATACAATATACAAAATATCCATAAACACAATGTCTGAAAATAGTACATCGAAATGAATAAAAATATGAACATTAGAGCTAATCATAAACATAAATAGATAGCAATACTGGCACAAGTCTTTACTGCCTTCTTCACGCACATCATCAGTAACATTCCCCTTAACCTATGGGTTGTAATAGGGATTCGAAACAATAATGTCCAGTGATTGAAAATCTCAAGTCTTACCATAATGGTATTTAGGCGGTAGCATATAGATAAGTGTCATGTCTTATGTATTTAAAATTAAATCTTTTCAAGTATACCACTAACTGTAAGCCAACAGCCCTTCTAGTCCAGCTCCATAATATATCTCCAACTGTAGGCCAATGGCCATTTCCAGTCCAACTTCATAACAATAACACGGATGCAGTGCAAATATGGAGTACATTGGGTTCAACAACCCATCAACTATACCTTAACGATGTAAGAGGAAGCACGTCAATCAATTAAGACCTTTAAATGGGAATAGGAAAACTTTGGCCATTTAATACCTAGACCCTAGGTAGACCCCCTCCATTTAATACTTAGACCCATAGCGAACCTCTCCTTGGTACTTTCTGGATGACATCATAAAAATCTCATAAGGCTACTTAATACTTCTTAAATGGAGAAGATATGGATCCTCCAATAGTAATTTAATACCTCAACCCTAAAGTGGACCCCTTCATATCTTCCATCCTACTTCATTCTGGAATCTCCACCACATACATAGTTGTTAAAGTGGTTTTCGGAGTTGGCAGAGAGTATGGAAACTTCCAATCCCAGTCTCTTTAACAACCAAACGTTATTATAACACCATGGTCATTTCAAAATAATTATACTTCAAAACCAGAATATAATATCCGTTTCAAAACCATATAAATATGATATCATTTCCGTTTCAATAACCAAATCAATATGATATCATTTTTATAAAAACCCAAATATAATATCATTTTTATTTCAAATATATCATTTTTCCAAAATCATAGCACTTTCAAAGCTATACCGCTTCGAAATCAAAACACTTGAAATATAACTCTTTCAAATCATAATACTTTGAAACATAACTTCCACCACTTAAATGGTTTATAATTTTAAAATACTTGATATAATACAATAACTTCTTCGATTTCACAAATCAATTCCAAAACAACTCGAATTTCTACATTTTATATTTAACCAAATCCCAAATCATAAATTCCAATTCGATTCAGTTTCCAAATAAACTATTCCAAATTTTATCGATTTCAAAACAGATTTGATCCACAAAATAAGCCATTTCAAATTCAACATATTTCAAACTTTAAGTATTCAACAATTTCAAAACTAAGTTTGGTAATTACGATTCAACAATTCAATTTTCTATTATTTAGTTTCGAAATATTTTACTTAATAAATCCATTCTCATTTAATTAAAACTCAAATTTCAAATAACTAAATATTTCCTTCAATTTATTTATACTTGAAATATTCATTTAATTCACCTTAAACCAAAATCAAGTTATAAAATCATTCCTTCTAAAATTTCAAATTTAATAAATTTCACATCAAACTTATTTGAGTTTAATTCTTAAATAAATCTCAAATTTATCTTCCAACCTTAATTTATTTAAGTCATTATAAACTCTATATTAAAATATAATTTCAATACTTAACCATATTATCTTTAATAAAAATCAAACTTATTGTTAAACTTATTCGATATTAAAACAAATTATACATAGCTTAAAATCAAGGATAAAATAACATTTATGTAATATCTAAAATCAACATTTATCTAAAACCATATATTTCATTACAAAACCATAGAAATCATTTCAAAAAAAATTTATATATAAACCACGATGTTTGTATAAAATTTACTATCCTATGGTCAAGTGATACGGTCATTTATCATTTTAATCCGCAATTTAAACAATTACGGTTGCATATCATTTCAAACCGCAATCTCGAATTAATAATAATAAATCCATAATGAACTTACAGATTACAATGATATAAATAAATATCCCAATATCAATAATCAACATCAATCACAATCATCATCCAAACAATCAATAACATCAATATAGAACAATCGGTAACAGGTATTTACTGGCAATTTATAATCAATACTAAATTAAATACAATTTAATTCAAATAATTCAAACGAACTAGAGTAGCAATTTAAATATATCAACCAGCCATAAATAAATTCATAATCACATCATAATTTTATTTAACAAACATATGAAATTTTAGAAGTTGTGAGTGGGCTAAAACACTCACCTTTTGAATTTAAATTGAATTCAAATCCAATTCAAACCCAAAATTCAAACAGTCTCCAAATCCATTCAAACAAAATTCACAATTCCCTGAATTTCAATACGATCCTGTGGAGAAAACCGCACGTGAATTGGACCTCGTACGTCAAAGTTAAGATGATTAGACGATTTAAAATTTAATTTATATTAAACAAACAAAACAAACAAAACGAACAGTACTACCACTCTCATAGCCACGTAAGCAACGCGCTTCGCTCCAGAAAACCAAATCTCGATACCCAGCAACGACTGCCGCTAGGTCAACTTTGACCAGAGTTTCCGCCGCCCACGAACTGTTGCGCCACGATCAGGCTGTGCCTCCGGCCCCACCACCCTTAACCGTGCCTAAGGCTACTAGATCGGAGCCTCCGGTCACCAATAGCCCGTATGCCACCGTCACCTATGTTCGCTATTCGTGGCGATTTCTGGTCACCAGAAGACGAACCAGTGGTACCGATGCATCCATGCCCCCATGACAACATTTAGGTTCACCGATCGACCTAAGGATGTAGATCCACCGTTGAATCACCCCGACCTAAGGATGTAGATCCACTGTTGAATCACCCCAACCACAAAGAATGGCCGAAACAAATCCGTGGATTCCAGGACAAACAATGACTCCAATCAAAAAATGGATCACATATCTGAGATGCACTCATTGAGAGCTTCGAATCGATATATAATTCGATATAGTTTGAGGAGATTAAATTTTTGATTTGATTTTGAATTGCAATTGGATTTGGAATTGAGAATTTGTCTACCATTGGAAAAGAGGAGCAACAGAAAGAATTGTACGTACAGACAAATGAGAATAAGGAGTAGCTAGGGTTTATAATGAGGTATTTATAGGTAGATCAGAAATAGAGATGAATGGACATGATTTGATTGCACGATAACGACCCGAAAAGCCCGTTCTGCCTCCGGAACGAAAATGGGTCAACTCACATATCAAAATAGATGTTACTAAATATTTTAAAATCAATGAAACAGGTTTCAAGTCCAAATTCCATCGTATAAAGAAGTTATGCTAAAATCAAGTTATTTTAAATTGATTTCAATTTCATTAATTTCTAGGCGTTTCGAGCCCATAAGATCAAATGACAAGTCCGATTGCTACGGAACTTGAAATCCTACAATAGTTCACCGTTACAGATCCGATGAAACTGGTTTCGTCGAAATCCGAGATAGTAGTCAAAATGGCTAATTCCAAGTAAATTAAATAAATTAATATTAAATTAATCAATTTTCAATTCAATTATTATTATTTCCAAATTCTATCACTTTGGATTTCTTAGAAATTAAATTCTTTAAAACAAATTCTCTTACTAACTTATAATTGAACATTCCACCATTTACAGAATTTAATTTCGATTTCAATTCATTCAGTAATTAAAAATTCAAATTCCCAATAAATCGATATATTTGATTTCACAATCTTGTTATTAAATCAGTTATTAACTTACCATCTTATAGGCAATATTAACATTGGTTTATTATATATTAATACATCAATTACTTGCCAACTCATCCAAATATCGATTGTCATGATATTTAAATTCATTGATTATGAATTGAATTTCATTTAATTATAATTAATCCAGTAACTGATTTGATTCAATTCTAATCCTTTTTATTAAGTCTATTATTACTCTATAAACCTAGTTTATATTTGTTTGTCTTTCACTATATTAATATTCTCTAAATTTCCATCCCTATTTGTATTGACTACCACAGTTCATTTAATTGCAAATTTGATTTCAATTTTATTTAATAGGCTGAATGAATAGATAACCCATATTGATTGTCACCATTAAGTGTTAATCATATTTATAGGTTTATTATTTACAAACACTTGTTACCATTAGTTTCCTAACACTAATTCCATTCAATTACTATTAGTCATTATGTTATTCCCTTAGTTAATTCAATAATTACCTTTTATTTTCTTATATTCAATTGATAACCAAGCATAGCATTTAGATGACAATGAATTAGAATTTCATTAAGATTTTTAATAGTTAACTTGGATTAGCATTGTTTCATTTTAATTTAGTTATTATTTCGTTATGAAATTACAAAATTTTATTTCCTTAAATATTAATTTACTAAAATTTTAATAAATTAACAATTTTAAAATTTAGAAAATTACGGGTCCTTATAAATATATGGGGGCATACTTTTTATTTGCTTATATAAAGGTTTTAAAATGATTTTAAAGGTAAATGATTTTTATGTAAGTTTATATTTTGATATATAAGCAATAATTTCTCTAACCACTATATATTAAGATAACTGGTGGTTATATTAATTAATTAAAGGTAATAATAAGAATTAAGTGGTAATAGAAATACAACTAAATGGAAATTGAATAGTATGAATTAAATTAATAAAGAAATGGATCCAAACTGAAATTAAATCCTGAATTTGTAGAAGTGTTTTCAGAATAAGATAAAAAAATGAATTGGTATTCAGATATGATAATCTTGGTTATTATCATAAATGGTTGATGTGTTCATAATGAAATGTGTGTTAACGATTAAGAAAAATGAAATGTTTAAGGAAGTAAACATTTAGGTGAGTATGACTTATAAATTGAAATTGAAGAGGGGTTTAAATGGTGAAGTTTTAAATCTAAGTCCAAAAATTTGGAATTTGTTTCAAAGTGCTAAAAGAAATAATAAATAGTATTATTTGAATGAAACGGTCTTGTTTCAAACAAGAGTTATTTGAAAATATTGAAGAAGCCTGTTTTGAATTAAAACCAAAGGTGGTTTAAAAATTTAAGGTATAACTTGGTGTGTAAAGGAAATATATGTGTGTGGGGGGGGGGGGGTATACATAATATTAGAACTGATTTGAAATAAACTCTAAGGTTGAGTTTTGAATTTTTCCTTGGAATGTAGTGTGAAGATCCAAAGTGAAATAAGTTTTTAAACTTAAGTGAGAAGATTATTAATATGAAATTTAAAATTTAAAGTGGGAATTCAAATTGGGTAAAGTTGACTGGATTAAGTGAATTAAATTTAAATTTGGGAAAGTTAAATAAGTTAAAAAAGAACCTGAATTGGAAATTTCAAGATGAAATTGAAATTTAACATGGGAAGTTAAATGGTTGATTTGAATTGAGAGTTTGCATGATCACAAAATGGGCCCCAAGGCTATAGCGAAGTGGCCCGATCTCAATAATGGATGGATGTTTTAAAATAATTTGGATGATATCATCCTGTTGTTATTAATAATCTTTAAACTGTGAATTGGATTTGCTTAAATAAATGAAGAAATGGATTGTGGTAATATATCCATTATAGAGATAAATGAAAATTTAACTTTAATTTGAAATTAAGGATATGGAATCCCTTTGAACTTAAGATTTGAATGTTAAGAATTGAACTTGTAAATTATAATTGTTTAAGAATCGGTTTCAAAGTTGAAAGATAAAATTGGGTAATAAATTGAATTTTGAAGACAAAATTATTGAGAACTCTCAATTGAACTTTGAAATAAGTTAAGTAAAGATAATTTAAAATGGAATTTTGAAATTTGGACTCAAAATTAAATTGTTTAAAGATTTAGACTGTTGATTTAAAAATAAAAGTTAATTTGATTTAAGGGATTGAATCAACATTTAAAATTTAATTCGAATTTATATAATTCGAGATGGTTTAAAGTTGAGATTTAAATTGCATTAGTTCAAATTGAATTTGATTTGAAGTAATTAGAATTGTGATTGAAGATGGATAGGTTTAAAATTCAAATGGAAAATTTGAATTGGATTAATTTGAAATGAAATTGAAGTTGAATGAGTTCAAATTCAAATGGGAAGTTGATTTGAATTTGGGATGGGAATGGAAGTTAATTTGAATTAAAATTGAAAGTTAACTGAAAATTGGCAGTTGATTGGAAATGGAGATTGGGAATCGAACAGTTTGGCTCTGAACTATTTTCAAATAAATTATTTTAATATAACTATTTTTAATCTATTTTTCCTAGCTATCTACTATGCAACTTTTCTTTTAAAACCTAAAACTATCTTTTACTACCTTTGGAACTATTTAACTATTTTACAATAATTTTACAACTGTTTTATAAACTAAATACCATTTTATAACTATTTTGCAATTATCTAGCTATTTTACAACTAATAATTATTTTTCAACTACCTAACTTTTTTAACTTTTCAAGCTATTTTCTAAATTTAAGCTGGTCAGAGTGCAAATTGTTTATGATTGATTTCCAATTGAGATAAGAATTGAAGTAATAATCCAAATAAGGATTGAAGCAACTGTGAAAAGTGAATAAAATCATAAATGGAAGTGAATTGAAAAGAGAATTGATTTAGCTAATGATCAATGAAGATACTGTGTAGGATATACGTATATTATTCTATTCGCATAGTGATTTGATCCGGATTCGAGCACAGAATTTCGAGATAGTATATCGATCCGAGTTGGGATTTTTCACTCGATTTTCGACTGTGAATCCTGTATGGATTTTTGATTGGTTCTGGAAATTCTCTATCATAGTTATGACTATGGAAGGAGAATGACGGTTTTTGATCAAGAAACCATATCTAAGTCCGCACTAGGAAGTCGGATGGACGATACTAGTTCGGAAGTGAAATTATGTGATCGAGTAAGCGATTAGATTGATATAGAGTACGGATGGTATTTGTACATCTTATGTGCTTAAATGAAATTTATATTGGAAATTTTGAAAGTAATGAAAGATGATTTTTTGAAAAGAGAGGTATGTTTTGAGAATATGTGTATGGAACAAAATGGAAGTTGGATATTTCTATGATTAGAACTCATTTTATAGAAAAGCAATATGGTTAATAACTTTATACAAGAGTAATCAAATTTGAATATTTTATTTGGAATAAACAAAGTTATATATCTTTGTTATATATGATAAATCTTCCCTTGTTGAATCTATTGTCGGAAGAAAAGAGTTTTTGATAAATATTTGAAGTATAAAAAGGGAATTTATACAAGTATGAAGTGATCCAAGGATTTTCAAAGTTATATATATCTATATATATATGAAGGATCATATGAGAATGACTTTGGAAAAAGGTTTTGGAACCTATGGATTTTGGAAAGGCTTTTGATTTTTGGGGAAAAAATCAATTTTCGAAATTTGGAAAGCCTAGTTGAGAATTATTGATTTTGGAATAATCGATTTTGAGAAAGGAGATTTCAATGGGATTCATACTAGGTGTATGATTTGAAATATACTATATGTGTATAGTACAAAGTGTTCTGAAAATGGCTCTAGAGAAAAGGCGCTCCCTTGAAATGAACTTCTTAGGAGTACGAAAGGTTGGTACTGCCTTGAGCCCCAAGGGGGAGGCTCTAAAGTAGATCCTGTGAGGAAGTCCGAAAAAACTGAAGTTCTTGAGGATTATTGGATAGCGAAAGTCGAGGGCGCTGATGCCTACAGAGGCATTCGGGTTATGCCGTGACGATAGTGTAACTCGATGCCGCTACGATCTACAGTGGACCATAGTGGAAATCGTGTGGAGGTGAGTATCAAAGGTCTACGTTTGAATTTGCTGGGAAGGCAACGTAACATCGGTAGACTGCGATCTATGGTCGAGTGGAGAAGTTTCATTCTTTTGGTAGAAATATTCAAGGACGCCGATGCCTACAGTTATATGGGTTTTTGTTGTGATAGAAACGTAACCCCAGATGTAGCTTCGATCTGTAGCGGGTTCCGTGGCGTAATCGAGGGGCAAGGAGTGCCTACAGTTATCTATGGATTTTGTCGGGATGGCAACATAACCATCGGGTCAACGCGACCATGGATGGGAGTGATGATTTCCAGAGCATTCTCACAAAATATGTTACCTCTATTTTCAAAAACCGTTCTCTATATTTTCAATAAAACTATTTTCCAAGTATTTTTACTGGGTGTTGATAACGGGTCTGCCAAGTACTTATAGATTTTCAGTCCTATACCTGTTCAACGTACGATCGAATTTCTGTAAGAACGAGAATGGACTTGTTAAAACATCGAGTTATAAAATGATATTTTTATAAAACTATTTTGGAAATATTATATAGATTTTAAAGTGTTTTAAAAATGTTCAGAAAGAAAATTTAATTGATATTAAGTATTTTTAATAAATTCTGGCTTCGTTCCTTTTCGAGGAAGAAAAGATTCAAAGGGGGAAGGAATGTGATAACCCGAATTTTGGAGTATCTATTAATTGATAATTAAATGGGTTAATTGTTAGAAATACTGATTTATAGATTAAACAAATAAATCTAATAATAAATATTTATATCTGGATAAATATTTATTTGATATTCTCCTAATATAATTACTTAAAATTGACAAATTATTCTTTTAAAAAAATAATAATGATGGTTTATATATATAGATATAAGTAGATTTTAAATAGGAAAATTTTCTTTATTTTAAAACAAATTAAATATGAGTATGTTTAAGTGTGTGTATATATGAGTTGATTTTAAATTGAATTTGAATTGGAAATTCAAAGAATAAACATCTTAAACAAATTGGAAATAAAATATATATGTATATGATTTTATTAGTGTATAGTTTGTTATTTTCTTTTAAAGATCATATTTATATAAATTAAGGAAAGTAGTTACTAAATAAAATTTAATATAAAAGTTTTATGGAAAACTTTAAAAATATAAATAAAGTATATATATAATTAGTATATTTGTATAACTATTTATAAGTGTGTAATTGGGATTTTATATCATCTGCTTTTAAAAGTATAAATACATAAATATAAGAGAAGTTTAAATATTAAAACACTTAGGACATTTCTAAAATAAAACCTAATCGGAACTATTATAAAATATATGTATATACATATATTTATACATGAAATTACAAATGTAAGATATTTATATACATAATAACAAATGTGAACTTAAGAATGCATGCTAATTACAAGTGTAGACTAATTTAACAAGTGTCACAATCTATTTTACTTTATTTATTTCTAGAAAAAAATCTTTGAGACAAGGCTAAATATACATATACTCTTTCTTCTCAAACCCGTTTCTATCTTAATTTCATAGTTAAGAAAACAATAGCCTGGAAACAAATGTTCAAACCAGAAATAAAATTCAATCAACAAAATTCATTTCAGTTTTCTTTATAAAAAAAGCAAGATTCCATCTTCAAATAAATCAAACGTTCAGATCTTTAAACAAATTCAAGACCAAGTAAAAATTCAAAGTCAATAGCTAGTTCAAGTTCTCAGATCAAAAGCCAGCTTCATACTAAAATCATTCAACAGTTCCAATAATCAAAAACAGTTCCAAATTAGTTTCAAAAAAGTTTCCTCTATGCAAATATGAAAAGGTGAGTAAACAAACTACACCTATTTGAATCTGTTGCATGTGAAATTTCAATAAATATATGGTATGAGATTATTCTTTGCAATGTTATATTTACATGTGACCTCTGTATATCTAAGTGACATATGAGTGCATGTCTGAAAACAAGAAATTTGTTCTGTTCTCGTTTTATTTTCCAGGTTTCAAACTTTTCGAAAGACCTCATCCTCTAATACCTTTTAAAATTTTTTGTTCAAGTAAAAGTGTTAGCACCAAAATTGGTCACTAACACCCTTGAGTAGAGTTATGTAGAGAGGTTAATGAAGAGAGTAAATTAGAATAGAAGAATAGTGCAATTCAATGCAAAAAGAACAACAAAAACGAGAACACCAGGTTTATAGTGGTTCGGCGTAATTGCCTACGTCCACTTTGAGTTTAATCTTTATTGCTTTCTCAATTACTTGAATACCGATACAATCCGTAAATCAATCACTTGAATACAAGTTTGAATTAAAAAGAGGAGAGTATAAAAAATGGCAGGGTCTCCCTAGTGTTTTCGGAAAAAGGTCCATTTTACTGTGCCCCTGCCTCTCTATTTATAGACGAAGATGGGTTGGACTTCTCTAATGGGCCTAGGAACAACGTACTTCGGCCCGTGGTAAGTAACTTCTACGCATCAAGCCATAGATGTCGAACGGCAATTGCCGAGTGAGGGGAGCTGATCGAAGCTTGTGCCGAACGAGGCTTGTGCAGAACGAGGCTTGTGCCGAACAAGGCTTGCCGAACGAGGCTTGTGCCGAACGGGCTTGTGCCGAATGTGGCTTGTGCCGAACGAGGCTTGCCGAACGAGGCTTGCCAAACGAGGCTTGCCGAACGAGGCTTGGGCCGAACGAGGGTTGCGCCGAACGAGGCTTGCGCCGAACAAGGCTTGCGCCGAACGAGTCTTGCCGAACGAGGCTTGCGCCAAACGAGCCTTGCCGAACGAGGCTTGCGCCGAGCGAGGCTTGCGCCGAACGAGGCTTGCGTCGAACGAGCTTGTCGAATAAAGCTTGTGCCGAACGAGGCTTGTGCCGAACGAGGCTTGTCGAGCCATCTGGACCGAGCGACATATGCCGAACCGTTCTTGCTGAACCATGCCTAAATGCCAAACATGTTGACCGCATCAAACCCGTATGCTACCAGGCTCCTCTTGGTCAGAACCTTGTCTAGTTCTAATAATAATATCTTCAATTATCTTTTTGTAGCCGGGCCAAGGTGCCGGTTAACACTTGCCCCCCAAAGTGTGTCGTGTAAAGCAACCCGACATGCTTTGAATCAGCGAGTATTCCATGTCTCCAGAAAGAATCCATCATGTATCTTGAATAGTCATTATCCTTCAATTTCATCCTCCCAAGGTGTCTTATTCTTCTTTGGTCATCATGATGCTTGGTCATTTCCTAATATTATAAATCCAGGGTTGTAGTTCATCAGTGGCCCTCCGTGTCTGGTTCTACAGGGCCAGTAAGCTTCGGCTATTTGATTTAGTCTTTTCTTAATAACCTTAAGTGAGAATTCAATTCCCTATTGATTTCAAAAGGTCAAACTTTTTTCGGATGTACACATGCATGTTCGGGTACATGTTCTTGCCATTGGCTGTTGGATGCGTTTTATATGCTCATAAGTCATCGCCAATTCCATCTAGTCTAATTGCAATTCAATTGCGATTCCTTATTGGTATATTTTTTTTGTGAAATAAGGGTTGTAATCAGGCACTTGATGAGAGGGGACTTCAACTTTTACATGGATGACGACCTCAGAGTAGTAAGCAAGGGCGAATGGAGTACGGCCAGTCATGGACTCATGGGTAGTTCTATAAGCCCATAATACTGTTGGAAGTTCATCCACCCACTTGCCTCTAGCCTTTTCCAAACGCTTTTTCAATATGGTTTTGATTATTTTGTTCATGGCTTCCACTTGTCCATTGGCTTCGGATGAGCAACTGCTGCAAACTTTTTCTCGATGCCATATTTTGGCAAAATTCTTTGAACTACTTGTTTTCAAATTGAGTTCCATTGTTTGTAATGATAGTTCGTGGAAGGCCAAAACGGCATATAATATTTCGTACAACGAAATTAATGACTTTCTTGGTGGTGATAGTGGCCAAAGGCTCTACTTCTGCCTACTTGGTAAAGTAATTGACCGCAACAATCGTGTATTTTGCACCACCTTTGGATAGGGGTAAGGAACCGATTATATCGATCCCCCACATTGCAAATGGCCAAGGACTAACCATTTGTGTGAGTTCAGTCAGCGGAGCTCTTGGGATTTTTGCATATTTCTAACATTTGTCACATCTTCTCACATAGTCTGCGGCATCCTGATTTACAGTTGGCCAACAGTGTCCATAGCGGAGGATTTTCTTTGCTAACGTCTGCCCTCCAGTATGGTCATCGCACTCTCCTTCATGGACTTCCTTCAGGACTCGTTTTATCTCATCATGAGCTATGTACCAGAGTAAGGGGGTCGAGAATCCCCTTCGATACATTATTCCGCTCTGCATTACATGTCGCGAAGCCTTACGAATGACTTGTCGTCTTTCGCTCCTTCTTTCGGGTAAGACCCCATGTAGTAAGTATTGCTTAAACGGGGTCATCCATGATTCCATCTCGATTTTGGTTTCTAACACAAAATCTACCTCCATCATATTTATACTCGGTGTATGTAAGGTTTGAACGGGAACCAATCCCATTTGCTGGGCATCGCCAGTGCTCACGAATTTGGCCAGTGAATCAGCTTCATTGTTTTATTCATATGGGACATGCGAGATATCATAATATTCTAGATTTGCTAGCAGTCCTTGAACCCGTGCAAGATACAGGGCAAGTCTCTGTCCCTTTGCTTGATAGTCTCCCCGCACTTGGTACACCACCAGTTGTGAGTCACAAAAGATTTCAACCGATTTTACTCCCAGTTCGTTGATAAGTCTCAAGCCAGCAATCAATGCTCCATACTTGGCTTCGTTATTTGTTACTAGGAATTCAAGCTTCAAAGCATAACAAACTGATCGGTTTCCAAGAGTCACAAGAACTATGCCAGCCCCTGAACAACGGTCGTTAGATGCCCCATCGGCGTACATCTTCCATCAAATGGGAGGTATGACATTGTGGCCGTTTGAGTCGTCCGACACAGTGACTTCAGCAATGAAGACTGCTAATGTTTGCCCCTGTATGGCCCTTCGTGGCATGTAGGTAATATCAAAATGACTTAACTCGATATTCCATTTTAACATCCTTCCAGAAGTTTTCGTTCGTTGGAGTACCTGTCGCAAGGGTTGATTAGTGTAAACACTGATTGAGTGTGTCAGAAAATATGGGCAAAGTTTTCGTGATGCAATCACCAAGCAATAGGCTAATTTCTCGATCTTGGGATAATTTCTTTCCGCCCCTATCAGACGTTTACTAACATAGTAAACTAGCTTTTGAATTCGGTCCTCTTTGCGAATCAAAGTCGTACTGATAGCATGCTGGGATACTGCCAAGTACACATACAACATTTCATGGTCTACTGGTTTCGATAGCACCGAGGGACTTTCCAAATGCCTTACCAGAGCTCGGAATGCTTCCTCACAATCGGATGTCCACTCGAAATTCTTTTTTCCTTTCTATATCACATCGAAGAAAGGAATACACTTGTCCGTAGCTCTTGATATGAATCGACTAAGTGCATCCACCTTTCCATTCAAGCTTTGTACCTGCTTTATAGTTCTGGGCAATTGTATGTCTCGGATAGCTTGAATCTTCTCCGGGTTAGCTTCGATTCCCCACGCATTTACAATGAAACCCAAAAACCTTCCCGGCTCTACGCCAAATGAACACTTCAAAGGATTGATTTTCATTCCATAATGCCTGAGTATATCAAACATCTCCGCTAGGTCTCAGATGTGGTCGTTTGATTGCCGTGACTTCACGAGCAAGTCATCCACATAGACATGCATCGTTCTACCAGTCTGGTCTTTAAACATTCGATTCACTAGACGCTGATAAGTTGCTCCACGTTTTTTTAATCCAAAAGGCATTACTACATAGCTATATAGCCCTACATCTGTGATAAAACTGGTGTGTTCTTGGTCTGGAATGTGCATCGGGATCTGATTGCATCCCGAATACGCATCCATAAAAAGACAATAATTCGTGTCCGGCCGTAGAGTCGACGAGCTGGTCGATTCTAGGTAAAGGGAAACTATCCTTCGGGCATGCTTTATTCAGATCAGAATAATCAACACAAGTTCTCCACTTCCCATTTACTTTCCTCACAAGCATAGGGTTAGAAACCCATTTAGGGTAGAGGGCGTCGTGGACGTACCCATTGGCTTTGAGTTTGTCCACCTCCTCTCTGAGAGCAGCGGACCTCTCAGGGTCCATGCCTCTCCCTTTTTGTTTTACAGGGATGTATTTCGGGTCTATGTTCAACATATGACTCGTAATGGCGAGAGAAATCCTGCACATATCATAATGTGTCCAAGCGAAAACATCTAGGTTCGCTCGGAGGAAATCAGTAAGATCTTCGGCCAATGACGGGTCGAGTTGCGATCCAATCTTAAGGACTCGTGATGGGTCATTCCGGCTAACTGGTATGTCAATCTTCAGATCAGCTGGTGCTGCATTCGTTTTCCTGGGTCCCCCATCATCATCTCTCGGATCTATGTCTCTATAGATCCGAGAATGCTGCCTGAGCCAAGGCTCGAGCACTACTTGTCAATTGTCAGTGTTTTGAATGCGGACGGAGCTGTCCACCTTGTATGCATCTCGACTCCTAAACACTACATCATCTGTCATCATGCGTTGTTGGTTTGTAGGGGTTCCATCTTCCACATTCGAGCAACATTCATGACCCACATGCCTCGGGTTGGAGTGACAGTTAGTTGCCCACTAGCTTAGGTATCGATTTATTGATTCTATCCCTAGGCATTCTTTCGGTCGTAGCCTTAAGTAGTTGTAAACATTATATATAAGCTTCAATATTGAGCTATCGCACCCAGTCTTCGGATGACCACGCGTCTGCTCCCAGTCTCGGGTTGATAATTGTATTACATGGACGGTTGAGTCTCGTCCTAGCTATGTTTATATTCTCACCTAAACTCCAAAGACATAGAGTTGATCGGTGAATAGTCGGTTCACATTCATCTTGCTTCTCGCTCGTGCCCCCATGTCTGGGGCATATACTGATAAGTAGGAAGGCCAGCCACGCCCTCTTTAGCTTTGCTCTCTTTCCCGTTGAATCGTGGGATCAGGTCAGTCAATGGGAGGCTAAGTCTCGCATATCCTGGATTGTATTGCGGGTTTTCATTCCAAGAGGAATACTTTGATGCCTCATCAGTTCCAGGGCATAATTTGGACACTGGACGGTCATCTAGGTCCACTTTGGTTCATGCTCTGTAATCAGATCTTGGAGTAAAGTTGGCTACAAATGTACTCGGGTCATGCTCATTTAGTTTCATACTCCTCCCGATGGATCGAAGGAGGGTGCTGGAGAATTTTTGACCAAGTCTTCGTGGTTACTCTCCTTTCCACACTCTGGGGGTCATAGTTTTTCAAGGAACATCTGAGTCACATCCGTATGTGCTTGGTGCGGATCGGTATTGACCCTCAATCTGAGGTATGATATAGTTGACCCTCAATATGAGGTATGATATAGTCGATCGACCATAGCTTTAGATACCATTTCGACTGGTTCTGTATGAGGGTTCCCTATAGCCATTTCCTTAAGTTGTAAAGAACGTCAAGCTAGAGCTATAGTAAGCTGTAGTAAGCTTAAGTTGTAAATTTCTAAGGCCACTAGTCGGATGGTCGAACTCCATCCTTAGCGAGTTAATAAACCTCCTGTAGGTTTGAGGCCGAAAGTTTGCGAAATAGAGAATGGTCGGAATCCACTCATCTATTTATCGATGTTTATGCACCACTCTGTATTCTGGCAATTTAGTGTTATTCTCCCTCGGTCGATTCGAGCCCAATTTTTGTTCATGCTTCGGTCCACAGATCAGGACGTAGACATTTTCGTCAATTCGTTTATACTCTAGTCCGCATTCCAGGGACTTAGAGTACTCTAGTGCGCTTCTGGGACATAGAGATTTTTCTCAAGTCATTTATAATATAGTCTACGCTTTTGGAGACTCAGAGTACTCTAGTCCGCATTCTGGGGACTTAGAGGTTTTTAAATCATTTATACTCTAGTCCGCACTCAGGGGACTCAGAGTACTCTAGTCCGCTTCAGGGCTTAGAGGTTTTTAAGTCATTTATACTCTTGTCCGCACTCAGGGGACTGAGAGTACTCTAGTCCACTTCAGAGACTTAGAGGTTTAAAACTCATTTATACTCTAGTCCGCATTCAGGGGACTGAGAGTACTCTAGTCCTCTTCAGGGACTTAGAGGTTCTTAAGTCGTTTATACTCTAATCTGCACTCTGGGGACTCAGAGTACTCCAATCCGCATTCTAGGGACTTGGAGTCGTTTATACTCGAGTCGGCACTTTGGGGACTTAGAGTACTCCAATCCACACTCTGGGGACTTGGAGGTTTAAGTCGTTTATACTTGAGTCCGCACTCTGGGGACTTAGAGTACTCCAGTCCACACTCTGGGGACTTGGTGTTTTAAGTCGTTTATATCCAAGTCCGCACTCGAGGACTTAGAGTACTCCAGTCCACACTCTGGGGACTTAGAGTACTCCAGTCCGCACTCTAGGGACTTGGAGGTTTAAGTCATTTATACTCGAGTCCGCACTCTGGGGACTTAGAGTACTCCAGTTCGCACTCTGGGGACTTGGAGGTTTTAGTCGTTTATACTCGAGTCCGCACTCTGGGGACTTGGAGGTTTTAGTCGTTTATACTCGAGTCCACACTATGGGGACTTAGAGTATTCCAGTCCGCACTCTGGGGACTTGGAGGTTTTAGTCTAGAGTAGTCGTATTTCAACTCTTTAATTTGTATTTCATCTATTGTATCGAGGCTAATGTTGTCAAAAGAATAATCGAACGACGTTTGCTCATGGAATGGGATTCTGTCCCCAGCATGAGGGATGAAATTTGAAAAATGGACGGTCGATTATCGTCCGCTTGGTGATTATAGCTCTTCCAATCAAGTCAAGGTATGAGGTATATGATAGATGGTTGGATTACATCCATGTTGGGTTAGATAGCCAAACCTATTACAATTTTCTTCTATCTCTTTCTGGAAAATAAGGATAATAGATTGTTGAGTAGACAAAGTAAGTTGCATATGTTCCAAGGTGCAGTCATGTCCATTTATTGAGAGTGATGGTTAATGAGTAGGAAGTCCACCACAACTACTTCAAGTTGGGCTTTCGAATAACCTTTTGTGTTCAAGGTAGGATTTGATGTGTGGATGATCAAATCACGTTCACTCTAGACAGATCCTGGCATCACTGAGCTTCAGGAGGGGCATCTGTATTTTGTCGAACTTTGTTCTATGACTCAATTTGAGTGGATGATCAGGCCATACTCATTCCAAGCCTTGCTTAGGTCTCTAAGTCAAACGTGGAGGTCGATGAATGGATGGTCGGTCACGTTGACTTAGTATTAGGCTTTGATTGTGATGAGCTTTTCAATATCTAGTCCATAGCCCCAAATCAAAGGCATATGGTTGATGATGAGCGATTGAATTATGCTCGTCTAGATGTAACACCACACGTCTGATCATGGTCTGCGTGGATTGGTTGGCGACCAAATCTGAGTACCTCGTCACCTGCACCGTTTTGAAAGTAGTTTAGTTCAAGCTAGTGGTAGTTCATAGAACAATTGAAATAAAAATCAAAATGGAAATAATTCAAAGAAGATTAGGATAAATCTCTTTGATAAGTGAAGCAACACCGTGTGCTCGCTATTCGATTTTGCTCTTGGCTCCTTTCAAAGGGATGTCGGCCGTCAGCATTCCAATTGATAATCATAGCCCTTTATTAATAGGCATTGGATGTTCGTTACCCCCCATTCTGCAGGAATTATACATACTATTGAAGCTTTCCTTTCCAGATCGGTTTTCGATCATGCCTTAGATGTGTTTGTAATCGCCCGTGTTAGGTTCATTGAGCATCTGGGAATATACAACATTCCCCTGATTTTCTTTAGACTTTGGTGTACTCTCTGGAGGTTGGTTTCCAATACCACTTCGATTTGCGAGTCTTCAGAGAGAGGTTGTCAATTGAATCTTTCAAAGAGCATATGAGCCGAATTTTAAGGTCTTGTTTTGGCTACTGGGATCTGCATCCTTAGCCAATGGGCCTTCATTGTTATTTTTCTTAGTCTGTTTCGCTCCAACACACTTTGGTTTAGATTCATCTTTGTCATAAAAACGATCCACATTCGTAGGAGGCTCTCTAGCTAACTGGCTGCTAGAATATATATGGAGGTCGATTCTCCTCAAGGGTGATCAGTATGATATCCCTTTGAGAGTATCGTTTGAGTAGCGGTTTTTTGTCTGTTCCCTTGTTGTCATTCAGAAGCTGTCGCAAGATCCTCTATGCCCTAGTCGATCATGGGATGTAAGGGAAGTAGATAGAATGTTCCTTTATTAAATTGAGTTTTGAATTCACTATTTGGAGGCACTGCGCTGCGGCTAGGATTCCTTTTTTAGCCTCATTTTTGAAAATTTGGGTTGTATCCGAAAATATTTTTTTTTGAAAATAGTGGTCATATAAGAGACCGGTGTAACTTAAGTTTCGATCGGCATTGAGGGCCGCTCGGCATGACAAAGTTGCTAGGCATACAAGATTGTTCAGCATCCAAATTTGTTCGACATTCCACACTGTTCGGCATTCGGGAACGCCCGGCACTCAGGAGCGTTCGACATTAGAGAGCGCTAGGCATTCAGGAGCGTTCGACAATAGAGAGTGCTCGGCATTTAGGAACGTTCGGCATCCGAGAGTTCATTCAGGAACGTTCGGCATCCGAGAGCATTCAGCATTCAGGAACGTTCGGCATCCGAGAGCGTTTGGCATGCAAACTTGTTCGACATTCCACACTGTTCGGCATTCAGGGACGCCCAACACTCAGGAGCGTTCGGCATTAGAGAGCGCTCAGCATTCAAGAGCGTTCGGCATTCAGGAGCATTCGGCATTAGAGAGCACTCGGCATTCAGGAGCGTTCGGCATTCCTTCTGTTTGGCCTAAATTCTGTTCGGCCTTCTAACTGTTCGGCCAAATTTATGTTCGACCTAAATTTTGTTCGGCCTTCTTTCTGTTCGGCCTTCTTTCTGTTCGTCCTAAATTATGTTCAGCCTAAATTTTGTTCGGCCTAAATTCTATTTGGCCTTCTTTCTGTTCGACCTATTTCTGTTCGGCATAAATTTTGTTCGGCCTAAATTTTGTTCGGCCTTCTTTCTGTCCGGCCTAAATTCTGTTCGGCCTTCTTTCTGTTCGGCCTTCATTCTTTTCGGCCTGGAGGTATGGATCGGCATTCGGATGTCGCTCGGCATAGATGTATGGATCAACATTCTGATGTCGCTCGGCCTAGAGGTATGGATCGGCATTTGGGTGTCACTCGGCATAGAGGTATGGATCAGCATTCGTCTTTTCTGGGCGGTCGGCATGCGCCTATTCTGGGGCGATCGGCATACGCCTTTAGAGAAGGGTCGGCCTTTATTCAACTCAAGTGCAAACTTCAACGTCCAATCCTCGGATCTTCCATGCATCAGTGAATCCAATCTACGGCTATCGGCTTCCTTTAAATTTCTTTCAAATCTGAGTAGAATAGGAAGTTTTCTAGTAGACAACTGGATCCATCTCGCGAATATGGAAATCCACTAGTAGACGATGAGATCCAATCAAGCTGAGAATTCAATTCTCAGTGAAAGCATCAAAATGTTAGCACCAAAATTGGTCACTAACACCTTGAGTAGAGTTATGTAGAGAGGTTAATGAAGAGAGTAAATTAGAATAGAAGAATAGTGTAATTCAATGCAAAACGAACAACAAAAACGAGAACACCAGGTTTATAGTGGTTCGGCGTAATTGCCTATGTCCACTTTGAGTTTAATCTTTATTGATTTCTCAATTACTTGAATACAGATACAATCCGTAAATCAATCAATTGAATACAAGTTTGAATTAAAAAGAGGAGAGTATAAAAATGGCAGGGTCTCCCCTGTACTTCTGAAAAAAGGTCCATTTTACTGTGCCCCTGCCTCTCTATTTATAGACGAAGATGGGTTGGACTTCCCTAATGGGTCTAGGAACAATGTACTTCAGCCCGTGGCAAGTAAATTCTGCGCACCAAGCCATAGATGTCGAACGGCAATTGCCAAGCGAGGGAAGCTGATCGAAGCTTGTGCCGAACGAGGCTTGTGCCGAACGAGACTTGCCAAACGAAGCTTGTGCCGAACGAGGCTTGTGCCGAACGAGGCTTGTGCCGAACGAGGCTTGCGCCGAACGAGGCTTGCCGAACGAATCTTATGCCGAACGAGGCTTATGCAGAATGAGGCTTGCGCCGAACGAGGCTTGCTGAGCCGTCTGGACCGAGCGATGTGTGACGAACCATTCTTACCGAGCCATGCCTAAATGCCAAACATGTTGACCGCAACAAACCCGTATGCTACCAGGTCGAGCCAAGGTGCCGGTTAATAAAAGGCTACTTAAAATTGTAAGATCTAAGTTTTAAAAACATATTTAAGTAAAATTAGTTTGCGTATTTCTGGAAATTAAGAAAATATAGCGAAATATAAAAAACAGGATAAACTCAAACCTCTGGATTCTCTGATTTATGTTTAATCTGAATCATCGTTGGAAACTAAGATTTTTAAACGTTAAATCACGATTTCTAGTTTGGTTTCGAGGGAGATATTCGTAGTTGATCAGGAATTGCATTTTTAAGGCTTTTCTGGTGATCAGAGGATTCGGGTGGTCAGGGTCTCTATTGAAGGAGGCGATGAGGTTGGCTAACAAGGAAAAATTGCTCGGAGGGGTTCTAGATCACCAGGGTGGTCGAAAAATGGTAAGTTAGGGTATAGGGTCCTGTTCTGGTTTACTTTGGGTTTGAGGTGAGTGTGATGTCGACAAAGCATCAGACTTCGTAAGGGTAGTTGGAATGGAAGCCTTAGTCTACGGCAAGATCTGGTCAGGATGACGAGGTTTCTAGTGACCAGTGGTGGGGATGCGAGGAGGTTTGGGTGCCTAGTTTCTTCGCTATGGGTTAGAGCATGTTTGATTTTTTTTTCCATGATATTTTCTTTGATCTAGATGTTCGTGTGGACTGAGGGAGTAGTCGCCGACGTATCGATGGTCAGAGTAGGGATCGGAGTTGGTTGGATCGCTTATGCATGTGCACGGCGAAGCCTAATGTTAGAGGTTTAGGAGAAGAAGATGGCACGCGGAGGCGATCTCGAGTAGTTCTCGTGAGTGTCTCGGGGTAGTTGATAGGCGCGAATACTCTTGAGTAGCTCGGGATTTTTGTTCGATTTGCTTGTGTTTGTCTCGGGCATGTTTTGTAGGTTGTCAGGTTTAAAGTTTAAATAGGAAACGTTTCAAGTTTAATGTTAATCAGCTTTTAAAAAATTTAAAATAAATATTGAACCAAGTTTTGAACTAAAAAGGGAAGCAGGATCAAGAATAAAAATAAATTAGAAAATATAATAAAGGAGAAGTTTGTACAAGTTTTCAGGGTTAATTAGTAAACAAAAATATCTATTAAGTTCAAATAAGTTTTCAAAATCTAGTATGTAAAGCCAATTGTGTTTTAGATATAAGTTGACTTGATTCGAATAATTATAAATTAACCTCTAAGTGTTTTCTAATGGATTTAATAATGTTTGAATTTAACATGTGTTTAGGGTAAATATATGAATTAGCAAGATAATGATATCTAATTCCAAAGTTTATTAATTATGATAATGATTAAGAAAGCGATTAAGATAAACGAATTATCTTAAAATTTATTAAGGTTTGGTAATTAAGATTTATTATTTAATTAATTTATTATTAACTAAAGAATAATTAATTAAGGAAATTTATTAAAATTGATTAATTAAGGATTAATTAATCAATAGTTTAGAATTATAAATTAATTGATAGAAATTAATTAATTGGTAATTAGAAATCAATGAATTGGTGAATAGAGATTAATTAAGTAATTAAGTTATAATTAAGCATTAATTAATTAAGTAATTAGAGATTAATTGCTCAAATGATGATTTATTAACGTAAGTAATTAAAGGATTAATCTGTTGAGGTTTAATTAATTTAATTAGCAATAAAAGGTTAAATTAATTAATAATCAAGGTTAGTTAACCAATGGGATAATTACTTGATGAAAGTAATTAAAGGTTAATTACTTAAGGAAAGTAATTAAGGATTAATTGTAGGATCTAGATTAACCCTAGAGGGGGGGTGAATAGGGTTATAGCAAATTTTCTCGACTAAACGCAAAAACAAATTGCAGAGAAATAAATATGCTGAAAAGTAAATCACACACAAAATTTACCCAGCTTCGGCAACCCCTGCCTACTGCTGCGTTCCCAGATTTCTATTAGAATTAAACAGTCTCCCGCTTACAAAAGCTCTAACAGACTCGCACACCCTCCTACCGCCTATAGAGTTTTGCAAACTCGCACACCCTGCTCACTGAACTAATTCTAACTAGACAATCTGACACTACTTACAACCTAGGTGGTGATTTACCAAGGTTTGACAACCTTAAAAGAGAATTTAAAATTAAAACAACTAAAAAACAATTTTAAACTAAAAAACCTAATAAACTAAAACCCCTTTTTAAAACAAGGCCGGCCCATTTTATTCTTTCACCCGATCCCTTTTCTCTTTTGGCTTGTGAAGAAAATGGCGGCCGATCCTCTTTGCCACTAAATTAGGGATTTGTTCTTCGATCCAAATTGGGGATTTTTGACACACGCCTAAGTTGATCGACTCTCTGGTTTGCGTGTTGCCTTGCTCGCTGCTTCTCTGATGATGGATTCTCTGGTTGCTTTGCTTGCACTCGTTCGCAGCTGCTCCTCTGTTGATCGAGGTCGGTAGATTATGGTATGTATTCTCTTTCGTTGCTGGTTTAATGCTTGCTTGACTCGATGCAGTGATTATCTTGCCAACGATGATTGTGGGTTTATATTTGGATTCGATTCGATTTTTCCACACACTGATGATGATTTGCGGTTTGGTATTTATAAGAATTCCGAGACCCTAATCAATTCGATACTTTCCTAAATTTTTGCTTTCCTGATATACTTTCAACTTGATGCGCACGGCCTTGATTTTCAAACGTTTGATTTTCCTTAATTAATACGGCAGACTTTCCTCTTTTAGTTTGCTTTGACTTTTTCAAAAATTGCTAATACCCTTGATTATCCTACGTCTGCATTGTTCGACTTCGAATTTGTTTCCATTTTGATCTCGGTTACTTAGAACTGTTAAGAACAGTGCGACTTCAACTTGGTCTTTGAGTTGCTTCAGTCTTGTTGTCTGCTGTTGTTATTTGCCGAGGTTGTTGTTTCACCACTGAGCCTTATTTCTGATCTTTGACTTTGAACATGTCACCTGATTTTACTTCACTGTTGACATTTGCTCTGCTTTGACACAAATGCTTCACTTGTTCATGCATTCGACATTGCCATGCTATTCACTATTTGCATCACTGGACTTTGAGATTTGTTTAACATTTTGATGTCGTTTATGTCTGCATCTTGTAGTTGCCACCGTGTTGCATTGAGCATGACATTTGTCTTATGACATTGTACTTGCTAATGTTTGTTGTCGGTCACTTGTGCATTGTTGTACTTCATGCTAGCGTTCTTGGTTTCATATGCATTGAGCTTTGATCCTTTGTTGTTCATCTGCATGTAGCTGTTGGCCTAGTTTCTGTTGGTCGACATTTGTTCCGGAGTTATTTCTTTGATATTGAGACCTGTACTTGCAGTTTTATAACCTAGTCCTTCTGGAGTTTCAGTTTGTACATCTGTTTCATGTATCACTTTGGTATTGTTGCGTTATAGTTGCATCACTGTATGTAGCTCATTGAATTGTTCTCTTTGAGTTGCAGTGTTTCACCATACTTTAGTTCGATTTTGATCTGGTATGTTTGTATGCTTGCCACTGACTTGTGTTCCCTGTTGCACATTCACCTGTTTACTCAAGACTATATATGTGCATACATATGTATGTGTGTATCCATATATTCTTAGATTTGTACTAAGCTTGAGTTATTTGAATTGTTGTTGTTGTCTGGACATTTGCCTGAGTCTTGTTAGTCAAGTTGCACACTCTTGATTTTTTTTTACTATAGCCTTGAATCAATGCTCAGCCATGTCTTGATTCACTTTTTGTTGTTTGAACTTGGTCGGGTTCATTTGCATTCTGCAGTTGCATTGTACTCTTGATGTTTGGTCTGACCTGTAGTTGTATTCATGTACACTACTGCCTTTGTGTTCTGGTCATTGCTTGAGTTGTTGATTTTTGAAATTTCACTTGAGTTGAAACCAGTTTCAAAAACTCGGGTTTGACCTTGTGCTCGTGATGTAATTTTAAATATATTGCACGTGAGTTGAACCCACAGCTTTTCATTTGGGTTTGACCTGTGCTCACCTGTCCCTGTAGCATTATCAAGTGTATATCGATGTGCACGGCCTTGTGGCATGTACAGTGATACACTGTGCATGTCATATTGTTCGTGTATGATGAATTCAAATGTGAATGATGACGAACAACCCAAATAACTGAGGCAAATAATATTTTCAAAAACCCCTATTTTATTTTATATTGCAGAAATATTTCTTTTTCAATTTTACTGCGTTAGTGAATATTTTTGCAGATTGCTCAGATGCTGGATTCTAACTGGAATAAAGTTGAAGATAAACTACGTGTGTGAGTGATATGTAGTGAGGAATTTATGTAAACTGAATTATGATGTAATTACAATCAAAATTGTATATGTATAGTGAGAGCTTGAATTTGTACTATTCAAAATTGTAATAAATATTTGTTTGAATAAAATTTCTGTTTGAATTCAAATTCTGTGTAATTTATTTTATTCAACAAATATTTATTTAATCTATGAAAAATAAAATAGTACATTAACAAATACATTTAAACGAATGTATATATGTTTATTATCATCAAACAAAAATCATATAAGTGCATATTCAACAATCTCCCCCTTTTGATGATAACAAACATATATTTAAGATTTTGACTGTGTTAAATGTATTTGGTCAATGATATACTCTAATTGCACCCCCTATTTAAATGCTTCCTCTCTACACGATGCTCCCCCTACATATATGCATACAAATAGAAACCTATAAATGAGCCTAGATACAAATGGAAAATTATTTGACCTTTGCTTGATTTTATTTGACAAAATCTTAACTTTTCTCTCCCCCTTTTGTTATCAGCAAAAGAATAATAGTGTTAGAAAAGATAGAACTAAAGTGGTCGATATTAATCCAACATTAAAACTCAATTGAATATACATATTAAATTTCAATAAGAAAATTAAACAAAAATCATAACTACCCTTGTTAGGCACATATTCCACTTTTAGAATGAACGGAAATGATGTTCTAATAAAATCATACAGTTGTATCCACTTATGGTACATTTATATCAGGAATTTGAATATCTACTAATCATGCATAACCGTTAGGACTTTTAAATGAGGTTAGTAGTAATCCAATTTAATTTTTTTAAATGAAATCAAGTATCCTATAACCACGCATGACCGTGAGGACTTTTAAATGGGATTAGAATCAACTTGTCTATTTAATCAATTAATTTTGATATGCGTTCCATACATGCATAATCGTAAGGACTTTTAAATGAGCATGGAAGCACATAATCAAAAATCCACGTAATTCACCCATGCATTACCGTGAGGACTTTTAAATGAGAGTGAATACTTTGGATATTTATTTATTTTTACAAAAAAATATGAAATGAAAAACAAATGATCCCTGATTATAGTACCACATATCGACAAACTATATTTAAGTTTTGATAAACAATGGTCGATAGAAATATGATAAATATAGAAATGGTCATGGAATCTTTACCCAACAAAAAGTTTTATAACTCTTGTTTGAATTCCTAAAGAAATTTTTCTAAAATATACTGTCTTAGTAATGTATAAAAAATTTCAACACTCGTCACTTTTTTTTTCAATCACTATTTATCTTTTCGATAATCATTAGGGAGTTAGACTAGTTAAAATTGTCATTTAAATCAAATTCAAAAAAAATTATAAAATCAAATTTTCACAATGACTAATCTGGAAATATGATTAAAAATGATTTTCTCGAGGGGGATATATGAGAAAATTTTCTGCTATTTGAAAATTATTTAAAATGTAAAATATGCTGATATTTTCTACGAAAAACGATGCAGTTACTAAATGTCTCAAAAATCACGTTCAACAAGTCATTTTTCTTTTAACTAGATTACCAGTGTAATCTGCATCTGAATTTCTCTTTCACTTCAAAACATCACTAATTAAATTTGATAGACCAGACCATGAAGTGTGCATAAAAAAACTCAAACCCAATTTTTAACAGCAATTTAAATGACATTCTTTGAATTTGAATTGAAGCCGTGTAAATAATCAGAAACTGTGAATATAGAGTTAGCCGAATTATAACCAAATGCGTTATCATCCAACAAAACACAATGTTTAATCCAAACAAATACGTATGAAGTAATTCAAAGAATAGTGTTTTTGGCATAAATATAATTGGCCAACTATGTTGAACATGTCAAAAAAAAAAATCATTATCTCACATTATTGGCTGATTTAATTCAGAATACGGTGCAGATTATCACACTTAATATATCGATCAAATAAATTACCTTCACCTGTTTTACCTTTACGATAATTTTTCGTGATTGCCTATTGTGACTCTGTCACCTTTGAACTAGGCTAAGGAACTTTGCTTTGTCGCTCGGTGTGCTCTTGGAACAGCCAGAATCCAAGTAGCACTATTGTTGTTCTTTAGCCTGCCACCACACCTACACGATGAAAGATTTTTGTGACCTATTTGTTTTTATAGGTCCAAGGTTGTTAGTGGCAGAAAATTTTGAAAAACAATTTTGTAAAGAACCAAAACTATTTATAATTGTTCCCTTCGGCACCTAAATTTGTTTAACTTTGAGAGTTTTTATATTTGTGCCTTTTGGAACGCAAATCGGTATAGTTTTCACATGTTTGGCTCTATACCAACAATTATTGTGATTGTGTCCATATTTTTTACAAATTGTGCACATAGTATTCACTTGATTAATATTGCATTCAACAATTTTCGATTTATTATATCAAAGTCCATTTCAAACTGTATTAACAGTTTGCTTTCCTAATAGCATATTCAACGATTTTTCACCTTTTGAAAATTTATCTAAAGTCGTTGACAATTGTTGGACTTGTATTTTGAGAGATTCATTTTCATTTAACAATTGTGTGCACTTTTTAATAGAATTCTCTCTCCTAGTATTTTCACTTTCTTTCAAAATTAGAATTTCATCTTCAAGCGATTTCATTTTTATTTCTGATTTTTTAATTTCTTCTTCAAATGTTGGACACTTATCACACTTAAGGATCCTACTTTGATAGGTTTTAACTAATTGGTCAAGTTGTTCATTTAATTCTATCAAAGTGTCTTTTTGTGATTCAAATTTGGCATACTTCTCCCTAAGTCTTTTAAAACAGCCATTTAGTTCGTGGAAATATATAAGTAATTCATAGTGAGTAAGTTTTGATACCTCGCTTGGCTCGTCATCGTTGCAATCAGTTATATTTCCATGAAGGCACATATCTGCTTTCTCACTCTTACTGCTACAACTTTGATTATCTTCATCACTTGTATTCCACGTGACCGTAGTATTTCTCCATTTTAATTTCTTTCCAAAATCGCGTTGAAATCGGGGATAATTGGACTTGATATCACCGGGTTTGTTGCAAATGGTCCCGTGTTCTTCCGAGTTGTCTAGTGCTTTGATTATTCTGCTTTTTAATTTTTGATTTAGAGCTGGATTTCCATATATGTGGTTCCACCTTTTGAATTTCGCCACCTCAGCTGCTCCATCATCATCATCCTCATCACAACTACTTTTTAAAAATCCTGTTAAGCACATTTCTTCAACTGAGTTGGTTGTGGAAGATTTCTCATTGCTGTTGACTTTTGCACCATATATTGCATCGAAAGTATTTTAGATTTCCTGTGCATTTTTACAATGAGAAATTCTATTAAATTCAGTCTTATCAAGAGCACAGATCAGAGCATTCATGGCTTTAGCATTTGCAGCTTTTAAATTCTTATCTTTAGCATTCCACCTATCCTTAAGTTTAGGAATCTTAGTATCACCAACAGTTATAGTGGGAGATTTACAGCCAGTTTCAATAATGTCCCACACATCATAATCAACAGAACTAAGATAAATACCCATCCTAACTTTCCAATAAGCATAATCATTCCTATTAAACATGGGTGGCCTAACAATAGATTGCCTCTCAGAAAAAGCATTATTAGGTGGATTCATGACTCTAGAGTTAAAGAAAAATATCGTGCTCTGGTGCCACTTGTAAGATCTAGATTAACCCTAGAGGGGGGGTGGTGAATAGGGTTATAGCAAATTTTCTTGAACTAAACGCAAACACAAATTGCAGAGAAATAAATATGCTGAAAAGTAAATCACACACAAAATTTACCCAGCTTCGGCAACCCCTGCCTACTGCTGCATTCCCAGATTTCTATTAGAATTAAACAGTCTCCCGCTTATAAACACTCTAACAGACTCGCACACCCTGCTACCGCCTATAGAGTTTTGCAAACTCGCACACCCTGCTCACTGAACTAATTCTAACTAGACAATCTGACACTACCTACAACCTAGGTGGTGATTTACCAAGGTTTGACAACCTTAAAAGAGAATTTAAAATTAAAACAACTAAAAAACAATTTTAAACTAAAAAACCCTAATAAACTAAAACCCCTTTTAAAAACAAGGCCGACCCATTTTATTCTTTCACCCGATCCCTTTTCTCTTTTGGCTTGTGAAGAAAATGGGGGCGATACTCTTTGCCACTAAATTAGGGATTCGTTCTTCGATCCAAATTGGGGATTTTCGACACACGCCTATGTTGATCGACTCTCTGGTTTGCGTGTTGCCTTGCTCGCTGCGTCTCTGATGATCGATTCTCTGGTTTCTTTGCTTGCACTCGTTTGCAGCTGCTCCTCTGTTGATCGAGTTCGATAGATTATGGTATGTATTCTCTTTCGTTGCTGGTTTAATGCTTTCTTGACTCGATGCAGTGATTATCTTGCCAATGATGATTGTGGGTTTATATTTGGATTCGATTCGATTTTTCCACACACTGATGATGATTTGCGGTTTGATATTTATATGAATTCCGAGACCCTAATCAATTCGATACTTTCCTAAATTTTTGCTTTCCTGATATATTTTCAACTTAATGCGCACGGCCTTGATTTTCAAACGTTTTATTTTCCTTGATTAATACGGCAAAGACTTTCCTCTTTTAGTTTGCTTTGACTTTTTCAAAAATTGCTAATACCCTTGATTATCGTACGTCTGCATTGTTCGACTTCGAATTTGTTTCCATTTTGATCTCGGTTACTTAGAACTATTAAGAACAGTGCGACTTCAACTTGGTCTTTGAGTTGCTTCAGTCTTGTTGTCTGCTGTTGTTATTTGCCGAGGTTGTTGTTTCACCACTGAGCTTTATTTCTAATCTTTGACTTTGAACATGTCATCTGATTTTACTTCACTGTTGACATTTGCTCTTCTTTGACACAAATGCTTCACTTGTTCATGCATTCGACATTGCCATGCTATTCACTGTTTGCATCACTAGACTTTGAGATTTTTTTAACATTTCGATGTTCTTTATGTCTGCATCTTGTAGTTGCCACTGTGTTGCATTGAGCATGACATTTGTTTTATGACATTGTACTTACTGATGTTTGTTGTCGGTCACTTGTGCATTGTTGTACTTCATGCTAGCGTTCTTGGTTTCATATGCATTGAGCTTTGATCCTTTGTTGTTCATCTGCATGTAGCTATTGGCCTAGTTTCTATTGGTCGACATTTGTTCTGGAGTTATTTCTTTGATATTGAGACCTGTACTTGCAGTTTTATAACTTGGTCCTTCTGGAGTTTCAGTTTGTACATCTGTTTCATGTATCACTTTGGTATTGTTGCATTATAGTTGCATCACTGTATGTAGCTCATTGAAGTGTTCTCTTTGAGTTGCAGTGTTTCACCATACTTTAGTTCGATTTTGATCTGGTATGTTTGTATGCTTGCCACTGACTTGTGTTCCCTGTTGCACATTCACCTGTTTACTCAAGACTATATATGTGCATACATACATATGTATGTGTGTATGCATATATTCTTGGATTTGTACTAAGCTTGAGTTATTTGAATTATTATTGTTGTCTGGACATTTGCCTGAGCCTTGTTAGTCAAGTTGCACACTCTTGATTTTTTTTACTGTTGCCTTGTATCAATGCTCAGCCATGTCTTGATTCACTGTTTGTTGTTTGAACTTGGTCAAGTTCATTTGCATTCTGCAGTTGGATTGTACTCTTGATGTTTGGTATGACCTGTAGTTGTATTCATGTACACTACTGCCTTTGTGTTCTGGTCATTGCTTGAGTTGTTGATTTTTGAAATTTCACTTGAGTTGAAACCAGTTTGAAAAACTCGGGTTTGACCTTGTGCTCGTGACGTAATTTTAAATATATTGCAAGCGAGTTGAACCCGGCTTTTCATTTGGGTTTGACCTGTGCTCACGTGTCCCTGTAGCATTATCAAGTGTATATCGATGTGCACAGCCTTGTGGCATGTACAGTGATACACTGTGCATGTCACATTGTTCGTGTGTGATGAATTCAAATGTGAATGATGACGAACAACCCAAATAACTGAGGCAAATAATATTTTCAAAAATCCCTATTTTATTTTATATTGCAGAAACATTTCTTTTTCAATTTTACTGCGTTAGTGAATATTTTGTAGATTGCTCAGATGCTGGATTCTAACTGGAATGAAGTTGAAGATAAACTACGAGTGTGAGTGATATGTAGTGAGGAATTTATGTAAACTGAATTGTGATGTAATTACAATCAAAATTATATATGTATAGTGAGAGCTTGAATTTGTACTGTTCAAAATTGTAATAAAAATTTGTTTGAATAAAATTTCTGTTTGAATTCAAATTCTGTGTAATTTATTTTATTCAACAAATATTTATTTAATCTATGAAAAATAAAATAGTACATTAACAAATACATTTAAACGAATGTATATATATTTATTATCATCAAACAAAAATCATATAAGTGCATATTCAACAATCTCCCCCTTTTGATGATAACAAACATCTATTTAAGATTTTGACTGTGTTAAATGTATTTGGTCAATGATATACTCTAATTGCTCCCCCTATTTAAATGCTTCCTCTCTACAGATGCTCCCCCTACATATATGCATACAAATAGAAATTTATAAATGAGCCTAGATGCAAATGGAAAATTATTTGACCTTTGCTTGATTTTATTTGACAAAATCTTAACTTTCCTCTCCCCCATTTGTTTTCAACAAAAGAATAATAGTGTTAGAGAAGATAGAGCTAAAGTGATTGATACTAATCCGACATTAAAACTCAATTGAATATACATATTAAATTTCAATAAGAAAATTAAACAAAAATCATAACTACCCTTGTTAGGCGCATATTCCACTTTTAGAATGAATGGAAATGATGTTCTAATAAAATCATACAGTTGTATCCACTTATGGTACATTTATATCAGGAATTTGAATATGTACTAATCATGCATAACCGTTAGGACTTTTAAATGAGATTAGTAGTATTCCAATTAATTATTTTTTTAAATGAAATCAAGTATCTTCTAACCACGCATGACCGTGAGGACTTTTAAATGGGGTTAGAATTAACTTGTCTATTTAATCAATTAATTTTGATATGCGTTCTATACATGCATAACCGTAAGGACTTTTAAATGAGCATGGAAGCACATAATCAAAAATCCAAGTAATTCACCCATGCATAACCGTGAGGACTTTTAAACGAGAGTGAATACTTTGGATATTTATTTATTTTTACAGAAAAATATGAAATGAAAAACAAATGATCCCTGATTATTGTACCACATATCGACAAACTATATTTAAGTTTTGATAAACAATGGTCGATAGAAATATGATAAATATAGAAATGGTCATGGAATCTTTACCCAACAAAAAGTTTTATAACTCTTGTTTGAATTCCTAGAGAAATTTTTCTAAAATATACTGTCTTGAGTAATGTATGAAAAATATCAACACTCATCACTTTTTTTTTCAATCACTATTTATCTTTTCGATAATTATTAGGGGGTTAGACTAGTTAAAATTGTCATTTAAATCAAATTCAAAATTAATTATGAAATCAATTTTTCACGATGACTAATCTGGAAATATGATTAAAAATGATTTTCTCGAGGGGGATATATGAGAAAATTTTCTGCTATTTGAAAATTATTTAAAATGAAAAATATGCAGATATGTTCTATGAAAAACGATGCAGTTACTAAATGTCTCAAAAATCACGTTCAACTAGTAATTTTTCTTTCAACTAGATTACTAGTGTAATCTGCATTTGAATTTTTCTTTCACTCCAAAACATCACTAATTAAATTTGATAGACCAGACCATGAAGTGTGCATAAAAAACCCAATTTTTAACAGCAATTTAAATGATATTCTTTGAATTTGAATTGAAGCCGTGTAAATAATCAGAAACTGTGAATATAGAGTTAGCCGAATTATAACCAAATGCATTATCATCCAACAAAACACAACGTTTAATCCAAACAAATATGTATGAAGTAATTCAAAGAATAGTGTTTTTGGCATAAATATAATTGGCCAACTATGTTGAACATGTCAAAAAAAAATCATCATCTCACATTATTGGCTGATTTAATTCAAAATACGGTGCAGATTATCACATTTAATATATCGATCAAATAAATATACCTTCACCTGTTTTACCCTTACGATAATTTTTCGTGATTGCCTATTGTGACTCTGTCACCTTTGAACTAGGCTAAGGAACTTTGCTTTGTCGCTCGGTGTGCTCTTGGAACAGCCAGAATCCCAGTAGCACTATTGTTGTTCCTTAGCCTGCCATCGCACGTACACGATGAAAGATTTTTGTGATCTATTTGTTTTTATAGGTCCATGGTTGTTAGTGGCAGAAAATTTTGAAAAACAATTTTGTAAAAAACCAAAAATATTTATAATTGTTCCCTTCGGCTCCCAAATTTGTTTAACTTTGAGAGTTTTTATATTTGTGCCTTTTGGAACCCAAATCGGTATAGTTTTCACATGTTTGGGTCTATACCTACAATTATTGTGATTGTGTCCATATTTTCTACAAATTGTGCACATAGTATTAACTTGATTAATATTGCATTCAACAATTTTCGATTTATTATATCCAAGTCCATTTCTAACCGTATTAACAGTTTGCTTTCTTAATAGCATATTCAACGATTTTTCACTTTTTGAAAATTTATCTAAAGTCATTGACAATTGTTGGACTTGTATTTTGAGAGATTCATTTTCGTTTAACAATTGTGTACACTTTTTAATAGAATTCTCTCTCCTAATATTTTCACTTTCTTTCAAAATCAGAATTTCATCTTCAAGCGATTTCATTTTTATTTCTGATTTTTTAATTTCTTCTTCAAATGTTGGACACTTATCACACTTAAGGATCCTACTTTGATAGGTTTTAACTAATTGGTCAAGTTGTTCATTTAATTCTATCAAAGTGTCTTTTTGTGATTCAAGTTTGGCATTCTTCTCCCTAAGTCGTTTAAAACAGCCATTTACTTCGTGGAAATAAATAAGTAATTCAGAGTGAGTAAGTTTTGATATCTCGCTTGGGTCGTCATCGTTGCTATCAGTTATATTTCCATGAAGGCACATATCTGCTTTCTCACTCTTACTGCTAGAACTTTGATTATCTTCATCACTTGTATTCCACGTGACTGTAGTATTTCTCCATTTAGATTTCTTTTCAAAATCGCGTTGAAATCGGGGATAATTGGGCTTGATATCACCGGGTTTGTTGCAAATGATCCCGTGTTCTTCCGAGTTGTCTAGTGCTTTGATTATTCTGCTTTTTAATTTTTGATTTAGAGCTGGATTTCCATATTTGTGGTTCCACCTTTTGAATTTCGCCACCTCAGCTGCTCCATCATCATCATCCTCATCACAACTGCTTTTTACAAATCCTGTTAAGCACATTTCTTCAACTGAGTTGGTTGTGGAAGATTTCTCATTGCTGTTGACTTTTGCACTATATATTGCATCGAAAGTATTCCAGATTTCCTGTGCATTTTTACGATTAGAAATTCTATTAAATTCAGTCTTATTAAGAGCACAGATCAAAGCATTCATGGCTTTAGCATTTGCAGCTTTCAAATTCTTATCGTTAGCATTCCACCTATCCTTAGGTTCAGGAATCTTAGTATCACCAACAGTTATAGTGGGAGATTTATAGCCAGTTTCAATAATGTCCCAAACATCATAATCAACAGAACTAAGATAAATACCCATCCTAACTTTCCAATATGCATAATCATTCCCATTAAACATGGGTGGCCTAACAATAGATTGCCCCTCAGAAAAAGCATTATTAGGTAGATTCATGATTCTAGAGTTAAAGAAAAATACCGTGCTATGATACCACTTGTAGGATCTAGATTAACCAAAGAGGGGGGGGTGAATAGGGTTATAGCAAATTTTCTCGAACTAAACACAAAAACAAATTGCAGAGAAATAAATATACTGAAAAGTAAATCACACACAAAATTTACCCAGCTTCGGCGACCCCTTCCTACTGCTGCATTCCCATATTTCTATTAGAATTAAATAGTCTCCCGCTTACAAACACTCTAACAGACTCGCACACCCTGCTCACTGAACTAATTCTAACTAGACAATCTGACACTACCCACAACCTAGTTGGTGATTTACCAAGGTTTGACAACCTTAAAAGAGAATTTAGAATTAAAACAACTAAAAAGCAATTTTAAACTAAAAAACCCTAATAAACTAAAACCCCTTTTTAAAACAAGGCCGGCCCATTTTATTCTTTCACCCGATCCCTTTTCTCTTTTGGCTTGTGGAGAAAATGGCGGCCGATCCTCTTTGCCACTAAATTAGGGATTCGTTCTTCGATCCAAATTGGGGCTTTTTGACACACGCCTATGTTGATAGACTCTTTGGTTTGCGTGTTGCCTTGCTCGTTGCTTCTCTGATGATCGATTCTCTGGTTGCTTTTCTTGCACTCGTTCGCAGCTGCTCCTCTGTTGATCGAGTTCGATAGATTATGGTATGTATTCTCTTTCGTTGCTGGTTTAATTCTTGCTTGACTCGATGCAGTGATTATCTTGCCAATGATGATTGTGGGTTTATATTTGGATTTGATTCGATTTTTCCACACACCGATGATGATTTGCGGTTTGATATTTATATGAATTCCGAGATCCTAATCAATTCGATACTTTCCTAAATTTTTGCTTTCCTGATATATTTTCAACTTGATGCGCACGACCTTGATTTTCAAACGTTTGATTTTCCTTGGTTAATACGGCAGAGACTTTCCTCTTTTAGTTTGCTTTTACTTTTTCAAAAATTGCTAATACCCTTGATTATCCTACGTCTGCATTGTTCGACTTCGAATTTATTTCCATTTTGATCTCGGTTACTTAGAAATGTTAAGAACAGTGCGACTTCAACTTGGTCTTTGAGTTGCTTCAGTCTTGTTGTCTGCTGTTGCTATTTGCCGAGGTTGTTGTTTCACCACTGAGCCTTATTTCTGATCTTTGACTTTGAACATGTCACCTGATTTTACTTCACTGTTGACATTTGCTCTGCTTTGATACAAATGCTTCACTTGTTCATGCATTCGACATTGCCATGCTGTTCACTGTTTGCATCACTGGACTTTGAGATTTATTTAACGTTTTGATGTTGTTTTTTCGTGCATCTTGTAGTTGCCACTGTGTTGCATTGAGAATGACATTTGTTTTATGACATTGTACTTGCTGATGTTTGTTGTCGGTCACTTGTGCATTGTTGTACTTCACGCTAGCGTTCTTGATTTCATATGCATTGAGCTTTGATCCTTTGTTGTTCATCTGCATGTAGCTGTTGGCCTAGTTTCTGTTGGTCGACATTTGTTATGGAGTTATTTCTTTGATATTGAGACCTGTACTTGCAGTTTTATAACCTGGTCCTTCTCGAGTTTCAGTTTGTACATCTGTTTCATGTATCACTTTGGTATTGTTGCATTATAGTTGCATCACTATATGTAGCTCATTGAAGTGTTCTCTTTGAGTTACAGTGTTTCACCATACTTTAGTTCGATTTTGGTCTGGTATGTTTGTATGCTTGCCACTGACTTGTGTTCCCTGTTGCACATTCACCTGTTTACTCAAGACTATATATGTGCATACATACATATGTATGTGTGTATGCATGTATTCTTGGATTTATACTAAGCTTGAGTTATTTGAATTGTTGTTGTTGTCTGGACATTTGCCTGAGTCTTGTTAGTCAAGTTTCACACTCCTGATTTTTTTTTACTGTTGTCTTGTACCAATGCTCAGCCATGTCTTGATTCACTATTTGTTGTTTGAACTTGGTCGAGTTCATTTGCATTCTGCAGTTGCATTGTACTCTTGATGTTTGGTCTGACCTGTAGTTGTATTCATGTACACTACTGCCTTTGTGTTCTGGTCATTGCTTGAGTTGTTGATTTTTGAAATTTCACTTGAGTTGAAACCAGTTTCAAAAACTCGGGTTTGACCTTGTGCTCGTGACGTAATTTTAAATATATTGCACGTGAGTTGAACCCGGCTTTTCATTTGGGTTTGACCTGTGCTCACCTGTCCCTATAGCATTATCAAGTGTATATCGATGTGCACGGCCTTGTGGCATGTACAGTGATACACTGTGCATGTCACATTGTTCGTTATGATGAATTCAAATGTGAATGACGACGAACAACCCAAATAACCGAGGCAAATAATATTTTCAAAAATCCCTATTTTATTTTATATTGCAGAAATATTTCTTTTTCAATTTTACCGCGTTAGTGAATATTTTTGCAAATTGCTCAGATGCTGGATTCTAACTGGAATGAAGTTGAAGATAAACTACGAGTGTGAGTGATATGTAGTGCGGAATTTATGTAAACTGAATTATGATGTAATTACAATCAAAATTGTATATGTATAGTGAGAGCTTGAATTTGTACTATTCAAAATTGTAATAAAATTTCTGTTTGAATTCAAATTCTGTGTAATTTATTTTATTCAACAAATATTTATTTAGTCTATGAAAAATAAAATAGTACATTAACAAATACATTTAAACGAATGTATATATGTTTATTATCATCAAACAAAAATCATATAAGTGCATATTCAACATTAATTACTTAGTGTAATTAATTTAAAGGATTGATTAATTAAGGAAATTAATTAAGGGTTAGTTAATTAATGATTGTGATTAATTAAAGGATAATTAATCAATGTACGTGATTATGGGATAATTAATTTGAGAAATTAATTAAGGATAAATGTAATTAATGTGAATGGATGAAGGTTAATTAATTTGTGTTATTAATTGTAGGCTAATTACTTAATATAACTAAAGAGGAAAATTAAAGGATGATTAACTAATGATTTGTAATTAATTAATGTTAAGTATGCAGGATTAAAAGTGATTAAAGAAAATTAATTTAACTTATTGGAATGGTGTGATTAATTTATCTCACTTATGAATAATTGAATGATATTGTATGCCTTGGATTACTTGATATCCTTGATAAGTGATTTGTGATGCTATGCGATATGATATGATTGGGCCGAACTGAGATAATATGGTTGTCTATCTGTGATGAATGACTATGTAAATATGTAATTCTGGATATAAATAGAATTGTTTAAACTTAAATTGCTATGTTTTTTTTTATTCGAAGAGACCGGGGTCGGGTATCGGTACATACCCGAAACCACTTCGATTTTTAATTTAAAATAATTCTTTATGAATTTGACTTTGGGATAAATAGGCTGGAATGGAATAAATAATGTAAACTTGGTCATTTAATCTGAGTAATGATACTTAGATGATTATAGAATGTGTATTTGGCTATAAGTAAAACTTGTAGTAAAGTATGAGTTACTCCGGGTTTTAAATAAGTTTATTGTTTTAGTATTTCATGTTAGATGGTTTACTCATGCTGGTTTCTAGTTTGACCCAGTGTTACTTTGATGTAATGCTCGGGTCAGACCGAGTATTATAGATTTTCAGGTACGGACGTTTTGGAGCTCAGGAGACGAGCTAGATGGCAGGACGTGTAGAGTATTCCGATGTGTATATTATTGTTTGTATTATGGACAAGTTGTATATCTGTCCAGTTTATGTATAAGTGATTGTACTCTGATGAATTATATGTAAAGTAACAATTACGGCTTTTCTTTATAAAAATGCTATTATATTGTTATTATATTTTATCTGCTGCGAATATGAGATGTCGTTGTTTTCTATTTCCTTCTTTCTTCTTTCTTCTTTCTTCTTTTTTAAAATCTGGGATTTTCGAAGTCCAAAATTTTGGGTCGTTACATCAACACAACCTCTTGGAAGCTCCATATGGCCAAATCATGATCCTTGCTAATTCGAACACATACACTCTCAATCCTATTCTCACAAACAAGCAATTCATTCAATCTCACTTACTTCATATTCCTACTGCTACTTTTATGTATATTGCTGTGGTATATGCTACCAACCAGACCAACACTAGGCAAATACTGCGTGATTACCTCCCTCATCTTTCCCAAGACTCACATCCATGGGTTGTATTTGGTGACTTTAACTACTGACTTTTGATGATAGACATGATGGTAATCTGGTTACCATAAATGAAATCCAACCTCTACATAATTCCATCACTACCTCTTCCCTCATCCATATCCCCTACAATAGATCTAAGTTTACTTGGAATAATAGAATCAGATCTGGCTGTAGAATTTACAGCAAAATCGATAATGCTTTTGTAACCTTACTACCTTTTCTACTTGGCCGACCATAGTTGCCAATCTTCCCCATAGTCTCTGACCGCTCTCCTCAAATAATATCTTTTGGGGATTCTACCATTAAAAAAAATCCTTATTTAAATTTCTTAATGCATGGATACAAGAACCTGAATTTAAAATAATTTTAGTTTCTGCTTGATCTAATGTTTGTTTTTGTAACCCTATGATTGTTTTGCAGTAGAAGATGAAACATGTTAAAAAGGCTTTGGGTACGTGGGCTAGGACTAATTTGGAAAAGGTAGCAAACAATTTGATTCTCTAAAAGATAAACTTTTTCTTACTCAACAAATGGCAGCTCAAAATCCTGATGATATTTCTGCTGCTGGGATTAGTATGAACTTTCTGAACAGTTAAACAAGGCTTTGTTAACTTAGGATAATATGAAAAAGCAACAACTAAGGCATAAATGGGAAGCCATGGGAGATAGGATTTCCAAATATTACCATGAGTCACTCAAGTTAAGCAAGCTAAAGCACACATTCACTCCATACATGACCAATCTGGCCACCTTGTTAAATCCCCACAGCAAGTTGTTGCTGCTTTGTTGGATTATTTCACCTGTTTGTTGGGTAACTCTGCTAATTTCTCATCTAAATTAAATATAATCTCTGATTTCACACTTCCTATGCTATCATAATTAATTAGTGAGGAGGAAATAAAGAATAGTATTTTCTCTATGAACAAAAATTCATGTAGTGGTCCTAGTGGGTTTAATGCCCAGTTCTTCACTGTATGCTGGGATATAATCAGCGTTGATTCAAGGCTATTAAAAATTTCTTTAAGCATAATAAAATGCTGTCTGCAGTCAATGTAACTAATTTAGCGCTCATTCCAAAATCTGAACACCCTGATGCAATCTCTTCCTTCAAACCTATAACATGTTGTAATATCACCTACAAATGTATTTCCAAGATTATTGCAACTAGACTAAAAAAAGTTCTCCCATCCCTAATCTCCAATAAGCAGGCTGCCTTTATTCTGAGTAGAAGTATCCTTCATAATGTTTTGATAAGCCATGAATCGATCAAAGACTACAATAGGCTAGTTCTTCTCCTAGGGCTATATTAAAGCTTGATATAAAAAAAAGCATATGACTCATTGTAGTGGACTGCCATAGTGCGTGTCATGACCAAAATGAAGTTTTCTGTGCATTTTGTTGCTTGGATTTATACATGCTTATCAACTGTTCACCATTCTCTATGCAACAATAGCTCCACCAGCGATTACATCAAGTGCAACCAAGGCATATGACAAGGAGACCCTTTGTCATCATATCTATTTATAATGGTCGTAGAAGTTCTGATTAGGATGATTAATCTATGTGCTGGTAGCAGGTTAATCCACATCCATCCAAAATGTAAGGATCCTTTGATCACAACTTTGATGTTTGCTGACGATTTACTCTTATTCACTAATCCCAATGTTGAATCAATCCAATGTATTCTTGATGTCCTAAAGGAGTTCTATCTCTTCTCTGGTCTTTGCATTAATAAGGGGAAATCTAGTATCAAATTGGTTGGGGATCTTCTAATCATGTTAACTTGATAAAAGCTATTAGTAGCCTTAAGGAAGAAACTGAAACACCATCTTATCTTGGCATACCCCCAGTGTCTTCTAAAATCATTACCCCTCGTTGTCTTGGTTTGTATGACAAAATCATGACAACTATGAACATATGGTCTAATAAACTCCTGTCTCAAGCTGGTCGGCTTGTACTCATAAATTCAGTTATTTTTTCTTACACAACTTATTAGTGCAGCACTTTTTTGCAGCCTAAAAAACTCATTCTCCTGATCAGAAAAGCTTTTAGGAATTTCTTATGGACTGGTAATATATAATCCAAAGAAACAAAACCTATTGCTTTTTATAAGGTGTATCGACCCAGAATTTTGGAAATTTGAAATTGGAATATTTAATTGATTTTAAATATTCAGGTGTTAATTTTTAACTTGAATTTCAAATATAACTATTTGTTGGGTAATTAAATTATTGAATTTAATAATTGGGAATTGGATAAAATATTGAATCTGGAGTTTCAAGTTTGTTAAAAATATTTCAAAGGCCTATAAAATTTATATTGATAATACTGAAGATAATAAATGGGTTAAAATTGAATTTAATAGTGATCCGTTCAATTTTAATAATATATCGTTTAAATTGATATTTAAAAATAGCCTTTCAAGACACAGCCTCGGAATTTGACGAAACTTATTCCATTGAATCCTTAATATTGTATAATTATAGGATTTCGAATTTCGTAGCTTTCGGAGTTATCGTTTGGTCATACGGTTTAAAAACGCGCTGAAATGTATATCGAAAATTTAATATAAAAACTACGTCCCAAAGGCTATCTTCTCCATACGATCGAGTTAGGACTCGAAACCTTTTCCACTGCATTCGGAATAAGGGTATAACATTACACACGCTTAGCAACACACCTCTATAGGAGTTCACAATTTTAAGCTAAGTAAATCGAGACAATTTGTATCTAATATATATATATATATATATATATATATATATATATATATACCCTAGTCATCCTACAACTGATGGACATATATATCAACATTAGATTTTTTTTTTCTCTATTCAAAACACTGTAGCCATGCCTATATACGCTACATATCCCTTCGTTTCAAGTCAAAGTCGTTCCTTTTCGTTTAAAAACCATGGTATCTCCTTCCCATTCAAACAAAGCAACTAAAAAATGGCCTCTTAAATTCAATGATTAAATCGCGAGCCTATCTCCATTCAATTCCAGTCCTCCCTCAAATGAAATAAACAAACAAAGATAAATCTCGTAAATATCTCTCCTTTTCTAGTTTATAACTCACGAAATCAAGATAGGAAGGAATTAACGAGATCGAACGGAGATAAATCTAACCGAGGTGAGCACAATTTGAAGAGGAGTGGTGGTCTGGTGATAAGGCTAGGGCGCGGGCAAGTCGTTGGAGGAAGGACTCAAGATGTTCGTTTTTTGGAATTGGCGTTGGGATATTTCGATCGGCAATGTGATGGGATTTGGGGATCACCGTAGGTAGAAGGGTCGGAGGAGAAAGATGGCAGTGCCAGGCAGTGTTTGTGAGGTAATGGAGCCTTGCGTGGCGGCAGTGAGGTATTACGGCAGTTTTTTTTAAAAATTTATTGAATATGTATTAGAGAAATTTTTTTTTAACTATAAACTGTTTTGAGAGAAATCTTCACATTACGGTATATATGCCATTTATTTTTCAGTATAGAGATTTATATGTGTATTTGTAAGTATATACAATAAAGAAAAGTTTACAATAAAGAGAAAAAAATTGATAAGTAGTTTTAAAATTTTTAAGTTAATCTTAATTTATGTTAAGGTGTATATATAGGTAAAATAATAAATATTTGCATGTATATATAAGACTTTTGGGAAATATAAGAATTTATATGAATTAGGTTTTATGAAATCTGTATAGAATATTTTTATAATTAGATACGTAGTTTCAAAGGAAAAATAAGTATACATATACACGTTTTAAATCTACTAGTTTATTTTAAAATAATGTATGGTGATTAATTTGTTTAATTGACTATTTAATTATTTTAGTTACTAAAAGATTTTAAAAAGGAAAATTATTAATTTAAATTAAAAAGTTAGTTAAGTAATTTTTATTAAATGATAATGAATCGTTCAATTATTCCAAGTGTTAATAAACCCTATAATGTTATACAGGGTCAAAAATCGAAAAACCGAGTCAAGATTAAAGTGGGTTGCAAACAAAAATCAAAGGTGAGATTTTCTCACTCATTTGGATTCCCAGGATTAATTAAATGTTTAGATTTAAATCATTGGATGTTTGGTTGATTTAAATAATTATTGTCTATTGGATGATATTATACATATATAGTGGTATATATATTGGAGTGATTGATATTCCCACATTACATAGCAGATGAGACCCTATGCATCCCGCATAATAGCGGATGACCCTTTATACGCGATATCCCCCTCGAAGTGGGATTGGTATTTTTTATTAACTAACATCTATGGATGCAGGGAAAAACAGGTTGGAGGGATCCAACAGGATTCCTCAAGAATATTTATTGTTCATATATGTGATGTATGATGTGATAGATAAATTAATATCGATTGTGGTTGAATTGAATTGTTAAATGTCAAATAGCCTGTGAATTGAATTTGGATATTTTTAAATACCATGATAAATTAAGTAAAGGAATTTAAAAGGGAAATTTGAAAGAAATTATGTAAACTGAAAATTTGATTTATTAAAAAGGAAATTAAGAAGAATAAAGAAATATATAGGCTAACTTGGTATTACTTAACCATTTGTAAATTGTTAAGTAAAACTCTAAATTAAATTATCTATTAAGGGCTGGATGGGATATTGGAATCGATAAATAGATTTGAAATAAAATGAAATTTTATTAAAGGCTAAACTGTTATAATGGAATTATAAATAATGAATTGGTTTTATAAATAAATGGAAAACTCAAGGGAGTTTATAAATTTATAAACGGGATTTGTAAATGAGATAAAATGATATCAGTGGATATGTTGAAAATATAAGTTAATGGTGTGAACTTATATCGAGTTATGGGAATTGTTGGAAGAGAGATAATGGAATATAATTCGATTATGTGAATGGTGATAATTTGGATAGGATCGATAGGATACGATCCAGAGAATTTTATAAAGAGAAATGGGGAATATTCGATTTTCTATAAATAGACTTTTGTTGAGATAAACTCTAATTTTATAACCCAACTTTGTAAATTAATTACAACTGGATATGAACTTTAATACTTTTGAGATATTGATATTTTAATTTTACCTTAAACCATATTTTGAAAATAAACCCTTTTTTTTCTTATTTTACAGAGATATTGTTTTCAAATGTTTTAAAAAATTAATTATAAATCCTCTTAAGATGAGAAGCGAAGTTATTTAATGGAATCAGATTTTAGAGGATGGTCTTATAAGGTTATTATGAAAGCTTAAATAAATTGCTATAGCATAAGATAAGAAAATTTCGGAGGGTGAAATAAAATTCACAAGGAAATAGAAGTGAAACTGGGATTATAAGTGTGACGACCCAATATTTTCAGCAATTTAAATCGAAATGATTAATTGGTTTAAAATAATAAAAGGTAAAATTTTAAACGTGAATTTCAAGATATCAATTTTACTTGATAATTAAACCATTGTATTATATAGTTTAAATATTGAATTGAATAATTGAAATTCGGTAAATTGTTGAATATGAGATTTTAAGCCTGTTAAAAACTTGTAAAATTTATAATGGTGATATTGAAGATAACAGAATGGTTGAATTTCAATTTAAAGGTAATTTGTTCAGTTTTAAATAATATATCGTTTAAATTGAATTTATAAATAGCCTTCCGAGGCACAGTCTCCGATTTGGACGAAACCAGTTCCATTGGATCCGTAATAGTTAGTTATTATCGGATTTCAATTTTCGTCGCGTTTGGATTTACCGTTTGCTCGTATGAGTGAGAAACGCGTTGAAATTTAAAATCGATCATTTGATATTTTAAATCGATTTATAAAGATAACTTCCACATACGATTAAATTAGCTTCTGAAACACGCTCCATCGTGTTCGGATTACGGGTAAAGCTTTATATTTGCCTCGTGGCATTCCTTAAGAGGAGTTCGAAATTTTGATAGAAATTTACGAGATGTTGAGAGTTTTATAATATAATAAAATTAGAGGTAAATCGGTCAAAGATATTTTCATGTACAAGCGTACTCAGGAAGCTTCTCCATACCTTATCCTCGTCCCCTCTCTTCATCAAACAAGAAAAATCGAACGGGTAGAAGAAAAAAAAAATAGGGGCCATAGCCTTCGTTCACAATTAAAAAAAAAATGGAGACTAGATGTTTTAGATTTTTGTTCTCAATTGATCTCCCTCTCTCGTTCTTCTGAGAGCCGACCTGGTAGCATCGTCGAAGATTTGGCCGAGTACGCGTAAGTGGTTGAGGGCGGTGGCTCAATTGGTGAGATAGGGCTGTTGCCGGCGCGCGTGATGTTGTGGCATGACAATCGCGCGAGTGAATCAAGGCAGCGTCGTTGGAAGCAGCGGTTCGCTTGGGGGACGAGCCGGTGGAAGAGCGGCCATGTCGTGAAGCCATAACAAGTTGAGCTCGAGCCGTGCATGGGGTTCGCTGATGGAGGCACACGCTCGCGTGAAGTCAGGGAACGCAAGGCGATGTGGTATCATAATCGGCAAACTGTGAGTATTCTTTATTTTGATTGCCTGATTTGGCATTCATACCTCTGTAAGTATGAATATTTTGTTTCTGCATTTTGTCCTGTTATGGATTTGAAAGAAAACAAAATTTAAGTTTAAATGAATTTGAAAGGAAATATTTTAAATGTGATGGGAATGACCAGTAAATCAGTTCCCATTATGAACTGTTAATTAAATAAATTTTAAATGGTTAATCGATGATCAAGAATTGGTTATTCGAGTAATTAAAGATAACTTTAGTTAAGGTCTATAAATCGATGATGTAATTAGAAGTTAAATAGTTTTAAGAATTAAATAACGAATTAATTTGTAATTAAGTGATTATTTTAAGTTAAGTGCTTAGAGACGTACTTTAAGGAATGGATAATGAATATAGCTAATGAAAGATCAATGATTAAGGGTTATTAAATGATTTATTGATGTGATTAATTTAAGGTAATTAATTTTATTAATTAATTAAGGATAATCAAATGTGAAATTTGTTAGGTATAATTATTTAATGTAATTTATAAAGTAGGATTTCTTAGTGAGGGAATTAGTGATGCTTGAAAGTACTGGATGTAATAAATTAATGGATGGGTAATAAATGAGAGTAATTTAGATTTAAAGTACTTGGTGAAATTGATGAGAAGGTAAGTACTTAGTAGTAGTAATTGAAGGTAAATGTATCAGTAGATTAATTAGAGGCAATTTACTATACTTTGAAACAATTACACTGGTGTTAAATTTAAGATAGATATTTAGGGAATGATAAGTTACTGGAGTGTAACTACTTATTATTAAGTAAGCAAGATTTCAATGATTAACATTGTGGGTTAATTAATATAATTAAAGTACATATTTAGTGATGTAATCAAAGACCGATAAATTAATATTTATTAATCCATAATAAATGACTTGTGAGTAATTAATTAATGTAAGGAAATAAGGATTTATAAAATTGAAGTAGTTAAGTAATTCATGAAGTAATTAAGAATTACTTATTGATTTGGTTAAGAATAATTAATATCGTGAATTTAATTAAGAAAAATTACTTGAAGGTAATCGAAGGATAATTAATCCAGAGTGATTAATCAAGATGAATTATGAAGGGATGATAGATTAATTGTTTTGGAATTAATCTAAGTGATTGAGGTTTGAAATTCAATTTGAATAAATTGAATTGACGTGTATGTAATTAAGCTTTGCTTATGGATGACGGAATGATATTGGATGTTTTGAATGAATTGACATCTCTGATATGAATTGTTGTGTATTTCATTTGAATAACATGGGATTAGGATAACATGAGATCCGAGAAGGCCGGGATCGGGTATTAGGAAATACCCGGAACCGCTTCGGATTTAGAATAAGTTGATGTGTGTATTAATAGATTGAAATGAAATGATTTAAGTGAATTGAATTATTTTACCTAAGTTTGGTACCTAGAAATTGATGTGAGGAATAAGTGTTGTCTATAGCAAACTATGAAATTGTTAAATTGATATATGTACCCGGGCTTATATAAGTTGATTGCTTTGGTATTCTATGTTGTTTGGGTTTACTCACGCTGGTTTCCAGCCTGACCCGGGTGTTACTTTGGTGTAATGCTCGGGTCAGACCGAGTATTACAGATTTTCAGGTAGAAACGATCTGGAGCTCAGGAGGCGAGTTGGATGGCAGGATCGTACAGAATATATCCGCTGAATTTATATTATTGTTAATCTGAGACATGATAATTGTAATTATTCTATCACTGAATATTATGTGAAACTCTGATGTATATTAAATGTAACCGACAGATATAATATTCTTTTGTAAACTGTTATTATTTATTATTATATTTTATCCGCTGCGAATGTGAGGTGTTTGGTGTTTTTGTTCTTCTTCTTCTATCTCTTTCTTCTTTTTCATACCTATCTGGAATTTTCGGGAGTGAAAATTTCGGGTTGTTACATTTGGTATCAGAGCTGAAGGTTAAGCGAGAACCTTGGCTCTGGTGGGGATTACTCATTGAATAGAGTCCGTAGTACTCTAGAATGAGTTGAGTATATATATAAATATGAGGGCGTACTTGTTATTTGCTTATAAAGATTTTATATGATTTTATATAAAAGTATATTTTGATATATATATATATATATGGCAATATTTCCTTCTAATAAATATTAAGGTGAGTGGTTGTTAAATTATTGAAATTAAATTAAGAAGTAATATAAAATACAACCAAGTTAAAAGTGGAATTAATTAAAAATAAAATTCTAGAATTAGAACTCAAAAAAATTAAATTGATTAAAAACTTTAAGTGAACAAAGTTAATTTGGTTTAAAAAGTTAAACCAACCTCTGAGAATTGAACTCGAATTTATCTAATTCGAGATGGTTTAAATTTGAGATTGGAATTGAATTAGTTCAAATTGAATTTGATTTGAATTAATTGAATATATGATTGAAGATGTAAAAGTTTAAAATTTTAAATGGAAAATTTGAATTAGACTAAATTGAAATGATTAAAATTGAAGTGGGTTCAATTGAATGGAGTAATCCAAAGTAATTAGAATAACTTTGGAATTGTAATTAAAGTCGAATAAGTAAGATGAAATTCCAGAGTAATGTTTAAATATGAATTGGATTGGGAGTTTGAAATTTTAGGAAAAATTAAAATTCCTTTGGGTTTGAAAGTGGTTTCCAAGGGTTTTAAAGAAAGAATAATATTATTTCAAAAATATTTTTGGGTTTGAAATTTGGGAAATTTGAAATCAAAAATATTTGGAAGTGTTTTTCGAGAGATTAAAGCATTGAACTCTTTTGGTCACTGGAAAATAAAGTCGGTGATGACTGCAGCATCATCGATGTTCATTTTCGAGTTTCTAGAAGAGAAAATTGCTACCAAATTGTTTTAAATTGGGATTGTTCGTGAATTGGGTTTGGTTTGAAATTCAAAGGGATAATTGAATTCGCCAAAGAATTTTGGATATAGTTGAATTCTAAGGTGATATTGAACTTTGGAAATTTTTTTAAACTCTGGAATCTTGATTAAATGTTTATGGAATAATAAAAATACATTGGCTAAATAAAATGTATAATTCTAAGTTAAAAGTAAATGTGAATGTAATTGATTATAAATAGAAGGTGTAAAATTGAAATTTTAATTAAAGTTATACAAGTTTCAAGATCAAATAGAATTTAATTTGAATTGGAAAAGAAATCATGATTGATTCAACTTGAATTGAAGTTAAATAAATTTCAATAGAAATTGAAGATTAATTAAATTGGAATTGGGTTAATTTAAATAGAGTGGAAATTTAAATTGAATTGTTGGGGAAGTGAACAGTTTTGACTCTAGACCATTTTCAATATAAATTGTTTTAATATAATGGTTTTAAATCTATGTTCTTATTTATTTACTAAACAACTTTCTTTTTAAACCCAAACTATTTTATACTGGTTTTTGCCACTACTTTTGGAACTATTTAACTATTTTACAACTGTTTTATAAACTAATTACTAATTTTCAACTGAGTGATGAATTAATTACTAATTTACAACTATTTTGCAATTATTAAGATTTATATAACTATTTAACTATTTTCCAACTATTTTACAATTAGTTAACTATTTTACAATTATTTTGCAAACTAATAATTATTTTTCAACTACTTACCTATTTTTAAATTTTTCAAGCTATTTTTCTAAACTGGTCGGAGTTCAAACTTGATTAAATACCCAACTGGGATAAGAGTTGAGGTAATAACCCAAATGAGGATTAAGGCAAATGTGAATAAGTGAATGGAAATTTAAGTGAATGTGAATAGAAAGGAAATTGATATTGGAAAGAGTACTCAAATGTGAATATTTGATTTTGGGTAAACAAAGTTATATCTTTGTTATATATTCTTCCCTTGTTGAATCTATTGCTGGAAGAAAAAGATTTTAAAAAGTGTTTGAAGTATAAAAAGGAATTCTATACGAGATTGAAATGATCCAAAGTTTTAAAAATTATATATATCTGTATATATATAAAGGATCTTATGAGGATTTTGGGAAAGGTTTTGGGAATCTTTGGATTTGGAAAGGCTTTTGATTTTTGGGTAAAATCAATATTGGAATTTGGAAAGCCTATTTTGAGAATTATCGATTTTGGGGATAATCGATTTTGTGTAAAGGAGCTTGATAAAATTCATACTAGGTGTATGATTTGAAAGATACTATATGTGTATAGTATAAAGTGTTTTGATGATAGCTCTGGGGAAAAAGGCGCTCCCTTGAAATGGACTTCTCAGGAGTGCCACCGGGTGGTGCTGCCTTGAGCCCCAAGGGGGGGTTCTAAAGTTGATCCTGTGAGGAGTCCGGACAAAACTAGTTCCTGAGGATTATGAGTAGTGTACCATAACGAAAGTCGTGTGTGCCGCTGAGAGCCAACAGTCTGCGTTTGATTTTATATCGGTAGACTGCGACACTATGGTATACCACATAGCGAAAGTCGTGTGTGCCGCTGAGAGCCAACTGTCTGCGGTTGAGTTTATCTCGGTAGACTGCGACCTATGTAGGAGGGGAGAAGTTTCATTTTGATAGCGAGATCAGAGGCCGCGGAGAGCCAACAGTTACATGGACTTTTGTTGTGACTGCAACGTAACCCTGGATGTAACTGTGATCTGTTGTGTGGTTCCATGGCGTAATCGAGAGTGCCGCGGAGAGCCAACAGTTACATGGACTTTTGTTGTGACTGCAACGTAACCCTGGTATGTAACTGTGACCATGGAATGGGTGTGATGATTTCCAGAGCATCCTCACTAAAGATATTTCCTCTATTTTCAAAAACTGTTTCCGATATTTTTAGTAAAATTATTTTCGAAGTATTTTTACTGGGTGTTGAAAACGGGTTTACCAAGTACTTATAGATTTTCAGTCCTACGCCTGATCAACGTATGATTGAATTTCTGTGAGAACAAGGATGGACTGGTTGAGACATCGAGTTATAAGTAATATTTTATAAAAGCTATTTTAATTATATTATCTGAATTTAAAAGCATTTCTAAATTGTTAAAAATAGAAGTGTTGAAATTTTGGGGAAAATAAAGGGGAATCCAAACTGGAATTATAAAATAAAAATTGGACTCGGGAAAAAATTTAAATGAGGTGATTTTTGTAATAAAAATCGAATCTTGGTAGAAAATTGGAAGTAAGCTAATGCGCTAAATAATTGTTTGATAGAGTATGTTAATAAAATTTAACCCGGATAACTAAAATGGATTGTAAGTAGATAATGAAGTTTGGAAATGAATTCGAGTTATAAATAGAATTCGACTTGGATTTGATAATGAATTAAATAAGAGGAGATATTGTAAAATAAAAAAAATATGTTGGCTTGAAAGGGTGATGGTTTGACTTGCAAATAAAATTCAAAAGTGTGATATGAATAATACTTAACATGATTTGCAAGTAAGTTTGATATAATGGAAATGTTGTCGAATGAAATAACAGTGAATTATAATAAAAATGGTTTGAGTTGCGAAACAAAAACCCAGATGAAAAGAAATAAATTGAGAATGATTTTGTAGTGATAAAATAAAAAATGCAAAAATGAATTAAGCAAGTAAAATAAAATTTAAAACGGGTTAATGGCATTAAATAATAAATGAATGAAGTCTGATAGAATAAAAACTAAATCAAAGTTGTGTTTGGAATTGGATTATCAGACTGAACATAAGTTCGGTGGCATAATAATTTGAAATGTAAATGAGTTAAATATGAGTTGGATATTATTTTGATAAATTGAGAAGGTAAATTAAAATTAAAGTGGATGGGTAACTGAATTAAATGGAATTTGATTTGATGGGAATCAAATTGAATGGAAGTAAACTTAAGTTTGATGTTGGAATAAATGGAAGTAAATTAACTTAAGTTTAAAATTTAAGGAAGTTTGCCTTAGAATGAGGGTAAAGCCCATTAAATAAAAGCTTGGATTAAATTAATTTGGAAATGGTTATTAATTTGGAAGTATTGAATGTGCCAAGCTTAATAAATAATTTGAATGAAATCAATGCGGAGATGAAATGAAATGCGTATGTAAGATTGATGAATAAATTAAGAATGAATGGAATTAGATATAAAATGAGTTGAAAATTAACTTTAAGAAGTTGTAAACTAAAATAAATACTCTATTAGGCGAATATTGTCAAATTTGCATAAAATGAATTGTTGTTTAACATGAATACAAGAAATTAAAATTCTTTGAGTTGAGAAAGGATAGATAACTTGAATTTGTAATCAATTGAAGGGAATATGATCTTGTTTGGATTTAAAATAGATTGAATGTATGAGGTTGAGTTGAATGCAAGTAATTGTGTGTAAACCATTAAAATTGAATGAAAAGGCATATAAATTTGGTTGGAAACAATTAGATGTGCTTTAAAACATATAAATTGCTTATTGGAAATGTTTGGTGCTTGTTATTTATGTAATGCATGTGTTTGGCTTTTGAAAGTAAGTGTTAGGTTAATAAAATTTCTATATATGGCACTTACATATTTAAATTGAGTAAGTACAGGTACAGGGAAGCCGTTTGGCTAGATTTGGGTATGCTAACTGCTAGAATTTATAAGCTGCTTGCTTAAATGCTAAATAAGGTACGCCTACGCAATAAAAATAGGAAATATGAACTGTTTTTGCTTTTTCCGACCGGGTGGGTCGATGTATATATATTTATATCTCTTGTCAAATTGCAAAAGCTCCTCCATACAAAGGAGACTCTGCCAAAAAAATTCGAAAATTTTGGGAGTTAGAAAATTTTTGGAAAATTTTGGTTAATGACAAAACAATTTCAAATGGGAAACTTAAAATAAACTAGTAAATGAAACTAATATGAATCAGTTTAAAAGAAAGATATAACTCCATATTAGAAATCGAAAATAAATTGAATTCATATGGAAACGATGGAAACTAAGTTGAATAGAAGTAATGTGAAGGCTTCTGTAAGAAAATGTATACAATGATTTTAAAGATTACGATTGGATATTGTTGTTAAATAGAATATGCAGGTGTTATAAAGGAAAAAGGAAATTGGATTTACAAGATAAATTTGAATTGCCCGACTAAAAGGTACGTGATTTGATTCTGTATTATATTGGATTGGGTTTTTGATGTAGCCACTTGGCTTTTGTTTTCTTTTTGAAATTTGGGAGCCCATAGAGGCCTTTTGTAGTTGTACCGAGTTAGCCGCGCAAAGGAGACGCTGGCAAAAAATTTCGAAAATTTAGGGAGTTAGAAATTTATTTATTTATTTTTGAGAAAAGTTTGATAATTCAAAACTTGATTTTAAATTGAAATCTAAATGATTGTATAGGAGGATTTTGATTGAGAACTATAAAAGGTCTTGGAAAATTGGTAGGATGTTAAGCTGTAGATTTGGGAAAAAGGGTAAACGGGTTTATTACCATTCTTCCTAACTAGTAATTTCGGGGACGAAATTCTTTTAAGGGGGGAGGAATGTGACGACCCAATATTTTCAGCAATTTAAATCGGAATGATTAATTGGTTTAAAATGATAAAAGGTAAAATTTTAAACGTGAATTTCAAGATATCAATTTTACTTGATAATTAAACCATTGTATTATATTGTTTAAATATTGAATTGAATAATTGAAATTCGGTAAATTGTTGAATGTGAGATTTTAAGCCTGTTAAAAACTTGTAAAATTTATAATGGTGATACTGAAGATAACAGAATGGTTGAATTTCAATTTAAAGGTAATTTGTTCAGTTTTAAATAATATATCGTTTAAATTGAATTTATAAATAGCCTTCCGAGGCACAGTCTCGGATTTGGATGAAACCAGTTCCATTGGATCCGTAATAGTTAGTTATTATCGGATTTCAATTTTCGTCGCGTTTGGATTTACCGTTTGCTCGTATGAGTGAGAAACGCGTTGAAATTTAAAATCGATCATTTGATATTTTAAATCGATTTATAAAGCTAACTTCCACATACGATTAAATTAGCTTCAGAAACACGTTCCATCGTGATCGGATTACGGGTAAAGCTTTATATTTGCCTCGCGGCATTCCTTAAGAGGAGTTTGAAATTTTGATAGAAATTTACGAGACGTTGAGAGTTTTATAATATAATAAAATTAGAGGTAAATCGGTCAAAGATATTTTCATGTACAAGCGTACTCAGGAAGCTTCTCCATACCTTATCCTCGTCCCCTCTCTTCATCAAACAAGAAAAATCGAACGGGTAGAAGAAAATAAAAATAGGGGCCATAGCCTTCGTTCACAATTAAAAAAAAATGGAGACTAGATGTTTTCGATTTTCGTTCTCAATTGGTCTCCCTCTCTCGTTCTTCTGAGAGCCGACCTGGTAGCATCGTCGAAGATTTGGCCGAGTACGTGTAAGTGGTTGAGGACGGTGGCTCAATTGGTGAGATAGGGTTGTTGCCGGCGCGCGTGATGTTGTGGCATGACAATCGCGCGAGTGAATCAGGGCAGCGTCGTTGGAAGCAGTGGTTCGCTTGGGGGACGAACCGGTGGAAGAGCGGCCATGTCATGAAGCCATAGCAAGTTGAGCTCGAGCCATGCGTGGGGTTCGCTGATGGAGGCGCACGCTCGCGTGAAGTCAGGGAACGCAAGGCGATGTGGTATCATAATCGGCAAACTGTGAGTATTCTTTATTTTGATTACCTGATTTTGCATTCATACCTCTATAAGTATGAATATTTTGTTTCTGCATTTTGTCCTGTTATGGATTTGAAAGAAAACAAAATTTAAGTTTAAATGAATTTGAAAGGAAATATTTTAAATGTGATGGGAATGACCAGTAAATCAGTTCCCATTATGAACTGTTAATTAAATAAATTTTAAATGGTTAATCGATGATCAAGAATTGGTTATTCGAGTAATTAAAGATAACTTTAGTTAAGGTCTATAAATCGATGATGTAATTAGAAGTTAAATAGTTTTAAGAATTAAATAACGAATTAATTTGTAATTAAGTGATTATTTTAAGTTAAGTGCTTAGAGACATACTTTAAGGAATGGATAATGAATATAGCTAATGAAAGATCAATGATTAAGGGTTATTAAATGATTTATTGATGTGATTAATTTAAGGTAATTAATTTTATTAATTAATTAAGGATAATCAAATGTGAAATTTGTTAGGTATAATTATTTAATGTAATTTATAAAGTAGGATTTCTTAGTGAGGGAATTAGTGATGCTTGAAAGTACTGGATGTAATAAATTAATGGATGGGTAATAAATGAGAGTAATTTAGATTTAAAGTACTTGGTGAAATTGATAAGAAGGTAAGTACTTAGTAGTAGTAATTGAAGGTAAATGTATCAGGAGATTAATTATAGGCAATTAACTATACTTTGAAACAATTACACTGGTGTTAAATTTAAGATAGATATTTAGGGAATGATAAGTTACTGGAGTGTAACTACTTATTATTAAGTAAGCAAGATTTCAATGATTAACATTGTGGGTTAATTAATATAATTAAAGTAGATATTTAGTGATGTAATCAAAGACCGATAAATTAATATTTATTAATCCATAATAAATGACTTGTGAGTAATTAATTAATGTAAGGAAATAAGGATTTATAAAATTGAAGTAGTTAAGTAATTCATGAAGTAATTAAGAATTACTTATTGATTTGGTTAAGAATAATTAATATCGTGAATTTAATTAAGAAAAATTACTTGAAGGTAATCGAAGGATAATTAATCCAGAGTGATTAATCAAGATGAATTATGAAGGGATGATAGATTAATTATTTTGGAATTAATCTAAGTGATTGAGGTTTGAAATTCAATTTGAATGAATTGAATTGACGTGTATGTAATTAAGCTTTGCTTATGGATGACGGAATGATATTGGATGTTTTGAATGAATTGACATCTCTGATATGAATTATTGTGTATTTCATTTGAATAACGTGGGATTAGGATAACATGAGATCCGAGAAGGCCGAGATCGGGTATTAGGAAATACCCGGAACCGCTTCGGATTTAGAATAAGTTGATGTGTGTATTAATAGATTGAAATGAAATGATTTAAGTGAATTGAATTATTTTACCTAAGTTTGGTACTTAGAAATTGATGTGAGGAATAAGTGTTGTCTATAGCAAACTATGAAATTGTTAAATTGATATATGTACCCGGGCTTATATAAGTTGATTGCTTTAGTATTCTATGTTGTTTGGGTTTACTCACGCTGGTTTCCAGCCTGACCCGGGTGTTACTTTGGTGTAATGCTCGGGTCAGACCGAGTATTACAGATTTTCAGGTAGAAACGATCTGGAGCTCAGGAGGCGAGTTAGATGGCAGGATCGTACAGAATATTTCCGCTGAATTTATATTATTGTTAATCCGAGACATGATAATTGTAATTATTCTGTCACTGAATATTATGTGAAACTCTGATGTATATTAAATGTAACAGACAGATATAATATTCTTTTGTAAACTGTTATTATTTATTATTATATTTTATCCGCTGCGAATGTGAGGTGTTTGGTGTTTCTGTTCTTCTTCTTCTATCTCTTTCTTCTTTTTCATAACTATCTAGAATTTTCGGGAGTGAAAATTTCGGGTCGTTACAATAAGCAAGCAGAATTGTCTTTGGAAATATTAAAGGAAATAAATTAAGAAATTCTTGAATTTATAGAATTTGTGTAAATGAGTGGGGATTTGCAAATAAAAGTGTAAATGATTTTTGAGAAGAGGAAATAAGGAAATAAATGAATATTTTCTAAGTATAGAATATAAATGAAGTGAAGAAAACATTCCAAGTGTCGGACAAAGGTTAAGAATTTGTTCTGTAAGAATAAAAGCGATTTGAAAACTATTCTTCAAAGTGTTGAAATGTGGGAACAATATCTTGAGTAGATATTTTGAGACAAATAATTTAGGGAAAATTATTTAAGGCCTAAGGGTTATTTGTGGATGTTATTTGATAGTTAAATAACCGATTACCAATATTGGCTAATGCGCTGATCATTTCAAAGAGACCTGGATCAGATTTAATTATCTGAAAACCACTTTGATACGGTTTGAACGTTCAAGAATGAAGACCGCGAAGATGATGAAGACGGTGATTCGGTTTGTCTAGACCCACGGCAATTTGTATGGAGAATGCTATCAGAACATCGTCGTTGGAGGACGATGAACATTCTAAGTGAATGTGTGCTAAAAAGGTAATGCATAACCTCAAGCCTCTTCAACCGGGAATGACTAAAGTAGGGAAGGTGTAGCAAGGATAAGTGGGTAGCACTCAATTAGGATAAGATTTCCCTAGCTAGAGGTCCCTTTTATTTCGGTAGTGTGGTTGTTGGTCGCTCCAACCATGGGGTGATCTTATTCGGTCTTTCCAGATTAGGGGTAGGCCAGTCTTGTTTTGCTAGGGATCGAGAGTGGTCCTTGGTACTCTGATCTAGACCAGATACTGTGACGAGCGGTATCATAGCATCCCTGCCATTGTATGGAATCCAACCGACAATAAGCGTCTGTACGGTTTTGATTGTGCCCAACTATTGTTGGAACGTGAGATGAAAGCATTTCAGCTAGATTCTATTTTACTTTCTATAGACAATATTATAATATCAAACGAATTTGATAAAAATGTTTTGGTTATCGTAAGGTAAAAACCCGGCATATTTGTCTATGGCGTGGTCTTACAAGATACCTTTGTTTCAAATGATTTTCAAAAACATAATAATCCAATTGGATGTGATTTTCTCACGCTGGTTTTCCAGACTGACTCGGGTGTTGTTTTATTATGATACTCGGGTCAGACCGAGTAGTACTAATTCAGGTTAAGAAAGCTAAGGAGCCCAAGAGACGAGTTGGATTACAGAGACGTATCACCATACTTGAAGTATGAGTTTCGCTGTGTAAGGACAAGTATTAAGCTGTCCAAAGTGATGGATGATTGTTGTACTCTGATAATGGTATGTATATATAATAGTACAGATATCTCCGTATTTAAAAGCTGTTATTATATATTGTATTTTGTTCCACTCCGATTGTGAGATTCTGATGTTGTTTTTATCTTCTTCTTCAACCTCTTTCTTCTTTAACCCTAAAGATTCGTATATTCGGCCACTTTGAGTTGAATTGATGGGGAATATTGTCGGCTCGAAGGGGTACGGATCTGTTGCCTTTACATAAGGTGGAGATTAAAAAAAAGCATAGAGGCTTAGGCATCATTGATCTGAGCAGATGGAATACTACAGCCTTTAGTAAACACTTTGACAATCTTGTCAACAGGTAAAATAAAATATGGGTGGCATGGATGGTTAAACACAACATTGTAAATAAAGATTTCTGGTTAATAGAGGCACCATAAAATTCTAGTTGGATTTGGAGAACAATCTTAAAGTTAAGAGCTACCTTCTTACAACATATAATAGTCTTAACATTTCCAAGGGGAGTGTAACTTTCTGCTCTGATCCATGGATTGAGAAGAAATCATACTACACAAAATCTTGTCATATAATGCAAAAATGCAGACTGGAATACCTCTATTTTCTAAGGCTTTTGATTACATCCTTGATGGTATAGTAACTTTCCCTTACTCCAGTAACAATGCGATTAGAGACTTATGGCATGAGCTCTAGCAACATCAGATTCCTATTTCGCAAGTTGAAAAGGTTGTCTGGACGGGAAAAAATTTAGACCGTTTAATTTCTGTTACATACAGGTATCTTTCTAGTCTTCCAAAGCCTAGATGCTTTGCCTGGAACAGAAGGATCTGAAACACTCATTGTAAGGAAGGAGATAATTTCTTACTATGGAAGGTTATGAGAAATGCATTGAATACCAAATCAAAATTGTTGAGGCTCGGTATGCATGTTACTAGACACTACATGTTTTGTAACGATGAGCTTGAAACTAATTTGCATTTGTTTTACAACTGTCGTACGCTATTCCCCTTTTGGAACAGATTAATGATCAAATTGGGTAGGCAGCATATTACAAGAGATAGTGAGATGGAGGGGGATTTGATATACAAGCCTATGAGATGGAAGAATGAAAATACGGTGATGATGCTTCTTATTTTGAAAAAGTATATACATGCAATTTGGAATCAAATAAATGCTAGACTGTTTGGAGGGAAAATGATGAATCAAACACAACGATGGTATGACATGTTACAAGCATGGAAACTAGGATAAGGCACAATTCCTTCGGTATTAGCTCTTGTACATTATGTCAGTGGTGCTAGATCCATCTCCATTTATCTCCCCTATTTGTTTTTCTTTTATGTTTGTTGATCCTGGTGCTTTCTTGTTAGAATGTTGCTTGTAACGTTCCAACTCTTTTTTTATTGTGCTTGCAATAAAATGGTAGGAGCCTAGGTCACCCCCCTTAGCTTTGCTAAAAAAAAGTTCATCGTAGTGTTTGTTGATGATATCTTAGTATTCCTCAAGAGTGAAGGGGAGCGTGATAATAGTACTTAAGGGATATAATAGGGACTTTGAGGAGGCACCAACTCAAAGCCAAATATGAAAAATTTCACTTTTGAAAGAAAGAGGTAGGTTTCTTAGATACAATGTTTCTGAGCATGGATTAGCGATGGACTCTGCAAAAGTGGAAGCTATTCAAGAGTGGAAGGTCAAAGGAGTGCAAAGGAAGTTAGGAGTTTTTCGGGTTAGCAAGCTATTATAGGAAGTTCATAAAGGACTTTACAAAAAATAGTACCTTTAACCCGTTTGACTAAGAAGAATCTAGTCTTTACTTAGGATAATAAATGCATTGAAGCATTCAAGAAACTTAAGGAGCTATTGACAAGTGCACTGTGCTTACCATTCCCAATAGGGCAAGGCATCTATATTTTTCATGGATGCATGTGGTATAGGATTTGGAGCAGTTCTCATGCAATAAGGAAGGGTGGTGGCTTATGCTTGCAGGCAATTAAAGGACCATGAGAAGAGATACCTAGTTTATGACTTTGAGTTAGAAACGGTTGTTTTTTCCTTAAAGATGTGGAGGCAATATCTTTTGGTAGAAAGATTTGAGTTGTCCACTGACCATAAATCACTTAAATACCTATTTTTCCAATAAGATTTAAACCTTAAGTATCAAAGGTGGATGAAGTATATAGCATCATTTGAATTTGGTATATAATATACCCCTGGAAAAGGGAACATTGTCGAAGATGCCCTCAGTTAGAGCCATGCTACCTCATGTACTATATATGAATGAAGGTAGTGGGAGTTCCTCTCAAGTTTCAACTTCCAACCGCCAACAAAACCCGTCCAAGGCGTTTTGGCAGTGATGGAGGTTAGGCCGGCTTTGATGGACCATATTGAGCTTGAACAAAAGAGGTATGAGAAGCTAGTGGAGATTCTGGATAAGTTAAAAAGAGGAGAATAGTTTACCCACATCAGTAGATATTCAGTTGACGATAAGGGATGTTTAAGAGGGATGGATACCTTTGGGTGCCAATGATTGATAGTGTGTTAGAGGAAGTGCTCTTAGAGTGTCACCACTCAAAGATGATCATTTACTTCGAAGGAGATAAGATGTATATCGAATGTAGATAATTTTCATTTGGCTAGGAATAAAGAAGAGGGTTGCTGCATTTGATGCTAGGTGTTTTTCATATCAAAGAATAAAGGCTAAGCAAGGAAAAACTGGAGGATTATTATTACCATTGGATATTACGACTTGGAAATGGAAGCATATTTCGAAGGACTTTGTAGAAGGATTTCATAGGCGTCAGAGAGGTAATGAAGCTATTTGCATCATAGCTAGTGATAGGGATCCTTTGTTTACTTGCGAGTTTTAGATGAGTTTGCAGACAACTTTGGGAACTTCGTTGAATCTCAGCACTACTTACCACCCATAGAACGATGATCAAATAGAAAGGGTGAATAAATTCATGGAAGAGTTGTTAAGGGCTTGAACATGGACTTCATAGGAAATTGGGAGCAATGCCTACCTTCGGTTAAGTTCGCGTATAATAATAGTTACCAAGTGACGATTGGTATAGCCCACTTTGAGGTGCTTTATGGGAGGCATTGCAAATCATCAAATTATTAGTGTGAAACTATCAACAAAATTCTGCTCAGAGCAGATTTGATTCGCGATACTTCATAAAAAGTAGTTGTAACAACCCGTAAATTTCGATGTTTAAATTAATAATATTTTTAATTCAAATTTACAAAAAAAATAAAAATCTTATAACTTATATGGGAGCGAATGTAGAAATTAGATGTATCAATTGTAATTAAAATCAACAATTTAAAATTTATATTGCAATTAATTGAAATAGTGTAAATTCTCATACTTGGTTATAAGTTTAATTAAAAAACAAAAGGGAATGTTGAATTTGTGAATTACCAAGAAAAATATTAACTAGAATGGAATTCAAATGTATATAATAATGGAAAGTGTAAATTTGTTGCATTTGGGTATAAAATTTAAAATATAAGTAAATAAAAGTAGGCATTTAATTTACCGATGGAATAATACGTTGATTAATAGTAACTGTATGTAAATTAAGGTAGTAATGTTAACGGCAGTTGATGAATAACCTATTTAATGCAATTCAAATTGATTGAAATGACTGTTTAGGTTAAAATTGATGTAAATAGGAATATTTAGAAATAAACTGAATATATGAAAACAAAATGTAAGCATTGAATTAAATTAATGAATTCAAATTATAATAAATGGTCATTGAAAAATCAGTGTTCTGCAAATAATTATAATGTTGTTATTGATAATAAACGTTACTTCAATGATTATTAATATAGTAACGGAAGTGTGAATGAAAACTTAATAGAAACATAAATTTATTTTAAGGAAACAAGAGATATATTGTACAAATTGATGAATTAGTATAAATTTAATGGTAATTGGATAAAATCAATATCAAATGAGTCATTGCAACATTTGTTGTAAACTATAAACCTATAAATGTGATTTAGGGCAAATAGTGACCGTTATTATTTGTTACCAGTTTACTTAGACTATTAAGCTGTGAGTGGGAATCAATTGAAATTTAAAATGAAACTTGGTATTACAATTATGAGTTTAAGAAAATAATTACAAGATATAAATGTAATAAGATGCATAGAAATGTTGGGTATTTTATAAAGTAATAAATGATGTAATTTGTGGTAATATGTGGTAATAATGTAAATTTAAATTTAGGTATTACGTTAACGTGAGTTTAGGTAATATGTGGAAATAATGTAAATTTAGGTAATATGTGGTAATAATGTAAATTTAGGTAACATGCGGTAATAATGTAAATTTTATTCATAGAATGCTAATGGATTTAATAAAAAGAATGAAATCAAGATGAATAAAAAAATTAGGAGTATAAATTTTAATAAATGTGTGCATTGATTTATAGTAGGATTTAAAAGGCAATTAATAATTTAAAGGTTGATTTATTAAGAAAACAATGTGTAATGGATGGAAATTGAATAAGTGTAGTGTAATGAGAGTTGTTGTAATAATTATTTGTAAAGAATTAGCTTACAAATATTACAAAATGTATAATGTGACAATTGGTGTAGTTACTAATTTAACTGATCAATTTCAAATAAATATCAACAAAATGTTACATTAATGTGGAATAAAACCATAATTGCAGTGTGAACGTAATTAAAAGAAATAGAAGTGTTAATTTTATTCATAATGTAATGATTGCTTTAATAGTAAGGAGTGAAAATCAAAATAAATGAATAAGTTTTCTAAAAGAGTGAAAATATGTTTATTTATTGAAATGCTTGTTAGCTGAAAGATTGATTGTAGAGATGAGTAACTATTATTTAGTGAGAAATGTGTAACTACTATTTGTATCCAATGATGTAAGTAGTTTAAATTACTATTAGATAGGAAAAAAAATTTACTTCTCATTACATTCGTTTAGTCCATTTTGAAACTTAATCAACTGAAATGAATGTAATTGAAAATTTCTAATTAATAGGAGAGAGAATAATAACTGTAAATTAATAGGTGTAACTAAAAGCAGCTTATGTTTTGTGAAAATATAAGGAAAGTTTTGATTCAATGAAAAAAAAACATTTACATCAAATAAAATGAAGGTTTCATCTGTGAATGTAGATTTAATTTCATTAAAATAAAAAATAGAAAGATTGATTTTAAAGAAAGAAATATATGTTTATTTGAACTGTGTTTTAGCTTAGAGACTGAATACAAGAATAGGAAAATAATCTATTTATTACTCTTGTGTATAAATAATAAATTTATAAACGTGTTTAAATAAACAATTGTTCTATTTTTTTATCCATTTTAGTTGTCTGTTTTAAAATTTAACTTTGTAAGTAACTGCAATTAATATAATTCAAATGTTTCAATTAAAAGGAAAGGAAATGTTGATTGAAATTAATAGATTTACTAAAAGAAACGCACGTTTTGTGTTAAACTAAAAGGGTGTTTTAATGGTAATAAGAGATCATTTTGGGAAAAACAAATCAAATGTTTTCATTTTTAAGGTAAGTATAAAAATTTATTATGCGTAGACAAAAACCTAAATGCGTAGAAATTCAAATAATACTTGAGTTAATGAAGTTAATTTGGTTACGTTTCAAAAAAATTTGAATTTCAAAATCTTTTATTATTAATTGTTTCACGAACGTTTTAAAATAGTTACCTTACTATTAATACTGGATCAGTTTATTTCTCCATCTGTTTAATAACTGAGCACTTTTAGGTTGTATTTAATTCTTGCCACTTCATTTTCACGTATACAAAATTCTACTTTCGTTTGCATACTTTTCCATTCCTACGTACATTTCCTTATGTATTATTAATACATGAAGCTTTAATAACAAAACGTGACATTTATTTTTGTCCCTCCATTTTCATTTCCTAATTATAAATAACGTACATCTTATTTCTTCTTTCTCCTAACACCTCGTATTCAAAAGCTCTTATTCTTGCAAATCTAAAAGCATTCTTTTATAAAAATGATTTTTTTCATTTTTGTACACTTCCTGTCCTCATCTTAGATGTTCTTTAATATTTTCCTAAAGCCTCATCTTGAGAAAACATAAGTATTAAATTTTTTTTATTTATATATATTTTTAACGCGTACTAATTTTTATTTTAATAATATTTCTTGTAACACGAAGTAATTTAATATTTAAACCATTTAAGGGGTGTAGTTATATTTCAAATTATGAAATTCAAAGTTTTATGTTTTGGAAGGTTATATTTCAAGCGTTGGTTTCGAAATATTATAACTTTGAAAATTTTATGGTTTTGAATGGATATTATATTCTACTTTTAAAGTATAAACTATTTTGAAAAGACCGCGGTGTTATAATAACAGTTGGTTGTTGAAGAGACCGGGGTCGGAAGTTGTCATACTCTCTGCCAACTCCTTAAACCACTTTAACAACCGTGTACGCGGTGGAGATTGCAGAATGAAGTAGGATGGTGGTGGCGTTCCTTTGAGGTAAATACGTGGACCCAACTCCCGTGAGTTGGCATAAGGTGGCTAAAACAGGAGCGATCTCGGGCCAATGAGGTCATTCCTCTGATTTGACACATCCCTTCGATATTATACTATGACTTTTGGATTGATTCGGTGGCCACTTTTGATTTTTGATTTGGGGTGTGGCTCGAGATGGGCGGTAGCTGCGCGCTACGCGTTACCACCAGCTCGTGTGCGTAATTGGTATATCTACCCTGACATTGCCTAGTTGTGCCGTGTCACCTACCATACCAGCCTTACTACGGGTTTCTATTTGTGTCCTACCTATGCAGTGTCTTCTTGTAGTCTCCCGGTCAGGAGATATGCAGGCACTGTATAGACTATTGGCATTATATGTGTTAAGGGCTATATGAGTAACCCCTTAATGCTATTTAAAAGTAAGTTTATTTTACTAATAGACACTATTATAATAGCGAAATATACGACATAGTAAATAGTTTAACAGATCCTTAAGAGATGTAAATCTCGATCATCTCTTGAGTTACTGCACTCATATTCATTTATGTTGATTTAACTTACGTAAGATCTTTTAGTTCTGACTCGAATGTTTTGTCTTTTCAATTCGCTCGGGTCAGTCCGAGCATTTTAGGATCGAAGACTTTATTTCTAGAGGACGAAGACAGAGATTTCATTATTATTATTATATTATATTTCACTACACTGTATTCCGCTGCATCAATTTTATTCGTAGGTATGTGCAACTATGATATATATTGTATAAGAAAAATTAAATATTTTGTGAACAGCTTCATGAACTGTATATTTGATTTTTATATTTTATCCTTCCGCTATTAGATTCTGTTTTGTTTTATTTCTTTCTCGTTTTTCTTATTTACCTCATAACAATCCGCCCTTCCCTATGGTTTGAATTGGCATGTGTGTCGATTTACAGCGTGCGAAAAGGCGGGACGTTACATCTAGTATCAGAGCTTTGGTTTAGCGATAAACCTTAGCTCTGTGGGGTCTGACTCTTTATTAATAGGGTAGTAATACCCTATGATGAGTCGCTGAGTGTATATATATGAGAGAGCGTATTTGTTAGTGTTATAAAAAAAGGTTTTGATATTATGTTAATTTGTTCTGTTTTGTATTTACAAATTCTGGTTGATGGATGGGACGCTATGACATCAATAGGGATTTCTAAACACTTAATAGGACGGACTGACATAATATTTGTTTTTAACATAGGTGAATGAAATAATTTTGCCTATTATATTTTCTGTATATATATAAAATAAATTTTTATAAATAAGATATATTTTTGGTTGCAATATATTGGTTGTTAGGTAATGAAATGTATAAATAATAGTTGAAATAAGATTTAAGATGAAGTAAATGAAAATTGGAAATTTTAGAACTTAAGTTGCAGGGTTTTGAAAATTTCTTTCAATTGATTTTGGAATATAATAATAATATTATTAGAAGTATGTTCTGATATAAAATTTCAATATAATTTGAAAGAATTGTTTTAAAGAAATTTCGGAAAAGAATAAGTTGTACTCCCCACTCTATCGCTGGAAAATAATTTCGGTGATGGCGGTCGCATCATCGACATTCATTTTCGAGTTTCGAAGTGAGATGGCTACTGTAGTAGTTTTAATGCAGATTTATTTTGATAAACAAATATAAATTTTAAATTGTTTAATTACAGTTAGGTATATAAAAGTTGTAAGTATATACATTTATCTATTATTTTAAATGATTCTTGTATAAAAAAAACCCGGTATTTAATTCTCAAGTTTCCATTAATTAATAGTTTCAATTAGTGTAGTGAACTGGAATTTAATTAATAATTGAAACCACTAAAGGAAAAAAGAGATATAATGCTAAGTTATAAATTAAATATACAAAAAAATTTAAAGTGGTAATATATAAAACAAAGGATTATTATTGAACGGTAAATTAATTAAAAGAAATGAGAAAACTTGTATAAATTTCAATTACATTCTTTAAAAGCATATATAACTTACCAAATATTAAAAGTTGAAATGTTTAATAAGAAAATGTAATGGAAATTTTGCAAGTAAAAGTATGTAATGAAGTGTTCAATAAATTACTTTTATTAATAAGAATTGAAGTTATAATTGTTATATACTTAAGCGTAATGCAAAACTAATGAAATTCTGTAATAAATAAAATTTTAGTGTTGTAGTAAACTTAAGTATAATTGAAATAATACTGATTAAATATAATAGAAGGAAGGTATTGTAAGTAAGAAATTTTATACTTAAGTAAATAAGTTGAAGTTATTTCTAAACAAAATTGTAAGGAATAAATGTAAATTTAAAAGATAAACCATTATATGAATGTAAAAAAAGGAAATCAAACAACAAATGGATTGAAGTGAAATTGATAAAGAAAAAAAATAAACTTGATTTACTGTTGAAATTGTTGTTTGTTTTGGTTTATGGTTATTTGAGTAAGAATACTTTAAATTTGGATTGGATGGATGAATAATCTATTGGTTTCATTTAAGACTGTTGAGTTAATGGTGCACTTAGTAGTTTATTTTTGTAATGACCCAAGATTTTAGAAATTTATTTTGGAAAGTATAAATAAGCTTAAAATAATTTTAAGATAATTTTTAAAACCATTTTTAAGGGAAAGATGAGATAGCTTGGTATGGTGTAATAAAATGATGTGCATTGGTGCACAGAAAATACACATGAGTAGAGCTAGATCCCTGGATCTATGAATGTATACATGATGCTATGTATGGAAAATATATATATATATTTACAGATAAATAAAGAAAACCCTCAAATGTTCTTTATGCAGAAATATATATAAATGTAACTAAGTATACATGTGCATGTGTGTGTCGGTATAAAATAATATAGAAGTATATATGAATATAAGTTATTGTCTGTAAAACATATATGTAAGTACACCAATTAAGTATTAGAATTCAAACTAGTAAAATTAAACACACAGATATGTTTTTAAATAAAAACAGAAAGAATGAAGGTGTGAAAAGAAGCAATCCTCTTGTGAATAAAATAAAAGGAAGCACCGGATAAGAAAGTGAAGGCTAAAAATAGAAAAGGGAGAAAAACAAAATTGTATTTTGTATGGGCTGAATTAAGAAAGAAGAAAAATAAATATATGATATATATTGTTGGAAATCAGATCACACATTTAACATGCAAATAGACAAGAGAAAAAGCATTCTATGGAAAAGTAAGATTTCTGAAAATAACCAAAGTAGATAACCACTTTTCTCTTCACCAAATTAAGCCGGGGAGGGTAGAATCTTGGGTTCAAATAAATGCAGATAACATAATTTTCTGGTGGGCAAAAATGGCTTTAACCAATACCCAAAACCCTAAGGAGAACACTGCATACATATAAGCAGCAGCCTCCTCTCCTTCCCAAAAAGAACTTTGAAAATATATATAATAAACAGACCACATAAAATATAAGGCAAGTGAAGGAAGAGAGCTGAGGCAAAAGGCAGAAGTTTATCAATTAACTAAGGAAGCAAATAAGAGAGTTAGGTGAGAAAATTCACTCAAAGAATTTAAGGCACTAAGTCCTAATGAAGGCAGCCAGTTTATAAATTAATTTTTCTTAAAAAGTGTATGTGATTGTCTTTCAGAAATTAAAGATGCTTTAATGCTAGATTGTTGTTCTGTTTGCTTTATTTTGTGAATATTCTAAATATGATCAGTAAGCATAAATAAGCATCTTAAAAACCCAGATCTCTTTCTGATAAGATACTATTTAGAAATATAAATAAATACCCAGAAAATAAAATGTTAAAATAGGCAAGTAGTGTTGGTTTTGGCTCAACCCAGAAGAATTGATGAGCATGTGCGCTGCAATATACACATGTATATGTGCTGAGGCTTAAGATGAAAAGGAATTAGGGGTGCAATAGGTTTGCCTATGTGCTGATACCCCTGATTCAAAGAAAATACACAATACCCATATACTCAGCAAATAAATCTTGTGATTTAGGAATCTTGGTCAATCTGAGTTTAACTAAAGCACAGATGTTTGCAACAGAAGAAAAAAAAGAGTCTTCTCATAAAGCCACAAACCAATGATAGTTGTCTATACCTCTTTTAAGTTGCAAGAACATGTTTATACATGTAGAAATCATTTACATTGATACCAATATTTAAATTGATTGATTGCCTCTGTTTGTTTACTTGAATAATGTGGAATGCCATGAGATGAATGCTTGATTTAGTGAAATGATTCACTGAATGAGTTTTCCATGAAAAAATTAAAAGAGAAAGTACCTGAGAACCTGATTAGGAAATGTACTCAAGATCACTGCAGGAATGACTTGTGTTCTTGAGTAATGCAAGTTGACACATGGCTTGTTTAAGTCATGAGATCTTTATGTAATGGAATTAGTTCGTTACAGTGTGTCCATTGATTCATATGTTTGCAGATGAGACCAGGGTAGATAAATATATCAAGGAAAGAGTATTTGATATGATGAGGACTAGAGCTTTCCCTGAAATGAAATATGTGGAGGGAATAAATGATTTAACCCATGTTGGTGATTTTTCTGTTATGTGTGAATGATTATTTGATTTATGACTGAATTGTATGTATGAATGAATATGCCCCATCTATATAAAGTCTTTGGAAAGAAAGATTAAAGTGAGCACATGCAATGACACAGAACATACACACCAGTATTATCTGTTTTCAAAAGGCAGAACTATATGCATATGCACTTAATTAAATTTTAACTTAATTAATAAATTGTTTTAGTGGATTTTCTCATACCAGACATGTGTCTGACCCTAGTGTGCTAATGGCATCTGGGGTGTCTCATTTATATGGGGCAGCTTCAATTGCTTTTTCAGGAACAGCAGCCTCTAAGTAGGAATAGGAGCAAGGCATTGAGAAGAAAATTATAGCATGCTAGAATTAGATAGATAAGAGCTTAAAGATGAAATTTGCATGTATTGATATTTTAAAATTTCCGTTGTAGTAAGTACTGAATGATGTTGGATATTGGTTAGGTATTTTGTTAAGAATTTGACTTGTAATTAGAGTTAAAAAAAAGAAATCTAAATTTCATTATCTGGAATGTTGAAAAGCTTTTTATCTATAATTCTGTAAGTAAACTGAGTAAGAATGTTATGTGAATGGGAGGGTTACTTTTTATAAATGTATTAGTCAATCTTGAGTCTATGAAGAATTTTAAGTATTGAGAAAGAAGAAACAGTTAGGTCTTGAAGAACAGTATAGTCAATCTTGCTTTATGACAAGTGAATGCAAAAGTTTAAAAGCATAGGGAAAATATATTACGTGTCTGCATGTTTTAATGCAAATTTTACACAGTGTAAATGTTTTATATCTTATTCTTGAATAAAGGAAGAATCTGTAACATTCACAGGTCTCAGGAAACTCACCCTGGTTTGCATTTTATATAGTGCAGCATCATGACATGAAAGAATCAAGCTTTAGAAATAAAGTATTTTACATAAAAGTTTTCCAGGAAAGAGTTGCACTCCAGGGCAGTTTTATAGAAAAACAAACAAAGAAAATGATAAAGACATATATCATTTTTAGAGCACAAGCACTACAACACTAAATTTTAAAGATAAACATCACACAATTATCTGATTTCTTAGAATCATATTTCATAAGGAACCTACCCAGTAATTAAGACTAAATATCAGGTTGATGCCTATATGAAAGTAATTTTAATACATGTGTTGAATGTAACTATGTGAGAATTGATTAAATTTAATCAATTAAATTATCCTCTTGTTTTTACCATAACTCTGATTGAACAAGAGAGGCACATGCATCTTCATATGTGTGTGCATACCCTGGTAAATACACTGATATATTTATATTGGTAAAACTTTTTGATCCTGGATAAAGTTTGTTTACTTGGAAAAAAATGACTCTGGGCTTCATAATATATATATATATATATATATATATATATTCATAAGATAATATATATATATATATCACTATGTAAAAAAATCCTAAGCAAAAATTTAGGTATAAAAGAGAGGGTCATTTCATTTGGTATCAGAGCTGTGTTATTAAACATGGTAGAAATAAAGATCGAGTTCTCTGATAGGAAAAGAAAAAAAATCTAAAGAGACCGAATACATAACAATGTTTTCAGTAAAAATAAAACCACTGAAATAATTAAATTACCAATCAAACTAACCAGCTATGTAAATTGTTATTAGCAAACTATTGTAGGAAGACCACCACATCAGGGAGCAGGATCTTCCAATGCACCACCAATGGTCAATCTGTAAGACTTGGTGAGAGCATTTAGGGATGGGGCAGGACAAAGGCAAGAAAATCCCCATGAAGAGCTCTCAAAATTACTCAAGACATATACTCATTTAGGAGGCAAAAGCTTTGAAGGGACAGAGAGTATTATGAAAATTCAAGCATGGTTGAGAACACTGGATAGAATTTTTAATGACGTGCAACTTGATAATCAAAGAAGGAGGCAAGTGGCTTCAAGACAGCTAAAAGGAGTAGCTTTAAGCTGGTGGGAAGTAATCATTGCAGGAAGAAATGAGAATGAAATCACTTGGAATCAATTCAAGGAGATGTTGGAAGCAAGGATTGTACCAACATCAGCTAAGGCTACCTTGCTAGAAGAATTTATTAGACTTAGGCAAGGAACTATGACTGTCACAGAATACACTCAAAGGTTTGAGGGACTTTCCACATATGGAGCAATGCTGGTGGCAGATGAAGCATCCAAAAATGATAGGTACATAAAAGGTTTGAACCCAGGACTTAGTAGGGCTATGTTACCTTATGCTGACAGGACCTTTGACCAAGTGATAGACTTAGCTTTGAGCTTGGAGCAGCATGACAAGGAAAGGGAAAAATTCAGAAATTTCAAGAACAATAACAGTAAGAAGAGTAAGGGGAGATATCATCCTTATGATAAGAAGAAAGAAGAGGCCAGTAACAAGTCTACTGGGGATATTAAAGCTAAGGAAACCAAGAAGAAAATTGTGTGTAATCAATGTGGAAAAGAAGGACATATCAAACCAAGATGTTCAGAATTGAAAGGAGGAGCTTTCAAGTGCTATTTATGCGGGAAAGAGGGGCACATGAAAAGAAATTGTCCTGAGAATAAGCAGCAAGGAAAATTAGCAAACTTAGGGGAAAAAGGCAAAACAGTGGAGACCAATGTTGAGGAACACAGACAAGTGGAAGGTATACTATTTATTTGTAATGCACCCATAGCAGTAGTATATGATACTGGGGCAACTCATTCCTTAATTTCCTATGAACTAGTTAAAATGCTGAAATTAAATTGCATATTGGTTGAAACCCCTTTACATATACAAAGTCCACTGGGAAGTTCTAGTGTTCTAAACATGATTTGTGTGGATGTGGAATTAAACATAGGGGGAGATACTTTTATTTCCAATTTATATGTTTTAAATTACCCAAACATAGGTGTCATTTTGGGAGTAGACTGGTTAAGGTAATTCAAGGCCATAAATAACTTAGACTCATCCACCATATCATTGCAAAACCATGGAAGCCAGAGGATCACAATTTTGTGTGAAGTATCTAAGGGAAGAAAATTGTGTCATTTGATTGATTTGGGTAAAGATATCAGTGAACATATTATTGAGGAAATTTCCATAGTCAATGAATACTTGGATGTTTTTGAGGAGGTTGATGGTGTTCCAAACCATACGCCAGTGGAATTCCAAATTCATTTAGTTCCAGGAGCAAGCCCAGTGTTTAAAAAGCCAACAAGAATGGGGCCAAATGAACTAAAAGAATTAAAGAAATAATTAGAAGAATTAGAAAATAAGGGTTTTATAAGACCCAGTAATTCTTGCTTGGGGGCACCAGTGGTATTTGTTAAGAAGCAAGATGGTACCTTGAGACTCTGCATAGATTATAGGGAATTAAACAAGGTAACCATTCAAAATAAATACCCACTGCCAAGAGTAGATTATCTTTTTGATCAATTGGCTGGAGCAAGAGTATTCTCTAGACTAGATTTAGCATCTGGTTTTCATCAAATAAAGGTCAAAGAATCAAGCATCAAGTACACTGCCTTTAACACTAGATATGGGTTGTATGAATTTTTGGTTATGCCATTTGGCTTGACGAAAGCACCATCATACTTTGTAGATTTAATGAATAGAACCTTTAGAGATTATTTAGACAAATTTGTGCTTATTTTTATAGATGACATTTTAATTTATTCCAAAACAGTGGAAGAGCATGAAAGTCATCTGCACATGGTTTTGTCTAGACTAAGGGAAAAAGACTTAAAGGCAAAATACTCAAAATGTGAATTTTGGAAAGAGGAAGTGCATTTTCTTGGCCATGTTATATCTTCCCAAGGAATTTCTGTGAACCCCAATAAAGTAGTGGCTATTCAAGCATGGAAGAGGCCAAGCACTGTGAGTGAAGTGAGGTCATTTATGGGGATGGCAGGGTATTATAGGAAATTTATAAAAGATTTTTCAAAAATTTCTATCCCGCTTACTAACCTAACCAGGAAGAACCAAGCTTTTGTTTAGACAGAAAAATGTGAAAAGTCTTTTGAATAGTTGAAGGAGGCATTAGTGAATGCTCCAATTTTAAAAGTACCTCATGGAAATGAAGAATTAGTTGTATACACTGATGCTAGTGTGTTTGGCTTGGGTGTAGTGTTGTTGCAACAAGGCCAAGTCATTGCATATGCATCTAGACAACTCAAACCCCATGAAGCAAGATATGCCGTACATGATCTTGAATTAGCAGCTGTGATATATGCTTTGAAATTTTGGAGACATTATTTGTTAGGAACTAAGTTTGAACTTTGCACTGACCACAAGTCTTTAAAATATTTATTTTCACAAAAAGATTTGAACATGAGGCAACATAGATGGGTAGAGTTTTTAGCTGCCTATGACTTTGACATACTTTATACACCAGGCAAAGCAAACACGGTTGCAGATGCTCTAAGTAGACAGCATGCTAAATTGGCTATGATAATGATAGAAGAGTTTAAGGACTGTCTTTGCTGACTGAGTTAGAAATTGGGGAGAATGGTTGTGTGCACATGGATGTGCAGATGCATGGTGCACAAGAAAATAAAGGTAAGTTAAGCTTAATGACACTTCAACCAGATTTAATTTTGAAGATAGAGAAAATGCAAGAACAGGGTGCAAAATTATTAGAGAAGAAAGTTCTCACCTCAAAAGAGGAGGAAGTGATGAATCACTATATTGATGAAAATGGTTATTTAAGGTACCAAAATAGAATGTGTGTGCTAGAGAACATAGAATTGAAGAAGGAGATATTGGATGAATATCATAGAAGTAAATACTCTATACACCCAGGCAACACAAAGATGTACCAAAATTTTAAAAGAGACTTCTGGTGGAAGGGGATGAAATCAGATGTAGCTAAATATAATGCCAAATGTATGACTTGTCAACAAGTCAAGGCTGAAACCCAAAGGCCATCAGGGTTGATGCAGCCTCTCAGTGTACTACAGTGGAAGTGGGAAGATATATCTATGGATTTCATAGATGGACTGCCTAGATCTAAGAGAGGAAATACAAGCATATGGGTGATAGTTGATAGGCTAACCAAAGTAGCACACTTCATCCCAGTCAAGTCAGAAAGGAAAGCACCAAAATTAGCTCAAGTTTTTATGAAGGAAGTGGTAAAGTTACATGGCATTCCCAAAACCATTGTGAGTGATAGGGATACCATCTTCACCTCAAAATTCTGGAGAAGCTTTCAAGAAGCAATGGGAAGTGAACTATGCTTAAGTACTGCCTACCATCCTCAATCAGATGGGCAGACTGAGGTAGTAAACAAGGTTTTGGAGGACATGTTGAGAGCATGTGTATTGGATTTTGGGGGCAACTGGGAAGATTATCTTCATTTAGTTGAATTTTCATACAATAACAGCTATCAAAGCACAATAGGAATGGCTCCATTTGAAGCCTTATATGGTAAACCTTGTTTGTCACCTGTTTGTTGGGTAGAAGCAGGAGAAAGGGCCATTTTAGGGCCTGAGTATATACAAGAAACTAAGGAGAAAATTGAGTTGATAAGGAGAAGAATAGCAGCAGCACAAGATAGGCAAAAGAAATTTGCAGACATGAGAAGGAGGCAGGTAGAATATGAAGTGGGAAATTTTGTTTTCATCAAAATATCACCTATGAAAAATGTACTGAGATTTGGAAAACAAGGCAAGTTAACCCCAAGATATATTGGGCCATACAAAATTTTGGAAAGAATTGGTTCCTTGGCATATAAGTTGGAGTTGCCAGAAAACATGCAAGGAATACATGATGTTTTTCATGTATCACAACTGAGAATGTGGGTACATGACAAGGAAAAAATTCTAGAGACCCCAACCCAAGTGCAAATAAATCCTAATTTGATTTATGAAAAAGATCCAGTGGGAATTTTGGCGAAGGATGTGAAGAAATTAAGGAATAAATCACTGAAACTTGTGAAAGTACAGTGGAGTCTTGATCCCAGTGATTGCACATGGGAATTAGAAGACAAAGTTAAGATGAACTACCCTAAGCTATTTTCAGATTAGAGGTAATTCTAATTTTTAATTTGCTTTTCTTTTGGATGCATGTATTTTGAATTATTATGATAGAACTAAAATCTAAGTAGTAGAAGAATACTTTTTTTCTGATTTAAGCTTGAGATTAATGTAAGCTGAAAAAAATTATGGGACGCAATTTCTAAAAGGTGGGGAGTATGTAATGACCCAAGATTTTAGAAATTTATTTTGGAAAATATAAATAAGCTTAAAATAATTTTAAGATAATTTTTAAAACCTTTTTTAAGGGAAAGATGAGATAGCTTGGTATGGTGTAATAAAATGATGTGCATTGGTGCACAGAAAATACACATGAGTAGAGCTAGATCCCTGGATACTATGAATGAATACATGATGCTATGTATGGAAAATATATATATATATATTTACTGATAAATAAAGAAAACCCTCAAATGTGCTATATGCAGAAATATATATAAATGTAACTAAGTATACATGTGCATGTGTGTGCTAGTATAAAATAATATAGAAGTATATATGAATATAAGTTATTGTCTGTAAAACATATATGTAAGTACACCAATTAAGTATTAGAATTCAAACTAGTAAAATGAAACACACAGATATGTTTTTAAATAAAAACAGAAAGAATGAAGGTGTGAAAAGAAGCAATCCTCTTGTGAATAAAATAAAAGGAAGCACCAGATAAGAAAGTGAAGGCTAAAAATAGAAAAGGGAGAAAAACAAAAATGTATTTTATATGGGCTGAATTAAGAAAGAAGAAAAATAAATATATGATATATATTTTTGGAAATCAGATCACATATTTAGCATGCAAATAGATAAGAGAAAAAGCATTCTATGGAAAAGTAAAATTTCTGAAAATAACAGAAGTAGATAACCACTTTTCTCTTCACCAAATTAAGCCGGGGAGGGTAGAATCTTGGGTTCAAATAAATGCAGATAACATAATTTTCTGGTAGGCAAAAATGGCTTTAACCAATACCCAAAACCCTAAGGAGAACACTGCATATATATAAGCAGCAGCCTCCTCTCCTTCCCAAAAAGAACTTTGAAAATATATATAATAAACACACCATATAAAATATAAGGCAAGTGAAGGAAGAGAGCTGAGGCAAAAGGTAGAAGTTTATCAATTAACAAAGGAAGCAAAGAAGAGAGTTAGGTGAGAAAATTCACTCAAAGAATTTAAGGCATTAAGTCCTAATGAAGGCAGCCAGTTTATAAACTATTTTTTCTTAAAAAGAGTATGTGATTGTCTTTCAGAAATTAAAGATGCTTTAATGCTAGATTGTTTTTCTGTTTGTTTTATTTTGTGAATATTCTAAATATGATAAGTAAGCATAAATAAGCATCTTAAAAACCCAGATCTCTTTCTGATAAGATACTATTTAGAAATATAAATAAATACCCAGAAAATAAAATGTTAAAATAGGCAAGTAGTGTTGGTTTTGGCTCAACCCAGAAGAATTGATGAGCATGTGAGCTGCAATATACACATGTATATGTGCTGAGGCTTAAGATGAAAAGGAATTAGGGGTGCAATAGGTTTGCCTATGTGCTGATACCCCTGATTCAAAGAAAATACTCAATACCCATATACTCAGCAAATAAATCTTGTGATTTAGGAAGCTTGGTTAATCTGAGTTTAACTAAAGCACAGATGTTTGCAACAGAAGAAAAAAAAAAGAGTCTTCTCATAAAGCCACAAACCATGATATTTGTCTATACCTCTTTTAAGTTGCAAGAACATGTTTATATATGCAGAAATCATTTACATTGATACCAATATTTAAATTGATTGATTGCCTCTGTTTGTTTACATGAATAATGTGGAATGCCATGAGATGAATGCTTTATTTAGTGAAATGATTCACTGAATGAGTTTACCATGAAAAAATTAAAAGAGAAAGCACCTGAGAACCTGATTAGGAAATGTGGTCAAGATCACTACAGGAATGACTTGTGTTCTTGAGTAATGCAAGTTGACACATGGCTTGTTTAATTCCTGAGATCTTTGTGCAATGGAGTGAATTAGTTCATTACAGTGTGTCCATTGATTCATATGTTTGCAGATGAGACCAGGGTTGATAAATATATCAAGGAAAGAGTATTTGATATGATGAGGACTAGAGCTTTCCCTGAAATGAAATATGTGGAGGGAATAAATGATTTAACCCATGTTGGTGATTTTTCTGTTATGTATGAATGATTATTTGATTTATGAATGAATTGTATGTATGAATGAATATGCCCCATCTATATAAAGTCTCTGGAAAGAAAGATTAAAGTGAGCACATGCAATGACACAGAACATACACACCAGTATTATCTGTTTTCAAACGACAGAACTATATGCATATGTACTTAATTAAATTTTAACTTAATTAATAAATTGTTTTAGTGGATTTTCTCATACCAGACATGTGTCTGACCCTAGTGTGCTAATGGCATCTGGGGTGTCTCATTTATATGGGGCAGCTTCAAATGCTTTTTCAGGAACAGCAGCCTCTAAGTAGGAATAGGAGCAAGGCATTGAGAAGAAAATTATAGCATGCTAGAATTAGATAGATAAGAGCTTAAAGATGAAATTTGCATGTATTAATATTTTAAAATTTCCATTGTAGTAAGTACTGAATGATGTTGGGTATTGGTTAGGTATTTTGTTAAGAATTTGACTTGTAATTAGAGTTGAAAAAAAATCTGAATTTCATTATCTGGAATGTTGAAAAGCTTTTTATCTATAATTCTGTAAGTAAACTGAGTAAGAATGTTATGTGAATGGGAGGGTTACATTTTATAAATGTATTAGTCAATCTTGAGTCTATGAAGAATTTTAAGTATTGAGAAAGAAGAAACAGTTAGGTCTTGAAGAACAATATAGTCAATCTTGCTTTATGACAAGTGAATGCAAAAGTTTAAAAGCATAGGGAAAATGTATTATGTGTCTGCATGTTTTAATGCAAATGTTACACTATGTAAATGTTTTACACCTTATTCTTGAATAAAGGAAGAATCTGTAACATTCACAGGTCTCAGGAAACTCATCATGGTTTACATTTTATTTAGTGCAGCATCATGACATGAAAGAATCAAGCTTTAGAAATAGTATTTTACATAAAAGTTTTGCAGGAAAGAATTGCATTCCAGGGCAGTTTTATAGAAAAACAAACAAAGAAAATGATAAAGACATATATCATTTTCAGAGCATAAGCACTACATCACTAAATTTTGAAGATAAACATCACACAATTATCTGATTTCTTAGAATCATATTTCATAAGGAACCTACCCAGTAATTAAGACTAAAAATCAGGCTGATGCCTATATGAAAGTAATTTTACTACATGTGTTGAATGTAACTATGTGAGAATTGATTAAATTTAATCAATGAAATTATCCTCTTGTTTTTACCATAACTCTGATTGAACAAGAGAGGCACATGCATCTTCATATGTGTGTGCATACCCTGGTAAATACACTGATATATTTATATTGGTAAAACTTTTTGATCCTGGATAAAGTTTGTTTACTTGGAAAAAAAATGACTCTGGGCTCCAGAATATATATATATATATTCTTAAGATAATAAATATATATATCACTATGTAAAAAAATATCCTAAGCAAAAATTTAGGTATAAAAGAGAGGGTCATTTCAATTTTACATTTTGTACAATTTAAAGTTTTAAACCTGAACAACTATTCGCTTTGTTTGATATGAATGAATGATTGATTTGTGTTGATTTTTTATATGATGGTTGTATGACTTGTTGCAAGTGATTGATGTTTGTATTGATTTGTTTGTTATTGTTTGAAACAACTTTAAATATTTCATTTTATATAATTTTTTAACCTTTTTGGAATTATATAAGTGAAATACAGGTTATTGAAGCAATTGCTACTGCATTTTTCATAATATAAGCGTAAATTGCCCGACAAATAGGTACGTTTTCGGATTACGGTTTATAACGTTATTATATTATTTTCCCCTGTTGGGATATATATTATTTTGGAAAATATATGTTATATATTTTTATATTTGATATTACATTTTCTTACGAGCCTCTCCATACAAAGGAGACTCTGCCGAAATTTTCCGTAAATTTTGGACTTAGAAAATATTTTGAAATATGTTTTCAACTTTATTGATTTAAGTATAAAAAGACTTAATGGTTATAAATTGGTATATTTTATTTAAATTAATTAATTTTGCAATTTATTTTGTTTATAAAATTAATATTTTAAATAAGATATATTAATTTCTTAATTCTTCTTTTCCTTTTTTTTCCTTTATAGGGACAAAAAGTTTTAAGTGGGGGAGAGTGTAACGACCCATAAAATTTGATGTTTAAAATGAATTAAATTAATAATATTTTTAATTTAAATTTAGAAAAAATAAAAATCTTATAATTTATATGGGAGCGAATGTAGAAATTAGATGTATCAATTGTAATTAAAATCAACAATTTAAAATTTATATTGCAATTAATTGAAATAGTGTAAATTGTCATACTTGGTTATAAGTTTAATATAAGAAACAAAAGTTAATGTTAAATTTGTGAATTACCAATAAAAATATTAACTAGAATGGAATTCAAATTTATATAATAATGAAAAGTGTAAATTTGTTGCATTTGGGTATAAAATTTAAAATATAAGTAAATAAAAGTAGGCATTTAATTTACCGATGGAATAATACGTTGATTAATAGTAACTGTATGTAAATCAAGGTAGTAATGTTAATGGAAGTTGATGAATATCCAATTTAATGCAATTCAAATTGATTGAAACGACAGTTTAGGTTAAAATTGATTGTAAATAGGAATATTTGGAAATAAACTGAATATATGAAAACAAAATGTAAGCATTGAATTAAATTAATGAATTCAAATTATAATAAATAGTCATTGAAAAATCAGTGTTCTGCAAGTAATTATAATGTTGTTATTGATAATAAACGTTACTTCAATGATTATTAATATAGTAACGGAAGTGTGAATGAAAACTTAATAGAAACATAAATTTTTTTAAGTAAACAAGAGATATATTGTAAAAATTGATGAATTAGTATAAATTTAATGGTAATTGGATAAAATCAATATCATATGAGTCATTGCAACATTTGTTGTAAACTATAAACCTATAAATGTGATTTAGGAAAAATAGTGACCGTTATTATTTGTTACCAGTTTGCTTAGGCTACTAAGCTGTGAGTGGGAATCAATTGAAATTTAAAATGAAACTTGGTATTACAATTATGAGTTTAAAAAAAATAATTACAAGATATAAATGTAATAAGATGCATAGAAATGTTGGGTATTTTGTAAAGTAATAAATGATGTAATTTATGGTAATATGTGGTAATAATGTAAATTTGGGTAATAAGTGGTAATAGTGTAAATTTAAATTTAGGTATTACGTTAATGTAAGTTTAGGTAATATATGGAAATAATGTAAATTTAGGTAATATGTGGTAATAATGTAAATTTAAATTTAAGTATTAGTTAATGTAAATTTAGGTAATATGTGGTAATAATGTAAATTTTATTCCTAGAATGATAATGGATTTAATAAAAAAGAATGAAATCAAGATGAATAAATAAATTTGGAGTATAAATTTTAATAAATGTGTGCATTGGTTTATAGTAGGATTTAAAAGGCAATTAGTAATTTAAAGGTTGATTTATTAAGAAAACAATGTGTAATGGATGGAAATGGAATAAGTGTTGTGTAATGAGAGTTGTTGTAATAATTATTTGTAAAGAATTAACTTACGAATATTACAATATGTATAATGGTGACAATTGGTGTTGTTACTAATTTAACTGATCAATTTCCAATAAATGTCAAAAAAATGTTACATTAATGTGGAATAAACCCATAATTGTACTGTGAACGTAATAAAAAGAAATAGAAATGTTAATTGTATTCATAATGTAATGATTGCTTTAATAGTAAGGAGTGAAAATAAAAAAATGAATATAAATGAATAAGTTTTGTAAAAGAGTAAAAATATGTTTATTTATTTGAAATGTTTGTTAGCTGAAAGATTGATTGTGGAGATGAGTAACTATTATTTAGTGAGAAATGTGTAATTACTATTTGTATCTAATAATGTAAATAGTTTAAATTACTATTAGATAGGAAAAATTATTTTACTTCTCATTACATTCGTTTAGTCCATTTTGAAACTTAATCAACTGAAATGAATGTAACTGAAAATTTCTAATTAATAGGAGAGAGAATACTAATTATAAATTAATAGGTGTAATTAAAAGTAGCTTATGTTTTGTGAAAATATAAGGAAAGTTTTGATTCAATGGAAAAAAAACTTTTACATCAAATAAAATGAAAGTTTCATCTGTGAATGTAGGTTTAATTTCATTAAAACAAAGAATAGAAAGATTGATTTTAAAGAAAGAAATATATGTTTATTTGAACTATGTTTTAGCTTAGAGACTGATTACAAGAATAGGAAAATAATCTATTTATTACTCTTGTGTATAAACAATAAATTTATAAACGTGTTTAAATAAACAATTGTTCTATTTTTTTTATCCATTTTAGTTGTCTGTTTTAAAAACTTTATAAGTAACTGCAATTAATATAATTCAAATGTTTCAATTAAAAGGAAAGGAAACGTTGATTGAAATTAATAGATTTAATAAAAGAAACACACGTTTTGTGTTAAACAAAAGGGTGTTTTAATGGTAATAAGAGATCATTTTGGGAACAAAATCAAATGTTTTCATTTTTAAGGTAAGTATAAAAATTTATTATGCGTAGTCAAAAACTCAAATGCGTAGAAATTCGAATATTACTTGAGTTAATGAAGTTAATTTGGTTACGTTTCAAAAAAATTGAATTTCAAAATCTTTTATTGTTAATTGTTTCACGAACATTTTAAAATAGTTACCTTACTATTAATACTCGATCCGTTTATTTCTCCATCTATTTAATACCTGAGCACTTTTAGGTTGTATTTAATTCTTACCACCTCATTTTCACGTATACAAAATTCTACTTTCGTTTGCAAACTTTTCCATTCCTACATACATTTCCTTATGTATTATTAATACCTGAAGCTTTAATAATAAAACGTGACATTTATTTTTGTCCCTCCATATTCATTTCCAAATTATAAATGACCTACATCTTATTTCTTCTTTCTCCTAACACCTCATATTCAAAAGCTATTATTCTTGCAAATCCAAAAGCATTCTTTTATAAAAATGATTTTTTTCATTTCCGTACACTTCCTGTCCTCATCTTAATTGTTCTTCAATCTTTTCCTGAAGCCTCATCTTGAAAAAACATAGGTATTAAAATTTGTTTATTTATATATATTTTTAATGCGTAATAATTTTTATTTTAATAATATTTCTTGTAACATGAATATCTTTTGCATATAAACTTTGATTCACGCGTGATTTCTTCTGTTGGATTCAAATTTATATTCCGGACAACATGAAATTGATGTAGTTGAATTTGGAGATTGTTGAGTTTTGCGCTTCTGTTTGGATTTTTATGGGCTAAAATCAAAGGTGAGTGTTTTAACCCACTCACGACTTCTAAGATTTCTTATGTTTTTTAAATTAAATTTTGAAGTGATTTAAAATTTATCTATGATTGTTCGGGCATATATTTGATCATCATCTCAGTTAGATTGCATTTATTTAAAATTATATTGCTATTTAAATTATTCATTGCATTTAAACTGCCAGTTAAATTTGTTAATTAATTATTCATTGCATATAGACTGCCAGTTAAACCGCTATTTAAAATATTATTGAATTAAACTGCTATTTAATACCCGTTGTTTATTTTCCGTTATATATTGATGCTATTGATTTAATTGGATGATGATTGTGATAAATGGTTGATGTTGATATTGGTTGAATGAATGTTGTATTTTATATTGTTATAAATTCCAAGTTTGAATGCATTTTCATTTCATTCGGGATTGCGGTTTGAAATGATATACAACCGCATTTTTATTTTAAATTGCGGATTGAAATGATAAATATCTATATCACTTGACCATAGGATAGACAATTATATACAGGCATCGCGGTATATATTTATAAATTTATTTTGAAATGATTTTCTATGGTTTTGGAAAGAAATAAACGGTTTAATAAATATTAGTTTTTGATGTTATATAAATATTATTTTATATATATATATAGTTAAATTTTTGAATTTAAACTATGTATAAAATTGATTAATAAAAATGAGTTAATAAATGGAGTTTGATTATTTTATATTCTATGGTCTAGTACCTACTTATGATATTGTATATATAGAGTTTTTAATTGACTTAAATGAAATTTAATTTGGAAGATAAATATGAAATTGGTTAAATTGAATTATTTAAGAATTGTACTTGAATAAATTTGATTTGGAATTTGAATAAAAATGGAGATTTTTTTTAAAGGATATGATTCTTATAGCTTGATTTGGTTTAATGTAATTAATAAACTTATCAAGTTAAATAAACTGAAAGACTATACAGTTGTTTCAAGTTAAAAGTTTTACTTAAATTATATGGGGTTTATTAAGTAAACGTTTCAAATCTAAATAATAGCAATTGAATTTGATATATATATGGAATTATCAAAGAATTGGTTTTGAAATGGTGGAATATTTAAAGCTTTGAAATATATGGAAATTTGAAATGGTTTATTTGGTTGTTCAAAATCGGAATTTGGAATTTATTTGTGAAAAGAAAGAAGCTATTTTATTATATAAAGTAATTTAATATTTAAACCATTTAAGGGGTGTAGTTATATTTCAAAGTTATGAAATTCAAAGTTTTATGTTTTGGAAGGTTATATTTCAAGCATTGGTTTCGAAATATTATAACTTCGAAAATGTTATGGTTATAGAATGGATATTATATTCTAGTTTTAAAGTGTAAACTATTTTGAAAAGACCGCGGTGTTATAATAATGGTTGGTTGTTGAAGAGACCGGGATCAGAAGTTGTCATACTCTCTGCCAACTCGAAAACCACTTTAACAACCATGTACGCGGCGGAGGTTCCAGAATGAAGTAGGATGGTGGTGGCGTTCCTTTGAGGTAAATACGTGGACCCATATCCCGTGAGTTGGCATAAGGTGGCTAAAACAGGAGCGATCTCGGGCCAATGAGGTCATTCCTCTGATCGGACACATCCCTTCGATATTATACTATGACTTTCGGATTGATTCAGTGGCCACTTTTGATTTTTGATTTGGGGTGTAGCTTGAGGTGGGAGGTAGCTGCGCGCTATGCGTTACCACCAGCTCGTGTGCGTAATTGGTATAACTACCCTGGCATTGCCTAGTTGTGCCGTGTCACCTACCATACTGAGCCTTACTATGAGTTTCTATTTGTGTCGTACCTATGGAGTGTCTTCTCGTAGTCTCTCGATCAGGAGATATGCAGGCACTGTATAGACTATTGGCATTATTTGTGTTAAGGGCTATATGGATAATCCCTTAACGCTATTTAAAATTAAGTTTATTTTACTAATAGACACTATTATAATAGCGAAATATACTACATAGTAAATAGTTTAACGGATCCTTAAAAGATGTAAATCTCGATCATCTCTTGAGTTACCGCACTCATATTTATTTCTGTTGATTTAACTTACGTAAGATCTTTTAGTTCTGAGTCGAATGTTTTGTCTTTTCAATTCGCTCGGGTCAGTCCGAGCATTTCAGGATCGAAGACTTTATTTCTAGAGGACGAAGACGAAGATTTCATTATTATTATATTATATTCCACTACACTGTATTCCGCTGCATCGATTTTATTCGTTGGTATGTGCAACTCTGATATATATCGTATAAGAAAAATTAAATATTTTGTAAACAGCTTCATGAACTGTATATTTGATTTTTATATTTTATCCTCCCGCTGTTAGATTCTGTTTTGTTTTATTTCTTTCTCGTTTTTCTTATTTACCCCATAACAATCCACCCTTCCGCATGGTTTGAATTAGCACGTGTGTCGATTTAAAGCGTGCGAATAGGCGGGACGTTACAGTAGTGTTGATCAAGCAAAGTACGAATGTAGCACAAGACCATCAGAAATCCTACATCGACAAGAAAAGAAAACAGTTGGAGTTTGAGGTCGCAGACTCGGTATTTATCATAGTCTCCCTCTTGGAAAAGTTATAAAATTTGGTAAGTCAGGGAAATTGGCACCAAGACTTGTCAGACCTTTTCTAGTGATGGAAATGATATGAAAACTTGCTTATTGTGTAGAGCTATCGGATAGATTGCAGGAGTCCATGACATTTTTTACGTTTCACATTTAAGGAAATGCCTTCATGACACAACCATTGTGATAGAGCCTGGTCAGTTGGGGGATATTTAGACGAAGCCGATAACATCCTATGGCTCTACACATATCATGGAGCATGGAACTAGGAAGCTCTACAATACAGAAATTAAGCTGGTCCGAGTGCAATGGGAAAACAATCCAGTGGAACACACATAGGAAACTGAAGAAAAGATGATGATCTTTCATCCTGAGCATTTCACTGGTAAACTTATCTCCCCAAAATTAGGTTTTTGTTTGCATTATGGTTGGTAGATTGGATGGTAGGAGATGATTGCTACACTTTTCACAATCACTTTACACTCGTGTAGAAATATTTTTGCATGTTTAGGGTGTTTGCATACATGCTTATATGTCACGATCATACACTTACGCTAGGATTGAGCTCACTTATAGTACATATGATGTACATGATCACATTACACTTTTGGCTGAGTAGATGGTTGTGTAGATAATTTGGTTGTATAATATAGATGCTTATTGCACATTACATTGTTCATCCCTGGGAAAGATTTCGTGTAACGACCCGATTTTACGACGTCCAAAAGTCGACATTTATATGTCCACTATATCAAATGCCGCGAAATCAAATGCCGGAAAACCGAACCGTTAGGGTTTAAGAAGAAGAAGATAAAAGAAGAATAGAAGCAATAACAGAATCTCACATTTCGCAGCGGAACAAATATAATAGATAAATAAATATCTTTAAACAGAATCACTATATCAGTTATTACATTACATCACATTACATTACCAGAGTGTACAACAACAACAGAAGAAAATATAACATATACTAGTGATACGCTACGCCATCCAGCTTGCTCTTGATCTCCAAAGCAACTCCTGAATTCCAGAATGACCTGATAACCTAACTCTAGGCTGCCCGTGTGGAAAATTATGGGCACTCAGAGTTTAGAAAGGGAACAATAAACTCCAGGTCAGTCATGGGACTGGTGTGAGATCTTAAAAACAGTTATTCTTTAATAAAAGGAAAACAAAAGATTTTAAAAGAAATCCTCAATGCTTTTTAGAAAATGAAACTACCATAAGGCCTCCCGCCACACACACAATGCCATCGCAGAATTGGAGGAGATTTCTCCTTATGATAGTCAAACATGCTTAATACGCAAAAATCCTTTCGATATTATTATTAGTGCATAGTGCAGAAAACATTTCGAAAGTATAATATAAATCTTAGCCAACATAGACATTTCGCACTATGCCTACTATAGCTACCATCTAAACAGTGGTGACCACCATAAGTAAATGGCAGGTTATACAACTAAAACCGTACTGGATTCGTATTGGGAATTGGATTTCCAAAAAATGGTCGGGCCAAGGAACTTCCCATTGCCACATGGGTACGCCTCTGGATGGAAGCCCCGAGAACCTAACCGGATCTCTGCCAACACAAGGCTGGTTTACCTCTGCAAAAATAGGTAACTACTACACGAGTATGTCACCCAGTTGTAGCTAGTTTACCTCTGCAAAAATAGGTAACTACTACACGGGTATGTCATCTCCCGGTTGTAAACAACCTTTATCCGAGGATCCTCAACAACAACAATCACAAAGTAATATATATTGGCGATATTCACAAAATTTAAATATCTGGGCTCCATACCATGATACCACTTCTATCCAGAAGGAAATGTAGATACCCTAAGGGGCGCTACCCCCTATAACCTTGCTGCATTCTTCCTGTTTTGACCATTTCGGGGTGTGAGGTCCGATGAAGTCTCATCCACAAGGCTACGCTTTTCACAAAAGCCATGCTTCGATCAACAAATGATCAGCAGCACTTCGTATGCCACATTACCAATTTGGGAATGTATCACTAGTAACCATCAACTACATAACCTCTAAGCTCGTACGTCTCAGAGAAGGGTGTTAAGCTAAGAGAATAAATTCTCCGCCACCAATAGAAATGTATTTGATAGAAACCAGCTTTATATCTCAAAGTGTAACGTCAGACACACATCCATACAAGTCCGTTCCGGGACGAACGGAACCGAAGGCACTTCAAAAGAAGCCCTTGCAATCCGGATATTCACTAATCACGTCCGGAATCCCCATCACAAAGGATCATAAAATCACTATACCGTAGCAACCCGGTGCAGAGACATTCGACAGGTATCCTTTCGCTTTCGAAAATATCCGGTCTTCAACACCGTCTTCAAATGCAATCCCATTTCGTCGTATCGTTTTTCGGAATGAGTTTTATGACACAAGGTCCTCTCCCGGCTAATCCGAATAGTGAGCGCTTATTTTAAAAATAAGTGTTACGTTTAGATTCAAACAAATCACAACAATATCACTTTTATCATTTAACAAAAGATACATCACAATCACAAAGGTTCGATGTGGGTTTCGAATATCCATTTGGAATTCGACTCCCGATTGCATCTAAATTCAAATGCCGATTAAGGCCAATATTGATAGTTGGTTATTTAACTATCAATCATCATTCATAACAGTCACTGGTTTTCAAATGATTTTTTTCCCAATATTATTATTTTCAATATACCTTCGCAAGATAAAATTTTACACTTCAATCCTTTGAAAAATAAATTTCAAATCAATTTTTTCCTTACGCGGAAAACATTCCCAAATATGTATTCATTTCCACTGAAAATCTGCCGATTTCAACTAATTTAAAATAATATAAAATACTTATTCAAAATATACTTGGAAACATTTGAAATAAACTATTTAAGAGTGTTTGCTTAAATATTAGTTATGAAAAATATTATACTACCATCTCATATAAAAATTCAGGTCCAAAACTAATTTTAAAGTAAAATTAATAGATAGGTATAAATATTTAAATAACTATCTTTTAAATCAAATATCAATTTAAATCTTTAAAATAATTCCTTATATAATTAATTAAATACATTTTTACTTTAAAACAATTTCCAAAACTAATTTCTCTAACAATATTATTTTAAAACCAAATCTAAAACTTTCAAATTTTATTCAAAAGCTATTTTTAAAAAAAAATTCGGCTTTCCAGGGAAGAATTTCTTTTTCCATTACAAAATGGTTCATTCCAATAAATTTAGAAATCCTCTCGATTTATTTTAAATTTACATTCCAAATTTGTAATTTCTTTCCATACCTTTTTAAAATAAATCAATATTTAATTCAAACACAAAATCATATTCCAATTTGATTTCCCTCAAATTAATTTCCCAATATCAAATCAATTTCAAATTGATTTCCTAGTTATTTCCAAAACACTAACCAAATTTCCAAATATCGATTCCTAAGGTTTATTTTAACTCCAACTTAATTCTCGAATCGATTTCTAAAATTTATTTCAACTATAAATTAAATTCCAAATTTAATTTCTAAATTTATTTCCTTTTGAAATAAATTTCTTTATCTCTTTTAATTATTTAAAATCCATATCTTAAATAAATTCTTCAACTATTTAACAACATTACTCGAAATTCCTTTACAAAAATATTTCCCATATTTTTGGAATTTATTCAATAAGTTTTCAAAGATAAAACTTTATCTATTTAAATTTCCTTCTTTTAAAATTCATCTGATTCCTTTGAGTGTATTCATTATAAATTTTCTATCCAAATTTCAAAATCAATTAACTATTTATTTCTGATATCCTATGATACCAAAAATATATTCGGCTGAATTACAGCCTTTACGGTTTCAATCACAAACATTCACACGAATTAAAAATAATCAACAAACAACATAAGCAATAAATTAAACATTGAGGAACCCAGTTGGATCCCTCCAACCTGTTTCCCTGCATCTACAGACGTTAGCACAATAATTAAATACCCATTCCACTTCAAGGTGGAATATCGCGGTATATGGGATTTATAAAATATTATCCGCTATTATGCGGCGCAATAGGGTCTCATCCGCTATATAATGTGGGAAATCAACAACTCCAAATACATATATAATACCAATGCCACTTCGAGGTGGAATATCGCGGTATATGGCTTCAATATAATAACATCCGCTATTATGCGGCGCATAGGGTCTAAACTAATGTAACTAATAATAAATAAATTATGCAAACACACAATCAATCAATTTTAATTTAACTATCACAATTCCACAACCAATCAATAACTGGAATTTTCAATTAAAATTTTGAGTGAGAAGATCTCACCTTTTTCTCACGCATGCAACCATTTTCCAATCCAGCTCATTTTCTCGAATTTCTTTGACCTTGTATAAATAATTTATACAATTTATTAATATTTGAAATGATCGAACAATTCATTTTTATTTTATAAAGTTTTATTTTATCTCAACAATTTAATTTCAAACAAATTTCCTTTAAAAAAATATATTTGAATTAACTGAATAATTTCTTACCATTAATAAATAAATTAACTAATATTTCAGTTTTAAACTAATTTCCTTTTATATAATTTTAATAAAATAACAATTTGATTTAAAGCTAACTTCCCTTTTAATTAAAATCTTTATTTAACCAAACACTAAATTTTAAAACTAAATTTCCTTTAAAAGTATTTTAATAAGCTTATCAATAAATAAATTTCCATATTGATTTAAAACAAGGATATTTTTATTGTCTTATAAATAAATTAAATCATTTTATTAAACAAATTAATCTGTATAAGGATTAAAAATTCTAATTATAACTTCTTTAACATTTTAAAATGTCTATCTTCAAAATCCTATCTATACAAAAATTAATTATTGTTTATTTAAAAATGGGCATGCATATAAATCAATTGCCATTTTTATTTGTTTATATTTTTACTTTGAACATATGTTTGTATATTTACTGTTTTAATCTTCACTGTTTGGCCCAATATTCAAAACAAAATTTATTTACTGCGTATTTATGTATTCATTTAATTCTAAAATAAAAATTTCTTTCATATGTATATATATAAAGTAAAAATCTGCATATATACTTTACTGTATTTTTTTCTTTTTATTGACAAATAAAATTCGTAAAAATATACTTACAGCCGAGTTTGAATCTCTTGAACGAAACCCTAGCTTCGCAAATCCCCACCTCGCCCCTTCATCGTGCTCGAGTTTGCGTGCCACCGAGCAAATGAAAATGCTTCGACCACGAATCGATCGAGACTCACCAAACTTGCCTCGATTGTTGCTTCGATCGACCTGCCCTACTGCTCGAGCTCGCGACGCCCTAAATGCCATAGTCAAAATCGTCGACCACCGAGCTATTCGAGCATTACGACATCACCGGCCTCTTCAATACTCAACTACGGCCGCACCAACCTCCTTGGCTTTCGAACGATGTGCCGAACATCCCTTATTCACTCGTGCTCGACGACCAGAGGAGTCGCGTCTAGGTCGCATACAAATATACGTCTTCGATTAGTTCATTGGTAGAAGAGGCAAAAACTACAGTGGACTCACGATTTTAGATTCGTTTCCCCTTTTTTATTTTCGCGTAATGAATTTGGGTATTTTGGCTTCGGCTATTGATTTCTGATTTTGGGTTTTATTTTTATATTTCGTTTTTTCTGAGATGAAGAGTTTCGCCCTTTTTCTTTTATTTATTTTATTTTCCAAAAAGAAGATGCGTGTTGAAAGAAAGGAGCACACGTGCATAAAAATCTCTGCCAAGTGTTTGAGAGGGAACGCCGGGTTGTTTGAGAAAGAATGTATATAATTTATCTTGCAAAGCATTATTATATTTTCAAATTTTAAATTTAAATCCAAATTGCTTTGATAAATGCAACTCAAAATCTCGATCTCCAATCGAGGCATGCCGCCAGGAATTCATAATGTTATACACCCATTCCGAACGCAATGGAAAAGGTTTCAGGTCCAAACTCGATCATATGGAGAAGATAGCGTTTTGAACCAGTTATTAAATTAAATTTCGATATAACTTTCAACGCGTTTATCAATCGTACGATCACACGACAACTCCGAATGCTACGAAAATTAAAATCCGATAATAATACAATATTATGGATCCACCAGGTTTCGTCGAATTCCGGGACTGTGCCTCGGAAGGCTTTGTTAAATATTGATTTAAACAATAAAATTTCAAATTGAACAAATCATTCCCAAATTCAATTCTGGAGCTTCTATTATCTTTAGTATTATCAATATGAATTTTACAAGCCTTTGAAATATTTTTATTCAGTTTAAAACTGAAGATTCAAATTTTTATACAACTTCAATAATTTAAATTCAAAAATTAAATTGCCAAATTCATTCTGATATTTGAAATTCAAGTTAAACTATCATTCAAACATTTAAAATTAATTAAATATTTCGATTTCAAATGTCCAAAATTCTGGGTCGTTGCATCCTTCCCCCTTAAAAGAATTTCGTCTCGAAATTACAAGTTAAGAAGAACGAACCTTAACCCGTGTAATATGTTTCAAACCAAACAGTTTTATCATCTTACCAAAACAAATCTTTTTATTTAAGACCCATTACTAATTCAATTAACTTTCCAAAATCAATCATAGATTCCAAATAACATTGTTTTCTCGATAATTCAAATTTAAATTTAAATTTCAAACTTTCAAAATTTTCTCCAAAATTTTCTAACACCCTAAATTTTCGAAATTTTTTGCCAGCGTCTCCTTTGCGTGGCTAACTCGGTACGACTACAAAATGGCACCATAGGCCCTCAAATCCCAAAAGAAAACAAAAGGCCAAGCGGCTAGACAAGAAAGTCACCAAATTTCATACTGAAATTGAAATACATACCTTTTTGTCGAGAAATTCAATTTTACCTTTAAAATCAAAATCCCAATTTATCTTTTTCCTGTAACACATATGTATATTCTGAATCTATAATATCCATTTTTATTCAATCTTGCATTTTCAATTTTATTTTAATTCAATTTACACTACAATTCTATTTGAATTCAATTTATCTTCTACTATGAATATTGAATTTTATCTTTCAATTATAACTGATTCAGGTTGTTATTTTAATTCAGTTTCATTCACTAATTTACTTCAGTTTTCAATTTGAAATCGTTTGTCGCTAACAATTTTTTTAAAAAAAAAATTCTAACTCCCAAAAATTTTGGAAAATTTTGGCAGTCTCTCCTTTGTACGGAGGAGATTTTGCAATTTGACAAAAGATATAAATATATATACATCGACCCACCCGGTCAGAAAAGCAAAAAACGGTTCTTATTTCCTATTTTTATTGCGTATGTGTACCATATTTAGCATTTTTAAACAAAGCGGTTTATTATTAGCATTTTAGCACGACCAAATCCAGCCAAACGACCTTCCTGCACCTGTATTTACTCAATTTAAACACATAAGTGACATATATAAGAAATTTATTCACATTTCACTTATTTCCAATAGTAAACACATAGTTTTCACAAGCAATATATTCAAAATAGTTCCCATAAGCAATTTATATGGTTCCGATACAAATTTAATTGCTTGTAATCAATTCACATACCATTTCTATTCAATTCAAGTGATTTACAACTTACTTACTTTCATTCAATTCATTTTTTAAGCGAAATGAACTCATATCAATTTCAATTGATTCAAAAATCAATTTGATTTGCTTTTATTAACTCTTAGAATTTTATACATACTCGTTTGCGTCAAACGACAACCATTTCTATGCAAATTTCGACGATATTCACTTAATAGAATATCCAGTCTAGTTTATAACTAATTTAAATTGATACAAACTCAATTTACTCTTTATTTTATTCCATTTCCAATTGATTCCATTCAATTCATTTTGCATTCCATATTCACATTCATTTCAATTAAAACCATTTCAAATTTCCAGTTTATTCTCCATTTAATAATTTAGAATATTTCCCAATCTCTAAATTTTACTTAAGAATTTTACCATTTATTTCTTAAGTTCAAGATAATTATTCTATACACTTCTTATATTTAAACTGGATTCCAAATTACATATGAATTCATTTTACCTTTTATTTATGAATATTGAATTCATATCATTTTGAACCATATTTAAATTTGTCATTCTTTTAATTAGTTTCGCTAACTAATTTTAATTCCTTTTTTAACATTTAGCTCCATTTGGTCCAATATTTACTTAAGTTATTTCAATTCAAAACTCAAGTTCATTTTTTTTTCTTGTAACACTTCCCAATTTAAATCCTTGATTTAATTTTCATTTATCAATTCCATTCCATCTACTAATTTAATTAGATTAGTTTTACTCACTTATCCATTTAAATTCCCATTCTCAATTCATCTCAGATTTATTTTATCAATAAACAGGAAATTTCAATTTATAAAACCCATTTATACATTCACATTACCAGTTTCATTCCATTAATGAATTTTATTCCAAATTATAAATTAGATTTAAAATTTACATTTACAAACTCATTTGTATTTTTACTTTCTTAGCTTTTGGTTTTGATTTCAATTTCTCATACAATGATGATAATAATCTAATATTCGCTTCCTAACAACCAAGCAACCATATATTATAATAATTCATAGAAAAATTATTTCTTTTATATAAAAAATAGTATTTGGTAAAATTATTTCATTTACCCTATTTTAAAACAATACCGTGTCTGTTTATCTTGTTTAAGAGTTTAGAAACCCCTATCGATAATAGTTGGCCAAACTGCACCGACCAGAATCTATAAACAATCAACCGATAAGTCAACACAATATAAAACAATTTATATTCACTAACAAATACGCGCTCATATCTATTATTACACTCAAACTCATTCTAGAGTACTACTGACTCTATCTCTAATGAGTAACACCTAACAGAGCCAAGGTTGTCGCTTAACCAATTGCTCTGATACCACATTGTAACGACCCGATTTTACGACGCCCGAAAGTCGACATTTATACGTTCACTGTATCAAATGCCACGCAATCGAATGCCGGAAAACCGAACCGCTAGGGTTTAAGAAGAAGAAGGTAAAAGAAGAATAGAAGCAATAACAGAATCTCACATTTCGCAGTGGAACAAATATAATAGATAAATAAATATCTTTAAACGGAATCACTATATCAGTTATTACATTACATCACATTACATTATCAGAGTGTACAACAATAGTAGAAGAAAATATAACATATACTAGTGATACGCTACGCCATCCAGCTTGCTCTTGATCTCCAAAGCAACTCCTGAATTCCAGAATGACCTGATAACCTAACTCTAGGCTGGCCGTGTGGAAAACTATGGGCACTCAGAGTTTAGAAAGGGAACAATAAACTCTAGGTCAGTTATGCGACTGGTGTGAGATCTTAAAAAAGTTATTCTTTAATAAAAGGAAAACAAAAGATTTTAAAAGAAATCCGCAATGCTTTTTAGAAAATGAAACTACCATAAGGCCTCCCGCCACACACACAATGCAATCGCATAATTGGAGGAGATTTCTCCTTATGATAGTCAAACATGCTTAATACGCAAAAATCCTTTCGATAATATTATTAGTGCATAGTGTAGAAAACATTTCGAAGGTATAATATAAATCTGAGCCAACATAGACATTTCGCACTATGCCTACTATAGCTACCATCTAAACAGTGGTGACCATCATAAGTAAATGGCAGGTTATATAACTAAAACCGTACTGGATTCGTATTGGGAATTGGATTTCCAACAAATGGTCAGGCCAAGGAACTTCCCATTTCCACATGGGTACGCCTCTAGATGGACGCCCCGAGAACCTAACCGGATCTCTGCCAACACAAGGCCGGGTTACCTCTGCAAAAATAGGTAACTACTACACGAATATGTCATCTTCCGGTTGTAAACAACCTTTATCTGAGGATCCTCAACAACAACAATCACAAAGTAATATATATTTGCGATATTCACAAAAGTTAAATATCTGGGCTCCATACCATGACATCACTTTTATCCAGAAGAAAATATACATAACCTAAGGGGCGCTACCCCCTATAACCTTGCTGCATTCTTCCTGTTTTGACCATTCCGGGGTGTGAGGTCCGACGAAGTCTCATCCACAAAGCTACGCTTTTGACAAAAGCCGTGCTTCGATCAAAAAATGATCAGCAGCACTTCGTATGCCACATTACCAATTTGGGAATGTATCACTAGTAACCATCAACTACATAATCTCTGAGCTCGTACGTCTCAGAGAAGGGTGTTAAGCTAAGAGAATAAATTCTCCGCCACCAACAGAAATGTATTTCATAGAAACCAGCTTTACATCTCAAAGTGTAACGTCAAACACACATCCATACAAGTCCGTTCCGGGATCGAACGGAACCAAAGGCACTTCAAAAGAAGCCCTTGCAATATGGATATTCACTAATCACGTCCGGAATCCCCATCACAAAGGGTGATAAAATCTCTATACCGGAGCAACTCGGTGCAGAGACATTCGACAGGTATCCTTTCGCTTTCGAAAATACCCGGTCTTCAACACCGTCTTCAAATGCAATCCCATTTCGTCGTATCGTTATTCGGAATGGGTTTTATGACACTATGTCCTCTCCCAGCTAATCCGAATAACGAGCGCTTATTTTAAAAATAAGTGTTACGTTTAGATTCAAACAAATCACAACAATTTCACTTTCATCTTTTAACAAAAGATCCATCACAACACAAAGGTTCGATGTGGGTTTCGAATATCCATTTGGAATTCCACTCCCGGTTGCATGGAAATTCAAATGCCGATTAAGGCCAATATTGATAGTCGGTTATTTAACTATCAATCATCATTCACAACAGTCACTGGTTTTCAAATGATTTTTTTTCCCAACTATTATTATTTTCAATATATCTTCGCAAGATAAAATTTTACACTTCAATCCTTTGAAAAATCAATTTCAAATCAATTTTTTTCCTTACGCGGAAAACATTCCCAAATATATATTCATTTCCACTGAAAATATGCCGATTTCAACTAATTTAAAATAATATAAAATACTTACTCAAAATATACTTGGAAACATTTAAAATAAACTATTTTAGAATATTTGCTTAAATATTAGTTATGAAAAATATTATACTACCATCTCATATAAAAATTCAGGTCCAAAACTAATTTTAAAATAAAATTAATAGATAGGTATAAATATTTAAATAACTATCTTCTAAATCAAATATCAATTTTAATCTTTAAAATAATTCCTTATATAATTAATTAAATACATTTTTACTTTAAACAATTTCCAAAGCTAACTTCTCTAACAATATTATTTTAAAACCAAATATAAAACTTTTAAATTTTATTAAAAAGCTATTTTTAAAAAAAATATTCGGCTTTTCGGGGAAGAATTTCTTTTTCCATTACAAAATGGTCCATTCCAATAAATTTATAAATCCTCTCGATTTATTTTAAATTTACATTCCAAATTTGTAAATTTCTTTCCACACCTTTTTAAAATAAACCAATATTTATTTCAAACACAAAATCAAATTCCAATTTGATTTCCCTCAAATTAATTTCCCAATATCAAATCAATTTCAAATTGATTTCCAAGTTATTTCCAAAACACTAACCAAATTTCCAAATATCGATTCCTAAGGTTTATTTTAACTCCAAATTAATTCCCGAATCGATTTCTAAAATTTATTTTAACTCTAAATTAAATTCCAGATTTAATTTCTAAATTTATTTCCTTTTGAAATTAATTTCATTATCTCTTTTAGTTATTTAAAATCCGTATCTTAAATAAATTCTTCAACTTTTTAACAACATTACTCGAAATTCCTTTATAAAAATATTTCCCGTATTTTTGGAATTTATGCAATAAGTTTTCAAAGATAAAACTTTATCTATTTAAATTTCCTTCTTTTAAATTCACCTGATTCCTTTGCATGAATTCATTATAAATTTTCTATCCAAATTTCAAAATCAATTAACTATTTATTTCTGGTATCCTATGATACCAAAAATATATTCGGCTGAACTACAGCCTTTACGGTTTCAATCGCAAACATTCACACGAATTAAAAATAATCAACACACAACATAAGCAACAAATTAAACATTGAGGAATCCAATTGGATCCCTCCAATCCGTTTCCCTGCATCCACAGACGTTAGCAAAATAATTAAATACACATTCCACTTCAAGGTGGAATATCGCGGCATATGGGATTTATAAAATATTATCTGCTATTATGCGGCGCAATAGGGTCTCATCCGCTATATAATGTGGGAAATCAACAAATCCAAATACATATATAATACCAGTGCCACTTCGAGTTGGAATATCGCGGTATATGGGTTTAATATAATAACCTCCGCTATTATGCGGCGCATAGAGTCTAAACTAATATAACTAATAAGAAATAAATTATCCAAACACACAATCATTCAATTTTAATTTAACTATCACAATTCCACAACCAATCAATAACTGGAATTTTCAATTAAAATTTTGAGTGAGAAGATCTCACCTTTCTCTCACGCATGCAACCATTTTCCAATCCAGCTCATTTTCTCGAATTTCTTTGACCTTATATGAATAATTTATACAATTTATTAATATTTGAAATGATCGAACAATTCATTTTTATTTTATAAAGTTTTATTTTATCTCAACAATTTAATTTCAAACAAATTTCCTTTTAAATAAAATATTTGAATTAATTGAATAATTTCTTACCATTAATATTTAAATTAACTAATATTTCAGTTTTAACTAATTTCCTTTTATATAATTTTAATAAACTAACAATTTGATTTAAAGCTAACTTCCCTTCTAAATAAAATCTTTATTTAATCAAACATTAAATTTTAAAACTAAATTTCCTTTAAAAGTATTTTAATAAGCTTATCAACAAATAAATTTCCATATTGATTTAAAACAAGGATATTTTTATTGTCTTATAAATAAATTAAATCAGTTTATTAAACAAATTAATCTGTATAGGGATTAAAAATTCTAATTATAACTTCTTTAACATTTTAAAATGTCTATCTTCAAAATCCTATCTATACAAAAATTAATTTATGTTTATTTAAAAATGAGCATGCATATAAATCAGTTGCCATTTTTATTTGTATATATTTTTACTTTGAACATATGTTTGTATACTTATTGTTTTATTCTTCATTGTTTGGCCCAATATTCAAAACAAAATTAATTTACTGCATATTTATGTATTCATTTAATTCTAAAATAAAAATTTCTTTCATATGTATATATATAAAGTAAAAATCTGCACATATACTTTACTGTATTTTTTTCTTTTTATTGAAAAATAAAATTCGTATAAATATACTTACAGCCGAGTTTGAATCTCTTGAACGAAACCCTAGCTTTTACTTTTTTGCAGTTTGAGAAAGAATGTATATAATTTATCTTGCAAAGCATTATTATATTTTCAAATTTTAAATTTAAATCCTAATTGCTTTGATAAAAGCAACTCAAAATCTCGATCTCCAATCGAGGCATGCCGCAAGGCGTTCATAACGTTATATGCCCATTCCGAATGTAATGGAAAAGGTTTCGGGTCCAAACTCGATCATATGGAGAATATAGGGTTTTGAACCAGTTATTAAATTAAATTTCGATATAACTTTCAACGCGTTTATCAATCGTACGATCACACGACAACTCTGAATGCTACGAAAATTGAAATCGATAATAATACAATATTACAGATCCAATGGAACAGGTTTCGTCGAATTCAGAGACTGTGCCTCGGAAGGCTATTTTTAAATATCGACTTAAATAATAAAATTTCAAACTGAACAAATCGTTCCAAAATTCAATTCTGAAGCTTCTATTATCTTCAGTATTATCAATATGAATTTTACAAGCCTTTGAAATATTTTTATTCAGTTTAAAACTGAAGATTCAAATTTTTATACAACTTCAATAATTTAAATTCAAAAATTAAATTGCCAAATTCATTCTGATATTTGAAATTTAAGTTAAACTATCATTCAAACATTTAAAACTAATTAAATATTTTGATTTCAAATGTCCAAAACTCTAGGTCGTCACATTTCGTGAACGAAATACTTTTTAGATGGGAGAATATAATGCCCTATAAAATAAATGATAAATAAACAAATTGGATAAATTAATTTAAATAAGATAGGGGCAAAATAGGAAATTTTGTAAAATTCCAAATTTAACCACGAAAGTTATGTTGTTGCATTTGTTGAAATTTTCTAATCCATTTTCATATATAATATGTTGAAAAAGGAGCTCAAACGAGAAAGTTATGAACGTTTGAGGTTTCGAATTTCAATTCATTTGAATAGAATTCAAATTCAAATAAATAATAAATAATAAATTCCTAAATTTGAAATTCAATAGTTAACAGTGTTATACTGTGGGGTTAAGTAAACGTTCAAATTAACGTTAAATAATAATTAACGAAGAAAAGAAAAATAAATTAATGGCGATCAAGATGTTCTCAAAATAAGGGGTTCGGTCGACCCCTGACCTACGACCAGTCGACCGCTAGCAGTCGATCGGTGGGTGAAGCCGGTTGACCGACGAAGCTCAGCGGTAGCTAGGGTTTGTGCAATATTTAACTTCTGTATTTTATTATTTTAAACTGACTTAAATCCGAAGGTTCTGGTGCATTCCAACCACTATAAATAAGAGCCTAGCCCCCTTACTTTTATTCATAAAATATTTTGGGAACATTAGTGAAGCTCTGTCGGTTCTCTTTGTAGATTTAGAAAACTCCATTTTAGTTTCAGTTAAGAAATCCAATGTATCTATCCTTGTTTATTGTTTATTTTCTAAACTTCTTCTCCTCCAAACCTCTAATTTTATGAATCTAACATATATACAAATCTTTTGCTGCATATATATAAAAAAAAAGATTTGAAGGTGATTATTCTAGGCATGTCAAATCCAAGAAGGAGGCAAAGCTGAGGACCTACTATGAGTGAAAATCTTAGTTTTTCAATTTTAATGATTGAATAGAATGATTTGGATTTGATAATGCCTAGGGAGTTTTGAATTACAAAAACATCACAATAAAATTCCCAAAATTTCCCTAAAGCAAAATGTCAATTCATATATTAGAATCTTAATTGTTTTGTATTAAAATAATAGAGTTTTTGTAGATTTCACAATTTATGCGTTTCACCTCCTTTTACACGTCTTATTCTTTTTCTTTGGATCCGATTAAGGGATTTGACTAAGATTGTGTGCAGGGTAGGAATTCTTATTCATAGTTTGCATCGCCTATTTCTACAAATTAAATAGAAATTCCCTTGTCTAATTTCGTATAAAAGAAGTTGAATAGAGCATAAAGTTAATTAAATTGCAAGTTTCCATTATTATTGATTTATTCCATTGTTTAAATATAAGATGAGTTGGATTCTAAGTACAAATCTATTGATTAGATTTTGGAATATTAGATTTATGGTATATATTATTGTGGAAATAAGACTTGTATAATTTTGTAAGATTTGACATTTAATACATTTGTTTAGAGCATAATCCCCACAAGCATTGAAATCAATAAATGCATATTTATATATGTAAACTAGCGCAGATAATGTACAATTATAACGTGTTTGGCAGAATTAATCAGGTTAATAGTTATTATTTAAATCCCACTTAATAAAGTAATTAATTGTAGGGATTTCTTATAAATCCTAAATAATTAATATGGTGAGATGTGTGATAATATGCTTAGAGAGCGTTAAGAAATATGACTAAGTTATAGAGATACGATGAAACGACACACAAATTTATCAATTTGATAAATTATATTAATTTTGATATATCCAAATATAGATTATTTTTCATAAATAATCAATTTTTAAGTGATAAGTAATAATAATGAACTTATTTTGGAAAAATGTTCATAAAAATACTTCCTTTTGAAAGAAATATCGATAAAACGGCCGAAAACCGTTTTTATCGATCATTTTATCGATAAACAACTCTATAATCATAAAATGTCGTACACGGAACTAGATAAATATACTTATTTTTATAATTGAACAAGAATATAAAATAAAAAAATTATTTTATTTTTGGAAAATAAAAGTATTTATGCCATCATTAGTAATGGCCTTATATCTAATAATTGATTTATGATTTTAAATTAAGATTTAATGATTTAATAATTATAATAATTATTCAGATAAGTGTTTTTAAATGATAGTAATTCATTTTAAGTAGTTATAAAGTTATAATAAATGATTTATAATAGTTTTATAAAGATATATATGTTGAATTGAAAAATATAAGAAATTGATATTGCTTTATCGGTATAATAGAATTTTTGTAAATAATTGTTAATATTGACTTATACGATTTTATAATTCAAATAATATCATTTTTATTAATTTAAAATGATTATAAATTTATTTTCAAATTTTGTTTACGTATATATGTAATTTAAATTATAAGTAAAAATGTGACCGGTAACTAGTTTCCCGATTTTCAACGGTTTAACAAACAGAAGCTGTTCGAAAAATTTTGCAACCTTATTTATATGTCATGTACACAAATCTAACATGTATATGTACACATGAACATATATACACAAACAAATATACAAATATATTTACATATAAACATATATAAGAAAAAATCTAAGATATTTCCTAAATACATAGCCTTTAAGCAAGCTTAAGTTAACTAAGGACATGAATGGATCACTTGGAAGGGAATGAAGTGATATAGGCACATGGGAAGGAGGGGTAACGTGGGGAACATAATGAATATGGAGGAGGTGGGTGCACATGGTGATGGTGATGGATAATGATGATGTTTTGGATATTTTTTTCACTTCGTTGTCCTATAAATGCAAGAATCCATTCGCTCCTTCATTCACTCATTTCTTCATCTCCATCCTCTTCTTTCTTTAGCTTTTTAATAGCTTTGATCTTAGTGAAATTGCGAAGAAATAATATCAAAGAGAAAATAAAAATATATATACACATATATATGTTATCATTCGACCTCAAAACCAAGTGCAAACACCTCCCCTTCCCTCTACTACTCGCCTCACCCCTATATCCCAAGCTAAGGCCGAGAACTACTCATCCAAGGTCAAGGGTGAGAGCACCAAAGAAGGAGGAAGCAAGTTGGGGAGTTCTGGAGCAAGGAAAAGAGGAGGAATTGCTGCTGAAGCGCTACCTAAATTGATTCTGGAAGCTACGGAAAAGTTTGGTGGAGTGGATAAAAATAGTGAGTACTCAATGTTTATTAAATAATAAATAATCTCTATAACTATTTTTAAGTATGATAATATGACTAATTAATCTCTTAATGATTTGTATGAATGTTTGATAACTTAGTTGATTATATAGTTGATTATATGGATGATTTTATGGTTGATAATTTGGTTGTGATAATAATAATGGTTAATTAATACAAAATTAATTCATATAATATGTGTATGAAGTTTATTGAGCCTCTTAATGGTTTTAAGAATATAAAAAGGTTGAAAATGATTATTGTAATAATATAATATTTCGAAATGATTTAAAAGTGAAAAAGAGATTTAATTTGGAAAATATTGGTTTAAATGGTTGAAAATGGTTTATAAATGTCCTATAAACCAAAAACCAATTTGGAGAAGTTTTAACAAATAATGAATTTGGAGTCAAAAATTGAAGCGTCGCGTAACGGTAGTTCGCGATTTCGCGCTATAAAAGTCAAACGAGTATATAGAATGGAATATAGCTTAGAATTCTTCAAGATAATAATTTTTCGAACTATTATATTCGTTGTTTTTAAAAAATATACAATATAGATATTTCGATAAGTAGATTTTGAAATATGAGTAAAATAAGTTTTTTGGAAAAATCGCAATTTTGCAGTTCGGAATCCATAAAAGGATTTCTTTGAAAATGATATTTTAAAATTGTTTGAAAATATGAAATAAATTTTAAAAATCTTTTAAAATATTTTAAAAGTGAATTGAGTTATAAATATGAATTTTCAAATGATAGAAAAGTCATTTCGACCAATATTGTTTAAAAAGCACTTTCTATGGCATTTTTTTGCAGCACTTTCCTATAATTTTGAAATATAGTTTTAAACGAAACCGTTCTTTTTCAAATCTTTGTAAAGGTTATTAAGTGATTAATAAAGTATTTTAAAGGTAATTTGAAGGATTTATGTAATGGTTATATAAATGACTAAAAGTTAGTAGAATATGTTAAATGATTAACTTGGCCGCCTTATGAGTGATAGAGAGATAGTGTCTAGGCTTGAGTTTGGAAAACCAGTTTCCTGCTCTCCCTGACTATCTTGACTAGCTTGACTAAGGAGATGGTAAATTTGATTTACTCGGATCAAATTTTTCCAAAGTATAAAGGATAAAATTTTCCAAATTTAAACAACTTGGATTTTATGAAGATAATCTTCTTATATTTGGTGTTAAATCCCGAAGAGGGAGCTCATACTATTCATGGAATTTAAAAGGTGATTTCGTCGTTATCCATCTAGAGCACTTATTGAATATGGGAATTGATATTGCGTAGAATTAGATGATTTCTACAGATTATGCTCACTTAACATTTACTGGTTTTGGATTAACATCCTAGATAACATGGTTTTAACTCAATCAAAATTTTGAGTTTTGAATTTAGAAATCTTTGTTAAGATTTAAATGAAATGATTTGGAAATATTTTCCTAGTTGAAAAATGAATTAATTTAGAATCATTCCAAAATTCAAAAAGGTTTTATTAACAAAAAGGATTTGATAAGTGAGGCCTAATGATTCTGTATAGTATTAAGAACATAAATGGAATATTTTGAAATAATATGTCTCTCTGAAATATTTATGAATGAATAAAAAGATGAATTGAATGATGATTGATAATCACACACGAACTTAACATCTTTTTAATCGATGATTGGTTCAGAGGAACTGGGGTCAGATTTGGGTAACTCCTATCTGAAAACTACTTTGAACCAATGTATACGTTCAGAAGTGAAGACATGATAATGATAATTTTTGAAGATGGAGATCTTCATGATGTAGGGTTGCTTGCCACTAATCCTATGGGGTGAAATTTACCATAACATATATTTATGGTGGTAGTAGTGCTCTATTATGAAAATCTCTAATTACAAGGACAATCGCTACTAATCCTAGGGATAATTCATGAATGGATGTGGTAGAAGGAGTGCCTACGGTTTTGTTCGGTCCTAGAACGAACTTGTGTGGATGATTGTCTGACATTGCATTTCTATGATCACAACGTTGACTTTTACAAACGTACATTCGTTTGGTGGCGGAGAAGGAAACTTCTCTTAGCTTAACACGAGACGTACGAGCTCAGAGGTTGTATGTTCCTGAAAGTAGATAGTGATCGAGGGAATGGCAATGTTGCATTCAAAGTGGTGTAGGATCTAGATTAACCCTAGAGGGGGGTGAATAGGGTTATAGCAAATTTTCTCGAATTAAACGTAAAAACAAACTGTAGAAAAGTAAATATGTTGAAAAGTAAATCACACACAAAATTTACCCAGCTTCGGCAACCCCTGCCTACTGCTGCATTCCCAGATTTCTATTAAAATTAAATAGTCTCCCGCTTACAAACACTCTAACAGACTCGCAAACCCTGCTACCGCCTATAGAGTTTTGCAAACTTGCAAACCCTGCTTACTGAACTAATCCTAACTAGACAATCTGACACAACCTAAATCCTAGGTGGTGATTTACCAAGATATGATTCAAAAAAACAGACTTCAAAAATAAAAATAAGAGCAAAAGTAACTAAAAAACTTGAGTACAACTTTCTTTTTTCTTTTTCCCTTAGACAAACAACCCGGCCCCAAAAGAAAACACGGCCACTTCCCTCTCGATGCAATTTAGGGTTCTGAAAAATGGCGGCTTTCGTTCCTCTTTGTAACTGAAATTAGGGCTTCTGATAATTCAGCCCGAACCACTTTTAGTTCCTTCGTTCGTTTATGGTGGCCGTTCCTCTTGCAATTCAATTAGGGCTTTCATACTTTTAACCAAATTAGGGCTTTGAAATAATATTTGAAGTCGTGCCTTTGTTGATCGATTAATGGATATTTCCGTGTGCTTCGTTCTCTGTTGATCGCTCTTGGCCGCTTCTATTTTATCGAGTTCACTATTTGCTTCGGTATGTAATTTCCCTGTTTGTGCTTTTCTGATTTTCGTACTCGAACTCGATGATTATATGCCGATGATGATTGTTGCAATTTATAGGATTTGTAACCCTTGAGTTTCGTTCGTATAAAATATGTTTGAATTTGTCTTGGCCGATTGATGTTGCTTGGATGCTCGTGATTATTTCTGACTTGTTCGTAATCGTATATTCTTCGTTACTTGAATTCCACGACATTGATTTCGACTCCTTGGTCATCACGTTGTTGACTACGGCTTTGATTTTCTTTTTCTGTTGACTTGCTTGGTTAAAAACACGGCTTTGACTTGGTCGACTCCTTGATTGCAACTTGTTCGGCTCCGATCATTTTTCTGTTGACTGACATTGATACTGCCATATTGATGCCTTTGTTGTTTGCATTAACTTCATTCACGTATCTGCTGGCTTGACTCTGTTTTTGCTGTAGTCGAGTAGTATCCAGTGTTTACTTTGAGCATGTTGCAGTGTTCATTCGTGTTGTATTTGCCTGTTCGGTCTTGTGGCACTGTTTACTGTCATGTTCGCTGTGTCACTTGTATACTGAGTATTGCTGAGTCTTTGGATTTGTGCATCACCATACATCTGCTGCAATCCATTTGTTTGTTTGTATATACCACTTGCTTTTGTTCATTCCACTGGTATACCTGGTGCATTACTTGACTTGTTTTATTGTCATTGCATCTTTGCACTGTGTTTTTGGTGTTGGCCTTCATTTTTGAAACTCTGTTTTGTACTGAGTCTTGATATCATTTGCTTCTACACGCTTGTAGTTGTGTAGTTGCACTGCACTGTTGCCTTGAGTAGTTGTTGACTGCATCACCATATATCAGTTATACTTGTTGCAGTCCTGTCCACTGCCTTGTCCTGTTGCACATGCTTACAATTGAATTGAGTTATTCTCGAGTATGATACTTGGTCGTACTGATCATATGGTCATGTTGCCTTCAGTTGCTTGTATTAGCTTGTTGTTGTTGACTAGTGCATGAGTTGAAGTCTATGCACTGACTTGTGCTTCTGGCTTCACTTCTGATCTGATGCACTCGAGTATGTACTGCATATTTGTTTGCTATGACTTCATATAGTAGCTGAAATTGCTCGAGTTGCTTGATAACATCCATTTTGTTGATCGAACTTGTCTGGAGCTTCTTGTCTAGTTTGATTGCTTTATAGCCTCTAGTCGTTCTCTTCACTGCAACCATATTATTATTGCACATTTATATTGATTACGGGTTGCACTATTTTAATATGATTTGTACATTGAGTTGAATCTAGTTTAAACGCTCGGGTTTGACTTTGTGCTCATGTCGAGATTTTATTTATATTGCACCTGAGTTGAACCCGTCCTTTTATTTTGGGTTTGACCTTGTGCTCACCTGTCCGTGTAACATTATCAAGTGTATATCGGTGTGCACGGCTTGTGGCATGTACAGTGATACACTGTGCATGTCACATTGTTCGTGTACGAAGAATTCAAATGTAAATGATGACGAACAACCCAAATAACTGAGGCAAATAATATTTTCAAAATCCATCTTTTATTTTATATTGCAAAAATATTTCTTTTTCAATTTTACTGCGTTAGTGAATATTTTTGCAGATTGCTCAGATGTGGAATTCTAACTGGAATGAAGTTGAAGATGATCTACGAGTGTGAGTGATATGTAGTGAGGAATTTATGTAAATATGAAATTGTGATGTAATTAGAATCAAAATTGTATATATATAGTGAGAGCTTGGATTTGTACTATCCAAAATTGTAATAAATATTTGTTTGAATAAAATTTCTGTTTGAATTCAAATTCTGTGTAATTTATTTTATTCAACAAATATTTATTTAATCTATGAAAAATAAAATAGTACATTAACAAATACATTTTAATTAATATATATATATATATATATGTTTATTATCATCAAACAAAAATCATATAAGCGCATATTCAACAATCTCCCACTTTTGATGATAACAAACATATATTTAAGATTTTGACTGTGTTAAATGTATTTGATCAGTGATATACTTTAATTGCTCCCCCTATTTAAATGCTTCCTCTCTATATGATGCTCCCCCTACATATATGCATACAAATAGAAATATATAAATGAGCCTAGATGCAAATGGAAAATTATTTGACCTTTGCTTGATTTTATTTGACAAAATCTTAACTTTTCTCTCCCCCTTTTGTTATCAGCAAAAGAATAATAGTGTTAGAGAAAATAGAGATAAAGTGATCGATATTAATCCAACATTAAAACTCAATTTGAATAAATATTAAACTTCAATAAAAATCAAACAAAAATCATAACTACCCTTTTTAGGCGCATATTCCACTTTTAGAATGATGGAAATGATGTTCTCATATAAAATCATACAGTTGTATCTACTTATGGTACATTTATATCAAGAATTTGAATATCTACTAATCATGCATAACCGTTAGGACTTTTAAATGAGATTAGTAGTATTCCAATTTAATTTTAAAAATGAATTCAAGTATCTTCTAACCACGCATGACCGTGAGGACTTTTAAATGGGATTAGAATCAATTTGTTTATTTAATAAATCAATTTTGATATGCGTTCCATACATGCATAACCGTAAGGACTTTTAAATGAGCATGGAAGCACATAACAAATTCCAAGTAATTCACCCATGCATAACCATGAGGACTTTTAAATGAGAGTGAATACTTTGGTATTTATTTATTTTTGCTTAAAATGTAAAATGAAAAACGAATGATCCCTGATTATAGTACCACATATCGACAAACTATATTGAATTTTGATAAACAATGGTCGATAGAAATATGATAAAAATAGAAATGGTCATGAAATCTTTACCCAACAAAAAGTTTTTAAAACTCTTGTTTGAATTCCTAAAGAAATTTTTCAAATATACTGTCTTGAGTAATGTATGTTAAATATCAACACTCATCATCTTTTCAATCAGTATTTATCTTTTTGATAATTAGTAGGGAGTCGGATTAGTTAAAATTTGTCATTTAAAATCAAATAATTTTTTTTCAAAATGACTAATCTGAAAATAGGGTCAAAAAATGATTTTCTCGAAGGGGTTATATGAGAAAAAAATTCTACTATTTGAAAATTATTTGTAATGAAAAATATGCAGATATTTTCTTTGAAAAACGATGCAGTTACTAAATGTCTCACCATAAATCACGTTCAACTAGTAAGTTTTCTGTCAACTAGATTACCAGTATGATCTGCATCTGAATTTCTCTTTCACTTCAAAACATCACTAATTAAATTTGATAGACCAGACCATGAAGTGTGCATAAAAACTCAAACAGCATTTTAAATGGCATTCTCTTGAATTTGGATTGAAGTCGTGTAAATAATCAGAAAACCGTGAATATAGAGTTAGCCGTATTATAACAAAAAATATTATCATCCAACAAAACACTATTTTTAATCCAAACTAATATATATGAAGTAAATCCAAGAATCTAGAGAATATAATTGGCCAACTATGTTGAACAAGTCAGAATCAAAATCATCATATTTACAACATCTCAATATTGGCTGATTTCATTTAGAATACGGTGCAGATTATCACATTTAATACATCGATCAAATAAATATACCTTCACCTGTTTTACCTTTACGATAATTTTTCGTTGTTGCCCATTGTGATACTGTCACCTTTGTACTAGGCTAAGGAACTTTTGCATTGTTGCCCGCTGTGTTTCTGGAACAGCCAAAATCCAGAGAACACTGTTGTTGTTCCTTAGCCTGCCACCATACCTACACGATGAAAGATTTTTGTGACTTATTTGTTTTTATAGGTCCATGATTGTTAGTGGCAGAAGCATTGTGAAAAAACAATCCCTTTGGAACCCAAACTTGTTTAGTCCTTTTATTCTTGTTCCAATAGACATGAAATTTGTTTGTAGAATTCTTAGGAGCCCAAACTTGTATAAATTTTGTGTTCTTGTTCCTATAACTACAATTTTCAACACGATGTCCAATTATTTCACATCTAGCAAAGACACTCTTGCCTTTTGCATTATCATCAGCTTGTGTTTTCCCAAAGTCTAGTCCTTTTCTGTTGTTAGCAAAAATTTGATTTTCCAATAACATGTTGAATGATTTTTCTCCTCTTGAAAAGTTATTCAGAGATTTCTCAAGATTTTGTACTTTGGTTTTTAGTGTTGTGTTTTCAGTTACAAGTGAGGTGCATCTATTTATAAAATCCTTTTTTCTAGTGTCAATGGTTTCCTTAAGACTCAAGTTTTCTTTTTCAAGATTCTCAAAGCTATTCTTAAGTCTTGATAATTTTGAATCTAAAATTTTACATTTTTTACAGTCTAGATTTTGAATATTTTCAAGTTCAGTTTCTAACCTAGAATTTTCATGGACAAGTTCTCTCCTATCAGATTTCAGTTTTTTAATTTTAGATTCAAGAGTATCAACTATTTTAGTAAGATCACAATACATCAAAGCAAGTTCTTTATAAGAATAGTCACCTCCCTCACTAGATTCCTCTGAGCTTGCTTCTGAAACTGATTTTGCCATAAGACACAAGTTAGCCTCCTCTGAGCTATTATTTGAAACTTCCTCTCCTTCTTCATCATCCCAAGTCGCTGCAAAGGCCTTCTTCTTCTTTTTCTTTCCTTTGTTGTTTTTGAGAAGTGGGCATTGTTGTTTGACGTGGCCAGGTTTCTTGCAGTTAAAGCACGTCAGTTCATTATCGGAATTGTCAGAATTTTTTGACCTATTACCACTTGTTTTCTTCTTGCGTGGCCTGAATCATGACCATTTTCTAAGATTATTGACAGCCATTGCAACCTCTTCAATTGGATCTTCTTCTTCTTCATCGCTCTTTTCTTTGCTCTTTAAGGCAATCGTCTTCTTCTTTGATTCGGAGTTGTTGCGTTCCTCCTTTGCTTTTAGCTCAAGCTCATATGTCATCAAGTTGCCGATCAACTCCTCCATGCTTAGTTTACTCAGATCTTTCGATTCTTGTATTGTTGTGACTTTTGCCTCAAAGCTCATCGGTAAGACTCATAGCACCTTCCTCACAAGCTCTACCTCAGTGAATACCTTCCCAAGCGCTCTAGCATTGTACACCAAAGTTGAAAAGCGTCCAAACATGTCCTTTATGCTCTCGCCTTTGTCCATCACAAAGTTCTCATATTCATGCTGAATAGGGCTAGATGAGATTCCTTGACTTGAGAAGTTCCTTCATGTGTCACCTCCAAGGTATGCCAAATTTCCTATGCAGTTTTACAATGAGAAATTCTATTAAATTCAGTCTTATCAAGAGCACAGATCAAAGCATTCATGGCTTTAGAATTTGTAGTTTTTAATTTCTTATCGATACCATCCCACCTATCCTTAGGTTTAGGAATCTCAGTATCACCAACAGTTATAGTGGGAGATTTATAGCCAGTTTCAATAATGTCCCAAACATCATAATCAACAGAACTAAGATAAATACCCATCCTAACTTTCCAATGAGCATAATCGTTCCCATTAAACATGGGTGGCCTAGCAATAGATTGCCCCTCAGAAAAAGCATTATTTGGTGGATTCATGACTCTAGAGTTAAAGAAAAATACCGCGCTCTGATACCACTTGTAGGATCTAGATTAACCCTAGAGGGGGGTGAATAAGGTTATAGCAAATTTTCTCGAATTAAATGTAAAAACAAACTACAGAAAAATAAATATGCTGAAAAGTAAATCACACACAAAATTTACCCAGCTTCGGCAACCCCTGCCTACTGCTGCATTCCCAGATTTCTATTAAAATTAAACAGTCTCCCGCTTACAAACACTCTAACAGACTCGCAAACCCTGCTACCGCCTATAGAGTTTTGCAAACTTGCAAACCCTGCTTACTGAACTAATCCTAACTAGACAATCTGACACAACCTAAATCCTAGGTGGTGATTTACCAAGATATGATTCAAAAAAACAGACTTCAAAAATAAAAATAAGAGCAAAAGTAACTAAAAAACTTGAGTACAACTTTCTTTTTTCTTTTTGCCTTAGACAAACAACCCGGCCCCAAAAGAAAACACAGCCACTTCCCTCTCGATGCAATTTAGGGTTCTGAAAAATGGCGGCTTTCGTTCCTCTTTGTAACTGAAATTAGGGCTTCTGATAATTCAGCCCGAACCACTTTTAGTTCCTTCGTTCGTTTATGGTGGTCGTTCCTCTTGCAATTCAATTAGGGCTTTCATACTTTTAACCAAATTAGGGCTTTGAAATAATATTTGAAGTCGTGCCTTTGTTGATCGATTAATGGATATTTCCGTGTGCTTCGTTCTCTGTTGATCGCTCTTGGCCGCTTCTATTTTATCGAGTTCACTATTTGCTTCGGTATGTAATTTCCCTGTTTGTGCTTTTCTGATTTTCGTACTCGAACTCGATGATTATATGCCGATGATGATTGTTGCAATTTATAGGATTTGTAACCCTTGAGTTTCGTTCGTATAAAATATGTTTGAATTTGTCTTGGCCGATTGATGTTGCTTGGATGCTCGTGATTATTTCTAACTTGTTCGTAATCGTATATTCTTCGTTGCTTGAATTCCACGGCATTGATTTCGACTCCTTGGTCATCACGTTGTTGACTACGGCTTTGATTTCCTTTTTCTGTTGACTTGTTTGATTAAAAACACGGCTTTGACTTGGTCGACTCCTTGATTGCAACTGCTTCGGCTCCGATCATTTTTCTGTTGACTAACATTGATACTGCCATATTGATGCATCTGTTGTTTGCATTTACTTCATTCATGTATCTGCTGGCTTGACTCTGTTTTTGCTGTAGTCAAGTTGTATCCAGTGTTTACTTTGAGCATGTTGCAGTGTTCATTCGTGTTGTATTTGCCTGTTCGGTCTTGTGGCGCTGCTTACTGTCATGTTCACTGTGTCACTTGTATACTGAGTATTGCTGAGTCTTTGGATTTGTGCATCACCACACATCTGCTACAATCCATTTGTTTGTTTGTATATACCACTTGCTTTTGTTCATTCCACTGGTATACCTGGTGCATTACTTGACTTGTTGTATTGTCATTACATCTTTGCACTGTGTTTTTGATGTTGGCCTTCATTTTTGAAACTCTGTTTTGTACCGAGTCTTGATATCATTTGTTTCTACACGCTTGTATTTGTGTAGTTGCACTGCACTGTTGCCTTGAGTAGTTGTTGACTGCATCACCATATATCAGTTATACTTGTTCCAGTCCTGTCCACTGCCCTGTCCTGTTGCACATGCTTACAATTGAATTGAGTTATTCTCGAGTATGATTCTTGGTCGTACTGATCATATGGTCATGTTGCCTTCAGTTGGTTGTATATATGCATTAGCTTGTTGCCGTTGACTAGTGCATGAGTTGAAGTCTGTGCACTGACTTATGCTTCTGACTTCACTTCTGATCTGATGCACTCGAGTATGTACTGCATATTTCGTTTGCTATGACTTCATATAGTAGCTGAAATTGCTCGAGTTGCTTGATAACATCTATTTTGTTGATCGAACTTGTCTGGAGCTTCTTGTATGGTTTGATTGCTTTATAGCCTCGAGTCGCTATCTTCACTGCAACCATATTATTATTGCACATTTATATTGACAACGGGTTGCACTGTTTTATTATGATTTGTACATTGAGTTGAATCCAGTTTAAACGCTCGGGTTTGACCTTGTGCTCATGTCGAGATTTTATTTATATTGCACCTGAGTTGAACCCGTCCTTTTATTTTGGGTTTGACCTTGTGCTCACCTGTCCCTGTAACATTATCAAGTGTATATCGGTGTGCACGGCCTTGTGGCATGTACAGTAATACACCGTGCATGTCACATTGTTCGTGTATGATGAATTCAAATGTAAATGATGACGAACAACCCAAATAAGTGAGGCAAATAATATTTTCAAAATCCATCTTTTATTTTATATTGCAAAAATATTTCTTTTTCAATTTTACTGCGTTAGTGAATATTTTTGCAGATTGCTCAGATGCTGGATTCTAACTGGAATGAAGTTGAAGATGAACTACGAGTCTGAGCGATATGTAGTGAGAAATTTATGTAAATATGAAATTATGATGTAATTAGAATCAAAATTGTATATGTATAGTGAGAGCTTGGATTTGTACTATTCAAAATTGTAATAAATATTTGTTTGAATAAAATTTCTGTTTGAATTTAAATTCTGTGTAATTTATTTTATTCAACAAATATTTATTTAATCTATGAAAAATAAAATAGTACATTAACAAATACATTTGAAATTTTATATATATATATATATATATATATATATATATATATATGTTAATTATCATCAAACAAAAATCATATAAGCGCATATTCAACAAGTGGAACCTGTAACGACCAAAGTGTAGCTTTGCAAAAAGCAAAGCATGGCTTTGTAGACCATAGCCTCATGAGCCTCACATCCTAAGAATGGTACGGGATACTATGTGGTCTGAAGGACATATTTTCGGGTTATTATTGAGGAAAGATGTCCCTGTAGGCACTTGTTGCCATATTATATGAATGGACAGATATTGGAGCCTAATGAAGATCTTGTAAAGCCTAGCCGAGTAATACTCTGTTCCACAGTAGTATAACAGCATAGTTCGGAGGCTGACGGAGATGGTGTAAATCCATGCGGAAACCATGTGTTATACGTGGATTTTCGGGTCTCAATGGTCATCGTGTTGGAAATCTAAATCCAATACATTGCCTTCACGGTTTTGATTATAGAACCTACTTTTAAAAAGTAGCTAGTAAGTCGTCAAATTTAATCAATATAACAATTTCGGCTATTTTGATATATTATTTGAAAAGTATTTTCAATGGAATGTCATTAGAAATATTATCAAATTATTTTTGTTCAAAAATGTTTGGTTATCATAAGGTAAAAAACACGTTCGTATTTATCTGTATGTGTGGTCTTATGAGTACCCTTATTTTTAATGGTTTTAAACTGGCATCAATTTATAAACCGAACTGGTTTATCTAGCCTGATCTCGGTATTTTTAATACCCGCATCAAATCCGAGTAGTTTCAGGTTTAGTTGAAGATGCTTGGAGTCCCTAGAGGAGAGTTGGAAATCTTCATCTATGTGTAGTCGTATTCTATTATCCATTGCATCTATTACATTTGTTTTTATTTTTCAGCATTTATAAGGGCAGGATTTATAGCTGTCCATGTTGAATCTAGGTTAGACTTTGATATTGTATTTAAAATTTTCCAGTGTAAGATTATTGTTGAAATAATATATGTTATTTCATTCATGCAAGATTCTGTTATATCTTTACTTTCTTTTTCCCATAACAATCAGGCTTTCCGCCACTTGGATTTGCAGCACATGAATTCCGAGGATGTATTAGCATCGATATTCAAGGGTTGAAATTCCAGGATGTTACATGCGAGGGTCAGTCAAAAGCATATAGTACTCTACCCAACTAATATGGCTACTAGGATTTTGATTTTAGGGCTGATGTGAAACATCGCCTATAATAAGTAACTATGGATGACATGAGGTTGGTCCCAATTCTTTAGGGTAAATCTACCTAGCTATTTTCGTTAACAGTTCCTAGGAATAGTCGAACTAATGTGAGACATCTCGTTGGGTACGGGTCACAATACAAAGGACCTTCTCTGAGGATAGAGGTATTATGTACTTGTTTTAGGGCCCATCTCTTTCCTTTATATGAAGTATTAAATGGTCGAAATTGGGTTTAGGCTTGGTTGATGATATGTCGAAAAGTACCATTTCAACTAAAGTATTAAATGTCCGAAGAGATTTCGTGCAATGTCAGCTAGACAGATATCTGTGTAGATTCTGCCTTGGGAATAGGTAGGGAGTGCCTATCTCAATTGAGGTCTTAAATGGTTAGAGTTTTCCTATTTTCCACTAAAAGGTATTAAGTGGCTTTGGTACTATTTTCACGTTGATAGAAATTAGTAATAATGGTTATGGGATTGGATAATACGAAGGACCTACTTTGAGGATTGAAGGTATTTAGTGGTTGTTTAATTGCCTCCTTCTTTCCCTTATATGAAGTATTAAATGGTTTTGAATATTGTTTAAATGCGAAAGACGTATCCTTATTTAAATTATACTGCCCAAGTACTGATATAGAAAAGCTCGAGATTTCTATTCACTGCTCATTGTTGTTCTGACTCTCTCCTCATTACCACATGGGTTAGGGAAGGAGACGATGATAAAGATGGAGATGACGATGAGAGAAGCTTGTAGTAGTAGTCTATTTATCTATTTATGTTATTTTATAATGTACCCATTTGAAGATGATAATGTATTTTTGGACATGGTTATGTAATGGTTATTGTTGACATTATATTTTAGTTTTGTGACAATTGGAATTTTTAATAAAATGGGCACTGTTTATGATATTATATTGTATCCTTTCTTTACGAGTTCTGAATGAATAGATAAATAGTTCTGTATTGTCATTTTTAGCAACTAACAACCAATTTTGGAATGCGTCTAAGTTTCGATGGGCCTTTTCTAGGTTAGGATTTATGTCAGTTTCGGGGCAGGTTGTTACAATTCATTTCCCAGCATAGGAATATTGATTTAGGAAAATTGAATTTTCAGAATTTTGAATGTTAGAAATTATGTGTTGTAATAACTGATAAATTCACACAATTCAAACTGATAATAAACCACACATGTACACCCCAAATTGAACGGAAAGACAAAGAGTTATGAAAAAGGAAAAGAAAGAAGAAGAGAAGAGAAGAAGAAGAGGAGAGAAACTAAAACAACATAGAATCTCACAATCGTAGTGGAACAACATATGATATAATATCAGTGATCTTTACACAAAAGAGAAATTATAATCTTTAATATACATACATCAATCAAGTACAACAACAAATCACAATCATCAGCCTAGACGGTTATAACAACATGTTCTCATAAATGCTGATAATTTTAACAAAAATGTAGCGGAAAAATAAGCATATATGTGAATACGACTAGAAGACTCCAACTCATCGCGGCATCCAAAGCAATCTGTAAATATGCTTGGTTGGTTGGCCTCTAACTCGTCGCGTGAGTATGGAAAAGAGAAACAAAGTACATAAAACAAAAGAAACAAAAGCTGAAGACAACAACTGCTCCAACAACCCTCCAAACTGCAAAGAACTGCAACCTAAACCTGCCCTCCTGTGATTTGGGGAAAATAGGAAAATAGGAATGGGTCAGACGTAAAGTCTGGTGAATGAGAAATAAAATGAAGCAGAAAGAATAACAGTTTAATTCCAGGTCTTTCCTGGATATCGCAGAGGGTGAATAATATAATGCAGTGAATCCTTCTTAGATACAGTACCTAAGAAGCCAAAGTCTATGGTCACTCTAGGTAAGTCAACCATGCAATAATACTAAACGTCAATCGGCTTGTCGGACCTACTGTCCTTACCTATCCACATGTTACAACGTGAAAGTCATGCTCTTCACCCATGCACTGTGACTAAATGTCTCCTACGTCTAACCGACGTCGACTCAAACAACCTTGTAGGACCCTGAAGTTGCGCTCAAGCTCTATCAAACTGGACTCCTGTCCTCCTGTCTCCTCGGTCACCAATGTGGACTTGCCCCTATCCAAAGTGTCGGTCCTTCGAAAGAGCTCTTATAGCTGGATTGGCTACACAAAATCCTCCAATGATTTTCCTAAAGAAGCCTACGTCGGAGCACACTTGTCCCGTTCCGTCCGCATCGATCTGCCTGAAGAAGCCTGCGATTGTGGATGATATTTATCTACATACTAGCAACCTATGAAAGGTAACGGACATCCTTGCAAACCTACTTGCCCGCTCCTAGTACGTACAGCCAAAACTATATTTTGATCTTAACTCCATGAAACACCTATCCCGACCTTTACATGGTCTGTCTACCGAATCGCTTCCAGATTAATTAATTCTACCATTACAGCTTACATACTGTTTATTTTCATTAATCTGCTTTAGGCCATTTTTACAACCGATTTGATTATTTCACAATTCTCTTTTTCTTATATAAATGGTATTTCAGTTTCACGTCCATTCAGTCCCTATGGTTTGTCTATAATTTTTATGCCATTTTGTTACATATTTACACTAGCCTTAGAGTCCATTTAATTTACACTTTTTTCCACCCGAATTTGCATCCTCCTTTTAGAGATTTAATCTGTACAAATTTTTTATCCAATAGCCACATACCATTTAATTACAAAAAATTCCACTTTTACATTTTTAGGCCACATATGAAACAAACAATTATGCCAATTAGACTTCCTAATTTTGTTCCAAAACCATATTCAAAATTATGTAATTATATCAGTCAAAACCATAATTTTATTTAAGTAACATATTATGAATTTATTCAACGAACCTAGTTGGTCGATTATCCTAATAAATATCTATCTAGTGCATGAAATGCATCTATTTGAAAACATTGGCATCCACATGCAATCATTTTCATCCATCAAACATAACATGCCCTAATGACATGTTTACAACCAAGATATCATCCATAGGTTTCACCTAAAGATTATTGAAATGACCCTAACTAAGGGAAGAACAAAGATCAAAGATAGGATATTTGAAGTTCACCTTCAAAATAGAAAAGGATAAGAAGTTTGTATTCTCTCCTCAGATTCCCATGTGCGCTCCATGGGCTCATCTCCCCACTGAATCTTCATTAGACGAAATTCCTTGTTGCATAATCTCTTAAGCCGTGTTCCAATATACGGGTGGATGTATGATGCACAAGTGATCCGCGCTCTACCTCCACTTCACCTAGCTGATCGAGTTCTACTACTGTTGTGGAATCATGTAAACACTTCCTTAGATGTGAAACTTGAAAAACATCATGAACTCCTGCCAATTTATCTGGAAGATCAACTTTGTATGCTACTTTTCCAATCCGTGCGGTAATAGGGAAGGGTCCTATAAATCTCGATGCGAACTTACCCACTGAGCCAAATTTCATAACGTTTCTCAAAGGAGAAATCTTGACAAAAACCATATCTCCAACTTTAAACTCCAAATCTGAACGTCTTCTGTCGGCATATGAGTTCTGCCTATCTTGTGCAGTCTTTAACCTCTTTCGAATCAAATCCATCTTTTTGAAAGTTTCCCTCACCACTAGTCTAAGAAAGATCCTATCGGTGGTATCCCACCATCAGGCTAGTGATCTACATGGCCTGCCATAGAGGGCCTCGAACGGTTCCATCCTAATACTTGCTTGATAATATTATTATACACGAACTTCACCAAACGTAAGTGATCTTCCTAAGAAACTCCAATGTCAGTGATGCACAATATGAGAAAATCATTAAAAACCCTATTTACCCTCTCATTATGTCCATATGTCTAAGGGTGATATGCCATGCTTAGATTCGATTTCGTTCCCAAGGCTTGTTGAAGACTCCTCCAAAACTCGCTGGTGAATAATGGATCGCTGTCACTCACAATGCTGGCGGAAACTCCATGAAGCCTAACTACCTCCCTTACATAAAGAGTCGCCAAAGAAGCTGTCGTCCTATTACTCTTAATGGGTATAAAATGAGCGCTCTCCGTCAGTCTATCCACAATGACCCAAATGCTCGTGTTCCCTCTCTGTGGCCTTGGTAATCCATCCACGAAGTCCACTCTCCCATTTCCATAATGGAGTATCCAATGGCTGCAATAGTCCTCCGAGCTTCATCTGTTTCGCCTTTACCCTTTGAAAAGTGATGCATTTCGATACATACTCTGCCACCCTTTTCTTCATTTTAGGCCAATAGAATACCTTCTTCATATCCTAGTACATCTTATCACCAACGAAGTGCATTGTCATCCTAGAATGATGTGACCCGGCAAACACCGCATCAACTAAATCCACACTATGGGGGAACACAAAGTCTACCGTCCCTTCTAGGTTATCCCCTAGTGTCCATGGTACGGTGCCTAAGATGTGGTGATGACTCTCCTCTACCAAGATTATTTAAAATGTCCTTTAACTCTTCGTCCTCACCTTGCCTTACTCCAATCTACTCCATCAAAGTAGGCTGGACGTCGAGGGTTGCTAACAATCCCGGAGCTAAATCCGATGGAGGTTTAAAATCAAAGGTAGCAATGTACCCCAGATGCTTCCATTCCAAAAACAGAGGAATTAAAAACACTTTGCGTCTACTCAACGCATCTGCCACTATATTACCCTTGCCAGGGGTATAGGAAATCTCAAAGCCATAAGAGGCTAAAAACTCCATCCATCTTTGCTGTCTCAAATTCAAGTCTTTCTAAGAGAATAGATACCTCAAAGACTTCTGATCCATGAAAAGCACAAATCTTTCTCCTAAGAGATAGTGCCTCCAAGACTTGAGAGTAAAAACTATAGCTGCTAACTCAAGATCATGCGTCGGGTTGTTCCTCTCATGCGTTTTCTACTGTCTGCTCGCATTGCACACTACCCTACCCTCTTGCATTACTACCGCCCCTAGCCCCGTATCACAAGCATCCGTATAAAATGAGAAAGGCTTGTTCTCTCTGGTAAGACCAATACGGGCACGGTAGTCAAAGCTTCCTTTAATCGACCGAAGGTATCCTCATACTTGGCATCCCAAATAAAAGCTGAGTTCTTCTTGGTAAGGCGGGTAAGTGGAGCTGATATCCTAGCAGAGTCCTTAATGAACTTCCTATAGTACCCCGCAAGACCAAGGAAACTCTTTATGTCCATGGCGTTCTTAGGGGTATGCCAATCCTATATTGCTACCACTTTCGCCGGATCTATTACAAGTCCATCCTTCGAAACAATGTGTCCCAAAAAGCGAACCTCATCCCTCCATGTGTCCGTTATTTCGGCAAAGATCGACTCAATGTGTACTGCTACCACTTTCGTCGGATCTATTGCAAGTCCATCCTTCGATACATCGACTCAATGTGTCCCAAAAAGTGGCAAAGATGATGGGTGCATCCCACTCAGAAATGCTCCTATGAATGAAGCACTTCTCCAAAAGCTCTCCATTCTGCTTGCTCAACTCACGATGTTCCTTAGGAGCCATATGCCTTACCAACAAAGCAAACGGTTTGGCATTATCGATAAGATAATCTTGAACTCGATCTCTCTTCAAGGTGGAAGGTCCGCGACCTCCTTGAACACATCTAAAAAGTCTCTAACAATGGGTACCAAACTCAAATTATTGGGCGATAAGTCAAGAGAATAAAGATAGCTCAACATGACTAATCCTCTAGGATCACAAGATACCTTCAAGGTACGTCCACTACAAGTGTCTAACCTCACTACCCTCTTATTTCAATCAAGAATAGCACCATACATGGATAGCCAATCCATACCAAGAATTAACCGGAACCCAGAAAAGTCCAATACAAATGACTACAGTAAAACTCAACCCCTAAAATAAACAATTTCAAATCCCGACATAACATGGACAAATAGATCGATCCTCCTATGGGATTTGATACTACTAACAGTCGGTCACTAAGTAAGCATCAAGACCAAGACCCTCTACCAGAGTACTAGATATAAAAGAATGCGAAGCATTAGAATCAAATAAGGTACGAATAGGAAAATTAGAGATAGATAACACACCTTCGATGATCACCTTCTTTCCTTTGTCCCCAACTGGATGAGTACTACAGGAAGGGGCTTCCTCTAAAGCATAAGCCTGAGCAGGATGTAAAGGTGTCTGTGAGCTATCCTTGGGCTTCGACGGACGGTCCTTTTTCATATGCCCCACTTGGTCACAAAGATAGCACCTCCGTCTCGGTCGCTCTCCTGCCCCTCTACAATCCTTAGCAAGATGACCTGGCTTCCCACAAGTACTGCACTTTCAACCCTTCCTTGGAACTTTCTTTTTCCACCTGACCCTCCTCTCCTCTTTTCTTTCTAATGCTTCTTGCCATCACTCTTTTGTGCCACGTCTCCTTTCTTCTCAGTATCATCAAGTAAAGCCATTTCTACCATTCCCTCAAAGTGGCTCCTATCGAAATATGGCTCATCGCCAAACTCTGCAGTGGCTGACTCAAACCCTTAGCGAACTTCAGTGCCTTCTTACAAGGATTATTGATCGATCTTGTCCAAAATCTGGCAAGCTCGTTGAATTGATTAACGTATTCCTTAACTGTCATATCCCCTTGCTTGAGCTGTATAAATTTCTCTAGATGCACTCCCTCTTCAGCCTGCGATAAGAATTTCCTCTCGAACCTAGCAGGAAAATCCGCCCAAGTCAAATTATCAGCCCCAGCCTCCACAATCTCCTACCAACAAAGAACCCCTCCCTGCAACTACCATGTAGCCAACTGCATCCGAGCCAAGTCCTCCAATCCTGTAAGTCAAAATATTTGCTCACAACTATGGATCCAAGCTCTCGCCTCAGTATATGACTCGATGCCAAGAAACAGCTTGCCTCTTAAGCTGGTGTAGTCCTTGCATAACTTGGGAAAATCGAGAATGCTTGGCGAATGGGCTAGAGCCCCTTCTGCCAGAGCAGCATCGCTAGCGGGTGGCTCTGCTCGTATAGTAGCCTGCAAATAACGTTTGAACCAAGCAAGCATATTAAGTCCTGGAACTTCGGGGATATCTTGCAGTTCAAACATTTCTATCTGTGGATATTAAAAAGATGGGATTAGGTACTCCACAAATAGTTCAATAGATAGGGAGGAAGAGATATGAGGGACCCATTTCTAAAATTTGTTTTCTTTCCAAAACATATACATACACTTTTAAAATTATTATTTGGAATACCCTTTAAAAATTATTCAAAAACCTTTATATTTTTGAAATTTTTTTAGGATTACCAAAATCTTAGCTTTGATATCAATTGTCACACCCTGCATATCTAGGCACCTCGAAAATCCGATATGACTAGAAGCACTGGTGGTCAGGTGAAATAAAAATCCATAACATAGCACAGAGACTAAGGCAATGGTATAAAATGATTAAAATATTAAAGCGGAAGAAAACATTTACTAATTATAAATTAATAGCAAAACAGCTTCATTAAAAACAACATTATCCCAAATTTATTTCTGAAACCAAAAGTGCCAAGCAGTCTCTACCAAAACATAAAACATAACAAAGTTCACAATATAAGTCCCTATATATTGAGTAAAGTATGGAAAAGAGAAATGAAGTATATGAAATAAAAGAAACAAAAGAAGAAGATAACAACTACATCATGGACCCTCTAAGCTGCAAAGAACTGCACCCTAGACCTGCCCTCCTATGATTTTGGGGAAAATAAGAAAAATAGGAATGGTCAGGCATAAAGTCTGGTGAATGAGAAATAAAATGATGCATAAAGAATAAAACAGCTTAATTGCGGGTCTTTCTCGGATATCGCAGAGGGTGAATAATATAAGGTAGTGAATTCTTCTTAGATACAGTTCCTAAGAAGTCAAAGTCTATGGTCACTCTAGGGATCAACCATGCAGTAATACTAAATGTTACTTGGCCTGTCGGACCTGCTGTCCTTACCTATCCACGTGCTACAGCGTGAAAGTCATGCTCTTCACCTGTGCACTGTGACTAAATGCCTCTTACGCCTGATCAACCCCGAATCAAACAACCTCGCAGGACCCTAAAGTTGCACTCAGGCTCTGCCAAACTGAACCCCTATCCTCCTATCTCCTCGGTCACCAATGTGGAATTGCCCATATCCAAAGTGTCAGTCCTCCAAAAGAGCAACCGCAGCTGGGTCGGCTGAGCAAAATTCTCTTACGATCTGCCTAAAGAAGCCTATGTCGGAGCACACTTGTCATGTTCCGTCCGCGTCGATCTACCTGATGAAGCCTACGATTGCAGATGTTACCTATCCTACGTACTAGCAACCTATGAAAGGTAACAAACATCTTTGCGAACCTACTTTCCCGCTCCTAGTACGTATAGCCAAAAGTATATTTTGGTCTTAACTACATAAACTCCTATCCAGATATTTACAAGGTCTGTCTACCAAATCGCTACTAGATTAATTAATTTTATGATTACAGTTGACATACTATTTATTTCCATTAATCTGCTTTAGTCCATTTTTACACCCGATTTGTTTATTTCACAATTTCCCTTTTTCTTACACAAATTGTATTTTAATTTCACTTCTGTTCAGTCCGTATGGTTTGTTTGTAGTTTTTATGCCATTTTGTTATGGATTTACACTAGCCTTTAGTGTCCATTTAATTTATATTTTTTTCCACCCTAACTTAATTACACAAAATTCCACTTTTACATTTTTAGGCCATATATGAAACAAACAATTATGCCACTTAGACTTCTCAATTTTGTTCCAAAACCATATTCAAAATTATGTAATTATATCAATCAAAACCATAATTTTATTCAAGTAACATATTCTGAATTTATCCAACTAACCTATTCTACCATTATAAATTGAATAACAACTCTAATTCAATTTAATTAAACCAATCTTATTTACGACATAAAATGTGGATAACAATTTTTTTGTTCCAAATTTCAATCCAAACATGAATTAGGATTGAGAAGTGGAAGAAGAAGAAGAAGAATTTACAATAATTTACATCCATTCTCAATTAATAATAGAAATTAATTCACATTAACGTGTTAGAAAAGAACTGAAATTGAACTACTTAATTTTTCTATTTCATATTAATTCTCATTCACCTAGCACTTGAGCTTGCATAAATTTGAAAAAAGCTTTGCTTTAATCTTTCTCCCTTTGATTCTTCTAAATTCCCCAAATTGCTTAAATATATATAGACAATTTAATTTGGTAGAGATTTATTTATTTAGTAGAGAAAAGGGAGAAGAATTATACACACTAATTTTACTGTAGAATTATGGCGATGGCTGAATAAGATATTTGCTTTAGGTTAGATGGTTTATTTATAGATTGTTTGTGTGAATATAACCCATTAGATTATTTTAGATTAAATCTAGTTCTTTCGTACACTTAATGGTTATCCATTCTAGCCCATATACATCACTCAACCAATAAAACTTAGTCATTTCATCCTATTACATCACTGGAGCGAATAGGAGGCCGCCGCATGTCAGAAACACCGCTGAAATACGTAGGAAATTCGCTGGAAACAAACCAGCAAAAAAAACATCGCTTCAGATTTTGGGCAACAACCGTACTTCATCCCTGGTCACTAAGGAAGTCAACATGTGCCTTTACCACTGTACCAAATGTGCTTTTAATTTCTTTTTAATTATATTTCCTATAAAATATCGCGATATTATACTTTCAAACCATAGGCATCTCATAAGATCACGCCGCACATAAACACGGACGGGTTTTTACCTTACAATTATCAAAACATTTTCTATAGATTGATATAATAATAGTGTCTAGAGTACATACTTATTAATCATTCCCAAAATTATTACATTAATTAAATTCCAACATATTAGGTTCTACAATCAAAATCGTAAAGGCTCGTATTGGAAATGGATTCCATACTATGATAAGGTAAGGAACTACCTTCTGATGGTACATCTCTAGATAAAATGCATCGGGGTCTGATAAGAACATCTTATAGCCCTGCCACGTAAGAATATCCTACCACTTGACTAGTAGTACCAAAAATGATCACTCCTTTCATTAATGGGCCTCGATTCATAAGTATGTAGATAATAATCGATCTAGATTTGGAATGACCATACCCTGATGGAAGCGGCCCACTTGGCCCTGCCACATGCCCGATTTTAGTCATTTCCAGTTGATAAGGCTTAAGGCCACATTTTACCTTTATATAGCACTTCCCACTTGGAACACTAGTTCTTCCCTCCAGACAACAATGCAATCGTAGCATCCATCCATACAAGTTCATTCTAGGTCTGAACGAAATGCTTGAGAGCTCTATCTTTAGTTCAATCATAATCAAGATATCTTCACTTTGAAATGCTTGAGTTAGATAGAAGTGGTTTTTGGATAACATATCTGATCCCGGTCTCTTCGAAACAACATTCGATAGTTTTAGGTAAACTCAACCACGACTCTTTGGAAAATAAATAGTCAAAGATAAGAGCGGAGATTACCTCTAATTGTTAGTGGACTGATTTCCTTATCGTTTGTCCTAGGAGAATGAAATGAGATTCATATGCACAGTATAGCATCATCGGAGACGCGTGTGCCATATAACCCACATGTTTCTCCTAGATATTTTCAAAGTTATGTTTGGATCCTAATTCAATATTTGGTTATTTAACTTTTTTTTGAGAAAAATGAGTGGTCCTCACAAGGAGGAGAGCACTCGTATAATTTAATTTGCACTATTGAGGAGCTGTCAACGAGCCTGGAAGATAGCAATACCCCTTCCCTCCCCCCTCACATACCAATAAAAATAAAAAATAAAAAAGCTTAAAAAGACTCCAAAAACCTATATAACTAAGGTCCAAAATAAAGTACAAAAAACTAAAAAACAAAATACCAATCTTCAATGTCCGTAGAAATCTGTTTTTTCCAATACCAACACCTGTAGCTACTACGAAAAACTAAATAAGAAATGTAAACAGAACTACAAATATATATACATAAATAAATATGTATATATATACTAATCTTATATATACACAAAGTAATACATAGCATGTATTAATTAAGCTAAAACCAATGTAAAACCGATGTTTTCAGTTCACTGTAACAAATAAAGCATAAGGTGCCACCGCAAAATAGAATACGAAACACCCCACACCCCTTAATATACCCAAAAGGACACATTAAAAGCCATGGTGCGTTGTAGGTATAACTAAACCTAACAAAGACTAAAGATTCAAAAGACAAATATAGATAAAAACATCGGAAACTTAAAATAATAAATTAATTAAAACAAAACTTCATAATTGCTTCATAAATAAGTCAAATACCAAATACCACATACATGACTGAAAATCCAATATGTCTCATGAAACAAAAACTCATAGTCTAAAAAATCAGAGTACATAGTATCACTCATAATAAGCCAGTACATAGAAAGAACAAAAGCTGAAAATAAAAGAACTACATAGTAGAAAAATCCTATAAGAAAACTCTAAGCAGCAGCAATCTACTGACTTCTTCCTTGATTGCTTATGGGGAAAAAAGGGAAAATAGAGCAGTGGGTCGGACTAAAAGTCTGGTGAATGACAGTAATTACTAGAGTCTTTAAGCAAGATAAAAGTAATAGACTCTACAATAGTTCTAGCATAAATAAGGATAAAGGAAATAAGAAAGGAATAAACTGGAATTAAGTACGATTTAATATTGCTCAATTTATAAGATATGTTAACTTTGATTGCTTGCACTTGTCCTTGAGTTCTGCTTTGATTAGGTTGAATTCCTAATTCTTTAATTAGGGTGTAACCCTAATTCTACCCTTTTTGATCGGCCTGCTACTCCATAGACCTTACTGCGGACCAGATGCTATATAACTTCCTACACAGTAGCCAATGGTATCTACGAAAGATGCCAAGAGCAACCACTGTGGATCCGGACGACATATATAGCTCCGTACATAGAAGGTAATGGTGTCTACGAAAGACACTCATACTAAGCACTTGGAACTCATAGCTATTACTAAGCACCCGAATGGAAGTCACATGCGTAACTGCCACCATACCCATGCTACCTTTTGCTCCACCTAATTGGTCTTCTTATTACCCCCCAACTCCAGCATGAGCGTTCCCATCATCCCACTTCAGGCTAATGTGAGATCATCGTGTGTCCATAGAATCTATAAATGAAATGTTGTTGGTACTGGCCCGTCATCCATGCAATATCTAGTCGCGCCCCTTATCCAATCACCCGTGATTTGGATTTTCATTTGACCAATTACTACCATTCTTAGCATAAGCATGCCCTCGTCTCAATTCAGGCTGACATGGGACCACTGCTGTTCTAATAGGGAATGTTATTTGGTACAGGTCTTATTTTCATCTTTGCTTATTAACTTGGGTAAATTATTTAAATAAGCCTTTACATTTTTCTCTACCATTTGTGCTTATTAATTTCTCCTGAGTCTTAAAATAAGCCTTATTCAGTTCTTATTCGTATTATAACCTTTGTTATAATCATGTTTATTACTTAACCCAAGGTCTAAGTGTGAAAATAAGCTTCTTTCATTTTTTACTCTTTTGGTTGTAATTCTAAGTTATAACTAGGCCAATTTTTTTAATTCAGTCCAATTAACGTCATAATTATGTGTAATTTCAATCCAATTCCATTTATATTACAGTATTTGAAATTTACATATTATATTCCATTATTTCAGTTTTCTTACAATTTAATCCATATTCGCGTTAATCCTATTCTAATCCATATGCAAAGAAGAAGGAGGAATAAAAGAAAATAGAAAATAGAAGAGCGTAGAAATAAGATGTAAATAACGTATAAATAACATTAAATAAACTAAAATACTATAGATAGACTATAAATAAACAAAAAATCTATAATTAACAGAAATAAACTAAAATAATTGAAAAGAATAGCTGAATGGAAATAGACTGAAAATAATTCTAAAAACTGTAAATAAACTATTGAAAAGGCTATTCCAAAAATCATAGTAAAACTATAACTATTGGAAACCCTATTATTTTCCTATTACTTAAAGAAATCTTAAAATAATTACAATCACTCACCTTCGGTCCTAAGCTCTTCCTTTGGTCTTCTCGGATCCACTTGGAATTGTAAAATAATTTAATTTATAATGATTTTCTCCTTTGGAAAAATTATTCCATTAGGGTCCTTCCTAGAAAGGTGAACCCAATTGGAGAAAATCTAGAATGAGAAAAAGTGTTAGGTCTAGGAGTCTATTTAGAGGGGTAGAAGTAGATCTCAGACCGTTGGATTTGGAGATTGAATAGAGTGCAACCACGTCATAGGCTGAATAGAAGCCATCGGATGCAAAAATAGATGGACCGGATTGGTCAGAAGAATGCAAAACACATCACCAATAAGCTTTGGAATGTTCGAACGAACCTTTGTTCGTAAATAACCAAGGCGGGTCGACTAGGCGGTCGACCGCCTTGGTGCCTATGTCGACGGGCCGGTTGGCCTGCTTAAATATATATATATATATACATATATATATATATATATATATATATATATATATATATATTCGTTTTCCACTTATTTTGTTTATTTTATAACTTGGTCATATTAGCTCGGTTTCTGACGTTCTATATATGGAAATTGACTAGGAAATTACCACGGACACAAAGGTGAAATTACCGTGGCTCAATTCTTGATAATTTCACAAAATTATTTTATTATTTAGTTAACTAACGAATTAATTATTATGGGTTAAATTTTGGGTTGTTGCATTCTCTCCTCCTTAAGGATTTCGTCCCCAAAATCTATAAGGATAAAAGGATGTACTAAATGTTTTCATCCAATTCTACAACCAACTACTCAATCATCAATCATTCATCCGTTGTCCTAAATTTTATCTAATGCAATTTATGATAGTTATGTAATTAATATAATGTAAATGTTCCTAACTAATGCAATAGATTAGGCGGTCCAATGATTTAGTTGACCTCCATTTATGCAATCATGTCTGTGCCATGTATCCAAATGAATGCACAAATTTCCTAATGATAATTGATAATTCTATATGCATTCTACAAACATCATCCAAATGCAACAATCATGTGATAAACATCCATTTTATAGCAACCATGGAAATAAAATAAAAATGTGTACTTAGGCCGATCCCTAAGGAATAGTAGTGCCTAGTGTACCTATATGCATCCGTTAGCATCACTAGTAAACACTTGCAACCTCTAGCATACATCATTCATAAAATGTTCTATTAAAACGATTACATCAAATCCTACCATTCATAGGTTAAATCCTAAGTTCTACCCTCCTAAAGGATAATAAAGGAAAGAACCTATCCAAATCTAAAGATGGAAAATGAAATTCTAAAACTTATTATCAAAAACATGAGGATAAGAAACACAAATCTTCTTTTTAGTGCCAAAATTGGTCACTAACACCCAAACATAAATGAAAGCACCCAATCACAGTCACTGATCACAGATGGGATGTATGTAAAGAGTATGAATTTGAAGAACAATAAAACTTAGAAAGTAAGCAGTAATAACACAAGATTTATAGTGGTTCAGCTGACTTTGTCCTACATCCACTCCAGAAATTTCTTTTTTATTAATGTTAGAATCAATTACAGTTACAATCCAGAGTTTTTAGAACAACAATGGCAGAGAAGCCTTAGTGTGGAAGAAGAAGGGAAGCAGAATGAAGATCCCTTTTCTAAAGCCTTACATGCTGTATTTATAGGCAAAACTTGAGTTGTTGGGCTTCCTGAGTGATCCGGACCCACCAAGAACATAGCCGATCCAGACTCTTCATCCTGACTGATCCCAAGCTCTCCATAAGTCGATCCCATCCACTCATGCCGACCCGAAGACTGGAGGAAGCCGACCCATACATGCCGACCAGCCTATGCCAGACCACTTTGACCAAACCTCACCAAGACCGAACAACTACAATGCCAAACCAAGACTGAACAAAGCACCTTAGTTGATCCATGCATGCTTCCCTTCCTTGATCTAGCGGTATCTCCTGAAACATTTGGATCGAGCGGCACATACCGACCCATCCAGATCGAACGAAACATGTCTCCCCTGACCGAACGACGTATGACTTTGCGCTTTTAAGGCCGGACCAAATCCACACTCAAATACCGAACCCTAATGACTGAACGACATGGCCTTCCAACCTTCGTCCGACCTACCCTCCTTAGCTGATCCACTTTGACCGATTCTACATGGCCAATCCATACTACGGAGACCCTTGATCCATGCTTATGCTAATACAGCCTATGCTGATCCATCTTTGCCAAGCCAATCCCCACCTTCCAATCACACCGCATCGTTTGTCCATCGACCATGGTAATTCTGACTTCATATTAATTATCCATCTATTTGAACCAAATCTATGATATTCCAGCCTCGATAACGTAAATTTGACTAGGTTTAACTTTCCTGTTTATGGCCTTGCTAAAAGGTGGGTTAACATTTGGCTCACAAAACATGCCTTGCAGTAGGAAGGTGTGTTTTGGATAGCCTCAAATCCAATATCTAAAGTTCATATGTTATACATAGTCATACCTTCTGATTCATAATCTAGCCTATTTTATTCAAGTGCCATTGCCGTGTCCTTATTCGAATCCGCAACTGCTCCGAGTTGATATCTGATTCCGAATCAAATAACCAATAACCAAATCCATGACCACTCCGAGCTGTCATCCTATTCCGACCTCGATGCTTCGGTCAAGGGCTTTTACGTCCTCCGAACTTGGCTATTCGGCCAAGGACGTTTTATATTCTCCGGCCTCGACTTTACGGCCAAGCACATTTTATATTCTTCGCCCTCATCTCTACGGCCAAGGACTTTTTATATTCTCCGGCATCGGCTCTCCGGCCAAGGACTTTTTATATTCTCCGGCCTCAGCTTTCCGGCCAAGGACTTTTATATTCTCCGGCCTCAGCTCTCCGGCTGAGGACTTTCTATATCTTCAGCCTAGGCTCTCCGGTTGAGGACTTTTTATGTTCTCCGGCCTCGGCTCTCTGACCAAGGACTTTTATATTGTGTTCAAGTTCATTCCAACGCTCTCCAGTGAAGGGACTCGTAACTTGTGATCGTTGCCCCATCTCTCCGATCGGGACCGTGATCGCGAAACTTGTATTATTTATTAGATTGATCCAAGTCCAATCATTCAAAATAGGAGTTTTTACAGCTGGGGAAAACTAAATAAACGTCTGTACATCCAAGGAATCATAAAATCGAAAAGAAAAACAGGATTTCACGGACTTGAGCAACACGATTTATCATAATCTCTGAGATGCCTAGGGGCAGTCCTCGATCCCGTACATGTGTAAGTGGTTTAGTCATATTACTTATTCAAAGCCATAAATCTATTTAGTTGATAATAAGATAACGTTGCCAGGTTCAATGGCACCTTCGTTCGAGGTAGGCGATGGCTGCTCCTGTTCCACCGCCACAGCCCGATTCCTTACATATTGCTGTAGATGACCATTCCTTACATGCTCCTCAATGATATCTTTCAAATGCCTGCAGTCATTTGTGTTGTGCCCGTCCAGCTCATGGAATAGGCAATGCTTTCCCGATGCTCGCCCGTATTCAAAAGGCTCCCTCTTTGCCGCCCTTTAATACTGGAGGCGCCCTCGAGTATCCATGTAAATCCTTTCTAGAGTCTCAATTAAATCTGTGTAAGAAGAAAACTTTGACTCCCTACGAGGCCTTCACGAAGTGCTTCAGTTGTCGTTCATTTTCCTTTATGATCTTTATTTGGACCTCCCTGGGTGGACCTTCCCCCATTACTACATAAGCTTTAGCTTCTCTCCCTTCTCTCTCAGCCTGCGCATCTTCCTACCTTGGAAACCTTTCCGCCTCATGGTAGAACTCCTCGAGATCCCTCGATGGGTCCCGCTCCAATGACATCTTGAAATTCGAATAATTTGCAATTCCTGAAACCGCTGCCATCAAAACCATTGATGGATCGGGCCAATCCACCGAAGTCGCTGTATTGAATCTAGTTAAGAAATCCCTGAGCGACTCTCCTCTCCATTGTTTCATCGATGTCAAAGTCATCGCACTCCTAGGTCGCACGATGTGGACTCGAAATTGCATCATAAACATATCAATCAGCTCCATCCATGTGCCGATAGAGCCATTCTCCAGCTGTCTGATCATAATGCTTCAATATCTGTCAAATACAAATGGAAGCATCGTTCCATTACTTCCTCTGATGCCCCCAGCACTTCTATATGCCTCATGTACCTTGTCAAGTGAACAGTGGGATCCGTTCTTCCATCATACATCTCCAGTGTTGGTTGTCTGAAATTTGGCGGGTTTCTAGCTTTCTTGATCGCAGGAGCAAAAGGACTCTTATTCACATCTTCCAAGTTTCAATTTACCAATCCACCTCTCACGGCTCGCCTAACCATCTCTGCCAACCTATCACTGTCGGCGAGCTATAGTCCTTGTCTGTTGCCTCCAATCTGCCCCCCGAGTTCATGAGGAAATCTTAGGACCTGCTCTCCTATATGAGCATACATTCCTCTATTGATACTATGTTGCACAGCTCCACTTGGTACTCTGCCCGTGATCTGATCAACATACACTGGGGGAGTGCCCCACAATCCTGGTACTGCTCCTGGTGGTCCTGCTCTGTTTTGAATTCTGGTTGCTCCATGCTCCTAACTCCTATTTCCAGCATCTCATACAGTTGCATTCCCTTTACTCTGCACTCCAACTTGTGCTACTTGTCGAAGTAGGTTCCGTATCATCTCCTCTTGTCTTTTCAGCATTGTTTCCATCTCGTCTCTGGTAATGAAAATCGAGGCCTAATTAGCTCCCAAGGAAGCCTCTGGACTCCCCACAAGCCGACTCCTCTCAGTCCTCTGTCTTCTTGTCGATTGCCTTGCCATAGTTTTCCAGATCGAAGTCTTTAAGTCTTCAAATACAAAGTCACGGATAGAATGTATGAAGAGAGTATGAATGTGAAGAACAATAAAAAATAAAAGTAAGCAGTAATAACACAGGATTTATAGTGGTTCGGCTGACTCTGGCCTACGTCCACTCCAGAAATATTATTTTTCTTCATGTTAGAATCAATTACAGTTAGAATTCAGAGTTTTTAGAACAACAATGGCAGAGCAGCCTTAGTGTAGAAGAAGAAGAGAAGCAGAATGAAGATCCCTTTTCTGAAGCGCCACGTGCTGTATTTATAGGCAAAACCTGAGTTGTTGGGCTTCCTAAGTGATCCGAGCCCACCAAGACCATAGCCAATCCAAACTCTTCATCCTGACCGATCCCAAGCTCTCCACAAGCCGATCCCATCCAATCACGCCGACCCAAAGACTAACACATGCCGACCTGAAGACTGGAGGAAGCCGACCCATACATGCCGACCGGCCGATGCCGAATCACTTTGACTTAACCACACCAAGACCGAACCACTCCAATGCCAAACCAAGACTGAACAAAGCACCTTATCCGATCCATTCATGACTTCCCATCTTGACCGAGCGGCATCTGTTGAAACATTTGGACTAAGCAGCACATACCGACCCATCGAGACGGAACGAAACATGTCTCCCCTGAATGAGCGACATATGACTTTGCGCTTTTAAGGCCGGACCAAATCCACACTCAAATACCGACCCCTAATGACCAAACGACATGGCCTTGCTACCTTCGTTCAGCCGACCCTCCTTAGTCGATCCACTTTGAACGACTCTGCATGCCCGATCAATACTACGGAGACCCTTGATCCATGCTTATGCTGATCCAGCCTATGTCGATCCATTTTTATCCAAGCCAATGCCCATCTTCCAAGCACGCTGCATCGTTTATCCATCGAGCATGCATAATCCTGACTTCATATTAATTATCCATCTATTTGAACCAAATCTAAGATATTCTAGCATCGATAACCGTGAAGTTGACTAGGTTGAACCTGCCTGTTTATGGCCTTGCCAAAAGGCGGGTTAACACTTTTCTTCTGCTTCCCAAGTGGCGTCTGTAACATCATCTCCTCATTACACCTTCCCCAGTGGAACCTCCTTATTCCTTAGTCGCTTAGTGTCTCTTCCAACAATCTTCGTGGGAATACGCCGAACAGAAGCTTCCCTTTCTACCTCCACCTCCTCCAACTGACTAGGCTCTTCAACCTCCGTCGAGTCATGTAAGCACTTTCATAAGTGCGAAACACGAAAAACGTCGTGTACTCCTGCGAGCTTATCAAGTAGCCTTAGGCTATCTCCCCAACTCTCTCTGTGATAGAAAATGGTCCAACAAATCTAGGGGCTAACTTTCCATTTGATCTGAATCTTACCACATTCCTAAGCAGGGATACTTTGATAAAACTAAGTCTCCAACCTCAAACTCTAAGTCTCTCCTCCGCTTGTCCGCATATGACTTCTATCTGTCTTGAGCCGTCTTCATCCTTCACCGAATTAAATCCAACCTCTCAAAGGTCTTCCTAACCATATCAGATCCAAGTAATAACTTCTTCGTACACTTTACTCAACATAATAGGGACATGCAAGGTCTCCCATATAAATCCTCAAATGGTTCCATTCCTATACTTGTTTGGTAACTATTATTGTTTGCAAACTCAACCAATGGAAGATGCTCTTCCTAAGTTCCTCCAAAGTCCAAAATGCACATCCACAGCAAATCCTCAAGCACCCTATTTACCCTCTCCGTTTGGCCATTTGTTTGGGGTGATAGGCCGTACTTAACCAAAGTTACGTCCTTAGCACCTCTTGTAAGCTATTCTAAAACTCACTAGTGAAAAGGGGATCTCTATCACTAACAATGCTAGAAGGAACTCCGTTAGACGGACTATCTCACGAATATACAAGGATGCCAAATATGAAGTCGTACGCTTACTCTTAACTAGGATGAAGTGAGCAATCATGGTCAATCTATCAACAACTACCCAAATGCAAGTTTTCCCCTTCCTAGAACGGGGTAAACAATCAATGAAATCCATAGAAATACTGTCCATCTTCCACTCTGGCACATTTAAAAGCTGAAGTAATCCATTAGGCTTCTGCTGCTCTATTTTTACCCTTTGTCATATGAGACACGTAGCTATGAACTCCGCCATGTCCTTCTTCGTGCCACCCCAATAGAACATCCTCTTCATATCCCGATACATTTGGTCACCATTCTTCCAAAACAGCTCTCAATAAGTCACTGGCACATGGAAAACAAAGCCTCCCATCTCTCCTAAGCCACCCTCTACTATCAATAGAATAGCGTTGGAAATGTATCGAGACCTCTCCTCGGCTAATCCTATCCATAGTGTCCATGAGATCCAAATTCTCCTGATGCCTCAAGTCAATCTGATGCATAAGGGTAGGCCTCACCTCTAACGTTGCCAACAATCTGGAAGTAATGTCTATAGAGGGCTTAAAATCAAAGGCAGAAATAAACTCCAGGCTCCTCCACTCTGTGAACAAAGGACTAAGGGTTTCTTTCGTTCTACTCAATGCATCCGCAACCATATTACCCTTGCCAGGGGTTTAAAGTATCTCAAAATCATACGAGGCAAAAAAATCCATCCAACTTTGTTGCCTCCAGTTCAAGTCCTTCTACGAGAATAGGTACTTCAATGACTTGTGGTCGGTAAAAAGCTCAAACCTCTCTCCAAGAAAGTAGTGCCTCCGAGCCTTAAGTGCAAAAACTATGGTAGCCAACTCCAAACCATGGGTAGGGTAGTTCTTCTCTTGCATTCTCAAATGCCTACTACCATAACACACTACCCACTCTTCTTGCTTCAACACCGCTCTTAGACCCATTCCGCATGCATCAGTTTATAGGCTTAGCTCCGTTGGATAAAACTAAGATTCACAAGACAAATATAGATAAAAACAGTGGAAACTTCAAATAATAACTTAATTAAAAAAAAATTCATAATTGCTTCATAAATAAGTAAAATACCAAATACCACATACATGTTTGAAAATCCAATATGTATCACGAAAAAAAAATCAGTCTCAAAAATCAAAGTACATAATATCCCTCATAATAAGCCAGTAAATAGAAGGAACAAAAGTTGAAAATAAAAGAAGTACATAGTATAAATCTCCTCCAAGAAAAGTCCAAGCAGCAGCAATCTACTGACTTCTCCCTTGATTGCTTATGTGGGGGGGAAGGGAAAATAGAGGAGTGAGTCAGATTAAAAGTTCGATGAATGATAGTAATTACTAGTCTTTAAACAAGATAAAAGTAATAGATCTACAACAGTTCTAGCTTAAATAAGGATAAAGAAAATAGAAAAAAGATAAACTGGGATTAAGTACAATTAAATACTACTCAATTTATAAGATAGATTAACTTTGATTGCTTGCACTTGTCCTTGAGTTCTGCTTTTATTAGGCTACATTCCCAATCCTGCAATTAGGATATAACCGTAATTCTACCCTTTTTGATCGGTCTGCTACTCCATAGACCTTACTGCCGACAAGAAAACTATATAATTCCCTACACGGTAGCCAATGGTATCTACGAAAGATTCACAGAGCAACCATTGTGGATCCGGAAAACATATATAGCTCCCTACACAGAAGAAAATGGTGTCAATGAAAGACACCCATACTAAGCATTTGGAACTCATAGTTATTACTTAGCACCCGAATAGAAGTCGCACGAGTAACTGCCACCATGCCCATGCTATTTTTTGCTCCACCTATTGGGTCTTCTTATTACTTCAACTCTAGCATAAGCGTTCCCCTCATCCCACTTCAAGCTAACGTGAGATCACTGTGTGTCCATAGAATCTATAAGGGAAACGCTGTTGGTACTGGCCCGTCATCCAAACAATATCTAGTCGCGCCCCTTATCCAAATCCCTTGTGATTTGGATTTTTATTTGACCAATTACTACCATTCTTAGCATAATCGTGCCCTCATCTCGCTTCAGCTAATGTGGGACTACCGTTTTGTCTAATAGGAAATGTTATTTGGTACAGGTCCTACTTTCATCTTTGCTTATTAACTTAGGTAAATTATTTAGATAAGTCATTACATTTTTCTCTATTATCTATGCTTATTAATTTCTTCTAAGTCTTAAAATAAGCCTTATTCTATTCTTTTTCTTATTATAACCTATGTTATAATCCTGCTCATTACTTAACCCAAGGTCTATGTGTGAAAATAAGCTTCTTTCATCTTTTACTCTTTTTAATTATAATTCTAAGTTATAACTAGGCCAATCTTTTTAATTGAGTCCAATTAACGTCATAATTAGGCATAGTTTCAGTCCAATTCCATTTATATTACAGTCTTTGAAATTCACATCTTATATTCCATTATTTCGTTTCCTTACAATTTAATCCATATTCGCATTAATCCTATTCTAATCCGTACGCGAAGAAGGAGGAATAAAAGAAAACTGAAAATGGAAGAAAATCCAAAGCGTAGAAAGAAGATCTAAATAACGTATAAATAACAGTAAATAAACTAAAATACTGTAAATAGATAGTAAATAAACGGAAAAGCTATAATTAAAAGAAATAAACTAAAATTACTGAAAAAAATGGCTGAATGGAAATAGACTGAAAATAATTCTAAGAACTGTAAATAGACTACTAAAAGGCTATTCCAAAAATCGTAGTAAAGTTACAACTATTGGAAACTATAATATTTTAAATTACTTAAAGAAATCTTAAAATAATTACAATCACTCACCTCGGATCCTAAGCTCTTCATTTGGTCTTTTCGGATCCACTTGGAATTGTAAAATAATTTAATTTATAATGATTTTCTCCTTTCCGTTTAGGGTCCTTCCTAGAAAGGTGAACCAAATTGAAGAAAACCTAGAATGAGAAAAAGTGTTAGGTATAGGGGTCTATTTATAGAGGTAGAAGTGGATCTCGGACCGTTGGATTTGGAAATTAAATAGGATGCAACGACGTCATAGACTGAATAGGAGCCATCAGATGCAAAAATAGATGGACCGGATTGGTCAGAAGATTGCAAAACATGTCATCAATAGGCACTGGAATGTTTAAACGAACGAATGTTCGTTTGTATATAACAGAGGCGGGTCGACCGGGCTGTCGACCGTCTTGGTGCCTAGGTCGACCTGCTTATACTTTTACTTTTTTTCTTTTTCTACTTATTTTGTTTATTTTATAACTTGGTCATATTAGCTTGGTTTCTGACATTCTATACATGAAAATTGACCAGAAAATTACCACGGACACAATGGTGCAATTCCCGTAACTCAATTCTGATAATTTCACAAAGTTATTTTATTATTTGGTTAATTAACGAATTAATTATTATAGGTTAAATTTTGGGTTGTTATAGAGTATCTCAGCCTATATAACATTAATACAATATACATCGACCCAAAAGCAAAGTATAAAGATATTATACAAAAAGCAAACTGATACAAAAACATAATAACTACCACCTGACATTAAAAGATACTTTTATAACTAACGTACACATGAAAAATGAGCAAGAAGAAAACATCAAAGATTGGTCACTTGTTATACAAATATAAATACCAAGTAGGGATAATATGTTCGAACAACTAACACTAAATTATTGAGAATAAAAAAGACTTTCCTTGTAACCCAGAACCACAACCAATAAAAAAGATCTACTACTTTATCAACTGCAATTGTGAAACACTTAATAACTTCCAAAATTATAACTGACACTATTGACAGCAACAACAAGGAGACAGAAAAAACATATTTAAACAAAAGAATTTATCAAGAGTAAAGACGGCTCAAATTACCTATCGCTATGTAAATTAAAACACATAATTTACCTGAACTTTAACAAAAACGTACACTTAACTATGTCCCGAACAATTGAAAGAAAAAATTACAAAAACACGTCCTTTATGATATCAATGAATAGAAATGGCTCTCAAAACATAAATGCTTTTACCAATTAATCCTATACTTCACATTAAGCAAGCAAGAAACTTAGCTAGCAAGGAATATATCATAATTATTGCAAACATCAAGTAAATCCGTAAGATAAATCTAAAGACCTGCAAAACTCAAACTGTTACAATACAAAAATTAGAATAGCAGCAAAAAAGATAGAGTTATACTTATATTATATTAAAAAAGCAAATAGCTGCTGTAACAACCCAAAATTTTCAAACCCAAAAATTCCAGATAGTTATGAAAAAGAAGGAAGAGATGGAAGAAAGAAGAAAAAAATTCAACCACGCCTCACATTCGTAGCGGATAAAATATAATAAATAAATAAATACTACCAGTTTACAAAAGAATACTATATCTGTCGATTACATTTAATATACATCAGAATTTCACATTATATACAGTCACTGAATATTTACAATTATCATGTCTCAGATTAACAATAATATAAAAATAGCGGAATACTCTATACGATATTGCCATCCAGCTCCCCTCCTGAGCTCCAGAACGTCCTAACCTGGAAATATGTAATACTCGGTCTGACTCGAGCATTACACCAAAGTAACACCCGGGTCAGGCTGCAAACCAGCGTGAGTAAATCCAACTAACATGGAATACTAAACAATCAACATATATCAAACCCGGGGTAACATATATCAATTTATCCAATTCACAATTTGCTATAGACAACACTCATTTCACATATCAATTTCTAAGTACCAAACATAGATAGAATAATCCAAATCACTTAAATCATTTTATTCTATCCTATTGATTTCACACCTCAATTATTTTTAATCCGAAGTGGTTTCGGGTATTTCCCAAATACCCGACCCTGATCTCTTCAAAACTCATGTTATCCTAACTCGAGTTATTCAAATGGAATACGCAACATTTCATATCAGAGATATTAACTTATTCAAAACATCCAATATCATTCAATCATTCATAAGCAAAGCTTAGCCACATGCAAATTTTAATTCAAATGATTTTAATTGAATTACTAAACCTCAATGACTTAGATTTCTTCAGTTAACATTAATTAATTTCAAATCAATTTATTAATCAACCCTTCATTATTCATCTTAATTAATCACTCTGGATTAATTATCCTTCAATTAACTTCAAGTAATTATTATTATTATTTTAGCAAATTCACGATATTAATTATTCTTAACCAAATCCATAGGTAATCTTAATTACTTCATGAATTAATTAACTATTTCAATTACATTAATCCTTACTTACTTACGTTAAGTAATTTCTTACAAGTCATTTATTATCGATTTATTAATCTGAATTAATTGATCTTTGATTACATCATTAAATATCTAAATTATGGATTCCCAATTATATTTCAATTTATTGTAATCTAAATTAATTATATTAAATAAACCCACAATATTAATCATTTTAATCTTGCTTACTTAACAATAATTAGTTATAATCCATTAACTTACCATACCCTAAATATCCATCTTAAATTTATCACTTAGTGTAATTGTTTTTAAAAGAGAGTTAATTTTCTTTAATTAATTTCCTGATAAATTTACCTTCAATTATTTCTACTAAATAATTATCCTTCTTATCAATTTCACCAAGTAATTTAAATCTAAAATTACTCCCATTTATTAACATCCATTAATTTATTACATCAAGTAACTTCAAGTATCACTAATTAACCTCACCCAGTAATCTTACTTTTATAATTTACATTAAGTAGATATAGATATAAAAGTAGGTATATACAGGCAAATCCATCCAGATGCAAATATACTAAAACACACTCAAACTCATATAAACGTGGCATAAATGATTAGATCATAAATCCATGAGTTGAAGCTCACCTCGATTCTGATGAACTCGAGCTCAAACCCAACGTCGCGACAACACTCCCTGAACACGTCGCGCCCCTCTTCATTGACCATCGTCGCCTCTGCCCTATTGAAATCGACGACTAAATCCAACTCCCATCGTGCAACTATGCCTCACGACATCCAATCACTGTGCAGCCTAACCCTAGCTCGTGACTTGCTTTCGTCCACCTAGTACACATCAGGACACGCCTCCACTTCTATGCAAGCTCGAGCCAAACGGCTTCCATTCGAAGTCGAGTAGGGTGAGGCGATTAGATCTGGGGAGAAGATTGTTCGGCCATTCTCTTTTTTTTTCTTTTTCTGTTTTTTTTATAAAAAAACGAACTGGAATTTAGAGATGAAGGAAAGAGGGGCTCGGTTTCTCTGTTGAAAGAAGAGAGGACGTAAAAATATATTGATTCGGGGAATCAGCTTCTGGAGCACGCTTCCATAAAATAATTTAATATAGAAATATCTCGTTGCATAACGCGAAATTCCGAACCCCGAATCAGACACGTCGACAGACGTTTATAAGGTTTTACCCGCATTCCGAACACGATGAAGCGTGTTTCGAGGCTAATTTGATTGTATGCGCGAGTTACGGAAGTAAACGATCAATTCTAGTTTAAATCGATTAAAAGTTTCTAAGCGTTTCGAGCTGCCAGGGTCAAACGACAACTCCGATGGCTACGAAAATTGAAATCCGATAATAACTAACTATTACGGATCCCATGGAACTGGTTTCGTCGAATTCCGAGACTGTGCCTCGGAAGGCTATTTTTAAATTCCAATTTAAATGATATAATTTCAGAACTGAACAAATCACCTTTAAATTTAATTTCAACCATACTATTATCTCCAGTATTATCACTATAAATTTTATAAGCCTTCAAATTATTTTAACAGGCTTAGATATTTCCAGATTCAACAATTTACCTAATTTCCAATTATTAAAATCAATATTTAAACCATACAATTCAATGATTTAATTATCAAGTAAATATTGATATCTTGAATTCAAGTTAAAAATTAACTTTTAAATATTTTAAAATCAATTGATTATTCCAATTTAATTTGTCAAAATTTCTGGGTCGTCACGTTCCTCCCTCCTTAAAAGAATTTCGTCCCCGAAATTACTAGATAGGAAGAATGGTCCAATACCCGTTTATCTTCTCCCAAAACTCACAATTCAACATCCTACCAACTATCTTTTATTAAAAACCTAGTATCACATCAACCAACTTTTCAAAACCTTTCATAGTTTCAAATCATATCCCTTTGCTCAATTATCTAAATTTCAATTTTAAATTAAATTTTGAATTATCAAAATTTTCTCAAAATTTTTCTAACTCCCTAAATTTCCGAATTTTTTTGTCAACGTCTCCTTTGCGCGGCTAGCTCGGTACAACTACAAAAGGCCTCTACGGGCTCCCAAATACCAAAAGAAAACAAAAGCCAAGTGGCTACATCAAAAACCCAATCCAATTTCATACAGAAATTAAAATACATACCTTTTTGTCGGGCAATTTACATTAATATTTTGAAATCAAATCCAATTTCGTTTCCCCTTTTAATACCTGCATATCTTACTTAACAATAATATCCAATCGTAACATTTCCAATCATTTTATACATTTCCTCATATATGTTTCATATCTATTTCAAAATTAGTTTTCCCATTCCATATGAATTCAATTTGTCTTCACTTCTGAGTATTAAATTTTATCTTTCATTTATAACTGACTCATATTAGTTTCATCTACTGATTTACATTAAATTCCAATTTGAAATCGTTCTATTGTTAACAAAAATGTTTCCAAAAAATTTCTAGCTCCCAAAATTTTCGAAAATTTTTGGCAGAGCCTCCTTTATACGGAGGAGCTTTTGCAATTTGACAAGAGATATAAATATATATACATCGACCCACCCGGTCGGAAAAAACAAAAACAGTTCATATTTCCTATTTTAATTGTGTAAGCGTACCTTATTTAGCATTTTAAGCAAGCAGCTTATTAATTGTAGCAATTAGTGCAATCCAAATCCAGCCAAACGGCCTTCAGGTACCTGTACTTACTCAATTTGAATATGTAAGTGTCATATAAATAAAATCTATTAGCATTTCACTTATTTTCAATAGCTACGCATGAATATCATAAGCAACAAACACCAAAACCTTTCCATAAGCGATTTATATAATCTTAAATCTAATTCAATTGCTTTCAACCAATTTATAAGCTATTTCATTCAATTTTATTTGGTTACAACTCAATTGCTTATATTCAATTTGTTTCTAATCCAAACAAGCTCATATTCAATTTAATTGATTCTAAAATACATTTATTAAATCTTAATCAACTCACAGAAACTCAATTACTTTAGTTTACGCCAAACAACAATCATTTTTACGCAATTTGATAAGATCCACTTGAATAGTAATTACATAAATTTTATAACCATTTTAAATTAATTTCCGACTCCATTTGTTTAATTAACTTCCATCATTTAATTCATCAGCTTGATTCATTTTAGTTTATAACTACTTTAAATTAATTTTCCACTCTTTCTGCATTTAATTCCATTTCAAATTATTTTTTTCATACATATGCCTTGCATTTCATTTCTAATTTATTCACCTCCATTTATTTAGCTCGACATATTCATTCTTGTATACTACTAGCCATTCTTCAATTCAAGCTTTTATTTTAATGGGCTTTCACTCTTATTCGAAGCCAAGCTTCCATAAACTTTAAACTTAAGTTCATTTATTTTAATTTATTCCAACATCAAACTTAAGTCTACTTCTATTTGATTCTCATTTAATCAAATTCCATTAATTTCAGTTAGCCCATCCATTTAAATTTTAATTTTAATTCACCTCTCCATTTATCAAAATAATATCCAAGCTCATATGCCACCGAACTTAAGTTCAGTCTGATAATCCAATTCCAATTGCAACTTTGATTTAGTTTTTATTCAATCAGACTTTATCCATTTATTAATTAATTCAGTGATCCCATTTTAAATTTTAAATTTACTTACCTAATTCTTTATCGAATTTATTTTATTAATACAAAGTCATTTTCAATTTATTGCTATTCATTTGGGTTTTGTTTGCAACCCAACCATTTCTATTATTATTCACTTCCATATCATATGACCACACTTCTCTTATATCCAATTTACTTGCAAATTTCATTAAATATTATTCAAATTACACTTGAATGTTGTTTGTAATTCAAATCATATCATTTTCAATCCAACTCTATTTTATTTTTATTTTACAACATCTCTTCTTATTTATTTCATTATCAAATCCAAGTCGAATTCTATTTACAATTTGAATTCTTTGTCAAATTCCATTATTAACTTACAATTCATTTTATTTACCCAAGTTCAATTTTATTAACATTCACTATTAAATAATTTATTTAGCCGAGTAGTTTACTTTCACTATTTAAATGAACATTCATTTTTATTACAAAAATCACTTCATTAAATTTTCTGAGTTCAATAATTCCAGTTTGGAATCTCTTTTTAAATTTTCCTAAAATCCCAACCTTTATTTAAAAATTTAGAAATGCTTTTAAATTCACATCATACTTAATAAAATAACTCTTTATAAAAATAGTCTTTTATAACTCGATGTCTCAATCAGTCCATCCTTGTTCTCATAGAGATTTAGTCATACGTTGATCAGGCGTAGGACTGAGAATCTATAAGTACTTAGCAGACTCATTTTCAACATCCAGTGAAAAATACTTGGAAAATAATTTTATTGCAAGTATTGAAAGTATTTTGAAAGATAGGAATGTCTTTAGTGAGAATGCTCTGGAAATCATCACCCCCTATCCATGGTCACAGTTACATCCCAGGGTTACGTCGCCATCACAGCAAAAGTCCATGTAACTGCAGGCTCTCCGCGGCCTCTCGATTATGCCATGGATCCCACACAACAGATCACGGCTACATCCAGGGTTACGTTGCCATCACAGCAAAAGTCCATGTAACTGCAGGCTCTCCGCGGCCTCTGATTATGCTATCGAAATGAAACCTCTCCACTCCTACATAGGTCGCAGTCTGTCGATATAAAATCAAACACAGTCTGTTGGCTCTCAGCGGCACACACGACTTTCTCTATGTTATACCATAGGTCGCAGTCTACCGATATAAATCAAACGTAGACTGTTGGCTTTCAGCGGCACACACGACTTTCACTATGGTATACACTACTCATAATCCTCAGGAACTAGTTTTTTCCGGACTCCTCACAGGATCAACTTTAGAACCCCCCCCTTGGGGCTCAAGGCAGCACCACCCGGTGGCACTCCTAAGAAGTTCATTCCAAGGGAGCGCCTTTTTCCCCAGATCCATCCTCAAAACACTTTATACTATTCATATAGTATCTTTCAAATCATACACCTAGTATGATTTCATACAAGGCTCCTTTACACAAAATCGATTATTCCAAAATCGAAAATTCTCAACTTAGGCTTTTTAAATTCCAATATTGAATTTTACCCAAAAATCAAAAGCCTTTCCAAATCCAAAGGTTCCCAAAACCCTTTCCAAAATCCTCATAAGATCCTTTATATATAAATTTTTAAAACTTTGGATCTTTTCAAACTTGTATAAAATTCCTTTTATACTTCAAACATTTTCAAAAACCCCTTTTCTACCAGAAATAAATTCCACAAGGAAAGATTTATCTTATATAACAAAGATATATAACTTTGCTTATTAAAAATCAAATATTCAAATTTGATTACTCTTTCCAATATCAATTTAATTTAAATCCGTACGATGTACACATATCATCCGTACGCTATACCAATCTGATCACTCACTCGATCACACAATTCTCTTCCGAACTAGTATCGTCCACCCGACTTCCTAGTGCGGACTCAGATCTGATTTCTTGATTAGAAACCGTCATTCTCCTTGCATAGCCATAACTATGATAAAGAATATCCAGAACCAATCAACAATCCATATCCAGGTTCGCCATCGAAAATCGAGTGAAAAATTCCAACTCGGATCGATAAACTATCTCGAAATTCTATGCTCAATCTGGATCAAACCACTATGCAAATAGAATAATATACGTACATCCTACGTATTTAATTTCATTGATTATTAGCCAAATCAATTTTCCTTTCTATTCACATTTCCTTAAATTCCCCTTCACTTATTTACAATTGCCTTAATCCCCATTTGGATTATCACTTTAATTTCTATCTCAGTTGGGTATTTAAATCAATAACAGTTTGAACCCTGACCAATATAGAAAATAGCTTGAAAATTCAAAAATAGGTAAGTAGTTAAAAATAATTATTAGTTTGCAAAATAGCTATAAAATAGTTAACTAATAGTAAAATAGTTAGAAAATAGTTAAATAGTTTCAGAAATTTTAAATAATTGCAAAATAGTTATAAAATAGTAATTAATTTGTAAAATAGTTGAAAAACAGTAATTAGTTTATAAAACAGTTGAAAAATAGTAATTAATTTAGAAAACATTTGAAAAATGATTAAATAGCTCCAAAATAATTGTAAACCAAGTATAAAATAATTTGGCTTTAAGAAAGAAAAGTTCTATATATTAAATAGCCTAGAAAAATAAGTTTATATTAAAACAATTTATATTGGAAATAGTCTAGAGTCAAAACTGTTCACTTTTCCAACATTTTCAATTTAAATTTCCATTCCCATTTAAATTGACCAAATTCCAAATTGAATAATCTTCAATTTCCATTGAAATTGATTTAATCCCAATTCAAGTTGAATTGATTCTCAATTTCCTTCCAACTTCAAATCAAGTTCCGTTTGATCTTTAAACTTGTACAACTTTAATTACAATTTCAATTTTACCATTTCTATTTATAATCAATTACATTCACATTTTGCTTTTAACTCGGAATTATACACGTTATTTAGCCAATATATTTTTATTATTCCATAAATATTTTAATCAAGATTCTAGAGTTTAAACAAATTTCCAAAATTTCAATATTGCCTTAGAATTCAACTATATCCAAAATTCTTTGGCAAATTCAATTACCCCCTTGAATTTCAAAACCAAACCCAGTTCACAAACAATTCCAATGTAAAACAATTTGGTAGCAATTTTTCTTTTAGAAACTTGAAAATAAACATTGATAATGCTGCAGTCATCACCGACGTTATTTTCCAGTGACCAAAAGAGTTTAATGCTTTTATCTCTTTAAAAACATTTTCAAATATTTTTAATTTCAAATCTCCCAGGTTTCAAATTCAACACAAAAATAATTTTGAAATAATACTATTATTTTTCCAAAACCTTTGGAAACCACTTCCAAATCTAAAGGAATTTTAAATTTCCCCAAAAATTCCAATTTCCAATCCATCCATTTCCAATTTCTAGATCTCAAACCCATTTTGAGATCACGCAAACTATCAATTCAAATTAACCATTTAAAACTTAACGCTTTGGGTATCACATCACATTACAAGGAAAATTCAAAACTCAACCTTAGAGTTAATTCCATAATTATTTCCTTTACATACCAGGCTACTTTTAAATTTTTAAACCACCCTTGGTTTTAATTTCAAAACAAATCCTCTAAAAATCTTCCAAACATTTCTTGTTTAAAATAAGACTATATTCAAAATAGTCTGAATTGTATTATTTGTTATTTTCTTTAACTCTTTGAAACAATTTATTGTTTCTCGACTTAGGTTTAAGCTTCAAAAATTTAGAACCTACTTTAATTTAAAAGTTATACCCATCTTATAATTTTACCTCATATGGCTTACTTAATAGCAAATATATCATTATTAAACTCAATAATTATTTATGATCATTCCCAAGGTAATCATATTTAGATACCAATTCCTTTTTATATTATTCTTATTTCTATAATTTCAAGATAAAGTTTCGGCTTGAATCCATTTCAAACTTACCTTTATTTAAAGTTTTAAACAACTTAATTTTCTGAATTCTAATTTTAGAATTTCATTTTCAATTAATTAAATTTCGATTTGGCTGTATTTTCGTTTTACTTCATTAATTCTAATTCTAATTCAAGACTTCAATTTGGTTGTATTATATTACTTCTAAATTTTAATTCCAATAATTTAACATCCAATCACCTTAATATTTATTAGAATGAAATATTCCTTTATATATCAAAATATACTTATTTATAAAATAAATTTAAAATTTATATAAGAAAATAACAAATACGCTCTCATATATATATATATATATATATATATTCTCAACTCATTCTAGAGTACTACAAACTTTATTAAATGAGTAATCCCCACCAGAGCCAAGGTTCTCGCTTAACCTGGCTCTGATACCAAATGTAACAACCCGAAATTTTCAAACCCGAAAATTTCAGATAGTTATGAAAAAGAAGGAAGAGATAGAAGAAAGAAGAAAAAAAATCAACCACACCTCACATTCGTAGCGTATAAAATATAATAAATAAATACTACCAGTTTACAAAAGAATACTATATCTGTCGATTCATTTAATATACATCAGAATTTCACATTATATACAGTCACTGAATATTTACAATTATCATGTCTAAGATTAACAATAATATAAATACAGCGGAATACTCTATATGATATTGCCATCCAACTCCCCTCCTAAGCTCCAGAACGTCCTAACCTGGAAATATGTAATACTCGGTCTGACCCGAGCATTACACCAAAGTAACACCCGGGTCAGGCTGGAGACCGGCGTGAGTAAATCCAACTAACATGGAATACCAACAATCAACATATATAAAACCCGGGGTAACATATATCAATTTATCCAATTCACAATTTGCTATAGACGACACTCATTTCACATATCAATTTCTAAGTACCAAACTTAGATAGAATAATCCAACTCACTTAAATCATTTTATTCTAGCCTATTGATTTCACACCTCAATTATTTTTAATCCGAAGTGGTTTCGGGTATTTCCCAAATACCCGACCCCGATCTCTTCAAAACTCATGATATCCTAACCCAAGTTATTCAAATGGAATACACAACATTTCATATCAGAAATATTAACTTATTCAAAACATCCAATATCATTCAATCATTCATAAGCAAAGCTTAGCCACATGCAAATTTTAATTCAATTGATTTTAATTGAATTACTAAACCTCAATGACTTAGATTTCTTCAGTTAACATTAATTAATTTCAAATCAATTTATTAATCAACCCTTCATTATTCATCTTAATTAATCACTCTGGATTAATTATCCTTCAATTAACTTCAAATAATTATTATTATTATTTTTAGTAAATTCACGATATTAATTATTCTTAACCAAATCCATAGGTAATCTTAATTACTTCATGAATTAATTAACTATTTCAATTACATTAATCCTTACTTACTTACGTTAAGTAATTTCTTACAAGTCTTTTATTATCAATTTATTAATCTGAATTAATTGATCTTTGATTACATCATTAAATATCTAAATTATGGATTCCCAATTATATTTCAATTTATTGCAATCTAAATTAATTATATAAAATAAACCCACAATATTAATCATTTTAATCTTGCTTACTTAACAATAATTAGTTATAATCCATTAACTTACCATACCCTAAATATCCATCTTAAATTTATCACTTAGTGTAATTGTTTTTAAAAGTGAGTTAATTTTCTTTAATTAATCTCCTGATAAATTTACCTTCAATTATTTCTACTAAGTAATTATCCTTCTTATCAATTTCACCAAGTAATTTAAATCTAAAATTACTCCCATTTATTAACATCCATTAATTTATTACATCAAGTAACTTCAAGTATCACTAATTAACCTCACCCAGTAATCTTACTTTTATAATTAACATTAAGTAGATATAGATATAAAAGTAGGTATATACAGGCAAATCCATCCAGATGCAAATATACTAAAACGCACTCAAACTCATATAAACGTGGCATAAATGATTAGATCATAAATCCATGAGTTGAAGCTCACCTCGATTCTGATGAATCGAGCTCAAACCCGACATTGCGACAACACTCCCTGAACACGTCGCACCCCTCTTCATTGACCATCGTTTCCTCTGCCCTATTGAAATCGACGACTAAATCCAACTCCCATCGTGCAACTATGCCTCACGACATCCAATCACTGCGCGGCCTAACCCTAGCTCGCGACTTGCTTTCGTCCACCTAGTACACATAAGGACACGCCTCCACTTCTATGCAAGCTCGAGCCAAACGGCTTTCATTCGAAGTCGAGTAGGGTGACGCGATTAGATCTGGGGAGGGCCATTCTCTTTTTTTTTCTTTTTCTTTTTTATAAAAAAAAAACTAGTATTTGGAGATGAAGGAAAGAGGGGCTCGGTTTCTCTGTTGAAAGAAGAGAGGACGTAAAAATATATTGATTCGGCGAATTAGCTTTTGGAGCACGCTTCCATAAAATAATTTAATATAGAAATATCCCGTTGCATAACGCGAAATTCCAAACCCCGAATCAGACACGCCGACACACGTTTAGAAGGTTTTACCCGCATTCCGAACACGATGGAACGTGTTTCGGAGGCTACTTTGATTGTATGCACGAGTTACGGAAGTAAACGATCAATTCTAGTTTAAATCGATTAAAAGTTTCTAAGCGTTTCGAGCTGCCAGGGTCAAACGACAACTCCGATGGCTACGAAAATTGAAATCCGATAATAACTAACTATTACGGATCCCATGGAACTGGTTTCGTCGAATTCCGAGACTGTGCCTCGGAAGCCTATTTTTAAATTCCAATTTAAACGATATAATTTCAGAACTGAACAAATCACCTTTAAATTTAATTTCAACCATAATATTATCTCCAGTATTATCATTATAAATTTTATAATCCTTCAAATTATTTTAACAGGCTTAGAAATTTCCAGATTCAACAATTTACCCAATTTCCAATTATTAAAATCAGTATTTAAACCATACAATTCAATGATTTAATTATCAAGTAAATATTGATAACTTAAATTCAAGTTAAAAATTAACCTTTAAATATTTTAAAATCAATTAATTATTCCAATTTAATTTATCAAAATTTCCGGGTCGTCACAACTGCTATTTGTTTACTTAATATGATAAAGGTAGTACGACATAACTGTTGAAAATAGTACAAGAAAACAAGAAAAACATAACAGCTATTAGTTTACTTGTTTCTATAATATCATAATAGCTATTTCTATAATATCATAGTAGCTATTTGTTTCCATCATAGAAGCTATTTGTTTTATTATTTTCTATAATATGATATTATGGAAACAAGAAAACAAGAAGATTACCTGTGTCCAGAAGTTTACAAATAGCAGCAAAAAAATATAAAGTTAGACTACATGTGTTATGACGTAAAGAACAACTAAAACTTAACTGTTGAATATAAAGTTAGTACAAGACTAAAAATTAGAATTTTTGAACTATTAAAAATTATCGGCAAATAAGAAGCCAAGCATAAAAGACTTATCATAAAGAACTTTTGGTATACTAATGAAAATTAACTAGAATTCATTAAAAATAATATCTTGTAAAGTTATACTTGAAATCAAAAAATATATGAACTAAACATAGAAGAGTTATGTCACAAAGCAACATTGGTTAACAAAACACATCCAATTCAGGGATTTATTCCAAAAGGGAAAACCAACATTGGTTAAGCATATAAGTAATCACTAGCCTCTTTTAATAAAATTTTCATTTATTAAAATCACCTGCAAATACTTGTATAAAATAATATTTATAAAAATATACCCACAATCCTTATATTCTTAATACTTAGAGAATATCCATACTTTCTTCAACAGTGTAAGTATATTCACGAAACGCTGAGGAAGATTCCCTTTTTTATGCATTTATAAATTCCATTATGAATTTCTAAAACCATTTCTAAGCTATTTCATAAATCTTTGAAAAATCATTTATAATCTCTTTAATCAATTTCAATCACTTATAAATTCTTTCTATACATCTCTCAAATCATTTATAAACCTTTTATAAATCCATCAAAACCATTTATAAAGACCCTTTTATAATCTATAAACCCATTTCAAAAATTCATTTTTGAACATCTAAACATTTATAAAACCCTTTTACTCCTTTTTCAATTTTCCTTTAAGTTTTCCAAACCATGTTATAAGATTTCTCTGATAAAATTCGCTCTGTTTATAAAAACCCTATTTATAATCTTGAAACGGTTATAAATAAATCCTAATCGTTTACTTTAACACACGATTATATAATAACAAACATTATAAATTAATAAATATTAACTTTAAAACATCTTAAAATAATAATTAATAAATTTCAAAACATTCCTAAATAAATAATAACAATTTATCTTTAACATAATTAAAAATAATAATAATTAATCTAAAACCTTTTTGATAAATAATTATAATTAATTTCAAATCGTATTAAAAATTTGAATAATTAACCTTTCAACATATTAAAATATTAATAAATAACTTTAAAACAATAATATAAATAAAAACTTTAAAACTAAATATACTTCCTTGATAAAAAACCCATTCTTAATTTTTAGCATAACCATTTCCATATTTATAAAACTATATTTGTCAATCTCTTTCTCTTTTATAACATATTCTTTAACATCTCTGAATCTATTCCCACTTACAATTTCCCAAAATAGAGCCAATTATTTTTTTGAACAACATCCCACACATTATCATAAATCCCCAGTTTGAATTGAAATTGAATAGACATTCAATTTTAACCCAAATTCCTACTAGCTCCAAATCCATCCAATCAACTCCATAGCATAGATTTCACTAATACGAATGTAACACAACTAGGCGTGTTCGATTTCAACCTCGTATGGAAAAGTTATACATTATATTAGATTTCGACTTAAAAATATAATTAATTTACACTTTAATATTGTCACTATCATTAATTACCCTACTTAGCAACCCTAGTCATCACGCTTAAACGTCTTCAGGAAATCGCGACTTTAAACCCAACCTCGCCTGCATTTCCATCATCAACTCCGCGCCTTCACCTGACCTGGCACCTTCGCATCGCCACCGAGTTCGCCCTCGACTCAGCCTAACCGTTGCCACCAGTGCCAACCTCTAGATCGCCTTCGATTACTAAGACTTCGGCAAAGAACGATGCTCACTTGGAGGAGGATTTCGACCACTATGGTGCTCTGATTGATGATCGGATCGTATGGATTTGGTTGTGGTAAGGAAGGTTACGACTTTCATGTAGGAAGTTTAGCTTGAAAGTGGCTATGTTGGCTGAAGCTTTTGTGGCCGTTGGATGAAAGAGGTATTTTGAAATTTTAGGCGAACTCGAATTCTGGTGTAATGTAAATATAAAGGAAAAAAAGTATGGCCTGATATGAGAGAATAGGGGTAGGGTATGCGCTAGGCATGGTGAATACAAATATATATTTTATATTTAAAAAATATCTTGTACGATGCACTCAAAAATCTCGAACTCCAAACATGGCGTGCTACCTAGCGTTCGATAAGTAATACCCCTATTCCAAACACAATGGGACTAGTCTCGAGGCCTAATTCGATCATATACAGAAGATAGCTTTTTAAAACCCAAAATTTCTGAAATTAATTTCTACTGATTTCGAACTCGCACGACCAACCAATACGCCCAATCAGCACGAAATTCGACGGCATGTTATAATTCACTATTACAGATTCAATGGAACTTGTTTCGTCAAAATCTAAGATAGTGATCCGAAAGGCTATTTTCACTCGTTAACTAAACTATTTTTTTACTAAAATACTCCAAATCACTTTTAATTCAAAATTTAATAGCTTATTATTTCTATTCTTATTTAAATAGAATTTAAATCAACTTTCGAAATCATTTTTATTCACATTAACTCTAGGATTTAATTATTTAAACAATTCTAAATATTAAATTCAACAACGCAGTTATCAATTATATCGTTGAATTTGAAATATAAGTTGTTTAACTTATAAAATTAACTTTTTAATATTTAAAATCAATTAAATATTTCGATTCAAAGGATTGAAATTCTAGGTTATTACATGTGTTAAGTATTGGATAGTAGAAATTGGATGCAAAATTAGTTGAACTATACTCCTACTCATAAGAGTGTGGAAATTGTTGTATGAAAACAAAGATTTTTTTTATTTTTGAAAACCTGCATACATATAGAACTGCCAGTATATATAGGTTGTCAGCATCATATTTTCATAATTCTTTTAAAAGAATACATTTATACAGGAGGCTTCGATTCAGAATTATTTAGCATACATATCATATATATTGTGATACGTCATGCACTTATACACGGTTGAATGAAAATTGGTTGTACACAAATTGGTTGGATAGTTTAGAATGGTTCCACGCTATATTACATGATTCAACCCTTAAGGAATTTCAGAGACGAAATTCTTTAAAGAGGGAGAGTGTAACACCCCGTAAAATTAATGGTAAGTAACAAACAATTATTCAGGCTTAAAATGGAATTTGAGTAACATTGGAATTTGACCACAATATGTCCGAGTATAGATTTATAATAATGAAATTTAACTTTTTCCCCAGTATTAATTCGCTTCACCTCTTCTTCTCTTTTATTTTCTTCCCTTCTCTGGTTATATACACACACAAACGCATAACTGTGCCTACCGATTAAAAATATAAATATATATATAGCATAATATACGACGATAATCATATTATTTATAATTAGGATGAGCAGTTATTAATAGCATAATAAATTATAGGACTAGGAGTGTAGATTGAAAAGAGATAGTAACTCCAAAACTAGTAAGGCAATAAGTGTGCAGTTAATAAAGAGATACACAAATTAAATGGGGACATAAATGCATTTAATGGGACTGATTAAGGAGTTTAATAGGGCATTAATGGGAAAATGAAATAGTCATAAAAGGTTGAATTAAAATGAATAAATAAATGTCATCAGTGATCGTCCAATTTGAATAATAACGACCATTTATTATGGATAATTGACCTTTATGAGACATAAGAGAGAAATAGAGAATATATGCAATAAGCATATAAGATAGTAATTAAATGCCAGGAGGCAGTATAATTTTCATAGTAGGAAATTATGTAGCCTTAATAATATGTATAGGATGGGTGTGACTTAATGTGCCTAGCCTGATATTCAGGCCTAGGATGATTGGTTTGGTTTAGAAAGGGTAGGGATGTGAGATTAGTAGAGTTACATAACAAAATATGCCCTTCACTTAGACACTATCAGTAGTTGTGTATACTAACTATTGACGTGAGACATCTCCAGACATAGAACATAAGGGGAAGGGATATACGTTTGCGTATAGATAAGGGAAAATATGCCAAGGGTTTGCCTTGGATTTGAAGTATTAAACGACTCAATACCTATGGGGATGTCAAAGGGTTTACTTCGGCGTGGAAGTTATTAATGGCCATTGGGTCCTCCTTTCTCTCTATTTAAGAAGTCCTCCTCTCTCTGTTTAAGAAGTTTTCAGTAACCTTTGATGGTACCTAATAGAGAAATGAAGTCTGCTTCAATTCTAACAAGAGGTACTAAATAACTAGAATAGGCATTTTTCCATGACTTATATTAGGATAGCCTAAATGGGATTCGGTTATGGGAGGTCAACAGGTTATGTTAGTATTGTAGTTGTATCGGTATTTAGTAGTAGACCGGCATATAGGCTATGACCATAAGCGGTCCTGAGCAGTCGTCAGCAAAGACTTGGGTTATGCCCTGATGGATTTCGCTTCCCACTGTATAATCTGTATGGAATATGCAAAAACCTCATTATTTAGTTAGTAACACAGTAATTAAATTATGTTAGGATTTCGCTATTAACCTTTTGATATGTCTTTGTGATGCATTAGTAATACAATAATTAAATTATATTCCCAACTTCCTTTATACTTACAATAAAAGATATAATTTACAACTCCAATATCGAGTATTATACAACTAGAATATACTAATTTTAACATAAGTACATCGTTAACAATAAGCATTATATTGTTTACTTATAAGACATATCTATGTACTTTTAATGTTCTTTCTTATAGACATATGCTTCATCTGCATGTTGAGTGAACATCAAACTATTAGATATTTATTTCAAAATAATTTTTCAATTTTGATGCTTATAGAATGACGCTTTAATATCATTTCTTAGGTCATATCAAAAAAATCACACACTTAATACGCTCCCATCTACTTCAAGACACGTTGATTGTTATGCGCAATCAGTCTATTCTAAATCATTATTTAGAATTTTCCATTCTAGCATATATGTACTAAAAAAGTTATATCAAGTGATACTTTTACGAGTAAAACCCGAACCATCTTGAGCACATTGAACGAAAAATCTATTACGTTAATTTCAGCAATTGAGAATAACGATTTTATTCTTATCAATTTCGCTCACTATATCCTGACTACATCAGTTTTTCTCTTGAAGACATATTTGTGCCTGATGAATCATATTCCTTCGGTTACAGTATCAAATTACATTTTTATATTGTACTTGGAATCCTTCCTATTTGTACATCATAATATATGGCAGAATCAATACTCTTAATGGTATAATTGTTGCTGAGGAATATTTATTCTCGACAATGGTAAGAAACTAATAGTTTCTCTTCAGTGTGCAAGAATATTTATTAAACATTCTAATGTGTATTGTTTATTAAGGTTTGGTTAATTACATTTCAATTCTCGTAAACGGTTTTATCCTTAGATCGTATCCAAATCCACTGTATTACCAAAATTTCTAAAATAAATACCTTCACTACGAAGTTGGTATTTCTTAAAATAATAATTGTTTCTTAGGGCAACGAAATAGGTTTTCATAAATATTTATGAGTTTCCTTATATTAAAATGATTTAATTTTAGTTTACAAAACTTATGTTCAAAATATAAAGGGTCATCCAATGGCAATTTTCCCCAAACTTTTTTTGGAGTGACTTATACAAGATCCCTCGCAAGCAAATTATTATATATAGTCTTTCAACTTGCATAGTCTGCCAACTCCTTGGCTTAGGATATGTTGGGTTTATTATAAACCCTTATCTTATATGATTTTGTAAACCATTATTTAGATGAAATTAATTTGACCTTGTGTACTACTCCAAAGGACACAACCTTACAGAAAGAAGTTAACTCAACTTCACTCATAATTAATCTCACTTCATTTAGCAACGTTCGATTACTCCTTATTGATACGTCATTTTTTATCATAAGGAGGAGTGACTTTTGAGATTGAATCTTTATTCAATTTTAGGTATGTTTAGAAATCTTTCCAGTGTACTCACCTACTCGATCAAATTGAATCATTTTATTTTCTGTCACATTATTTTATTTACTTTGATTTTATATTTTATGCACTCATCATTAACATATCATATATGTATCATATACACATGTTCATGTTTGTGATAATTCATCGGTGTATACAACAAATTATGTGAAATTGTTTTGGAACTTTCGATAGCATACATTTATATATATCAATCTGTAGAGTTCATTAACTCTTATAATGCTCCAACTGATTGGGTGCATTGTCCTTAATTGTTTGAGATATAATTTACTAGTATAAGATGATCCATAACTGTACATTCACAAATTATTTTTCAAAATTACGGCTTCCATAATTCCAAATAATTGCAAATAAATTTAGAAACTTCTGTATTTTCTAATGCATCACAAATATAGTTTTATTTTATAATGAATGTTCATAATATTTATATTGAAATAAAACTATATCACTTTTCGGTCAATACTAAAAAATAATTATTATTTCATAAATAATGTTTGATACATTTTACGAAAATAATTTTTGTAACTTAATGTAACCAATAAATGTTATATGACATGATTTCACTATTTCCGCCATTAATATAGTAGGATATGAAATACGAAGCTCCATTCAACCACTTAACGTAGGCTGTTTATTTCATTTATCGTACTTGGTTTACAGTCGAAGATCAAGTATCTTAAATTTATATAAATAAATTTCATAGAAAATTTTTTATCTGAAAATACATTTGAAATGTATGTCATATTTCTTATTCCTTGTTAAGTATCTATTATTATTTTTTAATTCTCATTTCCAATGATTCCTTATGAAGAAGAAGTGACCATTCACTCCCTCACCCAAAGTGTGTCTTAAGTTACATCTAACCGCATATCTTTGTTTTCCTTTCACAATAGTCGAACCATTCAAAAGGAAGCCCTTACTACACGATCACGACGTACTCCTTACAAAAATTCATTCGATCGTCCTTAACATTTATGGATATCGAATAAGTTGCATTTTACATAAAATAATTAATCTGAATTTTCAACAATCAAATTCATAGATCAGTCTTGTAGCTCTTAGTCTAGTGTTACACTTAACATGACATGATTATAGTTGTAATCAATCATATTGGATATATGATCTTACATTGTAGTTTACTAGCTTATTTGCGCTGAATTACTTTTGAAGTTTTGTACATTACGAGATGCGACCATTCACTATATAACATTAATATATAATCATACATGGATCAAAAATATGTATTCAAGCATTTCTTTTAGAGTTCAAAACTCATAAAGGATAATACATGGTCTTAGGCAAGTAAACAAGTAAGTGACTACTTATGAATGTATTCAGTAGTTATAAAATTAGATGCTTGCATAGGCAGTGAAACAATAACATGCAAAAAATATTTATTCGTACATATATTCTATATTTCTTTTGCCAACCTTTAATTCAGTTCATTTGTATATCTTAATTGATAAACATTTTATCAATTATATTAATTTCAAAAATATATATATGTAGATTATTATAACTTTTTATAACAAATGTTCTTACAACATTAGAAAGGATAAATGTAACCATTTCATTTTCCTAATAAGACTCCTACTAGATTTTTATTTTTATCAACACCCTAGGGAAACATAGAAATCTTTTGATTTCTCTAGTGGTTGTTAGGATTTTCTTGCCTTAGGATTTTGAGCATAAGGAATATCAATAAATCATAAGCGCGTAAGTGATGGATAACACTTTATTAGTTGTATTAAATACAACTCCTAACCCATGGCTTGTGTCTTAATCTCATCTTGAGCTTGAGGAATATCAATAAATTGAAAGAGATTATTCACTCATATTCACTATTTCACGACGACCTAAGTGTAATGGACGTAGCTTAAGGAATATCAACAAATATATGCATGCATCTTATCTCATCTTATCAATATACTAATAGCGCTACACACAACATCTCTTGCTTGAGAAATATCAACTGATATAAAGTATGCAAGCAATATATTAATATACATTGGTGGAGGACAAATTTGTATTAAAGATTCATAATCTTTAATATATTTAATTAAGTGGTATCAGCTTATGGAATAGTATATCGCTTATGAAATGCCTTCGTGATTTAAGTGTAGGACACATTAGAAATCACAGCATACATACTATGTGTATGTACTTACTCCTTAAGTTTATTTGGGTTTCTTACTTTTCCACTTTTGTTTTTATACATTCATATTATGTAAGTCCAATTATTATATAACTTTTATAATTTAATTAACTTATATAATAGTCTTCTGTACATTGCATTAATTAAATCTTATTTAATTAATTTAACTAATAAACATTTTAACTAATTTTATATTATTCAATGTGACAACCCACCTTTCTGACCCCTAGGAATGACGCTTGATACCTCCATGGTATTTATGTTCCATTGCCCAAGCGTCCGAAAGATAAGTTGTCTTAGGGTAAAATAAAGAACAGAACAAGATAGAATAGATAAATCTTACATATAATATAAAATGATATAGTATAAAAGGTTACTCCTTATAAGGAGTTATGAGTTATAAAAAAATACTACATCTTACAGATTAATAGCTATACATTCTGACTTTTCATTTTTAAGATATAAAATATGCCTACATAATCATACGACGAAAATAATTACTATATAACTAAGTAGCCTCTTGCTCGTCCATTGTCCTCAAAGGGCTCTAAAGAAAAACCTGCTATTCTCGAACTACTCAAATATAATTGAGTACCCTATAGTTTAGAGAAAATAAACAACTTGGGTCAGAAAAATGTCTAGTATGAGTAAAACGACGATAAACGGGGTGTATTTAAACAATAACAATGGGACCACACCGCAAACGCGGAGCTGGTTTTCTCCTACATTAACAACAACCAAACATAACAAAAATGGAAATGAACAATAGGGAACAAATCCAAACATAGATGATGGGCATAATTAGTATAACATTAGAACTTGAAAGAATGAAAATAGTCTGAATAAAAATCAAAGATGGACAGAATGGACAAAATAAGACAACCGTAATGACCATGATTTTAGACCCTAGAAAATCGACATTAATACGTCCACGGTATTCACATGCCACAAATCCAAGTGCCGAAAAGCCCAATTGTTAGCGGAAAAAGAAAATAAAGATAGAATGTAATCTCACACTAATGGAATAACATATATTATTTCAATAATAATTTTTAGAGCGGAAAATTTTGAATATAATATCAGAGTCTAACCTAGATTCAGCCTGGACAGTTATAAATCTTCCGTCCTTACAAATGCTGAAAAACAAAAACAAATGAAATAGATGCAACGGATAATAGAATACATCCATATAGAGGTGATGATCTTCGACTCTCCTCTGGAAACTCCAAGCGAATTCAACTAAACCCGAAACTACTCGGAACTAACCTAAGTATTAAAAATACCTGGATCAAGCTTGATAAACCAGCATGAGAAATTCAATTTATAAATTGATGCCAATTTAAAACCTTTTAAAAGAAAGGCATCTCATAAGACCACGCTCACACATAAACAAGACCACGCCCACACATAAACAAGACCACGCCCACACATAAACACGGATGGCTTTTAACCTTATGATGACTAAATCAGTTTTATTTCAAAATAATTTGACATTATTTCTAATGAAATTCCACTGAAAACACTTTTCAAATAATATATCAAAGATAGCCGAAATTATTACATTGATTAAATTTGTTGGCTTACTAGCTACCTTTTAAAAGTAGGTTCTACAATCAAAATCGTAAAGGCAACGTATTAGAATTGGATTTCCAACATGATAGGGAAGTAGTTAGCATTCAGACCCATAAACCCATGTATACCAATCCTAGTTCACACCGGTGGCTTTACACAATCTCCGTCGGCCTCCGAACTATACTGCCACACTACCATGGAACAGAGTATTACTCGGGCTTTACACGGTCTTTGTCAGCCTCCATACCTTTACATTCATATAATATGGAAATAAGTGACTACAGGGACATCTTCCCTCAATAGTAGCCCGAAAATATGTCCTTCAGACCATATAGTATCGTGTATCATTCCTGGGATGTAAGGCTCGTGAGGCTATATTCCACAAAGCCACACTTTGCTTTTCGCAAAGCCATGCCTAGATCAATACAGATTCTACATTGAATACCACATTGCCATTCCATCTATCACTATTAACTTTCACGAACATACAATCTCTGAGCTTATACATCCTGGATAAGGGTGTTAAGCTAAGAGAAGTTGCCTTCTCCACCACCAAACAGATGAATGTTTGGAAAATTCAACGTTGTGGTCTCAAAAATGCAACGTCGAACATTCTTCCATACAAGTTCGTTCTAGGACTGAACGAAACCGAAGGCACTCCACCTACCACATCTATCGATAGTTAACCCTAGAATTAGTAGTGATTAGTCCTTATAATCGAAGATTTTCATAACAGAGCACTACAGCTATCATAAATATATGATATGGTAAATTTCACCTTGAGGGAGTAGTGGCAAGTAGCCCTTCATCATGAAGATTCTCGTCTTCAAAAATCATCATCACCATGTCTTCACTTCCGAATGCATACATTGGTTCGAAGTGGTTTATCGATAAGAGTTACCCAAATCCAACCCTGGTTCTTTCGAACCAAACATCGATTAAAAAGATGTTAAGCTCTATGTGATCGTCAATCATCAATCAATTCAGTTCATCTATTTATCAATTCATAAATATCTCAGAGAGACATATTATTTTAAATTATTCTATTTATCTTCTTAATGGTATTTTAATCATTAAGCCTCATTTATCAAATCCTTTGGTTAATTTTAAAACTTTTTTAATCTCGAGATAATTCCAAATCATTTCACCTATTATTTAGGAAAACATATCCAAATCATTTCTACGCAATCCAAGTTATTTAAATTTAGAAAATTATATCTTCATACTTTGGGAAATTGTAGTCCAAGCAAACCAAGTTTACAAACCCATCTGTTGGGCTATTCCGGGTAGCCAAGAAGAGTAGGAAACTGGTTTTCCAAACCCAAGCTTAGACACTACTTCTCTGACACCCATAAGACAGTCAACTAATTTGATCAACTCTAAATCATTTAATATACTCTACTAACTTTTAATTATTTATTTAACCACTTAATAAATCCTTCAAGTCACCTTTAAAATACTTTGGTAATCATCTAAAAACATTTACCAAAAGATTTGTAAAAGAATCGTTACATTTAAAACCATATTTCAAAAGTTGTTGAAAAGTACTGTAGAAAATTGCTGCGGAAAGTGCTTTTTTAAGCTATATTGATCAAAACGACTTTTTATTATTTGGAAATTCATTTTTGTTACTCGAATCACTTTTAAAATACTTTGAATTATCTTTATAATTTATTTCATATTTTTAGACAATTTTAAAATATCACTTTTAAAGAAACCCTTTTATGGATTCTGAACTACAAAACCGCGATTTTTCTGAAAACTTATTTTACTCATATTTTAAAATCTACGTATTGAAATCTTGATTTTCTTTCTTTATCTGAAAATTTTGGATATAATAGTTCGGAAAATTCTTATTGCGAAGTAATCCGACTCAAATTCCATTATATAGAAGGATTTGACTTTTACGGCGGGAACTGCCATTACGCGACGCGTTTTTTTTGACTCCAAATTCATTATTTGTCAAAACTTCTCCAAATTAAATTTTAATGTTTATAAATCATTTATAAACCATTTTCAAACATTTAAACCAGTATTTTCCAAATTAAATCTTTTTTCACCTTTAAATCGTTTCATAATATTATATTATTATAATATTCGTTTCAACCTTTTTATATTTTTCAAAACCATTAAGAGGCTAAATAACTTCATCGACGCATCCATATGAATTTATTTTTCATTAATTAATCATGATTAATTTCTTAACAATTTTTGTTATGATTTCTCATAATTTATCACAATCAAGTTATCGACCACGTCAACATATAATCAACCACATAATCAACCAAGTTATCAAACATTCCTACAAATCATTAAGAGATTAAATAATCATATTATCATACTTAGAAAATAATTATAGAGCTTATTTGTTATTTAATAAACATGGAGTACTCACCATTATTAAACTCAAACTTCCTACTACCATTCAAATCGCCACAACACTTCATTAAATCATTTAAACTTCATCTTAGCATTACCAAAAACTCTACTTCCCCTCCAAGTGCTCGGCCATCCGCACCTCCACTTGCTTTTCTTTTGGCCATGCCCTCATCATCACCTCATCTTTATTCCATCACCTTCAACCATCTTGCAATGCTCACGGCCATGCCTCCACACCTCCATATTGCTCACGGCCAAGCACCATTAAAGAAAGAAGAGGAAGAAGTAGATTAAGAAGAGGTTAGAAAGTAATTAGCTGATTGGTGCTTAAGTATTCCACTATTTTAACCCTTCTTCCTCTCTTAAAGAGGAGAAGCCAGCAATAAGGAGCTCAAGAGTGGTGAAGAAGAAGAAGAATAATAAATTTGTGAAGAATGAAGGAGGATGTGGGTGGGTATTTATAGCCTTTTTCAAGCCTTAACCCTTAAGTAAAGTGAAAAATATCTCCACACATCATCATGCATGGATCACGCACCCTTATATCATCCAAATGTACCCTTTACACGTTGAAACCAGCCCCCCATTTTCCACCACATTCTTATATCACATCGTCTCCTAACTGTTGACTTATACAAGCTTAAGGGTGAAGTTTCATAAAATATCTTTGATATTTTTGACATATGTATATATATATATTTGTATATATGTTATTGTATGTATATATGTGTTCTTGTATATGTTAGTGGATGTAATTTTTATGTTATATATGTGCACATGACATATAAACAAGGTTGCAATAACTTTCGAACAACTTCCGTTCGTTAAACCATTGAAAATCGAGAAACTGATTCCCGGTCATATTTTTACTTATAATTTAAATTACAAAGTCGCAAACACACACACATATATATGTGAAAAAAGTTAAAATAAATTTCTAATCAATATTAATTAATTAAAATGATCTCATTTGAATTATAAAATCATATAAATCAGTGTTAATAATTATTTACAGAAATTGCTATTATACCGATAAAGGCTATCAATTTTCTCATTTTTTTCAAACTGATTATATATCTTTATAAAACTATTATAAATTATTTAATCACATTATAAATATTCAAAATGAATTATTATCGTTTAAAAACAATTATTTGTATAATATGATAATTATTTAATCATTAAATCTTAATTTAAAATCAAAATTAAATTATTAAATATAAAGGCAACATTGAGGATGTCATACATACTTTTGATTTCCAAAAATAAACTAGTTAATTTTATTTAATATTCTTGTTCAATTATAAAAATAGGTATATGTACCCAGCTACATGCGCGATGTTTTACGATTATAGAGTTGCTTATTGATAAAATAGTTTTTGGCCATTTTATCGATATTAATTCAAAGTTTATATTTTTGAAAATACTTATTCAAAATAAGATTACCATTATTATTTATTGTTTAAAACATCGTAATCTATGTTTTTAAAAGCTTATATTTATAAATTTTAAAAATATATAAAATTTATCAAATGATAAATTTGCGGGTCGTTATAGACTTCTCCTTTAAAAGAATTTCGTCCTCGAAATTACACCAAAACAAAACCCAAAGGTATTTACAGAAAATATTCATTTTTAAACTTACATGATGCATATAGATTATCCTATTTGATATACTGTTTGAATCCATAACTTTACTTCTGAACTAGTATTATTCCCCTGATTCTCTAGTGTGGACTCTAATTAGGCTTATTGACTAGAAAATTTTCTTTCCCCTCACATAGCCCTCAACTATAATGGAATACTCAAGTACCCAATTATAAACTCTCATCAATGTTTGCCATCAAGAATCGAGTGATAAATCCTCTTTCGAACTAGTGTAAATACCTCAAAGTTCCATACTCAAATCTTAGATCAAAATCGTGTAAAGAAATGATATACTTACAACTTATTTAACTTTTTATAATCTTGATGAAAATTCTCATAAACTTTTATTATCATTTAAATACCTTTATAAACCATTTCTTCAAAATATTTATTCCCAAAAATATTTCTATCTCTTTTCCAAAAGAAATCAATTATCCTTTATTTTGAATAATACCATTATAATTCTTATTTCAAAATTCCTTTGAAATTTCTTTGTTAATAAATCTCATCATAAATTTAATTCCAAATTTATTTTATATTACATAAATTTCCCTTTTATACCTTTTCAAAACATTAGGATATGAATTCTCAAACCTGTCTTTCTCAAACATCATTTTATTTTTGCTAATTTACACTTTATTTTATAAAATATACTTTTATAAAATATATTCTTAAATAATTTCTTAATTTAAACATTTTTTGTAAATACGCTTCTTTATATTATATTATCTTTTTATTCAAAATATATTATTAAATTTTATCGGATATAAGACAGAAGAAATGCTCTAAGAGGATAATCCAAAGAGAAGTTTATTAATTAACATCATACTTATACATCCATTCCTACCTGTATTACAAACTTTTAGGGATAACTTCTTAGGGAATACAGCCTACAACACACCACCACCATATATATATATATATATATATATATATATATATATATAGATAATTGAACTGCTAAATATATATATGCTATTCTTGGATCCCTTTTGAGGTAGAGGTAATTTATCTTTGAGGCCTTAAGTCAAACACCTTCATTTTTGGACAGTCATTCATTAAGTGTTTCCCCGGTAGCACCAAATGCATGTCCGTGGACATTCTTTGGCCATATGTCCTAATCCCTTACAACGGTAGCAACCCTTTTCCTTACCTAACCGAATTCTAGGTTTCTTCTTTGATTTTGGGCACCCACGTAGAAAATGTCCTTGCCTTTTACACTTGTAACAGAATATGTCAACCTTAAAAGAATTTCTTTCTTCTTTTTCTCTGCTTTCCTTTTATCCTTTTCTTTCCTATCCTTACACAGAACTGCATAAAGCGCTTCTTGACCGCATCTGTAACAGTATATGCCAGCATAAGATCCTAGTGTTAGTTTCCCTTCTACTTCTTTTACTGCACATGCTCTTCGTGCTTGCTTTGGAGTCATCCAAAAAACTTTCCCTAAAAAATAAGACATCCTTACCTAAGTGATATATCAAGATATCATTTGAAGGTTTATGCCATTTATTTCTTGACTTAAAAAATATTTTATCCAAATAACTTAGTTCAACTTGTTAGGATTTGAACTTTCCTTGATCATATAATGATAAGAAGAATAATTTGCCAAGTGTTCGATACCGTTCGTCTAAGCCAACATATGATCGATACTTAGAAGATTATTCCCACCATCCCCGAAAAGATCAAGACCTTATTCTTGGAACTTCCCAAAGGGATAAAGTCTTGTAAATTTTCCAAATTACACAAATCTTTATACATTTGTGTAAAATATGTTCCTTTTAAAATGATGTGTCGATTTGTCTTGTTTAGGTGTTTATAAATCCATATCAATAGTGGTGATTAGGCATATTGACAAAAAACTATAAACCACTCAACAGATAAATCAACACAAAACATTTTTATATCAAATAACAAATACGTGCTCATATGTATAATACTCTCAAAACTCATTCTAGGGTGTTAATAACCCTATCACTAGTGACTCACTCATTCTAGGTACTACTAACCTATCGATAAAGAGTTTTACCCCTCAAAGCCTAGATGTTCGCTCAACCTAAACTTTGATACCAAATGTAACGACCGAGGATTTTCGACCCTCAAAAATCAACACTAATACATCCTTGATATTCACGTGCCGCAAATCCAATTGCCAAAAAGCCCGGTTGTTAGGGGAAAAGGAAAATAAAGATAGAACAGTATCTCACACGAATGGAATAACATATATTATTTCAATAATAATCTTTACAATGGAAAATTTTGAATACAATGTCAGAGTCTAACCTAGATCCAGCCTAGATGGTTATAAATCCTCTGTCCTTAAAAATACAGAAAAATAAAAACAAATAAAATAGATGCAGTGGATAATAGAATACGTCCATACGTAGATGAATATCTTCGCTCCTTTGGAAACTCCAAGTATCTTCAACTAAACCTGAAACCACTTGGATCTGACTCGAGTATTAAAAATACCTGGATCATGCTTGATAAACCAGCGTGAGATACTCGATTTACAAATTGACGCCAGTTTAAAACCTTTGAAAAGAAGGGTATCTTATAAGACCATGCCCACACATAAACACGAACGGGCTTTAAAATTATGATAACCAAATCATTTTTATTCCAAAATAATTTGATATTATTACTAATGACATTCTATTTACTTTTCAAATAATATATCAAAAATAGGCGAAATTGTTACATTGATTAAAATTGATGGCTTACTAGCTACCTTTTTAAAAGTAGGTCTACAGTCAAAGCGTAAAGACAACGTATTGGAATTGGATTTCCAACGTGATAGGGAACTAAAGACCATTCAGACCCGCAAATCCACGTATAACAATCCTAGTTCCCACTAGTGGCTTTACATGATCTCCATCAGCCTTCGAATAATACTGCTACACTACCATTCAACAGAGTAATACTCGATGGCTTAACACGATCTCCATCATCTTCGATACCTTTCCATTCATACAATATGGTAATAAGTGCCTACAGGGACATCTTCCCTCAATAATATCCCAAAAATATTTCCTTCAGACCACACAGTATCCTGTATCATTCCGGGGATGCGACGCTCATGAAGCTAAGCTCTACAAAGCCAAGCTTTGATCATCACTGATTCCACTTTGAATGCCACATTTCCATTCCTTTAATCACTATTGACTTTCACGAACATACAACTTTTGAGCTCGAACGTCTCAAAGAAGGGTGTTAAGCTAAGAGAAGTTGCCTTCTCCACCACCCAAAGAAAGTATGTAAAACTCAACGTTATGGTCTCAGAAATGCAATGTCAGACATTCATCCATACAAGTTCATTCTGGAACTGAACGAAACTAAAGGCACTCCTCCTACCACATCTTGTCGGGAGTTATCCCTAGGATTAGTAGTGATTAGTCTTTGTAATCGAAGATTTTGATAATAGAGAACAATTGCTACCATAAATATATGATATGATAAATTTCACCTTGAAGGACCAGTGGCAAGCAGCCCTTCATCATGAAGATCCTCGTCTTCAAAAATCATCATTATCATGTCTTCACTTCCGAACGTATATATTGGTTTGGAGTGATTTATGGATAGGAGTAACACAAATCTGACCCCGATTCCTGCGAACCAACCATTGATTAAAAAATGTTAAGTTCATATGTGATTATCAATCATCAATCAATTTAACTCATCTTTTTATTCATTCATAAATATCTCAAAGGGACATATTATTGTAAATTATTCTATTTATCTTCTTAATAATACATTAAATCATTAAGCCTCATTTATCAAATCATTTGGTTAATTTTAAAACCTTTTTTAATCTTGAGATAATTCCAAATCGTTTCACCTTTTATTTAGGAAAACATTTCCAAATCTAATCTTGCAATCCAAGTTATTTAAATTTGGAAAATTATATCTTTATACTTTGGGAAATTTTGATTCAAGTAAACAAAATTTACTACCCTATCTGTCGAGCTTGTCCGGGTAGGCAGGGAGAGTAGGAAACTGGTTTTCCAAACCCAAGCTTAGACACTACCTCTCTAACACCCATAAGACAGTCAAGTAATTTGATAGACTCTAGATCATTTAACATACACTATTAACTTTTAATTATTTATTTAACCACTTCATAAATCCTTCAAATCACCTTTAAATGCTTTTTTAATCATTTAAAGGCATTTACCAAAATATTTGGAAAAGAATCTTAAGTTTAAAACCATATTTCAAAAGTTATTGAAAAGTATTGTAGAAAAGTGCCGCGGAAAGTGCTTTTTTAAGCTATATTGATCAAAACGGCTTTTTATCATTTGCAAATTCATTTTTATAACTAAAAATCAATTTTAAGACATTTTCAAATATTTTTAGAATTTACTTCATGTTTTTAAACAATTTTAAAATATCACTTTTAAAGAAATCCTTTTATGGATTACGAGCTACAAAACCGCGATTTTCCCAAAAAAAAATACTCATATTTTAAAGTGTACTTACAGAAATCTTGATTTTCTTTCTTTGTTTGAAAACTATGAATATAATAGCTCGGAAAATTCTTATTTTGAAGAAATTTGACTCAAATTCCATCCTATAGAAAGATTTAACTTTTACGGCGCAAAATCACGAACTGTTGTTACGCGACACGCCTATTTTTGACTCCAAATTCATTATTTGTCAAAACTTCTCCAAATTGAATTTTATTGTTTGTAAAACATTTATAAAATTTTCAAACATTTAAACCAATATTTTCTATTAAATATCTTTTTCACCTTTAAATCATTTCTTAATATTATATTATTATAATATTCATTTTCAACCTTTTTATATTTTTTCAAAACCATTAAGAGGCTAAATAACTTCATTGACACATCCATATGGATTTATTTTTCATTAATTAATCATGGTCAATTACCTAACCATTTTTATTATGATTTCTCATTATTTATCACAACCAAGTTATCGACCACATGAACATATAATCAACCAAGTTATCAAACATTCATATAAATCATTAAGAGATTAAATGGTCATATTATCATACTTAAAAATAGTTATAGAGATTATTTATTATTTAATAAACGTTGAGTACTCACCATTATCAAACTCAAACTTCTAACCAACATTCAAATCACCACAACACTTCATTAAATCATTTAAACTTCATCTTAACATCACCAAACAACTCTACTTCTCTTCCAAGTGCTCGTCCATCTTCACCTTCACTTGCTTTACTCTCAGCCATGCCCTCATCATCATCTGATGCTTATGCCATCACCTCCTGCCGCCTTCCAATTCTCACAGCCATGCCTCCCCACTTCTATATTGCTCATGGCCAAGCGCCATTAAAGAAGAGAAGAGGAAGAAGTAGATTAAGAAGAGGTTAAAGAGTAATTAGCGAATTGGTGCTTTTGCATTCCACTATTTTTAACCCTCCTACTTCTCTTAAAGAGGAGAAGCCATTAAAAAAGCATTAAGGAGCTCAAGAATGGTAAGAAGAAGAAGAAGAATGAATTTGTGAAGAATGAAGGAGGATATTGGTGGGTATTTATAGCCTTTTTCAAGCCATAACCCTTAAGTAAAGTGGAAAATATCTCCACGCATCATCATGCATGCATCACACACCCTTATTTCATCCAAATGTACCCCTTTACAAGTTGAAACCATCTCTCCCATGTTCCATCATCTTCTCATATCACGTCATGTCCTAGTTGTTGACTTATTCAAGCTTAATGGTGAAGTTTCATAAAATATCTTTGATATTTTTAACGTATGTGTGTTTATACACACACACACACACACACACACACACACATATGTGATATGTATGTATATATGTGTTTATTTATATGTTAGTAGATGTATTTTTATGTTATATATGTGACCATGACATATAAACAAGGTTGCAATGACTTTCGAACAACTTTAGTTCGTTAAACCGTTGAAAATCGAGAAACTGATTCTCGCTCACATTTTTACTTATAATTTACATTACGTATATATGTGAACAAAATTTAAAAATAAATTTGTAATAATTATTAATTAATTAAAATGATCTCATTTGAATTATAAGATCATATAAATCAATATTAGCAATTATTTACAAAAATTGCTATTATAACGATAAAGCAATACAAATTTCTCATGTTTTCAGACTGATTATATATCTTTATAAAACTTTTATAAATTATTTATTCTCACTTTATAACTATATAAAATGAATAATTATCATTTAAAATCAATCGTTTGAATAATTATAATAACTATTTAATCATTAAATCTCAATTTAAAATCAAAAATCAATTATTAAATATATATAAGGGCATAATTGAGGATGCCATACATACTTTTAATTTCCAAAAAATAAATAAAATAATTTTATTTCATATTCTTGTTCAATTGTAAAACTAAAAGTATGTATCCAGCTCCATGCATGACTTTTTACGATTATAGAGCTGTTTATCAATAAAATGATTTTTGGTCATTTTATCATTCCTTCAAAGTTTATATTTTCGTAAATACTTATTCAAAAGGGTGTGTTTGGGATACATCCCTGATAAAATTTGCAAACACACAAAACATCCCTTTATTTGTTTAATAAGTTTCCGGTCACTATTTTCAAATTCATGTGAGCAAAAGGACCCAAATACCCTTTATGTTTTTAACATTTCAAATGCGCATAACTTCTGTAGAAACATCGGACTAGCGTACCGTTTTTACCAAAAAATCAAAAAAATTATAATCTTTCAAATGCGCATAGAGATGTGATTTATACCTTTTTTTGAGGAGGATGTTTTGTGTATTAAGTTTGATTTTAGAGATGTGTCCCTTATTTTCACTATTCAAAATAAGATTATTATTATTATTTATTGTTCAAAACATCATAATCTATGTTTTAAAAAGCTTATATTTGGATTTTTTTAAACATAAATAAAATTTATCAAACCGATAAATTTGCGGGTCGTTACAACAATAGTCCAAACTCGACAGAATGGACTAAACAAGATAACAATCCAAACTTGATAGAATGGGAAAATCCAATAATTAAACACCGTGATAAGTGGTTGACTCTTCCCGTTGTAATTAAAGAAAACAGATTCAAAAGTTTGAATTAAATAAGGAAAATCTTTAATAATGACTAGGAGGGTGCGTCCCCCCTTACCGAAAGTATATCTCTAGAAACATACTTGTGAGCTCCGATGGCTTTCGGAAACCTCCACGCCAAAAACCGCCAACTTTTACCGAGTATCCGAGTATTTCACATATCAATGCGCAAAATCGGATCCAATCTACAATGGATGTGAGAATACCCTAATGGAAGCAACCCCACATAGCTAGGCCCTTACTCGCTCTTTGGTTTAAGGCATTTCCGACAAAGGATATCAAACCTCAAAGGAGCAACACATCAGACGATAATAACGAAGCTGAAGTAACCAATAGTTAAGAACCAACTATCGAGGATATAAAATGATCGTATATGGAAAATAAGTCTTGTACACTTATCACCACTCATCATATTCCAACCTGTACTATTTCTTGGTTAATAATTATACCGGACAAGTCAAGGTAGTGTTACCTCAAAGTCATGTCTCAAGATTAATCATAACTTTCAAAATAGCGACAGGTCTTCGACATTTAGTGCTAAGTATACAAATAAATCATTCCTATATAAGTGAACCGCTTTATGAAAATTAACTCATTTCCATAAATGAATCAAATGTTTTCTTTTAAAGACCTGAATTCGCACTTGGCCTCACATTACAATTATTAGATCTAAAGTACTTTGTTACAAGAGTTTACTAACTTCAAAACATTAATTTAAAAAGGATTTAATAACTTATAACATCCTTATTGCATTGATTAATTAATTTTAAACTTCATCACACAATTTTATTTTTGAACTTCAAATGTCTTTAAATAATAAAAAGGGTAAACCATTTTAAAACATTATTAATTCAATTAATTAGTAAAATATAGTTGAATAAATCAATAAATAATTAATTATCATTGTTAAAAATGAATTAAAAAAAGTCAAAACATCCTTGTTACTTCGATAAATTCACTATGAAACTTCATAAATTAAATTGACTAATTAACTCCAATAAACTTTAATTAAAACGGGTAAATCACCTTTAAAACATCATTAATTCAATTAATTAATGAATTTAAATATAATTAATTAAATTAAACAAATAATTTATTCTTACTATTTGAAAATGATTTATTAATTATAAGCATCAATAAAGGAAAGATTAATTAGAGTTAAGACAAATTGATAAATTTTAAAATCATTTATTAAAAAGGTTTATTAATTTAAAAGCATCATTAGCAAATTAGTTTATTAACTTTAATTCATCATTTTGAATGTTTAACTATCCTTAAAAATCATTAAATAAAATGATTAATTTAATTTCAACATCATTAAATAAAATGATCAATTAATTAAAACCATAATTAACTAGATAATTAGTTAAATTTAAAACACATCATTCACTAAGTAATTAGTTAATCTTAATCCTTATTAATTAAGTAATTAATTAATTAAGAAATTTCCTAATTAAATAATCATTATTAAAATAATTAATTTTTTTGAAAACATCACTAATCAAAAACTTGCTTAACTTGTAAAATAATTCCAAGCACGATAATTAAACCAAACGTTTTCGATAAAAGGTGATTTTCCATAAGTGTCGATATACGGGCAGTTCGGCGAACAAACTTATGACATTAGCCATACAACCAAACATCACATAGTAATGGTTTAAGCACAATACTAGGTAAATAATGATGATACAACATGTAATAAGTATATACTACCAATTATACTAACTTTAACTACCAACTTTTCATATAGCTAACCACATGCTTACCAACTTTAAAATGCGACAACTTTTCAAAGCATGAAACAAACAAACAACCAAATCATCACTTCACAGGCTATTAACATAGTATAAACTTGGTTTAAGAAGGTGTAGTTTTACTCACCGAAAGCTATCCAAACCCTCGCTAACTTAAAATTTGACCTAGCACTTCCATTCCTAAGAAATAGATGGAGTCTTGGATCATTAATGCATTAGGTAGGCTCAGCCTTAAAACAAGAAGGAAGTGAAACTTTTTTTGGTAAGGTGAAGTAACTGTGGATAATCATTGAATTCTTAAAAATGAACACGAAAATAGGTCATTTTTCAACTTGTTTTTGGACTGTTTACTTATGGATTTTGAAAAAGTGGTAAGGAGGAAAGTTTTGGAAAATTCTTTTCTCTTCAATTTCAAAAGATGAATCACCTAATTTTGATTAGTTTTGAAAAAGATATGGTCAAAATAAGAAGGACCATTTTCGGACTTGAAATTGAGGGTCTAAAACACTCTGTAAACAATTGATACTTTGACGTAGCTATGCTCGAAATTTGAAGAAGTGATCAATATAAAAGTTATAACCACTGGAATTTAACATGGTTTGAAAAACAATAACTACATTTGGACAAAATATGAGGGAGATCTGATTGTGGAAGAAGAGGAAAATTTAGAGAGATGATGTAACAACCCGGGATTTGCATTACCAATTAATAAATAAAAGTTAGGATTTTTATTTATTTTAATGAAGCGTAAAAGGATTTGGAATAACAAAATTTATTTGAAAAAGGCTATTTTAATTAAATGGGAAATATGGGATTTTAAAATGAGGATAAAATGTTATTTTTGGAAAGTTAAATATTTTAGGAGAGATTTTAAAACGGGTTTGGGTAAGAAAAATGAGTTTTATAAACATATATGAACACTTAGACTAATTTTTGGAAACATGTAAATAACCCTCTTCTTATTGGGTTACTAAACTTAACCCAATAACCCACCCTAAACCTCCTCTATAAATTATCTCAAACTCTCCTAACCTCATTCATGCATCCCTAATCAAAACCCTAATCATTTCCTAAAGCTTTCTTAACAAAAATGGCATCTATCTTCATCTCCTTCTAGTTTTAGCTTATGCAAGTCATTCTATGCAAAGGTAATGCAAATACCCATCTCAAATCCATTTTTATATCTTTCTAATTTCTGAAATTTATTTGGTAACACATGTTTTATGTGTTTTTTGATCTTATAGCCTCCTAATCATCTTTTGCTAACTTGGGTTGATGCTATAGTGGTCTTTGTTGCTTTCTAGAGAGGTATATTGCTAAAAACCTCTTCTAATATGTGTTTAATCCTCTTTTGATTTCAGTAATCATTTAGTAACACATGTTTTATTATGTAACATGTGAATCATAGTTCTTTGATCATCTTTGCTTTCATTTTGGGTGTGCACATAAGGTGTTTATGATATTGCTTCATAAGGTAATGCTAAGCTTTGGCCCTTTGTCTCCTTTAATATAGTGTAGTAATCATTATATGGTAGTTAGTGATTGATATTAGTGAAATTTGATGCCAAAAACTTGAAAAAAACACCCCAAAACCATCAAAAACTGCATTTTCAGCTGGCTAGAATGTTTCAGCCTGAAAACAGGCTGAAAAAGGGCTCTGAGTGCACCAGGGCAGGCCTGGGTTGCATCCAGGCAGAAGCCCGGGCGCAGCAGGCTAGCCCGGTTGGGCTAGCCAGTAGAAGGCCAGCCCTTAGCGGGCTGGGGCCTTCCGCACCCTTCCCAGCCCAAGCGGGCTGGGGCCTTTACCCCCTCCCCAGCCCAGGCGGGCTGGGGCTTTACCCCCCAGCCCATGCGGGCTGGAGCTTGATGCTTCTTCCCAGCCCATGCGGGCTGGGGCTGGTCTGAACCAGCTGCACCGCATGGTGCAGCCTGGTTCACAGAAACGGGCTGCACCATGCGGTGCAGCCCGCTTCTTAAAAAAAAAAAAGGCTGCACCCACTTGGTGCAGCTGGGTTCCGACTCACCGGTTGCACCATTTTGGGACAACTGAGTCCGGGTTGCACCATTTTGGTGCAACCGCTTCAAATTGATTGTTTCTGCATCGAACCTTTGGACTTCAATTGCTAATCAGAAATTGTCGAATTTTGGTTCACAACCATTTGGAATATTTTCCAACACGAGTGTTGGCTTTCAGTGATTTTCTGATTTATCGATCTCTGAGATTTGGCACTAGATTTCGTACACGGGTTTTATGAACTATTTTAAAAGGATTTTTCACTCCTAAATGGCTTTCGAAATTATTATATAATGTTATTTTTAATTATTAAACTATTTACTCTATAAAAGGAGAGTTTTCAAAAGCCGTTTTAAAGTGATTTCAAAATCAATTATAAATCCGTTTCGCACCATTATTTTCTATAATAAAAATCTCACACTCACTTTTTAGCACGTCGAGCGAAGTGGAAAGGTGCTTAAACGGTTGGGAAATCTCCGGCCTATGGAACCGTGTGTATTTTCTTTCCGGTTAATCCCCGACCTATTCGATTGATCGTTTTGACCTTTGGGTCTAGTTTACCGATGATACGAGGTGGACTTTTTATTGTTTGGAGTGTGATCTTGCTCGTTTAGTGCGAACGTGGGATATGGGACTCATTGTTAACACTTTACGGGTTCCTCTCCAAGAAGTTTGTGACACATTAGCCTCTGGGCGGCTAGTACTAGACCTCTGGGTCACCACGCCTCTGGGCAACCATCTCTGGACACCTGCTCCATGGAGCAGTTTTTTTGGCATGTGCCTTTGGGCCTATATCCTTCTGGGAAGGATCTCGCCGTCTCGCGCGTTTCGCATCTGTGCAAGTCATCGATCACAACTCTACAGTACTTGGTAATAACGACTCTGATCGGTGCACGTGCAACACTTGTATTATCTGATGATTTTATATCCATTCGAGTACCGCCATTCAGTGTTGGTTCTATGGAATATACGATGTAAGTGCGATTATCTTGTGAATTTACGGTGTCCCTGGGCACTACTTTTCATTATTCGATTTCATTGACTTTTCAGTATATCCCTATTGCTCTTTGGAGCATCGATCTTTGCTTGGGCATTGATTACAGACTCTGGTCACTCTTGGGATTATTGCCCATGGGCAACTTTATATAGCTTTGGCTACGCCGATGATATGAGGCGATTTTATTTATTTAACACTTCGATGTTGATATTCTCTTTGGAGATTTTTACTGTTTATTGATGATTAGGGATCGTCATTATATTCATGTAGTCCATAATACTCTTCTCTTTGGAGAAGTACTATTTTATTTATGTACCGCATTATTATGTTTATCTCAGTTTATTAACTGATTGTTTAGCTAGCCTAACCCGAGTGTTTTTCGCTCGGTCAGACCGAGTTGTTTCAGGTTAGGTCTCTGGACTTAGCTTTCTGTGCTTCCGCTTGGACATTATCTGCTATGCTGATAGATAGCTCTTTATATTTGTCCACTATTTTGATACTCTGATTATTTAGTCTCTTATGTACATATTTTTGACTCACATGTGTGAGCGGTGGCTTTATATCCACCTTTTGATATTTGGATCTGTATTGATGATATATTGTACCTATGTTCTGTGACCGTTATGTGACTGTTCTGTGATGATGATGTTATCATTTAGTATTATATTTGTTCTGAACCTATTTTCCTTAGCCATTGTAATTTCGTTATAAATATCTATTGGATACGTCGAACCACTTGAGAAAAGAAAACCACCTATTCAACGTATTCGGTAGTTAGTTATAGCTTGATTACATATGGTCGCTTCCATTATACTTTATTCTTCGTTCTAGTAGACGGTATTACTCCGTAATACTCTTTACTAGAGTGGGTCTCGGAGTGGGGCGTTACATCTTGGTATCAGAGCGAGGTTCAGAATTAAGCATAACAAACACAGAATAGACACGTAGTATAATACGTTACAATACGATCCAAATTGAACATCTCCACCTTTAGATAAATAAGTTAGGAATATGTGTAGGAATCTATTATATTCCGTGATATTCCTTAATGAATTATCTATCTTTGAATCGTGCTTAACTAAATCTTACCTTATCTTTCAGTATGGCTGGTAGAGGTAGGAACATCCGTTCTGCTGATGTTGGACAGTCCAGCAACCCTCACCCAGAGGGCGTATACATGACCACGGACCAAATCATGGAGTTGATTCATAACTCTCAGTCGCACTCTCAGTCTCCTGCACCAGTTTCTGATGCACCGCGCAAGTCTGCTTTTGCGCACCTCTGCAGCGACTTTATTCATCTTGGAGGGAAGCCGTTCAATGGCTCCGAGACTGTTCTTGAGGTCTAGACTTGGATCAGAGTTTGCGAGTGTAATTTTACTCGCATGACCCTTCCTGACCATGACAGAGTTCTTGTTGCTTCTAGCCATCTTGAGGGCCGTGCCTTGGATTGGTACGAGCTCCTTATTTCTGAGACAGATGAGGCCACTCTCACTTGGGATCAGTTCCGAGAGCGCTTCTTGCTCAAGTTTGTTCCCGAGTCCGAGAAGATAGCCCTTGCACGCCGTTTTATTGACCTTAAGCAAGGGAAGACCTCTGTTGCTGACTATTCATCATCTTTCGAGGCCCTGTCTAAGTATGGCCTCGAGTTCATTAGCACTCCTTATAAGAAGAATCTCAAATTTGTAGAAGGCCAGAAAAAATATTTGAAGAAACAGCTTATGCTCCAGCTTAAGCTCCTTTTGATGAGCTAGTTGACGCAGCGCTTCACCTTGAAGCGGTTGAGCGTGACAGAGACAGTGATGGAGATGGTGAGGTTCTAAAAACCCAAATCAAAAGCGGGGTCCATTTCGGAATACCAAGCCTTGGAACAAGAAGAAGAAGAGTGGAAGTTCTACTTTTCAGACTCAGCCTCAGACTCGTCCTCAGTCCCAGACTCCTGCTCAGCCTAGTGGGACACGTCCTCCGAAGAAATGCTTCAATTGTAGTTCTCCTAATCACTTTATTCGAGAGTGTCCCAAACCTCTCTATTGCACCTTCGCAAGAAGGAGGGACACAGGATCTCCACTTGTCCTACTGCACCTCTTAGATCTGGCAAGTTTAATGCTGCCAAGGCTCCTACATCTTCAGCTTAGCCTCGAGGTACGCATCCTTCCATTCTCGAAGGTTCTATTTTATTTCATGGTAGATCTTGTAGAGTTCTCTTTGATACAGGTGCCTCTCACTCATTCGTATCAAAGAAGCTAGTAGATACTTTGTCTTTGGATGTTACTTGTTTGGTTTCTTCACTAAGGATCCCATCGGTGGATCCAGGACCCTTAGCTTGCTTTGTGAGGATATAGATATTGATCTTTATGGATTTTCTTTCCGTGCGAATCTGCATGTTATGGAGTATTTGGGATTTGACATGATTCTTGGCATGGATTGGCTCGCTCAGTACGATGCAAAAATCATTTGTTCGGAGCAGATATTATTTCTTCATCATCCTGACTCGTATGCTCCGTTAGCTATTGCTCTTCAGGATGTTGGGATTTCTGATATTACTTTATTTTCTCTTGATTCACGAGATGAGGATTTGGACATATCTCGTATTCCTGTTGTTCGGGATTTCCCCGATATATTCGAGCCAGTATCAGGCCTGCCGCCAAAGCGGGCCATTGAGTTCCGCATCGATCTCATTCCAGGCTCCCATCCAGTTGGGCGTCCTCCAACGAGAATGTCTATTAAGGAAAATGAGGAACTCGGGAAGCAGTTAGTTGAGCTTGAGGCGAAGCAGTTTATTCGGTCCAGTTCTTCGCCATGGGGTGCTGCTGTGGTCTTCGTTAAGAAGCCCGATGGCTCTTTTAGGCTTTGCATTGACTATCGCAAGCTTAATGAGTTGACCATCAGAAATCGTTATCCATTGCCACAGATAGACGATATGTTTGATCAGTTGAGCGGTGCGAAGGTCTTTTCCCAGCTCGACCTTCCCACCGGATTTTATCAGCTCCGAGTTGCGGAAGATAGCATTCCTCTTACCGCTTTCCGCACTTGTTATGGTTCTTTTGAGTGGTTGGTCATGCCATTCAGCTTGACGAACGCACCAGCTTTATTCGTCGATCTTATGAATAGAGTATTCCGAGAATACATCGATAGATTCATTCTGGTTTTCATCGATGATATTCTTGTTTACTCAAGATCCGAGGCAGAGCATGCTCATCATTTGCGGATCGTCTTGGATACTCTTCGTCAACATCATCTTAAGGCCAAGCTCTCCAAGTGCCATTTTTGGGAGAGCAAGGTCAAGTTCTTGGGTCATATTGTATCATCTGAGGGTATTTCTGTCGATCCTGCCAAGGTCGAAGCTATTCAGAATTGGAAGCGGCCCGAGAATTTTCATGATATTCGCAGCTTCCTTGGTCTGGCGGGTTATTACCGTCGGTTTATCAAGGATTTCTCTCGAGTTGCACTTCCCCTTACGACGTTGACTCGTAAGGGTGTTCGCTTTATTTGGTCTGATAAGTGTGAAGCTTCCTTTCAGCGACTGAAGGAACTTCTCACTCATGCTCCTATTCTTGTGGTTCTTGAGAGTAATCAGGATCTGGTTGTTTACACCGACGCTTGTGGTAGCGGCCTCGGTGCTGTGCTTATGAAGAAGGATCGGGTAGTTGCTTATGCTTCTAGGCGGCTACGTCAGAATGAGGTTCGCTATCCGACTCATGATCTTGAGTTGGCAGCTATCGTCTTTGCCTTGAAGACGTGGCGTCACTTTCTTTAGGCGAACGCTTCATTCTTTACACCGATCACAAGTCACTAAAGTATCTATTCAGTCAGAGGGATCTCAACATGAGGCTGTAGCGATGGCTTGAGTTTCTTGCCTCATATGATTTCGATATTCAGTATACCCCTGGCAAGGGGAATCATGTTGCAGATGCGCTCAGTCGCAAACACTCGGCAGTTGTTTCTATGATGATCGCCGAGTGAAATGTTCTTGAGACTCTATCTTTATGTGATATTAGAGATCGAGCTCCATCTTCTGATGCTCCTGTCTTATTATCCAGCTTGGAAGCTCATCCCATCTTGTTGGATTGCATTGCCCATGCTCAGCGGCAGGATCCAGACCTATTGCATCTCATTCACCTTCTCGAGTCGGGAACCAGTGATGAGACATTGCTGGATTATTCTCTTGATTTTCATCGGTGTCTTCGTAGGAAGAAACGTATTTTTGTACCATCTGATTTATCACTTAGGCGTGACATTCTGGACGAGTGCCATCACACTAAGTACACTATACATCCCGGTTCGACTAAGATGTATGATGATATGTGCCGGCTATATTATTGGAAGGGTTTGAAGAGAGATGTGGTAAGTTATGTGAGCGGTTGCATGACTTGTCAACAGATCAAGGCCGAGCATCAGCATCCATCTGGTCTTCTTTAGCCTCTAGAGATTCCATTATGGAAATGGGATCAGATATCCATAGATTTCATTGACGGTCTGCCTCGCTCGAGGTTAGGCCACACATCTATCTCGGTTATTATTGATCACTTGACCAAATCGGCCCATTTCATTCCGATTAAGTCCACTCGGACTGCACCTCAGTTGGCCAAGCTCTATGTGAAGGAAGTCGTTCGACTTCATGGCATTCCTAGCTCCATCGTGTGTGATCGAGACACCATTTTCACTAGTCACTTCTGGAAGTGCCTACAGTCAGCTTTGGGCTCAAAGTTGAATCTCTCGACTGCTTATCACCTTCAGACCGACGGTCAGATTGAGAGGGTGAATCGTGTTTTGGAGGATCTTTTGCGCTGTTTTATTCTGGATTTCGGAGGTAGTTGGGAGGATCACTTACCGCTTGTAGAGTTCTCCTACAACAACAACTTTCAGTCTAGTATCGGCATGGCATCTTTCGAGGCTCTATACGGAAGACCATGTCGCTCTCCTGCTTGTTGGTTAGAATCTGGCGAGAAGCTCATTCTTGGTCCAGATTCAGTTCGGGAATCTTCTGAAAAGATTGTTCTTATCCGTCAGAGAATGAGGGAGGCACAGGACTGCCAGAAATCCTACGTGGACAACCGTAGGAAGCCTCTTGAGTTCTTCATTGGTGATTTTGTCTTCATTCGGATTTCCCCTATGAAGGGGGTGGTGCGTTTCAGCTCTACAGGGAAATTGGCTCCTTGCTTTATTGGACCATTTCCTATTACGGAACGCATCGGCCCCGTTGCTTATCGTGTGGCTCTACCTGCTCATTTTTCCGGAATGCATGACGTGTTCCATGTTTCTCAGCTTCGCAAGTGTGTACGCGATCCTGATTCTATCATTGAGCCGCATGCCGTGCCTGATTTAGAGATCTTACCTGATTTATCTTTGGAGCAGCAACCTCTTCGTGTGCTTGAATCGGAGGTTAGACGCCTTCGCAACAAAGAGGTTCCACTCGTGAAGATTCAATGGTCACCCAATCCTAAGGACTGCACTTGGGAGACCAGAGAATCTATCGAGCGCTCTTATCCTGGCTTTCTCCCATCTTCTTCTACGGGTAAGAATTCTCTATTTTATCTCTATCACTTCTTTTGTGGAATTGACGTTATAGACGACATCTATCTTAAGGAATTGCGGGGACGCAATTTTCTTAAGGGGGGAGTCTGTAACAACCCAGGATTTGCATTACCAATTAATAAATAAAAGTTAGGATTTTTATTTATTTTAATGAAGCGTAAAAGGATTTGGAATAACAAAATTTATTTGAAAAAGGCTATTTTAATTAAATGGGAAATATGGGATTTTAAAATGAGGATAAAATGTTATTTTTGGAAAGTTAAATATTTTAGGAGAGATTTTAAAACGGGTTTGCGTAAGAAAAATGAGTTTTATAAACATACATGAACACTTAGACTAATTTTTGGAAACATGTAAATAACCCTCTTCTTATTGGGTTACTAAACTTAACCCAATAACCCACCCTAAACCTCCTTTATAAATTATCTCAAACTCTCCTAACCTCATTCATGCATCCCTAATCAAAACCCTAATCATTTCCTAAAGCTTTCTTAACAAAAATGGCTTCTATCTTCATCTCCTTCTAGTTTTAGCTTATGCAAGTCATTCTATGCAAAGGTAATGCAAATACCCACCTCAAATCCATTTTTATATCTTTCTAATTTCTAAAATTTATTTAGTAACACATGTTTTATGTGTTTTATGATCTTATAGCCTCCTAATCATCTTTTGCTAACTTGGGTTGATGCTATAGTGGTCTTTGTTGCTTTCTAGAGAGGTATATTGCTAAAAACCTCTTCTAATATGTGTTTAATCCTCTTTTGATTTCAGTAATCATTTAGTAACACATGTTTTATTATGTAACATGTGAATCATAGCTCTTTGATCATCTTTGCTTTCATTTTGGGTGTGCACATAAGGTGTTTGTGATATTGCTTCATAAGGTAATGTTAAGCTTTGGCCCTTTGCCTCCTTTAATATAGTGTAGTAATCATTATATGGTAGTTAGTGATTGATATTAGTGAAATTTGATGTCAAAAACTTGAAAAAAACACCTCAAAACCATCAAAAACTGCATTTTCAGCTGGCTGGAATGTTTCGGCCTGAAAACAGGCTGAAACAGGGCTTTGAGTGCACCAGGGCAGGCCTGGGTTGCACCCAGGCTGCAGCCCGGGCGCAGCAGGCTAGCCCGGTTGGGCTAGCCAGTAGCAGGCCAGCCCTTAGTGGGCTGGCGCGCTTCCCCCTCCCCTGCCCAAGCGGGCTGGGGCCTTCCGTGCCCTCCCCGGTCCAAGCGGGCTGGGGCCTTCCCCTCCCCAGCCCAGGCGGGCTGGGCCCTTTACCCCCTCCCCACCCAGGCGGGCTGGGGCCTTACCCCCCCAGCCCATGCAGGCTGGGGCTTTTCCCCCCTAGCCCATGCGGGCTGGGGCTTGATGCTTCTTCCCAGCCCATGCGGGCTGGGGCTGGTCTGAACCAGCTGCACCGCATGGTGCAGCCTGGTTCACAGAAACGGGCTGCACCATGCGGTGCAGCCGGCTTCTAAAAAAAAAGGGGGGGCTGCACCCACTTGGTGCAGCCGGGTTTCGACTCACCAGTTGCACCATTTTGGGATAACCGAGTCCGGGTTGCACCATTTTGGTGCAACCGCTTCAAATTGATTGTTTCTGCATCGAACCTTTGGACTTCAATTGCTAATCAGAAATTGTCGAATTTTGGTTCACAACCATTCAGAATATTTTCCAACACGAGTATTGGTTTTCAGTGATTTTCTGATTTATCGATTTCTCTGAGATTTGGCACTAGATTTCATACACGGGTTTTATGAACTATTTTAAAAGGATTTTTTGCTCCTAAATGGCTTTCGAAATTATTATATAATGTTATTTTTAATTATTAAACTATTTACTCCATAAGAGGAGAGTTTTCAAAAGACGTTTTAAAGTGATTTCAAAATCAATTATAAATTTGTTTTGCACCATTATTTTCTATAATAAAAATCTCACACTCACTTTTTAGCACGTCGAGCGAAGTGGAAAGGTGCTTAAACGGTTAGGAAATCTCCGGCCTATGGAACCATGTGTATTTTCTTTCCGGTTAATCCTTGACCTATTTGATTGATCGTTTTGACCTTTGGGCCTAGTTTACCAATGATACGAGGTGGACTTTTTATTGTTTGGAGTGTGAGCTTGCTATGGTTAGTAAACCATTTAGTGCGAACGTGGGGTATGGGACTCATTGTTAACACTTTACGGGTTCCTCTCCAAGAAGTTTGTGACACATTAGCCTCTGGGCGGCCAGTACTGGACCTTTGGGTCACCACGCCTCTGGGCAACCGTCTCTGGACACCTGCTCTATGGAGCAGTTTTTTCGGCATGTGCCTCTGGGCCTATATCCTTCTGGGAAGGATCTCGCCATCTCGTGCGTTTTGCATCTGTGCGAGTGATCGATCACAACTCTCCAGTACTTGGCAATAACGACTCTGGTCGGTGCACGTGCAATACTTGTATTTTCTGATGATTTTTATATCCATTCGAGTACCGCCATTCGGTGTTGGTTCTATGGAACCATACGATGTAAGTGCGATTACCTTGTGGATTTATAGTGTGTTTGGACACTGCTTTTCAGTATTCGATTTCAATGACTTTTCGGTATATCCCTATTGCTCTTTGGAGCATCGATCTTTGCTTGGGCATTGATTACAGACTCTGGTCACTCTTGGGATTATTGCCTATGGGCAACTTTATATAGCTTTGGCTACGCCGATGATATGAGGCGATTTTATTTATTTAACACTTCGGTGTTGATATTCTCTTTGGAGATTTTTACTGTTTATTGATGATTAGGGATCGTCATTATATTCATGTAGTCCATAATACTCTTCTCTTTGGAGAAGTACTATTTTATTTATGTACCGCATTATTATGTTTATCTCAGTTTATTAACTGATTGTTTAGCTAGCCTGACCCGAGTGTTTTTCGCTCGGGTCAGACCGAGTTGTTTCAGGTTAGGTCTCTGGACTTAGCTTTCTGTGCTTCCGCTTGGACATTATCTGCTATGCTGATAGATAGCTCTTTATATTTGTCCACTACTTTGATACTCTAATTATTCAGTCTCTTATGTACATATTTTTGACTCACATGTGTGAGCGGTGGCTTTGTACCCACCTTTTGATATTTGGATCTGTATTGACGATATATTGTACCTATGTTCTGTGACCGTTATGTGACTGTTCTGTGATGATGATGTTATCATTTAGTATTATGTTTGTTCTGAACCTATTTTCCTTATCCATTGTAATTTCGTTATAAATATCTATTGGATACGTCGAACCACTCGAGAAAAGAAAACCACCTATTCAACGTATTCGGTAGTTAGTTATAGCTTGATTACATATGGTCGCTTCCATTATACTCTATTCTCCATTCTAGTAGACGGTATCCTTAATACTCTTTACTAGAGTGGGTCTCGGAGTGGGGTGTTACAGATGAAAAGCTATTTATAAGCAAGTGAAAATGTAAATTACCCAAATGCCCTTGCCTTTATCCTCCACTACCCTCTTGCCAGCTCACCTAGCCTCCTCTACCTTATGTACACCAGCCCCCATTTGGTTCCCCTCCCTCCATTTCATGAGAAACATATTTAAACATATTTTGTACTTTGTTGCTGTTGGCGTCAAAATTGACTACCAACACCAAAGAATTGGTTTGTGCAAAGAAGTAAATGAAAGGACTAAACTAAAACAAAGGAATATATCAAAACAAAAACAAATCAAAATAGAAGTCATGAACAACAAGTTTTATAGTGGTTCAGTTGACTCCCGCCTATGTACGCTCCAAAGATTTTCCTTTTATTAGATTACACTATTGATTGCAGTTACAAGTTTGTGAAATTAGAGAGGAAAAATGGCAGAGTATCGCCAAGGTAGAAGATGAAGAGAAGCAGAATCAAGGTCCCTTTTCTGGAGTCCTGCTTGCTGTATTTAAAGGTGAAGCTTCATCTACAAGATCTTCTCACCTACATAGGACCACCAAAACGATCAGTTGGCCCAACTCGCTATGTTGATCCATATAATCATGCCGACCCTTCTTAGTATATTGAACCCATTATTTCCATATCCAATGACGACCTCACCATTTACGCATGATATGCCGATCGTATACTCATGAACATATTATGCTGAACCGATCCCTACCATGCGGAGCCGACACTTAGGAACATATCACGCCAACCCGATCCCTACCATGTCGACCCGACACTGGGGAACATATCATGTCGACCCGATCCCTTATCACAAAACACCAATATGCCAACCCCTTAGGGTGCTATCAACCTCGATCCATCCATCATGAACAATATCGATCCGTGCTTTGCCGACCCCTTATGCTTAGAATGCTATGCCAAACCTTCCTATACTAATCCTTTCTATGTCGATCCCTCACTATGCCGAACCCTCTAAGATGTCGTATGCCGATCCCTTCACATGCTCGTGTACATTTTCTATCCACTCGGCTCAACTTGCAGATCCCTTTCACATTGAGACATGCCGATCCCTTCACAATAACACGCCAATCCCTTTCACATGCTAGGCCATTGAAGTACAACAACCCCTCTAGTTTGGGAATGCTAACCCCTCCATTATGTCATACCGATCCTTAACTTAGCAAGCCAAAATTTATATTCCAGGCATCTTGAACTATCTTCCTATCAACTCTACTCAATCTGGGCTTTGTATAACTGTCCACGCTCTATTTATAGGCCCTATAACCATCGCTTTGCACTCATCGGCTTTTATAATTATGAAATAGGTTGGGTTAAATCCGCCTATATACTGCCTCGGCAAAAAGGCGAGTTAACACTATGCCTCCCAAAACATGCCTTACGATAAGAAGGCGTTTTTTGAATTGCAATAATCCAATGTTTGAAGCTTGATGATGACCTGTGAATCATTGATCTTGTATGATTGTTAGTAACGACCATTCAGGATCATTAATCAAACTCGTAATCATACTAGGTCGATGATGATCATATGAGATCGAGTGTCTATCCGAGGAAAAATGGATCGTACGAGATTAGGTGCCGTTGAAGGCGAAATGTAATCAATCGAGATCGGAAGCATTCAAAGCAAAATGTGATCATTCGAGATCGGGTGTCGTTCGAGGAAAAATGTGATCTTTCAAGATCGTATGTCGTTTGAGGCGAAATGTGATCATTCGAGATTGGGTGCCATTCGAGGTGAAGTGTGACCGGGTGCCTTTCGAGATCGTATGTTGTTCGAGGCATGATGTGATGTTCGGATGGGACTTAGAATTATCAATGTCAGATTTCATGTTCGAGTGAGTTTTATAATCAAAATATCCAACTTACAAAACCAAGTCCAAGTACTAAAAAGAGAAAAAAAAAATACTAAAACACCAAAGTGCATGTATCTTTGAGTGTGACGGTACATTGTCATCTTAAACTATGCCAAAGGATCGTTCACTATCCCATACATGTGTAAGTGACTTAGTCTCTTTATTGTGGAGTTTATTACTTACTCCTTGCCATTTTGATCAATTGATGACAAGTTGACGCCTCAATCCAGGGCATTTTCCATTCGATGTGGATGGTGGTCGTTCCTATTCCACTACCGCTGCCCGCGTTCTCACATATTGTAATAGCTTACCATTTCAGATAAGTCCCTCAGTCTCATCATTCAAGCCCCTACAATCTTTTGTACTATGCCCGTCCAGCTCATGGAACATGCAGTATTTTTCTGATTTCTTTTCATACTTGGTAGACTCCCTCCTCATTGGCCTTCGATAGAGGATCTTCCCTCTGGTGTCCAGATATATCTGTTCTAATGTTTCAGTCAATTCCGTGTAAGAGGTGAATCTCAGTTCCCTTCGTGGCCACTTCGGTCCATCAAAGTTATCCTCTGCCTTTTGTTTTCCTTTATCCTTGCTTGAATCTAACTCGAGTGGATCTTCGTTGTTAACCGCATAAACCTCAACTGCCTCTCTTCCCTCTATATCAGCTTTTGCTCTTCCTGTCGCAGAAACCTTCCTACTTCATGGTAAAATTCCTCAATATCTACATGCGGATCCCATTCCAGTGATATCTTGAAATCCGAGTTATCTGCAATCCCTGACACTGCCGCCATCAAAACCATCGACGGGTCTGGTCGATCCACCGAAGCCACTGCCGCATTGAACCTAGTTAAGAAATCCTTGAGTGATTCTCCTTTCCATTGCTTCATCGATGTTAAAGTCATCACACTCTTGGTTCTTGTAATGTGGGCCCAAAATTGCCTCATAAACATTTCGATCAATTCCGTCCATGTGCCAATAGAATCGCTTTCCAACTGTCTCAACCAGAGTGCGGCTATATCCGTTAAGTACAAGGGGAAGCACCGTGCCATGACTTCCTCTGATGCCACCAGTACATACATGTGTCTCATGTACCGTGTCAAATGAACAGTAGGATCCGTTTTTCCATTATATGTCTCAAGCATTAGTTGTTTGAACTCTGGTGGATTTCTAGCCTGCCTGATATACGGAGCGAATAAACTTTTATTTACATCCCACAAATCCATGTTCATTGATCCCCCACCCATAGCTTGCCTTATTATCTCCGCAAACCTGTCATTGTCTTCCATCGGTAGTCTCCTATCATCATGCCCAAGCTGCCCCTCGAGTCGACGAGGGAATTCTGTGACGTACTCCTTCGGCCGGTCATCCAAATTCCGATTAACACCTGGCTCCATAGGATTGATCGCAGGTCCTTCAGCATCACAATCAACCAGACCCTGGGGCATTCCCCCCAGCCCTAAGTGATCGGTGCCGACCCCTCTTGAGGGATCGGTGCCGACCCCTCTAAGTTGGTGGGGGGTTGCCCCCGGCCGTTCTGTACCACTCCTTTGCCTGTTAGTTCTGTTTCCATGTTTTTGATTATGGATTTCCTCTGCTCATGTCACTCCGACTCCGTGATCCATATTTCTAATATTCCTTGCTACTTCATTTCCTTGGTTTTGCACTCCAGCTTGAGCAATCTATCGGGGTAGTTTTTGCATCATTTCCTCCTATCTCTTCAGCATCCTCTCCTACATAACATCCATCATAATTTCCATTTCATCCCTGGTGACGTAGATATATGCTTGATTAGCTCAAGCTCCGAAGGAAGCCTTTTGACTCCCTCCATGGTGGCTCCTTTCGGGTAGCGTTCTCCTTGTTAACTGCGTGGCCATTACTTCTTAAATCCAAGTTCCCAAGCTTTCAAATCCAAGATCCAAACTTCCAAATCCCTGAATGCAAGCTTTATTAGTGAAAGCACCAAATGTTGGCGTTAAAATTGAGTACCACCATCCAAGAAAAGGTTTATGTAGAGAAGTAACAGAAGAGACTAAATTAAAACAGAGGAATATATCAAAACAATAAGCAAATCAAAACAAAAATCAAGAACAACGAGTTTTATAGTGGTTCGGCTGACTTTGGCTTATGTTCACTCCAAAGAATTTCCTTTTATTAGATTACGCTACTGATTACAGTTACAAGTTTGTGAAATTCGAGCGAAAAAATGGCATAGTATCTCCTAGGTAGAAGATGAAGAGAAGCAGAATCAAGGTCCTTTTTCTGGAGCCTTGCCTGTAGTATTTATAGGTGAAGCTTCGGCTATAGGGTATTTTCACCTATATAGGCCCACCATAGCGATCATTTATTCTAACTCACTATGCCAGCCCTTCTTAGTATACCGAGCCCATTGTCTCCATATCCTATGCCGACCTCACCATTTTCACACTCTATGTCGATCGTATACTCATGAATATATTATGTCGACCCGATCCTTACCATGCAGACCCAACACTTAGGAACATATCATGCTGACCCGATCCCTACCATGTCCACCCGACACTGGGGAACATATCATGCCAATCCGATCCCTTATCACAAAACACCAATATGCGGATCCCTTTGGGTGCTATCAGGGCCGATCCATCCATCATGAACAATATCGATCTGTGCTTTGCCGACCCCTCATGCTTAAAATTCTATGCCAAACCTTCCTATACTAATCCTCTCTATGTCGATCCCTTACTATGCCGAACCCTCCAAGATGTCATATGTCGATCCCTTCACATGCTCATGTACATTTGCTATCTGGTCGGCTTAACATGTCGATCCCTTTCACATTAAGACATGCCAATCCCTTCCTATACTGAGCCCAATCATGCTGATCCCTTCCACATGCTAGGTCATTGAAGTACACCGAGCCCTCTAATTTGGGAATGTCGACCCCCTCCATTATGTCATACCGATCCCAAACTTATCCAAGCCAAAATCCATATTCCATGCATCCCGAACTGTCTGCCTATCAACTCTATTTAATTCGGGCTTTGTATAACTGTCCAGGCTCTATTACTAGGTCCTACAACTGTCGCTCTACACTCATCTGCCTTGATAATTGTGAAATCAGTTGGGTTAAGTCCGCATGTATACTGTCTTGACTAAAATTGGGTTAACAGTTGCCAAAATGTTTCTAATGATGTGAATTTATTTTTTTACTTTAGACTTTATATATTTAGGTATGAATACATGTATCCATACACTAATGCACACATATATACATATGTTAACTCATTTATGTTTGCATGTCTATATTTATACAAATGATTTTACAACATTCCAAGAATCATTTAGCTGAAGTAAAGTCGAAAATCGAAAAACGAATTCCGATCACATTTTTTATTTTTCTTCGAACTAAATATTTTTATTAACTGATTTTGGAAACTATTCTACCTTCAATGTTTATTATTTAAAAGAGGTTTTATTTGAATTATAAAACTTATTATTTGAATATTTAAAATTAATTAAATAATCAGATTTTAATGTGGTGAAATTCCGGGTCGTTACACTCTTCCTCTTTTAAAAGAATTTCATCCCCGAACTCTTCCACAATCCTATCCCCAAAAACAAACTATCCTAGAAATATGTAACACATTAATCAGATGTAACTTATCCAACAAAAACTAGTATGATATAAATCTATATGCAACCAAATTCAACGAATACCCTGAAATAAAATACTGCGCATCCAATCATATCAAAAGGTAAATTTAGAACTAAATGCCCAGGCTCTTATATCCAAAAATTTAATTTCAAATTTCACCAAAAAGAAATGCATAAAACCGAAACCAAAAATGACCAGGAGGGGTTCCTCCTAGCAAAACATGTAAAAATTTGGAGTCAAAACAACATGGGTCATCCAGTGGTATATCCATTCCTCTAGATACAACAATTAGAGTGAAAAATCATTATTTCTTTCCAAAAATGTTCAAAATCGCTTCTTTTTTGCAAAAGCGCCGGGATTTAAGTCCTCATAAACAACAATTTAAAAACATTGATTTATGGTTTAACTTTATAATCTTTGGTATATAAGACCACATAATCAAACGATCAAATTCAATTAGATAAAATCAATCAAATTCAATTAAATCAAATCAACCAAATTTTGTAAAGGAATACACAGACACTATCAATCACTCAAATTCCATAAGGGAAAAATCTAACACTCAACATTATTTAAAATGTCAAAAGATTAACAACAAACTCCTAACTTAGGTCCAAAACTTTCTTGATTTCCCAAAATATAGATAATTATCTAAATGTACCATTATTAGCTCATTAGTTTTTGGTTATTGCTTAGAAGATTATCCAAACTTACATGGACAAAACTGAAAGTTATACTCTAAAATTATTGGTTTCATGACAATACCAATCTTTCTAAATCACTTAAATTTGCATTTAATATTTTATTCAATACCAAAATTGTTTATGAATTATTTTATAAATTTTCATCTAAGTTTAAAAATATTTTATCAAACACCAAATAATAACTTATTCCACTTTATTTACTTGTATAATAACCTTCTAAATCATAAGACTATATACGAAACACAAAATTTATTTCGCTTTTCACAATTTTGGTGAAGATCAAATCAAAAATTTTGTCTTTCAAAACTGAGTCGACCTCTCGACCTCTTTAACTTAAAGTGTTAAGATGGACAATTTTAATGGGTTGACTCAAAATAACAAATAATTTACACTGCTTACATGTTTTAAACAAAAGCTACGGTTTTAATAAAACAATTTCTGTTAAAACCTTCATACCTTTTCATATTAAGGTGTTATAATGAACCATGTCCATGGACTGACCTAATAACACCAATTAGTTTACACCTCTTAGATACTTAAAGAATATCTATGCTTTTCATAAAACAACGTTATCAAAACCTTCATATCCAATCTAACCCATTTAAATCTGTGTTAAATTACCTCGTATATTATTTAAGGATAAAATTCATTTATCAAAATAATCATCTAGCAAAAATACTATTTATTTTGGAAATCAATTCCCTTTTAGGGAGCATAAAAATTGAATACCTGGTTTTTAGTTTAAATTCTCATCTCTGAAAGTATACTCCTTACTTTTTCTTTATAAAATAAATTCAAACAATTTTTATTTGCTAAAACTCACATAGGGTTCGTTCGGATTTAAATTTTATTCAATCGCACAATGATAAAGAGAATAATTTACCAAGTACTCCATAATGTTCACCTAAGCAAACATCTGATCATCACTTAGAAGATTATTAAGATTATTAAAAAACTAATCAAAATGTTTTCCCTCGAATCACCCTAAAGAAAATTCATTTCATTAAAAAAAATTTCAAAGTATTTATACTTAGAAATATTTCCAAATAATATCATTGTTACTTTTCTCAAAATCTTTTGAAATTTTTTCAAACAATTCTAGGATCTGAATTTTTCAAAAGATCTTTAAATTTTATTTTAAAAGACAAGTTCATAATGATAAGTGTACTAAAACAAGGGTCAAAAACCAATATAATTAAAAAACCATAAACCTAAACAATTTACATTAAGCTTTATATTTAAACAATTCCTTCTAAAGGATTTTATCATTTATAAACATCATTTATAAATGAAAAACAATATTAATCGTCCTAGGCGATGATTTATAAAATTCTTTTAAAACTTTACAACCATATAAATTTTTCTCTAATAAAACAAATCAAATTTAAAATCTTTTATTAAACTAAAAATCACAATGATTACTTTGAAAGATAATTAATTAAATTTATAATCTCTTTTATAAATCTAAAACAGTATTATTATTCCAAAAGATAATTAATCATATTTACAAAATGAATAATTATATTTCGAATATTATTAATTAAATGATTAACTAAATTTCCAAAACTCTATTAGTTAAAACAATAAATTAAATTTATCCAATCAGTAGTTAAAATGATTAATTAAAGTTTAATATTTATAATTAAATTGATCTATTAAAATCAACTTTCATTAATCAAAATATTAATTTATTTCAAGCATCGTTATTAAATGGGTTAATAAATTTAAAATATTATTAATCAAAATGATTAATGAATTTTAAACATCTACTTTTGGGAAAACACAAGCTCAAGTTCAAACACACATAAAGGTTTAGGGGATGAAATTTAATAAATGACAGTATAGCGGAAATTGCTATAACGACACTGTAACAACCCTAGATTTTTGAAATATTTTTAAATTTGATTTTATTTTTCAGTTTGATAATATTTTAAATTTATTTTTTATTTTAAGATTTTATTTTTAAAACATTTTTAAAGTGATGTTATAATTTTCTAAAGCTTATTGTATTTTTATTTATAATTTTTAAATCCTAGTTTCAATTATTAAGCCATTTTCTTAATTATTTTATATTTTTCTAAAAAATATTTATTTATTTTCTTTCCTAATTTATTTATTTTTGTTTTTCTATTTTATTTACATACATTTTATTTGTTTAAAATGAATAAAAGAAAAAGAAATATAAAAGGTCAAAACCTTTTCATATGCCATGACTTTACATATGCTTTTATCTTTTCATTTTCAATTGACATTCACATTGAATTGCCGACCATATCACTTCCTCATAGCCGTATATTTTTCATTTTCACGTAAAAGAAAAACTACTCTTCATCTCAAGTTCGGCCATCAATTTCTGAAAATATTTGGTAATGGTTTCTTCCTCTTTTTCTTACTTTTCTTCTCTTTTTTTTTGCCTTGCTTCTACCTAATGTTGCTCGACCATAGCTCCTCCATTACCACATCACCTTCACCACCACCATACTCGGCAGTTTCCCCTACAACTCCACTGACCATGACAAGCCGTGGCTTCCCCTATGTTGAAAACTCTGCAAAAAATTGCAAGCAACACTTAAAACTAGCCTAGCCGAACCCTATAAGGCCATACCCTTCATATACTCCTCTCGGCCACCTTTAGAACCACCATCACCAGCCTCTAACTGACCATTGGCCGCTGCTGCACCATCACCTTGCATGGATGAGCCTACATCAACCTAGGCCAAGCCTTGTTGTTGCACAAAATCTCACTATGTTGCCTTAACTTGTGTATACTTCATGTCATAAACCACTACCCCTTTCATCTCCTACTAGGTCGAGCTATATGGACCCATACCCGACCCATACACACAAACATGGCCGAGCATTAGAGCCCCTAGGCTAAGCATATGCGTGGTGAAAGCAAGGGCAAGTTATGTTGTTCTTTGTTGTGTTCATATTTCAAGTTGTTTAATAATATATTGTGTTGTAAATCCATGTTGAAATATCTTGTTTTGTTTGTTGTGCACAAGATAATCACTTTGGCTCTCCCCTCACTTGAATCTGTAGTCGTGCTTTCGTGCTTTCTGGATCTTTATTTTGTGTCTGAATTTGGGAACTCCAGCAATAAGAGGTGAGTATTTCACACATGACATCTGTACTTGTATAATTAGTGAATCGATAGCATGTGAATCTGTAGAATTATATTATCATATTATACCTGCCTGTGATATGATTTACATGATGTTCACCCTATTTATACACCCATCATATCATCTTTTACTGCTATATGATGTTATACTGTTTATTTATATCAGTTTATCACACTGCAAGTTCCATGTAGAATAGAATCACTATGGGTTGAAATGATACATACCCGAACGAACTTTAGAATAGGAAAAAATATTTATGGGCTGAAATGATAGGCCTGAATGATTTTTATTTATTTCATTTAACTTGGGATCGCGGGTTTGAAATGATAGAGCCCGGATTTTTCCTTGTAAATTATGGATTGAAATGATATATTATCCGTATCACTTAACCTAGGTTAGAAAATATTATACAGACCCGTGGTTTTATATATATTTTCTGGAATTTTTAAAATATTTTTAAAATGTTAATTTATGATATTTTAATTTAAAATTTAAAATGATTTTTATAAAGTGTTAATAATTTTTGTACAAGTTAAAATGTGAAATAAATGAATAGTTAAGTTGAAATTTGAGAATTTTGTTTAAAAGTGAATTTTAAATTAAGTAAATAAAATGAAAAATAAGTTATATTTTGAAATGGTAATTTAAAATTTAGTGTTAAGTTAAATTTTTAAAATATAAAGAATAGAAAATTGAATGCTTGAATTTAATAAGTGAATTTATTAAAATTTGATTTTATGTATAAGAATTTCACTTTATTAAAATCATAAGTTAAGGGTATTTAAATGATTGTTTTAAAAGTGAAAATATTAAATTTTAAAAGTTATAATGGTTTAAATTAAAGTTTAATTGTTTATGAAATTGTATTGAAAATTTGGAAGTTAATTAACAGCATTTCAGAAATGCTATCATTTCAGAAGTAAAGGATATTACAGCATTTCTAAGTGCTGTAGTTGATACAAATGAACTAAAAGGCTAAATGAACTAAGGGCTATTACAACACTTTGTAAGTGCTGTAGTTGCAGAAACTATACTTGAACTTGAACTATTACAATGGTTTTAAATGTTATCATTGTTAAATTGAATTATTTTCAAATGTAACTTACCGTAGCATTTTCTAAATGTTGCGAAAGTTGGAATTTCACTATTTTAATAAATTTAAGTGAATAAATAAACTCTAAAATGAATAAAATTTTTGGGAATTTAATATTTGATTATTAAATATAATAACTTCATTTTTACATAGTTTAAATGGAGTATTTTGATTTGAAAAACAAAATATTTTGAAAGGGAATTTGAAATGGTATTTAAATAAAATAAAAATGAATGAGGTTTTGAAAAGATATGATATTTTGATATTTTGAAATGGATTTGAAATGATATTTGATTTTGAAGTATAAAATACCATTTTTGAAATTTATAACCATGGGTTATAATAATGATTGGTTTTTAAAGAGACTGGGATCGGATATGGACATACTCTCTGTCGATATCGAAAACCACTTTAACAACTGTGTACGCGGTGGAGTTTCCAGAATGAAGTAGGATAGTGATGACGTTCTAGATGTATATTACGTGCAACCGACTCTCGTGAGTTGGCTTAAGGTGGCTAAAACAGGAGCCATCTCGGGACAAAAGGGTTAGCTCCTCTGGTCGGGCGCACTTCTTCAATACCATTCTATTACTCTGTGATTGTTTGGTGGCCACCTTTAATTTGGGAGTGTGTTCCGAGGTGGGCGTGTGTGGCTGCTACGTTATCACCAGCTCGTGTGCGTAATTGGTATATCTACCATGGCATTGCCTCATGTGCTGTGTCACCTACCATAGTGAGCCTTACTACGAGTTTCTATTTGTGTTGTACCTATGGAGTATCTTCTCATAGTCTCTTGATCAGGAGATATGCAGGTACTGTATAAACTATTGGCATTATTTGTGTTAAGGGCTATATGGGTAACCCCTTAACGCTATTTTAAAGTATGTTTATTTTACTGTAGACATTATTATAATAGCACAATATTACTACATAGTAAATAGTTTAATGGATCCTTAGAGGATGGGTGTTTCCAAGCATCCTTTAAGTTACTTGTTCATTTACTGCAGTTCACTTGAGTTGGTTTACATTATATAAGTATGTATGTCCTGACTCGAGTGTTTTGTGTTTTGCTTCACGCTTAGGTCAGCCTGAGTATTCACAGCTTTGGATTTCTCTTCTGGAGCTTGGAATCGCTGGAGATTTTGCTATCTATTTATCTATCTATTTCAGTTTCAGTTGTTCTAGTTCAGCTCATGTATTAGTGAACTTCTATGTATTTGGGACTTCTATTATGTTGTTTTCAGACTGATATTATGTATTTGTTTTGAGACTTTGTTATAGTAACTTCATGAACTACCATGGTATTTTAATTCCGCTGCGAGTTATTCTGGTATTTCTGTATCTGTGATTCTATGTGATTGATTTTATTTGCTCCAAATTTTATTACAATCTGTTATTTTGCATCATTCAAGACTGACATGTGTGGATTATTGTCGATTTGAATGGTACAAAATAGTGGGTCATTATATTTGGTATCAGAGCTTTGGTTTTTAGGCAGACTATAGCCTGCGGAGCAAAAACTCATTAGAGATAGGGTAGAAATACCCTAGAATGAGTGAAATCAATCTCAGAATCATATCTTTGTGAGAGAACGCATTTTCAAAGTATAAATGATTTTCAAAATTATTTTTCAAGGGATTTTTCAAAGATTATTTTGCTATAAAAAAATTCTTGTTTTAAAGGATTTTCAAATGTTTTCTAACTTCCTTCCTTTCGTATCCACGTTTTTTGTGATTTCTTTCTTTAGGATATTCGTCCAGGTGAATTCATCTTGTCTTATCTTAATTTATATGTGTCTTCTCTTTATCTTGTCCTAAATTCATTCTTCATCTTTTCAGGATGAATCGAGGAAATGCCAAAGGTAGGGGTCGTGGTATTGCCCCAGCTCCTCAGCCTGTTGCACCTGTTAGGTTTACTGTTCTTTGTAAGGAATTCTCTCAACTCGGTGGAACCCCGTTTAACGGTTCAGAGAGCATTATTGAAGCCCATCAATGGTTGCGGAGTTTAGAGAGGATATTTACTAGTCTTGAGATTGCTAATGCCCAAAAGCATCAGTTAGCAGCATGGCAATTGCATGAGGCTGCCCTAGATTGGTGGGAGTCTGTTACGGCTAACACCGTAGAGGCTGATATTACTTGGGAACAGTTTAGGTATCTTCTTATGTTTCTTTTAATTTTGTTTTTCTATCTCTTTCATGCCTTTTATAAGTTTATCTATCATCTTTCCAGGGATGCTTTCATTGCTAAGTGGATGCCATAAGCCGGGAAATCCCAGCTTTATAGGGAGTTCATGGATCTCAGGCAAGGAAGCATGACTTTTGCGGAGTATGAGAGGAAGTTCAACGAACTTTCCAAGTTCGATCCTAGCCTGTAGACACTCCTCTCAAGAAGAATGAGAAGTTCATAGCTGGTGCTCGTCTTGAGTATTATGATCGTCTCATTTCTCATGTTCATGGCACTTTTACCCAGCTTATGGATATGGCTATCCGATATGAGAACCCTATTTCTAAGGGTCCTGCTGTTTATGGTGCTCCTTCATCTCGGTCTTCCTCTGCTAATTCTAAGAAGCGAAAGCCTAATTTCCACCGGCAGAAGAAGGATTGGCTCAAGAATCCTGGTCTGGGATCTTCACCATCTTCTCCTTCTCAGAGGCAGCCTGTTGATCTTTCTTCCATCACCTGCTTCAGATGTGATCAGAAGGGACACTATGCCAATAGTTGTCCTACTTTATCGGTGCTGCTGTTCCTCCACCTTCTCAGTTGGCTAGGCATGATCTCTGCCATATCTATCTCCAGCCTGGTCATTTCAAGAAGGATTGTCCTAACCAGCAAAAGGGTAAGCCTTCTGGTATATTTGTTGACACCTCTGCATCTTCTCCAGCTCCGGCACCTGCTCTTACTCCTACTGATGACCAAGGTACTCTTCAGCGCACCTTTTCTTTATTACAGCATCTTGTTCATGTTTTATTTGATACTAGAGCGTCCCACTGTTTCATTTCCGTTGATTTGTGTGATAAGTTCGAGCATCTTCTTTCTCTTGAGTATGATTCTATACCTTTATGTGTTTCAAATCCAATTGGGGGTCCTGCAAACCTTAATCGGATTTGTAAGCAAGTGGAACTTCTCTATTCTGATCATTGCTTTAGTGGTGATTTCTATGTTTTGGGCTTCGATGCTTTTGATTTATTGCTTGGAAGTGACTGGTTGGGTAGGCATGATGCCCGTATATCTTGTAAAGCCCGGTCTGTTTATCTTGTTGATGATCAAGGAATTTCCTTAACTATTCAGTGCCATATGCCTCAGGATTTTGCTGGCAATTTTATTTATTCTCTAGATTCTTCTCCTAGGGATCTTCATTCGACCCATGTGGTCAGATTCTATCCATATGTTTTTGGTGAAGTCGTTGCTTTACCTCCTAAGCGGGAAATTGATTTCCGCATTGATCTTATTCCTGGAGCTCTACCTATAGTGCTTCCTCCTACAAGAATGGAACCCCGTGAGAAGGTTGAGTTAGTAAAGCAAATTGAGGACATGTTCTCCAAAGGTCTGATCAGACCTAGCTATTCAGAATGGGGAGCAGCGGTGGTTTTCGTCACCAACTCCGATGGATCTTTGAGGATGTGTATTGATTATAGGGAGCTAAACAAGCTCACTATGAAAAATAGATTTCCAATGCCTCGTACCAATGATATGTTTGATCAGCTTTATGGTGCCACTGTTTTCTCTCAACTTGATCTTGCCACAGGTTTTCACCAGCTCAGGGTTGCTGAGGAAAGCATTCCCAAGACTGCTTTCCGTACTGAGAATAGGTTATATGAATGGTTAGTCATGCCTTTTGATTTGACTAATGCTCCTTCTTTCTTTGTTGATTTGATTAATCGTGATTTTCGTGATGTGCTTAATAAATTTGTTCCGGTCTTTGTTGATGATATCCTTGTCTTTTCTAAGACCAAAAAAGAGCATGAGTTGCACTTGAAATCTGTTCTAGAGATTCTTAGAAGGCTAAATTTTCTAAATGCCAATTCTGAAAAGATGAAGTCCGATTCCTTGGACATATTGTTTCTGGTAATGGAGTTTCTATTGATCCAGCCAAGATCGCTGCGATTAATGTACGTCTTTCTTTCTTTCTCTTTTTCCTTCATCATTTAATTATTCTATCTTTTCTATTGTTCTTATTTCTCCCTATTCTGTTTCAGGATTGGGAAACTCCTAAGACTCCATCAGATATTCGTAGTTTTCTGGGCCTTGCCGGTTATTACCAGAGATTCATTTAGAATTTTGCTCGAATTAATGCACCTCTCACTGCTTTGACTCGAAATAATGCTAAGTTCGTCTGGGATAAGAAGTGTGAAGCTGCATTCGACGAGTTAAAGAGCAAGCTAACTTCCACACCAGTTCTTACCATTCTGAATGGAAATGAAGGATTGACGGTATATACTGATGCTAGTCGTGAGGGATTGGGTGATGTTCTCATGCAGGATGGTAGGGTCATTGCCTATGCCAGCCGTCAGTTGAAAACCCATGAGGCTAATAATGTTGCTCATGATTTAGAGTTTCTTGCTGTTGTCTTTGCTTTGAAGCTCTAGAGGCATCATCTTCTTGGAGCTAGGTTTGAGCTTTTCACCGATCATCAGTCTCTGAGATATATCTTCACCTAAAAGGATTTAAATTAGAGGAAAGTTCATTGGCTTGAGTTTCTGGCTTCTTACGACCTCGATATTAGCTATACTCCCGGTAAAGCTAATGTTGTGGTCGATGCTCTGAGTTGGAAGAAGGCTTTGTTATGTCAGCTTGTTGTTTCTTCTCCTCTTCTGGATCGTATCAAGGATAAGCAGGATTAGGATGAGATGCTTAGATTGATGAAGGAGAGTGTTCGTAGCAGGGTTGGCGGTAGTAGTGGTAGTAGTGGAGCTCGGATCAATAATAGTGGGATTTTGAGGGTTGATGGTAGGATTTGTGTCCCGAATGTTGATGGATTGGCAGGAGTTGCTTCGGGAGAATCATCGATCTAGACTTTCTATTCAGCCTGGTGTGTTGAAGATGTATCGGGATATGAAGAGGCTTTATTAGTGGAAGGGTTTGAAGCAGGATATCTCTATTTTTGTTAGTCGGTGTGTGACTTGTCAGCAAGTCAAAGCCGATCATCTGAAGACCCCTTGTTTGTTGCAGCCCCTTGAGATTCCCAATTGGAAGTGGGAACAGGTTTCTATGGATTTCATCGATGGATTACCGAGGTCTAGGAGGGGTAATGAGAGTATTTGGGTTATTGTGGATAGACTGAGTAAGTCCGCTCATTTCATTCCGGTTAAGTATACCCATTCTGCTTCTAGCTTATCTGAGATCTACATGAGAGAGATTGTTCGTCTCCATGGTGTTCGTCTCAGTATTGTTTGTGATCGTGATCCTATCTTTACCAGTCATTTTTGGAAAGCTTTTTAGGAATCTTTGGGTACTCATCTGAATCTGAACACTGCTTACCATCCACAGACCGACGGTGAAACGGAAAGAGTGAATTAGATTCTTGAAGATCTTCTTCGTGCTTGTGTGCTTGATTATGGAGGATCTTGGGAAGATCATCTCCATCTTGTCGAATTCACCTGTAATAATAGCTATCAGGTATAATCTAATCTTCTGTTTTAAGCTTATCTTAATCCTTTATCTATCTCATTCCATCTCTGAATTCAGGGTAGTATCAAAATGTCTCCATTTGCTGCTCTTTACGGACGACCTTGTAGATCTCCATCTTGTTGGATTGAATCCGGCAATCGATTTGTTCTTGGTCCTGATTTGGTTTTGGAGGCTTCTGAGAGAGTTGAGGAGATTAAGAGGAAGTTGAGGGTTGCTCAGGATAGGTAGAAGAAGTATGTTGATAGGCGTAGGCGGAGTTTTGAGTTTGTTGTTAGTGATCAGGTTTTCCTTAAGGTCTCTCCCTTAAGGAATGTCATTCGCTTTGGTCGTAGAGGGAAGCTTTCTCCTATGTTGATTGGTCCCTTCCGCATTGTAGAAAGAGTTCGTTCTTTGGCTTATCGTTTGGATTTGACCGAGAAGCTTTCTAGAGTGCATGATGTATTCCATGTCTCTCATCTTCGTCGGTATCTTCATGATCCATCTCTTATTGTTCAACCTTCTGCTCTTGATGGTTTGGATATTGAGCCTGATCTGACTGTCGAGAGGAAGCCACTTTGTATTGTCGATAGTGGTATGAAGCGGCTAAGAAGGAAATCTGTTAGTTTAGTCAAAGTATAGTGGAGTGTCGATCATTGAGTTTGTAACTGGGAGACGGAGGAAAGCATTCGTGCTTGGAATCCGGAATTGTTCGTTTCAGGTACTATTTTGCTTTTTTATCTTGTTTCCTTATTTTCTTGTTTGTTCTTTTCGAGAACGAAAAGATTTGAGTAGGGGAGAGTGTAACAACCGTAGATTTTTGAAATATTTTTAAATTTGATTTTATTTCATTTGGAAAATATTTAAAATTTATTTTTTATTTCAAGATTTTATTTTTAAAACATTTTTAAAGTGATGTTATAATTTTCCAAAGCTTATTGTATTCTTATTTACAATTTTTAAATCCTAGTTTCAATTATTATGCTATTTTCTTAATTATTATATATATTTTTTTAAAAATATTTATTTATTTTCTTTCCTACTTTATTTTGTTTTGTTTTTCTATTTTATTTACATACATTTTTATTTGTTTAAAATGAATAAAAGAAAAGGAAATATAAAAGGTCAAAACCTTTTCATACGCCATGACTTTACATATCCTTTTGTCTTTTCATTTTCAATTGACATTTACATTGAATTGCCGGCCATATCACTTCCTCATAGCCTTATATTTTTAATTTTCATGTAAAAGAAAAACTTCTCTTCATCTGAAGTTCGGCCATCAATTTCTAAAAATATTTGGTAATGGTTTCTTCCTTTTTTCTTACTTTTTCTTCTTGTTTTTTTTGCCTTGCTCCTACCTAATGTTGCTCGGCCATAGCTCCTCCATCACCACATCACCTTCACCACCACCGTACTCGGCAGCTTCCCCTCCAACTCCACTGACCATGACAGGCCATGGCCTCCGTTATGTTCAAAACTCCACAAAAAATTGCAAGCAACACTTGAAACTAGCCTAGCCGAACCCTATAAGGCCATACCCTTCACATACTCCTCTTGGCCACCTTTAGAACCACCATCACCAGCCTCTAACTGACCATTGGCCGTTGTTGCACCAACACCTGACCATCACCTTGCATGGTTGAGCCAACATCACCTCAAGCATTGCCTTGTTGTTGCACCAAATCTCACTATGTTTCCTTGACTTGTGTATACTTCATGTCATAAACCACTACCCCTTTCATCTCCTACTAGGTCGAGCCATATGGACCCATACCCGACCCATACACACAACCATGGCCCAGCATTAGAGCCCCTAGGCCAAGCATATGTGTGGTGAAAGCAAGGGCAAGTGTGTTGTTCTTTGTTGTATTCATATTTTAAGTTGTTTAATAATATATTGTGTTGTATATCCAAGTTGCAATATCTTGTTTTGTTTGTTGTGTACAAGATAATCACTTTGGCTCTCCCCTCACTTGAATTTGTAGTCATGCTTTCGTGCTTTCTGGATCTTTATTTTGTGTCTGAATTTGGGATCTCCAGCAATAAGAGGTGAGTATTTCACACATGACATCTGTACTTGTATAATTAGTGAATCGATAGCATGTGAATCTGTAGAATTATATTATCATATTATACCTGCCTGTGATATGATTTACATGATGTTCACCCTGTTTATACACCCATCATATCATCTTTTACTGCTATATAATGTTATACTGTTTATTTATATCAGTTTATCACACTGCAAGTTCCCTGTAGAATAGAATCACTATGGGTTGAAATGATACATACCCGAACGAACTTTAGAATAGGGAAAAATCTTTATGGGCTGAAATGATAGGCCTGAATGATTTTTATTTATTTCATTTAACTTGGGATTGCGGGTTTGAAATGATAGAACCCGGATTTTTCCTTGTAAATTATGGATTGAAATGATATATTATCTGTATCACTTAACCTAGGTTAGAAAATATTATACAGACCCGTGGTTTTATATATATTTTCTGGAATTTTTAAAATATTTTGAAAATGTTAATTTATGATATTTTAATTTTAATTGAATTTAAAATGATTTTTATAAAGTGTTAATAATTTTTGTACAAGTTAAAATGTGAAATAAAGTTGAAATTTGTAATATAACTTAATTTTGAAATTTGAGAATTTTATTTAAAAGTAAATTTCAAATTAAGTAAATAAAATGAAAAATAAGTTATATTTTGAAATGGTAATTTAAACTTAAGTGTTAAGTTCAATTTTTAAAATATAAAGAATAGAAAATTGAATGATTGAATTTAATAAGCGAATATTTATTGAAATTTGATTTTATTATAAGAATTTCACTTTATAAAAATCATAAGTTAAGGGTATTTAAATGATTGTTTTAAAAGTGAAAATATTAAATTTTATAGGTTAAAATGGTTTAAATTAAAGTTTAATTGTTTATGAAATTGTATTGAAAATTTAGAAGTTAATTAACAGCATTTCACAAATGTTATCATTTCTAAAGTAAAGGATATTACAGCATTTCTAAGTGCTGTAGTTGATACAAATGAACTAAAAGGCTAAATGAACTAAGGGCTATTACATCACTTTGTAAGTGCTGTAGTTGCAGAAACTAAACTTGAACTTGTACTATTACAGCAGTTTTAAATGCTATCTTTGTTAAATTGAATTGTTTTCAAATGTAACATACCGTAGCATTTTCTAAATACTGCGAAAGCTGAAATTTCACTATTTTAATAAATTTAAGTGAATAAATAAACTCTGAAACGATTAAAAAATTTAAGAATTTAATATTTGATTATTGAATATAATAACTTCATTTTTAAACGATTTAAATGGAGTATTTCGATTTGAAGAAAAAATATATTTTGAAAGGGAATTTGAAATGGTATTTAAATTAAATGAAAATGAATGAGGTTTTGAAATGATATGATATTTTGATATTTTAAAATGGATTTGAAATGATAGTGAATTTGAAATGATATTTGATTTTGAAGTATAAAATACCATTTTTGAAATTTATAACCACGGATTATAATAACGATTGGTTGTTAAAGAGACTGGGATCGGATATGGACATACTCTCTGTCGATACCGAAAACCACTTTAACAACTGTGTACGTGGTGGAGATTCCAAAATGAAGTAGGATGGTGGCGACGTTCTTGAGGTATATTACGTGGACCCGACTCCCGTGAGTTGGCTTAAGGTGGCTAAAACAGGAGCGATCTCCGGCCAAAAGGTGTAGCTCCTCTGGTCTGACGCACTTTTTCGATACCATTCTATTACTTTGTGATTGTTTGGTAGCCACCTTTGATTTGGGAGTGTGTTTCGAGGTGGGCGTATGTGGCTGCTACATTACCACCAACCCATGTGCGTAATTGGTATATCTACCCTGGCATTGCCTCGTGTGCCGTGTGACCTACCATAGCGAGCCTTACTACGAGTTTCTATTTGTGTCGTACCTATGGAGTATCTTTTCATAGTCTCTCGATCAGGAGATATGCAGGTACTGTATAGACTATTGGCATTACCTGTGTTAAGGGCTATATGGGTAACCCCTTAATGCTATTTTGAAGTATGTTTATTTTACTGTAGATATTATTATAATAGCGCAATATTACTACATGGTAAATAGTTTAACGGATCCTTAGGGGATGGGTGGTCTCAAGCATCTTTTAAGTTACTTGTTCATTTGTTGCAGTTCACTTAAGTTAGTTTGCATTATATAAGTATGTATGTCCTGACTCGAGTGTTTTGTGTTTTTCTTTACGCTCGGGTCAGTCTGAGTATTTACAGCTTTGAATTTCTCTTCTGGAGCTAGGAATAACTGGAGATTCTGCGATCTATTTGTCTATCTTTTTCAGTTTCAGTTGTAACGACCCGTAAATTTTGATAAATAAAATTGGTTAATTTAATTAGATTTTCGAAATTAAATTAGAAAGGAATAAAAAAATTATAATGTATATTGAAATAAATGTTAATAATGAATTATAGAAATGGTTATTAAACCTAATTATTGAAAATTTAAGTGAAATCCCAATAAAGAAATAGTGTTAATTGTTACACTTGGATATAAAATTTAAAATAAGTAATTAAAGATAAGAATTTAATTAACCTATGTAATAATATATTGATAAATTATAACTATATGCGAATTAAGGTAGTAATGTTAATGGCAGTTGATAAATAACCAATTTAATGCAATTCAAATTGATTGAAATGGCTGTTTAGGTGATAATGGAGTGTAAATAGAAATATTTGGTAATAAATTGAATATAAGAAAACAAAAGCAATTAGTGAATTAATTAATGAATTCATAATAATAAATGGTGATTAAGTAAAAGCAAGGATAGTAATTATTGTAATAATTTAAATGGGAGTCAATTAGAATTTAATAAACCTTAATGTATATTAATAAGAATTTAAGGCAATGGTCGCAAGGTATGAAGGAAATAGGATGAATTGAAATATAGTTTATTTGTAAAACAATAAGTGATGTAATATAGAAATGAAATCAAAATAGAAAGTTTAATTGAAACTTTAATTTCAAATAACGTGTGAAGTTGACCAAATTATATTAAATGGAAATATGATCGTCAATAAATAAAGGATGGAATGAGAGCACTAATGTAATGAATGTTAAACAAATATTAACTATGATTATAGGAAGGATTAATAGAGAATGGAAGGATCGAAATCAAGTTTAAAGCAATGTATTGTAAGTAATTATAAATAACTGGATTTATTAAATTGAATGTTAAATACTATAATTGGTGAATTTATTTACTTTAAATTGATATGGGAATTGGTTTTAAAGGATTTCTAAATTTCTTAAGTAATACAAGATGATAAAATTTATGAATTATAGAATTTGAATTTTCAATTTAGTGATTTAATTTATTTAACTTATAATAAAAGGATTTAATTGCAATTAAATGGATTTAATATTTAAAATGGGAATTTAGATGAAATGTGAGGATATTAATGTAAACAGTTTTGAATCCAATGTTAAATCCATCTATTTGACAATAATGAATGGAAAAATGATTTGTTAATTTAATTTAATAGAAATTTTGAAAGTTAAATTTATAATTTCTGAATTTGAATGGAACTGAGGAAATTACTGAAATCGACAAGATAATCAACTTTAATTTGACTTTTAATTTGTTTAAAACATTGAAATTGATTGAGAAATATAAAAGTGATAAAATTTGTCAATTTTAAGATTGAAATTTAAAATTGGATTTAATTAATTAACTATTAATTTATTTATTTAATGGAAAAATATCCATTTTGGCCACTGATTCGGATTTCGACGAAATCCATTTCATCGGATCCGTAACGGTGAATTATTATATGGTCTCAAGTTCCGTAGCGATCGGACTTGTCGTTTGATCGTACGGACTCGAAACGCCTTGAAATTGAAATCAATTTGAAAAATATTGATTTGAGCATAACTTCTTCATACGATGTAATTCAAACCCAAAACCTTTTCCATTGCATTTAAAATATTTTAAAACGTCTATTTTGATATATGGGTTGACCCAATTTCGTTCCTGTCACGACCCAGCTTCCTACGCCCAGGAAACTGTATCGTTTTTGAAGAAAGAAAGAGGTGATAAAATAGAAAAGATGGAGAAGAAAGAATAACAACATCAGAATCTCACAGCGGAATGAATAAATTATAATAATTCATATGAGTATTTACATAATATACAGCATCAATCAGAGTTATACAGATAATACATCACATACTAGACAGTTATAAACACCTGTCTAGTTAATACAACTCCATACAACACAAGCAAATAACTCAGAGATACCAACACAGCGGAACTATAAGTATATCTACAACGCTGAAGTCTCCTGCTCCATTGCTCCTCCAGAATGCGTCAAAGCCAACCTGAATCCCTTGGCTACCCGTAAAAATTTGGGTACCCGAGAGTTTATGAAAAACAGAAATAAACTCCGGGTCAGACATGGGTCTGGTATGAGTAACAAGTTAAAGTTGCTTAATTTTTTAAAATCCTTTGAAAACAAAGGTATCCCGTAAGACTTCCCACACATAAACATGGAAAAGTTTTTACCTTACGCTAACCAAAACATTTGATAGGAAATTTAGTGATATTATAATAGGGTCTAGGGTTTTCAAGTAAAATACAGAAATAGCTGAAATGCTTACATCTCACATTCCAACATAGTTGGGCACAACTAATTCGTACGGCACTTATTGGATTTTGGATTCCATACAATGGCAGGGCTACTGGGGTACCGCCCGTCACAGTACGGGGCCTAGATCACCGTACTGAGGATTACTCCCTTCATCCCCTGCAACACAAGGTCGGAACCATTCCTTACTGAACAGTCCCGAACAAGATAACCCCGCAGATAGCCGTCGCTACTGCCCACTAAGCCGAAATAAAGGGACATCTAGACAGGGGAATATCCTTGTCCTGCTTGGGCATGACCCACCTAACCTTGCTGCACCTACCCTGTTTTAGCCATTCCCGGTTGATGAGGCTTGAGGCTACGATTACCTTTATAGAATACATTTCTTAGAATGCTCATCGCCCACCTGACGATGTGTTGAAAGCATTCAATCCATACAAGTTCGTTCCGGGTTCGAACGAAACCGAAGGCATTATCTCGTTACACTCATTTTGGAATCACCCTCAGAGTCAACGACGATAACCCTTGCATTCTGAACCTTCATCTTCACTTCAGATTAACGACCTATCGGTAATTTGGAAACGATGTGGTTTTCGGATGTTCCTAATGCGGAAACCCGATCCCGGTCTCATCGAAATCCAAAACGTGTCTTTTAAGGCCAAGTTGTCTATTTAGTCTTAACAGTTTAATTCAATATAATCAATATACACACAGATGGATAATTTATAATATCACAATAGATAATCACATCATCATAAACAGATAATTCATATTATCATCAAAACAGATAATTAAATATTATCATACTTTAAATCAAGCATCCATATCACATAGATAGTATTCAAGTCAGATCTGAATGCACAACCATCAAATAAGATATCACTATCATCCATCCATAAACAATGATTTATAAACATACCATTTTGTAATTAATTTAAAATGAATTAAATTAACTACTTCTATTTCTAATTAATTTAAAGTAAATTAAACTAATTACTTCATCTATCAATCTTGCTTATACACTTGTTAATTTAGTTTTAAACAAATTAATTAATCAATTTCTAGATATTTATCTTGATTAACTTCTTCGATTAATCACCTTCTAATTACAGTAAGTAATTAGTCTTTAATTAATTTTCCAAATTAATTATCCTAAATCATTTATAGTAATTAACATTTTATTTCTTTATTTATAATTAAATACAATAAATTACATTATCCTTAATTAATCACCACATTATTAATTATTTCATAATTAAACTATTCTTAATTTCATCATTAATTACATTAATTAATGATCTCTAATTCATATTTAAATTAAATTACTTTGTTTAATTAATTACATTAAGTGATTAATCTTTAATTAAACACAATTATTAATCACCTTGATTAATATCAACCAGTAATTAACTACTCTTAATTACTCATATTAATAAGTTAATTATCCCATAATTAATTATCTCCCTTTAATTAATCCTTTGATTAATTTCAAAAGTAATTATCCCAATTACTTTATTAACACATTAATTTCACTAATTACATTCAGTAATTAACATTAATTACTTTCTTAAGTAATTATGCTCCATTGAATACACTAAGTGATTACACATAACAAATCATCAAATGATTTCTTAAATTAATTAAATTAAATTAATTAACTTAAATAAATCATTTTATCAAATTAATTACAAGTAGTAATTAATTTCTTAATTCCTTTTATCAAGAAATTACATTTAACAATTTATAATGGATTATCTAATAAATTTTGATTAATTATCAAAATTAATCACATTCATGAATTTAATTAATAATCCTTTAGTTAATTACCATGATTACATTTCTACATTTATTTCTTAATTAATTCCTAATTATAAATTAATCTAAATTATTAATTTATAAATTAAATACATAAGTCATTCATTAATTAACTTATTCATTAAATATTTTTACTCCTTAGTTATTCCTAGGATAATTTATTTCTTTACTAATGACTTCATTAATATCTATGTGTGTTAAAACTTCACCTTCCAAAATTTTAAATTTGAATTCCATTTGGAATTTAAGATTCATAAGTATTATCTATATAAAACATTTATCAAGTTTAAATTCAATTTATAATCTTGTGAATAACTTTAATTACATACACATGAAACTTAAATAAAAAATCTGTTAAATTCAATAGTTTAAATCTTAATTTAAATTGAAATTTCCAAAGACATTCATATTTTAAACTGATTTAAACCTGCAGATTTATATTCCAAGTTTACTTTGATTTTAAACTCCCCTTCAACAACTTGATTTTCCAAATCCAAATCTATTTTTAAACTTTAAAATAGTTATTCAAAACTGAGTTTAAACATAGAATTTAAATCATTGTTTGAATTCAAATATTTCGGGTTTACTAATACCTGAACAACACAGACTCGAGACCCCCCCCTGCAATCACTTCGAGTCAAAAAACCAACCGCTTCGAGTGAATCCGGAAATAACTTGAGTAAAAACTCGAGTGTCCTCTACTCCATCCAGCTACCAACTCTTCATGTTCCAGAACAACCCAAACAACATCCACCAATGGACACCGTGCACATGCACGGAGGCGGCGCCGGACTCTGGCGATCGAGACTACCCCCTTCAAGTCGCAAATCGCACCAACTCTGACCACGAATCAACAGACAACCCTAATGCACTGTCGATCAAAATCGAGTACAGCTCGATAACTTACGAACCCATCACCCACTCACCAATGCGCCTCGGCACGACAACTCTGACCATCTGAATTCGCACAACTTCGGCCTTGACTTCGTCACTCACCAAACCACTCATTCCTAGAGTTTTATACCACTCGGTCAAACATAGGTGATGAATTCTCCTCGTCACAGACCACAACAAATTCCAGAGCTAAACCCTATATCAATCTCGTACTATCAAAGATTGCAACAGAAAAATTATTCAATATTTTTCCTAGCTTCAATGATGTTTAAGCAAGCTTCAGACACAATTTTACCATTCACAGATTCTTTGATTATCAATAGTTGATCAAGATGTGTTTTCCATACAGTTTCTAAATCTTTATTCAATTCAATAGTAAAAATTTGGATTTTTGTTTTAAAAATCATACTTTTCAAAAATGATTCAAGGCATGTACTTAAATCAATATAATTCAACATTCGATTTATCCCATTATTTAAGTTTCCACTGTAATTTCTTGCTTACAGGAAATTTTCTAACTTAAGCTACTTAAACTTGTTTCAAAAATCAAGATGGTGTTTAAACAATCATGTTTAAAGTTTGTAAAAATCTAACAATGATCTGCTAAGGTAATTTTAATTTTCCCTCATTTCTAAACCTCTGCAGTTTAAATACAGAGGAGAGCAATCAATATACATACAGAAGATTCATCACAAACCAAGCATTCAAGCATACTCATTTACAGGCAACTGATAGTTAACATTTATGTTAAAATATGAAATTATTTACCTTAAAGTGCAGACAGGGCAGTTCTTACTTGCAACTTGTTTGATGTTTGAAAAAAAAAAAGAAAAAAAAAAGAAAAAAACAGTTTAAATTAGAAACTTTAAAATTTTAACAGGGTATCTTACTGGGTATACATTATGTAGTAATGTCACAAATGCCAAGAGAAAAGTATATATACAAATATTCACACAAATTCATAGAACATCCAAATATTAGCATGCAACAGATTTTAAACTCAAGTTATTTAAAGGTGTTACTCACCTGAAATGAAGTCAGAGCATCCAGTTTTGAAAAACAGTTTGAAATCTGAAATCTCTTAGCTTTTAAAAACCTTGCACTTGAATGCCTTTTATTTTAAACTGGAGTTGCTTTGATCTTCCTGTAAGATTCATCTTGTTTGCTTATTATTGAATAATGGTTTCAGTTCATATTTAAGTTTGTATAAAAAAAACAAGAAGAAGCTTGCAATATAATTTTCCTCTGGTTTGATATGTATATATAGAAAGTTGAGTTTGTAAAGGGTGTAGGCTTTTACTGGTGCAAGCTTTTCTTTACTTTGTTTTTATCAGGCAAGATATTTATTTAGGAGGCTGGAATGATTTTACACAAATTCGAAATGACATAAGTTTTATGTTGAGATGAAAGCATTTAATGTGGATGTACTATATGTTTCCTACTAATACAATCTTATATTGATATTTTTACATTTTCTCTGCTTGTATTTTACTCTCAACATGCCACATTCAGATTTATCTTGCTTTGTACATTTTTTATTTTTTTTTACAAAGCCTGCATATTTTTACAACTACAACATCTTGCTTTGCATTTCTTTACAGGTTGACCTGCACTTTCTTATGCCTGCAGATGTTATATTGTACTTAATGTCTCATATTACCCATTTTATTCATAGATGTTTTATTTACTTTGATCTTGCCTGAGTCTTTATTTGTGTATGTTGACATTTCACTTACAGCATATCTAATCCAAATCTTTATATATAAGATTCCTGCCTGCATATCTATTTCATAGACATGATGACTTGCCCTTGTATCCTACTTGTTTTACATAACCAAGCTTCACATGCAAGATTCATTTTATTTTATTCTTGCCTAATTTTAATTTATATATATGTAAGCATATATACTTTTGTCTTGCCTACAGCTTAAGTACACATTTTTGTTTCATATCAATCACTTGTTTTATTTGTTTGGTTTGTACAAAGATTTCTGTTTTTATTATTTTATTTTCATACTTGTCTTTGTAAGATTTATACAATTTATTTCTTTTACCTGTTTATGCTTATTCCATATATAAAGTTGCTTTTAGTTATTCGTTATAATTTTAACTTATGTATTTATTTTTATTGCTTATGTTACTATCATAGTTTTCTTATGTTTATGAATTTATAAAGTTTATTTTATCTTAAACATTTTTGAAAGATTCTATTTAAAATTTCAATCATAGCTTTCTTTTCAAAATACAAGTATATATATAAATAAATTTAAAATAACAAATTTCCATTTGTATTAAAAATCCATTGGTAAAGGCATTACATCATTAATATTGTTTAAATATAACTCATTATTGAAATAAAAAAAATAAATTTTCAAAAGAAACTATCTCTTTAAAATATAAATACTTATTGATCAAGCTATATTTTAAAAAAAATCAAAACAAAACTTTTTATTTAAATTTAAACTCTAGGATAAACCATTTTAAACAAATTAAATTTATCTTGAGTATTTTAAAGTCAAATGATTATTTATTGAATATTAAATAAAGTCAAATTCCTAATTTACAAAAATATTAGAATTAGAAATCATGTCTTTATTTTATTAAACTTAAAACAAAGATTACCTATTTACAATATATACAGATATATATATTATAAATAGAAAACAATTTAATTGGCTTTTAAAAGATAAATTATCAATTAATTATTTATTTAAAAGAAGATTATTAAATCAATTCAAATTATTATTAACAAGTATTATCAAATCAATTTAATTTTCAATGCAGATTATTAAATTGATATTGCCCAAATTTCCGGGATGTCACATTCTTCCCCCTTAAAAGAATTTCGTCCCCGAAATTTAAAACAAAGGTAATTTAATAATTCAATTTAAGATTTAATTTTAAAACACAAGCATATATCAATCATATGCTAACAACCCTAGCAACCAATTCATCCAATCAAACAAATTTAACTATCTAGACAGAATTCTAGATAGAATTGTCTCGAGTTTCCCCAAGTATAAATACCGGGTTACTCGCTCTATAGAATCCAAACAAACAATACTACTAAGCTACAGAACTTCTACTCATCTAGATCTACGAAACAAAACAGGATACCAGACTACGGACAAGTCTGAATCAACAACCAAAACTCCCAGAACTGCTGGTTCTAAAAATCAAGATAGATCTTATACGTACTCCCTCAGAGATACGTGAAACACTCCGAATTCCAGTTATCCAAACTGACAATCCAATCTTGAAAACTAAACACTTATCCAAAAAATCAAATTCCTGACTTCAGAATCCAAATTCTTCTGTCTCTTATCCAGAAGAAATTAAATAGGTGCACTCCAATCTGGCCTCAGATCCTGAAAAATCCCCTGTAGAACTCTCCAATCCAAACATTGCAACATCCAATTGCTCCCAAACTAAAACAGTTGCCACCATGCTTCCACTGTGCAACTTCGATTGAACAGATGAAAATGCTGATGTCGAACACAGACTGGACAACACATTCCAACATTAGGGCTCCACAGATCAAAAGAAAACTCTGAAGTTCCTCCAAAATCTGAGCTACTTCACCAAACTCAAAGACCATCCTATTACTAAGCTGAACCATCGGTACCAAGCCTGGAAATCCAGTCGACACCGAACTCAATCTTCAGATTGTTAGCCAAACTCTAACTTCTTGAAGTCCTTCAGAAATATATTTCCGAAACACAAGAGAACACTCAAACTATCGCAAGTCACTTTTGCGATCGATCTAGCCTAATTCCAAAGATACTGTTCTCTCTTTACCAATCAGAACAGCTTACACTTATGTGGCCAATCCATCGAAGAAATGGAACTACTCTGCAGCTTCTAAACTCCACTGCTAACTCAGAAGCCAAAGGCTACTTAATCCAAAGTTCTTCGAGAAACTCGGACCTCAAAGCAAACAAAAACTCCCAACTGAACACAGCCACAACACCGAAGCAGACATGCTTCCTTCACTTTTCCCAAAGAAACATCTTCGGAGACATCCATAGTCACTGTGTCTCATCACACAGCTACTACACCTTGATGTATCAAGATACCATGACATGCTTCTGTTCAACCGACAGATCCAAACTCTAACTCAACCAAATTACACTTCAAAATGAACTCCAAACCTTAAAAGATTTCTTTCAGAGATCGATGAAATCCTTATCCCACTCAAAGCTCATTCGAGACGGTATTAGGTCTACAGTCTCGACAAATACACCACCAACCTCAAACATTTAAACTCCAACCATTTGTAGTCGTGTTACACACACCACTACCCTATCTACCTTTATAACTCATTGGATAACCCGAACAGGTAACCCAACAATAGGTAGAAACAAATAAATATATATATATATATATATCAAAGTTACAAATACGCTCTCTCAAGAAAGAAAACACTTAAGAGCCTAGGTATTCACTCAACCTAGCGCTCTGATACCACTGTCACGACCCAGCTTCCTACGCCCAGGAAACTGTATCGTTTTTGAAGAAAGAAAGAGGTGAGAAAATAGAAAAGATAGAGAAGAAAGAACAACAACATCAGAATCTCACAGCGGAACGAATAGATTATAATAATTCATATAAGTATTTACATAATATACAGCATCAATCAGAGTTATACATATAATACATCACATACTAGACAGTTATAAACACCTGTCTAGTTAATACAACTCCATACAACACAAGCAAATAACTCAGAGATACCAACACAGCGGAACTATAAGTATATCTACAACGTTGAAGTCTCCTGCTCCATTGCTCCTCCAGAATGCGTCAAAGCCAACCTGAATCCCTTGGCTACCCGTGAAAATTTGGGTACCCGAGAGTTTATGAAAAACAGAAATAAACTCCGGGTCAGACATGGGTCTGGTATGAGTAACAAGTTGAAGTTGCTTAATTTTTTAAAATCCTTTGAAAACAAAGGTATCCCGTAAGACTTCCCACACATAAACATGGAAAAGTTTTTACCTTACGCTAACCAAAACATTTGATAGGAAATTTAGTGATATTATAATAGGGTCTAGGGTTTTCAAGTAAAATACAGAAATAGCTGAAATGCTTACATCTCACATTCCAACATAGTTGGGCACAACTAATTCGTACGGCACTTATTGGATTTTGGATTCCATACAATGGCAGGGCTACTGGGGTACCGCCCGTCACAGTACGGGGCCTAGATCACCGTACCGAGGATTACTCCCTTCATCCCCTGCAACACAAGGCCGGAACCATTCCTTACTGAACAGTCCCGAACAAGATAACCCCGCAGATAGCCGTCGCTACTGCCCACTAAGCCGAAATAAAGGGACATCTAGATAGGGGAATATCCTTGTCCTGCTTGGGCATGACCCACCTAACCTTGCTGCACCTCCCCTGTTTTAGCCATTCCCGGTTGATGAGGCTTGAGGCTACGATTACCTTTATAGAATACATTTCTTAGAATGCTCATCGCCCACATGACGATGTGTTGAAAGCATTCAATCCATACAAGTTCGTTCCGGGTTCGAACGAAACCGAAGGCATTATCTCGTTACACTCATTTTGGAATCACCCTCAGAGTCAACGACGATAACCCTTGCATTCTGAACCTTCATCTTCACTTCAGATTAACGACCTATCGGTAATTTGGAAACGATGTGGTTTTCGGATGTTCCTAATGCGGAAACCCGATCCCGGTCTCATCGAAATTCAAAACGTGTCTTTTAAGGCCAAGTTGTCTATTTAGTCTTAACAGTTTAATTCAATATAATCAATATACACACAGATGGATAATTTATAATATCACAATAGATAATCACATCATCATAAATAGATAATTCATATTATCATCAAAACAGATAATTAAATATTATCATACTTTAAATCAAGCATCCATATCACATAGATAGTATTCAAGTCAGATCTGAATGCACAACCATCAAATAAGATATCACTATCATCCATCCATAAACAATGATTTATAAACATACCATTTTGTAATTAATTTAAAATGAATTAAATTAACTACTTCTATTTCTAATTAATTTAAAGTAAATTAAACTAATTACTTCATCTATCAATCTTGCTTATACACTTGTTAATTTAGTTTTAAACAAATTAATTAATCAATTTCTAGATATTTATCTTGATTAACTTCTTCGATTAATCACCTTCTAATTACAGTAAGTAATTAGTCTTTAATTAATTTTCCAAATTAATTATCCTAAATCATTTATAGTAATTAACATTTTATTTCTTTATTTATAATTAAATACAATAAATTACATTATCCTTAATTAATCACCACATTATTAATTATTTCATAATTAAACTATTCTTAATTTCATCATTAATTACATTAATTAATGATCTCTAATTCATATTTAAATTAAATTACTTTGTTTAATTAATTACATTAAGTGATTAATCTTTAATTAAACACAATTATTAATCACCTTGATTAATATCAACCAGTAATTAACTACTCTTAATTACTCATATTAATAAGTTAATTATCCCATAATTAATTATCTCCCTTTAATTAATCCTTTGATTAATTTCAAAAGTAATTATCCCAATTACTTTATTAACACATTAATTTCACTAATTACATTCAGTAATTAACATTAATTACTTTCTTAAGTAATTATGCTCCATTGAATACACTAAGTGATTACACATAACAAATCATCAAATGATTTCTTAAATTAATTAAATTAAATTAATTAACTTAAATAAATCATTTTATCAAATTAATTACAAGTAGTAATTAATTTCTTAATTCCTTTTATCAAGAAATTACATTTAACAATTTATAATGGATTATCTAATAAATTTTGATTAATTATCAAAATTAATCACATTCATGAATTTAATTAATAATCCTTTAGTTAATTACCATGATTACATTTCTACATTTATTTCTTAATTAATTCCTAATTATAAATTAATCTAAATTATTAATTTATAAATTAAATACATAAGTCATTCATTAATTAACTTATTCATTAAATATTTTTACTCCTTAGTTATTCCTAGGATAATTTATTTCTTTACTAATGACTTCATTAATATCTATGTGTGTTAAAACTTCACCTTCCAAAATTTTAAATTTGAATTCCATTTGGAATTTAAGATTCATAAGTATTATCTATATAAAACATTTATCAAGTTTAAATTCAATTTATAATCTTGTGAATAACTTTAATTACATACACATGAAACTTAAATAAAAAATCTTTTAAATTCAATAGTTTAAATCTTAATTTAAATTGAAATTTCCAAAGACATTCATATTTTAAACTGATTTAAACCTGCAGATTTATATTCCAAGTTTACTTTGATTTTAAACTCCCCTTCAACAACTTGATTTTCCAAATCCAAATCTATTTTTAAACTTTAAAATAGTTATTCAAAACTGAGTTTAAACATAGAATTTAAATCATTGTTTGAATTCAAATATTTCGGGTTTACTAATACCTGAACAACACAGACTCGAGACCCCCCCCCTGCAATCACTTCGAGTCAAAAAACCAACCGCTTCGAGTGAATCCTGAAATAACTTGAGTAAAAACTCGAGTGTCCTCTACTCCATCCAGCTACCAACTCTTCATGTTCCAGAACAACCCAAACAACATCCACCAATGGACACCGTGCACATGCACGGAGGCGGCGTCGGACTCTGGCGATCGAGACTACCCCCTTCAAGTCGCAAATCGCACCAACTCTGACCACGAATCAACAGACAACCCTAATGCACTGTCGATCAAAATCGAGTACAGCTCGATAACTTACGAACCCATCACCCACTCACCAATGCGCCTCGGCACGACAACTCTGACCATCTGAATTCGCACAACTTCGGCCTTGACTTCGTCACTCACCAAACCACTCATTCCTAGAGTTTTATACCACTCGGTCAAACATAGGTGATGAATTCTCCTCGTCACAGACCACAACAAATTCCAGAGCTAAACCCTATATCAATCTCGTACTATCAAAGATTACAACAGAAAAATTATTCAATATTTTTCCTAGCTTCAATGATGTTTAAGCAAGCTTCAGACACAATTTTACCATTCACAGATTCTTTGATTATCAATAGTTGATCAAGATGTGTTTTCCATACAGTTTCTAAATCTTTATTCAATTCAATAGTAAAAATTTGGATTTTTGTTTTAAAAATCATACTTTTCAAAAATGATTCAAGGCATGTACTTAAATCAATATAATTCAACATTCGATTTATCCCATTATTTAAGTTTCCACTGTAATTTCTTGCTTACAGGAAATTTTCTAACTTAAGCTACTTAAACTTGTTTCAAAAATCAAGATGGTGTTTAAACAATCATGTTTAAAGTTTGTAAAAATCTAACAATGATCTGCTAAGGTAATTTTAATTTTCCCTCATTTCTAAACCTCTGCAGTTTAAATACAGAGGAGAGCAATCAATATACATACAGAAGATTCATCACAAACCAAGCATTCAAGCATACTCATTTACAGGCAACTGATAGTTAACATTTATGTTAAAATATGAAATTATTTACCTTAAAGTGCAGATAGGGCAGTTCTTACTTGCAACTTGTTTGATGTTTGAAAAAAAAAAGAAAAAAAGAAAAAGAAAAAAACAGTTTAAATTAGAAACTTTAAAATTTTAACAGGGTATCTTACTGGGTATACATTATGTAGTAATGTCACAAATGCCAAGAGAAAAGTATATATACAAATATTCACACAAATTCATAGAACATCCAAATATTAGCATGCAACAGATTTTAAACTCAAGTTATTTAAAGGTGTTACTCACCTGAAATGAAGTCAGAGCATCCAGTTTTGAAAAACAGTTTGAAATCTGAAATCTCTTAGCTTTTAAAAACCTTGCACTTGAATGCCTTTTATTTTAAACTGGAGTTGCTTTGATCTTCCTGTAAGATTCATCTTGTTTGCTTATTATTGAATAATGGTTTCAGTTCATATTTAAGTTTGTATAAAAAAAAACAAGAAGAAGCTTGCAATATAATTTTCCTCTGGTTTGATATGTATATATAGAAAGTTGAGTTTGTAAAGGGTGTAGGCTTTTACTGGTACAAGCTTTTCTTTACTTTGTTTTTATCAGGCAAGATATTTATTTAGGAGGCTGGAATGATTTTACACAAATTCGAAATGACATAAGTTTTATGTTGAGATGAAAGCATTTAATGTGGATGTACTATATGTTTCCTACTAATACAATCTTATATTGATATTTTTACATTTTCTCTGCTTGTATTTTACTCTCAACATGCCACATTCAGATTTATCTTGCTTTGTACATTTTTTTTTTTACAAAGCCTGCATATTTTTACAACTACAACATCTTGCTTTGCATTTCTTTACAGGTTGACCTGCACTTTCTTATGCCTGCAGATGTTATATTGTACTTAATGTCTCATATTACCCATTTTATTCATAGATGTTTTATTTACTTTGATCTTTCCTGAGTCTTTATTTGTGTATGTTGACATTTCACTTACAGCATATCTAATCCAAATCTTTATATATAAGATTCCTGCCTGCATATCTATTTCATAGACATGATGACTTGCCCTTGTATCCTACTTGTTTTACATAACCAAGCTTCACATGCAAGATTCATTTTATTTTATTCTTGCCTAATTTTAATTTATATATATGTAAGCATATATACTTTTGTCTTGCCTACAGCTTAAGTACACATTTTTGTTTCATATCAATCACTTGTTTTATTTGTCTGGTTTGTACAAAGATTTCTGTTTTTATTATTTTATTTTCATACTTGTCTTTGTAAGATTTATACAATTTATTTCTTTTACCTGGTTATGCTTATTCCATATATAAAGTTGCTTTTAGTTATTCGTTATAATTTTAACTTATGTATTTATTTTTATTGCTTATGTTACTATCATAGTTTTCTTATGTTTATGAATTTATAAAGTTTATTTTATCTTAAACATTTTTGAAAGATTCTATTTAGAATTTCAATCATAGCTTTCTTTTCAAAATACAAGTATATATATAAATAAATTTAAAATAACAAATTTCCATTTGTATTAAAAATCCATTGGTAAAGGCATTACATCATTAATATTGTTTAAATATAACTCATTATTGAAATAAATAAAAAAATTTCAAAAGAAACTATCTCTTTAAAATATAAATACTTATTGATCAAGCTATATTTTAAAAAAAATCAAAACAAAACTTTTTATTTAAATTTAAACTCTAGGATAAACCATTTTAAACAAATTAAATTTATCTTGAGTATTTTAAAGTCAAATGATTATTTATTGAATATTAAATAAAGTCAAATTCCTAATTTACCAAAATATTAGAATTAGAAATCATGTCTTTATTTTATTAAACTTAAAACAAAGATTACCTATTTACAATATATACAGATATATATATTTTAAATAGAAAACAATTTAATTGGCTTTTAAAAGATAAATTATCAATTAATTATTTATTTAAAAGAAGATTATTAAATCAATTCAAATTATTATTAACAAGTATTATCAAATCAATTTAATTTTCAATGCAGATTATTAAATTGATATTGCCCAAATTTCCGGGATGTCACATTCTTCCCCCCTTAAAAGAATTTCGTCCCCGAAATTTAAAACAAAGGTAATTTAATAATCCAATTTAAGATTTAATTTTAAAACACAAGCATATATCAATCATATGCTAACAACCCTAGCAACCAATTCATCCAATCAAACAAATTTAACTATCTAGACAGAATTCTAGATAGAATTGTCTCGAGTTTCCCCAAGTATAAATACCGGGTTACTCGCTCTATAGAATCCAAACAAACAATACTACTAAGCTACAGAACTTCTACTCATCTAGATCTACGAAACAAAACAGGATACCAGACTACGGACAAGTCTGAATCAACAACCAAAACTCCCAGAACTGCTGGTTCTAAAAATCAAGATAGATCTTATACGTACTCCCTCAGAGATACGTGAAACACTCCGAATTCCAGTTATCCAAACTGACAATCCAATCTTGAAAACTAAACACTTATCCAAAAAATCAAATTCCTGACTTCGGAATCCAAATTCTTCTGTCTCTTATCCAGAAGAAATTAAATAGGTGCACTCCAATCTGGCCTCAGATCCTGAAAAATCCCCTGTAGAACTCTCCAATCCAAACATTGCAACATCCAATTGCTCCCAAACTAAAACAGTTGCCACCATGCTTCCACTGTGCAACTTCGATTGAACAGATGAAAATGCTGATGTCGAACACAGACTGGACAACACATTCCAACATTAGGGCTCCACAGATCAAAAGAAAACTCTGAAGTTCCTCCAAAATCTGAGCTACTTCACCAAACTCAAAGACCATCCTATTACTAAGCTGAACCATCGGTACCAAGCCTGGAAATCCAGTCGACACCGAACTCAATCTTCAGATTGTTAGCCAAACTCTAACTTCTTGAAGTCCTTCAGAAATATATTTCCGAAACACAAGAGAACACTCAAACTATCGCAAGTCACTTTTGCGATCGATCTAGCCTAATTCCAAAGATACTGTTCACTCTTTACCAATCAGAACAGCTTACACTTATGTGGCCAATCCATCGAAGAAATGGAACTACTCTGCAGCTTCTAAACTCCACTGCTAACTCAGAAGCCAAAGGCTACTTAATCCAAAGTTCTTCGAGAAACTCGGACCTCAAAGCAAACAAAAACTCCCAACTGAACACAGCCACAACACCGAAGCAGACATGCTTCCTTCACTTTTCCCAAAGAAACATCTTCGGAGACATCCATAGTCACTGTGTCTCATCACACAGCTACTACACCTTGATGTATCAAGAACCATGACATGCTTCTGTTCAACCGACAGATCCAAACTCTAACTCAACCAAATTACACTTCAAAATGAACTCCAAACCTTAAAAGATTTCTTTCAGAGATCGATGAAATCCTTATCCCACTCAAAGCTCATTCGAGACGGTATTAGGTCTACAGTCTCGGCAAATACACCACCAACCTCAAACATTTAAACTCCAACCATTTGTAGTCGTGTTACACACACCACTACCCTATCTACCTTTATAACTCATTGGATAACCCGAACAGGTAACCCAACAATAGGTAGAAACAAATAAATATATATATATATATATATATCAAAGTTACAAATACGCTCTCTCAAGAAAGAAAACACTTAAGAGCCTAGGTATTCACTCAACCTAGCGCTCTGATACCACTGTCACGACCCAGCTTCCTACGCCCAGGAAACTGTATCGTTTTTGAAGAAAGAAAGAGGTGAGAAAATAGAAAAGATAGAGAAGAAAGAACAACAACATCAGAATCTCACAGCGGAACGAATAAATTATAATAATTCATATAAGTATTTACATAATATACAGCATCAATCAGAGTTATACATATAATACATCACATACTAGACAGTTATAAACACCTGTCTAGTTAATACAACTCCATACAACACAAGCAAATAACTCAGAGATACCAACACAGCGGAACTATAAGTATATCTACAACGCTGAAGTCTCCTGCTCCATTGCTCCTCCAGAATGCGTCAAAGCCAACCTGAATCCCTTGGCTACCTGTAAAAATTTGGGTACCCGAGAGTTTATGAAAAACAGAAATAAACTCCGGGTCAGACATGGGTCTGGTATGAGTAACAAGTTGAAGTTGCTTAATTTTTTAAAATCCTTTGAAAACAAAGGTATCCCGTAAGACTTCCCACACATAAACATGGAAAAGTTTTTACCTTACGCTAACCAAAACATTTGATAGGAAATTTAGTGATATTATAATAGGGTCTAGGGTTTTCAAGTAAAATACAGAAATAGCTGAAATGCTTACATCTCACATTCCAACATAGTTGGGCACAACTAATTCGTACGGCACTTATTGGATTTTGGATTCCATACAATGGCAGGGCTACTGGGGTACCGCCCGTCACAGTACGGGGCCTAGATCACCGTACCGAGGATTACTCCCTTCATCCCCTGCAACACAAGGCCGGAACCATTCCTTACTGAACAGTCCCGAACAAGATAACCCCGCAGATAGCCGTCGCTACTGCCCACTAAGCCGAAATAAAGGGACATCTAGACAGGGGAATATCCTTGTCCTGCTTGGGCATGACCCACCTAACCTTGCTGCACCTCCCCTGTTTTAGCCATTCCCGGTTGATGAGGCTTGAGGCTACGATTACCTTTATAGAATACATTTCTTAGAATGCTCATCGCCCACATGACGATGTGTTGAAAGCATTCAATCCATACAAGTTCGTTCCGGGTTCGAACGAAACCGAAGGCATTATCTCGTTACACTCATTTTGGAATCACCCTCAGAGTCAACGACGATAACCCTTGCATTCTGAACCTTCATCTTCACTTCAGATTAACGACCTATCGGTAATTTGAAAACGATGTGGTTTTCGAATGTTCCTAATGCGGAAACCCGATCCCGGTCTCATCGAAATCCAAAACGTGTCTTTTAAGGCCAAGTTGTCTATTTAGTCTTAACAGTTTAATTCAATATAATCAATATACACACAGATGGATAATTTATAATATCACAATAGATAATCACATCATCATAAACAGATAATTCATATTATCATCAAAACAGATAATTAAATATTATCATACTTTAAATCAAGCATCCATATCACATAGATAGTATTCAAGTCAGATCTGAATGCACAACCATCAAATAAGATATCACTATCATCCATCCATAAACAATGATTTATAAACATACCATTTTGTAATTAATTTAAAATGAATTAAATTAACTACTTCTATTTCTAATTAATTTAAAGTAAATTAAACTAATTACTTCATCTATCAATCTTGCTTATACACTTGTTAATTTAGTTTTAAACAAATTAATTAATCAATTTCTAGATATTTATCTTGATTAACTTCTTCGATTAATCACCTTCTAATTACAGTAAGTAATTAGTCTTTAATTAATTTTTCAAATTAATCATCCTAAATCATTTATAGTAATTAACATTTTATTTCTTTATTTATAATTAAATACAATAAATTACATTATCCTTAATTAATCACCACATTATTAATTATTTCATAATTAAACTATTCTTAATTTCATCATTAATTACATTAATTAATGATCTCTAATTCATAATTAAATTAAATTACTTTGTTTAATTAATTACATTAAGTGATTAATCTTTAATTAAACACAATTATTAATCACCTTGATTAATATCAACCAGTAATTAACTACTCTTAATTACTCATATTAATAAGTTAATTATCCCATAATTAATTATCTCCCTTTAATTAATCCTTTGATTAATTTCAAAAGTAATTATCCCAATTACTTTATTAACACATTAATTTCACTAATTACATTCAGTAATTAACATTAATTACTTTCTTAAGTAATTATGCTCCATTGAATACACTAAGTGATTACACATAACAAATCATCAAATGATTTCTTAAATTAATTAAATTAAATTAATTAACTTAAATAAATCATTTTATCAAATTAATTACAAGTAGTAATTAATTTCTTAATTCCTTTTATCAAGAAATTACATTTAACAATTTATAATGGATTATCTAATAAATTTTGATTAATTATCAAAATTAATCACATTCATGAATTTAATTAATAATCCTTTAGTTAATTACCATGATTACATTTCTACATTTATTTCTTAATTAATTCCTAATTATAAATTAATCTAAATTATTAATTTATAAATTAAATACATAAGTCATTCATTAATTAACTTATTCATTAAATATTTTTACTCCTTAGTTATTCCTAGGATAATTTATTTCTTTACTAATGACTTCATTAATATCTATGTGTGTTAAAACTTCACCTTCCAAAATTTTAAATTTGAATTCCATTTGGAATTTAAGATTCATAAGTATTATCTATATAAAACATTTATCAAGTTTAAATTCAATTTATAATCTTGTGAATAACTTTAATTACATACACATGAAACTTAAATAAAAAATCTTTTAAATTCAATAGTTTAAATCTTAATTTAAATTGAAATTTCCAAAGACATTCATATTTTAAACTGATTTAAACCTGCAGATTTATATTCCAAGTTTACTTTGATTTTAAACTCCCCTTCAACAACTTGATTTTCCAAATCCAAATCTATTTTTAAACTTTAAAATAGTTATTCAAAACTGAGTTTAAACATAGAATTTAAATCATTGTTTGAATTCAAATATTTCGGGTTTACTAATACCTGAACAACACAGACTCGAGACCCCCCCCCCTGCAATCACTTCGAGTCAAAAAACCAACCGCTTCGAGTGAATCCTGAAATAACTCGAGTAAAAACTCGAGTGTCCTCTACTCCATCCAGCTACCAACTCTTCATGTTCCAGAACAACCCAAACAACATCCACCAATGGACACCGTGCACATGTACGGAGGCGGCGCCGGACTCTGGCGATCGAGACTACCCCCTTCAAGTCGCAAATCGCACCAACTCTGACCACGAATCAACAGGCAACCCTAATGCACTGTCGATCAAAATCGAGTACAGCTCGATAACTTACGAACCCATCACCCACTCACCAATGCGCCTCGGCACGACAACTCTGACCATCTGAATTCGCACAACTTCGGCCTTGACTTCGTCACTCACCAAACCACTCATTCCTAGAGTTTTATACCACTCGGTCAAACATAGGTGATGAATTCTCCTCGTCACAGACCACAACAAATTCCAGAGCTAAACCCTATATCAATCTCGTACTATCAAAGATTGCAACAGAAAAATTATTCAATATTTTTCCTAGCTTCAATGATGTTTAAGCAAGCTTCAGACACAATTTTACCATTCACAGATTCTTTGATTATCAATAGTTGATCAAGATGTGTTTTCCATACAGTTTCTAAATCTTTATTCAATTCAATAGTAAAAATTTGGATTTTTGTTTTAAAAATCATACTTTTCAAAAATGATTCAAGGCATGTACTTAAATCAATATAATTCAACATTCGATTTATCCCATTATTTAAGTTTCCACTGTAATTTCTTGCTTACAGGAAATTTTCTAACTTAAGCTACTTAAACTTGTTTCAAAAATCAAGATGGTGTTTAAACAATCATGTTTAAAGTTTGTAAAAATCTAACAATGATCTGCTAAGGTAATTTTAATTTTCCCTCATTTCTAAACCTCTGCAGTTTAAATACAGAGGAGAGCAATCAATATACATACAGAAGATTCATCACAAACCAAGCATTCAAGCATACTCATTTACAGGCAACTGATAGTTAACATTTATGTTAAAATATGAAATTATTTACTTTAAAGTGCAGACAGGGCAGTTCTTACTTGCAACTTGTTTGATGTTTGAAAAAAAAAAAAAAAAAACAGTTTAAATTAGAAACTTTAAAATTTTAACAGGGTATCTTACTGGGTATACATTATGTAGTAATGTCACAAATGCCAAGAGAAAAGTATATATACAAATACTCACACAAATTCATAGAACATCCAAATATTAGCATGCAACAGATTTTAAACTCAAGTTATTTAAAGGTGTTACTCACCTGACATGAAGTCAGAGCATCCATTTTTGAAAAACAGTTTGAAATCTGAAATCTCTTAGCTTTTAAAAACCTTGCACTTGAATGCCTTTTATTTTAAACTGGAGTTGCTTTGATCTTCCTGTAAAATTCATCTTGTTTGCTTATTATTGAATAATGGTTTCAGTTCATATTTAAGTTTGTATAAAAAAAACAAGAAGAAGCTTGCAATATAATTTTCCTCTGGTTTGATATGTATATATAGAAAGTTGAGTTTGTAAAGGGTGTAGGCTTTTACTGGTGCAAGCTTTTCTTTACTTTGTTTTTATCAGGCAAGATATTTATTTAGGAGGCTGGAATGATTTTACACAAATTCGAAATGACATAAGTTTTATGTTGAGATGAAAGCATTTAATGTGGATGTACTATATGTTTCCTACTAATACAATCTTATATTGATATTTTTACATTTTCTCTGCTTGTATTTTACTCTCAACATGCCACATTCAAATTTATCTTGCTTTGTACATTTTTTTTTTTTACAAAGCCTGCATATTTTTACAACTACAACATCTTGCTTTGCATTTCTTTACAGGTTGACCTGCACTTTCTTATGCCTGCAGATGTTATATTGTACTTAATGTCTCATATTACCCATTTTATTCATAGATGTTTTATTTACTTTGATCTTGCCTGAGTCTTTATTTGTGTATGTTGACATTTCACTTACAGCATATCTAATCCAAATCTTTATATATAAGATTCCTGCCTGCATATCTATTTCATAGACATGATGACTTGCCCTTGTATCCTACTTGTTTTACATAACCAAGCTTCACATGCAAGATTCATTTTATTTTATTCTTGCCTAATTTTAATTTATATATATGTAAGCATATATACTTTTGTCTTGCCTACAGCTTAAGTACACATTTTTGTTTCATATCAATCACTTGTTTTATTTGTCTGGTTTGTACAAAGATTTCTGTTTTTATTATTTTATTTTCATACTTGTCTTTGTAAGATTTATACAATTTATTTCTTTTACCTGGTTATGCTTATTCCATATATAAAGTTGCTTTTAGTTATTCGTTATAATTTTAACTTATGTATTTATTTTTATTGCTTATGTTACTATCATAGTTTTCTTATGTTTATGAATTTATAAAGTTTATTTTATCTTAAACATTTTTGAAAGATTCTATTTAAAATTTCAATCATAGCTTTCTTTTCAAAATACAAGTATATATATAAATAAATTTAAAATAACAAATTTCCATTTGTATTAAAAATCCATTGGTAAAGGCATTACATCATTAATATTGTTTAAATATAACTCATTATTGAAATAAAAAAAATAAATTTTCAAAAGAAACTATCTCTTTAAAATATAAATACTTATTGATCAAGCTATATTTTAAAAAAAAATCAAAACAAAACTTTTTATTTAAATTTAAACTCTAGGATAAACCATTTTAAACAAATTAAATTTATCTTGAGTATTTTAAAGTCAAATGATTATTTATTGAATATTAAATAAAGTCAAATTCCTAATTTACCAAAATATTAGAATTAGAAATCATGTCTTTATTTTATTAAACTTAAAACAAAGATTACCTATTTACAATATATACAGATATATATATTATAAATAGAAAACAATTTAATTGGCTTTTAAAAGATAAATTATCAATTAATTATTTATTTAAAAGAAGATTATTAAATCAATTCAAATTATTATTAACAAGTATTATCAAATCAATTTAATTTTCAATGCAGATTATTAAATTGATATTGCCCAAATTTCCGGGATGTCACAGTTCCGGAGTCGAAACAGGCTTTTTGGGCCACTTTGGCGTTAGCGCGTATATCTGTTTTATCCATCTGTTCTATTTTCAGTTCTGCCTATAAATATCCTGCTATAAACCCTAGCCTTCCTAATTCTCATTTGTCTGTATGCAAATCAGCTATTCTCTCATCTTCAATGGCAGACAAACAAATTCCCATTCTAGATCCAATTACAATTCAAAATCAAAGTCAAAAATTCAACCTCCTCAGAAAAATTCACAAAAAGATATACATCGAAGCTCTCGAAGAGCGCAGGTCAGATCTGCAGTCCGTTTCTCGGTCTGGGTTTTTGTGTGATCGGAATTCGAGGAACAAATCTCGGCCTTTCATCTCGGCGTAATCAACTGCGACGGATCACCAAACCATTTATGTGTTTTGTAGAGAGGCTCGCACGCTTCGCATCGGTGGAGTTTGCTCGTCAAATCGACGGTCAGATCGACTGGAATTTCTTGATTAGGGTTTCGGCCATAGGGTTGAACGGCGGCGTTAGGGGGCGCGGGTCTTTGGCCATAGAGGCGGCCATCGGTGGGGGATCGATTGGAGGTAGCGGCATGACGAACGGTGGCGCGGTGATCGAGTAATCGTTGGTCAAAGGGGAGATTTAGTGCATTGTTTCTGGGTTTTGAACGTGCGTGATTTGCTGTTCGAGTGTGCAGGGATTGAGGGAGAGATGACGTGGCCAACTAAAAAGGGTTAAATGTGTTCCATTTTCTTTTATATTTTTAAAATGATTTCGATCGCATTTATCGTCATAACTTTTGCATACGATATCTGTTTTATGCGCGGTTTCTTTTATTAGGATCGTATTGAAATTTCAGACATTTTGACCCTAGTTTGGATGGATTTGGAGACTATTAAATTTTTGGGTTTAAATTGGATTTAAATTCAATTTAAATTCAAAAGGTGAGAGTTTTAACCCACTCACAACTTCTAAAATTTCTTATGTTTGTTAAATTGATATATGACGTGAATTAAAATTTATTTATGGTTGTTTGGCATATTTTAAATCATCATCTCAGTTAATTGCATTTATTTAAATTAAATTGCTATTTAATTTATTCATTGCATTTAAACTGCTAGTTAAATTGTTAATTAATTATCCATTGCATTTAAACTGCAAGTTAAATTCTTAATTACTTATTCATTGCATTTAAACTGCTAGTTAAACAGTTATTTAATTTGTTATTGAATATAAACTGCTATATAATACCTGTTGTTTATTTCCGTTCTATATTGATGTTATTGTTTGAATTTGATGATGATTGTTATAAATGGTTGATGGTTGATATTGGATGAATAGATGCTGTATTTTTATTGTTATAAACTGCAAGTTATTATGCATTTTCATTTCATTCGGGATTGCGGTTTGAAATGATATATAACCGTAATTTTTATTTTAAATTACGGGTTGAAATGATAAATATCTGTATCACTTGAACAAAGGATAAAAAAAATTATACAGACAACGCGGTTTATATATAAAAATATTTTGAAATGATTTTCTATGGTTTTGTAAAGAAATATATATGGTTTTATGAGATATTGATTCGGATATTTGATAAAGGTTATTTTATATATGGTAAAAAATCTTGTTTAAGCTATGTATAAAATTAATTAATAAAATGAGTTAATAATGGAGTTGGATTGTTTTATATTATATGGTTAAGTATCTACTTAAGATATTGTATATATAGAGTTTTTAAATGACTTAAATGAAATTTAAGTTGGAAAATAAATAAAAATGGAGCTTTTAAAGGGTATGATTCTTATAACTTGATTTGGTTTAAAGTGATTTAAATAAATATAAAGTTGAGATAAATGAATATATCAAGTTAGATAAAATGAAAGAATCCAGTTGTTTGAAGTCAAAGGTTTTGCTTAAATTATATTGGGTTTATTAAGTAAACATTTCAAATCTAAATAATAGCAATTTACTTTGATATATATGGAATTATTAAAGAATCGGCTTTGAAATATATGTAAATTGAAATGTTTTATTTGGATTTTTATCTATATTTGGAATTGATTTATGAAGGCGAAGAAACTATTTTATTATATAAAGTAATTTATATTTAAACCATTTAAGTGGTGCGATTATATTTCAAAGTTATGTAATTCAAAGTTTTATGTTTTGAGAGGCTATATTTCAAGCGTTTGGTTTAGAAATATTTTAACTATGAAAAGTTATGGTTTTAGAAAAGGATATATTTGAAAAGGATATCATATTGATTTGGTTTTAACAGGGAAATGATATCGTAATTATATGGTTTTGAAATGAATATTATATCATGTTTTAAAGTATAAATTATTTTAAACTAACCGTGGTGCTATAATAACGTTTGGTTGTCAAAGAGACCTGGATCGGAAGTTGTCATACTCTCTGCCAACCCCGAAAACCATTTTAACAGCCGTGTACGCGGTGAAGATTCCAGAATGAAGTAGGATGGTGGCGGCATTTCTTTTGAGGTAAATACGTGGATCCAACTCCCGTGAGTTGACATAAGGTGGCTAAAACAGGAGCGATTGACGGGTTAATAAGGTAGCACCTTTGATCGGACACATCCCTTCGATATTGTACTTTGACTTTTGGATTGATTCGGTGGCCACTTTTGATTTCTTTGATTTGGGTGTGTTGTTCGAGGTGGGCGGTAGCTGCGCGCTACGCGTTACCACCGACCCGAAAGCGTAATTGGTATATCTACCCTGACATTGCCTAGTTGTGCAGTGTCACCTACCCTAGCGGCCTTGTACGAGTTTCTATTTGTGCCGTACCTATGCAGTATCCACTGGTAGCCTCCCGGTCAGGAGGTATTACGGTACTATATAGACTATTGGCATTATTACATGTTAAGGTGGAAAATGTAAAGCCTTAACGCTATTTAAAAGTAAGTTTATTTTACTAATAGACACTATTATAATAGTGAAATATTACTACATAGTAAATAGTTTAACGGATCCTTAGGAGATGTGAATCCCGAGCATCTCTTAAGTTACTGCACTCATATTTATTTCTATTGATTTAACTCACATAAGATATTTTAGTTCTAACTCGAGTGTTTTGTCTTTTCAATTCGCTCGGGTCAGTCCGAGCATTTCAGGATCGAAGACTTTATTTATGGAGGACGAAGGCGAAGATTTCATTATTATTATTATATTATATTATATTGTTCCACTACACACTGTATTCCGCTGCATCGAATTTTATTCGTTGGTATGTGCAAATCTGATATATATTGTATAAGTAAAATTAAATATTTTGTAAACAGCTTTATGAACTGTATATTTGATTATTATATTTTATCCTTCCGCTGTGAAATTCTGTTTTGTTTTATTTCTTTCTCGTCTTTCTTATTTACCCCATAACAATCCACCCTTCCGTATGGTTTGAATTGGCACGTGTGTCGATTTAAAGCGTGCGAAAATGCGGGATGTTACATCAGTTGTTCTAGTTCAGCTCATCTATTAGTGAACTTCTATGTATTTGGGAGTTCTATTATGTTGTTTTCAAACTGATATTATGTATTTGTTTTAAGACTTTGTTATAGTAGCTTCATGAACTATTATGGTATTTTAATTTCGACAGCGAGTTATTCTGATATTTCTGTATCTGTGATTCTGTGTGATTGATTTTATTTGCTCCAAATTTTATTACAATTTGTTATTTTGCTTCATTCAATCTGACATGTGTGGATTATTATCGATTTGAATGGTACATAATAGTGAGTCATTACAGACACTTAAACAGTTTAAATGGAATATCCTGTAACGATCCGATATTTTCAACCATTCGCATCGGCACATGTCGGGCTTGAATTGCTCAAAATACCATATTGTAAATAAAATTTGGAAAATCTCATAATATACAGTAAATTAATAAATCACAGATCACAGACACAGAGTATTTAATAATGCAGCGGAAGTAAAAGAGATAGGAGTTCATGAAGCTACTACATATATAAGATACATTAGAGTTAAACAAGATAAAACAGAAGAGTAACAAGGTACATCACGTACAAATCAGAATACATCACTGGAATCACTGGATACTGAAAGCAAAATAGATGGCTGGATCTTCAAGTAAAGCTCTAACTCCAAAGGTGAGTCTTGAATGCTGAATCACTCAATCTGACTCGAGCATAAAGCAAAACACAAAACACTCGAGTCAGGACATAAATACTTATGAACTGTAAATCAACTCAAGTGGGCAGTAAAACAAATGCATCAATAACTTAAAGGATGCTTGGAATCACCCATCCTTTAAGGATCCGTTAAACTATTTACTATGTAGTAATATTGCGCTATTATAATAATGTATATAGTAAAATAAACTTACTTTTAAATAGCGTTCAAGGGTTACCCATATAGCCCCCAACACGTAATAGTCCCAGTAGTCCATCCAATATCAGCGTACCACCAGATCGGGGGGCTACCCTAAATACTTCATGGGCTACAGGAGAAAAACAAACTCGTAGTAAGGCTCGCTATGGTAGGTGACATGGCACAACTAGGCAATTTCAGGGTAGATATACCAATTACGCTTCCGGGCTGGTGGTAACGTATAGCAGCCACTACCGCCCACCTCGGAACACACTCCCAATCGAAATCGGAGGATGGCCATCAAATCAACCACAAGTAAGAGTATAGTATCGAAGAAGTGTGTCTAATAGGAGGAATGACCTCAGTTGGCCCGTCGATCGCTTCTATTTTAGCCACCTTAAGCCAACTCACGAGAGTCGGGTCCACGTTCATAACTCAATAGGATCGTCGCCACCATCCTACTTCATTCTAGAATCTCCACCACGTACACAGTTGTTAAAGTGGTTTTCAGAGTTGATAGAGAGTATGAGGACTTCCGATCCCGGTCTCTTTAACAACCAATCGTTATTATAATGTTGTGGTCATTTCAAAATAGTTTATACTTCAAAAATCAAATCAAATCATTTCATTTCAAAACTATTCCTTCAAAATAGTTTATACTTCAAAACCAAAACCATTTTTATCTCAAAACTACATTCAAATAAAAATAGCTTATCATTTCCATTTCAAACATATATTCACCTTTCAAAATCATAATACTTTCAAAGTTATAACTCTTTCGAAACCAAAATACTTGAAATCATTACACTTTGAAAATCATACACTTGAAATCATGGAACATTCATTTAATTCGTTACATTTTATAAATTTATTCAATTAAACCCAAATTTTCAATTTAATTCAATTCAACCATCAGTTTCAATTCAATTCAATTTCCCAACAAACCATTTCAAATCTTATCAATTTCAAATATAGATTTGATCTACAAAATAAACTATTAAATCTTTCAATATAACTCAAAGTTTTAAATATACCATATTTCAAAACTAAATTTTCAATATCTCGAATATACATACATACATACATACATAGATATATATATATATATATATATATATATATATATATATATACGTATCAAATTCACTTTCGTATTATTTAGCTTTGAAATAATCACTTAATAAAATACAATATCATTAAATACCTTTCTATACTAATATAAACTATAAATATTCGTTTATCAAAATCAAATATCGTTCCAATTTCATATTCTTTATCAAAATAAAGATCAAATCATTTCCAAACCATTTCAATCATCAAAATATCATATCCTTTCAAAACCTCATTATTTGAATTCAAATTCAAATATTTGAATTTAAATATCATTTTTAAGTCAAATAAGTCATTCGTTTATTATGCCAAATATCATTACAAAAACATTTCAAAATTTCCTTCAAAAGTTCATTTATCTCGTTACATTTCATTATATTTAACACATAACCAAGTAAACCTTATTTAAATTCAAATTCAATTTAAATTCCTTAAAAATTCAAATTTAAATATTAAATATAATCAAAACATCTTATATTTCACAAATAATCTACTCCAAAAGATATCATTTAACACTTTAAAATATAACTCAAATAGTGTTTAAATCTATAATATTTCAAAACATTGTCGAATTATAGCAACGACAACATTTATAAAGTGCTATCATAGCTTATAGTTTCCAAAATAGTTTAGTTCAGGAACAACAGCATTTATAAGATGTCATAACAGATATTTGGTTATTTCAACATAGTTATGTTCAAAACAACAGCATTTAAAAATGCTGTCACAAGACCACAGCATTTTAGAAATGCTATTAATAAAATTCCAGATTTTGTTATAACTTTTCAAAAACAATAAAACTTCAATTTTATAAAATTTTAAACTTATAAATCAAATTTCTAGACTTCAAAATTTCACATTTAAATCAATTTAACATATGATTTATCACAACAAAATTTTATAATTAAATATCCAATTTTAAACTCAATTCATTTGTTAAGTCAAAATTTCACTGTTTATTAACTTATAAATTTAATAAAATTTAACATTTTAAACATTATTTCAAACTTTAAATTTAATTTCCATTATTTACTTACAATTTAAAAATAAAATTTAAAGCCAAAATTACATTTACTTCAAATTTACATACATAAATTCACAAATTCAAAACTTAATATGTAGCTTTCTTAAAACCATAAAATATATGTTTTTAAATCAAAATTTCATATTTTAAAAATACATATCTTAAGAAAAATCATTTAAAAATATGCCACGGTTTCTGTATATATAATTTTCTAACCTAGATCAAGTGATGTGGATATGTATCATTTCAATCCGCAATTTATAAAGAAAACCCGGGTTCTATCATTTCAAACCCACAATCCCAAGTCAAATAAAATAAAATAAAAATCATTTAAGGCTATCATTTCAGCTCATAATGATTTTTTCCTATTCTAATGTCCATTCGGGTATGTATCATTTCAACCCATAGTGATTCTATTCTAACAGGGAAACTTGCAGTGTGAATATATGCATAAACAATATAAAAAAAATACACTAACATGTCAATGTCACAATATACTGTCATATATCATATGTCAAGTGATAATTAACAAAGTTAACATGGTAATAGCATGGAATAACATACCATATAATCATCATTTACTTGCATAACATTTTAATTACTAAGCACGTGTCATCAATTTACCATTTCATAAGTAAAAATGTCATAGTGAGAAGGACTGGCCTTTTCAAGCTGGAGTTAGCAAATCAAAACACACAAAATAGATTCCAGAAAGCACAACAAGCACGATACAGCACGACTTTTGATTTGAATGAATGGAGAGCATTGATATTGATCTTGTATACAACAAATAAGCATGATAATATAAACATATGAATTCAATACAAAATACATTGAAACAATTGGAATTTTGAATTAACAAAGAACATCACCTAGCTTTTTCATCAAACTTTGCTTGACCATGACAACATGGCTTGTCACATGATCAAAAGGGCTTGATCTCACCACACTAGGCTCGGCCTAGGTGTCAACATGGCTCGGCCATGACCTAGATGCAAGGCTAGAAGTGGATGGTGATGGTAGGAGTTACAACATAGGGTAGAATACAAAGGAACAAGGCAAAAGAGGCAAGTTTTGCATCACTAGGCTCGACCTAGTCAATATATGGGCTCGGACATACATGCTTCAGGTCTGGTCAGATCTGAAATGATGTCCAGAGGTGGTGTTGGCAGGTGGTGGTGGAGCTAGGAGTGCGGCCAAGGCAAGCTATGAAGAGTATGGTGGAAACTTTGGTCGGTTAGGCATGTCTTTAAGGAGTTTTTGCAACTTTTTGTAGTGTTTTGGTCATGGAGCAAGGCATGGCCACATCTGGTCTGAGATGGAGATGTTTGGAAGTGGATGATGAGGAGGAGGGAGTGATGGTGGTCGGTGGAGAAGAGGGGTTAGGCTGAGCAATGCTAGAAGAGATCAAAGGCAAAAATCGATGTAAAGAAGAAGAAAAGAGAGAAGACATTGCCATTTTTGTTTTTAGAATTGAAGATAGCGGTGAATTTTAGTGGTGAGAAAGTTTTATCACGTGAATAAGGAAGAAATATACATGGTTATACAAAAAAAATGGACGGCCAAAGAAAGAAATGAAAAGGCAAAGACAATGAAAGGTCACAAGTAAATGAAAAGGTTTTGTCTTTTGAATTTCCATTTTCTTTTAATCAAAATAAAAAAAATAAAATTCTGTAAATAAAATAAAAGACAAACAAAATAAAGTGAAAAATAAAATAAATAATTTTAGGAAAAATAGAAGATAAATCAGAAAATAGCTTATTAAATTGAAACTAGAATTTAAAATTGTAAACAAAATACAATAAACATTGGAAAATTATAACTACACTCTAAAAATGTTTTAAAAATAAAATTATATACATAACATGTCATGTTACACATATATACACAAATTAGAACATGACATGACAAATAAAAATATTATTTATATAAATTGAAATAAACAATTTTGTTAAATAAATCAATTTACACACAATAGTGTAAAAAGCATAACTTTCACAATATTAATCGGATTTCAACGAAACAAAAAGCAGTATACTTAAAATTTTATTTATTTTCATAACAAAAACAAAATTCTAAAATTAAATTTTTTTAATTTTTGAATTAAAAGTCAATGTTTGACCATATTGACAATAATTCACATTTCTGGAAAATATTCTATTTAGTCATGTTTGGAATTCTAATTTACATCAAAATCAAAATTTATATTTAAAATAGCAAAATTTATCCATTTTAATAAATAAAATTAAAATTTTAAATCAAGAACTTCAATTTAAAATAAATAAAAAAATACAGGGTTGTTACATATCCAGATTAATTTCAATTAATCAATTAGACAAATTTAGTTATCATCCAAGAAATCAAAAATAGTTTATAGCATCATAGGTATGATATAGAAAATTTTGGACATAAGCTAAACTTACATTTAAATGATTCTCCTTTATTATAATTAAATTTGCTCAAATATTTATCCTGTAAATTTTATTTGTTTCTTTATTTATTTTAATTTTATTATTATTATTATTTGCTTCCATTTAGATTATATTAAACAACTTTCTATTACAAGTTTACTTTTAGCTTAGCATTATTAAAAAAATGTCTTTTAACTTAACCCTTTTGCTGAACACCTTATAATCAAACTATAAAACTTAAGTCATAATGGATTTGTTCCAAGATTCCCTAATTCCCATCTACTCAACATATACCTTACTAAGGAAAGTTCCGTATGAACTATTCAATAATAGTTAATGCTCAAACTAGACAGAACAGTTAAAACAAGACAACAATCCAAACTTGATAGAATGGACTAAACAAGATAACAGTCCAAACTCGATTGTATGGACAATACAATAATTGAACACCGTGAAGAGGTTGACTCTTCCCATTGTAATTAAAGAAAATAGATTCAAAGGTTTGAATCAAATAAAGAAAAATATCTAACAACGACTAGGAGGGTGCGCCCCCTTATCAAAAGTATATCTCTAGAAATATGCTAGAGTGCTCCGATGGCTCTCCGAAACCTCCAAGCCAGACCCCGCCAACTGTTACCGAGAATCTGAGTACTTCACATCTCAATGCGCAACACTGAATTCAATCTAGAGTGGATGTGAAAATACTCTAATAGGAGCAACCCCATATACCTTGGCCCCCACTAGCTCTTTGGTTTTAGTCATTTCCGACAATGGATGTCAAGGCTCAACGGAGCAATACATCATTTTGGAATGACGATAATAAAGAATCTGAAGTAACCGATAGCTCAGAAGCCAACTATCGAGGATATAAAATGGTAGTATATGGTAATTAAGTCTTGTATAATTATCACCACTCATCGAATTCCAACGTGTACTATTTCTTGGTTAACAATAATACCGGACAAGTCAAGGTATTGTTACCTCAAAGTCATGTCTCATGATTATTCTTAACTTTTGAAATAGCGACAAGTCCACTTTTTCGACGTTTAGTGCTAAGTATATAAATAAATCATTCCAATATAAGTGAATCGCTTTACGAAAATTAATTCATTTCCATAAAGTAATTAAACTTTTTCTTTAAAAAACTTGAATTTATGCTTGGCCTTATACTACAAGTATTAGCTTTATAACACTTTGTTAAAAGAGTTTACTAACTTCAGAACATCAATTTAAAAAGGATTTAATAACTTAAAATATCCTTATTACATTGATTAATTAACTTTAAACTTCATCACAAAATTTGATTTTTGAACTTCATATGTCTTTAAATAACAAAAAGGGTAAACCACTTTAAGCCTTATTAATTCAATTAATTAGCAAAATATAATTAATTAAATTAATAAATAATTAATTATCATTATTTAAAATGAATAACAAAGTCAAAACATCCATATTACTTTGATAAATTCACTTTGAAACTTCATAAATTATGTTGATTAATTAACTCCAATAACCTTTAATTAAAAAGGGTAAATCACATTTAAAACATCATTAATTCAATTTATTAATAAATTTAAGTATAATTAATTAAGTTAATTAATTCTATTTATTTAAAAATGATTTATTAATTATAGACATCAATAAAGGAAAGGTTAATTAAAGTTAAAATAAGTTGATAAATTCTGAAAATCATTTATCAAATTATTTATTAATTTAAAAGCATCATTGCAAGTTGATTAATTAACTTTAATTCATCATTATTGAATGATCAATTATCCTTAGACATCATTAATAAAATTATTAATTAAATTTAAACATCATTAAATAAAATGATTAATTAGTTTAAACAATCGTTAACCAGGTAATTAGTTAAATTTAAAACACATCATTAACTAAGTAATTAGTTAATCTTAATCCTTATTAATTAAGTAATTGATTAATTAAGTAATTAACTAACTAAATAATCATTATTAAAAAAAAAATTAAACATCACTAATCAAAAACTTTCTTAACTTGTAAATTAATTTCGAGCATGATAATGAAACCAAACGGTTTCGATAAAAGGAGATTTTCCGAAAGTGCCGATATAGCGACTATCGCTATATGGGCAATTCCGCAAACAAACTTATGACATTAGCCATAAAACTAAACATCACATAGCAATGGTTAAGCACAATACAAGGTAAATAATGATGATACAACATGTAATAAGTATTTACTAACAATTATATTAACTTTAACTACCAACTTTTCATATAGATACCTACGTGCTTATTAACTTTCAAATACGATAAGTTTTCAAAGCATGAAACAGATAAACAACCAAATCATCACTCCATATATACAACAAGCATTTATAGGCTATCAACATGAACATTAACATAGTAGAAACTTGGTTTATGAAGGTGTAGTTTTACTCATCGAAAGCTATCCAAACGCTTTCTAACTTAGGGTATGACCTAGCACTTCCGTTCCTAAGCAAAAGATGGATTCTTGGACCCTTAATGCACTAGCTAGGCTTAGCCTTGAAAGAAGAAGGAAGTGAAATTTTTTTGGTAAGGTGGAGTGACTTTGGATAATCATCGAATTCTCAAGAATTAACCCGAAATAGGTTTTCCAACTGGTTTTTGGACTATTTACTCTCAGATTTTGAAAAAGTGATAAAGAGAATAGTTTTTTAAAATTATTTTCTCTACAATTTCAAAAAATAATCACTTAATTTTGACTAGTTTTGAAAAAGGTATGGTCAATAGAAGAAGGACCATTTTCAGACTTGAAATTCTGTATCTAAAAACACTATGTAAACAATTGATATTTTGACATAGCTATGCTCAAAATTTGAAGAAGTGATCGACATAAAATTGTAGCCACTAGAATTTGACATTGATTGAAAAGAAGAATAACTTCATTTGGGCAATATAAGAGAGAAATCTGATCGGTGGAAGATGAGAAAAATTTAGAGAGATGGAAAGCTATTTATAAGCAAGTGAAAATATGAATCGCCTAAATGCCCTTGTCCTTTACCCTTCATTATCCCATTGCCCCCTCACCTTGCCTCCTCCACCTCATGTATTTCTGCCCTATTTGGTTCCCTTCCCTTCATTCATGAGAAAACATGTTTAAACATGTTTTGTACTTAGTTGCCAAAATGTTTCTAATTATATGCCGTTTATATTTTTATTTTAAACTTTATATACTTAGGTATGAATACATATATACATACACTAATACACACATATGCTAACTCAATTATGTTTGTACATTATATTTATACAAAAGAGTTTACAACATTTCGACAACTTTTTAACGGACGAAAAGTCGAAAATTTGGAAAATGAATTCTAGTCACATTTTCGATTTTTCATCAAACTAAATATTTTTGTAAACTAATTTTGGAAACTATTTATCTTCAATATTTCTTATTTAAAAGAGTTTTTATTTTAATTATAAAACCTATTATTTTAATATTTAAAATTAATTAAATATTTGAAAATTAATGTGGTGAAATTCCAAGTATGTACACTCAATAAACATTTTAATTGGATATGTATACCATAACATATACGGTTATACACATACACACAAATAAATGTATGTGTGTGTGTGTTTTATTATTTGTTAAATAACTTATTTAATTAGATAATTTAATTAAATATTAGTTTCGGAAATTTATTATGTATATATGTATCTACTTACATCATCTTAAATAATTCAAGATAATGTAACATATATATATATATATATATATATATATTATACATGTATATACTTTAATTAACTATTTAATTAATTTGTTAATCTTATTAATAAATAATAAAAAGTTTGAAATATATTTATTATATTTGAAAGCATTTTTGAAAACTATATTATCACATTTATAATATACATTATTTTCAAAGCCAACTTTGAAATCATATTATAACATTTATAATGTAATTATTATTTTAAATTTAAATTTAAAATCTTATTTTAATTTCAAATAATATTTTGAAATCATATTACAAAATTTATAATAAACTTCTTATTTTAAATTCAACTTTTAAATTCAAAATTTTAAAAAAAAATTGAAAATTAGCCCAAGGCCCAATTCAAATTGAGCCTTTTTTATTAAGGCCAATGTAACGACTTGAAATTTTAACGAATTTTGTAGCATGACTAATTTTACTTGAAATTTTAAACAATAGAATTTTGAAATAAAATTTGATATTTGAGATGCGTCTATTTAATTATAGTAATTGGTAAAAGTTTATTGAAAAATATGAAAGTTAATTTATTTATGAAATTTAAAAATATAAATTTAATCGGCTTATTTGATGGAAATTCAATATTTTTGAATCTGAATATTTTTATATCATAAAAATGTAAAACATTTTCTGTGAAGGACGTCGTAATTCGTTTCATCAAATTTGGACTTTATTGTTTCGTTTATCTTAATTTCAGCATTTTAGCAGCATTTTCGGTAGCGGAAAATTCGAGTTTCTATAATTTGATCGTATCGCAGATATCTGCGTACCATTCTATTCATCTCATTTGTCAATCTCCGTAGTATATTCATTCCTATATTTTAACGTTCGTTATGCAGTGAAATTTATGTAACAACTTGTCGTATCGGTATCGTAATTGTGAATTTTTATTTTCCTTTGCATTTCAAACTTGAGCCATACTGTCCAAACAACCAAAAAAATACTTTTAATTATATTCACTTGAATCAAAGGGCTGTGACATTGCTATTTCTTTTACTGTGTATATATTTGACGACCTTTCCTCTTACTTCCTGTTCATCCATAAAGGGGTACGTTCATCTTTTGTTCTTCATCTCCTCTGTAGTTTTCATTCTTTTTCAAATTTGGTCAAACCTTTTTCCTCTTCCAGATCCAAACTGCACTTGTGCTCCTCATGCTATCTCCAAGCCAACCCTGTGACTTCCCCCTAGAACCCATGCCTCCTTCTTCAATCCCAAACCACCATGCCCCTCTGCAAAACCCGCGTTCTCCCACCCTCTTTCCCAAGCTCGACCCATGTCGCCTCCTACCAGACCCGAAACCACCCAAACCCCTAGACCAGCGCCTACACCGCCATGACCACACAACCCACCACCTTGACACCCCACGACCCAAGCACCTCCCTACGCTAAGCTGCACTGACCACCGCCCTGTGCCCATTGCTCTCACCCGAAGCCAACCTAAGTTTCGTCCATAAAAAATGCAAGCCCGACCGGGTTTTTCCCCTTCACGACTAAAGTATCCCCAGCCTCAACCAAAACTCAGTGCAAAACCTTCCACAACCTACTTTGTCAAATATTTTGCTATGCACGGCTAATTGGATCTTGCTGTGTGTGTATTAGGTGAGGGCATTCAAACCCAATATATATTTTGTTTTGATTCATACCATGACTAAAAGCATACGTATATATGACAGCTCATACTTTTGTTGTTGTTGTATAAGTAACTGTGACAGAATATATATTGTTTAATATATATGTGTGTGTTTACATAAGTAGTTGTACAACTGAGACTATATATGTCTTATATATAACAATGACGTACTGGGCACTCAAACCTTCTCATATGCTATATATATTACTTTTATATGGTTGACTGAAGTGAAATTTTTCTTAAGCTTATTTCTGTAATGTATGCAGTTTTTATATATGTATATACTTTTGTCGAAAATCTTTGCATTTATAATTGTTATATATATATATATATATATATATATATATCACTCCTTCAATGTTGAAAAATAATGTGTGTATATATCGTTTGTGTGTGTGTATGTTTGTTTGTTTCCATCGACTTATCATGCTAGCATCTACTTTCATGTTTGTCATAGTTAATTGATTTGTCGTGCATGATTCCTGCCAATGTCCGTGCATCGTTCTTTTCCGTAGTAGTTTTTCATCGTTCTCTAGCAACGAAAGGTGAGCAATCACTCACGATTAAGGTTCTTATGCTTAGTAAATTGGTTTTTATTTGAAATGACAATTTAAATGTATTGTTATATTAGAATTGTTAATTATTAACTATTAAATATGTTATGTTGATTGACCACTTATGTAAATTTACACCACTATATGTTAACTGACTATTTATTTAAATTGTTATTGATCACATATGCTAGAAATTGTTGTCATTGTTATTTATTTTTCTCACTCTGCAAGTTCCCTTAGTTTTAGTAATCACAATGGGTTGAAATGATACATACCCAAATAGAATAGGAGAATTTCGTTATGGGTTGAAATGATAAACCCAAACGATTTTCATTTATTATTAAAATTTTAGGATTGCAGGTTTAATGATATAAACCCGTAAATCTAAACTATTATGGATGGAAATAACAAACACACATATTACTTGACTATAGGATAGAAAATTATACATGGACATCGTTGGTCTATTTTTGAAAAACGATTTCCAAATGTTGAAAGAAAATATTTGAGTTTTGATTTTGAAATAATCTAAGTATTCAATGTTATTATTGTAAAATTTAGAATTTTAAAATGTTCGATTTAGAAAAAAAATTATGAGTCTATTTTAAAGGTGATTTATAAAATTTTACTTATATTTTTTAAAATAGATAAATAAAAGGTTTAATTTATTTTAATTGTATAAAATTAATTTTTATTTACTATATATATAATATTTAAAAAAATATTTAAATTTATATTCAAATAGATTTGTATAACTTTAATAAATAAAAAGGTTGGAAAGGTAGATTTGAATTCATTTGTAACTTAGTTGATTAATAATCGAATTTAAATAGGGATTCATTTGGGCCTTAATGATTATAGGAATGATTTATAACTTGTTTTAATAAAGGTGATTAAATGAATACTTTAAAGTTTAAATAAAATAAATTTTGAATATTTTATTTTGATTTAAATTTGTAATTGAGGTTTTATCTAAATATTTATAAAGTAATTTTTAAATGACCACGGTGTGAAATAAGCGTTTGGTTGTTAAAAAGACCGGGATCAGATATTGTCATACTCTTTGCCAAAACCGAAACTCACTAACAACTGTGTACGTGGTGGAGATTCCAGAATGAAGTAGGATGGTTTGGTACGATCATGTATGAGGTATTTACATAGCCCTGACTCCCTCGAGTAAGCTGGATGTGGCTAAAACAGGAGCTATTCCAGGCCAAATGGGGTCGCTCCCCCTATCGAGTACATTTCTTTGAAACAGTGTCTATTGCTTTTGTGATTTGATTTGGTGTGCACACCTATGATTTGGAAGTGTGTCTCGAGGTAGGCGGTAGTAGCTGCTATGCATTACCACTAGTCCGGGAGTTCAAACCGTAGAATCTTACCCTAGCATTGCCTCGCGTGCCTTGTCAAATGCCTTATCGCGCCTCCTACGAGTTTGTTTTGTACCATACCTATGGAATGCCCTATGGGTAAACCTCCAATTTACGGAGGGGCGTATGGAACTGTATAGACTATGGGAATATAGAAAATGTGTTAAGAGGGATATGGTTAACGCCTTAACGCTATTTTGATATTTTACTTTACTATAGATATTATATATGTAGCGCATTGTACTATGTATGTAGATAGTTTATCAGATCCTTAAAGGGTGGAATCCTAACGTCTCTTTAAGTTATATTGCATTTACTTGACATTTCACTTGAGTTTGATTTATCTGGCATAAGAATGTTGATCCTAACTTGAGTGTTTTGTATTTTGCTTTATGCTCGGGTCAGCCTGAGTGTCATGTCTTTGAGACTCATCATTTGGAGCGTGGAGTTCATGTGGAAGATCTATCTCATATATTTCATCTTTCAGTTTATTTTTGTTATTTTAGTTGTAAGTTTCAGACTTGTTAGTTGCCTTTGTGCTAGAGACTTCTATGTACTAGGATTTCTATTGTATTCTGTTTGGACTTTGTTATTTTCTGTAGTAGCTACATGAACTACTAGTTTCTATTCCGTTGCTTATTGTTGTAAAACTCTATATCTATGATTTTGTAATTGATTTATTTACTGTACATGCTAAGTTTTGCCAATTATAAAAATTAACAATATGTTATTTGAAGCAATTTAAGTCTAACATATGTGGATTATTATCGATTTAAATGGTTTGAAATAGCGCGTCGTTACAGTTGATATCAGAGCTCTGGTTTAGGAAAACTTAGCATATGCAGTGAAAACTCATTAGAGTTAGGGTAACGATACCCAAGAATGGGTTGAATTGATTACTGAGTCATATTTGTTTGTGTTGAAATTATGAGTTAGAATTCTCTTTAATTAGGATTTCTTTTGAACTTTTGGAACTTTATTCTTGTTCTAATATCAAATTCTTGTCTTTTCCAGATGAGTAACCGAGGGAATGTCCGTGGTAGGGGTCGTGGCAATGCTCCTTCATAACCAGTTGCCCCTGTACCACCCGTTGCTACTATTCCACCTGTTCGATTCACTCAGTTTTGTAAGGAGTACACTTAGCTTTTGGGCACTAAGTTCACTGGAGTAAAGAGTATTATTAAGGCTTAACAATGACGGAAGAGTCTTGAGAGGATCTTCACTAGACTTGAGGTCACTGATGCTCAAATGCGTCATTTAGCTACTTGGCAGTTACAAGAGTCCGCCTTGGATTGGTGGGAATCTGTTACCGCTCAGACTATAGAGGCTAATATCACTTGGCAGCAGTTCATTCTTAGTTATCTTTCCCAGCTTATTTTTGTTGAATCTATTTCTTTGAAATTTATCTCTTTGAACTTCATCTCTGTCTTATCTTGGATCCATTCTTTTCAGGGATGCTTTTGTGGCCAAGTGGATGCCCAAAGTCGAGAAATCCCAGTTATATAGGGCATTCATGGATCTTGAGCAGGGTGATATGACTTTTGTTGAGTATGAGAGGAAGTTCAATGAGCTTTCCAAGTTTGGTTCCAGTTTGATTGACACTCAGCTCAAGAAGAATGAGAAGTTTATTCATGATGCCTACCCAGAGTATTATGACCACTTGATTAGTCATGTTCACGGACCTTTACTTCTCTGATGGATATGGCCACCATATTCGAGAACCTTACTTCCAAGGGTAAACAGGTAGTTTCAGCATCTCAGGGTATTTCCAATGGTTCTAAGAAGAGGAAGCCAAATTTTCAACAGCAGAAGAAGAGTTGGCAGATGCTCATGGTATTAGATCTGTTCCTCAGAAGTGATCCCTTGACCTTTCTTCCATCACTTGTTTCAAGTGCGACCAGAAGGGTCACTATGCCAATAGCTGTCTGTCTCCTACCGGTGTCTCAATTCATCCACCTAAGGCTACCAGAAACAACCTTTGTCACCTTTATCTCCAGCCTTGTCATTTCAAGAATATCTGTCCCGCCTAGCAGAGAGGCAAGTCATCTAAAGTCTTTGCCATGATTTCTTCCACTGCTCCTCCACCTGTCAGTGATAACGAAGGTACCCTTCAGAGCTCATTTTCTTTGCATGGTTTTCCTTTTCGAGTTTTATTTGACACTGGCGCATCCCATAGCTTTATATTCGTTGATCTTTGTAATAAATTCGAGCATATTTTGCAACCACAATTGGCGACTTCATCATTATGTGTGTCTAATCCCATCGGTGACCCCTCCAACCTTATTATGATTTGTAAAGGAGTGAAATTCCTTTTACAATTTTTCACCGATTCACAGGAGAATTCGATGTTTTGGGTTTCGATGCATTTGATATCTTACTTGGGGATGATTGGTTGAAGCGTTATGAGGCTGTTATTTCTTATAGAGCCTGAACTGTTTCCCTAGTAGACGATTAGGGAAAAAAAATTGTGATTGAATGTTGAATGCCTCAGGATTTTCCAAGCATCTTTATCTTTTCTCTTGATGCTTAGCCTAGAGATCTTGACCCTACCCTGGTCGTTAGGGATTTTCTAGATGTCTTCGGTGAAATCACTTCTCTTCCTCCCAAGCGAGAATTGAATTTGCATTGATCTTATTCCCAGTGCTCGACCAGTTGTTCTCCCTCCCAGATGGATGGCACCCAAAGAGAAAGTTGATTTGAAGAAGCAGAATGAGGATTTTTTTTCTCTAGGAGTTTGGTTAGGCAGAGTTTTTCTGAATGGGTAGCTTCTGTGGTCTTTGTCACTAAATGTAATGGTTCTTTGAGAATGTGTGTTGATTATAGAGAGCTGAGCAAGCTTACTCTCAAGAACCGATATCTGATGCCTTGCATCAATAATATGTTCCATCGGCTTTACAGAGCTAAGGTATTCTCTTAGCTTGATCTTGCCACTGGTTTCCACCTGCTTCTTGTTGCTGAGGTTTGCATTCCCAATACTGCTTTCCGAAACAGAGAATGGTTTCTATGAATGGTTAGTCATGTCCTTTGGATTAACCAATGCTCCCGAATTCTTTGTTGATCTTATGAATCGCGTTATCCGTGATGTCCTCAACAAGTTTGTTCTGGTTTTCGTTGATGATATCCTCGTCTTTTCTAAGTCAAAGAAGGAACATAGGGACACTTGGATTATGTTCTCAAAACTCTTAGGAGTCATCAGCTAAAAGCCAAATTTTCTAAATGTCATATCTGAAGAGATGAAGTCTGATTCCTTAGACACATTGTTTCAGAGAATGGAGCCTCGGTTGACCCGGTTAAGGTCGTCGCGATTAATGATTGGGAGATACCTAAGACTCTGACTGATATTCTTAGTTTTTTGGGCCTTGCCGGTTATTATCGAAGATTCATAGAGAATTTTGCCCGCATAGTTGCACCTCTCACTGCTTTGACTCGTAAGAATGCCAAGTTTGATTGGAATGAGAAGTGTGAAGCTGCATTTAATGGGTTGAAGCAAAAGCTTACTTCCGCTCTTGTTCTCACAATTCCAAATGGGAATGAAGAATTATTGGTTTATATCGATGCTAGTAATGAAGGTTTGGGTGCTGTGTTGATGCAAGATGGGAAAGTCGTTGCTTATGCTAGTCATCAGTTGAAGCCCCACGAAGCTAAATATGCTACCCATGATATAGAATTGCTTGCGGATGTGTTTGCTTTGAAGTTGTGGAGACATCACCTTTTGAGAACCAAGTTCGAACTTTTCATCGATCATCGGTCTCTTAAGGATATCTTCACCCAAAAGGATTTAAAAAAAAGGAAGGTTCGGTGGCTTGAGTTCTTAGCATCTTATGACCTCGACATCAACTATAATCCTGGGAAAGCCAATGTTGTGGCCGATGTTTTGAGTCGTAAGAAAGCCTTGTTGTGTCAGATTGGAGTTTCTCCATCTCTTTTGGATCGTATTGCAGCCAAGCAGGATGAGGATACGATGCTTAGGCTTATGAAGGAGAATATTCGGAGTAGGGAAGGTGATGATTAGAATGAGTTAGGAGCACAGATTGATTAGAGTAGTTTTAAGGATTAATAACCGCATTTGTGTTCTGAATGCTTATGGTTTGAGGCAAGAAGTTCTTAGAGAGAATCATCAGTCAAGACTCTCCATCCACCCAGGTGTCACGAAGATGTTTCAGGATATGAAGGTTGTATTGGTGGAGTGGTATGAAGCGGGATATCTCTATCTTTATCAGTAGATGCGCCACTTGTCAACAGGTTAAGGCTGATCACCAGAAGATCGCTGGATTGCTGCAACCCCTTAAGATTCCCATTTGGAAGTGGGATCAGGTTTCTACGGATTTTATTGACGGATTACCAAGGACTAGAAGGGGTAACAAGAGTATTTGGATAGTTGTCGATCGATTGACTAAGTCCGTCCATTTCATTCTAGTCAAGTCAAAATGAACTGCTTCGAGCTTAGTTGGGATCTATATGAGGGAGATTGTCCGCCTCCATGGTGTTCCTTCTAGCATTGTTCGTGATCGTGATCCTATCTTTACCAGCAAGTTCAAAAAGTGTTTCAGGAAGCTTTGGGTACTTGTTTGAAGCTTAGTATGGCTTATCATCCTCGGACTGATGGTCAGACGGAAAGGGTGAATTGGATTTTAGAAGATATGCTTCGTGCTTGTGTTCTTGGCTATGGAGGATCTTGGGAAGATCATCTCCATCTTGTTGAATTCATCTATAATATCAGTTATCAGGTATAACTATATATTTGATTTTTGAATCATCTTAAGATTACTCAATCTGTTTATCCCATCCTTTTGAATTCAGGCAAGTATCGACATGTCTCCATTTGCCGCTCTTTACGGACGATCATGCAAGTGGATTGAGTCCGGTGATCGCTTGGTTCTTGGGCCTGATATGATTCTGGAAGCATCTAAGAAAGTCGAGGAGATTAGGAGGAAGATAAGGATTGCTCAGGATAGGCAGAAGAAGTATGCTGATAGGCGTAGAAGGGTTTTGGAATTTTCAATGGGTGATCGGGTCTTTCTAAAGATCTCATCGTTGAAGAATATCGTTCGTTTTGGTCGGACTGGGAAGCTTATTCCTAGGTTCATTATTCCTTTTCGTATTTTGGAAAGAGTTGGTCCTTTGGTTTATAGAGTTGATTTTCCAGAGAGTTGGCGGGTGTACACAACGTGTTTCACGTATCTCACCTTCGCAAGTATCTCCATGATCGGTCCTTGACTGTTCGGCCAGCTTTATTAGAGAATTTGGACGTCGAGTCAAATCTCACAATCTAGAGAAATCCACTTTGTATTGTCGGTAGAGGTATGAAGCAACTTCAAACGAAATATGTCAGTCTAGTCAAGGTACAATGGAGTACGAATGATTGGATTGCACTTGGGAAATCGAGGAATCCATGCGTGCCTTAAATCCTAAATTATTTGACTCGGTTACTATTTTTCTAAAATTATTCTACCTCTCTATTGTTTCTATTTTCCTATCTCATTCCCTTTTGGGGATGAAAATTTTTGAGTGGAGGAGAGTGTAACGACCAAAAATTTTAACGAATTTTATAACGTATTTAACTAATTTTACATGAAATTTTTAACAATAAAATTTGATATTTGAAATGCGCCTACTTATTATAGTAATTGGTAAAAAATTATTGAAAAATATGAAAGTTAATTTATTTATGAAATTTTAAAATATAAATTTAATCAGTTTATTTGTTGGAAATTCAATATTTTCGAAATCTGAATATTTTTATGTAATATAAATGTAAATCATTTTCTAAGAAAGACATCGTAATTCGTTTCGTCAAATTTGGACTTTATTGCTTCGTTTATCATAATGTTAGCATTTTAGCAGCATTTTCGATAGCGGAAAATTCAAGTTTTTATAATTTGATCGTATCATAGATATCTGCATACCATTCTATTCGCCTCGTCGTGTCGATCTCCGCAGTATATTCATTCATGTATTTCGACGTCTGTTACACTGCGAAATTTTGCGTAACAGTTTGTCACATCAATATCGTATTTGTAACCTTTTATTTTTCTTTGCTTTTCAAACTTGAGCCATACTATCCAAACAACAAATAAATTGTTTTAATTATATTCACCTGAATCAAAGGGCCGTGACCGTTGCTATTTCTTTTATTATGTATATATTTGATGACCTTTCCTCTTGCTTCCTGTTCATTCACAAAGATGTACGTTCGTAGTCTGTTCTTCATCTCCTTTGTAGTTTTCATTCTTTTTCAAATTTGGTCGAACCTTTTTCCTCTTCCAGACCCAAACTGCACTTGTGCTCCGCATGCTATCTCCAAGCCAATCCTGCGAATTCCCCCCTAGAACCCGTGCCTCCCACTTCAAACCCAAACCACCGTGCCCCTCTATAAACCCGAATTCGCCCACCCTCTTCCCTACGCTCGATCGTTGCCGCCTCCTACCAGACCCAAACCACCCAAACCCCCACACCAGCGCCTACACCGCCACGATCACACAACCTACCACCCTATCACCTCCATGACCCAAGCACCTCCCCATGCCGAGCTGCCCTGACCACCACCCCATGCCCACTGCTCTCACCCGAAGCCAACCCGAGTTTACTCCATAAAAAACCCAAGACTGACCGAGTTTTCCCCCTTCATGACCGAAGCATCCCCAGCCTCAACCAAAACTCGGTGCAAAACCCACCCACAACCTAGTCTATCAAATATTTTGCTGTGCATGGCCAATTGGATCTTGCTTTCTCTCTTAAAATATATATCTGCTGTTGTTATATATATATATGTATGTATGTATGTATGTATGTATGTATGTATGTATGTATGTATGTATGTATGTATGTATGTATGTATATGTTCATATTGTTGTTCTCTCTCTCTCACACACACACACACACACACACATATATATATGTATGTATGTATGTATGTATGTATGTATGTATGTATTTTAGCTTTGGGTTTTGTGCTTGCCTAAAGTAGTGTGAAATATATTATCTTATATATGTTGCTATATTTCCAACATACAGGTTGCGCGCATATACATATATATTAGGTGAGGGCATTCGAATCCAATATATGTTGTGTTTTGATTCATACCATGACTAAAATTATACATATATATGACAACTCATACTTTTGTTGCTGTTGTACGTAATTGTGACCGAATATATATTTTGTTTAATATATCGAGTATATATGCACGCCCAGGTGGGTTTGCGTTTAATCACAATATGCATGCATTTATATTAGCACATGTAAAAGTAGATTTGACAATAACATTGCTAGTATAAATTGAACCTAAAGCAACGACCGAGGAGACTGAGACAACTGAAGAACATTCATAGGACCAAGCATTCATAGTTTTATCATTCATTTCTTTTGTTTCGGTTTATTTTATAACATGATGGAGCCGGTTGAAATAATTTCATGCATACAGCCAGATGCTAGGACATAGAAACAAACATGCAAACAAATTTTTCAAGAAATAAAAAACATTGACAGCAGATTGAGAGGAATATAATAGCAACCTGATATGCACTAAAAAAATAAAAATAAAAAGAGGAAATAGTGGATATAATAGTTCTCTAAAGCACTTGTTTTTTCTAGATCAGTTAGCGTATAGTGAAATTGTGTGATTAAAGCCTGGTTAATGAAAATATTTTGTAATAAAGAACTCATTCTCACTCATGAAAGTTCATGCTAGCACATAATAGCCAAATTAAGAAAATGTTGAAACTTGAAGCATGTTCAAAGTAAAATATACTGGGGAGGATAATATTTTAAAGGTATGATAATATCATTCCCAAAATATTATAATTGGATGCATGCACATAAGAATAACTTACATGGTGTTCTAATAGAGAAAAATTACACAAACTTTTACCCACTAAATAAAGCTTACACATGTGCCAATATGCAGAGCAAGAACTGCATCTGTATGTCACTTGTTGTAGTATGCTTTCCAATTTTTTCACTCCGTTATGTAATATTTAAAAGGACAAACTTTTTATATATAGTACTTGAGAAATATATTTAAAAATAAAATCACTCCAATTGAATTGACCACATTCAAACTGGAAAACAATTGAATTGTATCGCCTAATTTAATTAATAATTAAAAAGATTCACCAATTTATTAGGAATCTAAATGAGAAAGTTCCATGTTCCAAATTAATCGTTACATTTAATAGAGAATTTTAAGATATTACCATGCTAAAATTCAATAAAAGAAATGCCCATCCCACAAAGATAAAATTGTTTAAGGTTTTGCTTACCTATACATAATGCAAGTTCAATGTATATACGTATGCCCATATGGGCTTGCGTGGTCATCATAACTTTATATATCGTAACATATATAACATCATTTTTAGTGTGCGTGTTTTTTTCTCTTCATTAGAACCATGTAGGACATAGAATTCAACACCAATATTTTTTGCATTAATTTCTTTCATATTTTAACCATTATTAAACTCATCAATCCATTATCAAATTTAGGAGAGCACTCATGGATATTTATTACTATAAAAGACATAAGTCAACTAACAAAGCTAGTAACTGAAGGTACCGAATTGGTTTTAATTTCAATTACTGAGGATACCAAACTGGTTTTAATTTCAATTACTAGATTATTATGGTGTTGACTGAAATTGAATCATGAAAATATCTAAGGTTCAATGCAAATAAAATATGCATTTGCAAAGAGGCTCAAAGGAAATACATCCTTGCTGCATCGTTGTCCCCAGTTTAAAGTTCCTTTGAGCAAACAAAGTCTATTTACGAAACAAATAAACACATTATATTCAACGAAGCAAACAAAGTAGAGGATATTAATGTATCGCTTTATCTAAAACATCAAAGTCTGTATAAAGAAAAGCGCAAACCACAATTAGATTAGCAGGAAAGCACATGAGACAACTAATATAATAGTTTCAAAACTGATCTGCAAATGATTCAAAAATCATTAGAAGCAATACAATGTGCGAAACTAATTAACTTGCTTATCAAACAAAACAGTTAAGTTTCCTGATGCCAACTCATGTGAAAATCGAACATTATGCTAAAAACAAAAAAATAAGAAAAATAATTAAAAACATGAATGAATAAAGAAAAAATAAAATAAAGAAAAGAAAGGAAAAAAAGCCCATCTTCATGCCTTGTATATCAACCTGCATTTTTAACCTATAGTTCATTATGTAAGATTAAAAGCCTCAATTTGATATAAGTAAATCACAACATTGGAGTTAAATGCAAAAAATCAGTTAGAAGTATTCTTTTCTCATTAGTACAAATGAATGTATGTTGAAAACTGATGGTCAAATCCAATGCAAAAGATTGTTTATGTTCTCTTTAGTTAGATATAGTGGACACTGTGGCATCAACTATCCTATGGTCCTCTTAAAATGACCAAGCTATCCAAAATAAACATCTTTTCAAGTCAATGAATAATTATATCAGCATTATCAGCTAAAAGTCTCAAGTATTTTAACAATAAATTTTTTGATGAGTAGGCTGTTGTCAATGATATAATCGTCAATTCAATATAAATTAGTAGTAACCCATAAGGTATTTACATTAGAGATGGGAGCAAGACCAGAAACCAATTATTATAATGTTAAATCAACAGTGGTTGTATTTTTTATTACCAAGGCAAGTGATTCAAATAGTTGACCACTCGAGCTTCAAGCCCCTTATCCAATAATTGCATGGCAGCCAATTGAATCATAAAAACAACTGAAAATAAAATGCAGATATGATGAATATACAAATGATGTCAAAGTAAGAACAATGGACTAAATTATTATTATTAATAGTATAGATATATGGTAGCAAGACACCCAGGCATATATGTATGGTCACGCACTCAAATATATATATATATATGTATATATATGATCACATTGCCAATAGCACTCACACTTGACCACCTATATATTCACTCAACACTCCACTCAATACACTACTTACACACACCGAGTCTCTACTATACACATACATGTAGACTATATAGATTCACAGCAATATACAAATGCATGCACACCAAAAATCAAAAATGCAACATCCATATTAAATATATAACTCACACTTCAATATATATAAATGTACTCATGCATATAAAGAGGTACAAACTTCTATAGCTGTGATAAAAAGTGTAAAAAGCAAGATATATTTGAGATACATAGTTAATGGCAGGGAGAGATAGGCTGCTCTTTACTACTGTTGTCTTTACTTATATGTACGTGAGAATAAAAATGAATGGATGATTAGTGACATTTAAGGATCTGAATCAGCAACCTTTTATTCTCTTATCGGCGGTAGATCTGGGATTATAAGGCTTCACTGAATCTTATCTTTCTTTCATCCTTTTGTTTTGAACTATACATGCCTTTATATTTGAAACGACCCGACTTTCTTACCACAGAAAATCGCATCATTTTTAAGAAAGAAAGGGATAGAAAAAGAGAAGAGAAAGAAACAACATCAGAATCTAAACAGCGGAACGAATAAATTATATTAATAACATTAACATTACATAGTTTACAATCACTATCAGAGTTACACATATAATACAACACATACTAGACAGTTATAAACACCTGTCTAGTTATACAACCCAATACAATACAAGAAACTACTCAGCGAAATCTACACAGTGGAAAACTATATATATCTACACGCAGAAGCCTCATGCTCCATTGCTCCTCCATAATTCGTCAAAGCTAACCTGAATCCTAACCTGAATCCCTTGGCTACTCGTAAAAATTTGAGTACCCAAGAGTTTATGAAAAACAAAAATAAACTCCGGGTCAGACATGGGTCTGGTGTGGGTAACAGGTTAAAGTTACTTAACTTTTAAAAACCTTTTGAAAAGAAAGGAATCACATAAGACTTCCCACACATAAACATGGAAAAGTTTTTACCTTACGCTAACCAAAACATTTGATAGGAAATCCGATGATATTATAATAGGGTCTAGGGTTTTTAAATAAATAAGAAATAGCCGAAATTGTTACATGATTAAATTCCAGCTACTAGCCACAAAAGTGGGTAATACAATCAAAACCGTTGACACTTATTGGATTTTGGATTCCTTACAATGGCAGGGCTACTGGGGTACCGCCCGTCACAGTACATGGCCTAGATCAACGTACCGAGGAGTACGCCCACTCCACTGTAACACAAAGCCGGACTCATTCCTTACTGAACAGTTCCGAACAAGACAACCCCGTGGTTGTAGCTAGCAACCACCCACACAGCCGAATATAAAGGGACTTCTAGACAGGGGTAAATCTCGCTCTCCAGTGGGAGCGACCCACGAAGCCTTGCTGCACCTCCCCTATTTTAGCCATTCCCCGTTGATGAGGTTTGAGGCTACGATTACCTTTATAGGACATATCACTTAGAATGCTCATCGTCCACCTGACGATGTTCTGAAAGCATTCAATCCATACAAGTTCGTTCCGGATTCGAACGAAACCGAAGGCATTACCTCGTTACACTCGTTTTGGAATCACCCTCAGAGTTAACGACAATAACCGTTGCACTCTGAACCACCATCTCGAACCTATAAGAACTAATTCCGTCAAACTCATTACGGAATCACCCACAGAGTTATACTGACGTATAGTCCTTACACCTCGAGTCTTCACAAAGCTCTACTTGATTCACGACCTAACGTTAATTTGGAATCGATGTGGTTTTCGGATATCCAAATATGGAAACCCGATCCCGGTCTCATCGAAATCCAAAGCGTGTCTTTTAGGTCCAAGTTGTTTTAAAGTTTTTAAACAATTCAATATAGTATCTATATACACACAGATAGATAATTCATAAATCACAATTGATAATCAACATTATCACATAACAGGTAATCCACATTATCAATTATCAAAATAGATAATCCATATATCAACATCCCAATTGATAATCTAAGTTATCATCACAATGCAACCAAGCATTCGTACCACACAACCATACTTATCCCATTACTGAGATCACAAAGCATCCAAGACAATCAATGTCATCCAAATATATATAAGCAATGATTAACTCATCACAATATAATTAATTTAAATTGAATTAAATTAACTATCTCCAATCTCTAATAAATTTAAATGAATTAAATTAATTACTTCATCTTTAATTTAATTTAAAATAAATTAAATTAATTACTTCACCAATATAAATCTTGCTTACTCAATCATTTGATTGATTACAATTAATCATTCATTACTAATCACCTTAATTAATCACCCTTGATTAATTACCCTTAATTACACTCATGTAATTATTCTTAATTAATTTCACAAATTAATTATCCTCAACCAAACAGAAATTAACCTTCAATTAATTCATTAACTATAATTAATTACATTAATTCTTAATTAATTACATTAATTAATTTCCTTTAATTACTTATCATTGATTAATTAATCATAATTAATCAACTTTAATTACTTCATTAATTATAATAATTAATGATCCCCTTTTATTAATTACCTTAAGTAATTAACTCATAATTATTAATCATCCCAGATTAATTACACTTAGTAATTAACTAACTTAACAAATTAATTTCTTAATTAATTCCTTGATTAATTACTAAGTAATTTAATCCAAATTACTTCATTCTTAAACATCTCCCCTTAATTACAACCTGTAATTATTAATCAATTACTTAATTAAGTAATTTCCAAATCACTAATTACATACATTAATTATTTTTAAAACTCAAGTGTTTAAAATTAATTAAACAAAATTAATTAAAATAAACAATCTCATTTAACTAATTAATTACATTAAGTAATTAATTCCTTAATTACTTCATAAAGTAATTATACTCAAACCATTCATAAATGATTATTATTAAATTAATTAATCTAATTAATAAAAAAATTAACCATATTAATTAATTGTTAAATAATCCTGGTTAATGACCTTTATTAACCATTCTTTAATTATTCATTAAGAAATTAACTTAAATTAATTACAAATTTAAATTATCTTTAATTATTCATAAATTAAATTTAATTATTTAATAAATTAACCTTGATTTAAAACTTAATTACATAATCAATAATTCATTAATCATTAATTTAAAAATCTAATTAATGATCCTAATTATAAATTTATTACTCATTAATCAATATTAATTATCCCCTAATCCATTAATTAATTAAATAAATTAATTAATTTTAATTACCTTATTAATTAAATCAATTCTAAAACATTAATCTTAACTTAAATTTAAGATAAAACTTTTCTTAATTATATTTTAAAATAAATTTTGTTTAAAATAAAGTACTTTTGAAATTTCCTTTAAATTTCATTTTAAATACAAGTTTTTAAAATAAGATTAATTTAAACTTATCAAAGTTTGAATAATTTAAAACTTTTAAAATTTTCAAGACAAAACAAAAGTTTGTCTTAAAAATGAAATCATAAAAATTTGAAGTTAAATTCATTTCAAAGTTTCAGTAATTTCAATTCATCTTTAGTTTAAAACTTTCAGATTTAAATCTTCTTTTAAATTTAAAAACTGAAGTTTATATTTAAATTTTCAGATTTTAAACTTCATTTAAACCTGCTCTTATTTAAACAAGAACTTCATCTTTCAAAAAGTTCTACTACTATTAACAAAGTAAAGTAGTTAGTTAAATTAAATATTTTTAAAACTTTATTTAAAATCTGAGATTTTAAAATTTTGAACTTAAATTCAAAAATTCAAACTTGAATTTTAAATTTATTTAAACTTTCCTTAACAATAAGACTACAGATTTTAAAAAAAATAAACCTAGTTTAAAGCAGGTTTCTGAAAACCTGGAAATCACAGGACAAACCCGAGAAACCCAAAACTACTTCGAGTTTCCAACCCAACTACTCCGAGTCTTCAATCCATCAGCTTCGAGCAAACCCCACATCTCCCCTGCAACAAACAAAACCCCAATCACTTCACCAGTAACTCATCGACGTGCATATGCACGGCGGCCACCGCCACCACTGATCATCATAGATGATCGAACAATTTCCAGAAACTCATCAACACCCATATATGATCAACAGATCAAACAATAAATCAAGAATTCAAAATAGAGCTCCCCATTCTCAAACCTGGAAACTTCAAAACAGGTTTCTGCTTCAAACCTGTCAACGGCGAATTTACGCCTCTCCAACCATCTGACATTCAACCCCTCCGGCCTTGAACTCCTTCACACTTACACTACACAATCCCCAAATATCAAAACACTCGATTCATCCTACATACCCAAATTGATTTATTCAAAGACGCGGTGAAAACTAGGGTTAAATGAAGAAATTCAAAACTGCAATTACTCTAATAAGTTTTAAACCCATCCATGATTTTTCTAAGCATCTCTTATACTTAATCCACCACTCAGAAGAATCCCAGAACTTCTCAATCCATGAGTCAACAGAATTTACTAAAGATTCATTTTTAATTCAATTTTAAACTGCCACTTGAATTAACATCCTGAAATACAAATTCTTAATTTAAAAATCATGTTTTTGTAATTACTTTTGTTTTATGATGCTCAATTACAAGTTTAACATGTTTGATTTTTGACAGAGGTTAACATGCACTGACATTTCCTGTATTTCCAGAAAAAAACTATATTTTTCTTCTTCTTTTAAACTTACTTAAAACTTAAAAAACTAACTTAAGATAGTTAATAACCTTACTTCATAAATCTAAGCATACTAGAAACTAAAATTAAAAGATAAGGTTTTGATAAAAATTTGCCTGAAAATCAAGAAAACAGAACAAGTAAATAAAAGCAACAGCCTATACACATTACATTTTCATTTATACACAGCAATACTTATTTATATCAAATAATCTAGCATGCAATCCTATTTTAAAAATTTAAGATTTAAAGTTACCCACCTTAATTCAATGCAGAGCTCAGTTTGACTTTCCTTTTGAATTTGCAGGAAAATGGTGCAGGTGCTTATGCTAGACCTTGTCTTACTTCATATCTGAAATGATATGCAATTTTGCTTATGGTTTTTTCCCTGACTAAAATGCTTGCATGCAGATGCTTTTGACCAGCTTCACATCTGAAGTTGTGCAGAGAGAAGAAAATGCAGACTTGACTCTTTTTCCAAAGGCATGTAGATTATTTCATCTCCAGGTTAAAAAAACAAAATGCAGGTCTTTCTTCTTCTTTTTTTAAGTGACATGCAGATTTTTTTGCAGATTTTGGTGAATCAATGCAGATTGATGTTTGAATTTGAGGAATTGCAGACCGTCATGATAAAAGAGGTTTTGATTTTGAGTATGGTTGAATATGCAGATTTCTGGATTTTGAGGAAATGCAGATTTGATTTTGATGATGTTGTGTATGCAGATTTGAGCATGGTTTTGAATATGCAGGCTTGATTGTTAATATGAAGATGATTTTGATTTTTGAAGAGTTTTGAAGTTTTCTCTTTTGATTAAGGAAATGAAAAAAAAACATGCATGAATAAAGATGCAAGTTTATATATATGAATTTTCAAATTTAATGAAATAACAGAAAAATTAAAACTAAATTTTACACTTGTCCAAATTTATACATTTGTCAATTTGTTATGTTAGTTTTTGAACACATGTTAAACGAATGTTAAAGAATGAAACACTTTTTCTTTAAAAATAATTAGTATCTAATTTACAAACTAATGTGTGTATTAGCCTAATTTAATTTGTTAGTTTATATTTGAACATGTGTATAAATTTATAAATGAAATAAAAACAAACCATGTTTATAAATTAAAACTTATACATATAGAAACTAAAACAATTAAGATTTATACTTGAAATTTTAAATTCAAATTAAATTCAAAATCAAAAATTTCAAATCAAGTTATATATATAAATTCAATTTGAAATAACAAATCGCAAATTTAATTCAAAATCTATTTATAAAGACAATACACTATTAATATTGTTTTCATAAATATCTTATTATTAAACTAAAATCATTTTAAAAGAAATTATATTTTTATTAATAAAATATCTATTTTATTTAGCCATAAAACCTTTTTATTACTTCATTCTAAATTTAATACTCAAGCCAATTTAATTTAAACATTTAATATTTTTCTTATCAATTTTAAAATCATATATTTATTTATGAAATAGTTTTAAAAACTCAATACTAATTTAAAACAAAATTTTCCAAATTAAAATGTCTATATATTAGAATTTTAAAACATGATTCAATTATTAAATTTAAATCAAGATTATTTATTTAACTTTGAAAATCTTAAATATTAAATAAAAACAAATTTTCAAATTACTACAAATATTAAAACTAGAAAAATTATGCTTTGTTTATTAAAATTAAAACAATGCTAATTCTATTTAAAATATAAACCATATATTTATATTGTAAATAGAAATCAATTTATTATTTTTAAAAGATAAAATAACCTATTGAATATTTATTGAAGATGATTATTAAATCAATTTTGAATTATTATTAACAGAATACCAATATCAATTTAATTTTTAAATACAGATTATTAAATTGATATTGTTAAAAATTCCGGGATATTACAATCCTTCCCCCTTAAATGAATTTTGTTCTCGAAATTTAAATCAAAGGTAATTTAATAATCCCATCAAAGATTTATTTAAAACACAAGCATATATCAGACATATGCTAACAATCATAACAACCAATCCAACCAATCAAACAAATCTAATTATCCAGATAAAATTCTGGATAAAATTCCTTCGAGTTTCACCAAGTGTGTGTGTGTGTCTATATATATATATATATATATATATATATATATATATATATATATATATATATATACTGGGATACTCGCTCTAGAGAATCCAAACAAACAATACTATGAGCTATAAAAGCTCCTATACAACTAGAAAGAAAGGGATAGAAAAAGAGAAAAGAAAGGAGAGAAGAAAGAAACAACATCAGAATCTAAACAGCGGAACGAATAAATTATATTAATAACATAAACATTACATAGTTTACAACCACTATCAGAGTTACACAAATAATACAACACATACTAGACAGTTATAAACACCTGTCTAGTTATACAACTCAATACAATACAAGAAACTACTCAAAGAAATCTACACGGCGGAAAACTATATATATCTACACGCAGAAGCCTCCTGCTCCATTGTTCCTCCATAATTCGTCAAAGCTAACCTGAATCCTAACCTAAATCCCTTGGCTACTCGTAAAAATTTGAGTACCCAAGAGTTTATGAAAAACAAAAATAAACTCTGGGTTAGACATGGGTCTTGTGTGAGTAACAGGTTAAAGTTACTTAACTTTTAAAAACCTTTTGAAAAGAAAGGTATCACGTAAGACTTCCCACACATAAACATGGAAAAGTTTTTACCTTACGCTAACCAAACAATTTGATAGGAAATCCGATGATATTATAATAGGGTCTAGGGTTTTCAAATTAATAAGAAGTGGCCGAAATTGTTACATGATTAAATTCCAGCTACTAGCCACAAAAGTGGGTAATACAATCAAAACCGTTGGCACTTATTGGATTTTGGATTCCATACAATGGCAGGGCTACTGGGGTACCTCCCGTCACAGTATGTGGCCTAGATCAACGTACTGAGGAGTACGCCCACTCCCCTGCAACACAAAGCCGGACCCATTCCTTACTGAACAGTTCCGAACAAGATAACCCTGTGGTTGTAGCTAGCAACCACCCACACAGCCGAATATAAAGGGACTTCTAGACAGGGGTAAATCTCGCTCTCCAGTGGGAGCGACCCACGAAGCCTTGCTGCACCTCCCCTGTTTTAGCCATTCCCGATTGATGAGGCTTGAGGCTACGATTACCTTTATAGGACATATCACTTAGAATGCTCGTCGTCCACCTGACGATGTTCTGAAAGCATTCAATCCATACAAGTTCGTTCCGGATTCGAACGAAACCGAAGGCATTACCTCGTTACACTCGTTTTGGAATCACCCTCAGAGTTAACGACAATAACCCTTGCACTCTAAATCACCATCTCGAACCTATAAGAACTAATTCCGTCAAACTCATTACGGAATCACCCACAGAGTTATACTAACGTATAGTCCTTACACCTCGAGTCTTCACAAAGCTCTACTTGATTCACGACCTAACGTTAATTTGGAATAGATGTGGTTTTCGGATATCCAAATATGGAAACCCGATCCCGGTCTCATCGAAATCCAAAGCGTGTCTTTTAGGTCCAAGTTGTTTTAAAGTTTTTAAAGAATTCAATATAGTATCTATATACACACAGATAGATAATTCATAAATCACAATTGATAATCAACATTATCACATAACAGGTAATCCACATTATCAATTATCAAAATAGATAATCCATATATCAACATCCCAATTGATAATCTAAGTTATCATCACAATGCAACCAAGCATTCGTACCACACAACCATACTTATCCCATTACTGAGATCACAAAGCATCCAAGACAATCAATGTCATCCAAATATATATAAGCAATGATTAACTCATCACAATATAATTAATTTAAATTGAATTAAATTAACTATCTCCAATCTCTAATAAATTTAAATGAATTAAATTAATTACTTCATCTTTAATTTAATTTAAAATAAATTAAATTAATTACTTCACCAATATAAATCTTGCTTACTCAATCATTTGATTGATTACAATTAATCATTCATTACTAATCACCTTGATTAATCACCCTTGATTAATTACCCTTAATTACACTCATGTAATTATTCTTAATTAATTTCACAAATTAATTATCCTCATCCAAACAGAAATTAACCTTCAATTAATTAATTAACTATGATTAATTACATTAATTCTTAATTAATTACATTAATTAATTTACTTTAATTACTTATCATTGATTAATTAATCATAATTAATCAACTTTAATTACTTCATTAATTATAATAATTAATGATCCCCTTTTATTAATTACCTTAAGTAATTAACTCATAATTATTAATCATCCCAGATTAATTACATTTAGTAATTAACTAACTTAACAAATTAATTATCCTTTGATTCATTTCTTAATTAATTCCTTGATTAATTACTAAGTAATTTAATCCAAATTACTTCATTCTTAAACATCTCCCCTTAATTACAACCTGTAATTATTAATCAATTACTTAACTAAGTAATTCCAAATCATTAATTACGTACAGTAATTATTTTTAAAACTCAAGTGTTTAAAATTAATTAAACTAAATTAATTAAAATAAACAATCTCATTTAACTAATTAATTACATTAAGTAATTAATTCCTTAATTACTTCATAAAGTAATTATACTCAAACCATTCATAAATAATTATTATTACATTAATTAATCTAATTAATAAAAAAATTAACCATATTAATTAATTGAAATCCTGGTTAACGACCTTTATTAACCATTCTATAATTATTCATTAAGAAATTAACTTAGATTAATTACAAATTTAAATTATCTTTAATTATTCATAAATTAATGTTAATTATTTAATAAATTAACCTTGATTTAAAACTTAATTACATAATTAATAATTCATTAATCATTAATTTAAAAATCTAATTAATGATCCTAATTATAAATTTACTAAACATTAATCAATATTAATTATCCCCTAATCAATTAATTAATTAAATAAATTAATTAATTGTAATTACCTTATTAATTAAATCAATTCTAAAACATTAATCTTAACTTAAATTTAAGATAAAACTTTTCTTAATTATGTTTTAAAACCAATTTTGTTTAAAATAAAGTACTTTTGAAATTTCCTTTAAATTTCATTTTAAATACAAGTTTTTAAAATAAGAGTAATTTAAACTTATCGAAGTTTGAATAATTTAAAACTTTTAAAATTTTCAAGACAAAACAAAAGTTTGTCTTAAAAATGAAATTATAAAAATTTGAAGTTAAATTCATTTCAAAGTTTCAGTCATTTCAATTCATCTTTAGTTTAAAACTTTCAAATTTAAATCTTCCTTCAAATTTAAAAATTGAAGTTTATATTTAAATTTCTAGATTTTAAACTTCATTTAAACCTGCTCTTATTTAAACAAGAACTTCATCTTTCAAAAAGTTCAACTACTATTAACAAAGTAAAGTAGTTAATTAAATTAAATAGTTTTAAAACTTTAATTAAAATCTGAGGTTTTAAAATTTTGAACTTAAATTCAAAAATTCAAACTTGAATTTTAAATTGATTTAAACTTTCCTTAACAATAAGACTACAGATTTTAAAAAAAAAACCTAGTTTAAAACAGGTTTCTGAAAACCTGGAAATCACAGGACAAACCCGAGAAACCCAAAACTACTTCGAGTTTCCAACCTAACTACTCCGAGTCTTCAATCCATCAGCTTCGAGCAAACCCCACATCTCCCCTGCAACAAACAAAACCCCAATCACTTCACCAGTAACTCATCGCCGTGCATATGCACGGCGGCCACCGCCACCACTGATCATCATAGATGATCGAACAACTTCCAGAAACTCATCAACACCCATATACGATCAACAAATCAAACAGTAAATCAAGAATTCAAAATAGAGCTCCCCATTCTCAAACCTGGAAACTTCAAAACAGGTTTCTGCTTCAAACCTGTCAACGGCGAATTAACGCCTCTTCGACCAACTGACATTCAACCCCTCCGGCCTCGAACTCCTTCACACTTCAACTACACAATCCCCAAATATCAAAACACTCGATTCATCCTACATACCCAAATTGATTTATTCAAAGACGCGGTGAAAACTAGGGTTAAATGAAGAAATTCAAAACTACAATTACTCTAATAAGTTTTAAACCCATCCATGATTTTTCTGATCATCTCCTATACTTAATCCACCACTCAGAAGAATCCCAGAACTTCTCAATCCATGAGTCAACAGAATTTACTAAAGGTTCATTTTTAATTTAATTTTAAACTGCCACTTGAATTAACATCCTGAAATACAAATTCTTAATTTAAAAATCATGTTTTTTGTAATTACTTTTGTTTTATGATGCTGAATTACAAGTTTAACATGTTTGATTTTTGACAGAGGTTAACATGCACTGATACTTCCTGTATTTCCAAAAAAACTATATTTTTTTTTCTCTTTTAAACTTACTTAAAACTTAAAAAACTAACTTAAGATAGTTAATAACCTTACTTCATTAATCTTAGCGTACCAGAAACTAAAATTAAAAGATAAGGTTTTGATAAAAATTTGCCTGAAAATCAAGAAAACAGAACAAGTAAATAAAAGCAACAGCCTATACACATTACAATTTCATTTATACACAGCAATACTTATTTATATCAAATAATCTAGCATGCAATCCTATTTTAAAATTTTAAGATTTAAAGTTACGCACCTTAATTCAATGCAGAGCTCGGTTTGACTTTCCTTTTGAATTTGCAGGAAAATGGTGCAGGTGCTTATGCTAGACCTTGTCTTAATTCATGTCTGAAATGATATGCAGTTTTGCTTATGGTTTATTCCCTGACTAAAATGCTTGCATGCAGATGCTTTTGACCAGCTTCACGTCTGAAGTTGTGCAGAGAGAAGAAAATGCAGACTTGACTCTTTTTCCAAAGGCATGTAGATTATTTCATCTCCATGTTAAAAAAAACAAAATGCAGGTCTTTCTTCTTCTTTTTTTAAGTGACATGCAGATTTGTTTACAGATTTTGGTGAATCAATGCAGATTGATGTTTGAATTTGAGGAAGTGCAGACCGTCATGATAAAAGAGGTTTTGATTTTGAGTATGGTTGAATATGCAGATTTTTGGATTTTGAGGAAATGCAGATTTGATTTTGATGAAGTTTTTTTTGCAGATTTGAGCATGGTTTTGAATATGCAGGCTTGATTGTTAATATGAAGATGATTTTGATTTTTGAAGAGTTTTGAAGTTTTCTCTTTTGATTAAGGAAATGAAAAAAAACATGCATGAATGAAGATGCAAGTTTATATATATGAATTTTCAGATTTAATGAAATAAAAGAAAATTTAAAACTGAATTTTACACTTGTCCAAATTTATACATTTGTCAATCTGTTATGTTAGTTTTTGAACACATGTTAAATGAATGTTAAAGAATGGAACACTTTTCTTAAAAATGATTAGTATCTAATTTACAAACTAATGTGTGTATTAGCCTAATTTAATTTGTTAGTTTATATTTGAACATGTGTATAAATTTATAAATGAAATAAAAACAAACCATGTTTATAAATTAAAACTTATACATATAGAAACTAAAACAATTAAGATTTATCCTTGAAATTTTAAATTCAAATTAAATTCAAAATCAAATATTTCAAATCAAGTTATATATATAAATTCAATTTGAAATAACAAATTGCAAATTTAATTCAAAATCTATTTATAAAGACAATACACTTTAATATTGTTTTCATAAATATCTTATTATTAAATTAAAATCATTTTAAAAGAAATTATATTTTTAGTAATAAAATATCTATTTTATTTAGCCATAAAACCTTTTTATTAATTCATTCTAAATTTAAAACTCAAGCCAATTTAATTTAAACATTTAATATTTTTCTTACCAATTTTAAAATCATATATTTATTTATGAAATAGTTTTAAAAACTCAATTCTAATTTAAAACAAAATTTTCCAAATTAAAATGTCTATATATTAGAATTTTAAAACATGATTCAATTATTAAATTTAAATCAAGATTATTTATTTAACTTTGAAAAGCTTAAATATTAAATAAAAACAAATTTTCAAATTACTACAAATATTAAAACTAGAAAAATTATGGTTTATTTATTAAAATTAAAACAATGCTAATTCTATTTAAAATATAAACCATATATTTATATTGTAAATAGAAATCAATTTATTATTTTTAAAAGATAAAATAACCAATTGAATATTTATTGAAGATGATTATTAAATCAATTTTGAATTATTATTAATAGAATATCAATATCAATTTAATTTTTAAATACAGATTATTAAATTGATATTGTTAAAAATTCCGGGATACTACAATATTTATTATGAGCCCTTTGTCATTGTTCCTTCTTTAATGATACAACAGTTCTTCATACTTTGATATGATCCTTGAAAGATTTCGTGTTGGCCATGTTAAAACTTATTTTATGCCATGATTTGATTATATTTCTCATCAGAATCCAATTGAATATCCTCTATGTTTGAAAAATTCATCTCAATTTCAAATTAACCATCCAAACCAAATTAATTAACAAAGCAATCGTAGAAACGAACCAAATATTAAATTTTTGGTCAAAGATACTCAAACTGATAAAATATAATATCAATCTCGAAAAAATTTAGTAATTAAAAATTCAAAGATTTTAGGAATTTACCTGGAAAATGGCACGGTCTCTTGTCCCAGCTTTCATCTTCCACTATGAGATGCCTTTCATATTAAGAGACAGGTGCATCAAAATGAACTTTCCTGCACTTATATAGACGCAATTGATTCATTTAGCAGAATGAACAAATATAAGAAAATAAGGAACAAAAGACTAAATTCCAAAGGGGTTGATCAAATTATGCATGAGAAATATATCACTAAAAAACGATATCTGTTTAGTGGGCTAACCTTGGTCGATCATCGAATGATCCATCATCGCTAATTGATGACTGATGGCTGACAATTTATGATTGATGATCGTAAGCGATGTTGGAGAAGACGTTAGATCTGGAGTCGCACCGAAATAACCCTAGTTTGGGTGGTTCAGTGGAATAACCATCGATCGATCCATAATCACTAATTGATGACTTTTTTACACGATAATCGATAATTAAAGTTGGAGAAAACATTGGATCTGGAATCGCCTCTACCTCTTTTCGCAGTGAGGGAGATATGAGCATTAGGATTTTCTAGTTATGAGAAGGAGGGTGGAAGCGAGAAACGAAGGGCAAAACGTAGGAAGGGTATTATAGGAAATACAAAAAGACACGGTTGAAGTTATATTTTTTGAATTATTATTATCAATAGTAGAGATGAATTCTAATAGCTCAAAAAAAATCATCTACATAAAAAGCTTTAAAAATTAGTTGAAATCAACTTCTTAACTCAAAATTAAATCTTGAATACTCATTTGTCTCTGCTGTTAAGCCAAATTTGGTTTGTTATGTAAATATTTTTGATAAGTTAAAATATTTGGATGAGAACAATAGCCATGAACAGTATGTATTTCATGTTTGTTGAGTTTTGCATCTACATATTTTTATAATTTTCAGCAAAACTTAGTTTAGATGTCCTCGACTTCTCCAAATGCTTAAATCCTATCAGTAGCCACAACTAACGTTGGAATTTTTTTAAAAACAATGGGTGCTCTAACAAATGCATTGAATTTTCGACTCCATGCAGTTGCATTGAGTTAAAAACCGACTAGGTGCGAAGTCACTCATTGCAAACTGCACTGAGCTGCAGTTGATGGAAGTAACGGTCGATAGAGCAATGATCCAAGCAGTGCGGAAACCTGAACCAATGCATCTCATCATAACTTGTAAAATATGATGCACTTTAAATATTTGCTGATATGTTTTTATGTTTCATATTATTGTATATAGACCTCACATGAACTGTAAGCTTGATATGTAGACCTCGCATAAAAACCTATGTACAACTTGATAATAGAAAAAAAATTGCATTTCTTAGTTATCATGCTTGATATCAATACTACAATGTATCAATACTGTAATTTAGAAGGGTTGGACAATTGCAACTTAGCGCATATTTCCGAGTACATTTGTTTATTTGGTAAGCACGGTCGTCTCCACTCTTTGAGTATGTCTGCACGCATGTGGCATGTGTCCATCTTAAATATTTAAAAACTGAGAAGTTGGTGATGTATAATTATATACATCATACAATGTCGCTTTTAAATGACCACAGATTGAAGTTAATTGCGCATGTCAATTGATAGACATACTAATCATCATTCGTTGCATATTCCCTTAAATTGCAGATCAGGTTTTATCCAATGCAACTCAAGAAGTTGCAGCGTGCTCTATGGCAGTTTAGCTTCCCAGTATAGCTTACACTTTTGCATATCAGTTTTGCAGTTCAGCCAGCAGTAATGTATTTAAGCGTCGCTCTTTTGTATTTGCTTATTTGTGCACTCCATGACAGCAATATCTGCGACTTTCTTCATTAGTTCATAGGAGGATATCTTCTTGCATTGATAGATGAGATTTCGAACAAACTTTTGTCAAGGCACTATGGACATAAAAGCACATGCATCTTTGTTTCATGTCTATTAACATTACCCTTGGGGCCTTGGCCAGCTATAAAACTATAGTTTACAATTACCAATATATCATTATTGTTCCATTTTTTCAGTCATTCTCTTAATTTTAAAAAAATTCTCTTAATTTTAAAAAAAAAATCTCTTAATTTTAAAAAAGAGGTTTCTCAACATTTTAAATTCCACAATTCTAGTAATATCAGTTAAAAATAATATAGAAGTTCAAAGGCAAGTGGTAAAAATTCAATTCAATCTCCATGAATAAATATCCACAAAACATGGTGATTTGATATAAAAAAAGGTTTTCAAAATTTAGGGATTAGTAATATAATTTGGTAGAAATTGGAATTTAAAACGAAGCAATGTTAATTTAGAGACCATGAGTTATATTTGTTCTTTTCAGTCTATATATCTTGGTTTTTTTTCGCACACGTACATTTTATCATTCTTACCAATTTTCCCTTGTTCAGTGATCAATGTAAACATTTTACTTTCACAAATAGTTATGTTGCTATTACAGTTTAGACCTGTAGCATTTCCCTTCATAATCAAAGTGAGGAAACAAACTAAAAGTAGATGGACCATTGTTTTTGTTTATGTCATATGATTATCGTGTTACAAAGACAATTTTATGTAAACATTACTGCTCTAAATTTAGGATGCAGTTTTATGTGAATTCCAGATCAAATTAGAAACTTATCCACTAAACATCAAATTTCTATTTTATTGCATGTATTGTAAACAATTAAGGGAATTACCTCGAAGAAGGCTGCTGTTGTGCGCATTCGCCACCTCTGACATTGGTCTTTCTGAGCCGTCAAGGACCTTAATCGGAACAGTCATGATCAAACTGCAAGCTAAAACTGCAAGCTCGTAGTTAGTATAAAAAGGCCAACCAAAAAATGAAAGTTAAGGTGTGCTTATAGGATGCTCTTTTCCCACAGCGAGTTTCACGGCTAAGCCTGTAGCTTTGTTGATAAGAGAAAAAGTAGGGAAACACTCTTCACCCATTACCGCTATACAGAATCAAAAGTTTTTGTGTCAGTGCAAAAAAAAAGGAAAAGTGAAATAAAATAGCCAATGTTATCTTTCTACAATATAGTACATCATGATAGCATGTGAATGGTCGAAACACTAAAAAATAAGCTGAATTTAACATGAAAATGATAATATGAGAATTATACTTCAAAATAAAAGTAAAAGAAACAACAAATTAAAAAGTCGATGCCATAGATATTAGAGGCACTCCTAGCAGCATAAGTAGCATCATCGACTGCAATTCCAATATCAGCTTTCTTTAAAGCTGGGGCATCATCCACACCATCTCCAGTCATACTACAGATGTGCTTCTGCTCCTGCAACTTCTTAACGGTTTCATATTATTATGTGCTCAAAACGACATGCATCATATATTAAACCCACCATAACTTCATAAACTGTAATACATTGAGAGTATGATCGGGTGTGCAACACTCACCTGAGAAAACTCTAGCAAATCCATCAGCTTTTCGATCAATTCATCAATAGGAAGAGAAGCAATTGATGCATCTATATTTTGTCCAAGCAAAGAAGAGGAAGGATGCATGTTAGTTCCTATTCCAAGTCTACAGCCAGTTTCCTTAGCAATAGCAAGCTGATCACCTGAAAAGAATTAAAGCGTGTACATGTATATCATCAATTAACGAAGCTAAAAATCGATTGTAATATGATAGGGCAACTTATCAGTAACCATCTTAACATTGACACCAAGATTCAAAGCTCTACGGATTGTTTTGGCACTATCATGCCTTGGTGGATCAAAAAGTGGCAACAGCCCAACAAATTGCCATGGTCCCCCTGGATTGTCTTTGCTTTTTTAAGGGACCTCTTATGTAGCCACAGCCAATGATCGCAAACCACATTCAGCATACTTCTCCATTATTGAATGAACCTTGTTTTTAACATCTTCCTTGCACTTGCAAAGCTCTACAATCTACAGGCCAAAGCAAATTTAGTTTTAAACTTATGAATTATGGTGTTTATAAATAGTTTACATGGAACTAAACGTGGACGAATTTTCACCCCCTTAACACATTCATTTCCTTCTAACCTAAAATTATAATTAACTTATAAGATCACCAAAATAGATGTTTATTTCTTTCATCCGAAAGTAGTTCAAACAAAAATTGCATGAAGTTAAAATAAATTTCTCACACTCCAGCTCCTGAAATGAAATTCCTTTTGCAATAGTGGAAGTTCAATATTTAGCAATTTGAAAACTACTTTTATGGTTAACATAGAATTTAATAACATGCCTTCTGAAAAAGCATAGAAGATAATGACCTAAAACTAAATAGGAAAATCAAATTGGTACTAATTATGACGAAACCAATGTAGCTAGATTATTATCTAAACATAATGAGGAAAGTAAAATACATTTATTAAACCGGAACTAAATCTACATAATAATATCTCAAAGCTTCAAATGAAACCTAGTATAGTGTCATGTGTTTACAAATTTGATTTTTGGAAACCAAAAATTTATGTGTGATGATGGACGGATGCAAAACTAGCAGTGTGATGATGGATGCAGGGATGATAGTGTGTTAGGATCAGAAATATAATATGACTTTTGCAATTAAATCATCTTTTAAGAAAGATTTGTATCATTACAATCTGTTTATTGACAATTTTACCTTCAAGTAAGATTGTAATGATGTATGGCATACATCATGGTTCCCATAGTTCGGCAAATAATTTTTACATATCAAAGTTTCACCTCCCAATTAAATGAACTATTGAGTTGGCATTGCCACGACATTCAAAACTGACAACCTAATGCAACCACATTAAATATCAAAAGAAGAAATCGAAAACAGGATAACACTGCAACAAAATAAGTTAAGTTTCAAAATCACATGCAACTATGCAGTTGCAGATGTTGAAAAATAAACGCCTTAATATAAGTGATAAATACATTTGCATAAGTACTGAATACCTACCAAAATTAATTCGGGCTTTTTGCTGCACTACAATATACTTAATACGTGTTCTGGATGTGGGTAGCATCAACAACAACAAAAATACTCCAGTTTTTATTATCCCAAAAGCCCATGCTATTCTAAGTCCCTTTTGGATAATAGTGACATTTTTCCGCTTTAAAGTCAGTTTGAATTATCTTAAATATATACGCATACACATATAGTCCTCCATTATATCTTGAATACCCAACTAAACTAATACAAAAAATGGGTCCATCTCATAAAAAAGCTGAGTTATGACATGGTGTAGAAATTAAACTTTTTACACTTGTTTTGGTTTGCTATGTAAAAGAAAAATAGAAGGAGAAAAGTAAAACGTCACATAATAATTCTCAATGTTTAAAAAAACTAAATGGATTAGAGCAAATCTCCTGGTGATCTTATTACTTTTCAACAATTAAGGTAGCTTTTTGATAGATGTAAAATATTATATGTGAACATAATTATAGTCTTCAATAAATATAGAATAATATAAATGATAACCATTCTAGTATTTACCACTTATCAGATTTGATTTTATAATTGAATCAGAAGTATTATATATACAACACATACATAACTGAAAACAACAATCTACATCCAAATACATCTAGCCATGCAAACTTCCCAAGACCGTTCGCACTAAGATAACACATGCTTACGTACACAAAAAAGACTACCTTAATCAACGGGAAGAATTCACACCCAGGTACCACTAAGCATAGGCTTAGTCCCTACTTCACCAAACATCTAGATCAAATCAGAACACGACTTATCAGCTCTACTCTCATTGACCTCTCCCTTCAACTCCAACCTGAGCTCCTCCTCCAAATCATCCGAAGCCGATATAAGCAAGAACTCGCACCTTCATAGTTCAAGAAGTTTGGAGGATCGGCAGGGTCGTACCCTTTACTGCCAAAACGCCCTTGCAAGCTCGCTGGAAAACGAGCCCTGCACTTAGTTTGAAGCCCTCTAAAACCGCTGTTGGACGACCTGCCCTTGTTCGGGTTCTTTATTTGGATGATAAATGAAGCTTCACGCTCTATGTGAAGGGGCTCTTGAGGCTTGTTGTCCTTATTTGGGGGCATGGAGTTCGAGCTTGTAGAACAAGTGGGTGTGGGTTCTGTTAGGGCTTAGCTGGTGACGTAGGGGTTAGCTAGTGACGTACTATCCTTAGCCGATTATTTGGAATCATGCTGAAGTAGCCCTAATTTTTTCAGTTCAATGGACTAACCATCGATTGATTGTTGGAGAGACATTGGAGAAGACGGTGGATTTAGAATCGCGTGGGATCTGGAACTGTTTCTATTTTCACCGAAGATGAAGAAGGAATGAGAATTTAAAGCGAGAAACAGAGATGAAGGTTGAAAGGGTATAATGGGAATTTCAAAAAAACGCGGTTGATTTCATGTTGATTGAATTATCATTATTAGTTGTATAGATGTGTGTTTACATAAGTGCTTTTAGAACTGAGACTTTATATGTCTTATATACTGGGCACTCAAACCTTCCCATATGCTATATATATATATATATATATATATATATATATATATATATATATTACTTTTATATGGTTGACTGAAGTGAAGTTTGCCTAGAAATCTAAGCTTATTTTTATAATGCATGCATTGTTTATATGTGTATATACTTTTGTTGAAAATCTTTGCATTTATTATTGTTGACAAAAGTAATTAATATATATATATATATATATATATATATTGTAACGACCCGTAATTTTCGTTAGTATAATTTGTCATTTTAATAAGATTTAGATAATATAATTTAGAAAGAAATAAAGATTTATAATTAATAATGAGGAAAATGTTGGAAGTGAAATGAAACATGGAAATTTAAGCTAAGTATTAACAGTCGATATAAAATGACGAATAAATTGAAGTGATGTAAATGGTTATACTAGGCTAAGAATTGAATATAGGAAAACAAGGGTAAGTAGTGAATTTATTTAATGAATTAATAATATTAGATAGTAAATTGAATTAAATCAATGTCCTGTAGTAATTGGAGTATGGTTTGGGAATGAAAGCTTTTAAAGGAAAGCGTTTAATTTACAAATGAAATCAATGCATTAAATTATTTGTAACTGAATGTAAAATTATGAAATTTTGATAGGTAGTAGTCGTTGTGGAGAATAAATATACATGTATATTAAAGGTTATAATAGTGGGTTACTAGTAAATTCACTCATTTACCAATAAAGATAATAGATGTGCCTTAATTGTAATTAATCAATTAACGAAAGGAGTAAATGTATTAATTTAGAGTATTAATTACAATTGGATAGAGTTTTTAAGTAACAATGTTAATGCAAGGTAAGTAATGCTAAAGTAAAGTCAATAATAATGAATAGTGATTAATTCAAAATTTGTAACATATATTATAAATTACCTGCTTATTTGTTAATGGAATTAGAAGTTGTAATAAGTGACAATAAAATGAATGAATGTCACACTAATGGAAAATGAAATAACGTTTGTTTAAATGTTGAGAAATTATAGGGTCGTATTTATTATAAGCGTTACTTTAATAATTATGATTAATGGTGAAATTAATACGAGAAGTATGTAAAGTAATAACTAAGAAAGGTAATACGTTATAAATTGATTATGACCTAAACTTAAGTGTAAGTTAAAGGTTGAAATTGAATCTAATCCATTCAATTGGAAACTTATCAAAATAAATTGGATTCAATGTATAATAAACAGGTTATTTTAAGAAATTGAAATAAATTCTATACTTGGTGAATTAAGTTATTTTAAATAGAGATGGTAATTGGTTTAAAGAATTATAAATTAATAAGTAAATCAAGATGATGGAATTTATGAATTATAGAATTTGAATTTTACTAGTGAGTTAATTTATTAATTTATCATAGTTGGATTTATTGCAAATGAATAAAATCAAATATATAATTATTACATTAATTTAAAAATTAAGTAGAAAACTGGAAATATTTATGTGGTAATTTTAAATCCAATGGTAAACCCTTTTATTTGAAATGTATGAATGGAACAAATATAGGTTAATTCAATTAAAAGGAAATTTTGGAAATTTATCTATAATTTTGAATTTTATGAAATCGAAGATTATTATTGATTTAATCTTTAATAAATTGACGTTTAAAAAATTGTTAAATCATTTTAAATGTTTGAGAATTATTAAGTGATAAAAATTTCCAATTCTAAAACTAAAATATAAAAATTGGATTTATTTACTAATTCTTAATTTATAAATTAATATAAAATATAGCCATTTTAGTCACGGACTCAGATTTCGAAGAAACTTGTTTCATCGGATCCGTAACAGTGAATTATTGTAGGATTTCAAGTTTCGTAGCGATCGGACTTGTCGTTTGATCGTACGAACGCGAAACGTCTTGAAATCGATTTAATTGAAATCAATTTGAAATCAATTTGGAAATATTGATGTCAGCATAACTTCTTCATACGATGGAATTTGTATGTGAAACTTTTTCCATCGCATTCAGAATATTTTAAAACACATATTTTGATATATGGGTTTACCCAATTTCGTTCCGGGGTCAGAACGGGCTTTTTGGGCCACGTTAGCATTAGCACGTTTGTTTATCTGATCCATCTATTCAAATTTCTAACCTACCTATATAAACCCAGTTATAAACCCTAGCATCCATCTATTCTCGTTTGTTTGTGCGTTCATTTCCTCAGCTCCTCCTCTTCACAACGGCTGCAAACCCTAGATCTAAATTCAAATTTCAAAAATCAAATCCAAAGCCTAAAATTTAAAGTCCTCGGAAAATTTCCAAAAAAAATATATGTTGATGCTCTCGACGAGCATAATTCAATGGTATAATTCCTTTTTTGATTCGGGTTGTAGTTTGACCAGAAATTGGACGTTCAGTTTCGACCGTTCATCGCTCGACGACGAACTTCGTCGGATCGAAGATTCCCTTCTGGGTTTTGTAGAGATCGGCAAGTGGAATTCATCGGTGTCAATTACAAGGTGGATCAACAGTTAGATGTGATGGAATTTTCGATTTAGGGTTCGTTTATGGGTGGCGGCCGGTCTTGATTTGGGTGCGTTGGACGGCGTATGGGTGCCGCGTGGTGGTCGGGGTCGTGGGGGGAAGGCCGCGTGCGTGCGAGCCTAGGTGATGGTGGCACACTCGGTTGCGATGACGTGGGCAGCACGATCGAGGGGCGGCGTTTACGTTCGGCTGTGCAAAAATTAGGTTTGGCTTGGTCGTTCTTTCAAAGTTGCATGTAGCTGAGTGGATGACGTGGCAATAGTTGGTGAGGGTGAGTGTGTTGTGAATTTTATTTATTTATGATTTCAATTCGTTAAAACAATCATAACTTTTGCATACAGACTCAGTTTTACGTGCGATTTTTTTTATTAGGATCGTAATAAAATTCCGGATCTGATGACGCTGGTTTGAATGAATTCTGAGACCTTCAAAATTTTGGGTTTAAATCGGATTTAAATTCGATTTAAATCCCAAAGGTGAGTGTTTTAACCCACTCACAACTTCTAAAATTTCTTATGTTTGTTAAATTGATTTTAGATATGAGTAGAATTCATTTATGACTGTTTGGCATGTTTTATTCATTATCTCAGTTAAACCGCATTTATTTAAATTAACTGTGAATCAATTTTATTATTGCATAAAAAAAATTGACAGTTAAAATTTATTTATTTGCATATAAACTGCTAGTTAAACAGTTATTAAATTTATTATTGAATATAAACTGTTAGTTAATACCTGTATTTATTACCTGTTATATTTTATATGCTCTATATTGATGTTTGTTTAAATTGGATGATGATTTGTAATAAATGGTTGATGATTGATATTTGGATGAATGGATGTTTATGTATATTAACTGCAAGTTGTTATGCATTTCATTTCATTCGGGATAGCGGTTTGAAATGATATACAATCGCATTTTATTATTAAATTGCGGATTGAAATGATAAATATCTATATCACTTTACCATAGGATATAAAATTTTATATAGGCACCGCGGTGTGTGTGTGTGTGTGTGTGTGTGTGTGTGTGTATATATATATATATAATTAATTTTGAAATGATTTTTATGGTTTGGATATGGTACGGTTTAATAAATATTAATTTTTTATCTTATATAAAATCTAATTTTATATATACATATATAGTTAAATTTTTAAATTCAAGCTATGTATAAAATTGTTAACAAAAATGACTAAGTTGGAAAAATGGAGTTTGATAATGTATATTATATGTTTAAGTACAGGTTTAAGATCTTGTGTATATATAGAGTTTTAAATGATTTAAATCAATTAAGATTGGAAGATAAATTGGAAATTTATTTGAAATTGAGCTTATTTAAAAATTTAACTCCATAAGTGATGTAAGCTTATTAAAATTAGAAATTTTAAAGGTATGATATTTATAACTGGATTTTTATTCAAAATAAATTAAATGAATATTTCTAGTATAAATAAACTAAAGGAAATATTTAATTGTTAGAAATTTGAGTTTTATTTTATGGATTTATTTTGTGAATATTTCCAAACTAAATAATAGGACAATAAATTGTTGAATAGAATTTCCAACCTTAGTTTTGAAATTGTTAAACACTCAAAGTTTGAATATATTGAAATCGAAGTGTTTTATTGAAACTGAAAGTGAATCTAAATTTATGGGGTTTAGACCCAAAATTTTAAATGAATAAAATTATGAATTCGTGGAAATTATTTTATAAAGTAATTTAAAATTCAAACTATTTTATTTTATATACTGTTTGAATATCCAAACCATTCAAGTTTTTGAAGTATGGTTTTAAAGCTATGAGTTTCGAAGTATTATGTTTTCAAAGTTATAATTCAAATGTTTGGTTTCCAGGTATTATAAAATTTAAAGCAGTATGATTTGGAAAAGAATTATGTGAAATAAAAATGATATTATTGATTTGGGTTTTTATAAAAATAATATCAAAATGATTTGTTTTGGAAATGGAATTGATATCGTATTTATGGGTTTTGAAATGGATAATTCTATTATGGTTTTAAAGTATAAACTGTTTTTAAAGACAGCGGTGTTATAATAACGTTTGGTTGTTGAAGAGACTGGGATCGGAAGTTGTCATACTCTCTGCCAACTCTGAAAACCACTTTAACAACCGTGTACGTGGTGGAGATTCCAGAATGAAGTAGGTTGGTGGCGGCGTTTCCTGTAAGGTAAATACGTGGACCCAACTCCCGTGAGTTGGCATAAGGTGGCTAAAACAGGAGCGATCGACGAGTTAATGAGGTAGCACCTCTGATCGGACACTTCCCTTCGATATTATACTTTGGTTTGATTCGGTGGCCAACTTCATTTTTGATTTCTTTGATTTGGGGGAGTTTGTTCAAGGTGGGCGGTAGCTGCGCGCTACGCGTTACCACCGACCCGGAAGCGTAATTGGTATATCTACCCTGGCATTGCCTAGTTGTGCCATCTCACCTACCCTATCGCGCCTTGTACGAGTTTCTATTTGTGTCGTACCTATGGAGTGTCTTCTCGTAGTCTCCCGATCAGGAGATATGCAGGCACTGTATAGACTATTGGCATTATTTGTGTTAAGGGGAATATTGGGTCACTCCTTAACGCTATTTTAAAGTAAGTTTATTTTACAATTAGACACTATTATAATAGCGAAGTATACTACATAGTAAATAGTTTAACGGATCCTTAAGAGATGTAAATCCCGAGCATCTCTTGAGTTACTGCACTCATATTTATTTTCTGTTAATTTAACTCACATAAGATCTTTTAGTTCTGACTCGAGTGTTTTTGTCTTTTCAAATTTGCTCGGGTCAGTCCGAGCGTTTCAGGATTTGAAGTTTTAGCTCTGGAGGACGAAGACGAAGATTTGTATTACTATCATCTACTATTATTCCACTACACTATTAAATTCCGCTGCATTGATATTTATTGGTATGTGAACTCTGATATTTATTGTATAAAGAAGAATCAATTGTTTTGTAAACAGTTTTATGAACTGTATATTGGTTATTATATTTTATCCTTCCGCTGTGAGATTCTGTTTTATTTTATTTCTTCTCTGATTTCTTATTTACCCCGTAACAATCTGCCCTTCCATATGGTTTAAATTGGCACGTATGTCGATTTAAAGCGTGCGAAAAGGCGGGACGTTGCATATATATATATTTCACTCCTTCAATGTTGAAAAAAAATGTATATATACATCGTATATGTATATATATGTGTGTTTGTTTCCATCGACTTATCGTGCTAAAATCTACGTGTTTGTCGTAGCTAATTGATTTGTCATGCCTGATTTGTGTCAGTGTCCGTGCATCGTTCTTTTTCGTAGTTGTTTTTCATCGTTCTCTAGCCACGAAAGGTGAGCAATCACTCACGATTAAGGTTCTTATGCTTAGTAAATTGGTTTTTATTTGAAATGACAATTTAAATGCACTCTTAAATTAGAATTGTTAATTATTAACTATTAAATATGTTATGCTGCTTGACCACATATGCAAATTTACACCACTATATGTTAACTGATTATTTGTTTAAATTGTTTTGATCACATATGCTAGAAATAGCTGTGTTATTGTTTTTTTCTCATTCTACAAGTTCCTTTTGTTTTAGAAATCACTATGGGTTGAAATGATACATACTCGAATGGACTTTAGAATATGAGAAATTCGTTATGGGTTGAAATGATACACCCATGCGATTTTCATTTATTATTAAAATTTTGGGATTGCAGGTTTAATGATATAAACCCCTAAATTTAAACTATTACGAGTGGAAATAACAAACATTCGTATCACTTGACTATAGGATAGAAAATTATACATGAACACCGTATGTTTATTTTTGAAAAATGATTTCCAAATGTTAAAAGAAAATATTTGAGTTTTTTGAAACAATATAAGTATTCTATGTTATTATTGTAAAATTTAGAATTTTAAAATATTGGATTTAGAAGAATAAGACTATGATTTCATTTTAAAGGTGATTTATAAAATTTTACTTATAGTTTTATAAATAGATAAATAAAAGGTTTAATTTATTTTTATTGTATAAAATTTATTTTTATTTAATATATATATAATATTTAAAAAAATATGAAATTTATATTTAAATATAACTTTAATAAATAAAAGGGTTGGAAAGATAAATTTAAATTCGTTTGTAACTTAGTTGATTAATAATCGAATTTAAATAGGGATTCATTCGGGCCTTAATGATTTTGGGAATGATTAATAACTCGTTTTAATAAAGGTGATTAAATGAATACTTTAAAATTTAAATAAAATCAAATTTGAATATTTTATTTTTAATTAAATTGTAATTGAGGTTTTATCTAAATATTTATAAAGAAATTTTTTAGATGACCACGGTGTGAAATAAGTGTTTAGTTGTTAAAGAGTCGAGATCGGATATTGTCATACTCTCTGCCAATACCAAAACACACTTTAACAACTATGTATGTGGTGGAGATTCCAGAATGAAATAGGATGATTTGGTGAATGGTTCTGTATGAGGTATTTACATAGCCCTGACTCCCTCAAGTAAGCTTGATGTGGCTAAAACAGGAGCTATGCCGGGCCAAGTGGGGTCGTTCCACCTATCAGGCACATTTCTTCGAAACCATATCTATTGCTTTTGTGATTCGATTTGGTGTGCACACCTTTGATTTGGAAATGTGTCTCGAGGTGGGCAGTCGTAGCTGCTATGTGTTACCATAAGTCCGGGAGTGCAAACGCTAGAATCCTACCCTGGCATTGCCTCGCGTGCCTTGTTACATGCCTCATCGCGCCTTCTACGTGTTTGTTTTGTACCATACCTATGGAGTGCCCTCTGGGTAAACCTCCAGTTTACGAAGGAGCGTACGGCACTGTATAGACTACGTGAATATATAAAATGCATTAAGGGGGATATGGGTAACGCCTTAACGCTATTTTGATATTTTACTTTACTATAGATATTATATATGTAGTGTATTGTACTATGTATGTTGATAGTTTATCTGATCCTTAAAGGGTGGAATCCCAACATCTCCTTAAGTTATATTGCATTTACTTGATATTTCACTTGAGTTTGATTTATCTGGCATAAGAATGTTAATTCTGACTCGAGTGTTTTGTATTTTGCTTTATGCTTGGGTCAGCCTGAGTGTCACGGCTTTGAGACTCGTCTTTTGGAACATGGAGTTCACGTGGAAGATCTATCTCATCTATTTCAGTTTTCAGTTTATTTCTGTTATTGCAGTTGTATGTTTCAGACATGTCAGTTGCCTTTGTGCTATAGACTTCTATGTACTGGGATTTCTATTGTATTCTGTTTGGACTTTGTTATTTTCTGTAGCAGTTACATAAAATATTAGTTTCTATTCCACTGCTTATTGTTGTAAAACTCTATGTCTGTGATTCAATGATTGATTTATTTATGGTATATGCTAAGTTTTTCAATTATAAAAATTAACAATCGGTTATTTGGAGCAATTTATGTCTGACATATGTGGATTATTGTCGATATAAATGGTTCGAAATAGCAGGTCGTTATAGGCAACCTTTGGGCTCACTTCACTTTTCTGGCTAGGCCAATAACTAAGGAGGGTAGGGTACTTGATTACCTAAGCCCAAGCCTTAACACCACTTTTCTACACACCCTATGAAATTGGTAAGCCCTAACATTGCTAATTTATAGCGCATAAACTATTTAGCTCTGATAATATTGTTGCTCCAACCAAACTCCTTTAGGGTATCGGTACCTCACGGATAAGTTTTACATGCTGTATTTTGACTAGCATAAGATCAAAATATGAGAAGCCTTATCATGATAGTTGTAGGGATCGAACAAGGGACATCCACTATACAAGGTGAACACTTCAACCAACCTCGTTATGATACCGTTGTTGGAACCGAGCCAATCAAAAGCGGGAGAAATGGGTAAAAAAATTTAAAAAATCTATCTTGGGTTTATTGCCTTTGAAGTGCAAAGGGGTTATGCTAGATCCAATCTAGTTTTAAATAAAATCATATTTTATTTTATTTATTATTATATTTGTAAATTAAACATGTTAACATTTCAGTTAGATGTCTTATTAGGAACGCATCAATATACATTCAAACATATAACAATATAAATGAGCTAACATGAACATATGCATAAATATATATGTGTACATCTAGATATTGAGATTTAAATCTATTAATTGTGCGTGTGCGCGCGCATAAACACTTACATATATATGTTATATTCTCACACGCATCTAAGGAATATAAATGCCTAAGTATATACATATGTTTGGGTATACTACAATATATGTATACGGTTTGTATAGTCATATTAACGATACCACATATATAAAGTTTAGACATATACATATATATACACATATACATATGTATTCTTTGTTGCTACTTATATTTTATACTTACATATATAAATGAAACGAAAAATAATTCACCTAAATAGACGATTAAAGTAAGAGTAAATTAGAAGAGTGAAGATGGAAAGGTAATTTATGTTGCAATTAAATCTAATCAGATCTAAGTTAAAAAGGAATTAATCATGTAGTGTAATTCTACGTTACTTTTCTTTTACAATAACCGATTAAGCAATTAATTTAATACCATATGGAATTTCAAACTTAATTACAGCAAATATCCAAACCATTTAAAAACAAAGGAAGTTTATGTTATATCTAAATTCGAAAAGACGTATAATCAGCATAAAAAAATCAAAAATTTTATAATTTTATTTATTGACCCTAAAAATATAATTAGATCTGAAACATAACTTTATATTTAGGTACATACATATATTTAGTGAATTGAAATTTAATTTTGAAACATAAAAATTAACTAATCTAAAACAAATCAACCAAGTAAAATTTACCATAATATTGGTTTACAATTTCAAGGTATGAAGAAGAATTGATTGATATATACACACATGCACACATATAATTTTTCATGATTCAGTGTAATAAAATTTGATCCTTGATTAAAAGGAATAAATGTGACGGCAAGAGAAATTTATTAAAACAAATGAGATTTACGATAACGCAAAAGAGGATAACAAACAAGAGGATTTGCATTGAATCTTGTAACGACCTGCCTTTTTGGACGGTTTAAATCAACGATAAGCCACACACGTCAAACTCAAACCATACAAAAGGGCAGATTGTTATTAGGGTAAATAAAAAAACAGGTAAAGAAAAAAATAAATACAGAATCTCGTAGCAGAATGACAAAATATAATAATTAAATAAATAATTCATGAAGCTGTTTTATAAATACATTTGATTATTCTTTACACCACAAAGTCAGAATTACATAAAACATGAATGAATAAATAAATAAATGCAGCGCAACAACATGATCGAGTGGAATAATTATAATAGATAATAATAGTACAAAATCTTCATCTTCATCCTCCAGAAAGCATTCTTCGATAAACTGAAAAGCTCAGACTGACCTGAGCGAATTGAAAAGACAAAACACTCGAGTCAGAACTAAAAAATCTTATGTAAGTTAAATCAATACTAAATAAATATGAGTGTAACGGTGTCGGAGATGTTTACAAGGTTTGACATCTTCTATCTAGTGTCTAACGTGAGTGCAATAACTTAAGAGATGTTCGGGACTACCATCTCCTAAGGATTCGTTAAACTATCTACTATGTAGTACAATACATATTATAATATGTCTACAATAAAGTAAAGCGTTAAAATAGCGTTAAGGCATTACCCATATCCCCTTAAGACATTTTTATATATTCCCATAGTCTGTACAGTACCATAATTCCCCCGTAAACTGTAGGGATATCAGAGGGCACTCCATAGGTAAGTACAAACCAAACTTGTAGAAGGCGTGTTAGGGCATGTGAACATGGTACTCGAGGCAATGCCAGGGTAGATATACCAATTGCGGATCCAGACTGGTCATAATGCATAACGGCTACTACCGCCCACCTCGGAACACACTTCCAAATCAAAACCAAGGGGTGGCCACCAAATCATCACAATGTCAAAATATGGTATCGAAGAAATGTGTCCGATCAAAGGAATGACCTCACATAGCCCAACATGGCTCCTATTTTAGTCACATCTAAGTTAACTCACAGGAGTCAGGGTCTCGTCAATACCTCATACTGAAAACTTTCGTCAAACCATCCTACTTCATTTCTGGAATCTCCACCACGTACACAGTTGTTAAAGTGGTTTTGGTATTGGCAAAGAGTATGACAATATCTGATCCCTGTCTCTTTAACAACCAAACGCTTATTTCACAACGGATGGTTCTTTTACATTTCAAAAAGTCAATTTACAATTGATATCAAAATATCATATTCTCAAACCATATCATTTTCGAAATCATATTCACTTCAAACTATATTCACTTTTAAAATCATGTTCCCTTCTAAATAATATTCACTTTCAAATCATATTCACTTCTAAATTATCGATAAGCTATGTTAATTAATTCTTCATTTAAAAATCATCTTATTCACTCAAATATGTCATTTGACAAAAAGGTATCAATTCGAAATTCCAACTTAGGTTATATCATCACCAAAGATTTAGATATAAATACTTCAACTTTAAACAGTCTGAAATTTTAGAAAATAGTTTAGGTAATTATAAATAGTTTATATAGTTTTAAAATAGTTTAAATAGATTTAAAATATTTTAAATACTAAAAATAGTTTAAATAGATTTAAATTTGATTTAATTGGATTTTAAAATGATCTATATAGATTTAAAATAGATTAAATAGATGTAAATGATATTAAATAGATTTTAAATAGATTTAATGGATTTAAATTATACTAAATAGATTTAAAATAGATTAAATAAATTTAATTTGTTTAAAATTGGTAAAATAGATAAAATTTGATTAAATAGGTTATAATTGATTAATATAAATTAAAATAGTTTAAATTGATTAAAATTGTTAATTTAATGAAAATAGTTTAAACTAATTTAAAATAGATTTCAAAGTTACATTCAAATATTTCAATAATTCAATCCCGATAAATTCATTTATATTCGACACTTCAACCTTGAAATTCCAATTTAAATCCTTTGAACAATTCATTAAATCAATTCCAATTTCAGCATTGACACTTGGATTATCGAAAATAATTCAGTTTATATAAATCAATTTCTATTTCAAAATGCCTGTTAACTGAATTCAAATTTTTAAAGAATTAAAAATCATTTAGTTTAACCATATGCGGCGTTCGTATATAATTTTCTACCTTAGAGTGAAGTGATATGAATATTTATCATTTCAATCCGCAATTTAAAATTTTACGGTTATATATCATTTCAAACCACAATCCCGGATTAAATTAAATACATAAAATCGCTCGAGTCTATCATTTCAATACATAACGATTTTTCCCTAATCTATAGATCGTTCGGGTATGTATCATTTCAACCCATAGGGAACTTACAGTGTTATAACAGTATAAAATACAACATCCAGTCATCCAATATCAACAATCAAACATCCATCGCAATCATCATCCAAATCAATCAATAAATATCAACAGATAACTAGAAATCAATAACATGTATTAAATTGACAATTTAAATTCAATATTAAATTGGACGATGATTAAATGCAATAAAAATCAAATTTAACTAGAATGACAATTAAAACATACCAAACATCAATCAATTAATTTCTAGTCACATCAAAAATTAAATTTAACTAACATAAGATAATTTAGTAATTGTGAGTAGGTTAAAACATTCACCTTCGATTTTAAATCAAATTAAAATCCAAATTTAGGCCCAAAATTCAACAGTCTCGGAATTCATCCAAGCAAGTTCCAAAATGTCCAAAATTTTGATACGATCGCAGTGGAGGAAACAGCACGCAAATCTAACCTCGTATGAACAAGTTATAGTCATTAGACGGTTGAACAATTTAAAATTTTGAATTAATTTAAACAAACTTCAATCTATACCACGTCACCACCATTCCCACTCTCACCCATCAGCACACGCACGTGGAGGAAACCGAACCCAACCCTCAACTTTGACCGGACTCTGACACCTCCTCGGGACACAGCACGATCTCTAACCCCACCACTTCCATGTCGCAACCCCCGCCCTCCACAACAACGCTGCTACCCGCGATCGACCCTCGCCCCGAGAAATGTAGCCACCGCCACTATTACTTGAACCCTAATGAATTTTAGGCGATGATCCACCCGTCAATTCGCCAAACAAACTATGCTGATGCATTGCGTGCAACGATCTCCGCAACCCAGTACCTTTGATTCGTCGATCGGACAAAATTGATTACGATGCAACGGATGGTTGAGATTTAATCATCAATTTTCGACCACACAGAAATCCAAATCGAAAAACATACTGAAGATTTGACTTGCGCTCTTTGTGAGCTTCGAGTTGATGTATAGTTTGATAGGGTTTGGAGGGATTTGATTTTTTCGATTTGATTTTGATTTGCAATTAGGGTTTGGGAATTTGAGTATGTTTTGCCATTGAAAAGAATGAGATAGGCAGGAAATGTACATACTGAATAATGGAATATGAAATAGCTAGGGTTTATAACGGGCTATATATAGGCAGATCATAAATAGAAATGAATGGACTAGATTGATTTGAAAGTTGAACGATAAACGACCCAAAAACCCATTTTGTTCCCAAAACGAAAATGGGTTATCTCATATATCAAAATAGATGTTTACGATAATTTTAAACTCAATGGAACAGGTTTCAAGTCCTAATTCCATCGTATGAAGAAGTTAGCTTAAAATCAGCTTATTTCAAATTAATTTTAGTTAAATTTATTTCTAAGCGTTTCGAGCCCGTACGATTAAAGGACAAGTCTGATCGCTACGAAACTAGAAATCCTATAATAATTCACCATTACGGATCCGACGAAACTAGTTTCGTTGAAATCCGAGACAGTGGTCAAAATGGCTATTTTCACATTAATTAAATAAATTAGTATTAAATTAATAATTCACTTTTTAATTTCAAAATTTATAACTAACAAATTTTTATCGTTTTGGATTAATTGGATATTTACAATAGTTTAAAACAAATTTACATATCAATTCGATGTTACTTATTTACTAATTACAATGTTCCATTTCAATTGTAATTAAATCCAATTTATTATAATTTAATTTCAATAAATTGATTTAATTTGATTTCAATCCTTTTTGTTCAATCAATTATTACTCTATTAACATAGTTAACATTTGTTTATATTTTATTACATTAATATGCTACAATTTCCATCTTTTATTTATGTTGACTACTATATTTCGATTATATTGAATTTTATCAACTTTCACATTAAGTAGAATTTAAAATCCCAATAAATTGATTTATCTTGGTTTCACTCTTTTATTACATCAGTTATTGCCTAGTGAATATAATTAACATTTCTATATATTTTATTACATTCATAATTTGCAGTTATTGTCTTAACTCACATTAATGTAAGATTTAATTTCATTTAATTATAATTGATTTTCAATTTAATTTAACAGACTAAATAAATAGGTAACATGTAATAGTTTGTCACCATTGACTTTTAGTCATATTAACAAGTTTATTATTTACAACTAAATGTTATAATTACTTACTCAACACTAAATTTTTTCAGTTTACAATTTATTACATACTATTTAATTCATACAACATTTAACTTATCAATTTACTCATTTACTCCCATTATCAATTAATACATATTATTACAATAAATTTACAAATCCAAAATCAATTATAACTTTTTAATCATTTCAGTTAATTGGAATTTCATTTTTAATTAGTTATCAATTACCTTAAATTAATACTATTACATAGCATTCCAGTTATATTTTCGTTACTAAATCATAGATTTTTATTTCTTCCCACATTAAATCATAAAATCTTATTAAATCGATTATTTTTAATTATCGAAAATCATGGGTCATTACAGATCTCAAATGAAATAAAATATAAATTATTTGGATGGCAAATCATTAAGCAATTATAAAAAAAATCAACAAATTAATTACAAAACATTTAGTTATTTTAGAAACAATGGAATCATCAACGTTCAAAAAATACATAAATAGAACTCATGGTCAATCATAATACATAGAATAATTTTAAAATTGATTTTAATAAGTGGCTTTAATTTTCATATATATGAAAACTTTATTCTAAACATCAAGAATGATTTATAAACTTACCTAATAAATCTTGCCCTTCATTACACCTTGATTTGTGGCTTCTCCTTAAATTTCAAATAAATCAGCATCCCATCTTGTAAGAGAAGGATGAATAATCTTTCTTTACTTTAATTTGATGTTGATTCAAAAAAATTTGTGGTCTCTTTTTCTAGAATAAATTTCAACCATGAATATGGAGAAGAGGAAGAATAGTTATTTTTTGTCAAAGAAATCAAATGAGGGATTTGGTTTTAATTAACTTAAAAGAACCTTTCATATTCTTCTTATCAAAACTTCCTTATTTAATTCCTTTTAAATTTCAATCAATTCAATAAATTGATTCCCTCCTCTACCGCTATATGGTTGATCCTAGCACAATCTTAATGTTCACATATTCCAAATAAAAACTTTTATGTAATTATTTTATTATTTAGACCTTGTTTAAAATTATACACAATATCATATATCGATATATGCAAATATAACTTTAAAATATGCATTTAAATAACTACCAATAACATTCAAAAAATAATAATTAATATTTCACAAATATTAATTAAATTAATTTATATCACTTTACAAATTAATTAGTTCAGGTGATTTTCAGAGAAATCAAAAATGCGGTTGTGCAACTCAGAGGTTTGAATTCAGTTAGTGATTAAGGTTGAACAATTTGTATATCAGTATTCATACGTCTCCTTAGTTAGTGGTGTGATAGTTTGGCCGAATTAATCACTAACAGGTCTTTTTAGTAAAATCAAATTTCAAAAATACTTAAGAAGTATCTTTTAATGATGATTATTTACACCAATTCTCTTCGTTAAAACTATATCATACTAGGACTTATGGAATTTTGTAACGACCCGTTAAATTTATGATATTTAATAAAATGAATTAATATAATTTCTAATTTGTTTAGGAGTAAACGTAGAAATTTGGTATAGTGGTTGCAATTTAGTGTAACTATAAAATTTTATGATAATAGATGTGGATAATGTAAATTTTCACAACTTGATTTAAAGTAATTTTGAAGAAACAAATAAATGTTGAATTTGTGAATGTTAGTATAAATATTAACTTAAATGGTGTTCATTAATACAAAGATGTAATTAGTGTAGATAGTAATAATTTATGCCTGTAGTGAAAGGAAAAGAAAACTAATAGAAACATAAAATTTATTTTATGTAAACAAAAGTATAGTTTTGAACAAACTTATGAAAATTGATAGAAACAGTGTTTGTAATCAGTTTGGTTATTTTATATTTGAAAGATAGAGATGTGTAAATACGTTAATGAATTTATAATGGGAAGGAATGGTAGAATGAAAAGAATATATATAATAATAAGCATTTGATTCAATTAAGGGAATTAAATTATAATAAATGGTCATTTAATAAATTCAACGTTTGTGAGAAATCATAATAGTTGTGTAAAATGTGTACAAACTTGGATTTGGAAGTTTATTGGATTTATAACGGTTTTGTTATTAAGTGTATGAGTTTAAAAGTTATTCCCTTTTGTAAAGTTATAGAAGAATGCATAAAGATATAAATAGGGCTTAATAGAATTGACACTTAATGAATTGAATAAATTACCCATTTATGTAGATATGTATAGTGAAATAAATGGCCTAAGCAAATTAAAATAGGATAATCATTGAGATTTGTACTATGAAAATAAATAGTAACATTTATTTGCAAGGAATAAAAGACTATTTAGGTGACTAGAATTTGGAGTAATGACTATTGTATGTTACCTACCCTTGTTTCTTGTTAATTTAGATTTTGGGAATCAAATTCAATTTATCCGCCAATTTACCACAGTTAAAGTGAAATGAATTGGTGATTGAGAAATGTTAAATACAAATAAGATGTAAACCAAAGAAAATCCCATTTGTAATAAATTATGTAGAATAAAGTAAAGAAACTAGGAAATGAAAATGTGAAAATGTGGATGCAGTGAGATCTTAAGTGATAATAACCTTGTTAGGCAAGTGATAACGGAATTTTGTGTATATGTAATATTTACTGGTGTGTCAAGTAATAAACACATAGATGCAAGAAAAGGAAAGTTGGTAGCAATATATATATGTTATTTATCTTACTTAGTATATTAAATAAGGTTTGGAATTCAAATTTTAATTAAAGGAGTTGGTAGCACGTTAGTAGGAAATAATTGTAAGGGTGGGATAACAACTACTATAAACTACCTAATTTAAATGAGTCAATGAACTTATTTGAAATAACGTTCATCTAAATATGAGTAATTAAAATGGCGGGGTCAACAATAAACGTTACTTTAGAATTAATTTATATTTTAACGGAAGTGTGAAAGTAAAGCAATAGAAGCGTAAACTTATCAAGGTAGAATTTAGTAGTGTAATGAAAAAATGTTAAGAATGTTATAGTATAATGATTGATTGGAAATCAAAATTTACTTGTTTGAATGTAACTTTAGGGAAATTGGATTTAATTAAAATAAAAAGGAAGAAAAAAAATTGGATGAAATTTAATGTTGGAATATTATGTAAATATAAACTTAGATAAAATTTAAGGATATCTACGTAATAGAGTGTAAAACCAATGTTAATTTCATCTATTTAATACTAATAGGTTAATAATAGAATGAAGAGTAAATTTAATGTTAAGTTAATATGAATTAAGGTAATATTGGGGAATAATGTGAATTTTCTTCATAATATGATAAGTTGTAGAATACAACGTAAACTTAAGTATAACCTTAGGATTGAAAACATTGTTAAGGGTTACCTGTTAAATTTGGATGGAATTGGCAATAAATGTTACACTTATGGGTAAGGAAATAAAAATGTCCAGAATTTGAGTATATTAAGAAATGGGGATTGAAATTGAAATCTTTCAACGAATCTAATAATACGTTACATAAGTGTTAAATTAAGGTAACATTTGGAAAATATGATAATGATTTTCAAATTGAACAAGTTGTGGAATTAATAAGGATGGAAGAAAAAAAAATCAAGATTTATTTTATTTATTGGAATGAAAAATTTATAATTTGATTTATTGCGAATAATTGAAATTTAATTTGGTAATTGGCGAAATGATTAATGATTGAATTAACATAGAACTTGTTGTTAGTTATTAAAATTGTTTAAGAAATCAAAGGAGAGAAATTTTATAAAATTTTAAATTTGGTAATTGGATTGGCTAAAGTGGGATAGTGGAATTAATCAACGTTGTTACTTTTATCTCCTTCCCTATTAGATCCTTATGTGATTGCATTCACATTTATTGTTGATTATTCCTATATATTGTCACCAATTAATCGTACTTGATGTATGTTTAGCAATTTTGTCACACAGTTAAAGTATGAATATATATATATATATATATATATATGATGTATTCAAATTTTTCTGTATCTAGCACTTAATTAATTTAGAATCAAACTAACGAAACGTGTCATTTATTTTTGTCCCTCCATATTCATTTTCTTTCTAATTAATAAATACCTCTTTTTAATACCTGCTACTTAAAAAAAAAAAGGACTGTTCATATTTGCTATATTTCAATACCAAGTGTTCATATTCACTTTATTTCTAATTAATAGCAGCCTCTCCTTTCAAATCTATTTGTCCCTAAACCTAACTCTAACCTTATAAATAACCTACTTCTTATTCTTCTATTACATTTTGTTTCTCCTAACTCTAACCCTAGCCTCCATGCTATTCTTCTTCTTCTTCTTCTTCTTCTTCTTCTTCTTTTTTCTTGTTTTTCTCAAAGCTCCTTATTATCTCTCATTTTAATTTTTTTTCTTTCTCTTCAAATATTCTTCTTCTTCTTCAAATTTACTTCTATTTCAAACTTTCTTCTTTTCAAATCTAGATCTTCTCTTCCGTTTTCAGTTCTTATTTTAATCTTTTTTTTTCAATTCTTCTTTTTCAAATCTTCTTTTTCTTTCAAACCTTTTAAAATACATACATTCATATAATAAGGAGGAAAATTAAAGTAAATCGAAATAAAAGAAAAATTACGGAACAAAGTTAGCAATCAAGAAGAAGCATATGCGTTTTTCACGAGGGAAGGTGGATGCGGCACGGTATTTTATTTTTGTTTTGTTTATTTTTAATTTTTTTTATTTCAATTGCAAATCGTTTAATTGTGATAACTTTCACATACGAACTCCGTTTCACATGAAATTTCTTTTGTTAGGATCGTAATTAAATTCCGGATCTGATGACGTTGGTTTGGATAAATTTAGAGACCGTCAAATTTTGGGTTTAAATCGGATTTACATTCGATTTAAATTCAAAAGGTGAGTGTTTTGACCCACTCACAATTACTAGAAGCTTTTATGTTTGTTAAATAAATTTTAGAAATGAATAGAAATTTATTTATGAGTATTTGGCATGTTTATTTCATTCATATCTGTTGAATTGCATTTATTAAATTTAACTGTTAATTTAATTGATTTATTGTGTATTAATTGACTGTTGGAAATTTTTGTTGCATATGAATTGCTAGTTAACAGTTGTATAAATTATTACTGAATAAACTGTTAGATTAATAGTTGATAAATTTAATTTGAATAAACTGCCAGTTATCACCTATTATATATGATCATATATATAATTGTTATTGATTGATATTGATCGATGTTGTGATTGGATGATGGATGTGTTGTTGAATGAATGTTTTATTTGGATATCATTAAACTGCAAGTTAGTATGCATTTACATTTCATTCGGGATTGCGGTTTGAAATGATATACAACCGCAGTTTTTTTTTTAAATTGCGGATTGAAATGATAAATATCCGTATCACTTGACCATAGGATAGAAAACTATATACAGGCACCGCGGTCTATATATAACTATTTTTAATGTGATTTCTATGGTTTGGATGGAATACGGTTTATAAAAATCTTAAATTTTATACTGAATAAATGTTTTCTTCCATATTTATATACATATGAAGTTGAAAATTTTGAAATAAAAAGGTGTATAAATCTCTTTATTAAAATGGAAGAAAATTTAGTAAATGGAGTTTGATAATTTATATCCTATGTTTAAATGTTAAGTTGGAAATTTTAAGATATGATATTTATAATTGGATTTTCCCAAAATAAATTAAATGAATATTCTAGTGTAACTTGAATTGGAAAATATATATAATTTATTACTAGAAATTGAAGTCTTATAAATTATGGATTCTATGTGAATATTCAAGGCTAATTAATAGAACATTTGATTTGAAAGAATAAAATCCAACTTTAGTTGAAATATTTATACTCAAAATGGATATACGTATATATATGAATTTATTGAAATGGTTTTGGAACTTGAAGCGATATTAAATTTTGGTTTTAACTTTAAATAAAGAAATGTATTGTAAAGCCACGAGAAATATTTCTTTTCAAAGTAACATTTAAGTTAAACCACTTATTTTATATACTGTTGAATATCCAAACCATTTAGTTTTGAAAGTAATGGTTTTAAAAACTATGGATTTCGAAGTATTATGTTGAAAGTTAATATTCAAATATTTGGTTACAAGGAATTATAAATTTTAAAAGTGGCATAATTTTTGGAAAAGATTTATATTTGGGAAATGATATCATTGATTTGGGTTTTATAAAATAATATCAAAATGAATCTTTTTGGGTTTTAAAGAAGAAATGATATCGTAATATTATGGTTTTGAAATGGATTATATTCTGGTTTTAAAGTATAAACTATTTTTAAATGACCGCGGTGTTATAATAACGATTGGTTGGCAAAGAGACCGGGATCGGATATGGACATACTCTCTGTCGATACCGAAAACCACTTTGACTAACCGTGTACGCGGTGGAGATTCCAGAATGAAGTAGGTTGGGGCGACGTTTCCTGTAAGGTAAATACGTGGACCCGACTCCCGTGAGTTGGCATAAGGTGGCTAAAACAGGAGCGATTGACGGGTTAATGAGGTCATTCCTCTGATCGGACACTCCTCTTCGATATTATACTTCGACTTTGGATTGATTCAGTGGCCACTTCTATTTTTTATTTTGGGGGAGTTTGTTCGAGGTGGGCGGTAGCTGCGGCTACGCGTTACCATCGACCCGGAAGCGTAATTGGTATATCTACTCTGGCATTGCCTAGTTGTGCCGTGTCACCTACCCTATCGCGCCTTATACGATTTTGGTTTTGTACCATACCTATGGAGTGCCCTCTGACGACGCCCAGTACGGGGGAGATTACGGTACTGTATAGACTATGGGAATATATTCTGTGTTAAGGTGGAAAATGTAAAGCCTTAACGCTATTTAAAAGTAAGTTTATTTTACAATTAGACACTATTATAATAGCGCAATATACTACATAGTAAATAGTTTAACGGATCCTTAGGAGATGTAAATCCCGAGCATCTCTTAAGTTACAGTACTCATATTTATTTCTGTAAAATTTAACTTACATAAGATCTTTTAGTTCTGACTCGAGTGTTTTTGTCTTTTCAAATTCGCTCGGGTCAGTCCGAGCGTTTCAGGATTTGAAGATTTAGCTTTGGAGGACGAAGACGAAGATTTGTATTATTATTATTTATACTAGTGCACTACACCATTTAATTCCGCTGCATTGTTGTATTGGTATGTGTAACTCTGATATTTATTGCACAAGAAAAATAAATTATTTTGTAAAACAGTTTCATGAACTGTATATTTGATTATTATATTTTATCCTTCCGCTGTGAGATTCTGTTTTGTTTTATTTCTTCTCTATCTTTCTCATTTACCCCATAACAATCCGACCTTCCGTATGGCTTGAATTGGCACGTGTGTCGGTTTAAAGCAGCGAAAAGGCAGGATGTTACAAATTTGATTTTGGACAAAATTCCAACATCGTCCACATTCAACATTCTAAGTGCAAACACAAAATTATTGGTTCAGTAATAACAGTTATTATTAACCGTACTGCTTTATCTAGAGATTTTGACTTTGAGTTAAGTTAACCCCATGATACTAACCCATAAAACCTAGGTGACGAATTCTCTCTTGAATAGTGTTTCACTTCTAATGCTTCCACTCGACCCAACTATAGTCGCTCGATGAACGTCTTGCCATGATTTAACTATAATCAAAGTAGAGTTTCCATGTTGAAGCCTGCAGTATTCTTAAGTTGAGGGAATTGTGTAAGATTATCACATCGATTTTTCTATCTGACCTTAGTTATATTAACCAACAAAAGATTATATAGTGAGCCATTCCGTGGTTATTCAATAACTATCGGTATGTAACCCCTTGGTGCCCCTAACAACCTTAAGTAACATAATGCCTAATGTTTGGAGAGCGTTATGTACTCTTGGCTCAATGGATATATTGATATCCAGTCTCGATATATCTCGAATAGGAATATTTAAAACGGTAAGTTTATTTTATTATGATAAATCACTCATGATTACAACATATGTAACTAGTAGTACAACATACAATTTATGGATTTTCTATATTAAATATACTTTTAATTAAATAAATAAGTAGTATAACATACTATATCAAATATATAATAGAAATAAAACAGCTTTTACTTTGAACAAGATTGATTATCGAGTAAGATATATGTAACAAATTATATGATTTTCCCTTGGTTATACCCCTAACTCTATCACTTAAGCCTTTGGTCTCCTTGTAGGCCCGACCAAAGCAGCGGCCCAAGGGAGAAGGTCAATAAAGCCTCTGGTTCTACTTCTATGCTTGGCCAAATTACCAACTCAAAGAGTGATGGTAAAACTTAAGCCTTTGGTCCTGCCTTTGGGCCCGACCAAAGCACCCATCCAAGGAAGGTGGTCAATAAAGCCTTTGGTTCCGCTTCGACACCTGGCCGAAGCACCCATTCAAAGAGTAATAGTCAAACTTAAGACTTTGGTCTCGCCTGTGAACAAGGCCAAAGCAGCCATCTAAGGGAGACTTTGGTCTTGCTTCTATGTTGGGCCAAAGCATCCATCAAAGAGTGATGGTCAAATTAAGCCTTTGGACCCACTTCAAGGCCTGGCCAAAGCAACCAGCCAAGCCACAAAGAGTGACTAATCAAAGTGGAAAATTGAATAACACAACGTGTTAGTCAGGTAGCATCGATCAATATTACTTGTAAATCGCCATGTACAAGATGGAAGATGGTCAAAAAAATAAATAGAGAATTGAGGCGCAATAATCACAACATTAGCAATATAAATATACTAGAAAAATAAAAAAACACATAGTCAATTTTATATTGGATTGGAACACATCCAATCCAAGAATCTATATTCTAGCTTTTCACTAACTAGCATCTTCACTTCGCTCGAAAGAATAAGTACCTGAGCAGCAGAATATGATTTCAATACACTTGCCCGAGCTGCAGACCGGGATTCAACACTTTTACTCGAATAGCAGAACAAGACTTCAACTTTGTAGCAAAAATAACTTCGGACACAGTGTATCTTAATATAAAAATTTATCACTTTTAGTACATTATTTCCTTTAACCACCAAAAACAATATGGATATGAATGCATAAGGTGTATAGAAAGTGATATGGCCTTTGTTCAGTAAAATGGAGTGACAATATGAGACCTAGAATGTTTTAATTTGATGTTTCGGGGGATTTAGAAATGAATGCACAATAAACAACAATTGGGGTTTTTGATTTGAGAATAAAAATCAATTCCATTCAAGAGAAAGAGGATTTGAGATCATATGATTGAGTTATTGCTTTGGGAATGATAGATGGCTTATATAAGAGTGAAAGGAAGTCAATAACTATGTGCAACCCTTTAGAAATTTGTTTGGCATAGAGAATTTACGGAACATACATGAAGATATTTTAAAAAATATAGCCGTTGGAAGAATTTAAATAGCACCGTACAGGATAGCATTTTTCTTCAAAAAACGCTATCAAAGATCTATGTAGAATGTTGCTGTTGGAGCCTTTGATAACATTTTCGGCCATAATTCTATGCTTTGCTGTTGTGAAAAAATTATTTTATACATTTGCATGTCTTGACATTTTTAATCACTTTTCTTACACTTAAAAATCTGAGAAAATATATCAAACATATTTTAGCATATTTTATAGGTTGTATAAAAATTTGGAATTGTTTGGAGATTGTTTGTGGGGTATTAAAAATTCCAGACTATAAAGACTCAACTTATGACATACATTCTTTTGAAGCCCTTGAGTGTGTTTCTTCTTGTCGACTTGACGCATCTAGGTCCATATAAAATTTTAAACACCAAAATTGATCTTTAAATGCTTGAACACTCCAAAATTGATTAGTATCCTTCATGTCTTGTACTTGTGCATATGTATTTTATCGTGTTGAATTGTGCATAAGTATTTGCTTCTTTAGTCACCTAGATACGTGATAAAATCATCAATAGCATTTTGTAATGTTGTTATCATCAAAATACTGAAATCATTTTCCTAACACAAAGAAGGATTCAAGCAATCATGGCAAGAAGCACAAGACGAAAGTAGCTAACGGCAAGACCGGTATGTAAAATGATAATTTACAAAATATATTGTGATTACAAAGAAAGCTTTACGGTTACAAGTTATGCCACTTTTACAAGCAATAATTAAGTTATTAAAATAGCCTTTATGAAACTCATAGGTTCATAAGATGCAAAAGAGGATGTGTTGGTACACTAACTCTTTTCCTTTCTCTTCAACTTCCAAAATGCAAGAATGGCTTTCTCTAGTCGAATCCATTTTTTCCATTTAGAACAGGAGGTCCACTTATGTCCTTTAGAACATCCGAGTATCCATATAAAAGAACTGCTGATGTCTCTTATAACTTAAGGCAATGTCCTTCCTATGTCCAAAATCTATTTATGAGGCTAGAAATGAGAGAACAATTTTCAAATCAAAAGCGATGATAATTTTGATCAAATAGTCAACTAAAAAGTCAACTTGAGATGCCCTAGAGGTATATAAATTGCATTAATTCTAGTAGTTCTATAAATTCCTTTGCCACATTCATTATAGTCTCTACCATCGAAGAAGGATCAATAATGTGCTAGATTGCCACTAGAAGGTATTTCTTTTATTTTTTTTTCTTCTTTCGACGGATGACATTGAGGGAATATATAGAGTCAATTTGAGAATCTTTGGCCTTTTTGTATGTCTTCTTAGCACTCTACAATTGAGAAATTTGATGGTAAAAACCTTTTGGTTGCTTTCAAACTTTTGAACTTTCAAAGCAAGTGATTCCTCTTATTTGTCATTCCTCTCACATTCCGAAGTTTCCACCTCAAGTCTAAGATCAGAAAACACTAGTATATTTCTTACCCGATACTCTTTCAGCTTTTGGTTACATTCAAACTTAATGGACCTACTCGGTCTAGAAAGTTCACCAAAGTTTGCCATTGATGATGGAGATATCGAGGAAGGAACGATAATATTATTATTACATGTTGATAAACCTTTACACAAACAGAAGATCAGCGAAGAAGCTTTCTGAAAAGATTGAACTAGAATAGGGTTAAGGAGTCCTTTTTATCATTCGGATAAAATAAGCTCATAAGACTAAAATTGATTCCTGGACATAGCAGATCAATCTCGAAATCAAATATGCATTAGTCAAGTTAAGTAATTTTATACGATAACCGTTGAGGATGAAATCTTAAATTAAGCTTCCCTATTAACTCTTTAATTTCATTATATTTAGAATACGTTTTCCACTTTGGTTCGAAAATCGCTTCCTGAGAAGCTCTTAGAATAGACTTTAATCAAATGTATTTTTCATATCATTTATTCTCCTCGGCATTATCGATTGATGATAATCCCAGAGCAGAATGAGAAAAATGATTCTTAGTGCTTGAGATTAACTTAGACTGGATAATATTGAAGCATTGTGTGGGATAAGGGTCGTCAAGAGATAAAGTCAGATATCGAATCTAAATCAGAATATAAATAACAACAAGCACTTAATAAAAAGGAAACATCACAAACAAAATATTTTATTTATAATTTGGAATACAAACAACGCCATTACATTCATCCAAAAATTAAAAAGAACTTCTTGGTTAATTCTTAAATTGTGAAAGAACATCTCAAATTTCTAAAGGACGAAGGGGAGATAAGAAATGTAGCAGTAAAGCGAGCTCCAACATTGGAAGGAGTGTTAATAGAAGGGAAACCCCGATAATCCTATTCCTGGTGAAGAGAACTAACTCCACCACATAGTAATTACGCATCACTAGTCTGCACCTCATGAAGGTACGGATCCTTTCGGCCTTTTAGGAAATTAAAATTCAAACTAGTAAAGGAGTATACATGCAATGGTGGTCGTAGAGAAAACTGTATTTTGATAAGTGAGATTTTTCAATTGAGAAAGAACTTCCCTTGAAAGTTCTTTCTAACCTAGCCAATTTACTTAAAACATCTTCTGGAGCATAAGATAAAGAGGAAATAAATACTAGCTCAGATACCTTCATACCATTAGCATAATCAAACCAAGAGTTAAATGCAAACTTTATAAATGAAAATTTACCACTACATCAGCAAAAGCATAAATTCACGTTACACAACAAATATCATAAAAACACTTAAAGAATGGATTCCTTATAATATTTAAAGATGAATCTATCCATATTAAACTTGACCTTATCCATGGAAGCGAATTAATAGCCAAAGGTGTAGCAGTAACTTTAGGTAGGTTCCAGCACTCTCCAAGATGCTGGCCCGATCCACATTCATGAAGATGCCTCTTGTGGAGCCATCTGATTAAACTTCTGCATACGTTGTTCCAAAAAGAAAAGTCAGTCAAAGAAAATTCAACATAAACTAAGTAAAGGCACTCCAAGAGCTTAATTGTCTTCCAATAAGCATCCAAAAGAGGGTATTAAGCTCTTCATTTTCTTTATGGAAATTTGATTAATAAAAGTGATATTTTTGAAGCAAGGGAGCAAATTATTTATTCTCAAAGTCTTCTAAGCACTTGAGATGTTCTACAAGTTTCATATATTTATCATTTGACTCATTTAATTCCTCGCACGGTCTTTCTCCCTCTCTGTTAAATCTTAAAATTTCATTCGTATTTTTATCTAGTAAAACATCAAAGTAGTTCTTATTTTCTTCCAATACTACTAATTAAAATAATATTTAAGACTCGATAAGAGTAATTTAGAACAAGTAAATACAATTTGAAAAGTGGTTTATCTAAGGAGGAGTTATTTAGAGCCATCCTAATGTAAGATGACGACCGACCAAACTTGTCTAGGCCAGATAAAGTAGCACCGCTAGATGGAATTTTAATGGGTGGAATATCTCTGACTACATGGTCAGCATTTAGAGAATGGAAATCAGTAGCATGATCCAACTCATGGGTAGCACTTTGTTCACCTAGACCATTGTTTCCTAAATCATCATCCTTATCTTTTCTTGATGAGTCATCTTTAGCACTGTCTTTGGCCATATCAGCTTCATCACTGTCATCATCGTCATCATCGCTATCAGATTCTTCTCCCTCTCTTCTTTTTCTAACTCATCGTCATTAGATGAAAGGTCACCAAGAGTTATGTGTTTTTTAGGAATATTGGGGTCATCATCACCTAACTTATATAAGTCTCCAAGCACCCATCAAAGATGATGTCGAACTTCTTCTTATAGTAAATCCTCGTAAATCGGAAAGAAGGAAAATCAAAATCTAGCCATCAGTCAACATTGTCCTTGTAATAAAGATACTTTGAATTTTTATCTTTCCAAAGGGGAAATTTATGCAAGAAGAAAGAAAATTTGGTCTTAACATCACGTAAAGAAGCATTTTATTTCTTGAGTAGAGCATTTTCCATGATTAATTTCTTTTCTAGAACATGCATCTTAGCTAAACTCTCTTTTAGATTAGAGGCCTCAGGCTGAGCTTTCTTCGTTTCATCATGAGATGATGAAAGTTTATTTCGAGAGTTCTTAGTTTCTCCTCCAAATCATTAGTTTTCTTCTTTTCAAGTCCAACAAAGATGAAATTTGTGAATTCTCTACGGGTAAAGATTCGTTGTCAGACTAGAGGTTTTTAATCTTGTCTTTTAGGGTTTTTATCATCTTAGACAAGGAAGAATTTTACTCCTACGACATTATCACAACCGAGAAGAAGTTGAAGAGGATTGTTGGAGAAAGGATAAAAAATTTCGACCTAAAAAACGCAAATGTTAAAACCAAATTAGACATTGATTTGACATGTTAAGAAAAATATAAAACATACAAGAACATGTTATTATAAAAGATGAACGAGTGTATCCTTTGAAAAAGAAACAAGGGGTCTGGTTATCCCCAAGGAAGAAACAATAGGAGAGTAAAGGATATGTGCCAATAATTGTTCAAAATTTTAAGGGACAAAATCTCCTGCACTAGGACTCGACAGGGAAACATTACGAAGAAGTAGAGAATAGTGGCCCAATTGTTAATGCAAGAAAGCTAAAGAGTCTTTTAGAAGGAACTTGTAACATTGATAGCCAGGCTTTGAAGAGGAAGAGTGGCAGGAATAGTGGTTGTAACAACATCAGCAGCATAAACAAGAATCATTGTTGAAGTGGTTGTCTTCTCTTGGGTTTTTGAAAAAGGGCTCAGAAGAGATCTTTAGGCCGTTAGAATCCTTACGCTTCGGAGACTTATACACTTAAAAAGTGTCACCCATCATGGTAGTAAGAGATGAAGGACCTGTTTTGGAAGAAGAGGGTAGACGTGGCATACCAGAAGCTCTTAAGGAGGACGGAAGGTTTGAACTCGACGATAATAAAGCGAGTCAACTAAGCTACCATCAAAAATAATAGTAATGTTAATAGTTCAAAAAAGTAAAAGATAATCTATAACGACAATAATTTTAGTCATTTAAATTTGTAATATTTAATTGATTTTAAATATTAAATAGTTAATTTTGTAAGTTAAACAACATATATTTCCAATTTAGCGATTTATTTGGTAATTGAGTTGTTAAATTGAGTATTTGGAATTGTTAAAATTAATAATTGAATCTTGGATATAATTTGTATAAGGATGATTCAAAGCTTATTTCAATTCTACTAAATAAGAATGGTAATAATAAACTTTTAATTTAGATATAAAAATAATTTATTTGGTTTTATAATAATTCATTTTAAATTAACGTGTGAAAATAGCCTTCCAGAGGACTGCCTCAGAATTGGATGAAACCTATTTCATTGGATCCGTAATAGTAAATTATAGTATGCTGTTGAATTTCACGGCGATCGGACGTATCGTTTGGTCGTGCGAGCTCGAAACGCGTAAAACTAATTAAAGGAATTTAAATTAATATAATTCAATTTTGAAAAGTTTACTACTTTCTACGACGGAATTGGCTTCCGGTACTAGTTTCATTGCGTTTGGAATAGAATTATAACATATAGAATGCTTGGCTGCATGTTTCGTTCGGAGGTCGAAAATTTTAACGTGTGTATAATGCTTTGAAATTTTTCTATATGAGGACATTAACTTTCTTCATTTGCAAACCTAGCCTTAATTGGCTTCAACAGCCATTAAAACAATAGCTCCATCCAACGTTCCATAATCAAGGTGCCACTCCGCCAACTTTCAACCCTCAACTTCTAAATGAAAAACGTCAACAACGTCAAGATGAAGGCAATCAACAGCTGAGATAGAGTTCGGTGTAGCATGGAGGCCAAAAATCACCTCCAACCATTAGTAGGTATTTGGGTTCTGCTTGGATTGTTCATCAAGGCTAGGGTGTTCTCGTGGGTGGCGTTAGCGTTGGTAAGGGCGAGCGATGCGCGATGGCAAAGGGCGCGATGAACGCAATGGTGGTGCGGCAAACGTGGAGGCACGGTCGAAGTTTTATTAGCCTGGAAAATGAACGAGAGTTTGAGAGGAAAAGGGTCATTAATTTTAAAAGTTTATTAATTAAAAGTTAGTTACAATTTAATTATTTTAGTTGTTCATTAATTTATAACTTTTCCATACGAGGTCCAAATTGAACGTGACAAGTTGCGTTGCGATCCTATCGATGTATACTACGATATGGAGTTGGATTAGATGGGTTCAGAGCTAGTAGGAATTTGGATTAAAATTGAATGCATGTTCAATTTTAATTTTCCCCGGAGCACTTTGACGACTTCTGGAGCCAAAGTGAGTTAACTCACTAATCTGGCCCACTTATACTTTTATATAAGAGTTGATAATTTATTTATTGATTGCTTATTGATGGTTGGGATGATTTACTATTTTATTAGTTGGTTTGGATATGTTACCTCCCCTAAAGGGGATGAGACCATATTACATTCCCGTGTAAGAGCGTATGACCCTTTGTATATGATCCCGCCTCGAAGCGGTTGATTTATGTATTTATGATTATATATTGTATGTGATGTAGGGGTACAGGTTTGAAGAATCCAACTGAATCCCCTACACTGTTGATTTTATTTTTTCATATATCTTGATTGATATATTGGATGCCATATTTAATAACATGGATGATTTTTCCCTATCGAGTGCCATAGTAGCACTAGGCCATATTTTGAGTAATCTATAAAATGAATATTTAGTATTTAAAGGGATTTTATATGATTTCGAAAATTTATATGTTTTAATAATTATTTTTGAATTATCAAAAAAGGGAATTTATTATAAATAAACTAAAAGGTATGATTTTTGGATATTATAAGTTAAGAGTTTTATGAAATATTTTAAATAGAGATTTATGAACTATATAATAATGATTTTTAAATTCTTAAAAATAAGTCTGTCTTTTATAATAAAGGAATACGGTTTCAAAAAGAAGATAGTAATATTTTGGTGTAAATGCTTATTAATCACTTTATGTAAAGTACAAAGTATACATAACATACATATATTATGGCTAAATTATAAAGGTTGAAATTTAAAAATGTAATAAATTATAAATGTGACATTTTACAAACAAGGTAAAGATTTGTAAACTCGTATTTTGTTAATAAAGGGATAGATTTATAAACAGTGTTCATAAATAAAGGGAAACTTTTATCATTGGACAAATTGCGTAAAGAAATCACAATTGTGGATTTATAATAAGATGTACGATGTTGTATTCGAAAAATAGTTGATTCCATTTTGGAAATTGACTTTAAGGATAGATTTGGAGATGTTAAACAATATGTTGTGAAGTAAAAGGAGATTTATAAATATAACTTTGTAAATATGGAAATGATTATGCTGAAATTTAAGTACGGATTTTTATCAAGGAAGTATATTATGTTTTAAAGGTTGTTTACTTATATTAATATTGTTTTAAATTTCTTTATCAATATTTTAATATTTTGAAAAGTTAATTATTTAAATTTTTAATGTGGTTTGAAATTAATCATAATTATTTATCAACAAAGTTTTGGAAATTAATTATTATTTTAAATAATGTTAAAGATGAATTATTATCGTTTTATTAAGAATGTTTTGAAATGATTATTTACTACTTTTAAGATGTTTTGAAGTTAATCACTATTTATTTATACTGTTTATTATTATATAATAGTGTTTTAAAGTAAATGATTAGAATTTATTTATAAATATTTTTGAGATTTATATATAAGGTTTATAACTAGATATGGGTTTTATAAGAGGAATCTTATAACATGGTTTGGAAAAACTTAAAGGAAGATTAGTTAAAGGGTAAAAGAGCTTTATAAATGGTTTTATATATTTATAAAAGAATTGGAAATGGGTTTATAGATTTATAAAAGCAGTTTATAAATGGTTTTATGGGTTTATAAAGTGTTTATAAATGATTTTAGGAATGTATAAAAGGGAGTTTTATAAATGATTTCAGAGATGAATGATTGGGGTTATAAACGGGTTTAGAGATTAAGGAATTTATAAATTGCTCTAGAATTTTGTGAAAAGGAAGCCTTCCTCCATTCTGTGAATATACTTATACCGTTGAGATAAGTATATAGATATTTTTCCATGCATCGAAAATATAGTAATTTGTGGGTATATCTTTGTAAAGTTATTTTTATACATGTAGTTTACAAAAGTGATTTCAATTAATGTATGGATTATTTAAAAGGCTAGTGGTTGTTTATATGCTTAGCTAATGTTGGTTTTTCCCTGTGGAATTAAATCCCTGATTTAAATATTGTTTATTCGATAGTTAAATAACTAGTTATCAAATTTGTACCCAAAAAGTAACTTTGAAAATATCTAGGAGAAACACGTGTGTTATATGTCACATTCATCTCCGATGATGCTGTACTGTGTGCATAAATCTCATTTTGTTCTTCTAGGACAAAAAACAAAGAAATCCACCCACTAACGGTTAGGAAGTGATCTCCGCTTTTATCTTTGACTATTTATTTCCTAAAGAACTAGAATTGAGTTGGAAATTATCTAATGTTATTTCAAAGAGACCAGGATGGGGTATGTTATCCGAAAATATCACTTCGAACCAGCATAAGCATTTCAAATTGGAATATCTTGAAGATAATCGAAAAGGAGCTTTTGAAGTGCAAGGGCTATTTGCTACTAATCATGGGGATGATTCTAAAATGGATGTAGGAGAATTGGTGCCTTCAGTTTCGTTCAGTCCCAAAAACAAACTTGTATGGATGAAAGCTGGTATCGCATTGTTGCTTGGAAGGCAGTATTAGTATTCCAAGTGGGAAGTGCAATATAAAGCTAAAACGTAATCTTAAGCCCCATCAACAGGAAAATGACAAAAATCGGGCAAGTAGCTAGGCCACGTGGGTAGCTCCCATCAAGGTTTGGTCATTCCAAATCTAGATCGATTACTATCTGCTTAGTATGCTTCGCGGCCCATTAGCGAAAGGGGTGATCATATTCGGTACTACTAGTCAAGTGATAGGCCAGTCCTATATGGCAGAGGTATAAGATGTTCTTGTCAGACCTTGGTGCATTTTATCTAGAGATGCACCATCTGAAGGTAGTTCCTTACCTTGTCATAGTATGGAATCCAATCTCCAATACGTGCCTTTTCGGTTTTGAATGTAGAATCTAATATGCTAGAATTTAATTAGTATAACAATTTCGGCTACGATTATTAAGTATTTGTAATACTCTAGATACTATTATAATGACAATGGATTTTCTATATAAATTGTTTTGGTTATCGTAAGGTAAAAACCCGTCCGTGTTTATGTGCGATGTGGCGGTGTGGTCATACGAGATACCTTTGGTTTGAGAGGTTTTTGGATAAACTTAAATTTCAACCTAGGGTGTTTTCTCATGCTTGTCTACCAAAGTGACTCGAGTATTATTTTATTATAATGCTTGGGTTAGACCGAGCATATTTGTAGATTTCTTTGGTTGCATTGGAGCTTAGGAGATGAGTTGGAGGTCTTCAAATCGTATTCATGTATATGTTTATTTTCCGCTGCTTTGTTATTGAAATCATTAGCATTTATGAGGACATGTTGTTATAACTGTCCAGGTTGATGGTTGTGACTTTTTATTGTACTCTGATTGATGTATGCATATAACAGTTTCTCTTTTGTAAAGATCATTGATATTATATTATATATTATTCCGCTGCGATTGTGAGATTATGTGTTATTTTCATTTTCTTCTTCTCTTCTTCTTCTTTTCTTCTCTCTTGTTTCTTCCCCATAACTATATGTCTTTCCATTCAATTTGGGTTGGACATGCGTGGTTTATTTTCAGCTTGAATTGTGTGGATTTGCAGGTCGTTACACTTGGTTTCAGAGTGCAAGGTTAAGCGAAAACCTTTGGTGGGGCACCTCATTAAGAGAAAAGATAATGGAATATCTTATTATGATTTTTGAGTGTATTATATATATGAGAGCATATTTGATAGCGATGATAAAGATGTTTTATATTGTGTCTGAAAAACCCCCACACCCCTTAGTATACCCAAAATGGACACACTAAAGGATATGGTGCGTTATAGGTATAGCTAAAAACTTTACAGAGACTAATATTCACAAGACAAATAAAAAAACAGCGGAAACATTTAAATAGCTACTCATTTAAAAATTAAACTTCATAAATAAGTCACAAAACCAAGTATATCTCAAAATACCAAATGCACATGTCTTATGAAAAATACCATCTCAATCACAAAATCAAAGTACATAAAATCATAAAATCACTCCTCTCATCAAGTACCAGTACATCCCAAAATTCAAATGAAAAAAAGCTGAAAAAGAAGAAGAAGAATACATGCAGAATCTCTAAGAATATATCCCCAAGAAAGCTGAAATCTACTATCCCTGCCTTTGCTGGCCTAAGGGGGGAAAGGGGGAAAATAGAGGAGTGGGTCAGACTAAAAGTCTGGTGAGTGGGAGTAAATGCTAGTATTTTTAAGCAAGGTAAAGATAATAGACTTGGAAATAGTTCTAGTATGAAAGGAAATAAAGAGAAAGATAAAGCTGGAATAAAATACTATTTAACTATTTGTTTTGCTTAGATAGTTTTGAATGGATTGTTTGCACTTTTCTAAAACTGCTTTGATTAGGCTGAAATCTCAATCCTAGTTTAGTTAGGCAGAAATCCTAGTTCTACCCTTTTGATCGGCCTTCTATCTCTGTTGTGCCACTGTGAGCTAGTCCCATCCTGTGGGTCCCACAACAAAAAGACACATGTTTAGTGCTTTGGAACTCAATAGCGACTTATATCCCTACTCTGAGGCCGCATGTCGGCCACCGTCGGCTCGCACTATCCGTTGCTCCATCTTTTGACCTTTTATGTACCTACTTCAGCATAAGCGTGTCCAGCCTCACCTGATATGTTGTGAGACCATCAGTCCTAGTCTGATAAGGTCCTTCCCACTCTCACCTAAGTGTTTTGTGAGACCATCAGTCCAAGCCTCAAAGAGAAATGCTGCCGGATACGGGTTCCAACAAACAAAATCTAGTTGCGCCCCTTACCTAAATCCCCTGATTTGAGCTTCTACCTATTGACCACTTGTTTACCATTACTTTAGCATAAGCGTGTCCCAGCCTAACCTAATCTATTGTGAGATTATCAGTTCCTGACTGAAGGGGAATGCTGCCAGTATGGGTCCTACTTCTATCTTTGCTTATTAACTTAGTGCAAGTTTTATAATAAGCCTCTTCTACTATTTATGCTCTGTTTGCTTATTAACTTAATCTATGTCTTAAAATAAGCATCTTTTGTTATCTTTGCTATACTTGCTTATTGACTTAATTATAATTTTTAAATTAAGCCTTTTTTGTTATCTCTAATTATAACCTGTGTGTTATAATTTTGCTTATTAACTTAACCCATGGTCTAAGTTTTAAAAATAAGCTTCTTCTTTTATTTCTTCCATTTTTTCTTTTTTAGTTATAATTACATGTTATAATTATGCTTGCAAATATCTTATATTTGCCTATTTTAGTCTATGTCCAAGTTATTACAGTTCTTCTTACTTTACATCAAATTTCTATAAATTTAGTGTTCTTATATTTAAGTCCATATTAGCAAATTATTCTTTTTTATTTATTCTATTCGTGTAAAAAGAAATAAAAACGAAATAAACATTTACAGACTAAATTTCAGCTCAAAAGGAATAGATGTAAGTAACAATAAATGACTGTAAATAATTGGGAAAACCGTAATAACAATAAATAATTGCAAGTAACTGAAATAAAATATCTAAGAGAAAATAAACTGGAAAGCTAGTCTAAAATTTAAAAAAAAAACAGTAAATAAACTTGCATAAAGGTTATCCCAAAATTATAGAAAAATTACAACTATTGTAAACCTTATTATTTTAAATTACTTAAAAATATAAAATAATTACTAAGCACTCACCTGTGGTCCTTAGCTCTTTTCCTTGGCCTTCCTATATACACTTCTAGGTTATAAAATATTTTAATTAAAAAGATCTTCTCCTTAGAAAATTATTCTATTTAGGGTCCAGCCTCATGCAATGAACCCAGATGGAGAAAATCTAAGTGAGAAAAATAACTAGGTCTAGGGTCTTATTTATAGTGTCACATGGAGATCTCGAGCCATTGGATTTGAAGATTAAATCCGATGCAACCACGTCATAGGCTCGCTGTGAACCGTCGGATGGAAGCACGAATGCACAGGATCGAGTTAAAATAGAAAAAACACGTCATTCCTTGATCTGGACGAGAGCTCGTCCAAATGCTTTGGCGGGTCGACCCACTTTTCGACCTTCATAGGGTCGACCCAACTATGGGCAAGGTCGACCCTAGGGTCGACCTGACTTATATTATATATTTTTTCTTCGTTTTATTTTTAATTCGTATCTTCTTCGTTCTACCTTGGATTTTGACAATCTATACATGAAAATTGACTAGAAAATTACCACGAATACAATGGTGCAACTCCCATAGCTCAATTATAATAATTTCACAAAGGTATTTTATTATTTAATTAATTTGTTAATTAATTACTATGGCTTAAATTTTGAGGGTTGTTGCATTCTCCCCTCCTTACGGGATTTCGTCCCCGAAATCTCCAATGACAGAAGAATGAAATAAATATTTTCATCCAAGTTCTACAACCAACTACACAACCATCATCCATCACATCCATTGTCCTTATGTTTTTCTAATGCAATTCATGATATATACGCAAATAGTATAGTGTCAATGTCCCTAATTAATACAAAAGATTAGGCGGTCTATTGATTCAGTCGACCTATTTTTTATGCAATCATGCACGTGCTATGTATCCAAATGAATGCAAATTTCCTAATGATAACCAATAGTTCTATATGCATGCTACAATCATCATCCAAATGCAATAATCATATGATAATCATCCATTTATAGCAACTATGGAACAAATATGCAAATGCACACGCATCCATATGCATATGCATTAGTGACCTAGTTAGGTCGATCCCTAAGAGATAATAGTGTCTAGTGTATATATGTGCATCCATTAACATCCACTAGCAAACACTTGCAACCACTAGCGTCCAACATACATGACATGTTTTAGTAACATGTTTACATTCAGTCCTACCATGCATAGGTTAAGTCCTAAGATCTATCCTCCCAAAGGATAATAAAGGAAATAACCTATTCAAAATTAAACATGGAAACAGAAAATTCAAAATTTATTATCAAAGAGATGTGGATAAGACGTACGTATTCTCTCCTAATCAAATCAATCTTCTTCGAAGTCTCTTTAACCATGTTAGGGCCAAGTAGCAATCTCTCTGTAGATTCTAACCAACATGAAATTGACTTGTACTGTCTTCCATAAAGAGCATCGAAAGATGCCATTCCAATGCTAGCTTAAAAGCTATTATTATATGCGAATTCCATTGAAGGGAGATGCTGCCTCCAAGTTCCTCCAAAATCAAGAATGCACATCCTCAACCACATGTGTCTTACTATCTTACTAATATTAACTTACCATTCTTCCATAGTCTACACACCTGAAGCAACATTCCTAGGTTCTCACTAGTGTCCTTTACACTTTACGGAAACTTCTATTATTACTTCTGAGAGTAATCACCGCTATCTTCTACATAACCTTACACTTTTTTCGTCACGCCTAGAAAATGATTCCTATCTACTCCACATTTAATAGTTTTGTTTTATCATTTCATTTCAAAAACTAAAGCTTCTAAATTTTTAAAACATCAAGTTCCAAAAATTTTGCCTTTAAAAGTGTTATTTTCAAGTCTCTATTAAATTCAAAGGTACTGGGTACTTAACATTTTATCTTTCTAGACTTGCATCCTTGCAGTTTTTTGAATTTACATTATTTCCCAAAACTAGAGGGGTAAATTTACAAATTCTAAGTTCAAAACTTATTCCTCTTTTTCTTTTAACCTTTGTTGCTTTCCATAAAAATTGAGATTTTTAAATTTAACTATTACTAAGTTTTTCGCTTCCAAAAACTTATTTACTTTTTCACCAAACCATTTTTCTTTAAGATATCTTTAAAATGTCCTTACATGTTTTCAAAACATCTACTTTTCATAGATTTTCAATTTTGAAAAAATTGGAGTAGATAAGAACAATTATTTTATTAAAAACCTCTTTACTTTCCAATTACCTAACCTTGGAGTAGTTTCTAATTTACTACAAATTGAGACTTTTTACAAAGGCTCTCTATAATATCTTTCCTAACTAACAATGTCTCTAATTATTACACTTCTTATTGCATCTAATGGTTTTATGCCTCAATATATTGGAACTACTTTTGTAACAACCCGAAATTGGACCCGTAATAATTAATTAAATAATAAATTAACTTTGTGAAATTATCAGAATTGAGCCACAAGATTGCACCATTGTGTCCGTGGTAATTCTCTGGTCAATTTTCATACATAGAACGTCAGAATCCAAGCAAAAATGAATGAGATATGAATTAAACAAAATAAACAAAAAATATATATATAGGCTAGGTCGACCGGTCGGTCGATCTGGGCACAAAGGCAGTCGACCTCTCGGTTGACCCGCCTTGTTTTTTAGCGCACGAACGAACGTTCATCCGTTCGAATGTTAGTGACATATTTTGCATTCTTCAACTCGATCTGACCTTCCATTTCCGCATCCGATGGCCCCTATTCAGCCTATAACGTGGTTGCATCCTATTCAATCCCTAAATCCAATGGTCTGAGATCCACTTCTACCTCTATAAATAGAACCCTAGGCCAAAAAAAAATTTCTCGTTCTATGATTTTCTCCAATTGGGTTCACCCATTTAGGAAGGACCTTAATAGGAATAAGTTTTCAAGGAGGAAATCGTTTCAAATAAAAATATTTAACAAACCTAAGTGGATCCGTGAAAGGCCTAAAGGGTTGAGCTAAGGACAAGAGGTGAGTGATTGTAATTATTTTAAATTTCTTTAAGTGATTTAAAATAATAGGTGTGACGCCCCACCTCTATACCCACACTAGACAAGAACACTACTATGTAATGCTGTCGACTAGCACGGAGGATAAGGCTATGGAGGAGCAACCATCCATGTAATTTCTTTGTGCGAGCACCGATATGTCAGATAGTATAACATGCATTTCATTAAAGGAGGAAATCCGACATACCGATACAAACTCAAAGCTATCACACAATGGCTATATATAACCTTCGGAAGCAGATATAAAAACAAACATAACACAAATCAGTCACAGACATCCATATCACAAAGGCGGAAAAAGATATGAATATATAACACATAAAAGTGTACAATAGAGTAGTGGCCAGAAAGATCCACACTAACACAAAAGAATAGCAATAAGTGCTATACAAAAGAATAAGTATACATCATTGAGTCTATATCTCAAATGTATACAACAAAAACTACTAATCTAAGTAGTTAGCCAAAAGTCAGTGTAATAAATCCCTGGGGAGAAGTCAAGCAGAAGCACCTGTAACATCTCGGTCTGACCCGAGTATTATTTAATAAGAAAATAATAAACGGATCAGTCTAGCTATAAATATCAGATGAAATGATATAGAATAAGAGATATGGTATGAGCATAAAATAACCATAATGACATACTATGATAAGTATGTAAATGAAGATCAGCAAGAGATTAATCAATATCACAAGAATCTTCTCAAAGATTCAAATTCACCAAAAAGGTAATGACACACAAATTCACCAATGCACAAAAATTGATAAAACTTATCAATGGAAATCATGAAAATTGGTGAAGCACAAATTCTAGAAATCTACACAAGAAATCCAGAAATCACAAAAAGGGGGAGGCCTATCACAAAATGGGAGTATGAAAACTCACCAACACGTGTATCACAAAACGAGACGCTATCTCATGGTAGCTAACCATTAATTTTGAGCCGAGGCTCCACAAGAATGGCCCGAAGACCGTGGGGCGCTACCCCACATATGTGAGTCGAAACATCACACAAACGGGGTTTAGTCTCACTCATAGACAAAGATACATCGTACAATTGCTAGTCTAAATCACAAAAATGATCGTCATTGATCATAAAGAAGTGTCAATTACACTAAGCTAGTAAATATATGAGTTTAGCTTTTTCCATAACCACTTGCTTAACTTAAATATTTACGAACAAACTGTAGATCTTCACTAGAAAATTGTCACAAGAGGTTCAATCGAACAAGTCCAAGAATTAACCGACGAAGCAAACGCAAGCGTTTCATACCACTTGTTTTACTAAGCCGTTTAATTAGATTTCTCATCCGAGTGAGGTAAAGGCTTGTATATACTAATAGATTGGAAAACGTTTTAGGAAAAGAGCTTTGTAATAAAATAGTTTTTGATATTTACTACTAATATTGGAACCTTTATATTTTTAAAGGGACAAATCACAAAAATGATTGTAGAAACAATCAGTCGTAAAAATTCACATTCGAAGACGTGAATGAAATCCAAGGAAATCAGCTCAAAATGCATCAATGTGGAAGTTCCCCTGCGACATAACAAAATTCAACACAGGAATTAGGCGCGACCAAGATGGTGCGACCTAACACGGCCGAGCTAAAGATGCAATGGAACGACCTACAGGTCAAGCGACCTAAGGTAAGACAGGTCGAGCGACCTATTGGAAACGAGGTCATGCGACCTAATGGAAGTGAGGCCAAGTGACATGAGCGAGCGACCTAAGGGTTGAGCGAGCTAACGTCTCAAACAAGGCCGAGCGACCTAACGAGTCACGACCTACTAGAACGAGCTTGCATAGCCGAGCGACCCAAGGTGAAGCGACCTAGAGGCCAGCGACCTAAAGTGGAAATGGGGTCAAGCGACCTAACAGATCGTGACCTAATGTGAAAAAGGGCCGAGCGACCTAACCCATCGCGAACGACTTAAGGTCTAACGACCTAAAGGGAAACGACCTAAGGTCTATCGACCTAAGGTGGGTAGGCCGAGCGACTTAGTGGCCGAGCGACCTATCTCGTGGCGAGCTAAACGTAGGCAGAACGACCTAAGGGCTAGCGACCTAATGCATGGCCGAGCTAACGACCTAATACCGAGGTGACTTTTCCACCAGAACGACCTAAGCCCAGAAATTCACTAAGAACACTAAAAATTGGAGTTTTTCGCCAATTCGATTCAAACCAAATGCAAATGTACATGCTAAAGTGATAGGAATTCTTTCCCAACAATCCAAGATAGTTATAGACAAGAATGTGAGATAAAAATCTCACCTTTGCACAAAAATCAATGAAGATGAAGCTTGAAAGCAAAGCAAGTATCAACCACAAGCTTGAATCCAATGTCTTCTCTTTGGATTTGGAGTTATATGTTGGATTTGAAGTTGAAACTTAGGCTTGGAGTTTTAATTTCTCATTCCCTCCTCCATTTTTGATGAAGCTTGAATGTAAAAGAAAATAGAATGAAGTTATGAAGAGAAGGAGTGAAGGTTGGGCCTAATAGGCTAAGTCCAAATCAAAGTCCAAAGCGAAAAAGTAATGAAATTCCACTAACTCCAAACATATCAAAGTTTATACTTAAAAAGATTGCAAACGTCATTTCGAACTCATTGGAAGTGGTCTCGAGTCCTAATTTGACCGTTTGCAAAAAGTAGCTTTTCGGACTAAAATCCGACTAACGATAAAATATTTAATTAAAATATTTAAATATTAAATCGATAAATATGTGGGTTGTTACAGACTCCCCTCCTTAAAGAAATTGCGTCCTCGCAATATATAAGATGGAAATAAAAAGTAACAACCATAAAAGCATATTAACACCAAAAGAAATTTGAAATAAGAAGTTCACCTCAGAGAGCATGAGAAAGTAAGTCCGGATGTGTTCGCTCGATGAATTCTCTAGATTCCCAAGAACAATCTTTAGGATTTGAGGACCACTGAACTTTAACAAGCGGAACATCTTTATTTCGAAGGCGCTTGACCTCCGAAGCAATAATACGAATAGGATGTTGCTCATAAGTTAGATTAGGTGAAACTTCAATTTCTTCCACAACACCGGGCTCAAGAATAGAATCGGAATCTCGAAGGCACTTCCGTAATTGAGAAACGTGAAACACGTCATGAATAGCAGAAAATTGAGTCGGTAATAAAAGGCGATAAGCCATGGAACCAATATGTTCGGTGATAGGAAATGGCCCAATATATCGGGGCGCTAACTTTCTCGATCGACTGAAACGTACCACACCCTTCATAGGTGAAACACGAACAAACACAAGATCTCCCACAGAAAATTCTAATTTCCTTCTCCGGTTATCGGCATAGGATTTTTGTCTACTCTGGGCTTCTTTCATCCTATGACGAATAAAGTCAATCTTCTCTGTGGAATCACGAATAAAATCTGGACCTAAAACCAGCCTCTCACCAGCCTCAAGCCAACAAGAAGGAGATCGGCATGGCCTTCCATAGAGTGCCTCGAAAGGTGCCATACCAATACTAGATTAGAAGCTATTATTATAGGAAAACTCAACGAGAGAAATATGATCTTCCCAACTTCCACCAAAATCAAGAACACAAGTACGAAGAAGATCTTCAAGAGTTTGATTCACATGCTCGGTTTGTCCATCGGACTGAGGGTGATAAGCGGTGCTAAAATTAAGCTTCGTTCCCAAAGCTTTTTGAAGACTCTTCCAAACCCACTAGTAAACAATGGATCATGATCACTAACAATAGAAGTAGGAACACCATGCAATTTAACAATTTCTTTGATAAAGAGTTTGGCCAAAAGAGAAACGGTTCGATTAGACCGAACGGGAATAAAATGGGCAGATTTAGTAAGTCTATCGACTATCACCCATAAGCTATCATGACCCGAACGAGAACGGGGAAGGCCATCAATAAAATCCATGGAAATTTGGTCCCACTTCCAGATTGGAATTTCTAAAGGTTGCAATAACCCACCGGGCCTTTGATGTTCGGCCATGACAAGTTGGCAAGTCATGTGATACTTAACAAAGTTAGCAATATCAAATTTCATTCCCTCTCAATAATAAAGTCGTTTCATATCTGCGTACATTTTACTACTACCGGGATGAATGGTAAATTTAAAACGATGAGAATCTTTTAAAATATCTTTACGAAGATCATTAATATTTGGTACGAAAGTCTACCAAATTTTCGAATGCCGCCACGAGAATCAATATCAAAGTCTTTCGAACCTTCAAAATCGATTTTATCCTCAATATTTTGGCCAAGAAGAGCCAATTTGGGATCTAGCCTTTGAGCTTCAAGAATGCGGTCTAAAAGAGAAGGATGAGCCTCAAGGCAACATAAAACAAGAGTTGAACATAAATCGGAAATATGATCTCGAATTTCACAAGTGGATAAAACCTCGAGCTCCATTCGGATATCATCATGGAAACAACCGCCTATTGCTTGCGACTAAGTGTATCGACAACTCGATTTCCCTTTCCGGGAGTATAAAGGATATCAAGATCATAAGGTGCTAGGAACTCGAGCCAACGTTGTTGACGCAAATTAAGTTCCTTTTGAGAGAATAAATACTTCAAGGACTTATGATCGGTATAAAGAACGAATTTCTCTCCTAAAAGATAGTGACGCCAAATCCGAAGAGCGAAAACAATAGCTGCGAGTTCTAAATCATGAGTGACATATCTAGTCTCGGCTGGCTTTAATTGCCTGAAAGCATAAGCAATAACACGTTCTTTTTGCGTAAGAACGGCACCCAAACCAACGCGACTAGCATCGGTATAAACAATAAAATCTTGGTTTCCATCGAGAATCACAAGAATAGGAGCATCGGAAAGGAGTTCTTTCAATTTCTGAAAAGAAGTTTCACATTTGTCTGACCAGATGTATTTAACGCCCTTCTTGGTTAAGCCAGTAAGAGGCACGGCAATTTTAGAAAAGTCTTTTATGAAACGGCGGTAATATGCTGCCAATCCACGAAAGCTACGGATTTCCGTTACACTCTCCGGTCTCTTCCAATTTTGAATCGCTTCGATCTTCGAAGGATCCACTGATATTCCGGATTCAGAAATAATATGACCGAGAAACTTCACACGAGATTGCCAAAAGTGGCATTTAGAAAATTTTGCTTTTAATTGATTACTCCTAAGAGTTTCCAACACAATCCGAAGATGGTTTTCATGCTCCTCCTCAGTTTTTGAATACACAAGAATGTCATCAATGAAAATGAAAACAAATTGATCGAGGAAATCTTTGAAAACTCGATTCATGAGGTCAACGAAATAAGCTGGGGCGTTTGTTAAACCAAATGGAATAACAATCCATTCATAAGATCCATATCGAGTACGGAACGATGTCAAAGGAATGTTATCCTCTGCAATACGAAGCTGATGAAAACCGGTAGCTAAGTCTAATTATGAAAAGACTCTAGCACCACTAAGTTGATCGAAAAGATCATCAATCCGAGGTAGATGATATTTATTCTTGATAGTAAGGTCATTAAGCTTGCGGTAGTCAACGCAAAGCCTAAGTGTACCATCGGATTTCTTCACGAAAATTGTCGAAGCTCCCCAAGGCGAGGAACTAGAGCGAATAAATTGCTTCGTCTCCAATTCGGATAATTGTTTGCGCATCTCCTCATTCTCCTTATTGGACATGCGATAAGGAGGACGAGTAATAGGTTGAGCTCCAGGGGTGAGGTTAATTCTGAACTCAATTGCTTGCTTAGGTGGTAGACCTAGAACGGGCTCAAATATGTAGGAAAATTCACGAACGACGTGAATAAGATAAATTATATACTCCTCATCATCATTATCATCATCACGAGGATTTAAAGAATATAAGGATGCAACCAAAGTGGAATCCGAATCTTTAAGAATAATTGAAATCTGCTCTACAGATTGCGGATGTCGGAGATAAATAGTCCGCTCAGGACATAGGATATGAGCTTCATAACGGTTAAGCCAATCCATACCCAAAATCATTCCAAAGCCTAAATAACGCATGACATGCAAATCGGCTAGGAAAGAAAAATCGCACAAAATAATCTCCACATTTTTACAAAGCAAACTAAGAGTTGCGGATCCACCAACCGGATTCGCAATTTTCAAAGAGGTCATTAAACACAAAACATTCAAAGAAAAAGTATCAACGAGTTCTTTTGAAATAAAAGAATGGGATGCACCCGTATCAAAAAGAACTCGAATAGGTTGATCATGAAATATAATAATGCCATCAAGTACAGAATGAGACATACCTTGACCATGAGATGTGTTGCCAGGGGCTTGAGCAACGTTTAACTTTCCCTCTTTCTTGCCCTGAAGTATGGGGAAAACATGTATATAATGATCCAGGCTTTTACAATAGCGACAAGATTTGGGCTTTAAACACTTGTTCGCAAAATGGTCTTTAGAACCACAGTTGTAACATTGCCCACTACTAGGGGAAGAAGTCTTTGCAGCAGGAGTTGCTTGCTTACCCTTTTTGTTGGGATAGGGACCTTTGAATTTGTTTGACCTCTTCTTGTTGTTGAAGTTTGGTTTGGAACCCACCACTTCAACATCACTTTCCATATCCGCCTCTTCAAGACGAAGAGCGATATCAATGAGTTGGTCGAAAGAAACTTCTAATTTTAGAAGTAATGGCTTCTTAAGATTTTTGTTCAAGCCATAAACAAATCTTTGGTTCTTCTTCAATGGGGTGTTGATATATTCAACCCCATATTTGGAAAGCGACTCGAAATATGTGACATAATCAGTCACGAAGGATTCACCTTGAACAAGGTCTATGAAACGACGAGCCAATGTCACTTTCTCAGCTTTTGGTACAAATTTTAACTCGAAGCGTTCCTGGAATTTCTTCCAAGTAAGATCCGCTTCATTAATCTCAGAAATTAGAAGTTCGTACCAGTCCAATGCACTTCCTTGGAGCATACAAGAGGCCACATGAACACGGTGAAGATCAATAAGATCCATGCGAGAAAAGATCCGATCGCACGTTCTCAGCCAAGCCTGAACTTCAATAATGGTTTCAGAACCTTTGAATGGTTTCCCACCCAAATTGATATAATCGTTGCATAAACGTGCAAATCCAGACTTAGGGTGAGTAGACTCCGGATTAGATCCGGCTATTTGAGCATTCCTTACTAGATCAAGAAGTGGTTGAGCAGTCATAAAAACTCCATCTTGGGGAGCGGCACTAGATTGACCAGCGCTGGGACGGCCAGGTCTAACCATTTCTCTTCCTTAAGAAAGAAAGAAGAAAAAGGTTATTCAAAAAATGAATATCAAGCAATCTTGATAGATAAAACAAGGAATCATAAAGAAAACAGGATGAATCGGTTCGAAGACTCGAACTAAATCCTGAAACACGACTCCTAAGGTGGACTTAGGACGATGATTCTTGTTAAGTTATTCTACATTGTTCCGAAGTTTGGCTTTGATACCAAGCTGTGACGCCTCACCTCTATACTCACACTATACAAGAACACTACTATGTAATGCTGTCGACTAGCACGGAGGATAAGGCTGTGGAGGAGCAACCATCCATGTAATTTCTTTGTGCGAGCACCGATATGTCAGATAGTATAACATGCATTTCATTAAAGGAGGAAATCCGACATACTGATACAAACTCAAAGCTATCACACAATGGCTATCTGTAACCTTCGGAAGCAAATATAGAAACAAACATAACACAAATCAGTCACAGACATCCATATCACAAAGGCGAAAAAAGATATGAATATATAACACATAAAAGTGTACAACAGAGTAGTGGCCAGAAAGATCCACACTAACACAAAAGAATAGCAATAAGTGCTATACAAAAGAATAAGTATACATCACTGAGTCTATATCTCAAATGTATACAACAAAAACTACTAATCTAAGTAGTTAGCCAAAAGTCAGTGTAATAAATCCCTGGGGAGAAGTCAAGCAGAAGCACATGTAACATCTCGGTCTGACCCGAGTATTATTTAATAAGAAAATAATAAATGGATCAGTCTAGCTATAAATATCAGATGAAATGATATAGAATAAGAGATATGGTATGAGCGTAAAATAACCATAATGACATACTATGATAAGTATGTAAATGAAGATCAGCAAGAGATTAATCAATATCACAAGAATCTTCTCAAAGATTCAAATTCACCAAAAAGGTAATGACATACAAATTCACCAATGCACAAAAATTGATAAAACTTATCAATGGAAATCATGAAAATTGGTGAATCACAAATTCTAGAAATCTACACAAGAAATCCATAAATCACAAAAAAGGGGAGGCCTATCACAAAACGGGATTATGAAAACTCACCAACACGTGTATCACAAAACGAGACGCTGTCTCACGGTAGCTAACCATTAATTTTGAGCCGAGGCTCCACAAGAATGGCCCGAAGACCAAGGGGCGCTACCCCACATATGTGAGTCGAAAAATCACACAAACAGGGTTTAGTCTCCCTCGTAGACAAAGAGACATCGCACAATTGCTAGTCTAAATCACAAAAATGATTGTCATTGATCATAAAGAAGTGTCAATTACACTAAGCTAGTAAATATATGAGTTTAGCTTTTCCCATAACCACTAGCTTAACTTAAATATTTACGAACAAACTGTAGATCTTCACTAGAAATTGTCACAAGAGGTTCAATCGAACAAGTTCAAGAATTAAGCGACGAAGCAAACACAAGCGTTTCATACCACTTGTTTTACTAAGCCGTTTAATTAGATTTCTCATCTGAGTGAGGTAAAGGCTTGTATATACTAATAGATTGGAAAACGGTTTAGGAAAAGAGCTTTGTAATAAAATAGTTTTGAAATCGCTTTGATGAAAGAGTTTTGATATTTACTACTAGTATTGAAACCTTTATATTTTTAAAGGGACAAATCACAAAAATGATTGTAGAAACAATCAGTAACAAAAATTCACATTCGAAGACGGAATGAAATCCAAGGAAATCAACTCAAAATGCATCAAAGTGGAAGTTCCCCTGCGACATAACAAAATTCAACACAAGAATTAGGCGCGACCAAGATGGTGCGACCTAACACGGCCGAGCTAAAGATGCAATGGAACGACCTACAGGTCAAGCGACCTAAGGTAAGACAGGTCGAGCGACCTAGTGGAAACGAGGTCATGCGACCTAATGGAAGTGAGGCCAAGTGACATGAGCGAGCGACCTAAGGGTTGAGCGAGCTAACGTCTGAAACAAGGCCGAGCGACCTAACGAGTCACGACCTACTTGAACGAGCTTGCATAGCCGAGCGACCCAAGGTGAAGTGACCTAGAGGCCAGCGACCTAAAGTGGAAATGGGGTCAAGCGACCTAACGGATCGCGACCTAATTTGAAAAAGGGCCGAGCGACCTAACCCATGGCGAATGACTTAAGGTCTAACGACCTAAAGGGAAACGACCTAAGGTCTATCGACCTAAGATGGGTAGGCCGAGCGACTTAGTGGCCGAGCGACCTAGCTCGTGGCGAGCTAAACGTAGGCAGAACGACCTAAGGGCTAGTGACCTAATGCATGGCCGAGCTAACGACCTAATACCGAGGTGACTTTTCCACCAGAACGACCTAAGCCCAGAAATTCACCAAGAACACTAAAAATTGGAGTTTTTCGCCAATTCGATTCAAACCAAATGCAAATGTACATGCTAACGTGATAGGAATTCTTTCCCAACAATCCAAGATAGTTATAGACAAGAATGTGAGATAAAAATCTCACCTTTGCACAAAGATCAATGAAGATGAAGCTTGAAAGCAAAGCAAGAATCAACCACAAGCTTGAATCCAATGTCTTCTTTTTGGATTTGGAGTTTGATGTTGGATTTGAAGTTGAAACCTAGGCTTGGAGTTTTAATTTCCCATTCCCTCCTCCATTTTTGATGAAGCTTGAATGTAAAAGAAAATAGAATGAAGTTATGAAGAGGAGTGAAGGTTGGGCCTAATAGGCTAAGTCCAAACCAAAGTCCAAAGCGAAAAAGTAATGAAATTCCACTAACTCCAAACATATCAAAGTGTATACTTAAAAAGATTGCAAACGTCATTTTAAACTCATTGGAAGTGGTCTCGAGTCCTAATTTGACTGTTTGCAAAAAGTAGCTTTTCGGACTAAAATCCGACTAACGATAAAATATTTAATTAAAATATTTAAATATTAAATCGATAAATATGCGGGTTGTCACAATAGGGTTTTCAATAGTTGTAGTTTTACTACGATTTTTGGAGTAACCTTTTTAGTAATTTATTTACAGTTTTTAGAATTATTTTTAGTTAATTTTAGTTTATTTCTAGCTTTTCCATTTATTTACAGTATTTTAATTTATTTACTATTATTTATGCTTTTTTACATCCTTTTCCTACGCTTTGGATTTCCTTTTATTTTCAGTTTTCTTTGATTCCTCCTTCTTCTTTTTCGCTTATAGATTAGAATAGAATTAACACGAAATTTGATTAAATTATAAGAATACTGAAATAACGAAAGATAAGATGTAAATTTTAAAGACTGTAATAAATATGGAATTGGATTGGAATTGAGCCTACTTATGATATAAACATTAGAGTTGGACTAAATTAAAGATATTGACCTGGTTATAACTTACAGTTATAACTAAAAAGTGTAAAAGATGAAAGAAGCTTGTTTTTACACTTAGACCTTGGGTTACGTAATAAGCACAATTATAACGTAGGTTATAATAAGAAACAGAACGGGAAAGATGCTTATTTTAAGACTGAGTATAAGTTAATAAGCAAATATAGAAAGGAAATAGTAGAGGCTTATTTTTTAAAAAAAAAGACTTATACTAAGTTAATAAGGAAAGATAAAGATATGACCCGTACCGACAGCATTCCCCTCATGTTGTTTAGGGTAGATAAGTAGTTAATAATTAAAAAGTAAGATCCATACCGGCAGCATTTCTCTTATGCTGTTTAGGGTTGACAAGTGGTCAATACTAAAAAGAAAAGATCACTACCGGCAGCATTTCTCTTATGCTATTTAGGGTAGATAAGTGGTCAATACTTAAAAGAAAAGATCCGTACCGGCAGCATTTCCCTTATGTTGTTTAGGGCAAATAAGTAGTCAATACTTAAAAGAAAAGATCCATACCGGCGGAATTTTCCTTATGCTGTTTAAGATAGATAAGTGGTTAATACTTAAAAGAAAAGATCCGTACCGGCAGCATTTTCCTTATGCTGATTAGGGTAGATAAGTGGTCAATACTTAAAAGGAAAGATCCGTACAGGCAGGATTTCCCTAGGACACACTTATGCTATTTAGGGTTGATAAGAGGTCAATAATCAAAAGACTAAATCATGGGGATTTGAATAAAGGACGCAACTAGATTTTGTTTGACGAGGACCAGTACCAAAATCATTCCCTATTTTCTATAGACACGGTGTCTCACAATAGCCTGAAGTGAGATGAGGGCACACTTATGCTATCTGGGGTAAATAAAAGGTCAAAAGAGGGAGCAATAGATAGTGTGAACAAACATTGACTGAGCGTGCGACATCGATTAGGGGAGATAAGTCGCTATTAAGTTCCAAGCGCTTAGTAAGTGTGTCTTTCGTAGACACAAGTGCATTATGTGTAGGGAGCTATAGCGTCTAGTCCACAGTAAGTGCTATGGAGTAGCAAGCCGATCAAAGAGTAAAATTAGGATTTCAGCCTAATTAAAATAGGATTAGAAATTCAGCCTAGTCAAGCAGCTATCAAAGATAAGTGCAAATAATCAAAGTTGATCTATCTTATCAATTAATAGTTTAATCGTATTTTCTAATTTATCTCTTTCAAATTTTCTTTGTTTCCTTTTGTACATACTAGAAATATTGAAGAGTCTATTACTTTTACTTTGCTTAAAGATTCTAGTAGTTACTATCATTCACCAAACTTTTAGTCTGACCCACTCCTCTATTTTCCTCTCCCCCCAGGCAATCAAGGAAGACGGCAGTAGATTGCAGTTGCTCGAAGGTTTCTTCGAAAAGATTCTGCTATGTATTTTCCTACTTTTATTTTCGTTTTTCTTTATTTGTACTAGCACTTGAGAGAGATATTTATACTCTGATTTTTATTGAGACTACAAGTTTCAATTTCATGAGACATATTGGGTTTTGAGACACGTGTGTTGTATTTTTTAGTTGAATTATTTGGTTTATGAACTAATTATGAAGTTTTTGTTTTGAATAAGTTATTATTTTAGTTTCCACCATTTTTACCTACTTTTGTCTTGTGAATCTTAGTCTCTGTTAGTTTCTGTTATGCCTACAATGCACCATACCTTTTAATGTGTCCTTTTGGGTATGTTAAGGGATGTAGGGTGTTTCACTTGGTATCAGAGGCTAAGGTTACAGGATTCCTAATTTTTTTAAAAGTAAAGTATTTTTCAAAATAACTGGTTTTATTAGTACTTTTTAGAAAAGAAGCTCTTTAATTTAGAATTAGTTTTCAAATAATAAAGAGTTTTTTTAAAAAAATCCTCTCAAAGTCCAGTTCAAACTCCATTCGATTTTGGAATATCACACTCTTCCATCTCTAGTTGTTTGTACTTAGACATCTCTTTAGTAGTAGACCCCATTTTGTTTCAACCCTATAGGAGGATCGGCACATTTATCTATGGTCTGTTGGGGTTTGAAATTTTTTATACTAGGCGTAGAGTTTGGTCGTGACGCCTGTATACTAAGATTTTTAGGGTATGGGATGGTTTTGGGGATGGATTGATTATCCACTTATGGTATGATATTAGACTGCAAGAAGGGAGTCATTAGATTAGGGACATGTAGCGGACAAACTCTCGAGGTTTCTTGTGACCCATAGGGGTCAGTCATGTCGAGCTTTCTTTATTCCCTTGATTTATCACTATGAGAATAATATTATGTTCCAATCATTAAAGTTTCCCTGACATTTTGAGGAGGTTCTTTGTACCCTTCGCATTCATCGATTGAAGGCAAAATTCTTCAAGTGTCATTTTTGGAGTAAGGAAGTCCGTTTTTTGGGGCACAGAGAAGGTCAACTCATGGAAAGAATTTGAGAAACGGTTTTGTACATTTAGATTCAGATAAATGGATTTAACGGGAATGCATTGGAATAAATATGAGCATAAAAGAGGAATATGAGAAAACGACTTAGTAAGAAAATGATATTTCCAAGATTTAGGAAGGGTACTCCTAGGGTAGTAAGAAGAAAATCCACTTTATGCCTAGCCCAATAAAATGAAATAGTTAGAATTGAAAAATATAATTGTCAACATTTTTGAAGAAGTAAATATGAGATTTTTGAAGAATGCTATGAAATTTAAGTTGGTTTTTATATAATGAAAAATTGGAATTCTTTTCGAAGAATTATGGAGTATATATATAACTCACTAGTTTCATTGTAAGTAAACAAATATTTCAAACATAAAAACCTAGAGTGATCAAGTATCGAAAACGTAGATTACAACTTTTATTGCTGTAGTAAATGTTCTCGTGAAAAACAAGTGAAGCATAGGCTATAGCACTATTGTTATAGTAAGCAACTCCCAAGATAAATATTTTTACATAGGTATATGAGATTTATTGGTATTTATTTAATTGAATTCATACACAGAATTTTTGGGTTGTAGTAACGGTGTTTTACGCAACATCTGTTTTAAAGCCAAATAAAAATGAATTTTAAAAAGATAATTTCTAAGAGTAAAAATAAAAGTGATTTGTCAAGTAAACTTATTATAAGGAAATGTTTTTGGTTATGGATATAATAAAGCAATTTTGGAGGTAAGTTTTTCTAAAAAGAAAAGAGTAAGTTAGATATTAGAAGATGTCTATCATAAGTGAATGTAAATTAAACATAATTTAATCTATTGGAATGAAAAAAAGTAATGGCATAATTTTCTATGAAACCAATAAAAATGTTTTGTGCAAGTTACAAGGAATACATGAAAGATACAAGGTATGAGAAGTAACATATTTTGTATAGCCTGTTTCGAAAAGTATAAAATAAGTTCCATGTAGTTTCACCTAAACATGAAGTCCTCTTTTAAAAAGTTCATAGAAGATTTTAGCGTTGATAATTTCTCATAGGAGAAAGTAGTTCCTATACATTAAGGTATGAGACGATTAGGTATAATGAAAAGATGTTTTGAAAACACATAAGGTTATTTTAAAGATATTCTAAAAGAAAGTAGTTTGGTGGAAAAGTAAATAAGTGTATGGAAAACTAAATAAAAGTAAAATTTGAAAATTCAATTTTTTATAGAAAACTAAAAAGGTCTTTAAAAAAACAAGGAATATATTTTGGACTTAAAAGCTTTTGCCTCTAGGTTTGGGAAATAATGTAAATTCAAAAACTTGTGAAGATGCAAGTCTACAAAAATAAGATTTAAATAACCTAGTATTTTTGAATTTAATATAAACTTAAAGATAACATTTTTAAAGACAAAGGTTTCGGGATTTGATGTTTTAAAAATTTAGAAACCTTAATTTTTAAAATGGAACTATAAACACCAAACCAAACTCCAAAATGTGAAGTAGATATGAATCATTTCCTAGGTATAACGGAAAAGGTGTAAGGCTACAAAGGAGACAACAGTAATTACTTTTGGAATAATAATAGAGTTTCCGTAGAGTGTATGGGACCCTAGTGAGAACTTAGGAATATTGTCTCATGTGAGCAGACTAAAGAAGAACAGTAAAATGGAGTTAGAAAAATTATAAGACATGCATGGTTGAGAATGGATATTTCTGATTTTGGAAGAACTTGGGAAAAGCATCTTTCTTTAGTGGAATTTGCATAAGATAGTAGTTCTCAGGCTAGCATTGGAATGGAAACTTCCGAAACTCTTTATCGAAGAACGTGCAAGTCACTTTTGTGTTGGATAGAGTCTATAGAGGTTAAAAAGACTTCGAAGAAGATTAAATTGATTAGAAGAAAATGCGTACTTCTTATCCACATCTCTCTTTGATAGTAAATTTCGAATTTCATATTTCCTTTTTTAGTTTTGAATATGTTCTTTCCTTTATTATCCTTTGGGAGGGTAGAACTTAGGATTTAACCTATGAATGGTAGGATTTGATGTAAACATGTTAATGGAACATGTTGTGCATGATGTATGCTAGTGATTGCAAGTGTTTGCTAGTGGATGTTAATGGACACATATAGGTACACTAGCGTAACGATCCCGGTTTTAAGCTAAATTTATTTTGTAATTAATATAAATTTTTGGATTAATTTGTGAATCAATTTGAATTTTTCCAAAATAAAATAGGATAAGTGTTGTTTATATAAATATATATATATATATATATATTGAAAATAGAAATTTGATTTGAAAATTCAGAAATAAATATATTGAAAATAAATTGAATTTGAAAACTCAATAATTTAAAATTAATAAAAACTTGTTCTGTAATTATAATATGTATATATACATACATTGTGATTTGAAAGTTTTATTTTGAATTTAATATAATAATTTTCAAAACATATTTAAAGTAAAAAGTTCTATATTTTTTTTAAAAATAAACTTAAATATATAATATACATATGTTGTTTATCTAGGTATAATTAGATTTTAAAATCATTTTAAGTTAAACAAATATTAATAATAGAAAATGTATAAAACATATATATATGTAAAACTAAATTGGAAATATAATATAATTTTATATACATAGATCAATAAAAAAAATATTTGGTAATGAGTATAATAGTTCAAATTTGAATAGAATTTGATAAAAAGGATTTAATATACATTTTCTTTTAAAATTTAAACATGAGATGAATTAAGTTTTGTATATGAAAATAAGAGACATGATTTAATAAAAGTTATAAACATAATACATATAAAAATAATAGTACATAAATTAATATATTAATATAAGAAAACATTTAAATAAAAGTTTAAACATATGAAAATATATTTAAAACATTTAAATACATGCATAGGACATGTGTAACTAGTTAATAACATAAAAATACAAGTGTAAGTGTCTTAACATAAGGATTAAACAAATGTAAGGTAATTACATCACGATAATACAAGTGTCAAATATTAATTTTTATTTTCAAAAATAATAAATGATCAAAGCTATGTATATATATCACTATCCCCTTCCCTTCTCAATTTTCTTTCAATTATTCAGAGAAAACAAACTCTTGAAAAAATTAAACCAGTAAAACAAACCAGAAATGAAAACCTAAAACAAAACATTTAAACCTAAAAGCAATTCAAAATCAAACAATTAGTTTTCAAAACCAGATTCAAATTCAAAACTTGTTTTCAAGTTCAACCTGAATTTACGCATGTAGTAGATTCAGTTCAAAACTCAAATCAAAGCTTCAGTTTCATCATAATTCAAGTAAACAAAGTCAGGATCAAATCAAACCTAAAGCTAAATCAAGTTCCAGTTTTTCCAAGTTCAAATTCATCTCAAAAAATCTTGAAGCTATAGATCACGGCATCTCAATTTTAAAGCATGCAAGTTCAGGCAACTCAACATAATCAAGATCAGATCAACTAAGTTTTCAAATTTTAAAATCAAATATCATTCCATGCTCAAATTCTTCTCTGTCTCAACATTCCAGGTGAGCAAAACTGACCTATTTAAATTGAATTTGTGATATATCTTGATGTTTTGTGAAGTGGTTGTTGTGAAAAATGATGAATGAATGTAAATATATTTGCATGTATATACATTTATGTGTGGATTGAGGTATGCATGCCTGTGTATTATATGTATTTACTCATCAACAGACCCAAAATGCAATGAAGAAAAAATTCATATCTTCGTGTTTAAATCAATTCAAGTTATGATTTTCGAAAGGAAATTGATTATAACAATGTAAATTCATTTTTAAAAATAATCACAAATAAAAAGATTTAGTAAATACTTTAAAAAAATAGAAATTACAGTAAAAACTTTTATAATCAGGGAAATCAATGATCATAACTTAATGATTTGATTTCATAAGTTGATTCGTGCAAGCAATTGATGAATTTTGGTACAAATATCTTGATTTTTAAGAATGAGATTGTCGAGATATTTTGGGTTGAACGGGATTCATTTTTTGGCGAATTCCGGTGATCAACGATGAGTTAGGTATTGGGTTTGTTTAGGGTGATAGCTGGTAGGATGGAGATTATAGGAAAAATGGCGGATGAGCTTATAGATCATCGGCGAGGCGGGGGCTCGTCGATTTAGGGTTTAAAGCACTGGTTGGGTCGAGAAGGTTGTCGAGGGGATTTTGACGTCGTCAGTGCATCGGGGTGGATCGAACCAAGGGGAAAAGGTGCGTGGATGATAGACGGAGCTCTGGACGGAGTTGCGAGGTTCCTGGCGAATTGAGGCGGCAGGACGAGGTGATTTCAGGTGACTGGTTGTGTTCAAGGTGGAGGTGAGGGTGCTCAAATTTGATTAAGTCAGATTCACTAGGTGGTGTAGGTTGTCGAGTAGATCATCGAGGACGCGTGGAAGGTTGCAGCATCGATCGCCGTGGCTCCGGCGACTCGTGCATGTGCACGCGTGAAGGTGTGTATCTGTGTTGTTTGAAAGGTTGAGGAAGACGGGTTTTCCTCCGGATGGACTTGAGGTAAAAGATGGTTTTGCACGGGGAGTCAAAGCATGTGGGTTACTCGGGTAGTTATCGGGTTTAATTCAGGTTTGACTCGGGTTCAGGATAACAGTTGTAAAATTTTGAACAAATTTTAAAAAGTTGAAATCAAATTTTAACCAATTTTGTTAAACTAATTATTTTATACAATATGTGTTTATTTGTGGATTAATTAAAGGTTTTAAATTTAAATTATTTTAACAAATAAAGTTTGAAATATTTTAAAATATATATTTGTGTGTGTGTTTTCATTAATTAATTAATTCTTAAGCCTATTTTTTTTAAAACAAGGAATAAAATAGCTTAATTAAGTAGTTGATTAAATAGATAAATGGTTTATCTTAAAATAATATTTTAAATCATTAGTTAACTTAAAAGTTTTAAGTTATATTATATGATAATGATAATTTATTTTAAAAGTTTAATTAATCAGATTTAAATAATTTAATTAAGTGATCAATTAAGATAAATGATTTATCTTTGATTTATTAGGGTCTTGAGTAATTTCTTAATGTAAATAATTTAAAGGATGATGATAATTACTTAATAAATTAATGGTTGACTAATTTATGTGATTAATTAAAGGTTAATTAATCAATTGTTTATAGGTTAATTACTTATAAAGGGTGATTAATTAATGATAGGTAATAAAACGGCAATTACTTAATGAAGATTAATTAAGTATAATTACTTAATTAATAAAAGATTATTACTTAATTAAGGGGTAATTGCTTTGTGTAATTATATTAAAGGATAATTGATTTATGTGATTAATTAATTGAGGTAATTAATTTGAGGATAATTAATTAATTTAAAGGTTAATTAATTAATGAAAGTGATTAAGGATTTTGATTTATTAATTAAGGGTTAATTAATTAATGTAATTAATTAAGAATAATTAATTAAAGAATAATTAAATAATTAAAGTTAATTATTTAATGATTAAAGGTTGATTGATTTATTAATTAAAGTGGATTAATTAATGATTAAAGGTTAATTAATTTATTATTAAAGGTTAATTAATAAATGATTAAAGGATACTTAATTAAAAAGGTTTATAATTAATTAATGTTAATCAACCAGGATTAATAAGTAATTAATCTAGTTTAAATAAATTATAATTAGGTGATTAAATTAATCTTGCTTATGGTTGATTGAATTCTATTGACTGCTTTGAATTGTTAGTTATCTCTGATGTGTATTGTTCTGTGATGTGAATTGTTTTGAATTAAGCTATGAACTATGATCTATTTATCTGTGATGAATTTACTTATCTATCTGTGAATGAAGATAAGCGTTATAGGAATTATACCGCTTATCGATATTGTTATGCTTGAATTGATGATGGTTATGATATTTTATTGTTATGTGTAAAACCCTTGGACTACACCATGCACACACAAATATGGATTTCACGAGGAATTGGTTAAGTCACAGATATTTTGAATTTAAATATTATTTGTTTAAAAGTTGAATTTTGAATCCAAACGGTTTGGAAGTGGAATTGAGATGAATACGAAAAGCTTTTGGAAAGGACATTTTGAAATTGAAATTTAGTTTGAATATAATATATCTTGTTTAAATTTTGAAATTATTTTGGAAATTATGGTTTTAAAGGTTATATAAGTTATAATATATATATATATATATATATATATATATGTGGATTTAAAACTATTTTAAATGAATTATTTTGGAGTTTAAAGTTAATTCAAATAGAACTTGCCGATGACGCAGTTCGCTAATTTTCCGGTTTATACTTTTAAAGGCCATAACTTAAGTATATTTAATCGGATTTTCCCGAAATGAAAAGCATTTTTTTTCAAATAATAATGACTTTCATATAACGAAAGAGCTTTCAGTTTTTGTTGAAAGGATTTCAAGTTTTAAATACAATTGGCTTTGAAAACTATCTTTGTTAAAGATGGGTGAACTTATTTAAAATTGAAAAGGATCTTCAAGGTGAATCTTTTATTTAAAAGATTAAAGTGGAAAATTGTCTAAACCATTCGAAGGAAAGGTTTTGGGTAATAAACTATGACTTAACTAAGATCCCATATATCCATATGGTTTTAAAATTAAGCGCTCATTATTCGGTTTAGCAGGGAGAGGACTTTATGTCATAAAACCCATTCCGAATAGCAATACGACGTAATGGGAGTGCATTTGAAGACGGCGGTGAAGATCGAGTATTTTCGAAAATGAAAGGATTACTTGGTGAATGTCTCTACACTGAGTCGCGCCGGTATAGAGATCTCCATATGTGATGGGGAGTCCAATCAGGATTGTGAATACCCAGATTTGCAAGGGCTTCTTTGAAGTGCCTTGGGTTCCATTCGAACCTGGAACGGACTTGTATGGATGTATGTCCGACGTTACACTTTGAGATGTAAAGCTGGTTTCTATCAAATACATTTCTGTTTGGTGACGGAGAATTTATTACCTTAGCTTAATACCCTTCTCTAAGACGTATGAGCTCAGAGGTTATGTAGTTGACAGTTACCAGTGATACATTCCCAATTTGGTAATGTGGCATGCTGAGTGCTGCTGATCATTTGTTGATCAAAGCATGGCTTTTGTGAAAAGCGTAGCTTTGTGGATGAGACATCGTCGAACCTCACACCCCGGAAATGGTCGAAACAGGAAAAATGTAGCATGGTTATGAGGGTCGCGCCCTTTAGGGTATGTCCATTTCCTTCTGGATAAAAGTGGTATCATGGTATGGAGCCCAGATGCTTAACTTATGTGGTTGTTGCAATTTGTTGGTGGTGAGAGCTCTCGGATAAAGGTCGGTGACGACCTGGAGATGGCATACCCGTGACAGTTGGTTACCTAATTATAGAGGTAACCCGACCTTATGTTGGCAGAAAGCCGGTTAGATTCTCAAGGCGTCCCTCCAGAGGCGTACCCATGTGGTGAGGAAGTTCCTTAGCCTGACGATTTGTTGGAAATCCAAACAAAACAATACGAGCCTTGTATGATTTTAGTTGTATAACCTACCATGAAATGTGGTGGTAACCTGCTATTGAACATGGTAGATATAGTAGGTATACCATAATGGTGGTATGCTGGCTAAGATCAATATTATACTTTCGAAATATTTTCTGCACTATGCACTAATAATAATATCAAAAAGGATTTTGCGGATCAATCATGTTTAACTATCATAAGGAGAAATCTCCTCCAATTATGCGTTTGCATTGTGTGTGTGTGCGGAGAGGCCTTATGGTAGTTTCATTTTCCAAAAATCATAGCGGATTTCCTTTTATTTCTTTTTGTTTGTTTTTGTTCAAAGAAAATTGTTTTTGTTTGCTCACACCAGTCACATGACTGACCTGGAGTTTATTGTTTCCTTTCTAAACTCTGGGTGCCCACAATTTTCCACACAGGCAGCCTAGAGTCGGGTTTTCAGATAGTCAGCTAGTAGATGTAGATTCGGTAGCCTTCAGCCTTCTATTTTTGGAAATCTATGAAGTCTTTGGATTTTGGAATCGCATTTGTTTCACATGCACCGAGTTTGCTTAACTTCAGCATGATGGTGGTTCGCGCTTCTGGTTTGGAGTTTTGAAGCTTTGGCATTGGAGATATGGTCTTTCCGCTGCTCTGTTCTTTCCGTTGTTATATATATCTCTAATATTGATATTTCATTGTATCATTTTTGTATCAATTGTGGTGTATTAATAAAATTATTCTTTCCTTTCCACTATGTTGTTTACTTAATGTGTTATAAGCTCCAGCGCGAATCGAATTTCAACGTTTGAATATGCGGCATTCGAATACGGGTAAAATATGGATGTCGATTTTCAGACGTGACATTTTGGTATCAGAGCTGAAGGTTGAATAAGAACTTTAGCTTAGGAGTATAACACATTAGGTGACTCATTAGAGATAGGGTTATATATGCCCTAGAATGAGTTTATCCCTAAGATATCTGTCCATATGCCTTAGTAAGTTCTCTTACTATTCACTGATAGTGAGTATGAGTGTAAGAAGAGGACGAGGTAGGGGACATGGGTGTATCACTACAAGTGGTCGATACCCCGTAACAACAAGGAATAATCTTTCTCTATCAATCTCTTTTGATCATCATCCGATATCAATTCTTTTATGGTTTCCTGACAGCTACAAGAAGAAGCTTTATGTGATGGCGGCCCTGCAAATCGTTGTAGAAAGATTTCTAATTCCTATTTCGTATTCTAATCATCGGTTTCTTATCAATATTTTTGTTTTAACTTTAATAAATTTGAAATTTTAATTGAAATAAATTGATTAGCAAAATATGAAGTTAAATTAAATTGTATCTGTTTGCTTATTTTTGGGTCTCAATGCATTCTATGAATGGTTAGTTATCCCTTAAGACTAACCAATGCCTCCGTATATTTCATAGATCTAATTACCCGAGTATTTCATGAAATATTAAATGAGACCGTTCTCATACTTATTGATGATATTCTGATTTGGTAAGCTAAATACAGAATTGATAATCAGTTTGATCTGGCAAAACATTCTATATCTGTTCTTTGTTTGCCTCCCTGTCTAGCAAATTTCGGGGATGAAATTTTCTTAAGGGGGAATCTTTAACGATCCCGGTTTTAAGTTAAATTTATGTTATAATTAATATAAAATTTTGGATTAAATTGTAAATTAATTTGAATTTTTCCAAATAAAATAGGATAAGTGTTGTTTATATAAATATATATAGATTGAAAATAGAAATTTGATTTGAAAATTCAAAAATAAAAATATTGAAAATAAATTGAATTTGAAAACTCTATAATTTAAAATTAATAAAAACTTGTTCTGTAATTGTAATATGTATATATACATACATTGTGATTTGAAATTTTTATTTTGAATTTAATATAATAATTTTCAAAAGATATTTAAAGTTAAAAATTCTATATTTTAAAAAAATAAACTTATATATATAATATACATATGTTGTTTATCTAGGTATAATTAGATTTTAAAATCATTTTCTTTAAAAGTTATACAAATATTAATAATAGAAAATGTATAAAGCATATATATATATATGTAAAACTAAATTGGAAATATAATATAATTTTATATACATAGATCAATAAAAAATAAATATTTGGCAATGAGTATAATAGCTCAAATTTGAATAGAATGTGATAAAAAGGATTTAATATACATTTTCTTTTAAAATTTAAACATGAGATGAATTAAAATTTGTATATGAAAATAAGAGACATGATTTAATAAAATTTATAAACGTAATACATATATAAATAATAATACATAAATTAATATATTAATATAAGAAAACATTTGAATAAAAGTTTAAACATATAAAAATATATTTAAAACATTTAAATACATGCATAGGACATGTGTAACTACTTAATAACATAAAAATACAATTGTAAGTGTCTTAACATAAGGATTAAACAAATGTAAGGTAATTACATCATGATAATACATGTGTCAAATATTAATTTTTATTTTCAAAAATAATAAATGATCAAAGCTATGTATATATATTACTATCTCCTTCCCTTCTCAATTTTCTTTCAAACATTCAAAGAAAACAAACTCTTGAAAAACTTAAACTTGTAAAACAAACCAGAAATGAAAACCTGAAACAAAACAACAAAACCTGAAAGCAACTCAAAATCAAACAAATAGTTTTCAAAACCAGATTCAAACTCAAAACCTGTTTTCAAGTTCAACCTGAATTTAAGCATGCAGTAGATTCAGTTCAAAACTCAAATCAAAGCTTCAGTTTCATCATAATTCAAGTAAAAAAAGTCAGGATCAAATCAAACCTAAAGCTAAATTAAGTTCCAGTTTTTCCATGTTCAAATTCATCTCAAAAAATCTTGAAGCTACAGATCAAAGCATCTCAATTTTAAAGCATGCAAGTTCAGGCAACTCAACATAATCAAGATCGGATCAACCAAGTTTTCAAGCTTTAAAATCAAATATCATTCCAAGCTCAAATTCTTCTCTGTCTCAACATTCCAGGTGAGCAAAACTGACCTATTCAAATTGAATTTGTGATAAATCTTGATGTTTTGTGAAGTGGTTGTTATGAAAAATGATGAATGAATGTAAATATATTTGCATGTATATATATTTATGTGTGGATTGAGGTATGCATGTCTGTGTATATATGCATATACTCAATTGTATCAACAGACCTAAAATGCACCAGAGAAAAAAAATTCATATCTTCATGTTTAAATCAATTCAAGTTATGATTTTCGAAAGGAAATTGTTCATAAAAATGTAAAGCCATTTTTAAAAATAATCACAAATAAAAACATTTAGTAAATACTTAAAAAAAATAAAAATTATAGTGAAAACTTTTATAATCAGGGAAATCAATGATCATGACTTCATGATTTGATTTCATAAGTTGATTCGTGCCAGCAAATGATGAATTTGGGTACAAATATCTTGATTTTTAAGAATGTGATTGTCGAGATATTTTGGGTTAAATGGGATTCGGTTTTTGGCAAATTATGGTGATTAACGATAAGTTAGGTATCGGGTTTGTTTAGGGTGATAGCTGATAGGATGGAGATTATAGGAAAAATGGTGGATGAGCTTATAGATCATCGGCACAACGGGGGTCGTCGATTTAGGGTTTAAAGCATTGGTTGGTTCAAGAAGGTTGTCAATGGGATTTCGACATCGTCAGTGCATCTGGGTGGACCGGACTAAGGGGAAAAGGTGCATGGATGATAGACGGAGCTCTAGCTGGAGTTGCGAGGTTCCTGGCGACTTGAGGCAGTGGGACGAGGTGACTGGTTGTGTTCCAAGTGGAGGTGAGGGTGATCAAATTTGATTACAGGTCAGATTCGTCGAAATGGGTGGTGTGGGTTGTCGAGTAGATCATCGACGACATGTAGAAGGTAGCAGCATCGATCGCCGTGGCTCCGGCGACTCGTGCACGCGTGAAGGTGTGTATCTATGTTGTTTGAAAGGTTGAGGAAGACGAGTTTTCCTCGGGATGGACTTGAGGTAAAAGATGGTTTTGCATAGGGAGTCAAAGCATGTGGGTTACTCAGGTATGTTATCGGGTTTAATTCGGGTTTGACTAGGGTTCAGGATAACAGTTGTAAAAATTTAAAATTTAAACAAGTTTTAAAAAGTTTAAATCAAATTTTAAATTTTTTTGTTAAACTAATTATTTTATATAATATGTGTTTATTTGTGGATTAATTAAAGGTTTTAAATTTAAATTATTTTAATTAAACAAGTTTGAAATATTTTAAAATATATATGTGTGTGTGTTTTCATTGATTAAATTATTCATAAGCCTATTTTGTTTAAAACAAGGAATTAAATAGCTTAATTAAGAAGTTGATTAAATAGATAAATGGTTTATCTTAAAATAATATTTTAAATCATTAGTTAACATAAAAGTTTCAAGTTAAATTATATGATAATGATAATCTATTTTAAAGGTTTATTTAATGAGATTTAAATATTATAATTAAGTGATCAGTTAAGATAAATGATTTATCTTTGATTTAGTAGGGTCTTGAGTAATTTCTTAATGTAAATAATTTAAAGGAAGATGATAATTAATTAATAAATTAATGGTTGATTAATTTATATGATTAACTAATGCTTGATTAATCAATTATTTATAGGTTAATTACTTAATTAAAGGGTGATTAATTAATGATAAGTAATAAAAGGGCAATTATTTAATGAAGATTAATTAGGTATAACTACTTAATTAATAAAAGATTATTACTTAATTAAGGGGTAATTACTTTACGTAATTATATGAAAGGATAATTGATTTATGTGATTAATTAATTAAGGTAATTAATTTGAGGATAATTAATTAATGAAAGTGATTAAGGGTTGATTTATTAATTAAGGGTTAATTAATTAATGTAATTAATTAAGAATAATTAATTAAAGAATAATTAAATAATTAAAGGTTAATTATTTAATGATTAAATGTTGATTGATTTATTAATTAAAGTGGATTAATTAATGATTAAAGGTTAATTAATTTATTATTAAAGGTTAATTAATAAATGATTAAAGGATAATTAATTAAAAAGATTTGTAATTAATTAATGTTAATTAACCTGGATTAGTAAGTAATTAATATGGTTTAAATAAATTATAATTAGGTGATTAAATTAATCTTGCTTATGGTTGATTGAATTCTATTGACTGCTTTGAATTGTTTGTTATCTCTGATGTGTATTGTTTTATGATGTGAATTGTTTTGAATTAAGCTGTGAACTTTGATCTATTTATCTGTGATGAATTTACTTATCTATTTGTGAATGAAGATAAGCGTTATAGGAATTATACCGCTTATCGATATTGTTGTGCTTGAATTGATGGTGGTTATGATATTTTATTGTTGTGTGTAAAACCCCTGGACTACACCACGCACGCATAAATATGGATTTCACGAGGAATTGGTTAAGTCATAGACATTTTGAATTTAAATATTATTTTGTTTAAAAGTTGAATTTTGAATCCAAATGGTTCGGAAGTGGAATTGAGATGAATATGAAAAGCTTTTGGAAAGGAAATTTAGTTTGAATATAATATATCTTGTTTAAATTTTGAAATTATTTTGGAAATTATGGTTTGTAAGGGTAATACAAGTTATAAAATATATATATGGATTTAAAACTATTTTAAATAAATTATTTTGGAGTTTAAATTTAATTTAAATAGAACTTGCCGATGATACGGCTTCGTTGATTTTCTGGTTTATACTTCTAAAGGCTATAACTTGTGCATATTTAATCGGATTTTCCCGAAATGAAAAGCATTTGTTTTCAAATAATAATGACTTTCATATAACGAAAGAACTTCCAGTTTTTATTGAAAGGATTTCAAGTTTTAAATAGAAATGGTTTTGAAAACTATCTTTGTTAAAGATGGGTGAACTTGTTTCAAATTGAAGAGGATCTTCAAGGTGAATCTTTTATTTAAAAGATTAAAGTGGAAAATTGTTTAAACCATTCGAAGGAAAGGTTTTGGGGTAATAAATTGTGACTTAACTAAGATCCCATATATCCATATGGTTTTAAAATTAAGCGCTCATTATTCGGTTTAGCCGAAAGAGGACTTTATGTCATAAAACTCATTCCGAATAGTGATATGACGTAATGGGAGTGCATTTGAAGACGGCGGTGAAGACCGGGTATTTTTGAAAACGAAAAGATTACATGTCGAATGTCTCTACACTAAGTCGCGTTGGTATAGAGATCTCCATATGTGATGGGGAGTTCGATCGGGATTGTGAATACCCGGATTTGCAAGGGCTTTTTTGAAGTGCCTTCGGTTCTGTTCGAACCCAGAACAGACATGTATGGATGTTGTTTGACGTTACACTTTGAGATGTAAAGCTGGTTTCTATCAAATACATTTTTGTTTGGTGGCGGAGAATTTATTCTCTTAGCTTAACACCATCTCTGAGACGTACGAGCTCAGAGGTTATGTAGTTGATAGTTACTAGTGATACATTCCTAATTTGGTAATGTGGCATGTTGAGTGCTGCTGATCATTTATTGATCAAAGCATGACTTTTATGAAAAGCGTAGATTTGTGGACGAGACCTCGTCAAACCTCACACCCCAGAAATGGTCGAAACAGGAAGAATGCAGCAGGTTATGAGGGTCGCGCTCTTTAGGGTATATCCATTTCCTTCTGGATAAAAGTGGTATCATGGTATGAAGCCCAAATACTTAACTTATGTGATTGTTGCAATTTGTTGGTGCTGAGAGCTCTCGGATAAAGGTCGGTGACGACCGGGGGATGACATACTCGTGATAGTTAGTTACCTAGTTATAGAGGTAACCCAACCTTGTATTGGCAGAGAGCCGGTTAGGTTCTCGGGGCGTCCCTCCAGAGGCGTACCCATATGGTGAGGAAGTTCCTTAGCCTGACCATTTGTTGGAAATCCAAACAAAACAATATGAGCCCTGTACGGTTATAGTTGTATAACCTGCCATGGAATGTGGTGGTAACCAGCTATTGAACATGGTAGCAATAGTAGGTATATCATAATGGTGGTATGCTGGCTAAGATTAATATTATACTTTCGAAATATTTTCTACACTATGCACTAATAATAATATCAAAAAGGATTTTGCGTATCAAGCATGTTTGACTATCATAAGGAGAAATCTCCTCCAATTGTGCGCTTGCATTGTGTGTGTACGGGGAGGCCTTATGGCAGTTTCATTTTCCAAAAAGCATAGCGGATTTCATTTTATTTCTTTTTGTTTGTTTTTTTTCAAAGAAAACTGTTTTTATTTTCTCACACCAGTCCCATGACTGACCTAGGTTTATCGTTCCCTTTCTAAACTCAGGGTGCCCACAATTTTCCACACGGGCAGCCTAGAGTCAGGTTTTCAGATAGTCAGCTAGTAGATGTAGATTCGGTAGCCTTTAGCCTTCTGTTTTTGGAAATCTTTGAAGTGTTTGGATTTTGAAATCGCATTTGTTTCACGTGCACCGAGTTTGCTTAACTTCAACATGATGGTGGTTTGAGCTTCTGGTTTGGAGTTTTGAAGCTTTGGCATTGGAGGCATGGTCTTTCCGCCGCTCTATTCTTTCCGCTGTTGTATCTATCTCTGATATTGATATTTCATTGTATCATTGTTGTATAAATTGTGGTGTATCAATAAAATTATTCTTTCCTTTCCACTGTGTTGTTTACTTAATGTGTTATAAGCTCCAGCGTGAATCGAATTTCAACGTTTGAATCTACGGCATTCGAATACGGGTAAAGTATGGATGTTGATTTTCAAACGCTAGATCTCGGGTCATGACAACTAGGCACTATTATTCTTTAGGGATTGGTCTAACTAAGACACTAGAGCATATGTATATGGATGTGTGTGTGCATTTTATTCTATTTTTCATGGTTGCTATAAATGGATGATTTTCACATGGTTGTTGCTTTTGGATGATGTTTGTAGCACGCATATAGAATTATCAGTTATCATTAGGAAACTTTTGCATTCATTTGGGTACATGGCACAGACATGATTGCATAAAAGGAGATCAACTGAATCAGTGGGTCGCCTAATTTTTTGCATTGATTAGGGACATTTACACTACAGTAATTGCATAAGTATCAGAAATTGCATTAGAAAAACTTAAGGACAATGGATGAATGATTGATGATTGAGTAGTTGGTTGTATAATTAGATGAAAACATTTATTACATTCTTTTATCCTTAGAGATTTCAGGGACGAAATCCCTTAAGGAGGGAAGAATGTAACAACCCGAAATTTTACGCGTAATAATTAATTCGTTAATTAATTAAATAATAAAATAACTTTTTGAAATTATCAAAATTGAGTCATGGGAGTTGCACCATTGTGTCCGTGGTAATTTTATGGTCAATTTCCATATATAGAATGTCAGAATCTGAGCTAAAATGAACGAGATATGAAAAACAAAATAAACAGATTATATATTCATATACATATACATATACATACGTATATATATATATATATATAATTTGACGTGCTCATGCACACACACACACACACACACACACATATATACATATATATTCATTTAGACGGCATATAGAATACTAGAGGGACTAACATGTTAATGTAATTTCCAATACCTATACAAGAGCATATCAAACCATGCATACTTTACTATGTTGCAGTTACACACACGCACACACATCTGTATATGATACACATATTCAAACAGAATAAGTAAAACTTTATTTATAAAATTAAATAAAATAATATTTTAAGTTTTTGTTTAGAAAATTTCTAAATGAATAGGACTTCATAAACTCAATAAGATTTAAGTGGAATTTTTTTTTTGAAATTTACCCAGCTGCGTCCTAGCTCAGTTCCAACAAAATTATCGTATATGTTGCATTTCCTGTAGCATCACATTTTGCTTGTGTATTCGATACATAGGACAAGTATCAAATTCAAACCAAAATCACTAAATGATAATTTAGAATATTCTCGATTATTTAAAGATACTAGATAACTGTTTACATAAACAACGAATTCGTCAAAAGGAGTGTGCGGACTTGGACTTCAAAAGTAATATCGAGTATAATATATCGATCCTAAATTCATGTCCAATTTTAAGTTAAGAACTTTAACATGGAAATGTTTAGTAAAATATATGTAGTGGCTGATTTAACCAAAGAGTAAGTACGTCACCTCGAATAGCGCTACGATAAATGAAGTACAAATAAACGCACAAAATTTATAACTGAGCTATGGATGATTTCAAATGTTGAAAAATCTCATGACATTGTTATATAATGACAATGCTATGATACAGTTCATAAAAGAACCAAAAGCTCGATAGATATCAAAAAACATGTTTTGAAGGTTTCAATAATGATAAAAGAAATTTATCGACATTTGAGAGAGTTAATTGACAAACTAGATAGTTTAAAAAAATAGCATACCCATCCACTAAGTGACTGACTCGGTTAGTTTTGAGAAAATCGAATAAAGGAGTTGGCATAAGATTCTATAGATGATTCCAAGTGCAAGTGAGATATTGATAGAGTTAGGAGTACGCCCTTCGGGCAAGATTATGTGATTTATTACATATTTTGACTCGTAACTAATCAAGTTCATAATAAAAGTATCTGATTTTTATAATATACTTTGTTATATTGTGATATGATTAACTGAGTAATTAATTTAAAATATAATAAATAGAAAATTTCTTAAATGATATGTTATGTGGTAGTAATTGCAATGTGTTTTAATCATGAAAAAATTATCACATTAAAATAACATAATATTTTAAATATTCTTTGATAAGATGTTTCAAGATACGATATCGATACATCCGTTGAGATTAGATAAGTAAGGCTCATCAAATGATGGATAGTGTATTACACATGGCCGCTAGGAGCATCAAAGGGTTACGTACTGATAGTTTTTAATAACTAGGGAATGATCTACTAGAGAGTTTTATGTTGGTTAATATAATTACGTTCAAATAGAAAATCTCAAAGTGATGATATTATATAGTTCTCTCGATTTGAGAATACTGTTCAATTTCAGTGCGGACACTCCACTTTGATTATAGTTAAATCGTAGCATAACGTCCATCGAACAACTATAGTTGGATCCGAATTGAAGCATTGAAAGTGAAACAATATTCAATTGGGAATTTGTTTTCTTAGTTATATGTGCTTAGTATTAGTCAACTATACTCAACTAAAACTCAAAGTCTATGCCCAAAGCAATATGGTGAATAGCAAATGTTAATAGTAAACAGACGATTATGTGTTCGGAATAATCAAATTTAACGTAGACGATATTGGAATTTTAACCAAAACCAAATTATATAAGTGCTAATGTGATGTAACGTTGATGAAGAGAATTAGTGTAAATAATTGCTACATTTGGGTAACATTTGTACTAGCAAAATTGGATTTTACTAAAAAGATGTGTAAGCAATAAATTTTGCTAAAATGTCACATCACTAATTAAAGTGATGTGTGAACGTTAATATTCAAATTGTTGAATATTAATCGTTGATTGAGAAACTACACTATTTCATTGATTTATAATTGATGTAAATTAACTAATGTTTATGAAATATTATTTATTAAATTTTGTCTGATTTGTTTGAATGCCATTAATATTTACTAAAGTGCTTATACGAATGTTATATATGCACCAATGGACATATGATATCGGTAAGTATTTAAATTGATTTAGATCAACTAAATACTAAGTGAGTTTGAAAATTTTGAAGGCTAATTAAAGCACATACCTTCGTCGGCCATATGTGATAAAGGGAAGGGGATTTGATTAATATTTAATAAGGAATTAAATATGGATAGTTTTAAGAGAGAAATTGAAAGGTTTTAATAGTTCGTTCAAAACAAAATTTATTTCTTTTATTCATTTATTCTTTCTGACAATTCATTTTCTCATGCTCTCTTCCTTTCTCGCTTAATGGTCGAAAATTTCCATGGCTTTATGAAGTAAAATACTTAAAATAATAATACAAAACAATTATTTTTACACATATACATACAAATGTATATTTGATATACTCTAATTACACATACATCAAAATTTTGAAACCCTTTACGAACAATTTAGATAAAACGAGATTTTATTTATAATAATATTAGATTGGATCTAATAATCCTTTAAACTTCATAGGCACAATAAATTCAAAATAGAGATTTTTTTTGAAATCTGCCTATTTCACCAGTTTTGGCTGTCCCGGTTCTTTCACTTTTTAGATGTAAGCGGTAATAATATTGTATAGTATCGTTTTTTGTTTTTTTTAAAATAAAAATTATTATGTACGTTTCTTTTCATAATGTTATTTTATAGCATTGTAGTAGCATTTTCTGAATCATTGTAGCATTTTTAAATTGTAATGGTAGTTTATAAGCATTTATAACATTCTTTTAGATGCGTGCAGTAATGGTAGCGTGTAGTATCATTTTTTGTTTTTAAATATATATTATTGTGTATAATTATTTTCATAATGCTATTTTGTAACATTTTATGAATAGTAGTTCAGATTAATCAAGTTGAATATGGAGGATGTTGGAATTTTGATCAAAACCAAATTCCATAATTGCCAATATGATGAAATGTCGAGGAAGAGAATTGCTGTAAATAATCATCACAATCGAGTAACACTTATACTGTTAAATTTTACGAAAAAGATGTGTATGCAATAATTTTCGCTAAAATGTCACACCACTAACTAAGATAACGTATGAACGTTAGTATTCAAATTGTTCCATATTTATCGCTGACTGATTTTGCATCTTTGAGTCGCACAACCGTAATGATGAATACTCTCAAAAACTACACTATTTTAATTAATTTATAATTAATGTAAATTAATAATATTTGTGAAATATTAGTTATTAATTTTTTTTTTGATTTATTTGAGTGCCATAAGTATTTAATAAAGTGCTTATATGAAAGTTATATATGCATATACTGATATGTGATACCAACAAGCATTTAAATTTGATTTAAATCAATTAATTAGTAAGTGAGTTTTGAAATTTAAAGGCCTATCAATGCGCATACCTTCGCCAGCCATATATGGTAAAGGAGAGGGGATTTGATTGAGATTTAATAAGGAACTAGAGATGGATAATTTTAAGGAAGGAATTGAAAATGTTTTAATGATTCTTTTAAAACAAAATTTATTTCTTTCATTCATTTATTCTTCCTAACGGTTCATTTTCTCCTGCTCTCTTCCTCTCTCGTTTAATGGTTGAAAATTTTCATGGCTTCATGAACAAAAATACCTAAAATAATAATGCAAAACAATTATTTATTATACACATATACATACAAGTGTATATTTGATATACTCTAATTTATATAAGCATCAAAATTTTGAAACCTTTTTTGAACAATTTAAATAAAAAGAGATTTTATTTAATCAAATATTAGATTGAATCAAATAACCCTTTATACTTCATAGGTTCAACATATCTAAGATATGATTTTTTTTTAAATCTACCTATTTCACCAACTTTCGGCTGATCCATTTCCTTCACTTTTAGATGTATGTAATAATAATATCGTATGGTATCATTTTTTGTTTCGTTTTTAAATAATTATTATTATGAATATTTCTGGTCATAATGCTATTTTATAGTATTATAGTGGCATTTCTGAATTGTTATAGCTTTTTTAAATTGTAATACTAGTTTATAAATGATTATAACATCTTTTTAGATGTGCGCAGTAATGATACTGTGTCATATCATTTTTTGTTTTTTATTTAAATAAATATTATCGTGTATATTTCTTTCATAACATTTTTTTATATTAGCATTTTATGAATAGTATTAGCAGTTTCTGAATTGTAGTAGCACATTTAAAATTTTATTATCGGTTTATAAATCTTTAACAATAGTTGTAATAGCTTTGGTGTCACACTTTATTGGTATCAACATGAACTACCAAAAACGCCCATCTATATATTATCAATTCTAATCGTTTAAAAATAAGATCTAATATTAAACTTCTTTTACAAATTCAAACGCCCCTAAAAGTAGGATCTAACAATTAGATATGCTTTACAAATTCAAAACGCTTATAAAAATAGGACCTAAAATTAAACTTTCTTTATAAATTTAGAATACTTCTTTACAAATATACAAATATTAATATCACTTGAAAATAAAAAATCATTTTTTGACTGATTCAAACATATACAATTTATAAGGAAAATAATTCACGCGCGAAGCGCTTGCACTCGTAATTATAGTTATAAATCTTTATAGATGTTTGTGGTAATGATATCATACTTTTCTGTTTTTCTTAAATAAATATAATTATGTATCTCTATTCATAATCCTATTTTATAGTAGTATTTCACGAAATGCAGTAGCAGTTTCTGAATTGTAATAGTTTTTTTTTAAATTGTTGCAGCAATTTATAAACAATTGTTGCATCATTTTAGATGATGTATATACATATCTAATAACATTATTTTAAAATAACATTTATGAATTATAATATCGTTTATGAAGTATATTAGCATCTATTGGTTTGTAGCAAGTTTTTATGAATTATAATATCATTTTTGAATCAATATTTTTAAGTTATAGCTTCCGTATTATTTTATGATCTTTTGTAAAGGTGATACCATTTTTATTTCATTTTTTGAAAATTTGTAATCTTATTTCATAAATTAATTTATAATGTAACCATATAGCTTTGTAAAGGTGGTATCGTTTTTATTTAATTTTTAAAATATTTTTCATGCTATTTTTCATAAATTAATTATAATGTCGCTGTGTAGTATCGACTTTATATTTACTAAATTAAAAAATAATAGATTGTTTATATTTCAATTCTATCATGTAATGGTTGCGTTTACACTATGGTAGCATTTCATGGTAAAATGACATGACTTGGTTGCGTTTTTACGTGCTATATTTTTTTTACGTCATTTTCTCATATACTGATATTGTATGATAACATTTTTTGTAAATGCTACTATTTTACAGTAATTTATAACTGATGAGCACGACGAGGTGAGCAGCAATGTTTTGATATGTTGGAAGATGTAGGGGGCACGATAGGCGGTGCGTAGAGACATGGTTTTGTTTGTTTGGGGTTAAGTTTTGAGGATGTGGTGACTATAGGAGGTGGTGGCCACAAAGACGGTAGTTGTGAGTAATGGTGAAGCGTAGGCGTAGATGACATAGGATGCAGTGACATGGAAAGCAGCGAAGTTGGATGCGATGGCTTGGGTTTCGCGTCCGTGAGAAAGAAATGTGAAGAATGTGTCCTTATGACTAAATTTTGAAGATGTTGTTTTAGAAGTAAAAAAACATGATTTTTTTCCGATTTGGGCCGGTTTTGGAAACTATTTACGCTTTTACGCCAGTTTAAAAACTGTTTACGAATATATACTACTTTTGACTAGTTCAGCACCAAACTGGCCAAAGTGTACAAACGACATTTGAAATGTCGTTTGTTATTTTATTTTTGTGCACCATAGTTAGCACATTTTTAAAAATAGTCAAATATGTTTTAAGGGAAAATATACCGACGACTTTTGAGAAGTCGTCCGTGGATTTTCGAAATGTCGTCTATGCACTTTGGCCAGTTTAGCACTGAACTGGCCAAAAGTGGTTTATACTCATAAATAGTTTTTGAACTAGCCTAAATGCGTTATAAGTTTTCAAAACAAGCCCAAATGGAGAAAAAATAAAATAAAAATAAAACTTATTGTGCTTTAAACTAAATTGCCCGAGAAAACATTGCTTACTATGAATTTAAATTGTATTTATATAAAACAATTATTATTACGAGTGGTACGACACGCGCTTTGCGTGTGATAATGACATGAACTTTGCGTGTGAATTGTTTTTCTACGAATTGTACATGTTTAACTCGTTCAAAAAAATATGATTTGTACAAATATTTAACCGTGTTTTTCCGTTGAAATTATATGCAACTAGTTTTAATTTTACTTTCTAAATTGCAACATCTAATTTTTTTGTTAGTTTGAATTTTTATTTCTTTTTTTAGTTACTAAAGAATGAATTTAATTTTTTATTGGTTTGAATTTTTATTTTTGTTATTAATTAATAAAAAAGGTTTTGAAAAAGTTATTTGTTAGGTCCTATTTTTAAGTGATATTCAAATTTTGATAATATCCATAGAATGGCGTTTCTAAATTGGTAAAGGAAACTTATCTGTTAGACCATGTTTTTAAGTGATATTAATATATTAAATATTTGTAGAAGGGTATTTTTGGTAGTTCACTTTGATGCTATGTTTAACACATTCAAGAGAAAATGATTTATAGAAATATTTAACCACGTTTTTGCATTGAAACCATTTTTTTAGTTTAAATTTTATTTCTAAGTTGCAACATCTATTTTTTTAAAATTTGAATTTTATTATGTTATTAATTAATAATTTATTTGATAGATTCTATTTAATTGATTTGTAGAAATATTTAACCTTGTTTTTACGTTGAAATCATTTTTGTTGGTTTTAATTTTATTTCTAAAGCAACATCTAACTTTTAAAATTTGAATTTTTATTTATATTACTAATTAATAATTTATTGGTTAGATCCTACTTTTAAGTGATATTAAGATTCGATGGTGTTTGTGGATGGACTTTTTGAATTCGCAAAAAACATTATTTGTTAGATTCTACTTTTAAGTGATATTAAGGCTTGATAATATTTGTTGACGGACATGTTGAATTTGTAAAAGAAATTTAATTGTTAGATCCTATTGCCAATTAATATTAAGATTTAGTATTAGAGGCATTTTTGGTAGTACACGCTGATACCAAAAAAGTGTGACCCCGAGGGAGGGTAAGTTCGCGAAAGGAGAATGCGTTCTTTTTACGAAAGGGCAACGTGAAAGGGGCAAAGTTATTATTTTATTATTTGTTTATTATTATTTTGTTTACGTTAATTATTTTTAAATACAGGATACATAATACAAATGCAGAAATAAAAATTCATAGTTCAGAATTCACAATACAAATGCAGAAATAAAAGTACCGAATAAAAATGCAGAAAATAAATTACAGGTAAAACAAACTAGCTTCTCCTTCTCAACTGCCTAACAAGATAAATAATAACATTCCTAAGCTGCTCGAGGTTGTCCAACAAGGCATGCAAATGATTGAAACCTCCGCTATCATACTCAGCCAAACAAATCGCGACCACCCATTCATCATAATCGTCATCTTCCTGCTTCGCTTTCATACACCTAGCAAGAGTCAGATCATGTGAAGAATTGCCAACAGACCTAGAAGGACCATCAATGGGTTGTTGCTGTCTAGACGCTCTGCGATTGGAGTTCTCCGCGGCATCACCCCTAAGATAGTCGACATAAAGCTGTGTGTCGAATTGTAGCTGAACGAGTGGATTTTGTGGATTACGAACTGAAATTTGTTAGTTCAGATGCAGCCATCAAAAATCACGTCCAACTGCCTCAAACGAGCAGGCGAGGCATGTTTGTATTTGCGGTACCTTGCTGCACCTATATCCTACCACTCGTCGGATCCACTGACCGTGTCTTGTTATTCTTTCCAATAGCCACCTGGAATGTATAGCAGCTTGTTCCATGGGCTTCACTCACGTTTCAGATTATCGAACTTGTTTTTCATTTGGCCAGCGTTGTAGTTCCGACTAGTTCTTTCGTTGAACTGGGCTGTGATATCTTCATACCACTGTGCAACACAGAGGACACGTGTATCAATGTTTTCAAAACATACATCGATGAACGCGTTTGTCCCATCGGCATTCCAGTCGACAATGGTTCTGATAGAAGAAACAGCAGAGTGGCTAAACATTCTGAAATAAGCAATTCAAAAAAATATGAAAAAACAAAATATAGTTGATAATAAATATGAAAAACGACAATATAAAAAAAAATTATCTGAAAAAATCGACGACAAAACTTGTAGAAATTGCTAAATTTTCGAATTGTTTAGTTTTTTTGGATTTGGTTGAGAAATGATTTGATATATATATAGAAAATGAAGAAAAATATGACATTTGTGAATGAATCGTTTGCGTCGGACGTCGTCTAACGCGAACGGTTCGTTTTCAACCGTTGCTTTGAACCGGACGGCAACGTATAGTCACGCGTCCGATTGTGTCGGACACAAACGCCGACTATCCATATCAGCAAAATAACGGTAGCCCGATGTATTACAACAATTATCAAACAAAGATATATTATTTTACGCAATGCATTCTGCTGACATTTCTTTTAAACCTGTCCTACAGTTAGTCAGCAACACAGACATAAATAGAATGATTCTTCCATGAATCAATTATGCCCTTCTCTCTTTCATCTCATTTACACTTTTTTCCTTTTCTTCGGATCCACAATCAATCCTCTTTAGATTCTTCAACTTTCAATCATAATTTCGTGATTTCAGTCGATTCTCTCAAACCAGATCTACCACTATCTCTGCAAAATTGAGTTATATTTCTCAAGCAATTTGATTTTACAAGGTATGATATTTTAATGCGGATTTGATCTGTCTATGAGTGTTTTTGATCATGGAAATGGTGTCATTAAGTTAGATCCGATAGCAGATCTGATAGAAATGATGTCTATGAGATGTGGCGGGATGATTACTATGTTTCCATTTTTTTAAATGACAGGTAATCTTCAGGCTGGCAACATTCTCTATTTTGGAAAAGTAATCGAATATAAAATTTTGAAGCATGGCTACATCAGCAAAAAATTTGGAGCCTGCATTCCAGGGGTCTGGCCAAAAAGTGTATCCTTTAAAATCGATATTGACGTTGATTTACTCTACATCTAGCATCTTTAGTTCTTGTGTATGCATGTTTAAATCATTATTTGTAATCATAATCTCAGCATTTATAGAAAATTGCTGTGGCCATGAGTTTCTAAAGAGTGCTTAACTTTATATAGTGGTATGGAGATATGGCGCATAGAAAATTTTGAGCCAGTCCCATTACCAAAATCTGAGTATGGTAAATTCTATTCAGGAGACTCTTACATTGTTTTACAGGTATGTGATTTTATTTTAATTGTAAACTCTCGTCATGATTTCTTGTCTTGCATGAAGAGCTAGTTTCTTTTGTTTTTTAACCTAAAATTTGTGATTCCTATGATTCGCTTTCTTTAGGATCTCTTTGGACGGGTTTTAAAAGTAAAAATCAAAAAGTTCAATGGGGAAAAATATGCGACTTTTAATACATATTTTTTTTCTATTGAAAGAATTTTTTTAACTGAACTAACAAATTGATATTACACCTTATTGACCTATAAAAATTAGACTTTTTAATAAACAAAAAAGCACTTCTGGTTTTTTGATTTCCAAACTTACTCTTAACATCATGTAAACACTAAACAAAATTAGCTAAAGTGAACGGTAAAAAAGCACAGAGTGAGCATTTCCCTGAGATGTTTGTGGCTCATTTTATGTAATTGTGAATTGCTAATTTGCTGCCACAATTTTGGTAATTACATTTAGCATATGACTTCAGTAAACAGATTGTCTTTCAGAGTTTCTGGTCTAAACGGTTCAAGATTTTCTTTTGGCAATAGTCAATGATAATTTAGGCCTGGTTCCCTTAGCAATCCGGTTATTAACATGTGGGAATGTAACAACGTAACATTTTACCACCACACTTCAATGCTGCTACCAATTTTTTAAACATTGAGTGTATTATTTTCATGACTGCGGAACCTGTTGAATATTTTCATTTTCATGTTTAGGCAGAAGTGGACTGCTCTTCTATGTATATGCAAACCCCTTCACATATATTGATATAGTGATTACCAGCATGTCCTTTGTGGTAACTGCGCTGACTAATATTTGGTATAAAAAGAACGAGTGTTAGGCTATGTTATTAAAAGCAGATTTGAGTTTCACATAAATGATAAACACACTTTCAGTCCACAGTATTTCACATTTTAAGCTTAAAATATGTACTACAACCATAGTACTACTTAATGTGCCTCATTTATCTAGATGCATAGTTTGCTTTGCCCAATTTAAATAAACCTTGTCATAATCCGTGCTTTATATATTTTTCTGTAATCTGAAATATTGAAGATTAATTTTTTCCCCTATCCTTATATTTGATTTTTAAATTTTTTATTTACATGTATAACCAAAGTTTCATAAGTTAGAATTCATATACATACAGTGACGTACACAGAAATTCTAAACAGTGGGATTGTGGGGGCGAACGAAAAGAAATTTCATGTTCACGGTAAAAAATATATAATATTTCTAATATTAAACTTGTAGTCAAATAAGTTGTATGGATTACGGTAAATTTATGTGAGTAAATTATGATACAGTATATATCAAAACACTTAAACCACTACTTAGTTGCAGTATTACATTGTAGTTGCAGTGTTACCTTGTAGTTGGAGCATTACCTTGCAATATAATACAAAACATGAGTATGCAACAAAAAAGTGAAAACGAGAACAAATATTTTCTCAATGTTGGAAGTTTATATAAACTTGTATGGCTTTCATTCTATACTTGAAGTATTGTAAAAAAAAAAAAAAAAAATTTGTTAGTGCAAAAGGACAATGAGAAAGTAAAATTGAGTCAAAATTTTATATGGACCATACTATACCTAGATTTATATAGTTACAAGAGTAATGTGACCATTTTACCATTTCTTTATATATTTATTTCCTTTGAAACACAATTGTTCTCCCTCTAAATCTCCTCATGAAATTATACTGCATATGTGTGCTTCAATTCTAAAAATTAAGTGGGAGCGCCCGACCCCACTGGGCCTGAAGTGGGTACATCCTTGCATGCATATGACTTATGTCTAAATTAAGATCATATCTGAGAGTGACGCTGAATGTCACTTTTGACAATGCACTTATTCTCATCAAGCTAAGCCAAGAGCTTGTCCTCTTGCCTTTTGTCTTAAACAACTTAGATGCTACGCGACTTTGAATTATAGTGAACTGTACTTTAATTGTAGATAAATATACCACAGTGTCATAAATTTGAATAGTTTCACGGTTAAAGTTTTATGTTTTTTCTTTCTATGTAAACCTTGACTTGGTTATTATCATGCTGATTTTCCTACTCAGCCACATGGTACGCTTGTTTTTGTTAGCTGTGGAGGCCTGACTTTATTTTCATTTCAATTAATATCATATCTAATGTTATGCATAGGAGTCGCATTATTATTATTATCTTATAATGACATTACATAAGTTGTATTATTAGACTATAATATATAGAGCTCCACTGGTACCTTTTAAAGTGCAAGCTTATTATACACTTAAATTCTGTTGTAAATCCTTCTAGATCTCCACCTAGGCGCTAGACGAGTTTTAGTGCCTACTCGTCCGCCTAGGCCCGTGTAGGCAAGTCTTACCACATCATCTAAGAATCCAAATGAATATCTAGGCATTGATTAGACATTAATTGATGTTTGATGCCTTGTATAAGCATCCACGTGCTGATTTTAGACGGTCTTACTTTCTCGGTTGCTCTCAGGCCCATTCAAATCCTAAAATTTCCAATTTTGATCAATCAATACTAAACTAAATGCTAAAATTTTATTCAAAATGCATAAGTCATCAAAAACACCTAGCTCCGATTAATTTCCGAGTACTCTTCACTTAAACGATTAATCTCTAGTCCATGCTTGCTGTCTAGTGTCGACCTAGTGATTTTTTCAACCTCGCAATTAAGTAACTCATTCATTTTAAAAAAAAAGTAAGAAATTATCAGAAATTCATTTATTTTTTGCTGTCAGCGCATACCGTCGATGTGCAGAAACTACTTAATAGTATAGCATCGGTCCCCCTTAGTGACTAAAAGCTAGTGATTATCTGCCATGGTTAACTACTAGCAGTTTGGTATTTCCATTTCACTGACGCTTCTGTTGTGAGTGGAAAGTCGCAAAAGGTAAGGTATTGGGTATACTAATTGTCACAACACACATATGTATACAAATGTACAATATGTATATGTATATTTATATGCATATAACAGTGATTTGAAAGCATATTTGCATGGTTAGTTGAAACAAATAAGAGACTGTTCAGAACAATGTTAACTAGAACTGTGATTGACCTCTTAGAATGAAAGGATATTAGGATATTCTCATTATTTTTGTTTAAGTAATTAATTTAGGATAAAAACAATGTGGAGGTATAGGCATAATTAGATAATCAAATACGTAATTAACTTTTATCTATACGATTGATTGATTTATAATTATCTATGGTTAACGCATTTAACTTTTTTATTTTCCATCCCAAAATATAATTCCTAAAAAATAATTATTTTATTACATGGGAACAGAGCAACATGAATATGACATTTGTCTATTTTTTGCTCAAAATTATATATTATTTGGTCAAAACCCCTAATTTTGCACTCCAAACACAAATACACTAAACTTCAACCCACCCCCCCCCCCCCCCCCCCCCCCAAAAAAAAAAAAAAAAAACACGCGTGCACACACATTTGTGTGTGTCTACACACACACATGCAAGGGCGGAATGAAAGGTATAGGCTCTTACTCGACTTTTAGCAACATTTCATTGCTTTTATTTAATATAAGTGTATATTTCATCATTGCAGACAAGTGCTGGAAAAGGAGGTACATACCTCTACGACATTCACTTTTGGTTAGGAAAGGATACAAGCCAGGTGTGTTGATTTGACTTGTCATTTATCTAAACTTGAACAGGGGAGGGGGTTGTTTATGTTGCACTCTCTTCTTTTTGTCTTTTAAATTTCATTAATCAACATAATGTAACATGTTCAAAACATCCTCTTAAACATGGCCCATATAGAGTTATTATATAAACCCCTAAAACCTAATTATTTTTACAACCACATAATTTGCTAGTTTACAGTCAGATGGTAAAATATCAACATCTGAATTTTGTTTGCTTCATGTTAAAGTGTTTTTTGATCAAGAATTGAGATAAATCGAACCTTACATGTGTGCTTATACTTATTTCTCCTTCTATTGATACTTAAAATGAATGTGTGTTTTTATTCATAATCTCTTGTGGTTTGCATATTTTCAATTACAATCCCCTAAGTCTGCTTATTTGATATTAACCCCTAGACATTCAAATTTTCTTTAGATTATAAAAGATGGTCAATGTTTGAACTTTGTTTGTAATAATATGCAAAAAAATTCAAAATGGGTTTTAAATAGCAAATCATAAATCGGTTTCAAATAACAAATCATAATGTATAAGCTTTAAATTGTGACTAGATTTAAATCGTGAATCGTAGATCCAAAAGATATATAGTTTATTGAAAGTACATATGCATACATAGATACGTAAACACACACACATATGTTTGTGTATGTGTACATGCATATGTATGTGTGTGTGCGCACGCATGCATCTAAGTCTGTCAATGGATATTCGAAAAATTTGAAATTTGTCTGCATTTGTATCGAAAAGCGGATAAATATCTGATATCTGAAAAATCGGATGCGGATAAGAAGGCATCCACATCCGAAAGTCATTTGTCTGGTTTTTGTTATGATTACAATTTATATTATGTGTATTTTAGTACAATATAAGATATGCATTTATTGTTTTATTACGTTAATAGTATATATTATATGCATTTGATGCATATTAATCGTTCAAAATTATTTATCATCATATCTATCAATTTTGCGTACTTTTATAACGAGTGGAACTGAAAAAAGTTTATGTTAGATCAAAATTTTCTGTTCAAATAACTATGTTTTTTTAATTATCGATCGTTATCGTTAATTTTAGGATAATTATTCGATATCCGTTCGTATCCACGAGTGCGGATATCTCATATCCAGAAATGATTTTAGATGCGGATGCAGACATGACACTATCCACATCCGAAAGTATCCGTTGACAGGCTTATGTGTATCTCTATTGTATAAATCCTTTTAGGCTCTTGCCTAGACGCTAGACGAGGTTTGTCGCCTAAGCGTCTATTTAGATGAGGCGTACCGCATCATCTAAATAGGTATGTAAGTACTTTTTAAGCACTTGTTGAGGTTTGATGTCTTGTTTATTGGTTTTAGATGATTTTGCCTCGTTGGCTGCTCCCAAGCCCATCCAAACCCGCGGATTTTCATAGATTTGTCAAAAACACCCAACTCCAATTAATCTTTGCACCTAAGCAATTAATCACTAGTCCATGCTTACTTTTTTGTTTTTTTGCTACTATACATTTAAGTATGTAAAAACATTGATTCTTCCTTTTCTAATAATATTTCATATTTTTAAAATTAATCTTGGGTTTTTGAGCTTCTAAAACTTAATTTTCTCTCTTGTTTTATTTTTATTTTGTCTAGAAACAATAAAATTTGAATTGTAGTTTCAAAGCATCTCGATATATTTTATTTCATCATAAATTAAATATTTTTTTCCAATTTCTACTTCAATTAGGTTTTGAATTACATAATTAGAGGTGTTCAATTCCAAACAGGATTCAAATCGTAAGTTTCAAAGAATTTTGATAACAATGATATAATGTATTGCCTTTTCGGAAAAATAATAATAGTTACACATTGTTTGTAGGCATACTAGTAGATGACAAAAGTTGCATTTACCAACTTTCTTTTTGAAGTCTATGAAATAATGTTGTAGGATGAAGCTGGTACTGCTGCCATAAAGTCTGTTGAACTTGATGCTGTTCTTGGAGGTCGTGCCGTTCAACATAGAGAACTACAAGGTCATGAATCTGACAAATTTTTGTCATACTTCAAACCATGCATCATCCCACTAGAAGGTGGGGTCGCTTCTGGATTTAAGAAACCTGAAGAAGAAAAATTTGAAACCCGGTTGTATGTTTGCAAGGGAAAGCGAGTTGTGAGGTTGAAACAGGTATAATTGGTTGTTGCTTCAGTTATCTGTAGCATTAAAGTTCTAACCTCATTTTTCTAAGAGGTGGGAAGGTATGGGAATTCACATCAAACATGTTCTAAATTAGCCAAGTTCAAAAACCTTTACACCCATTCTTGGACCAATTGGTCGGTCCGGTCAAACAAACCAGTTGACTTTACATTCTATGTAATCAAATGCATGTCAACGCAAGACCTAATGCCTCTGATAAGTTGGTTACTGTTAGAACTGGTGAAATTTTGAGAGTTTGGAGAAAACGTAAAACTTACATCCTATGTTAAGAGGGGACATATCGGACGTGAGCTTTCTCATCGAAATACCGTTGTTCAGAAGTTCTGAGAAGGCATTTTCTTCTAACTACCGTTCGCTTATCTGATGTCCAAGAATGGAGCCTTAATTCTGACCAATTGCTGGTTTGGTCATATAATAAGGGTGTAATGAAGCAAATGCCAAAAATATTCAAAACAATACTTCATTGTTAAAATTCAAATGTAACCAGCTTTCTCAAACTTTAATATTTTTATTGAGTCAGACTGTCAGAGTGCTGTTAATAAGGTTAAAGCTATTTCATATATGTTGTAAAAGTGAAAGTTTGATCACAATGATGGAAAATGGAAATGGTACCCATAAATAATCAGTTCCAAAATCAATACCTTTATATATTTGTATGTCTGGAGTCATGAAATATCAGATAGCCGTTCAGAGCTGCTATCAGCACTTTACCCTGTGCTTCTAATCACATGACACTATCTCAGATACTCACCAAAATACCTGGTATTTGAACTTTCCCTCAGTGGATTGCTTTAGTTAAATTAGGATTGGAGTTGCCATGAATAATAATATAATTTGGATGACAATTCACACTATTGCAAAATAATCTGTATAGTAGTACACCTAACTAATTTTGCTTCAATGAATTAATAAGGATTAAGTTACTAAATTATATAATTCACATGTTTATCATTTGTAGTTCGTATCATAATTTATCCTCCAAATAACCATTAACCATATATGATATCCACTTGAACTTTGGGCCAATTTAACCATCTTTTCAGTGCATACGACCTACTTACTGTATGCACTTTGCTTGTATACCCCCATTAAGCATTTTGCTTTCATAGGTACCTTTTGCCCGGTCTTCTCTTAATCATGATGATATCTTTATCACGGACACTGAGGACAAGATATACCAATTTAATGGTGCCAATTCCAATATCCAAGAAAGGGCCAAAGCTTTAGAAGTAATACAGTATTTGAAGGAAAAATATCACGATGGAAAATGTGATGTTGCAATTATTGGTAAGCGTGACTGATCATACATGTTTACAGAATACTTTGCTTGGTGTCATTTATAAAGTTGACCATTGATTTATTAGACGATGGAAAGCTTGAGGCGGAGTCTGGTTCAGGTGAATTTTGGGTCCTTTTTGGTGGATTTGCACCTATCGGTAGGAAGACAGTTACTGAAGATGATGTCACACTTGAGGCGACTCCTGCTAAGCTATATAGGCAAGATTTTTAGTTGGTGACTAGCAATTGAAAAAAATCAATTACCATGCATGCTGAAAATTTTAAATCATTTTTGTATGCGGTATTACATTTTTGTTCCTCACATAAAGACAGCAATCTATTTTGTTACATTGCTTCTTGGTACTCTGCACTTCCATTGGGTATTCAATCAATTTATAGCCTAACGTCACCTCAATTTTTAGTGAAGTTGTCCGCAGGCGTAGTGCGGTTGGCAAGAGAATCTAACTCCCACAAAGATGGGCGAGGGTTCGATTCTTGCCTAATGCACTTGCTCTTAAAGTATAACCCTGGGTATGGGGGAGCGAGTTAACCAGCAGATAGCTGTACTATATCCTTATGAGTTTACCGGTCCGCAAGTCTTAAATAAATAAATAAAGCTGCTGCTTATATCAGTCTTTGAACCAAGTCATATACTTCAAATCTTCTATTAAGTTGATATTTACATAAAAACGTAGATCTTCTTGATAACCTGTAAAACAGCAGAAATTTGTTAACATACTTCTAAAATTAACTGCATATGATTTGTGTATTAGTATTTTTTTCATTTTGTTTAATGGTCTCTTATCTAAGCATTTTTTATTATTACCTACATTAGGTGTTCTTAAGTCTGTTCTTAAAATCGAAGTTTCATTTTCTAGCAGCATCTTCCGAAATCACTAGCTTTTTTTCTTAAATGTTGCACTTTCTTGTTGTCACCTCCACAATCATCACTTTCTGAGGTTCAATTGTTTGTTGTGTATGTGCATTATCCAAGCATACATGTTTGTATGCTAGCTTCTTATACTTTTACAGCATATTTAACTTGCATTCAGTTGTATCCTTTCATATCAAAAAATATCAAAGAGCACGTCGCTTTAGTCTAAATTAAATATAAATCAGTTTACAAACCTATAGAAATAGGTAAAGAACACGTCAAGCTTGATGCTTTAGTGCGACACCGTTTAGGTTAAATTGTAGCCATATTATGGATCATAGCCGACCAAGCTACAACATAGTATTTCTTCATTAACCTGTAAAATAAATACCGCTGTCAGTGTCAGCGGGAACTGTATAATAAAAAGATCTAATTTCATGTTGCATTGAGCATACAAATTATATTTTGTAAATTGTAGAGGATGTAAATGTGTAAACATACTTCTAATTAACAGCATATGGTTTTACATATTAAAAATTTGACCATTTTGTTAAATGATTTCTCATCTAAGCATTTTTTTTAAATTATGCCTACACTAGGTGTTCTCAGATTTCTTTTTAGAGGCAATGTTTCACTTTCTAGCAGCTTGCTCTGAATTGCTAGCACTCACCTTAAATGTTACACTTTCTTGTTCTCACCTTTATAATCTTCACTTCCTAAGGTTCAATTGTTTTTTGCTATGTCCGTTATCCAAGCAAACATTTTTTTTTGTGGCAGGTTCTTATACTTTCGTAGCATATTTAATTTTCTTTCATTTGTAATATTTCACATTCAAAACAATAAAGAGCATGCTACTTAGTTTAATCAAACATAAATCCCTTTACAACCCATAGGAGTAAGCAAAGAACATTTCAAGCTGCAACAAGGTATTTCGGTAACATAAATACTGTTGTCAGCAGAAACCGTGCAATATCAAGATTTAATTTCCATGTTATATTGAGAATACGAGTTAAATTTCGTAAAAATTGTAAAAGAATATTATAATAATCAATTAAAGATGTTTTTTCCATAGTTATCAAGGCGCGAGTCTAGGTGTGCCTAGGCTCAAAAAAGGCTCAGGCTCACATAGTGCGCCTTTTTGCAGTTTGAGGCGCCTTTTTGCAAAATTCAAATTTTAGTTTACAAAATAGTTAAATAAATTTTTTAATAGTTAAATAAATTATAAAATATAGTTTAAAATTTAGAATTTAGACAATATAATATTTAAATAGTTGAATGAATTATAAAATATGGTTAAAATTTAATTTGTATTTAGTAAAATAGTAGATCAAACTTGTATAAAAGGCACGCAAAAAGGCTCAAGGCTCGAAAAAGCTCAAGGCTCAAGGCTTGCGCCTTCTTTTTGCGTCTGAACTATTATGGTTTGTTCTTCTGAAAGTTGAGATCCGTTTTTGAGTTGTCCTTGCCAACATTTTCAGCTTGTACTATTTGCTTCTACAGTAACCAAGAAACCCATGCAGACTTTACATAACGCATTTCCATTCTCACAGTATAAATGACGGACAGTTGAAGTTAGAAGAAGACACACTTACTAAAGCTATGCTGGAGAATAACAAATGCTATTTACTGGACTGTGGAGCTGAAATTTTCGTTTGGTTTGGCCGGATAACGCAATTGGATGATAGAAAATCTGCCAGCAAAGCCGCTGAGGAACTTATTTCTAATGAAAATAGACCAATGTCAACTCGCATAACTCGAATAATACAGGGATATGAGACACATTCATTCAAATCAAATTTTGAGTCATGGCCTGCAAGTTCGGGAACAGCTACCACAGGTGCCGAGGAGGGAAGAGGTGGAAAAGTAGCAGGTAAAACTTGTCCATTACATGGATAGAAGAGGGGAATAAGTATTCAAGATTACACATGTCCTCCATTCTGTTTATTTTATTTCCAACACGAGGCTGCACCATGTTTAATGTGATTTGATGAGTTTTGCACAACAGATGCTCAGTGCTTGATGTCTAATTTACGTTAATTAGTTGGACATCTCACTTTATGAGCGGACAGTAAGAGACATGTTATATGCAACATGGTTTTGCTTGAAACGTGTAAGCCTACCGTGAGCTTTTATTCACGTATAACTGAATTCGGATTTTGTGAGCGCTCGGTTTAATGACCAAGTTTGGGAAACAGTCTCTCCAGTTATGGATGTAAGACTGCGTACATTTTATCCATCCTAGGTCCCGCTCAAGCGGAGCCATGTGCATTAGGTAGAGAATGATCAATGACGACTGATGAGTTTTACAAGCACATAATTCTGCATTCAACGATTGCATCGCAGCACTTGGTGGTAACTTGCTGGTTTTACAAGAAACCTTAAGAAGATGTGTTGTACTCACTGAGATAAAAATTAATGGTTTCACAAGAAACCTTTTATTCAAAAACTGATTTATCATGATTAGATAAATAATTAGTAGGCATGTACTTTTTTCATTCTCTATTATAAATGTTATGCAACCAATGCCGTATCTTGCTGTAGCCTTACTGAAGCAAAAAGGAGTTGATGTAAAGGGATCTTCAAAAAGTTCACCTGTCAACGAGGAAATCCCTCCTTTACTTGAAGAAGGTGGAAAACTCGAGGTTTGATTTGTTCTCTTTGCATTTGTTATATAATACATACTTGATTTGTTACATTTTTTTTATACTTGAGTTAGTACTCAAGGAGATGATTTCTGGATCATTGTGTAGATGTGGCGCATTAATGGAAGTGCTAAAAGTTTAGTTCCTCAAGAAGATATTGGTAAATTCTATAGCGGAGACTGCTATATTGTACTTTATACATATCATTTGGGAGAAAAGAAGGAGGATTACTTCTTATCATGCTGGTTTGGGAAAGATAGTATCCAGGTATATCATACGTATGGGTTGCTTGCATTCTGCATCTGTGCAGTATATTAAATTGACATAATAGAAGAGGTCTTTTGCAGTATTAGTCATTTTGAAATATCCTTTTGTTTTTCATAGCTATTAAACTAAAACTTGTTAAGTGATCAATATTTAAATTGAATATCGAGCCTTCAATTAAAATCCCTGAATTACATTGATGAAACTTTATCCTTATGTGTGTTTACTGCCCATATCCCTTGTGTGTCCTTTCTTAGTACATATTTTCTGTTTAGGCTACCATAATCACTACCGTTGCTTAATTGACACCTTATGCATATGCTACTCTTGATGCCCAGTATTGAAATTCTAGTATACAAAATTTGAATCAGTCTTGTAACAGTCTAACAGATTTCATTTCAAATAATTCACTGTACTTCCTTTTTTCTTGTAAGAGTTACACCGCAAAATTATTTCTTTGTGGATAATCATCTGATTTTCCGGTGTTTATCAAGGGATTCCTCTTTGTTCAAATTATCTGAATGTATCCTATATATGATTTAATTCACGTATCCTTTGACCCAAAACCTAGAGTGCAAAAATGAACTCTCTCTTTTTTTTAATATAATAATATTGCAATTTAAAAGCAAGCCATTTAATTTAATTATCAATTTCTTTTCTAGGATGATCAAATAACGGCTACTCGATTAGCAAACACAATGTGCAATTCTCTGAAAGGGAGGCCTGTTCTGGTAGATACTCACATTTAATTTATTTGCCCATATTCATGAATATTTCATAAGATTAGGTTTCATAATACATTGATTGCAGGGTCGCATTTACGAAGGCAAAGAGCCTCCTCAATTTATAGCACTTTTCCAGCCCATGGTTGTTTTGAAGGTATTTTTTAACTGTTTATTTTTTGACATGACCTAATAAATATGCACTTATTAAATAAGATGTGAAACCTATCTGGTTTCCGCTTAATCACGCTAACAAAAATCTTTTGATTCACTTATCTACAGGGCGGCCTTAGCTCAAGTTATAAGGAGTCCCTTGCAGCAAAAAATTTGAACGATGACACATATAGCTCTGATGGCATTGCTTTATTCCGTGTCTCCGGTTCATCAGTCCACAATAGTAAAGTGCTTCAGGTTGATGCGGTGAGATTCTAATTAATAGCTTTTCAGTTTATCACTGTATTTCAGTGCAACTGTTCATCTATCATTATTGGTGGATCTATTAGAATTTAGTTCAACTTTGTTTATATACTGTTATTAAGAAAACAGTACAGCAAATTTCTTACCGGGAAACACGTTGCTAGCCTAAGGCAGGCTTTGCTTCGCCATCCTCTCAAAGCTGGCATTGTTGTCATTTTCTTGTATCAATACATAACTGATACAACATGATATCACCACACTAGGATGGTAATTTTGTAAAACCTGTGGATTTGTGGATGATGATTTGAGCTTTTGTATTGAGCTAAAATTCCTTTTATGTATAGAAGTTCAGTTGTGTCCTATATGTATCTTGATATTGCATGCATAGAATGCCATATTAATCATGTGGTTTCCTATTGTTTTATCTTATAATCATGTGGTATGCATGGCATGCGAGTAAAACAATTTATTCAACCTTTTCAAAGTTCAAACTCAATTTTACCCTAACCCGTGATCTCCATTTGTCACTTGTATTTGCATTCATCTTTCTCGAGCCTCACCATATCACCAATATTACTCACTCTCTTGCGTGAGCAAGCATGATTGGTAGAAGTGTATGTGAATTGAAGAAGATAGCTGTTGCAAGGTTTTGTGTTTAGATAGTTTGTTTAGATAGTTTGTTTTGTTAAACCATTGGAGTTGAGGTTCTCTTTATAACTAGGATAGATAATATTTTTATCTATGCATGCATTAGCATGGTCCAGATAGTGGACAAAATGCAAAAGGGAATGCTTATATAGTTATTACTTATTGCTTGTAATGCTGGTTAGTAGAACAAAACTGAACATGTCTTCTGATTTTCCCCCCCTCGGTTGATTCTTTTCTCTGTCTTGTCGTATTATAGTCTTAAGAAATACATAAGGTACATATTTGAAAGCAATTTAAAACATTACATGGTATGGAATTGAAGCTAATTCCTGTTCATTTCCACCCTTCCCCCTCAATTCAGGTTGCTACTTCTTTATGCTCATCTGACTGTTTCCTGCTACAATCTGGCAATACTCTATTCAACTGGCATGGAAGCTCTAGCACATTTGAGCAGGAACAGTGGGTTGCTAAACTCGCTGAACTTCTAAAGGTGCATTTTTTTTCAACTACTGATCTCGATGGTCAAATCTCTTTTTTATATACTCTGGCCTCCTAGAACATTTAGTGTTTTTTTTTTTTTTTTGAACTTCTTGTTATGATGTGTGTGTATGAAAAGTGTAATAGCATGCAAATGAGCCTGCATGCATCAAGATGGCTCTATTTCATACAACTAGTTTTACTTTTAAGTACAGAGGTTTGGAAATAACCAAAATATTAGTTAATTTTTTCTCTCTTCACATTTTAATATTTGGTTAGTTTTTTATTAGCCTGGGGCCACATTGAAGCATGCCAAAGAAGGAACAGAAAGCTCTGCATTTTGGTTTGCACTTGGTGGTAAACAAAGCTTTACGACTAAAAAAGTTACACAAGATACTGTTCGAGAGCCTCACTTGTACACATATTCGTTTAACAAAGAAGGTTAGTTTTCTACATCTGGTAGCTATATCGTCAACTGTTCATACTTAATTTACGCCTTTTTTCTTTATATTTTTAATTTCTATATATAATGAGCCTTATGTTTTGTTTTTGTTTTTTGTTCATGTTGATGCAGGGAAATTTCAGGTTTGCTACCGCATCTCATTATAAACATAATATCATTTTGATGTAATGGTTCTAAATTCATTGCCGATCTATTAGGTATCTGAAGTTTTCAACTTCTCTCAAGATGATCTTTTAACCGAAGACATATTAATACTAGACACCCATCAAGAGGTTTTTATTTGGGTTGGTCATTCCGTGGGTTCCAAGGAAAAGCAAGAGGCTTTTAATATTGGCCAGGTTTGTAAATTTTAGTCGTATGTAAATATTTAAGATTGTGCCATGTGAATTGTGCCAGATGCATCGATTCTCTTGTTTGTATCGCAGAAATATATAGAGCTTGCTGTCGCTCTGGAAGGATTATCTCCTGATATACCACTTTATAGAGTTACAGAAGGGAATGAACCTTGTTTCTTTACAACATATTTTTCGTGGGACACAGCAAAGGCAGTGGTACGTAAAGTTCAAGCGAGTTCAGTATGTTCTAAATTTGATGATTGTCTATAATGTTCTGAAGCATCCATAAACCATCTTATTATGATATCGCTAGTTGCCACTTGCCTGAAAGTGTAGTGGTGATGACATATATGCTTTAATGAAATGGTCAAAACATACCTTGCAAAAATATAAATAGCTGAGTTTTGGGTAGTAAATTTGACCCAGAAAAGGAATACCGTTGGAAGGTAACCTTAGGTCATTTTTAGCAGAGCGACAAGTATGTTACCTTTTGTTATTGTTTTGATGAAATCCCCGCCATCAGTAGGATACAAATCATATTTATACAAAAATGTCATGAATCCAATTATGAACCTTCAATTTTTTTAGGCGAATGCGGGCATCGTTCTATAAGTGTATATGGTTAGGCATTCGAAAAAAAAAGTACTTTGACAATAGCGTTTGTTTTAACAAATGCGTGCACACATGTACCTATTGGAAGTGCCTCACCTATTGAAGGCGCCTTACGGGTGCTTGTCTTATGAGCACCTCCTAACGGAGCCTGTGCCTGTTAAACGTCTATTTCCCAATGCCTGTCTACTAGATGCCTATTGCAGGTGCCGTTTCAATCTATATCTGCATGACAATAGTCATCATCAATTATATCCAACCCTTTTCCCTTTATATGCACATACAAATTTGTACTTTTATTTCCTATAAATTTTATCCAATAATCATTCATTTGATTTTATACTATCAACACAAAAACATATTCTTCATTTGATGTAAACACTAAACACTCAACATTCAATAATTTGGTTGCAGACGAACGTGTGATGAAATTTCCAACTACAATAGGACAAGAATTATATTATACCATGTTCATGGGGTCAAGATGCAGATTATGATCTATATAATATTTTTTTGCAATGATTCCATTTGTGAAAATGACCAAAGCAGTAGTTCACTTTGGAATAAAGTCCAAAACAATAACGAGAAGTATTCAGATAGGAAGTATTTACCTATATTCTTGAAGGGTTGTTGGACCCTAGACATCTGTGTAGTTTCTACTTTCTACTACAGAATATCCTTTTTGGTAGGGGATGCAATAAAGCCCAAACCTAACCCGGAATCCAATTATATCAGTGCTGAATTAAATGGATGCAACCTATTCCATTGACAAATATGCTGTTTGTGCTTATGTCTCAATCAAATATGGGTTGTTTTGTCGGTTTATCAATATTGACCTAATCCATTGCAAATATGAACTATTTTGGGTTTGTGCCGTTGGTCAATATAGGTTGTCAATGGGTTTATGACTATGGAATTCAACCTGATAGACCCAGGCTAAAAAATATTGGGAACAAAATCAGATGATTTCTACCTATTTGTGGTAAACTAAACTAGAAAATTGTTAATGTTAATTTATGTATATCTAAATGGTGGTTCTTTGTAGACCTCACATTGTGGGGAGGCTTTTGCTTAAGTTCCATCCTTTATTGAGAGATACTGGCTTTACTTAGAAATTCAAGCCCAAGTACTTAGTTAGGTTGCATGCTTACATCTCTTAGTAGGGTTTTGGCATAACTAAAACAATATAGTTCTAGCAAAGGAGATACGGATTTGGGATTATGAACCCCAAACCTGTCTAATGACAACCCTATCTAAGACATGATTATTTATAGGCTGAATGCCTATATTTCTCAGTAAATTCGCACCTTAAGTGTTCTTAACAAAGTGACATTTTATGCTTCTTAACAGATATTTGCAACATAATTACTTATGCTGTGTGCAAATTATAATTTTAATGTTTTTCCTTGGATGTCAGGTGAAAGGCAACTCTTTTCAGAAGAAACTCTCTCAATTATTTGGGGCCATCATGCATGCGTCTGAGGTAGCTTTTTAATCCATAAGCACATTTAAAGTGAAATACGTAACATTTTGTATATGCATTTTATATATCAGTGCTCACCAATGCTAGCATGTCACATAATTATCTTCCAGAACTTGATAAGTTGCTCAAAAGTACTAAAAGTAGCTAATATATGTTTTACAACTGCAAAAAGCTTTTTTTTGAGGTCATCTAGTAACATAAGGTATAGAGTGGAAAAACAAATAGTCGAAGCGTGAGAATTTTTTGGTGTTTCAAAAGGTAATGTACCGCTGGATATTGTGTTAAAATGAAGATGTGATGTAAATTGAGAGATATGGAGAAAAGCTTTGTAACTTTGGAGATGAAATGATATGGATTGGCTGATTAAGAACACAAAACTGTAGCGTAAGAGATAAAGTCTAAAACTTATGAGACGTTATATATTTTTTTTTTTTTGAAAAGGGAAATTACACACACACACATATAACATGGTGGAACCCAGTGCATGTTGCTCCCGCACGATAGCGGGCTTTGGAGAGGTCGATAATGTATGCAGCCTTTCCCTCACACCATATATATAAAATATGGTGGAAGGAAAATATAATAGTTGTCGACTAGCTTGAATGTGGGATGAAGAAAGGACTTATGAGAAGACAAATGTATTAATAACAAGGATTAAACTTTTTTGGTAAGGATATCAAAAATAAACATGTAGAAATATTATTTTGACAAACTTTTCAAGATGAGTCATTCTCAAGAGATAATGATGTCAATGTTCTTTATGAAAAGAAAAGGCATAGTTTTAATATTTTTTGCAAAGAACCATAGCTCGAGAAGTTGGAGAAGCCTTAGCTAGAATGATGCTAAAATAAGCTTTTAAACCAAATAAGATACCATTGGAGGTACAATAATAGCTTGATAAGGTAGCTGTTATTGAAATGCTTTAACTATTGACGTTGTTAATGTATCACACTAAAAAAGCTCCGGAAGAGAATGATTGAGTTCAAGTTGAGATTAAAGTATGTTGTGAATCAGGTTGTTTTCTTGCCAAGTCATTCCATCATAAGATACTCATCTTATTGGAAAAATATATATAGCACTGTACAGCATGAGATATATTTTTTATTTATTGTTTTATCCACATTGGAGAAATTATGTGATATAGACATGTTATTATATGCTTTGATGAAGAAAGTAACTTCTTAAATATACACCGCTTTGATCAAGAACATTCAATAAAGAACATTCATGAAAAGTGCATTCATTAACGTGAAAACTTGAATAAATTTGAACGATCTTGATTACTGGTTAGCTGTGACTTGGACCCAAGCCCTCTTTTATTTGCTATGTCATGGACTGGATCACAAAACATATACAAGGGGGTGCAGCAAGCAGCCACATTGAGGATTGTTTAGGAACATTTATAGATTTAGCGGAAGTAGGATTGACTACATGAAATCCATGTCTAATAAAGAATCAGAACAAAAATCGAGCGACTCATATATATGGGGATGTAAATCACATGATTAAGACATGGTAGTTAAAAAGGATGAGTGCAACAAAAGTACGTTGAAATCAAAGCATACCTTAAAGATTAAAATGTAATGTTAATTAAAAAAAAGTTATGCATGTTTTATTGTATGATATTGATTGTTGGATAGTCACAAAGATAAATGAGTGGAATTTCTATGTTGCAGAGATGAAAATGTTGCACTGAACGAATGATGACACTTAAAAAATTAGGTTGAAATGAAGATATCCAAGCAGAAATAACTATGTTTATTATAAAAATGGGTCAAGAGAAGAATACGACTGTGAGATCAATAGAAAATAGTAGAAAAAAATGACAAATATGAGGTTGTAAAATGATATAGTGGAGTGGGATCCAGTTTAGAAAACTTCAGGTCAAGGGGGAATAACAATTAATGTTCAATAGTTTGAAATGTTGCATTGGACGTACCAGAACACTAACAATTGATGTTTTTGTGCTTCTCTTAATTGATGTTTTTGTACTTCTCTTAATAACATATAAGCGGAGTATTTTAATAGACCTTGTTTTCTCTCCTGCAAGCGGGGAAGTGATAAATATGCTTCGTAGTTTATTATTCTGGTAACCTTGAGCCATCCATACAGCTAAATTTTGTGTTCTACTAATTGACTCCGTAGCAAACTACAATTCTAATGCAAATTTGTAGAAAGATGTACTTACAACAACTCATGCTATTTTAGCTATTTACCATTTACTTTATAATAACATAATTTAGCCAGTTTACTACTCTAATATGTATTTTTGTATGTCCTGCAGTCTGACCGGGCAGATGATTCAAACCAAAGCGGCCCCAGACAAAGGGCGGAAGCTTTAGCAGCTTTAACTTCGGCATTCAATACATCCAAACTTGTTAGTATTCATGCACCCAAAATTGATTATATATGTTTTGACACTGATGGTAACAAATAACTCAGAATCTTATAATAATTTCTTCCTTGTAACTCTTTTAATCAATATGCACATTGTTCCTTTTGAATTGAATTTTAACCTTCAGACATCTAATGCCTTCATTACTTTGTTGTTATGAATCTCTCCCCAGCTGATCGGTTAATAAGTAAAGTCTTGCATACTGGTGGAGAAACAATATACATGATCTGTTAGGGTGAAAGATTAATCTGTATATTAAGAAACATTGTACATGAGATCAGAAGACAATACCGACTCAGTTTTAAGATTTTGCACTTAACTATCTGCTTTAGTCTCCTAGCAAGTCAAACAGTCTAAACCAAAATTAGGTTTGATGTGGAGCCCAATTTTAAGCGGCATTACATTATGCATTGTATCCTATTAGTATTAGCACTGTTTTGACATTCATTGATAAAATTATTGTAAACCATGACTTGTGAATTTGAAGTTTTAAAAGAATTGTTGATTACTTGGTCTATTTATAGTTAATTAACAATCTTCATATATGTTGCAGTTTCCGAGCAAGCCTAACAATGTAGTCCAAAGTGAGGCCAGGCAAAGAGCCGAAGCTTTAGCCGCCCTAAATTCTGCATTCAATGCTCCTAGTAATGTATGTATTTAATCCTTTGTTGAGTGAATGGAGCCTAAGCCGTCTTTGCAAGTGATCGTCTTTACAAATTTAATGAATTTTTTTGCAGCCTAAAACCAAATCCTACGACTCGCCTAAAGGTGGACACACTCAAAGAGCAGAAGCATTAGCAGCCTTAAACTCTGCATTCAACCCTTCCAAGGAAAAAAGCGATGCCCCAAGGCCAGCTAGATCAGCTCAAGGTTCGCAAAGAGCTGCTGCAGTTGCTGCTTTGTCAAATGTTTTGACTGCTGAACAAAAAAGAGAACAATCTGGAGGTCATCTAAGCCGTGGCTCTTCATTAGATCCACTTGTTTCTGGTATTCTTATTTTCTTTGATTTCTTCTTGTGCAGCTGTATCACACACACACACAATACGCTCACACATTTAGATACATACATGTATGTATGTACGTACGTATGGTACACCCACACCACACCACACAATCTAGTAACCTTTTTTCTGTAGAGAAAGTGATAATGTGCACATATGTTAGTGGTAAAGAGTTTGGTTTAATGTACTGACTACAGATGAAAACAACGAAACTGGTACTCCCATAATGGGAGATACTGCTGACAGCTCTGAGATGGGAGATCAACATGACAATTCAGTGGAGGAAAATGCAGAAGTGGGATCGCTCTCTGAAAGTAATGTTGATAATGAAGAATCCACAGAGAAAGATGAAGAAAACACTGTAGATGAAAATGAGGGGCAAGTATTCAGCTATGAGCGGTTAAGATCCAAGTCTAGCAATCCAGTTAAAGGAATTGATTACAAACGAAGAGAGGTTTGTGTACTCTAAATACGACTCATCTCAAATCTGTTTCTACTTTTTCTATAGATCACGCATGAAATTTCCATGCTTGTGCATTCCGATTTCTCAATATGAACATATAATATACCTAGTACTGGACTAGTTGTGGAAATATATTTTCTCAAAGCTCTTTTGACAAAAATATGCAGTAAGAAATATATGTGGAATCAACAAATAACACATAATGTGGAAGCTATTTGTTTATGCTATATGTATGGAGATACTTCAGAAAATGTTATTTTTAAAAGGAAAAATCATTTTGGTTAGGAGTGAATTCTTTTGATCTTGGCAAAGAATTTATAGACTGTATCAAACCAAAATTTATGAACAAAGAAAAATAAATCTCCAAATATACAAAGAGATTTTTGTAACTTTTCATTCAACGCATGAACCCTTAAAGGGCCTAAACCATAATATAATATGAATTTTGATTAGTGAAAAATAAGCACAAGGACAAATTTTGAAAAAAAGTTAGGCTGAAGGATAGCATGTTTCATTTTTAGGCTTAAGGACAAACTTTGAAAAAAAAGTAGGCTGAAGGGCAATGCTAAATATAACTAGTATATTGTACAGTGTAAAACTGAATATAATGCTATTTATAACTAACATTATGTATAGTGTAAGAACTGAATATAATGCATTGTTCTTCAGTTTAATTCTCATTCAAGGTTTGTCCTTAAGCCCAAAATGAAACTTGGTTTCCTTCGGTCTATTTTTTTTTTTCAAAATTTGTCCTTGTGCCTAATTCTCTCTTTTAATTATTTATCTAAATTATTTTAAAGATAAATCAAAATTTTGATTTTTTTTTGTTAATAATTTTAAAAGCTAAACTGAATATGTAGAGTGGGACTTTTTTTTTTTTTTTTTTTTTTTTTTGATAACGTGGATTATAATGGATAAAGTTTTCAGTATTTTTGTGCTCAACATAAATTTACTTCCACTTCTGTAGACCTATCTTTCTGATGCTGAATTTGAGACTGTGTTTGGCATCACTAAAGAAGCATTCTATCAGCAACCCAGTTGGAAGCAGGAAATGCAGAAAAGAAAGTTGGATCTCTTTTGAATCGATGCAATTTTAAGCATTTCTTGGCATGTGTCTCCCTTATCGACTGCATATTTTTCGTGTGTTGTTTATTCTTTTTAATTGTGGAAAACATGCGGTTACTTATTCTTTTATTTGTGGAAGACATTCTTTGGTGCTTGGTTTGTTCATTTTATGAAAGCGCAGGGTGTATTGCGTGTGTATGTAAAACTTTGAATGATGAAATTATATAATACATTATGTTATATATACACTGGACAAATAAAGATTTGGTAAAGTGTTGGTGTTTTTTGTTTCTTGTTTTAATAAACTTTCTATTTTGCTCACTTGGTGAAATCAGTTTTCTTTGGGTTGTTCGTTTGTAGTTATTAGCTTATTATAGCGCTATATATCTGTGGTGTGCCAGGTGAAGGTTCTTAATTTTTTTTTGGTTTTAGTTTTACAATTGCAGTGCGGGGGAGAACGTCTTACTTTTCTAATGTAGTTATAAAAAGTCCTTGCACTGATAATATTGATCCTTATTTGTCTATGATAGTAAGTGTAAACTGGCTTTTATTTTTCTGATAGAAAAATTAATTTACGTTTTTAGAAAAGGTTGTTAAAACCTAAAATATTTTATTCGCAAGTGGTTGTATGGTGGTTATTTAAGTATATTTTTATTAAATAATTATATTTTCGCGTCATTATCAAAATTTATAGAATTTTTTTTTTTCCTTTTTGGAAAATGCTAGTGAATTGGCATTTTCAATCAAAAAAGCAAAAATCAAATTTAAAAAAAAGGATCTAATTTATATATTTATTGCTATAAAGAATTTTTTATAGCAATATTAAAACAAGGACTAGTAATTTTTTTTTTTTTTTTACAATTTTCTTAATCTTGTTTCTTTGTGGAATTTTAAATTTTTCTTTTTTGTCAAATAGCTAAACATTATTTGATAATCTTTTGACAAAAAAGATATGTTTGATAATCATTATCTTGTTACCAGAATATTTAATTAATTTTTTGTGTCATTGGTTTGATATTCTTACATTTATTGTTTGACCAAAGGACTCGAAGCAAATTAGTCAAATAGTTATTGAGTTCTTGACAAAGTGAGATAAGAGTACTAAACAACATATTATTTATTTGTTTTATTATTAATATACATTGGTATTATAGGTTTTAGTTTGTTCTAAGTATGTTCAAGTTGAAGTTATGAATTGAATTAAAATTATTACTAGGTTAGAAATTAATGTAAAATTTGCAAGAATAAAAACAAATACATTAAAGGAAACAAGTACACTAGAACCGAATAAGAAACCGTAAAACAAAATATATAACCAAAAAAAAAAAAAAAATACATGCAAAGAAATAAAAAGTACCATTTAATTGTGTTGCATTTGTGCCATCTTAACCTTCAATCAGCTGCTGTGAGTATTGTCCTTCAAAATATACAACTCTTTTTTCTCTCTTTTCCAAGATCGTTAATGCTTTGGCGACATCGATTTTTTCAATTTATTTCGAATGAGCTGCAAGAGTAATGTATGTTGAAGATGGTAATTTATATTGTTTGTATTTGTTGTTGGATTTAGACTTGAAGTAGGAGATTTCTTCATATATCTCTCATATATGAGATTGACAATCTGATTTAGCTTTTCTTTGATCTTGCCATGATGTCTTCTATCAGTCGAAGTACAACCTTTAACACGAATAGATGAGCTACGACCCATTGAGATATCAGATTGACAAACGATTCTAAATTTGAAGGCAAGCGGGGTAGACTATGAATATTGTATGTCATGCTCTTTGAGAGGAGTGTAAAATGCTTAAATCCTCATATTTTATCGAATAAAGCTTGGGTAGTGTGGGCATGTGAGCAGTTGTGATCATCTTTTGTGCAACACCCATCCTCTTTAATTTCATGTCTATCCTGATGTATAATTTGTATTAATTTTGCAACTTCTTGATCCTCTCTTATGCTTCAAAATGGAAGTGCTCATGAAATTCCAAAGAAGAAAAACAACAAAAAAATGGAGGGAGATGAGGGAGGAAGAGGGGTAGACTATGAATAGAAGTAAAAAGATAAAAAATATGACAGAAAGAGGGGGAAAAAATAGGAAAAAAAGAAAAGAAAATAAGTGATTGGATTATTATTCCGCGTTACCACATAGAATTCCTTCTACGGGATTCTACCTAATTCTTGTTATATTGCACAAACTTTATCCTCGACTCTACTGTTTTTTGATTTCATCGTATTTGTGTCGAACTTCCTTCTCAATCACTATTGGTTTTTCAAGAAAAATTTATAAAGATTTACGCGCGTTTCATTTGCACTTTTTATTAGTTTGAGTGTATATTATACATTATGGATCCTAAGAGGGGAGAGTAGGTTGAGGAGGCTAGCTCTTTGGGCTTTCATGTTGATTTTTTTTAAACAAATAGCTTTTGATGTGTCCAATACATCAGCTACGTTTGACCCTAACAAACCAAAAAAGTTTTTCACTTTAGGAAGTGGTAACGATGCTCTTATAGAACCAAGAAAAAAGTAGTAGTTTCTTTTATTTGATGAATGATGATAGCTGCATGATAATGACAAAGAACCCTAGCTTAAAAAAAGAGGCCCAGTCATAAGATGTCATTCAAATTATTTCATTAACTTGCACATCACCACCACTTCATCAAGTTAACGCTATCATTCAATGTTCACAAGCATCCTCCGAACTCCGTAGTAATTCAAAGTTCGATTCCACGTTCATTTGATGAAACTGACCATCAAGAACATTGGTGGGCCGCTGCATAAATTTGTGTGCTATATCCAAATACTACAAATTCTGTATCAACAAATCAATTTATTTATTTATTTATTAAGTAGTTTCAATGGATGCAGCTAATGACAGTTGTTTTAGTAAGATAAACATTTGGAACGTAAGAAGAACTCCCTTGAAACGTTTATAATACATACACAACAAAATTTCAGTTTATCTCATTTTTCACTTTGCTCAATCCACCATTAAAAATTAAATAATCACTCAGACTTGAATAACATTCATGGCCAAATTTTGACTTTTTCACAAAAATAGCACCAATTTCCCACTTTAGATTTCAAACTCTTCTTCTCTATGTTCTAGTAACATCAATTTCAAATTCTCTTCTTCCACAATACCCCTTCATAAAAGATTAAACAAAGCAAAACACATAATACACCTTGATTTAAAATATTACTGATAGAAATTTAGAGAGTGTTTGATTTCAAAATGAACTGTGTGTTTTCGATTTTCAATATGTATGTCAAATATGAGAAGAATGAAGGAACGATGGAGAGAATAAAAGAAAGACGGATGGAAGGACGAAGGGGATAGAGGCACGACAGAAGAATGGATTGTTTCACGTGCTTGTGTTATTTCCCAAAGCACGGAAAACAAAAAAAAATTATTTTCTATTTTGTATGTTAACTTCGTTTTCTAAATTTATAGATTCAGCAATATACATACGTCATGTGCATTTTTGTATGAACGAAAATCAAAAACCAAAACAACAAACCAAACACTACCTTAGTATTGAAAAATAGAGTTGATATTGTTACTTAATTTAGTGCTAGAAGGTTTGAAGTTTGAAAAGGAAAATGATGAAGATAAGAAAAAGGGTGATTTTGTAAAATACCGTGTATGTCAACTAATTTTTGATTTATACAAAAAAAAATGGTGTAAATGAAGTTTTAGGTATATGAATAGAGTTAAACTGCAATCAACGTAAACAATAATCTTCCACGATCAAATTAGTAACAAATTAATTATGTTCAAATACTAATATATTTTTAAACAATAATTCAACTGAAAATTATTTTTTTAAACACTGGTTAAACGCTACCATGAACATAATTAAACTCCAATGAAAATCAACATAAACAACATTTTTCCACCATTGAATCATTAACACGCCAATTATGTTCAAATACCAATATATTTAACACTAGTTCAATTTTAGAACCTAATATTATTAAATACTGTTTATGTGAATGCTAACTAAAATAAACATATATATATATATATATATATATATATATAATAATATTCCATTACTAAACTATTATCAAGTTAATTATGTGGAAATATATTACTATAATTAAACATCAATTCAATTTAAAAGGTAACACTTTTAAACACTAATCATCAAAATATACAAACATCAATTAAAATAAACATATACAATAGTATTCTGTTATTAAATTATTGTCACATTGATTAGGTGTAAATATTACTATATTTAAATACTAAATTAATCTAAAGTTAATATCTTTAAATGTTAGTCAATGACCACTAATTCAAGTGCCAAGTGGTAAGGCATGCCTAAACTGAAGTTTTAAAAGTCTTGAATTCGTATATCCAAATCATTGAAAAATATGTTCTCTACTTGAATAAAGTACAGTTGGAAACAATGGTTATCTTCGGCTGAGTCATGGACTACGCCACTTTCTTGAAGACGTTTCGACAATCTGCTCTATGGTACAAGCAGTTCGTATCTATCACCTCTGCCTCTAGGATAAAACAGCCTCTCAAAGTTTTATGGCATCGATTCGTTTGCACGGACGAAGCGATTTAGTTTACACCTAGAAATATTACTCGAATTTGCGGAAAATGAAAAATATGAGATGTTGTTCTTTCTGTTCGTCTTCTTATCAGTTAAGAAGGCGGAATAGTAAAAAGAACGTTGCTGGCTGGGGGAAACGTGGTCTTGAAAAACGGATCTGAGAAATAACGGGTCAAACAATGAACGTTGTGCAACGTTCTTCAATACGGGCCTGCCCGGTCGAAAAACAGTTAATAAATTTGTACCAAAAAAATAAGTGTTACACCACTACAAGCCCGAAGCCGAACCCGAACCCAGCCCAGGTCGGGTCGAGTCGAGTCGGTCGGCACACGCGCGTGTGTGGTGGTCAAGTATGATCTCCCTCCTCACAAAAGAGCATCATTGGATGCCTAAAGGACCCAACTTAGCTTCTAAGAATCAAGTATAAATACTTGATACTTGCATATAATCCTACAATGTAAGACTATTCATAAATAGGAGCCAATTTTCACACTTAGTCATTTTTTTTTAATAATTCACTTACTTTCAAAATAATTACCAATAATCCCCCACTTGATTTTTTTTAAAATATTTTCGAGCAATTTCTGAAAACATAAGATTGTGCATAAACAAAGGTGTCGTTCGACTTGAACCTTTGCATAGTGAATAAGATTTAGTTTTTACTAGAGTGATACGTAGTCTTGAACCCTATTCCTAACATTAGACCACACACAATCTTTCTAGAGTGCAATCAAATAATCCTGTGCATTTATGGCCATGCACGTCTATCCCAGTTTAGTGAATGTTCTAGAAGTTTTGTCCAAAACTCCATAGGAAGCAGCCAAATTTCCACATTCACACAGGTGAGTCTATCAAGAGCACTCCTGAAGGTAGGTACTCCACTCCAAATGGATTATAAATCTCATTAAGAGTTTCTATTAACTCATCCTCTTATAACATTTAGGAATACATGCTTCTATATAGATGAAAAATAGCATGTTCAACTCATATCACTTCACAACTTGTTCTTACCCATTGAACCTAGTTCTCGGGATCTCCAATCATTAGGTTGGATTACCATTGTGCGTGACTCAACAATCTAAGGGCAATAGTCCATTTTTCTAGAAGTCGTAAGGACTTTCTCTCTGGTCAGTCCTTTCGTCAAAGGATCTGCCAAATTCTCGTCACTGCGTATGTGATCCACTCTAACAGCTCCTGAAGAGAGTATCTCTCTAACAGTGCTTTTCTTACGATGTATCTGTCGTCTCTTATCGTTGTAATAACGGTTCTGAACTTTTGCAATAGCCGAGGTACTATCGCAATGGATCAACACAGCTGATATCGTTTTTTCCCATAAAGGAATCTCAGCTAGCAGATTTCTTAAGTACTCTGCTTCCTCACAAGCTGTGGCTAGTGCTATCATCTCAGACTCCATAGTAGATTGAGCCAAAATAGTCTGTTTCTTGGTTTTCCAAGAAACAGCTCCTCCAGCAATGCTAAAAATATAGCCACTGGTTGCCTTTGAGTCATCAGATAAAGTATTCCAGTCTGCATCGGTGTAACCTTCAAGAACAGCTGAAATTTTTTCATAATGTAATGCAAGGTTTATGGTTCGTTTTAGGTATCTCATGACCCTCTCAATAGCGTATCAATGCTCTATACTAGGCCTACTAGTAAACATGCATGATAATCCCACGACATAGGCAATGTCGGGTCTAGTACAATCAGTGGCATACCGAAGGCTGCCAATGATGCTCGCATAATCAGACCGTTTTACACCTTCAACAGTGTTCTTGAACAGCTTTACACTAGGATCATACAGTGTACATGCAGGTTTACAGTCAAAGTAATTGTATTTCTTTAAGATCTTCTCAATATAATGAGATTGATCCAAAGAAAGTCCCTTTTCGGACCTAGTAATCTTAACACCAGGGATTACACTCGCTTCACCTAGATCTTCCATATCAAAATTGGCATTTAACAAAGATTTAACACTGTTTATGGCACGAATGTTTGATCCAAAAATAAGTAGATCATCTACATACATATTATAATGCAAATGTCATTTTCAGATTTATAATAAATGCATTTGTCATTTTCAGATTTATCAAATTTTTCATGCCATTGTTTAGGTGTTTGTTTTAAACCATATAATGATTTATCTAATTTGCAAACTTTATGTTTTTGACCAGGAATAACAAAGCCTTCAGGTTGGTCCATATAAATTTTCTCTTCTAATTCACCAATTAAAAAAAGCAGTTTTAACATCCATTTGGTGTATAATTAAATTATAAATAGATGCTAATGAAATTAGTGCTCGAATGGATGTGATTCTAGTTACAGGTGAAAAGTATCAAAAAGTCTATATTTTCTCTTTGCTTAAAACCTTTAGCTACCAAACGGTTTATATTTTTCAACTGTTCGATCAGGTTTTAATTTCTTTTTAAGTACCCATTTACAACCTATAGACTTACAACTAGGTGGTAAATCTACTAAGTGTGAAGCCTTATTTGATTCCAAGGAATCCATCTCATCATTTATAGCCTCTTGCCAAAAATCGGCATCTAATGAAGATAATGCTTCTTGGAGGTTTGTTGGATCCTCCTCTATAGTAAAAATGCAAAAATCCGACCCAAAATCTTTATCAACTCTTGCTATTTTACTTCTTCTAGGTTCAATTTCAAAAGATTCATTAAGTTCTGTTCTAATAGGCACGGTGTTATTTGACGTGCCCCCACCATTCCTCAATTAAAAGGAAATTTACTTTCATAAAAATCAGCATCAATAGATTCTACTATATTATGTGTACTCAGGTCATAAAATCTATATGCTTTGCTATTAATAGCATAGCCAATAAATACACATTCGTATGTTCTACTTGCTACTTTTGTTCTCTTAGGGTCGGGTATACGAACATATGCCAAACATCCCTAAGTTCTAAAGTAAGATACATTCGGTTTATAATTTCTTAAAATTTCAAAAAAGGTGAAATCTTACTTTTTGATTTAGGGATTCTATTCAATACATAACATACAGTCAACAAAATATCTCCCCACCAATGTTTTGCTGCACCTGAATTTAATTAATAGCTACAACTAATTTGGTAAATATCATATTCTTTCTTTCAGCTTTACCGTTCATTTCAGGTGAATAAGGTGCAGTTCTCTCATGAATTATACCATGCAATTTATAGAAATCAAGAAATGGACTAGATTCATATTCTATTCCTATATCACTACGAAGTCTCTTAATTTTCTTATTTGATTGATTCTCGATTTTAGTTTTAAATAATTTAAACATATCAAATGCATCACTTATTTCTCATAAGATATACATAAGTGAAATCAGAGGTATCATCTATGAAAGTGGTAAAATTACGGTGTCCATGTTTAGTCAAAGTGCCATCTAGCTCACATATGTCAGAATGAATCAAGTCTAAGGGTTCAGAAAATCTATCAACTGATTTATGGGGTAGTGATTTTTGCTTGACTACAGAATTCACATTTATCAAAATCAGTTTGTGACATTTTAGGAATTAAATCTAATGTGATCATTGTTATGAATTATACGCTTATTACATGAAATAATCTAGAGTGCCAAATATTAAAGTCACACAACATATAAGCAGAACTGGTTACTTTATTAGATTCAACATTAAGTTTAAACATACCCTCACAAGCATAACCCTTCCCTACAAACATCCCCTTATAAGTCAAAGTATACAAATCAACCCCTGTAACTTGAGTAAAACCAGCCTTATTAAGGAGAAAACCAGAAACCAAATTCTTTCTCATCTCTAGAGTATGCATCACGTCTTTCAAAAGAACTATCTTTCCAGAGGTAAACTTTATCTCCACCTTTCCAATGCCAGCAACTGTAGTGGTGTGAGAATCTCCCAGCAGCACTTTCTGATCATCGGCAGCCGTGTATGTACTGAACATAGCACGATCATAGCAGACATGGCGGGATGCACCAGTATCTACCCACCAACCCTTTGGTCCACCAACAAGGTGAATCTCAGAAATCATAGCCGTAAGAGGCTCCTCAGCCAGGTTAGCCTGCGGTGCAGGGCCTGGTCCGTTCCTACACTTGCGTGCTATATGACCTGGTTTTCCACAGTTGTAACACAGAAACAACTGTCCAGAGTCATTCTTTTGGGTCGGTTTCTGCTGTCCTTTTTGGTTCCCTTGTGGGTTCCAATTCTGTTTGTTGCGGTTCCGATTCTTAAAGTTTTTTGGATTCGGTTTCAGAACTGCGGGCTTGGACTTTTTAGTTTTGTTGTTGGTAACAACAAGCACTTCCTCCTTCTGGTCCTGCTTACGAGCCTCCTCATAAATACAGAGGCGAGTGATCAAGCTTTCTAAGGAGAATTCCTTAGTCTTGTGCCTAAGCACATTCTTAAAGTCTTTCCAATCGGGGGGCAACTTATCAATAATAACAGTAATCTGAAACTGTTCATCCAAACTCATACCTTCAAAGATGATCCCATGGGCAATTTTCTGTAGCTTATGAGATTGCATCTATACTGACCTGTCATCGGTCATCTGGTATTTCAGGTAGCAGCTGACTGCATATTTCTTCGCTCCAGCCTCTTCAGTGTCATACTTCTTTTGCAGCGCTTCCTAAATCTCTTTGGCTGACTTGTTAGAGTTGTAGTGTCGTAGAGGTCATTACTGAGGCCTTTGAGTATGAAGTTTCAGCACAGGTAATCCTGCTCTGTCCAGTTCTGCACCTCCTTTGATTTCTTTGTCCAGGCTCGCATCAGATCTACGTCTGCTTCGTTTGGTCTGTCCGGCAGCTGCGGTTTTTCGATTGTCAGCACAGCCACCACCTTTCTCATGGTTAGGAAGAATTCCATCTTCTGTTTTCAGCGTTTGAAATGGAGGCCCTCGAATCTGAAAGGCGCAGCAGAGACCATCCGGACTTGGAAAAGGGAAGCGGGAGCAACGACATCGAGATCTGCAGCAGAAGTCATCATCGGTGGCGTCGTCTTTAAATTGTTGAAAACAATGGTTATCTTCGACTGAGTCGTGGACTACGTCACTTTCTTGAAGACGTTTCGACGATCTGCTCTATGGTGCAGCAGTTCATATCTATCACCGCCTCTAGGATAAAACAGCCTCTCAAAGTTTTGTGGCATCGATTCGTTTGCATGGACGAAGCGATTCAGCTTACACCAAGAAATATTACTCGAATTTGCGTAAAATGAAAAATATGAGATGTTGTTCTTTCTGTTTCATCTTCTTATCGGTTAAGAAGGCGGAATAGTAAAAAGAACGTTGCTGGTTGGGGGAAACGTGGTCTTGAAAAATGGATCTGAGAAATAACGGGTCAAACAATGAACGTTATGTAACGTTCTTCAATACGGGTCAGCCCGGTCGAAAAATGGTTAATAAATTTGTACCAAAAAATAAGTGTTACACCGCTATAAGCCCGAATCCAAGCTCGGCCCGGGTCGAGTCGGTCGACGCGCACGTGTGGTGGTCAAGCATGATCTCCCTCCTCACAAAAGAGCATCATTGGATGCCCAAAGGGCCCAACTTAGCTTCTAAGAATCAAGTATAAACACTTGATTCTTGCATATAATCCTACAATGTGGCACTATTCATAAATAGGAGCCAATTTCCACACTTAGTCAATTTTTTTAATAATTCACTTATTTTCAAAATAATTTCCAACAAGTACTCCTCTGTTTCTAAAAATAAACTTTAAACACTAGCCATAAGAATATATGGACACTAACTAAAATAAGCATATCCAATAAATTCTATTTTTCTTTGGACATGGTTCATTAATGCCAACAAGTATCGATCTCAGGAATTGAACTCGTGACCTTTAATGTTGTAGTATAAACTACCAACCAACTGAGTCAATAACGTTGGCCAATAATTTCTATTATTAAATTAGTAACCCATTAAGCATGTTTAGATACTAATATATTGTTATTTATATACTAATTTAATTTAGAATTTAATGTATTCTTTTTAAAAGCCAGTAGAAACATTTGATTATTTAATTAGTTACTAACTAAAATCAAAATATATACCAACACACTTTCGCTGAATCATTCAACTATTGCTTAATCATGTCCAATCATTATTTGTGAACGTCATTAAATATTAAAAATACTTACTCATTCAAAACAAGGCTACAAGCCAGGCCCAGGCAGACTAGTTTGGTTGCTCTAGGCGAGTATAAAATGTTAAGCAAAAATAAGGAGGACTGCATATAATTTGAGATGAAAAAGAAAGTAGAAGAACTGAATCTGGTTTGTTGCAACACAAGTTGTAATAATTTAACAGTTGGACACATTACCACTACAAATCAAAGTGAAATGATTTAATACTTACGCATCATGTCATATTGTTGTCCCTTCCAGATCCACTATCCTATATGCCAACTGTTCACACCAAAATTGGCCACTAACACCCTTGAGAAAGATTGTGTAGAGAGATTAATGAAGATAGTAAATTAAAACAGGAGACATTATGTAAATTTAAATGCAAGAACAAGAACACCAAATTTATCGTGGTTCGGCGTAACTGCCTACGTCCACTTTGAAGTTGATTTCTATTGCTTTCCTTGATAGTTGATTACAGATACAATCCATTCCCAATTACTTGAATATAATTGCAAAGTAAAAGATTAAGTCTTGAGAGAGTGTAGAATGCGTCAAAGTTTCCCCAGTGTTGTCGAAAAAACCGATCCTTTTCACTGTGCCCCTGCCCTTCTATTTATAGACGAAGATGGGTTGGACTTCCCTGGTGGGCCTGGTAGCTGAATATCTCGGCCCAAATGGAGTAACTCTATGCGCCGAACCAAATATGCCGAACGGCCAAATGTCGAACCATTATCTTCGTGCCGAACGATACGATGTGTGGAGCGAGGTGTGCAGGACGAAGGAGAATCGATGTTGAACGAGGAAAATGCCAAACAAGGCTGGAATGCCGAACAGTCCAGGAATGCCGAACGTTCATGGATGTCAAACGTACTTGGTATGCCGAAAGTCCTTGGTATGCCGAACGTACATCGTATGCCGAACGTCCTTGGTATGCCGAACGTACCTCGTATGCCGAATGTCCTTGGTATGCCAAATGTACCTCGTATGTCGAACGTCCTTGGTATGCCAAACGTTCAGGGATGCCGAACGTTCATGGATGTCGAACGCTCGTGGATGCCGAACATTCCTTGTATGCCGGACGTCCTTCAGATGTCGAACGATATAAAATACCGAACGTTTCTCAATGCCGAACGCTTCTAGATGCCGAGCGCTCCGTCCTGCCGAGCGTTCCTTTATGCCAAGCGTTCTTCTGATGCGGAACGCTTTTGACTGTCGAACCATTTTGTCATGTCGAACGAGGTTGCTGAACCCTTAGTTGCCTGGTCAAACCTCCAGGTAACACTTACCCCCCAAAGTGCATCTCGTGGTCAAACGTGATATGCTTTGAACCATGAGTCCACTGCCTTTGCTTCGAGACGTGGCTTAGTTTCCTCGATGGTGACTTCTCTTGATCACTAGTTGAGGTGGTGTGTGCCGAACGATACAGCCGAAGCCGGACGCTCTGTGTGTGCCGAACGATATCTTTTTGACCGGCTCTACCGGTCATTGCCTCTTCGACTTTCTTCTTCTTCTCTATAAAAGCTAGCATTTCCCTTCTCCTCCATTTTTTCACTTTTTACCTCCGTGACTTTCCAAGAACACACAAATTACTTCCCTCGAGTTTCATTCACTCCTTTGACCTTCCCTAAATTTACTGACCCCTAGTCCCTGCCGTACTCTTAGGTAAGAGCTTTTTGATCACCCTCTTAGATTAGGAAGTATCACTTGTTATTGATGAATTGAGTTCAGGCGCGCTTTAAGGTTGAAACTTAGTACGCCTTCAGATGACCTTGAGGTGGATGTATTGGAGAAGTGGAAGGTGGAAGATGCATTGTAGTGGCTCGGCATGATTCTCTAGTGCCGAGCGAGTTTGGAGGGAAGAATAGAGGAGGAGCAGGAATTGGTTAAAATGACGAACAACACGGTTTGGTATGATTTGCCGAACGGTTCATTCACGTCGTTCGGCACGGATGGAGGAATGGAGGACAAAGGCGAAATTGTTGTTAAGGATGGTGTGCCGAGTGTTGGGACTCGATGTAACTTTGGTTCGGCATGATTCGTCACATGCTGAGCAGTGGAGTGGAAGGACAGGAAGGAAGCATGAACTGGATAGAGTGCCGGTTGATAACTCGGCCGAACATTGTTTCGACCGAACGATAGTTGGCCGAACGATATTTCGGTCGAACAATATTTAGGCCGAACAATCACGAATGTCGAACCATACTTTTAGCCGAACAGTACTTAGGCCGAACAATCATGAATGTTGAACCATATTTTAGCCGAACAGTACTTAGGCCGAACAATCATGAGTGTCGAACCATACTTTAGTCGAACAACACTTAGGCCGAACGATCATGAGTGCTGAACCATACTTTTAGCCGAACAGTACTTAGGCCAAACACTTATTCATCTTGCCTAATCATATAACAAAAATAAGGACAAAGACCCCGACATACTAGCATATCGAATTACTCTGGACTGATCACTTCCCAGTTTCAATAACCACAAGCCTGAACTTAAATCGACAAGAACAGATAAATGCTTTTAACTCATAATGCCAATGTCCGAGCCCAAAATTGAAAGCATCGCAAGGCTGGTTTTTGGAGACGGTCAGCGATGACTGTCTTCGAAGGTGGCAGTTCAAAGTTCAACTTTATATCATTAATTCCGTGACTTATAATTTCTCAACACTTACACACGAATGATCGCACTAGCTCACACACCACACGGGGGAAATATTTACCTTGTTAAGTCTAACGTCGATCATTTTTCAAGTATAGTTCACACAGTTGCTCTGCCAAATTCGATATTTATCGGAGATGTCTAGGGAATCCAGCTCCACCACGATTTCAGATAGACCGGGACCGTCCTTCGGATAAGAAGTCGCAGATGTTTCAAATCCGTCAACCTCCCTTGCACATAACTTAGCTCCCGATGCTCTGGAGGCAGCTATTCTCTTGGATAACCCTGTTGATTCACAGGCTTCGAAGGTCAATGAAGTTGCGCTCCGGCGAAAATGCTCTGTCCATGGAACCCCTTTCGACGACGTGCTGGTTCCATCGGGGCACGATCGTCCACACTTGCCCCCAGTTGGATACACGGCGTGTAATAAATTCATGTGCTGGGTTGGCAGCATTTCACCGTTCAATTTATTTCTTCGGGATGTGCTGCAATACATTGACATTGCCCCGTCGCAACTGCACCCGAATGGCCATGCATTTATCTACATACCTTCATCCTCTTCATGATAGTCCTCTCTAGGCCTTCAACTTCGGGCGACATCAGATATATATATGATCAAGAAGCGGAGAGATAGCCCCTCTTTTGTGTTCCTCGAGCCGCACCATAAATGCCAGATTTTAACCGGGGAATGGAGAAAATTTTCCATGTACAAATAGGAATGGTTCTATGTGCGTTGCCCTCCTGGTTTCGTGAGAAGATGGGTTGAAGGAAGTAAGTCTTTTCTCTGGATTGATATTTGTGCTTGGTCGGGGCTATGCCTTTTCTAACTCTTGTTTCATCTTTTCAGGTATCAACCCGCGTCCTGATGGTCGCGGATACTCTGAGGCAGTCGAGGCTATTCGAGCCCTTCCTGTCGAAGAAAGAGACATCCGGACTCTCATTTCGAATGAGTCGCTTACAAGGTTTGGGCTGTTGGCAGCAGGCCGTCAGATTAGCCTTCCTCAAGGCGCTACCGTACCCAGGCCTGCCGCTGGCAAAGGGAAAAGATTAGCTGATTCATCACCACGTCATACTCCTGACGCACCAAAAGAGGGGGAGATCAAAGGGAATGAAACACCTGAGGCACAAGGTGAGAACTTGGGTCCCACTCAGGATCCGATAGTCGAAGTGCATGACATTGAAACGTCATCTTCCCATTCGAAGAGGAAAAAAGGATCAACGTACAAGGTTAGGAAGGAGAAGGTTGGCGGAACTTCAAAAGTTACGCTCATTCTAACGGAGAAAGAGGCTTCTTCACAGCATGTAGAAAGTTCTTTAAAGGGCCCATCGAACCTCTCCATTCCCGATGACCTGCTCAATTATGACTTTGACGATCCAGAAGCATTTAAACTTCACTCGCCCATCAGAGGCGATGCGGGTGCTCTAGGCCAAAGTCAGGGAGAAAAAACTCCCATTAATAAAGCAACTGGTCTGTCGAGGGCACAAACACTTGCACTTCAATTTGCACTTAGATTTTCGTCGTCAAGCTACTCTTTGCTAATTCGTTGTTATTTAAATTCTGTGCAGGTGAGATGGGGCGTTCACACGGATTCGATCGCCCTCGTGGTTCGTCTATCTTTTATCAACTTGGATGGGACTCGGGTTCCGGAAGACGTCGGGACATGGATGATGACGGCGATAGAGATTATCATTCCCGGGGCTCGTCATCTCGGAAGAAGACTTACTATTTGCCAAAATACCACCAGCATACCTCTTCTCTCCCGGAGCAAAACAAAGATACGCGTGGCCATAAGGGGTCGTAATCTGATGTCCCCCGGGACCAACACTTCGATTCCTCTTTCACTCGACAGTCCCGAGATCCTCACAGGAGAGCCGAACTTTCAAAGACGTCTCCCCCTGCTCCTGCAACAGATCTAACCGTATCGAAGAGGCTGGCCGAGCTTAAAGATAAATTTCCAAAAATCTGCTTTGATGGCCTGAATCCTCCCGGCGATTCATCCTATTCCCGGACATGTCAAGCAAAGCGCCATCGCCTGTACCAACGATGTCTATGTTTAACATGACGCGTTTGTTCATTTGGCTGAAAAACTTTCTGAAGTCTCCATGGAGCGCCAACACAAGATCGACCGCCTGAAGCTTGAGGCTATCCATGACAAAGATATCATTAAAGCTCAGGATGAAGAGATTGCGATTTATAGATCTCAGCTTGAGGCCTTCTGGCAGAGTGCTCGAGACACTGCCGAAGCTGTGACTCGTTTGGAATCGACACATAAAAAAGAGACCGACGAGGCAGTACAAAGCTGCGGGGCCCTAGCACTAGAGAAGGACTTAGTCCAAAAAGAGAGGGACGCATTCAGCCTTCGAGTCAAGGAACTTGAGGAATAGCTCCACAGAGAGAAGGAAGAGAAGACGGCCGCCTAAGAAGAATCACAACGATACTGTGACGAGATCGTTGCTACTCGACTCTTAAAAGAAAAACTTGAGGACGAGCTTTCCAAAGTTGAGGCGATAAAGAGTGAAGCCCGTGAAGAGGGCAAGAAGATAGCGTCTGCGGATATAGACTCCCGTCTTGAGGCAGCTAGAGAAGAAGGTAGGGGGAGGTCAAAAGCATGTTTAACCCGCTAATCGCTGAATTCAATGCCCGCGTTCTCATGCATCGAGACTTGACTCTTTTGGGCGAGGGCTATCTTGAATCTTTAGCCGAGGCATGAGAGGCCTTGATAGAAATCAAAAAGGCCAAGCACGGTACCGAAGAGATTGATGAGGGGGCCTTGATAAAAGAATTCCTCAAGGGAAATGAGCCTTCGGACTTGTCAGCAGCTAAAGATATTTATTGCAAAGGCTCCCCCTCAAAGAAAGGGAAAGAAGTTATTACCGGTCCATTCGGGGTCGTGCCTCCAGCTTATGTGCCTACTTAATCGGCCGATCGGTCGATACTCGATCCAATTGAGCAACATATTGGTTATAATCCAGAGGACCCCGGCCTTGGCGTCCATATTCTGTCTCCCATTCCGGAGGGTGAGACCCCCTTGACTGTTGAGAGCCTGCCGGAACCTGGTAGATAACACTTCACTTTAAGATTTCAAAAGTCGTCATTCTTTATGAACGTCTATTGTATTCTAATGCTTGTTTTTCATGATTTTGCACAGGCTGTTCTGATCCCGGGCCCACTCCGAGAAGCGATGTCGCCAAGGAGGTGGAGGGAAAGATAGGCGAGGCCACTCATGCAGGAGAGGCTCCCGGGCCAGATGCTTAGGTGATTGGAGCGCTGGATGAAGACAAATCTGAGACTTCTCCCATCGATGATATTTATGAAGTAGAAATTACAGGTGCCTCCGAACACACATCTGAGCTGGGTATGAGGGAGTGGCTTAAGGAGGAGAAGAGAGAGCCAGCCAAGATCAAGGTCGAGCCTCGAGTTGTGGGACCTAGACGATCCCTTGAACAAGCCGTTGAAGGTAATTCTCCCTGGCAGGTCCAAGCCCATGGATGTTCCCCGTACTTCTTCAGTTGCTACCCCTACATCAAAGAAGAGTACCAAGGGTAAACACACAGGAGAGGAGCCGTCCGAGAGGACAACAGAGGTGAAGAAGTCGAAGAAGCACAAGAAGTGATCATTACTCTCGTTCAACGAGAGTTAGTTTAAGTTATGTAATTATTTTCATCTACTTCTGTAGTCTTTGTAAATAGATTGTCGACTCCGAACTTTGAAGGGCTTGTAGTAGAAACTTTTTCTGAATAAAGCTTAGTTCCTTTTTCTATCTTTCGAAAGGCTCTTGTCGTTCAATTTTTGTACGATTGTGATTTAAATCCAAGCTGCTGTGAATAATATGGACTTCTCGGTTCACCTTCATATAGCTCGGAGATTCTTTGAGAGTTGTTCATTTACTTCCGCGCTTCAAGCACTAAGAATATTTTTTAGTCCGCACATCGGGGACTTAGAGTACTCCAGTCCGCACTCTGGGGACTTGGAGGTTTGATTCGTTTATACTCGAGTCCGCTCTCCGGGGACTTAGAGTACTCCAGTCTGCACTTTGGGGGCTTGGATCTTTGATTCGTTTATTCTCGAGTCCGCGCTCCGGGGACTTAGAGTACACCAGTTCGCACTCTGGGGACTTGGAGATTTGAGTCGTTTATACTCGAGTCCGCGCTCCGGGGACTTAGAGTACTCCAGTCCGCACTCTGGGGACTTGGAGATTTGAGTCGTTTATACTCGAGTCCGCGCTTCGGGGACATAGAGCACTCCAGTCCGCACTCTGGGGACTTGGAGATTTGAATCTTTTATACTCGAGTCCACGCTTCGGGGACTTAGAGTACTCCAGTCCGCACTCTGGGGACTTGGAGATTTGAGTCATTTATACCCGAGTCCGCGTTCCGGGGACTTAGAGTACTCCAGTCCGCACTCTGTGGACTTGGAGATTTGAGTTGTTTATACTCGAGTACGCGCTCTGGGGACTTAGAGTACTCCAGTCCGCACTCTGGGGACTTGGAGATTTGAATCATTTATACTCGAGTCCGTGCTCCGGGGACTTAGAGTACTCCAGTCCGCACTCTGGGGACTTGGAGATTTGAATCGTTTATACTCGAGTCTGCGCTTTGGGGACTTAGAGTGCTCCAGTCCGCACTCTGGGGACTTGGAGATTTAAGTCGTTTATACTCGAGTCCGCGCTCCGAGGACTTAGAGTACTCCAGTCCGCACTCTGGGGACTTGGAGATTTGAATCGTTTATACATGTTCATACGTCGGCCAGGATAATATAATTTCATTTGCCTGTCACATGATCATCATACACATAAACATTAGTAATTCATGGAAAAGATAGCTTCAAGCCTTTATTAATGAAAGCAAGCTAAATTGTCTTACTACATGCCAAGAACTAGAAATAAAAGCGTACTGGAAATAAATGCAACTAATACATGAAAGAAATAGACTAAGTATAATAATTCCGCTAGTGCCCGCTGTTCCATGCTCGGGGGAGTGTCGCACCATCGACGGTCGCTAGCTTAAAAGTCCCTTCTCCAAGCTTCCGTTCGATGACGTATGGTCCTTCCCATGCGGGATTCATATGAGATGGGATCGGAAAAACCATTTCCAAACGAGATCTCCCACACCAAAAACTCTCGGTCGGACCTTTTCATTATAATATTTTGCGACTCCATGTCTGTATGCGGCCGCTCTCAAATTGGTTTCTTCGCGTTTTTCGTCAATGAAGTCCAACGATTCCAATAAAAAATTCTGGTTCGACTCGGGGTTGTAATAAGTTACCCGATGAGATGACACTTCAAGTTCCATGGGTATGACAGCTTCCGTGTCATACGCCAATGCGAATGGAGTGTGGCCAGTCGCGGTCTTATGGATGGTCCTGTAGGCCCAAAGTGTCGTTGGAAGTTCATCCACCCACTTGCCTCTAGCCTTTTCCAGACGCTTTTTCAATATGGACTTGATCATCTTGTTTACGACTTCCACTTGTCCGTTGGCTTTCGGGTGAACAACCGCTGCAAACTTCTTCTCAATGCCATATTTCTGACAAAATTCTTTGAACTCCTTGCTTTTGAATTGAGTTCCATTGTCTGTAATGACGGTCCGTGGAAGGCGAAAACGACATATGATATTTCATATGACAAAATTAATAACCATCTTGGTGGTTATTGTGGCCAGAGGCTCTGCTTCTGCCCATTTGGTAAAGTAGTCGACCGCAACTATTGCATATTTCGCTCCACCTTTGGCTATGGGTAAAGAACCAACTAGGTCGATTCCCCACATTGCAAATGGCCAGGGACTAACCATTTGCGGTAGTTCCATCGGCGGAGCTCTTGGGATTTTGGCATATATCTGACATTTGTCGCATCTTCTCACATAGTTTGCAGCATCCCGATTCAATGTTGGCCAGTAGTATCCGTAACGGAGGACTTTTTTTGCTAATGTCTACCCCCTAGTATGGTCACCGCACTCTCCCTCATGGACTCCTTTAATACTCATTTTATCTCATCGTGGGCCATGCACCGGAGTAAGGGGGTCGAGAATCCCTTTCGGTACAACACCCCATCCTGTATTATATATCGTGATGCCTTATGAAGGACTTGTCGTCTTTCACTTCTTTCTTCGGGTAAGATCTCAAATAGCAAGTACTGCTTGATCGGGGTCATCCACGATTCCTTCTCGATTTCGTTTTCGAACGCGAAATCTATCTCCATCATATCTATACTCGGAGCATGGAGGGTCTCAACAGGAAATAATCCCATTTGCTGTGCATCTCTAGTGCTTGCGAATTTTGCCAATGAATCGGCTGCTCTGTTTTGCTCACGCAGGACATGTGAAATATCATAATATTCGAGATTCGCTAGCAGCTCCTGAACTCGGACCAAATATGGGGCAAGTCTCTGCACGCTTTCTTGGTAGTCTCCTCGCACTTGGTACACCACCAGTTGCGAGTCGCTAAATATTTCAACCGATTTTACTCCCAGTTCTTTGATAAGTCTTAAGCCGGCAATCAACGCTTCATATTCGGCTTCGTTATTCGTTGCTGTGAATTCGAGCTTCAAAGCGTAGTAAACTAATAGGTTCTTAGGAGTTACAAGAACTATGCTAACCCCCGAACAACGGTCGTTAGATGCCCCATCGGTATACATCTTCCATCGAACGGGAGGTATGACATTGTGGTCGTTTGATTCGTCTGACATAGTAAATTCAGGAATGAAGTCAACTAGTGCTTGTCCTTGTATGGCCCTTCGTGGCAGGTAGGTAATATTAAACCGACTTAACTCAATATTATTCCATTTTAACATCCTTTTGGAAGCTTTCGGTCGTTGGAGTATCTACCGCAAAGGTTGATCAGTATAAACACTGATTGAGTGCGCCTGAAAATACGGACGAAGCTTGCGTGATGCAATCACCAAGCAATAGGCTAGTTTTTCAATCTTTGGATAATTTCTTTCTGCCCCCGTCAAGCGTTTACTGATATAATATACTGGCTTTTGAACTCGATCCTTCTCTTGCACCAGAGCCATACTGATAGCGTGCTGGGATATTGCCAAGTATACATATAGCATTTCATGGTCGATTGGCTTCGATAGCACCGGGGGGCTCTTCAAATGCTTTACCATATCTCGAAATGCTTCCTCACAGTTGGATGTCCACTCGAAATTCCTTTTTCCCTTCTTAATCATGTCAAAGAAGGGAATGCATATATCCGTGGCTCTGGATATGAATCGGCTCAGCGCCGCCACCTTTCCGTTCAAGCTTTGTACTTGCTTTATAGTTCTGGGCACTTGTATGTCTCGAATAGCTTGAATCTTTTCTGGGTTAGCTTCAATTCCACGTGCATTCACAATGAAACCCAGAAACTTTCCTGACGCTACGTTGAATGAACACTTAAAAGGATTGATCTTCATTCCATAATGCATGAGTATGTCAAACATCTCCGCTAAGTCTCGGATGTGGTCGTTTGACTGCCGTGACTTCACGATCATGTCATCCACATAGACTTCCATCGTTCTACCAATCTGATCTTTGAACATCCGATTCACCAGACACTGATAAGTTGCTCCCGCATTCTTCAATCCAAAGGGCATCACTACATAGCAATACAACCCAACGTTTGTGACAAAACTGGTGTGTTCTTGGTCTAGGAGGTGCATCGGGATTTGATTATATCCAGAGTATGCATCCATAAATGATAGTAGCTCATGTCCGACAGTTGAATCGACCAGCTGGTCAATCCTACGCAACGGGAAACTATCTTTCGGGTATGATTTGTTTAAATCAGAATAATCAACACAAGTTATCCATTTTCCATTCGCTTTCTTCACTGGCACCGAGTTAGATACCCATTCAGGGTAGAGGGCGTCGCGGACGAACCCATTGGCTTTGAGTTTGTCCACCTCCTCTTTGAGAGCCGCGGACATCTCTGAGTCCATGCCTCTCCTTTTCTGTTTCACAAGAACATGTCTTAGGTCTATGTTCAACATATGACTTGCGACTGCAGGAGAAATCCCGCACATGTCCGAATGTGTCCAAGCGAAAACATCAAGATTCGCTCGGAGGAAGTCAGTGAGGTTCTCGGCCACCACAGGGTCGATTTGTGATCCAATTTTAAGAATTCGTGACGAGTCATCCCGGCTGTCTGGGATGTTAATTATTAGTTCAGCCAGTGCTGCATTTGTTTCCCTGGGTCCCCCATCATCATATCTTGGATCTATTCTCTATGGATCCGAGAATGTTGCCCGAGCCAGGGCTCGGGCGCTACTTGTCAATCATCAGAATTTTGGATGCGGACGAAGCTGTCTGCAACCTTTCTTTTCTCTCTACGCCGAGCCTCTCTCAATTCAAACACATAGCATGCACGTCCGGTCTCCTGATCGCCGTGTACCACTCCAACACCTCTGTCTGTCGGAAATTTTAACATCAGACACCAAGTGGCCAATGCTGCCCTAAATTCTGCCAGGGTTGGACATCCTAGAAATAAGTTATATGGAGAGTCAACATCCAACACTATGAATGGTAGGATTCGCACCCTCCTACGCTCGCCTTGCCCCAGTTCAACTGGTAACTCTACATATCCCACTAGATCCGTTGTTGCGCCGTTAAAGCCATGGATCCTGGCTTTAGATGGTTTCAAATCCTTAGTCTCCAGCTTCATTTGGTCGTATGCCTTCTTGAAGATGATGTTAATGGAACTCCCACAATAAATTAGAATTCTCTTCACAAACGCCGACCCGATTGTCGCAGATATGACCATCGGGTTGATGGTAGGAGCCTCCACCTTATCTGCATCTCTGTTCCTAAATATAATATCATCATCCATTGTGCGCTGCTGCTGTGCAGGAGTCCCATCCTCCATATTCGAACAACACTCATACTCCGCATGTCTTAAAGAATTAGCATATCGCTCCATCTCCTGCCAATTCTTATCCGCAGGATGAGGTCCGCCAGCAATCGTGTTGATAACCAATCTACCCACAGTTTGAGCAGGTTGTTCTGGTTGGCGTGGTGCTGGCCCGCGTCCGGGGTCCGATGTCTCTTGTCTTCCGTCTTGTGGGTCTTTGACAAATTCCTGCAGCTTCTTCTGTCTAATCAACTTTTCTATAGCGTCGTGGAGGTGTCTGCACTCCTCTGTGTTGTGCCCATAAGACTCATGAAAGCGGCAATACTTCCCAGTCTTCTTATGTTCCTCCGTTGATTTGTTTGGGCGTGGTTTTCTATATTGAAAAGTATTGCAGGTTGACAAATAGATGTTCTTAAGAGATGCGTTGAGCAGGGTGTATTCATTGTAGGTCGGGATCCTTGACTTCCATTTCCCCGTCTCTCTTTTCTTTTCGGGATTTCCACCTCCGGATACTTTAGACTGCCCAGGCTTGTTTTGGGCGTTGACTTGGGCATTTCCCAAGTTATCGCCGGTTTGCTTCATGGCGACGTTACTTTTCACAGTCTCCTGAGCAGGCCCTGATGCCTTGTCTCGTCTTGTCCATCGAGCTTCTTCCCTTCTTATGAACTGAGGATCTTTCGAATAAAAACGCTCCAGCGTGGCTGGGGGCTTTCCCGCCAACCAATCTCCAAATTCAGAGTCTGGATCCACTCCATGCATTACCGCCATCAAAATTGCATGGTCGTTTGGATTGCTCACTTCGGTAGCAGCAACGTGAAATCTCTACAAGTATGCTTTCAATGACTCTCCTGGAGTTTGGATGACGCTTGATAAGGACATCACATCCTTTGGACGAGTGGTGTGTATCCTGAATTGTTCTATGAATTTCATTGCCAATTCGTCAAAGCTGGATATAGATCGTGGAGGAAGTCAAGTAAACCACATGGTGGCAATTCCGAACAGAGTGTTTGGGAAGCACCTACACTTAGTTGCATCATTAGCTCTTGTAGAATCCATCATCCATCCGTACCTCATCACATGCTGTCTAGGATTAGTCTTCCCTTCGTAGGCTGGGATAGTCGGCATATTGAACTTCTTGGGGTATTCAGCCTGTAGGATACGATCTGTAAAGGGAGTATGGCTTCTGGACACTCCCCAATCTTCATTGGACAAGCCTTGTTTCTCTCTTATCAACTGCTTGACGATAGCTGTTATGTCTGGAGTTTGTATGGAGGATGGAAGGTTGGGTTCCGTTCCACGGGACCGTGCGGGTTGATGTCCCGCCTGATTTGGGTCTTGGAGGTTCGGGCGTCCAGTCTCCTCACGGGCTTGATCTCTAGTCGATCGATCTGTGACACCTGCTTATGCACCTTCATCCTTACGGTGCCTACGCCTAGGAGATTCATCAGCGGAGGTTGAAATATCAGACTCTGAATAAGGGGCAGGGTTACCTCCAGCATTCTGACGCTGCTGCTGAGTGAGCTGAGTCATGAGGTTAGTATTGGCTTGAATTTGCTCGGCAAGTTGCCTTCTACTTTCCTTGAGTTCTCTTATCAAGTCATTGAACTCTGTTCGGGAAACAACTTCCGCTTGGTTTTGGGTGGAGGGCACTGCACCTCGAGTTGCTTGCTAATTTCTAGGTCCAACTTGTTGCACACTAGCAGTCTCGTGGACATCTGCGTTGTGAGAGGCCGATCTAGTTCATGGTCTCCCTATGGAAGAATTGTTGGTTGTAACTCTAAATAGAATCAACATATGCGTTGTGAATGATCTTGGATCTCCTTTGGGGGATTTATGCAATCCAGTTGCTACAAAGCAGATCCTAACAGCCTGAGAATTCGATCTCTCAGTGAAAGCACCAAAATGTTCGCACCAAAATTGGCCACTAACACCCTTAAGTAAGATTGTGTAGAGAGATTAATGAAGATAGTAAATTAAAACTGAAGACATTATGTAAATTTAAATGCAGAGAAAAAGAACACCAAATTTATAGTGGTTCGGCGTAACTGCCTACGTCCACTTTGAAGTTGATTTCTATTGCTTTCCTTGATAGTTGATTACAGATACAATCCGTTTTCAATTACTTGAATACAATTGCAAAGTAAAAGATTAAGTCTTGAGCGAGTGTAGAATGCGGTAGAGTTTCCCCAGTGTTGTCGAAAAAACCGATCCTTTTCACTATGCCCCTGCCCCTCTATTTATAAACAAAGATGGGTTGGACTTCCATGGTAGGCCTGGTAGCTGAATACCTCGGCCCAAATGGAGTAACTCTATGCGCCGAACCAAATATGTCGAACGGCCAAATGCCAAACCATTATCTTCATGCCGAACGATACGATGTGTGGAGCGAGGTGTGCAGGTCGAACGAGAATCGATGTCGAACGAGGAAAATGGCAAATGAGGCTGGAATGCCGAACGTTCATGGATGCCGAACGTACCTGGTATGCCGAACGTCCTTGGTATGCTGAACGTACCTCGTATGCCGAACGTCCTTGATATGTCGAACGTCCTTGGTATGCCAAACGTTCATGGATGCCGAACGTTCATGGATGCCAAACGCTCAATGATACCGAACGTTCCTTGTATGCTGGACGTCCTCCAGATGTCGAACGATACACAATACTGAACGTTTCTCAATGCCGAACGCTTCTAGATGTCGAGCGCTCCGTCCTACCGAGCGTTCCTTTATGCCGAGCATTCTTCTGGTGTCGAACACTTTTGACCGCCGAACCATTTTGTCATGCCGAACGAGGTTGCTGAACCCTTGGTTGCCTTGTCAAACCTCCAGGTAACACAAACTACACTCTACGGTCGGACCTACTAAGTCTACCATACCCAAGTACGGTGAGAGTTGATCTTCTTTCTCCATAAAATTCCCTCATAAATTAATCAATGAGATTAAAAAACGTAGGCAAACTGAGGGCTCTTTGACCAGAAGTATAATACAACATCACCACCAGTGCCAATACTGTTATTTGGGTTGTCTGAAATAAAATGAAAATATGTTGCTTTTAGTTTACGAAAATAAAAATTATACTTGAAATACATATAGGCACTGATAAATAAAATGAATCTAATAGGTTTTCATTTATATTAAAATGCAAAATTACAGCTACTATACATCTGCTTGCTTCATTAAACTACTATGAACTTGTTCCATATATTGTTTTTAGATAAGGAGGTACCATCCCTGATCATCTCAAGCTTGTTCTAAGACCAGCATATACTATGGAAAGAGGCATTACCCCATAGCCAATCACATCAGGTACTAAAAAGACATAACAAATAAGGTAACCATATTTTACTAATCATATCTTAATTCACCAATCATAAAATGATAACCATGAGCAATCCAAAAAATTATAGAAATGAGTGGTTGGCTCATCTTTCCTAACAAGAAATGGAGTGAGAATATAAAAATCTAACGAAGTTATAAAAGATAAAACTCGGCAATAAGAACATACAGAGAAGCGAATGATACCTCAAATCCAATGTTGATGTGGAGGAGTCATCAGGGACCGAACTATTTGAGTTTTTGATAGAATTATATATTGACTGCTCTGCATCTTTATAAATGCTCGACTTCGGAACTAACTGGCTGACGACTCTCAGAATCTTTTGCACTGCTCTTACTACCTCCGCCACCTTTTCTAGCCGATTTCTTGTCATTGCGTTGTCAGCAAAGGATGGCTTGGCTACATTTGACGACTGTTGCGAAAATATTGGGACGAAGGCTGGAGTATTCTCAAAAATGGGGGATCAGATAGTCGATGACTTTATTGGCCATGTGTGTCCAAATGCCTTTTTTGGTGTGTTTGTGTGGTTGTGGGGTGGTTTGGTTTGTGGAAGGGTTGTGTGGGGGTGTGTGTGTGGGGACGGTGTGGGGTGGGATGGGGTAGGGTGGGGTGGGGAGGTGGGGTGTGTGCGGGCGCTATATTTGAAGAGACGATGCTTTCCTTGAGACTTTGAACACTGATGATAGAAATAGAAAGCGACAAGGACGTTGGTCCTTTTTGAGTACGTAAAAGGTCGTATTTGTTGTTTTAAATATAAAGCGGGTCACTATATATAATTTTTTTTGTAAATTCTGTCCACACTCCTTTAATGTCACATCCGACCAAAATCACCATTCGCTATCTCATTTAATTTCAATCTTTATAATGTAAAAACTTTACGTAGATTAATCGGATTTAAAAATGATTTTTCCTGTTAAAACACAAATTTAATAAGATTTTCAATGATATCCATTATTCATACTTAAAAATTAAATTTTGAAAATCATAATTAAACATTGTAGTTTTAGTCGCGTTAATGTAATGCAATTATTTTCTGTCACTACTGCAATTGCATTTAGTAACTAAATTTATTTTGGATGATAATAGCCATTATATAGTTGTTTTAACTACATTTGATAATGCGATTATTATTTTTACAACTAATTTAAAAGAATTTGTTTTATATTATGAAATTATAGTTGCATTTGAATATTCTAACTTCATTTATTTCATGCATGAATAATTTTGGTTGTATTTGGTAATTGGGATTTTGGACCAAAGGTCCCCATTCTCAAAGCACATGCACAAAAAGTCCATGCTAATAAACCCATGTAAATTATTTCCCTGTTTTGTTATTTTTACCAAATTTTTCCCTTCTAGAAAATCAGTCCAACATTGAAATCAGGGGCAAAAGTAGCAAAATAGTCAAAAACTAAAAATAGGGACCAAACTTTCATAACTTTTTTGGGAGGGACTTTTCTTCCATCATTTTCCAATTCTAAGGACTTGACAGCGGTTCCTTGTTGGTAATTTGTTCAAACTTAATGCAGTTATACTTTAAATGCATTAAGGAAACTCAATTATAATTTAATAGCATTTTTTGAATTTATTTAACTACAATAAAAAATTTCAACCGCATTTATGTGATGTAGTAATAATTTTGGCTACATTTAATATTTTTATTTAATCTTAACGTAGTCATAAAATAACTACATTAAGAAAATGCACTTATAATTTATTAGCATGTTATGAATTAATTTAACTTTATTTGAAGATTCCATCAGTGACGTAGTAATAATTTTGGCTGCACTTGATTATTTAATTCAATCTTAATACAATTATAATTTAATTGCATTTATAAAATGCAGTTACAATCTAACAATACTTTTTGAATTATGCATGGTTGCATTTGAATATTTTAACTGTGTTTTTTAACATTATACATGGTTACATTTGAATATTTTAATCATATTTTTTGAATTATACATGGTTGCATTTGAATACTTTAACTACATTTACGTGATGAAGTAATAATTTTGATTGTAATTAACAATTAATTCATACTTAATGCAGTTATTATTTAACTTTTTTTTTTTGAATTTATGCAACTATGGTTGCATTTGAATTTTTTAGCTGCTTTTATGTGATGCAGTAATGATTTCCGCTATCATTGATAATTTTACTCAATCTTACTACAGTTACAATTTAACTACATTCAATTATGATTTTAACTGCATACCAAATATGAAATTGACTTTAAACTGCATATTTATTGTTTTTGAGGCTACTGACTTGAATGATACAATTATAGTTGCATTTGAATGATGCAATTTTAAATACATTATTTATATGGAAAAGTTATAATTTTTTAAAAACATTCAATGACTAGATATTTACATGTCCCTAACATCATCATTTAAAAGGTCATAAAATTTGTGATTTAATGGTGAATAAAGTTCGTTGATACTATATTTCTACAAAAACTTATTGCATTTTAAATATTGAAATCAAATAAGGTGCGAAAGATTAATATGGTTGTGAGAATAGCAGCATGGTTGCAAATGGAAGATGCGGTCAAGGACATAATTTAAATAAAATTATGAGGAAGGATATTTTGTGTATTAAAATTATTTGTAAGGACTTGACGTCCAAATCCCCTCGCTAAATCATTTATATTTAGTTATATAATCAATGGCCTACATCAATACAATTAACAGTCCATGTATATTAATTTGTCTATATCATAACTAACTTTAAGCTGACATATTAATTTTTTTATTAAAAATCTACATATATGTAGGAGAGTAGTGGAAGAATTTTAGACTATTAGTCATTGGTTAAACCTTTAAAAATCAATACCTACACCATTAAAATTTTGGTACCGTTAATTAATTTTCATGTATGGAACATTAATCATTAATTAATGGTATAAACATTGATTAATTAATTGAGAGTTGTAAAAGGGATTAATTAATGAAGAATAGTAAAGGAGACTAATTAATGGGGAGTTGTAATAGAGAGTTGCAGATTTTTAAAGGAGAGTTATATATAGTTTGTCTATAGAATTAGCAATCTATATCAATTTTTAGAGGATTGAAATTACAATGGTATTTTGTATCAATTTTAACTATAATTTTTTTTGCCAAAGTCTTTGTGTGTAGGACTGAAAAAATAATATAGTCAAAAGTATGGCAGTACTATGTAAGAATTGTTAAAAAGAGGCTCAGAAGAAAAATCAATAAAATATATCCTCTATATCTAATTTAATAAACGAGAATCAATATCGTTTTATATCAATTTGAAATTAACCCAACAAACATGAAAATGAAAATTGCAGGGAAAATAACCCAATAAACTAAAAGAGAACCTAGTTGACAAATAAACAATATTTAGCATCTATTTTACTCATTTTTTGAACATGGTTCATTAATGCCAACAAGTGTCAAACTCGTGACCTTTAAACTCATAGTCAAAACTACCAACCAACTAAGCCAATCCTGTTAGCATTTATTTTACTAACTGAAAATTAATACCACTTTTTATCAATGTTAAATCAACCCAGCAAACATTAAACTTATAGGGAAGAGAATCCAACAAACAAACTGAAAAAAGAACCAAATAGATGGACACATAAAATCTGATATTGAAATTGCAGAGTTGAACAATCTATTGGAATTGGGCCAGCCTACAACGGAAGTTATGGGTGAATTTAAATTTTTCTACCATATTTATTCTTTATTGGACTTATGAAGTCTAGTTTTTTAGAACATTTCTAAATTTTATTTTAATAAAATCTTTTATTTTACTTAAATTTTAAAATCTTTTATTTTACTTAAATTTAAAAATGATATAGTTTATTTAATTTATGTTATGAAACACACACATGTAAAATATACGCATATATGTGTGTGCATGCGTAATATATCAATCCATTCAAGGTATAACATGTCCGTGTATAGATTTTGGAATTTACATCGCAACGAACATGCTAGATCATCTAGTATGTAAGTAAATTGTCCAATTGTATGTATATACATACTTGTATTTATATATAAATATTACAAATACACACATATACTCATATATATATATATAATAGTTTTATTTAAATAATTTTATGTAAGCACAATTATATATATATAAGAATAAACATTAACATTATATATGCATATTATATAATAAACTTTTTTAATTATAATAAAATTATTTATAAAATATTTATAGTTTTTTTATAAAGCCGAAAGCAATTTATATGCAAATATATTAATTTTTATACATGTATATATATGTTACATATTTATGTATAAATATAATCATAATAAATTATATATATATGTAGATTATTGTTAATTAAATAAACAAAAAAATATTTTGATAAATATTGTAACGACCCGAAATTTTTTGATAATTTAAATTAGTTAATTTAATAAGATTTTGGTAATTTAATATTGTGAGAAATAAAAATTTGTAATTTAATATTGAAATAATAACTAAAATGAAACATAACAATGTTAACTAAAGTTAATCATTAACAATTTGAATGAAATTCCAATTAATTGAAGTGATCTAGATGTTATATTTGGTTATAAATTGAATATAAGAAAAGCAAATCTAAATATTGAATTAATTAATGAAATAATATATAATTAATGGAAATGAATAAAATCAGTGTTTGGTGAGTAATTATAACATTTTCTTGAAAATAATAAACTTATTAATGTGACTAAAAGTTAAGGGTGACAAATGATTATATGCTACCTATTTATTTAACCTGTTAAATTAAATTGGAAATCAATTGCAATTAATTCTCTTAATTAGTGTAGTTAATGTAGATTAAATTGATCATTGTAGAATATTAATTCAATAAGATGTAACCAATGTAAATTTTAATCATAATATAACTATTGATTTGATTAAAGAGAATGGAAATCAAGTTGATCAACTTTTGGAATTTGAATTATAAGAAATGGATCTATTGAAATTAATAGTAATTAAGGACTACGTTAATGGCAATGAAGATGAAATTGTAAATTATTAATGTACTATGAGATAAACTAATATTAATTATATCCTTAGGGTAATAAATGGTTGAATAGTAGGATGAAAGGTCAAATTTATGGATTTAATGAAAATTTAATTCATAACTACGGAATTTATTGAAATTGAAATTAAACACTGTAAATTGTGCGATGTTCAACATTAAATTGATATAGATTTTTTTAAAGGATTATAAATTATTAAATAATCTAAAGTGATAGAAATTGTTAACTGTTAAATTTGAATTGAAAAGTATTTAATTAATTTAATTATTAATTTATTTAATTAATGTGAAAATAGCCGCTTTGGCCACTGTCTCGGATTTCGACGAAACCAGTTTTATTGGATCCGTAACAGTGAATTATCGTAAGATTATAAGTTCCATAACGATCAGATTTGTCATTTGAACGTACGAGCTTGAAACACCTTGAAATTAAAATCAATTGAAATCAATTTGAAATAAGCCGACTTTAACATAACTTACGATAGAATTAGGACTTGAAACCTGTTCCATTGAGTTTAAAAATGTTGAAAACATCTATTTTGATATATGGGATGACCCATTTTCGTTTCGGAGACAGAACGGGCTTTTCGGGTCGTTTAGCGTTCAACTTCCATATCAAATCTGACCCATTCATTTCTATTTCTGATCTGCCTATAAATAGCCTGTTATAAACCTAGCTACTTCTTATTTTCATTTGTCTGTACTTACAATTTCATTTGTTCACTTCTCCTTCTCAATGGCAGGCAAACAAATTCCCAATTCAATTCCTAATCAAATTTCAAATTCAATTCCAAAATCAAACTCCTCCAAACCCAAATAAATTTTATACCGATTCGAAGCTCTCGACGAGCACAACCCAAATCTGTAATTCGTTTCTCGATTCGAGCCACTGTTTGATCATAAATTGGCCATTTATTTTCGGCCGTCCATTGGTAAGGTTTCAATTCGACGATGGATTTTAGTTGATAGGCCGATCGGAAAGTGCTGCACTGTAGAGGTCATCAAGAGGCTTCGATCCATGTCGGTTGTTGGTCTAGATCGCCTCTGGGTTCGCTGCGATGGGCGTGTGAAGGCAGTGACGTGGCGTCGTTTCTGGTGACACCGTGGGTGGCCGAGTGATCACCAGGGGAGCGGCCGGAGTCAAGGGGTTCGATTGCATGGTCAGATCGAGGTCAAAGTAGGCGAGGCGACAACGAATTTAGGTAGAAGATGGCGGCTGGTTCGGCTAGGGTTCAAATGTGTCTGATGTTGATCGAGATGGTAGCGTGGTTAGACGGGTGATGTGTTGCGGTCTGGATGGTTCGCCTTTTCTTATTTTATTTATTTATATTTAAATCATATGATTGTTCTAACTTGTATAACTTTCACATACAAGGTCCGTTTCACGCACGGTTTATTCCACCGGGATCGTATCGAACTTTCGGACATTTTGATGCTCATTTGAACGAATTATGAGACTGTTAAATTTTGGGTCCTGTTTTGAATTTCAAACCGATTTGAATTCAAAGGTGAGTGTTTTGACCCACTCACAACTTCTAAAATTTCTTATATTAGTTAAATTAAATTTATGATGTAATTAGAAATTTATTTATAGCTGTTCGGTATATTTAAATTTCTATTCCTGTTAATTTGAATTTATTTTGAACTAAATTGTTATTTAATTTATTATTGAATTTAAATTGCAGTTAATTACCTATATATAATAATCTGTTAATTGTTTATATTTATTGTTTGAATTGGATGATGATTGTAATGGATGTTTGAATTTAATACGATGACTTTGAAAATGGATTTAACATATTTTGAAATATGATTTCGAAAGTGAATATAATTTCGAAAGTGATATAGTTTGAATTGAATATGATATTTTGATATCAAGTATGAAATGATTTTTGAAATTTTAAAAGAACCATCCGATGTGTAATAAGCGATTGGTTGTTAAAGAGACCGGGATCGGGTATTGTCATACTCTCTGCCAATACCGAAAACGACTTTAACAACTGTGTACGTGGGGGAGATTCCAGAAATGAAGTAGGTTGGTTTGGCGAACGATTTCTGTATAAGGTATGACATGACCCTGGCTTCCGTGAGTCATCATAGATGTGACTAAAATAGGTGCCATGCCGAGCTAAGTGAGGTCATTCCTCCGATCGGACATATTTCTTCGATACCATATTATGATTTTTTGATGATTTGGTGGCCACCTTTTGATTTTGATTATGGGAGTGTGTTCCGAGGTAGGCGGTAGTAGCTGCTTACCACTCCGGATCTGCAATTGGTATATCTACCATGGCATTGCCTCGAGTGACGTGTTCACATGCCTTAGAATGCCTTCTACAAGTTTCTTTTGTACCATACCTATGGGGTTCCCTCTATGTAAACGTCCAGTTTAAGAAAGAGCGTACAGTACTGTATAAACTATAGGAATGTATAAAATGTGTTAAGGGGGATATGAGTAACGCCTTAACTCTATTTTAATACTTTTACTTTACTGTAGACATATTATAATAGCGTATAGTACTACATAATAGATAGTTTAACGGATCCTTAGGAGACGTGATTCTCGAACATCTCTAAAGTTACTGCACTCACGTTAGACACTGGATAGGAGATGTCAAAACCTGTAAACATCTCTAACGCCGTCATATGCATGTTTATAGTTGATTTAACTTACATAAGATCTTTAAGTTCCGACTCGAGTGTTTTGTCTTTTCAATTCGCTTGGGTCAAGGTTGAATACCTGTTTTCTGGAGGACGAAGAAGAAGATTTGTACTAGTATTATTTATTATATTCCGCTGCATCATGTTGTTCCACTGCATTTGTTAATTATTTATTCCTGTTTCTGCAACTCTGATTTTTATGTTGTAAAAGAATAGTCAAATGTACTTATAAAACAGCTTCGTGAACTGTTATTTGATTATTATACTTTGTTATTCCGCTGCGAGATTCTGTATTTGTTTTATTCCTTTCTCCTTTTCTTATTACCGCATAACAATCGGCCCTTTTGAATGGTTTGAGTCTGACATGTGTGTCTGCTTAAAACGTCCAAAAAGTCAGGTCGTTAAAAAAATATAAATGACCAGGTCTTGCGCACGACCCTGTATATATAATTTATTTTCTTATTTTTTTAAAATATATTTTATTTAAATATCCATTCGAAAAATATTAAAATATTAATAAAAAGTCAATTTTGAAATTTTATTATGAATTTTAAATTTTTTATAAACCCTAAATGACATTTTATGTTTTGAAACTTTTACACATAATTTTTGATTTAAAATAATTTTAAATTCGACTTCTCTATTTTCGGCCATTATTTAAAATTAATTTTAAAAATAAAAAATGGTCTTTTCTCGAGAGTGTTTCTGTGCTAATATTATTTTATAAATATAAAACCTAATTTTCATAATATATTTGAATTAATATAATCGATTTATGAAATAAATTGACTTAAATAATATTTAAATAATAAAAAAATATTATAAAAAAATGTTATCTTTTCCAAATATTATTATAACCTTAATAGTATACACATAAAATTATATGACCATATTTTATTAAAGTAAGATGTTGTAATTAATTATAAACTATATATATATTTAAATGCTATATATTAATTCAATAAGAAAACTAAAAAGTGTTTTTTTAATTGCAGAGTCATACTAACCTGAGATGTATATGATAAAACATTATTCTAATATTTAAATATATGCATATATACAACCAAAACAATTTTGTGATGATATCATTTGCATATGAGAATCGTCACCTAACCAACAATATAAAAAATATGTATATAATAAAATATTATAACTGAGCATCTATATTTGTATTTTGATCAGAAATATACCTCACTTTCAATGCCTTAAAGTACACCTTTAAATGATGGTTATGCCCCCTTGAAACAATTTTCGATCCAAAAGAGTGCTAGTCCATGAATCGTTGACCACCAGCTATCAAATAACAGTTGCATTAATTTGATTTGAACTTGTGAAAGATGAAGAAGAGAGAGAAGAGTTTTCACCACTAATCAATATGTGTGTAGGCTCCAATGGACCATAACCAAATGGAGGAAGAGATGTTTAAATAAAGGAATGAAAGAAGAGAATTTAGGATCATATCTTTTACTTAATCACTTTCCATCTCATCCATCCATTTTTACTCCTCTCTAGCCCATATTGTAGCAGCTCCTAACCCCTTGCTCCAGTCGAAATAACAACCCCTGTCATGGGCCTTAAAGCCATTTAGAGTCCGAACATATATTTTTCATTTTAAATCTAATGTAGAACGCTCCCGGATATATATTAGTTTATCAAATCAAAATTAAATTTTATAATTAATATTTCATAGGTATTAATTAATTTAATTAATTATGATAATTATAAATCAATTAAATTGTTTGGGCATAAGAGAATTCATCACTTCGGCTATGTGACTCGTCAGGTGTAAATTTGGTCAGCGATTATTATCGAACTATTCGAATATTAACGTTTACACATCACTCAGCAGATGGTGTGACATATTGGCCAAATTTATCACTTACTTGGTTTTGGTTAAATACAATTTACCTTATTAAGCATTACCTACTATTGACTTTTATTTACACCAATTCTCTTCGTCAAAACTATACCACTTCGGATTTATGGATTTTGGTAATGGTAAAAATTCTAATATCATCCACATTCAACTCTATATTTCAAACACAAAGTCCTTGGTTCAATAATAAAAATTATTATTAACCAAATTACTCTAGCTAAAAATTTTGACTTTGAGTTGACCATGATATAAACCAAATATAATTGAGGAGACGACTCCTCTTTGGAGTAGTGTTTCACTTCTAATACTTCCACTCGACCCAACTATAATTACCCGATGGATGACGACAGTCAAATCAAAGCGGAGCTTTCATATTGAAGATCGATAGTATTTTCAAGTTGAGAGAACTGTGTGAATCAGTCACATCGATATTTTTTATTTGAACTTAGTTATATTAACCAACAGAAAATTCTCGAGTGAGTCTTCTATAGTTATCCAATATATATTAGTGCATAACCCATAGATTCTCCCCAATAATCATGAGTAATACATTGCCCAACATTTAGGGAGCGTTACGTACTCTAGTCTCAACGGATACATCAATATCCAGTTTCGATGCATCTTGATTAGGAACCTTTAAAATGACGTGTTTTATAATATTGTGATATAATACTCATGAGTACAACTATTTGTAAGTACTATCACAAACATATCATTTATGGATTTTATATTAATTTTTTTTTAATTGAGTATTTAATTATTTATAACTTATTGTAAAAAATATATAGCAAAGAGAAAAACATCCATATTACAAACGAGAATTGATTACAGTGTTAATCAATTTACAATATATTACAGAGTTGCACCTTAGGCATACCCCTAACTCTATCAATCTTCTATTTGCACTTGGGGCCAATTATGAGATCTTATTCCCATCCCTTCAATTAACTTCTTGAGAGTCGACCGAGCTAGACCCTTAGTGAATGTATCTTCTAGTTATCCTTGGTATCTACCCTATGTATCACGATCTCTTTCTTCTTAACAAATTCTCTAATGAGATGGATCTTCCAAAGAATATGCCGTGACTTCTTATGTACTCTGAGCTCCTTTATGACATGCATTACTATATTGTTATTGCAGAACAATGCCATAGGATAATCGGTATTGGCAATCATTCCAAGCTCACTCAAAAACGTACGCATCTAGACTGCCTCTTTAGCTGCTTCGTTGAAGGAGATGTACTCGGCCTCCATCATGGAATCAACAACTATTTCTTTCTTGGAAATTTTCTAACTAATGGCTCTGCCATTAAGCGTATAGACATAACCAGACACTAATTTACTTTCATCTATATCACTTTGAAAGCTCGAATCTGTATACCCCTTCATGAGGAAGTCTCCATTCCCGTATACAAGGAATAAGTCATGAGTATTTCTTAGGTACTTCAGTATACATTTTAGGGCCGACTAATGTTTTTCTCCAAAATTAAACTGGTATTGGCTTATGCATCCTAATTCATATGCCACATCCGGTGTAGTACATAGCATATGGTGCATTACGGATCCTATGGCTGAAGCATAGAGGATCCTCTTCATACACTCTTTCTCCTCATCGATATATAGAGCATCCTTATTAGAAAGTACCAAATGGCTGAAGCATATAGTAGCGATGCCATGTTCCTTTTTATAAACACAAATTTCCTTTATATTTTGATAAAAACTTAACTATTTGATTACTTTATCAAAACACTTATTTCAACTCCTTGAAGCTTGTTTAAGTCCGTAAATGGACTTTAAAAACCTACAAGCCTTGCCCTAACTCCCGCTGTCCACAAAACCTCGGATTGTGACTTATGAACGGTTTCTCCTAAATCATCATTTAGAAAAGCTGTCCTTACATCCATTATCCATATTTGGTAGTAATAGAATGCAACGATGGCTAGCATAATCTGAATGGACTTAAGCATGACTATGGGTGAAAAGGTCTCATCAAAATCGATGCCTTGAATTTGACGGAATCCTTTCGCAACTAGCCTTGTCTTATAAGTCTCTACTTCCCTATCTGCATTTAGTTTTTTCTTAAAAATCCACTTGCAGCCGATGGGTTTTACCCTTTTGGGTACGTTCGACATAGTCCAAACTTTGTTTTCGTAAATGGAATCCATTTTGGATTTCGTAGCTCCAAGCCAAAGTGAAGAGTCTTTACTCTGTTGGAAAAACAGAAGAGTGTCGTCATATATGACATGGTCCTTCTTCTTGCCATCCACAATAAAACCGTAGTATTTCTCTAGTGTATGAGATTTCCTACTAGAACTTCTCATAGGTTGTGTATTTTCGTATATGGATGAACGTGGTTCTGCCACTAATTTAGCCTGTGTTGATTTCTTGGATACCATCCATGTCTACAACCTCGTTGTTAATTTTTTGATAGATATTCCTTTCTAGAAAGACAACATGTCGAGAAATAATAATTTTTTGTTCCTCGGTATGTAAAATATATATCCCATTGAGTTTTTGGGATATCCTATAAATTTAGGCAGTACCGATCTTGCCTCTAGTTTGTTCGGACCGATGTTCTTAATGTATGTATGACAACCCTAGATCTTCAAATATTTGAGTTAGGGTTTCTTAGCATACCACATCTCATATGGTGTTTTGAGCATAGATTTAGTGGGCAACAAGTTCAGCATATGCATCGTAGTTTTTAGTGCATATCCCAAATAATATAGAGGTAACTCAGCATTACTCATCATGGAATGGACCATATCTAATAGGGTTCTGTTCCTTCGCTCCAACACACCATTGTGTTGCTGATGGAATAAACAGAGAAATAATCCCATTATCTTTTAAATATTGTTGGAAAACTTGTCCAACATACTTACCTCCTCAATTTGATCAAAGAATTTTAACCTTATGGCCCTGTTTGGTTTTCTACTACATTTTTATATTCAACAAATTTCTCATGGTCATCAGATTGTTCTTTTTAAGATACACTATCCTAATCCCGACAAATCGTTAGTGAAGGTGGCAAAGTAAGAACTATTATCTTTGTTAATTACAGGTATCGAGCCACATACATCGCTATGTACTAACCCTAAGTGTTCATCGACTCTTTCATTGCTCCCATTGTAGGGGTGCTTGGTCATTTTACCTTTGAAACCCGACTCACACGTGACAAATGATTCAAAATCAATTGATGGTTAGAAAACTTTTAGTTTTCAATTTTTGTATAAATTTCCCACTAATATAACCTAGCCTATAATGCTAAAGATAACTATCTTTTATATTGCTAAAATAATTATTCGCAGAACGCACATAATTAGTATTAATCACACAAATGCCATTTTCAAGGATACCCATCATAGACTTTATTTCCATCCAAATTAATGTTCATAACATTATTTGCACAATGAAATATATATCTAGTCCCAAATATTCTAGGAACACAAATAATCCCATAAACAAAGTCTTTCACAAAAAAGAATTATTTAAGACTAATACTACTCCACTAGGCAAAACTAAATGTTAGTCTCCTATCATTGTTGCATCTATGATAGATCCATCAGCAACTTGGAGTCTCATCTCTCCTTTTTCCACATGATGCCAATTCTTAAGCCCTTGTAATGAATTATAAATATGAGTACTAGATCCAATATTTAAGACCCAAGTCATTTTATTAATTACAAAACAAAATTGAATCATAAATTTACCTAATGGAGCCACAAAACCATTCTGCTTCTTTTATCTAACAACCTTCAAGTAGTTAAGACAATTCCTTTTCTAATGACCTACCTTGTAGCAATGGTGACATTCACCATCATGATCGATCTTCTTACCTACTCTTTTTGGCTTCTTTGAACTCTTCAAAGATGATGCACTGCCCTTTATATCAAGTACAACCCCTTGATTTTTAGATGTAGACTCGGTCGATCTCAATATATTGAGGAGCACCACGAGATTCACATTTTATTAGTTTATGTTATAATTCAGTATGAATGGTTCATACGAAGGGGTAAGTAAACCAACGATCAAATATACTTGAAATTCAATGCTTATCTATATGTCCAACCGTGAAAGCCTACAGTATAGCCCTTCATCATTAGCACGTAATCGTCCATAATCTGTCCTTTGGTCGTCTTACTATTGAACAACTTCTTCGTAAGCTCGTATCTTGTAGAATGGGATTGTTCACCAAAAAGAACCTTGAGACTATTAAATATCTCATTTACATGCATATCTTATGTTGCCTTTGCAATGGCTTGTCTAATGTAGACAGCATAAAAACTTACGCGATCTCTAGGCCTGACACCCATTTTTCATAAGCAATTCATAATTCAGGATCCGCATCATCAGCGGGTGATTCTTTAGGTTCACATGTAATAGTTGACCATAGGTTCTTATAAGTTAGAATTATTTTAATTTCTCTTAGCCAGTTGGTATAGTTTGGTCCAGTAAGCTTGTCGTTATCAGAAAATGGTTTTGGAATTGTCATTTTCTACAAGTTTAAGTGGTAGATTATATATACAAATCATAGTAAATGTTCTTATAATATTAGTAAGGACAAAAATTATGTCCTATTTTACTAATAAGCGCCTACTAGTCTTTTATGTTTTGCTAAATCCTAAGTCGAAATATAGAAGTCTTTCGACTTCACTAATAGGTGTTAGGAATCGTCCGTCTTAGAATTCTGACCTTGAGTTTTCTTAACAAGTCCTTATTAGTTACATCATATACAACTCTCAACCCTTTGATATATTGTCTTAATTTTATTTCAACCTTGAGTTTTCTCAATAAATTAAAATAAAATTATTCACTTATACCCACCATATCGTAGTGGCCTAAATATAGTATATGTAGCTTGAGTTTTCTCAATTACATATACAGTATTTTTACCTCGTCTATTCAATATATTAATAATACTACACATAACATTCCCTGCTTAAGTTTGCTCAACAATTGAGGAGTATGGAAGTAATTTATTAATATGTATGGTAATGGACAACATTACATTGAAGATTCATAATTTTCAATATATACTTTGAGGGATATCGACTTATGAAATAATATAATTAGTATGAATTACTCTCGTAATTCAAGTGTCGAACACATCAGAAATCACAGTACAAGTATATTTACGTATGTATTTATTTCTAAGTCCAGTTAGGGTTTCTTTAATATTCCACCTTTAATTTATACATTCTATATACATTTCACTATTATATATCCTTTATATTTTTTATTACTTGTATAATACTCTTATGTATAATATAAAATAAACCTTATTTAACTAATTTTAATTAATTAACATTTTAATTAATTTTATATTATCTTAATATAACATTTATAGTGAATATTTGTTATATACTATAACCTTTGTAGTATAACACATATATCATATATATGCATATATTATTTAATTAACTAACTTTTAATTAATTATTTAATTAAACAATTGTAATTAAATTTTATAAATTTCAAAATTCATTTTTTATATATACATGTATACTTATGCTATTTTAAACATTATAACAATGTAACAATTATTATAATATATAATACATGTATACCTCTATTAATTAATTAACTTATTTAATTTATTTATTTTATTATTTGTAAATTTTAAATAAATGTTGAAATTAATTTGTATTATTTTAAAATATTTTTGAAAAGTCATATTGTATTATAACTTTTATAATATGTATATATTTTATTTTAAATTTAAACATAAATTTAAAATCTTACATTTTTAATTTTCAAACAAATTTGAAAACTAGTCCAAGGCCCAATTCAGATTGAACATTTTATGTTAGGGGTATGGGCTCGCTTTACCTTTCATGCCAGGTTGATAACCAGGTAGGATATGGTACTTGATCACCCAATTCCAATCCTAGACATTACCTTTCTAGATACTGTACAAAATGGACTATAAGCTCAATTAGTTAACCATAACATGACTAATTTAAACCACATGGCAACTGGGATCTAATACCATTGTTGGAACTAGGTTAGCCTACAACGGAAGTTATGAATGAATCTCAACTTTTTCACCTTATTGGATCTTTATTGGGCTCATGAAGTCTGTTTTACATATAATATTTTCAAATTTTATTTAAACAAAATCTTTTATTTTATTTATAAATTGGTATAGTTTTATTTATATTATGACATAGACACACACACGTGTATCATACACACACACATGTGTGTGTGCATGTATAACTTATCAATCCGTGTAAGGTATAACATGCATGTGTATAGATATTGGGATTTACATTGCAACGGACACGTTAGCTCATCCACTATGTAAATAAATTGTCGAAACATATGTATATACATACTTTTATTTATATATAAATATTACACATATATAATAGTTTTATTTAAATAATTTTATATCATTATATAAGTACAATTATATGTATAATCATATAAATAAAATATTAACATCATATATGCATTTTTTTGACAAGGCTAGCCGGTTTTTATAGTGGACTGTCCACTTTTTATTACAAAAAAGTAATAAATACATATAAGAACCAGGAGTTAGGCCAATTGCCTAAACTACTAATTAACTAGCTAAAGAACATGAGATAGGCAACATGCCTAAACTACTCATATACAGAAGCACCACGCAGGGTGCAGACATATAAATCTAGCTACACGAGGCAGACTAAACCAACACATATAATTAACAAGGTGCATAAGGCAGACCTAAAACATCACCAATTATAGCTTAGCAAACAGCTAAGCAAAGATGCACAAATCCAGAAAAGGCATAAAGCCAATGATTCCAATAGTAAGCCAGTTCCACAACAAGAAAAAGGCAACTATAATTATGCATTTCTTGACAAAATTACCAAAGCAGCACCATTGCGAAGAATATCCCATGAGAAATGGCAGATATATTATACATGACCAAGAAAACCAAATTACCTTCCCACAAGATAACCTAATGCAAATCTAAGAAAATTACCAGCATAAGACCAAATGACGCAGCAACTAAGAATATAGCAAAGAGAACCAAATATTTTAACAAGCATAAACAAAGTCAGCACAAAGAAAGGACAGACGGTAAGGAAATACACCATATCGCCTAGCACGACAACCGACCTCAGTAGATAAGCCTCCATTGCAAAGCAATCGCCGAGGAAAACTACCAAGGAGGTGAGAAAATGGCTCAGTGCAAAGCAAAACTATATGGAAAAACCAAGTACGAGACTATAACATTGAAAAAACAAACTTGTTCTACAAAATACCAACATAATGCCAGAGAGATTCATATTATAGGATGATTCCATGATAATAAAATGATAGCTAAACCAACTATGAACTAAGCCAATAGATTGTGACAAAACTAAGAGCTTTAACAAGAAGACTGAAACACTAAAGAGACTACCACCGACATATGGAGGAAAAATTGAAGATAAGCTGCCATAATACAGAATAACCAAAAAACAAAAGAAAATCCCTTGTTGCATATAGCAGTCGCACAGGGAGCCCAAGTGGTGACTGGAATATGTGACATGTATCAGTAAACCCAAACAGCCAAATGAAGCCAGTGGAGCAACAAACCAGAGCAAATAGTAAGAGGAGGAAAAGGCTCCACCAGTGACCAAGAGAAAGCACTAGTCGACCAAAAGAGAGTTTAAGCAAGCACAAACCCAAAAAGAATTGATGTTGAAGCTCGGTATTGCAACTTCAAGAGCAAAGCAAACAAGATCACCAAGAGATTCCAGATCTTCTGTACATATGAACGTCGGATCTTGCCTGATGGCGACATCAGATCCGTCGAAAAGAAAGTACGAGCAAACATAAAATAAATGGGGAAAGAGTAGTGTCGCAAGTAGGAAGATAGCACAACAGCAGGGAAAACTCGGATTGGGGTAAGGAGTGAGGAAAGACGAGGATAAAATTGAGGATCGGTATGAAAAGGATGAAAAAGTAGAAAAGGCAGTTGGAAAATGAAACCCTAGTCCCCATTGAAACGAAACCTTCCTGCCAAACTTTGTGATGGGTGTCTTATATATGCATATTATATAATAGACTTATTTAAAATATAATGAAATCGTTTATAAATTATTCATATTTTTTTATAAAGCTGAAAGTAATATATGTTTGCAACCAAATTAGCTACAAACACCCAAGAACAGGTTTAAGTAGTGAAATAAACGAATAAATTAAATGTAAATGGAGGAAAAACATCGAATATCAAGAAAATTGCAACAAAAGTAGAAACAACAAGATTTTTAGTGGTTCGGCATTGATTTCCTACGTCCACTTTGAATACTCTCTTTATTGCTTCTCAATTTTCTTGATTACAACTACAACTGTAAGGAATAGCAAGAAATAAAAGAAAGATGGAAGGAGTTAGTTACAATAATGATAGAGTCTAACTAGTGGCCTAAAACTCCCTCAGAATGGCCCCCTTTGGCTGTATTTATAGATGAAAGCGGCATCCAATCTGACCAAACTTCGGCATTTGGACCTCTCCAACCATATGGCCCACTATAGGGAGGGCTAGGCCCAACTCTTAATAGATAGGGATCGATACCAATCCCTCCATTAGTCGAGTTTTGGCTAGCGGTCCCTATGGTAGCTCCCTTTTGGTCTATAATGATGGAGTTTCAAATATCAAGGCGATTGGATGTATGGAGCTCTAGTTCTTGTAATACTTCAGTTCGAATCTCAACTTGGACCAGGTTATGCCGATCCCTTCTGGTCTCCCAATGTGTGCTGATCCATCCTTTACATGCCATGTAATTCCGATCAATATCACATAGTGCATTCCTTGTCGATCCATACCCCATAAATAAATCATGCCGATCCTTTTTGCTTAAACCATTCATCCCGATCCATATCCTATGAACAAACCATGCCAAACCCTTTCCCATGACCATTAACATGTCGATCCATCCTCCTCGGAAGCATCATACCGACCTCTCTTACGAGTGTAGCACGTCGATCCCTCGACATTCCCATCCAAACCAACCTTCTTGCCAAGTAACTATGCTGATCCCTCACCGTATTAAATGTATACTGATCCCTTCACTATTTCATCCAATTTGACCAATGTCCATGCCGATCCCTATTCCAACCAAACTAAACTCCATAGTTCCGAAATTATGCATTGTCTATCTGTTAGCCCTATTCATCCTGGGCTTTATACAACTGGATGGACATTATATTTTGGCCATGTGGCTGTTGTCTCGTGACCATCATTCTCATTATCAGTAGAGTCCGACCCATGCGACCGGTCCACGGGTAACACTTTCCCTCCAAAGTACATCTTGTGGGTAACATGACGTGTTTTGAATTGGAAAAACTTAGGCTCCTAGGAATAGGTCTATTCAACTTTCTGGTTGATCTCTGTTCCTTTATCAATCTTTGATGACACACTTCTGATGTCATATTCCATTAGCATGCACAAATTTGGTTATATGAGATTTATAAGTTTTCTTTTGATTTGATTTTAAACTTGATCATTTCAAGCTAAACCGCCATTTTGGTTAATTTCAAAATATTAAATCCTTGAGTCTCTTCCATGCACGTTCATATACACATTTCTGTTTTTGGCTTCCGGATGTGTTCGGACGTCTGCTGGCCTTTGCCAAGCTATTTTATTCTATATGCTTACATTTGCAGTGTAACGTTTACGATATCGGTTGCCAATTGGTTTCTAATTATCTATCACTTTCTTCTACCTCCTTTTTTTTTACATAGGAGGGATCGACATTTGATATGCCAAGACTTGAGGCCGATCTCATGCCGATCACATTTCAATCTCGTGATCGAGTCACTTGGTATGACCGGTTTGCCGTGCCCTTTCCATCTCCCTTATAAAAACGTGCATCCCTTTCCTTTCCTTTCTTTCTCCACTCCACACTTTTCAGCACTCAGACTTCTTCTTGCTCTTCATATAGCCGAGCCCTATCATCCTCTTCCCTTTTTGTTGAACGAACTGAAGGTAGAAACTTCCCCTTTAATATTAAATCCAACAGCCATCACCACTCGTAGCTAACCTATAGCATCAATTATCCATTTTTAGATTAATTTTGCATACGAAAGCTCTCTCGCCATAGTTGCTTTAGTTGAGTTATGGATTTAAAGTTCGCTTATGCTCGAATTTATTTTAGGCGAACAAACCGTTGGGCCATGTTGAACCAGGCGAAATATAGGAGAAGATTAGGGCATTGGATAAAGAGTGAGATAGAGGAGTGAAGGAGGAAGAAAGAAGACAGATTCGACGCTAAGTAACTTGGTGATTGATTGAGGGTAGTCAATGCTAGGGATCGACAGTATATGCAGAGAGGATTTACAGGGTTTGGTAATGCATACGAGAGAGATTGGTAGGGTAGGTAGGACGAGGGGTCGTTGTATAGGTTTAGGCATAAGGATCGGCTCAGGAATTAAAAAATAGGGATTAGTATGAGAGCTAGAACGTAGAGATCTGCGTGTAGGCTAGAAGGAAGGGTTCGGTAATGAGGGTAAAAAAATAAGGATCAGTTATGAGCTAAAGGGAAGGGGTCGGTATTGTCAAATGAGTTGAAGTGTAGGGATCAACATCCAAAGCAGGGATCGATGTTGACTACAAAAACTAATTTAACTCAAGTCATTCAAACGTTTAACTGCACACTGCCTTGCCCAAACATAAAATGACTGAAAGCAACGTAACTTGCATTCTTAGACCAACGAACTTAAGTTTGTATGAACAAATTTTCGGTCTGCTCAACATGAACTAAGTAAAAAATTGGCCAATCAAACTTGAACAATGGACTTCATAATTTAGAACGTCAACATCCGATCCTAAAGCCTTGGTTGCCGATCAACTTTCACATCAATTGAGACAGTCAGCGATGACGGTCTCTCTGGACGAAACCTCCGAGTTTCGACATTTTACTTTTGCTTCTTTGATTTTAAACTGCTTATGTTTATTTCATATTACACTGCACTAGTTCACACACAACACTGGGGGATAAGTTACTATTTCTAATATTGATTGTCTACTAAGTATGGCTGACATAAATTTCAAGTAACACGGATCGCTCAATCATAATGTCTTATCAATCAGCTACGAGATCATGCTCTGCCACCTTATCTGATAAATCTGCTCCGAGTCATCAAACAGAACAAGTGGCATCTGACCCGCAAACAAATCTCTTTTCCAACACTCCAATCCTTCCTACAGAAGTTATTGACTTGGCTCCTGATGCCGTAGAGAGTGTCATCATCCTAAACAATCGGACTGACTCACAAGCATCTAGAATTGGGGAAGCTGCTCTCCATCGACTATGTTTCATTTATGGAATTGCCTTCGAAGATGTTTTAGATCCATCGAGGTAAGACAGATCTTACTTGCCCCTAGCCGGATATACTTCCTGCAACAAGTTCATATGCTCGGTCGGATGCATGCCACCCTTCAACTCCTTCGTTCGAAAAATATTGAGATACCTAGTGATCATACCTACTCAACTGCACCCTAACAGTTCTGCCTTTATCCATGGTACTTTTCTTCTCTTCTTGATTTTCCTATTCCATCCGCCAACTCCTGAAGACATCAGATATATCTACAACTTCAAAAGACGGACTGGGAGTCCTTCATATGTCTTTCTCAAACCCTCGCCCAAATGCTAGGTCTTAACGGGTGCAAGGAACAAGCTTTCTCTATTTAGACACGAGTGGTTCTATGTATGGTATCCTCCCGGCTTTGCTAGGAGATGGTTGGAAAGACGTAAGTGCTACTCCTGTCTTCATCTGCAGTTTAGAGATTCAATCCACCACTTCTTTTTTAACTATACTAATATCTCTAGTTTTTTAAGATGTCCGCCCCGTGTATTCTAGAGCTATCACGGCCATTCGTGCCACTCCTGTGGAGGATCGGGACATCAAACTCCTTGTCAATGATGAGTTGCTCTCGTTATTTGGGCTATTGGAAGGTGGACGCAAAATTGGACTTCTCGGGAGTAAAGTGGTCCCGAAAATTGTTGTTGAAAGAAGGAAGTGAGTGATCCCACGGTGCCCTCTATTGAGGGAAACCGGGAGACATTGAAGAGGGTGAGACAAGAGAATCTCAAGATGTAGGGCTGAGAGGCGAAGGCGTAGGACCTGGGAAAGCGCCAGTAGTCGAAGTGCCACAGACCAGCCAAAGGCAAACTCCTTCGAAGAGGAGAAAAAGGTTGGTGTACAAGTTGTGGAAGAGCAAGGACGGGGCAAACTCGGAATTCGTCATAACCCAAATCGAGGGGAATCGTCTTCCCAGCAAATGGAAAGTTCACTGAAGGGACTCTCTGACATTCCAATTCCGGAAGATATATTAAATTTCAACTTCGCTAACATTGAAGTTGAAGGGCTTAACTCTCCCACGAGAAGCGGCGAAGGCATGTTACCTTCCAACAAAGAGGAGGCAACTCCAATGAGTAAAGCCAATGTTAATGGTCCGTCGGGGGGAAACACTAAGGCACACACAGGCACTCGCACTCCACCTACACCTGTGATTAATTCCTCATGTTACAACTTCTAATATGCTCCTATTTAGCTCTTTTACAGGTGCAATGTCACACTCTCACGCTTTTGACCTTCTCCGAGGCTCATCCACGTATTATTGTTCGGATCGATATTCTGATTCAAGATGACGTAGAGACAAAGATGATAGGCGAGATAAAGACTACTATTCTCGTAAGTCTTCTTCCTCATCCAGACGAAGTCTCAACCGCATGCTCCTTGCCATGACAATCAATCACACCTTCCCGCTTATGGTGGAGATATGTCCTCACACCGAGGCTCTAAAGCTACTGTGCCTCACGACCAACTTTTCGAGTCTTCCAGTTCAAGGAAATCACATGAGCACCATTCCGGCAAGCATCCGCTTGCTACTTCTGATCCGCTTCCACCGGTTCCCGCTCATGATCCAACCATAGGGGAAAAGTTGGTTGAACTCAAAGCTACTTTTCCAAAAATCTACTTTGATGGACTCAAGTTCCTCCCCTCTATACATGTCATTCCTGGAAGTTCCAATGACAACTCATTAGCATGTATGAATGACGTTATGTCCAACATGAAGCGTTCATTCACTTAGCCGAGAAAGTCTTCGAAATTTCCATCGAGCACCAGCATGAAATTGATCGCCTCAAGTTGGAGGCTATTCACGACAAAGACATCATCAAACATCATGATGCTGAGTTGCTCAAATATAAAGCCTAACTTGCCGTGGCAGAGAAGAATTTGAATGAAACGACGTAGGCTGTAAGTGTTTTGGAGACTTCGCCCAAAAAGGAACTGGATGCTACGCTCCGTCATAGCGGCACTATAGCCTTAAAGAAGGACTCCTTACAAAGGAGAAAGATGTCTTAGCTCGCCTCATTGAGGAGCTAGAAAAATTGTTATTCAAAGAGAGAGAGGAAAAAATCAAGGCACAGGAAGAATCGCAGAGATACCATGAGGAGACCGTTGAGGCTAGAAATTTAAAAACAAAACTTGATGAACAACTTGCCCAGATCAAGGCCTTGAAAGAAAAAGCCCGCGAAGAGGGCATAAAAGAAGTTCTAAAGAAACCAACTCTCTGGTTGAAGCTGCCACCGAGTTCGATATAGAAGAAATCAAGAACTTGTTCGATCTACTCATTGCCGAAGTTCTTCTTCGTCGGACTTGACTTTTCTAGGCGAAATGTAACAACTCGGTATTTTGAACCATTCGCAGACACACAAGTCGGACTTGAATTGCTCAGAATATCAAATTGTTAATTTATATTTGGCAAAATTTAGTATATACAGTAAATAAATCAATCACAGAATCACAGATACAGAGTGATAAACAATAAGCAGTGGAAAAAATAAATAGTAGTTCATGAAGCTACTATATATACATTAGAGTCTGAAAGAAAATACAAAAGAATCTCAAATAAAAAAAGTCTCGAATAAAAAATCAACTGACAAGTCTGAATTATAAATAATTTGAAATACTAAAATAATAGAATAGCTGAGTAGATGAAAATAAATCTCCAAGAAAAGCTCCAAGCTCCAAAGGTGAGTCTCAAATGCCGTGACACTCAGTCTGACCCAAGCATAAAGCAAAACGCAAAATACTCGAGTGAGGATTAACATTCTTATGCCAGTAAATTCAGCTCAAGTGAAATGTCAACCGAAATATAAGTAACTTAAAGGAGGTTTATGATTTCCATCCTCTAAGGATCCATGGAACTATCTACTATGTATTAATATACGCTATTAAAATATGTCTATCAGTAAAGTAAAGTATTAAAATAGCATTAAGGCGTTTCCCATATCACCTTTAACACATTTTATATACTCTCATAGTCTATACAGTATTGTAAGCTCCACCAAATCGGTGGTTTACTTAGAGGGCACTCCATAGGTACGGTACAAAATAAACTCACAGAAGGCGCGATAGGGCATGTGAACATGGAACGCGATGCAATGCTAGGGTAGATATACTGTTTGCGGATCTAGACTGGTGGTAACACATAGCAGCTACTACTGCCCACTACGAGACACATTCCCAAAATCAAAGGTGCACCCAATCAAATCACCAAGTAATAGAATGGTATCAAAGAAATGTGTCCGATCGAAGGAATGACCTCACTTGGCCCGGCATGGCTCCTGTTTTAGTCACATCTAAGCTGACTCACAGGAGTCATGTCTACGTTAATACCTCATATAGAATCATCACCAAACCATCCTACTTAATTTTGGAATCTCCACCATATACACAGTTGTTAAAGTGGTTTTCGATACTGGCAGAGAGTATGACAATATCCGATCCCGGTCTCTTTAGCAACCAAACACTTATTTCACACCGTGGTCAATTATATTTCAAAAAATTACACCTCATATAAAAATATCATAATAATTTCAAATTAATATCTCTTTCGAAATCCTATTCACTTCCGTATGTAAACAGTTTAAATATTGAAAATAGTATATATATTGAAATAGTTATAAATTAAAATAGTTTATATTTAAAATAGGTTATAGATTAAAAATAGTTTATATATATTAAAATAAATTTTCAAATTTGAATTAGTTCTTCCAATTTCACAAATCAATTCAAATCAACTATAGTTCCAAAATTCAATTAAATCAATCTCAATTCAATATTTTCAATTACAAAGGTTAAAGGTCAAATTCAAATTCTCATTAAAACTATTTAATACTTATATTGATTTTGATCCAGGTTTGAACTACAAGTTTAAACCACTTCAAATTCAATAGGTTTCAAAGATTAATTATTTAAACATTTACAATTACCAAATTTAATAAATTTCATTTATATTTCATAATTCAACTTTTAATTCTATTTAAGTTTGAAAATATTCACTTAATCATTTTGATAACCATTTCAATAAAATCTCATATTATAAAATATCCAATTTCAATTTTATTTAAAGTTGAAATATTCATTTAATCACTTTTTATCAAATCAGGTTATAAAATCGTACCTTTTAAAATCTCAAATCAATTAATAATTCACATTCAATTCTAAACAAATTTAATTATAAATCAATTTATATTTAAATTCAATTCTTAACAAATAAAATTTCAAATCAATTCGAAATTTAAATTCAATTCTCTCCAACCTCCATTAATTAAAGTTATCACAAAAATCTTTGAAATATCAATAAAATTTTAAATAGATAGTTAAAGCATATTATATATATTAGCCTAATTAAATTCTTATTAAATTTTGTATGTTAATTATTATTAAATTAATTTTATTATTATTAAATCTCTTTTAAATCTTATCTTATATATTTAAAAATAATGAAGTTATAAGTAAAATTTTATAATTTACATTTTAGAACTTAAATTATAATTTTAAATTTTTCGAAACATATAAGTTTAGAAAAAAATCTAAATTTTTACACATATAAAATAAATATTTATATTATAGTTTAAAACCAATATTTTTCAAAACCCATATATTTCCTTTTAAATTTTGAAAATCGTTTAAATTAGACCAACAATGTCCGCATAAAGTTTTCTACCTTATGGTCAAGTGATACGAATATTTATCATTTCAATCCGCAATTTAAAATTTAATATTTACGGGTATATATCATTTCAACCCACAATTCCAAAATTTAAAATCAATGAAAATCGCTTGGGCTTATCATTTTAACCCATAACGATTTTCCTCTAGTCCATAAGATCGTTCGGTTATGTATCATTTCAACCCATAGGGAATTCTAATCTAACAGGGAACTTGTAGAGTGAGAACAAATATGATAATAGTATAACATGTCAACAACAGGCATATATCATCAGCAATAAATTTAAATATAAACAACAGGTTATGGTGGCATATGTCATAGATAAACAATTGCAGTTAATGACATGTCATATTAACAATTAAATAACCTAAAAATTCAAATTTAACAGCATATTTCTATCGTCATTTCAGGTGAATTAAATTTACTAGATAAAAGAATGTTAGCCGTGAGTGATCGCTCACCTTTCGAGGTTAGAGAACAACATGAAATGAACACAATGCCTACATGGATCCGGACATGGACACACACACGAAGGAAAGCAAAACGCTGTTGCGACCAATTCTGGACAGCGGCGAGATAGAAGCAAAGCACGATAGACTGGATTCGATGGAAACAAAATATAAATACATAACTTATATTTCGTCTTATTATTAAATATATATATATATATATATATATTATTTTAATGAAAATCAAAATTTTATTAAAACACATCAAAATTATATATATATATTATATGTAAAACCAACATTCCATTTAAACACATATCAAAATAAAATAAAATCTTTATGTACATATTTTAAAATCAATATTAAAATTTAAACGCACATAAAAATCTATATACACATTTTTAAAAATCAAAATTTATTAAAACACATATTAAAATAAAATATCTATATCTCCATCATATTTTTTCTAATACAAAAATCAATATTCACTCTCTTTCATCTTTTTAAAACAAAACAAACTATGTATGTTCACTGGAACAAGATATATAAGTACCAATATTTATATGTGCAATGTTATAACTCTTTTTTTTCAAATAACGGTACAGTTAAAATGCAGTTTAAAAAAAATTTCAAATACACTTGAAATCTTATAACAAAACAAAAATTCGTAACATGCAAGGCAATTGGAAAGGAGATGAATAGGCTACAGCTAATAATATATATGACTCATATATATATATATATATATATATATATATATATATATATATATATATATATATATATATCACGCGGCTGCTTGGACGTTCAACTGGTGGTGGATATGGCTCTAGGTGGGGAGGGCTGGAGGCAACCACGGCCAGAGCAAGGATTAATGGGTCGAGAAAAGTGGCGAAGGTGGCTGCTGTTAGGGAGGCTGGAGGTCATTGGAAAGGGCGGAGGATGTTGGCTGAACTGTCATGTGAGGAGGGGAGGAAGCGGTCGAAGGCAGCAAGGATTGTGGGCTGGCGATAGGAGAGTGGAGGCGCAAAGGAAAAGGCTATCGAATGGATGCTGGTCTCAACAGGAAGGTGGAGATGGTCGGATTTATGATAGCGTGGAGGCCATTCGACAAAGTCTGGGTAGTGGTGGGCAAAGGCAAGTGGGTCGGCAAGCTGATGTGGAGAAAGGTGAATCGGTGGTGCCAGGTTCGGGTGAATTTTCTAGTGTTTGGCTATTCGAGGTTGAAGGGCAACGTGGGTGTTTGGGTGGCAGGCTGGTGCGAGCGTGGTGGAATGTTGAAGGCAAGGGCGGTTCGACTGTGGTGTGGGTGCTGCTGACGGACGAGGTGGAGAGCGAGTTGTAGGAAGTGCTGATGGGTTGGTGATGGAACGCGTGGCAGTGGCTATTGGAAGAAGGAGAGGAGGGTACGGTGGAAAATGAAGGGAGGGAAGGTGAGGCGGAAGTTAGGGAGGCTAGAAATCAAAGGCACAGTTATGGAACAAGGTGGCATGTAAGTGATGGACGTAGGGAGGCAGAGCCAGCTGCGTGGGAAGAAGATGAGAACGGTCAAGCTATAGCATTAAACATATGTCACTTAATATAATATAATATATATTGTCTTTTAAAATTTCCTTTTTAAAGGTAAAAATAGAAAACAAATAGACGAGAGGAAGAAAGCACGAAAGGACAAACCAAAATTTTAAAGTGAAATAGGAAAAATCAAGAGGCAAACGTTGAATTTAAGAAATATATGGCTAGTGGCTTTTCATTACCACGGCTGTACAATTGCAAGGACACAGAACATCAAAAGACTCAAAAACGGTGCCGATACGGCTGACCATTACGTAGATTTCACTTCATATCGAACATCGAATTGCATAAATGAATAAACTGTGAAGATCAGCACGACAAGATGAACAGAATGGTACACAGATATCAATGACATGATCAAGCTATCAAAACTCGATTTTTCGCTACTGAAAATGCTGCTACAACATCAGAAATAAAATAAATGGGCTATAATAATCCAAATTGGACGAAATGAACTATGACGTCTCACTTAGAAAATGATTTACATTTTTATTATATAAAAATATCTAGGTTTCGAAAATATTTTATTCCTATCAAATTTAACTAATTTAAATTAAAATTGAAAATTACACAACCAAATTAACTTATATATTTTCCAATGAAAATTTACCATTCGCTATGCTTTAATAAATGCATATCAAATATTAAATTTTCATTGCTAAATTTAATTGTTTAATTTCAAGCAAAATTTTATTTAATTACGTTATAAAAATCGTTAAAACTTATAGGTCGTTACACGAAAGCTATCTTGAATCGTTCGTTGAAGCTTGGGTGGTTATCACCAAAATAAAAAAGGGATGAGCAGGGAGTGGCAGAACTTAATAAGGAGGCACTCGTGCAAGAAGTGCTCCAAGGAAACGAGCCATCCGACCCGGCCTTCACGAAGCTTCAGTTCTTTAGGGCTCCTGCACCTGACAAAGAAAGAGAGGACGTCGCTGGGTCCTTTGGGATTGATCTCAAGGGTCCTTCTCCATCTCATATGGTCGGAACATCGTCTCCTCAGCCTTCAAAGCAACATATAGGCTACGATTTGGACAGATCTGGCCTCGGTCCACAAATGTTATCTCTTATTCTTAAAGGGAGCACTCCAATGACCACAAAGAGCTAACCGGATGCTGGTAGTGTATTGGATTCAAAAAGTAGTTATTTTGGATATATAATGGCCACTGACTAATGCTCGTGCTTCAACTAACTTTTACAGGTCATCTCGGTTTAGAGCAAACTCAATGGAGCGATGTCGTCTTGGAGCAAACTCCTTAGAGCGATTTCAATTCCAATAAAAGGCCCCACTTTCTTTAACTACCAAACGTAGTTTTAGACACCGGATGGTTCTTTTACATTTCGAAAAACATTCATACTTGATATCAAAATATCTTCATGTCAAAATCAATTTCATTTCGAAATCATCATATTTACTCAAAATATACTATTTCATTTAAAAATCATTTTCGCCTCCATATCTCGATTTCGCTTGCAAATTATTCGAATTTCAATTTAGATTAGAACTTCATTTTAACCCAATTCGCATTTAAATCATTGATTTAAATATAAACATTCTTGCCTTAACCAATTTGAATTTTTAGACAAATCGTTTTAAAATAGTTTAAATAGTTTAAGTATTGAAATTCTTTATATAGTAAAATAGCTTGGAAAAAGACAAAATAATTTGAATGTTTGAAAAGATAAATAGTTATAGTAAAGTAATTTTTATTTGAAAATGGTTTCAAAGTCAAACCGATTCAATTCCAAATCTTCCAGTTCAAATCAATTTCAATTTCCATTTAAATCGATTCAATTCCAGTTTCAATTTGAATTAACTTCAATTCCAATTTAATTCAAATCAATTTGAATTTAGATTTCAAATTAATTCAATTTCGATTTTAATTCCAACTAATTTCTATTCAATTCCAATTTGAGTTAATTTTAGTTTAATTCTCAATTTTAAACCATTTCGATTTATATAAATTCGAGTTCGATTTCAAAATTCGATTTAAATCACTTAAATCAAATTAAACTTCAATATTCAATTTAAGGTTCAAATCTTTTTAGAATGATTCAATTTCGAGTTCGGTTATAGATATCCACTTAAATTACCTTTACAAGGATTTATTTCAAGGTTCGAATGAAAGTTCAAAATTTTAAAACAAATCAGTTTCCATAATTTAAATCATATTCCGATTATAATTTTTTTTCTTTTTCAAATTTGATTCTTTAAACCATTTTGTTTAACTAATTTTGATTTCAACGTTTCAAAAACTTGGATTCGAGAAAAATTAAATTTCCATATTTCAATTAAATTTATTTTTACAAAACGAAATCATTTGAATAAATTCAAATCCAAGAATTTAAAACCATTTCATTTAGCCAATCCAGTGTCCTTATATAATTTTCTACCTTATGGCCAAGTGAATAGTTATTTCAATTTAATTTCAGGGATGAATATATACCATTTCAATCCAAAATAAATGTCATGGGTATTATCATTTCAACTTATTTCTTAATTTATTCGAAATAATTCAATTTTACAGTTTTATATACGGTAAATAATTTACAGGTTGATAAGAGGATATATATATATATATATATATATATATATATATATAAACATTCAAATCATCCAAAATATCCAAAATGTCAACCAATAGCATCCATTGCAATCAATCATCCAACAGTCAATATAACACAACAGTTAATTGGTTATTAATATTGAGCGTCTAACTGGCAATTTAATTTCAAATTTAACTATCCATTTAAATCTTATAAATTCAATTCATATATCAATCTAATATAAATTAATCTACTAAACATATGTCAATGAAATTAAATTACTTCATGATATTAATTTAGCTAACATAAAAATTAATTTAGTCAATTGTGAGCGTATAAAACACTCACCTTTTGTTTGAAACTAAAAATATTTCAGCTTCAAATAAATTTCAATTTGACTCCACTCTATAGACGACATCGATACGGTTACATCACGACTCGTTTCACTCGAATCGGACCTCGTACGAACAAGATACAATTTTATTAGCTAAACGAATAATTCAAAGTTAATTAAAATTCGAAACAACATAGTAAAAATAATTACATTACCTAATCCAACTGCGCAACGTTTCCTCATCTCTCCCTCTTCCCAGGCTCGATCGCGACCTGCTCTTCTTTTTTACAATTGATCGAGGTCAACTCAACATCGCCTACCACCGCCCAGCTTAGGAACCCCGACACTGCCCTATGCTCCCACTTTGGTCATCGTGCGCACAGCGACGAATGCGCGAACCCAAACTCCAAAACCCCAATCGACGTTCAAACGCTCTCCTCGCCGTCGCTGTTTTCCAGGGCCTCCATCCATCGCTTGCGCTCAAACGTCGCTACAATCCTGGTCGACGCAATTCGATCGCGATGTGTTGTTCTTTTTCTTAAATCGACCTGCAATATATTTTTCAATCGGCTGATAGATTTGAAATGAAAGGAGTTGGGTACGGGGAGATAAAGAAGTATGCGGCCATGTACGAATGTAGGTGGAGAAATTTTGAATATAATAATATCAGAAAATATCTCTCGAATCAACCCGCAAAATTCCAAACTCCAAATGAAGCGTGCTACCTAGCGTTCTATATGCTTTAACCCTATTTCAAACACAATGGAACTAGTCCTGAGGCCTAATTCGATCGAATGCAGTAGATAGATTTTCAAAATCAATTTATTTTAATTAAATTCTAAAATTAAATACTACGCGTTTCAAGCTCACAAAGCCAAACGATAAGTTCGATCGCTATGAAACTTGAAATCCTACAATAATTCACTATTACGAATCCGATGAAATTAGTTTCATCGAAATCCGAGGCAGCAGCCAAAATAACTATTTTACTCGTTAATTATAATATAAAATTTTCAATTTATAATTATTTACTTTTAAATCCAATTTTAAATGTTAAAAATCTGCATTCATATTTAAATAAAATTTATATCAATTTTCAATATCATTTTCGTTCACATTAGTTCATGATTCAATTATTTAAATAAGTAGAATATTAAATTTAAATAATTTAATTATCTAATAAATCACCATATTTCAATAAATTATTTAACCTATAAAATTTAATTTAAAACGAATTCAAATAATAAAACAACTACTTTCATTTTATAGTAATTCCATATTCATTATTCAATTCCAACTATTTATTGTAAACACGTTCAATATATAGAATTTCATTTCAATATTTGTTATCGCCAAAATCTTCGGAACCGTTTATTTCAAAATTTGTTACTTTCAATAAAGTGTAATAATAAATCATTAAATTTCTAACCATTTTTATTCAATAATTATATCAAATTCTATAATTTTAAATAGTTAAAAATACGGGTCGTTACATTCTCTCCCACTCAATACTTTTCGTCCTCGAAAATGGTTAATGTAGAGAATTTAACACTTGACATATTTTATTCAAAACAATTGACATATGAAACTTTAAAATCTTATTTACAAAACCTTTACTACGCTTATACTACGCTACTTCGACATTGGTTTACGGAAATTACAACTTATTTATAGAACAAGTTATAAAATTTTAAAACCTCAAAAAAATTCCCTTAAAATATTTCTAACACCCGAATTTACGAAAAATTTCGACAGTCTCCTTTACGTGGCTCGATCGAAATTTTTTTACAATACAATTTATATCACAAATATACATCTCATCTCAATGATGAGGCATCCCGTATGGGAAAAAATATAAAAGCAGTATGTAATCCGAGATATGTATCTTATTATTATTAATACGGGTGAGTTCACTCATCTTAAGCAAGAAAAAGAAAATATAATCCGCGTATACGTCCAAATGGTCTTCGTATGTAGCTATCTCAACTAAATTTTGAATATTAGTCACTTATAATAGGATATAGAACATGTATGAGTTAAATAGAACCACATAGCATAAATTTTGATTCCAAAGCATAAACATTAGCATAAATACACAACATACAACAATCATATGCAATCAAAACAGTTATAATGACGATTTACAACAAAAGAAACCATTTAATTAGTAGTATTCATCTAATTTATCCAATTAACTCATAACTATGTGAATTTTACATTATCCAATGTTAATATTTAATTTATACACTTCATTTCTCATTAACATCCAATATTTATTAACATTTAATTGGTTTACGTCCAATTTATTTACATCTATTTCATTTACATTCAATTTATTCAATTTGATCCGTTAAATTTCAATTGTTTCACTTTATGTTTAACATATCTCATATAAATTCATTTATGAACCATTTTATAAAATTATTCCATTTAACCTTGTTTAAGTTAAATTTTATTTATTGTCACTTAGTATATTCTCTTTAATACTAATATCATTTATAAATCATTTAAGTTTATTATAAACATTTTATATAACATAAATCATTTAAGTTTATTATAAACATTTTATATAACACAACTCATGTTTATTATTATTACTTCATATCTTAAGTTCATATTAATTCATTGATTCACTTCATTTATTCATTTTATTTATTCAAATTCATATTAATAATCTTACTTAAGTAAATTTTATTTTACCACTCAAATTTATATTGATAACTGCTTTTTATCACAATCAATTTTATTCAACTTCTCTTAAGTTAACTCCTTTTTTTAGTTTATCTCATTAATTAATTTCATATTTAATTAGTTGCTATTCAATTTTATTAAAACTCATTCTCTTTGCATTTAACTTATTTACATTTCATTTTAAATTCTATTTAATTACTCATATTAACTTTTCTTACACTCGTTTATTTTTATTCAATTTCATTCATACCCAAATTGCATTTTATTTTATAATCCAAGTTCATATTCATAATTAAATTATTTTATAGCTTACATGGAATCAATTTGCTTTACTAATTCATCTAGTTCCATTCAAATTCAATTCAATTCATTTGATCTTTACTAAATTACACTTTATTTCCTTTAATTCATTACTCAGTTTATTCAACTTTATTTAAGTTAAAATTTTCTTTTCTTATAATTCTTATTTAACAAATTTAAATTTTTTTAGCTGAATATTTATCAAATCTGTAAGTTATATATTCACTTAAAATTTCATTCCATTATTTTATCTAATTCATTTCAAATACAATTCAATTTTATTTAAGCTTTCTTGAGTTAAATTTCATTCTATTTACTTCATTTCACTAAGTCAATCTATTTAACATTTCTTAAGTTAATTCTTTTAATTAATATCTCAAATTCAAATTTTCTTTTGTTTACTTAACCAAAATGTTTAACCATTTTAAAATTTGATTTTATTTTCCAGTTCAAATTCATAAATTATAAAACTTTTTTTCTTTCATACCATTTAAATTTATAAGTTCAATACTATTTTCATATATTTATCAAATCATACTTGGAATATTTTTTTCCCAATCAAAACTTGTTTTAATTGGAAATAGATTTCCTTTAGTAGCAATTCTCACTCAGAAACTCAAAAATGAATACTGACAATGCCATAGAGATCCCCAGAATTATTTCCCAACTACTAAAGCGAATTCAATACTTTTATTTCTTTCAAAAATCTTTTCAAAATAGAGGGAATTAAGAAAAAGGAAAAACTTCGAAAAAAAATTAGGCTGAAGGACACCAAGTTTTATTTTTAGGTTGAAGGACAAATGCTAGTTATAATTAGCATTATATTCAATTTTTACACTACAAAATGCTAGTTATATCTAGCATTATATTAAGTTTTACACTATACAAAATGCTAGTTATAACTAGCATTGTCCTTTAGCCTAAAAAAAAAAATTTGTTGTTCTTCATCTTAATTTTTTTTAAAGTTTGTCCTTGTGCCTATTTTCCTATTCAAAATATATATGTAACAACCCGCATATTTATCGAGTTTGTATTTAAATATTTTATTTAAATATTAACCCGTTAATCGGATTTTGGTCCGAAAAGCTACTTTTTGCAAACGGTCAAATTAGGACTCGTGACCACTTCCATTGAGTTCGAAATATCGTTTACAACTTTTTTTTAAGTATAAACATCGATAGGTTTGGAGTTAGTGAAATTTCACTAACTTTTCCCGCTTTGGACTTTGGGTTAGTTTAGCCTATTAAGCCCAAGTTCCAACCCTCTTCTCCTCACTCTTCATAAATTTCCTAACTAATCAAGCTTTGGCATTAATGGTGGAGGGAATGGGAAATTAAAATTCCAAAACTCAAATTCAATTGCAATCCATCTTTCTACTCCAAATTCAAGAAGAAGACATTGGATTCAAGCTTCTTGTGCTTAGATAGAAGAAGGATTGATTCTTTCTTGCTTAAAACTTCATTTTCATTGATATTTGGTGCAAAGGTGAGATTTTTATCTCACAAATCTAGTCTATATCAATATTGGACTGTTGGGAATGAATCCCTATCGTGTTTGCATGTATATTTGCATTTGGTTTGGATTGGGTTGGCGAAAAACTCCGATTTTTAGCGTTTTGGTGGATTTTCTGCTCCTAGGTCGTTCTGGCCTTATTAGCTCGTATCGGAGTTAGGTCGTAGGTCGCATGGGCCTTAGGTCGTGGGTCGCGAGTTTGCACTTAGTCGTTTTGGCCATTTTTTAGCTCGTTCGGAGTTAGATCGTGTGGGCCTTAGGTCGTAGGTCGCATGTGAGTTAACCCCTAGGTCATTCTGGCCACTTTTCGTGTGTTTGGGTTTAGGTCGTTGGACCTTTAGGTCGTTGACCCCCTTGAGTCGTTAACTAGTTAAGTCGCTCGCTACTTGACTCCATTAGGTCGCTCGTCACTGGATGCAGTTAGGTCGCTCGACTCCCTTACCCACTAGGTCGCGTACTTAGTTAGGTCGCGTGACCCCATAACTGTTAGGTCGTTAGACCGTTAACCCTATAGGTCGCTTGGCCTATTTGTTTAGGTCGTAGGTCGTTGGACCTTACCTCGATAGGTCGTTCCCACTTTTGGACGTGTGCACTCTAGGTCGCTAGGCCGCCTCTCTTTAGGTCGCGTGACCCAATACAGTTAGGTCGTTTGACCTTATGTTCTTTTAGGTCGCGTCTCCTTTAGGTCGCGCCTCTTTTAGGTCGCGTCTCCTTTAGGCCGCGCCTCTTTTAGGTCGTTCGAATGCTAGGTCGCTCGGCCCTTATCCCCTTAGGTCGCTCGGCCTCGTTTATGACCATAGGTCGCTCACCCCCTCTTCGTTAAGTCGCGAGTCATCGTTAGGTCGCGAACACCTTTAGGTCGTTGGACCCTTAACTCGTAGATCGTTAGACCTCATTTTTGTTTTAGGTCGTAGGCCGCTTGTCTTCACTAGGTCGAACCCCGTAAGCGGTGGCGTTGCCCCCGCACCCCCACCTTGGGGGGTTGCCACCCCCCCTGGACCCCCCCTCCGTAGGGGATCTTATCTGAAAAATATTCAACAGAACTTGCTGAGCTGATTTCCTTGGATTTTTATCACATCTTCGAATGTGACCTTTGTGGTTGATTGTTTCTACAATCGCTTCTGTGATTTGTCACTTTAAAATATAAAGGTTTCAAAACTAGTAGTAAATATCAAAACTCTTTCAACAAAAATGATTTCAACTCTATTTTTAATAACAAAGCTCTTTTCTTAAACCGTTTTCCAATCTATTAGTATATACAAACCTTTACCTCACTCGGATGAGAAATCTAATTAAACGACTTAGTAAAACCAGTGGTATGAAACGCTTGCGTTCACTTCGTCGGTTAATTCTTGGACTTGTTCGATTGAACCTCTTGTGACAATTTTATTAGTGAAGATTTACAGTTTGTTCGTAAATATTTAAGTTAAGCAAGTGGTTATGGGACATGAAGCTAAACTTCTATATTTACTAGCTTAGTGTAATTGACACTTCTCGTTGATCACGACGATCATTCTGATGATTTAGACTAGCAACTGTGTGATGTCTCTTGTTGCGAGGTTAGACTAGACACCACTTGTGTGATTCCACTCACACATAACTTTTTGCTTTTTGGTTAGTCTGGACCTTAATCTGTGTGATTCCATTCACACATGTGGGGTAGCTCCCCTTGGTCTTCGGACCGTCATGTGATAGGCCTCTTTCTCTTTTCTATGATTTCTGGACTTCTTGCATTGATTTCTAGAATTTATGCCATTGAGTTGTCATGAGTACAAGTTTGGGGTATGATGCCCTTTCCGAATCTTTGAGAAGATTCCTGTGATATTGATTATCTCTTATTGATTGATCTTCTGTTGATCATTATTTACATACTTATAGTGGTATGTCATTATGGATGTTTATGTTTATGCCATATCTTTTATGTTATATCATGTCATCTGATATTTATAGCTAGACTGACCCGTTTATTATTTTCTTAAATAATACTCGGGTCAGAACGAGATGTTACAGGTGCTTCTGCTTGACTTCTTCCCAGGGATTCATCACTCTGACTTTTGGCTAACTGTTTAGATTAGCAGTTTTTGTTGTATACACTTGAGATATAGACTCATAGTTGTATTCTTTTGTATAGCACGTGTTGCTATTCTTTTGTATTATCGTGGATCTTACTGACCACTACTCTGATGTACACTTTCATGTGTTAGTTATATATTCATATCTTCTTCCGCCTTTGTGATATGGATATCTGTGACTGATTTGTGATATGATTATTTCTATGTTTGTTTCCGAAGATTATTTATAGCCACCGTGTGATAAGCAATTACATGGATGGTCGCTCCTCAACAGCCTTATTCTCCGCGCTAGTTGACAGCACTACTCCGGAGTGTTCTTGGCTAGCGTGGGTATAGAGGTGGGGCGTCACAATATATCTTACCAAAATGCGTTCAAACAATATTATTATTAATTTTGAAGGCTTTGAAAACAAATTTGAAAATCAACGGAAGTTTTAATTCTAAAATTCTTAGCTTTTAAATCCTTCTTATTTATAAGCTATATTATAAGTATACTTATATAATTTCATTATCTTATTACCAAAACATTTCATTAATTTACAACTTTGTTGTTGTAAACAATTCTTATTATAATTAAATTTTAGTTCAATTTAATTATCGAGCACTTGGTGAAACAGAGCTCACAAAGTATTCATTTTTAATTTAATTCAAACAATAATCGATGATAAATAAATATTATCATCTCCTAACAACTTCATTAATAATCATTATATGTATAATATAGTTTAGGTAAAATTATTTCATTTACCATATTTTAAAACAATATTATGTCGACTTGTCTCGTTTAATTGTTTAGAAACCTCTATCGATAACATGGCATCTCAAGCACCGATTAGAACCCATAAACAACTCAATCGATAAGTAAACACAATATAAAACGTTTTATAACACTAACAAGTATGCTATATATATGTTGGAACTGGATTAGCCTACGGCGGAAGTTATGGGTGAATTTCAAAAAATTTACCCTATTGGATCTTTTATTGGGTCTGTGAAGTCTAATTGAACTAGAACATTTCTGAATTTCATTTAAATAAAATCATTTATTCTATTTAAATTCAAATATATTAAGATGTGAAATTAATTTTATTTAATTTAGTTTATACATAAATGTATCATATAAATGTACGTGTGAGTGCATTTGTAACATAATAATCCGTGAAAGGTATAATGTGCTCATGTGTAAATGTTGGGATTTATATCGCAACAAACATATTAGCTCATTTTATATGTCATGTATGTTGTCCAAATATGTGCATGTATATGTGTTACAATACACACACAAATGTATGTACAAATATATTATATATAACATATGAACATAAAACGTTTATATTTAGATAAATATATTTTTATAAAAAGAGAGATAACAATTACTAAAAATTATTTATAATTCAAAATTAACTTAGTTTTGCAAACGTAATAATTTTAGTATTTTAATTTGTATATATTATGGATAAAATAATGTTTTCTTCAACAAATAATTAACATAAAATAATATATTGATGAAAATTAAAATTTTACAATTTTACAAAAATCTAGGATCATAAAAGAGAGCTTATGAAAAACTTGAGGATTTTTGAAGTTGAAATATTATTTTTAAAAACAAATACATTTATTTCAGCAATATTTATTTAATATAAAATAATATATTATTAAAAATTAAAATTTTAAAATTTTAGAAATTATAGGAACATCAATAAAAGGTTACAAAATTTTAAAGAATTTTTCAGTTAAATTATTATTTTTAATAAATCATAAAAAGTTCTCCAAATAATATTAATTATTAAAATTAATAATTTTTTTTGAAAAATTCCTAAATTTTTTGAAAACTTCTTAAATTTTTCCTATATGTTTCTAAAATGATATAATATTTTTGAAAAATATAAAATTGAATTTTTAATGCAATAATTATTTTGTATATAATAAACAATTCAAAAATTCAATGAATGTTAATTTAAAAATATTAATATATGTATGATAATTAATTTTTTAATTTGTAAATTCATATTATATATAAATAAGTGTACTAAAATTTTTAAATCATATATATATATATATATATCGTATATATGCATATATGCTATTATGAGAGAGAAATATACATTATTATATATATATGTATACGAATTTATTAATAAATAGATATAAAACAATTATTAATGATAAAAATTGATTATGTACAGTAAATAAAAATTTTCTATACATAAATCAAATAGTACAATAAATAAATTATGCACGTAACTGAACTGATTTGTGACAACCATATCTACTTACAAAATGTCACCCAACTAAACATATAGTAGCAATATATTTAAACAGATATGAAACTGATCATTAAAGGATCATATAATATAATTTAATTACTGCAATATGAATTAAAATTATCAATTTAATTGTAACGACTCAATTTTTCCCCGTCCGAAAGTCGACATCGATGCGTGGACTGTATCAAATGCCGAACAATCGAATACCGAAAAACCGAACCGTTATGGTTAAAAGAAGAAGAAGATAGAAGAAGAAACATAAATAATAACAGAATCTCACATTTCACAGCGGAACAATATATAATAGATAAATGAATAATCTTTAAAACAAAGAATTATATCAGTTATACATTACATAATCAGTGTTTTACAACAACAAAATAGCGGCAAAAATATATATTATATACTAGTGATACGTCTCGCTATCTAGCTTGCCTCCAGATCTCCACAACATAAATTTCTGACTTCGCTCCAGAACAACTGATAACCTGACTCTAGGATACCCGTGTGGAAAATTATGGGCATCCAGAGTTTAGAAAGGGAACAATAAACTCCAGGTCAGTCATGCGACTGGTGTGAGATCTTAAAATAGTTATTTGAACAATGGAAATAAAAGAAATCCACTATGCTATTGGAAAATGAAACCACCATAAGGCCTCCCCGCACACACACAATGCAAACGCAAAATTGGAGGAGATTTCTCCTTATGATAGTCAAACATGCTTGATACGCAAAATCTTTTTGATATAATATTAGTGCATAGTGTGGAAAACATTTCGAAATTATAATATTAATCTTAGCCAGCATATGTACCATTATATTATGGCTGATATAGCTATCATTTAAGAATGGCAGGTTATACAACTACAATCGTAAAGGGCTCGTATTGGCTGATTGGATTTCAATAAATGGTCAGGCTAAGGAACTTCCTCACCGAATGGGTACGCCTTTGGAGGGACGCCCCGAGAACCTAACCGGATCTCTGCCAACACAAGGCTAGCTTACCTCTGTAACTAGGTAACTAACTGTCACGAGTATGCCACCACCCCTCGATCTAGACCGACCTTTATCCGAAGCGCCTCTCAACCAACAACCACTAAGTAAATAATCTGGGCTCCATAGCAAAAAAACACTTTTAAATCCACTCAAGTTAAATATCTGGACTCCATACCAGATACCACTTTTTATCCAAAAGGAGATGTACATACCCAGAGGGGCGCGACCCCCATAACCTTACTGCATCCTTCCTGTTTCGACCATTTCCGGGGTGTGAGGTGCGACGAAGTCTCGTCCACAAAGCTACGCTTTTCACAAAAGCCATGCTTTGATCAACAAATGATCAGCAACACTTAGTATGCCACATTACCAAATTGGGAATATATCACTAGTAACAATCAACTACATAACCACTGAGCTCGTACATCTCAGAGAAGAGTGTTAAGCTAAGAGAATAAATTCTCCGCCACCAACAGAAATGTATTTAATAGAAACCAGCTATACATCTCAAAGTGTAACGTCAGACACACATCCATACAAGTCAGTTTTGGGTTCGAACGAAACCGAAGGCACTTCCTCCAATTAAGGAAAGAAGCCCTTGCAATCCGGATATTCACTAATCACGTCCGGACTCGCCATCACAAAGGGTGATAAAATCTCTATACCGGAGCAACTCGGTGCAGAGACATTCGACATGTAATCCTTTCATTTTCGAAAATACCCGGTCTTCAACACCGTCTTCAAATGCAATCCCATTTCGTCATATCATTATTCGGAATGAGTTTTATGACACAAAGTCCTCTCCCGGCTAATCCGAATAATGAGCGCTTATTTTAAAAATAAGTGTTACATTCGGATTTCGAGTAAATCACAACAAATTTCCACTTTAATCTCTTAAACAAAAGATCCATCACAAAGATTCGATGTGGTCTTTGGATAATCATTCATAATCCGATCCCTGGTCGCATCGAAATTCAAACTAATTTCTCCAAAAACATTTTTTTTTTTAAAACGACTAACCACGCAAGAGCCCTCAGCTCGATCTCCTGCCTTATGCTGCACTCCTCTCCTCGCCGACAATCGCCATTCAGATCCTTGCTCAACAATCATGGTGCGACCCCAAGCTCAAGCTCGACGCCGCCTACATTGATCGCGGATTCACCTTCCTGAGGCCTCGTGAACTCCTACACGAGCGCGCGTTCGCGACCGCAACCCCAAAATCATGATACCAACGATTGCCTACTGCTCGAGATTTCCCCACCCTCCAATTAACGCACGTCGCTCGCCTCAATTTGGTTCGAACAAAATTAATCGAGAAAGGTGGACGGCGATGTTTCATCGAATTCGATTTGAATTCGAATCCGCCATTTTTTATATTATTTTTTGTTTAGGCCATCGATTTCGAACTGGAAGGGGGCCATTTTTTTTACTTTGATCATTTTTTTCAAATGAAATGTTTTGAATGAGAATAATGTTTCGTTCTATTTATTTTTCTTTTTTCGACTTTGATTTTTTAAAATGAACGCATGGTTGTAGAAAAAAGAAGAAGGGTGCCAAGTGTTGAAGAAAGAAGAATGTGTCAAAATTTTCCCATTGAATGTGCATATATATATATATATATATATTCCATTTTAAATTCAAATTCAAATTTAAATTTAAATCGTCTCATTTTCCGCAACACAAAATCTCGATCTCCAATCGAGGCATGCCGTCAGGCGTTTATAATGTTAAACCCCTATTCCGAATGCAATGGAAAAGGTTCCAACTCCAAATTCGATCGTATGGAGAAGACATCTTTTTGAACCAGTTACTAAATTGAATTTCGATATAGATTTCAGCGCGTTTGCTATCGGTACGGTCATATGGTAACTCCAAACGCTACAAAAATTGAAATCCAATAATAATACAATATTACGGATCCAGTGGAACTGGTTTCATCAAAATCTGAGACTGTGACTCAGAAGGCTACTTTTAAATATCGATATGAACGATATAAATTCAAAACTGAATAAACAGTTCAAATTCCAAATTTTAATATTTCCATTATCTTCAGTATTATTAATATAAATTTTCTAAGCCATCAAATTATTTTTAACAGGCTTAAAATTGAAGATACAATATTTTACCCAAGTTTCAATAATTAAATTCAATAATTTAATTACCCAATTAAACTTTGATATTTGAAATTCAAGTTAAACTAACATTCAAATATTTTAATTCAATCAAATATTCTAATTTCAAATGTCTAAAATTTCGCGTCGTCACATTCTTCCCCCTCAAAAGAATTTCGTCCAAAAATTACTAGTTAAGAAGAATGATCCTTAACCTGTTTATCTTTTTCTCAAAACCAAATAGTTCTATCACTTTCCAAAACAAATCTTTCTATTAAAAACCCATTATCGCTTCAACTAACTTTCCAAAATCTTTCGTAGTTTCCAAACAGCATTATTTTCTTAACAATTCAAATTTAAATTTAAATTTAAATTTCGAATTATCCAAAAAAATTCTAACTCTTTAAATTTTCAAAAAAATTCGCCAGCGTCTCCTTTGCACGGCTAGCTCGGTACACTACAAAATGCCACAACGGGCCTCCAAATTTCAAAAGAAAACAAAAGGACAAGTGCCTAGACAAGAAAATCATCGAATTTCATATAGAAATTTAAATACATACCTTTTGTCGAGTAATTAAATTTTATCTTCAAAATCAAAAATCCTAGTTTCCTTTTGCTTTTATAATACCTGTATGCTATTTAACAACCATGTCCAATTTCTACGTTCAAAATCATTTTGCACATTTCTTTACAATAGTTTGAACATTTATTTCATTCAAATCCGTACGATGTCCGCATATCATCCGTACGCAATATCAAATTCGATCGCTCACTCGATCACACAATTTCACTTCCGAACTTGTATCGTCCATTCGACTTCCTAGTGCGAACTCAGATCTGGTTTTTTGATCAGAAATCATTATTCTCCTTGTATAACTCTAAACTATGATAGAGAATTTCCATAATCAACCAAAAATCCATATCCAGGGTTCACCGTCGAAAATCGAGTGAAAAATTCCAACTCGGATCGATACAATTATCTCGAAATTCTGTGCTCAAATTCTGGATCAAATTGTTATGCGAATAAAATAATATACGTACATCCTACGTATTTATCAATTGATTACTAGCTTTATCAATTTTCTTTTCTTTTATTCACATTGATTTTCCATTCCCTTATTCACAATTACCATTTCACATTTTCCAGTTTAATCTTCATTCACTTATTAATTTAGAATATTTTGTCAACTCAATTTTTTTTTTTTACTTAAGAATTTCACCATTGTTTCTTAAGTTCAATATAAATATTCTATATACTTCTTATATTTATTTTCAATTCACCACTTTTATTTCCAAATTAAATTTCAAATCTCAATAAAAAGTTTATTTCCAAACTTTTACTTCTTTTAGTTCCCTTGAACAAATTTTACAATTTCAATTTACTGAACACCATTTTTAAATTGATTCCAATATTTCATTCCAATTCCAGTTCTATTTGCTTACAAATTCAAAACGAATTTCAACACTTAGTTTTCAATTTCATTTTCTTGCATTTCAATTTCACTTGAATCCATATCGTCGTTTTATTTGACTCAAGTTTTCTTTTATTCAAATTAATCCGAGTTAAATTCAATTTTAAATCAATTTTTTAAGCCTTGATAAGTTTTCCAACTTATTTTCATTTCACACTTAATTTAGTTTTAACTCCTTTCAAGTTAGATTTTATTATAACAATTTCAAATTTTATAAATTATCAAGCTCCATCATATTCCATAACCTCTTTTAAATAAGATTCCAGAGTCTAAATGATCACTTAAGTATTTCGAAACAATTTTTAAAATCAATTATATCCAAAATCAAACTATTTCAAAATCAAACTCAATTTCAGAAAAAATTTCAATTTAAAACATTTTGCTAGCAATTCCTCTCCTGGAAACTCGAAAATGAACACCGATGATGTTGCGATCATCATCGAAATTATTTTCCAGCGACCGAAAAGAGTTAAGTGCTTTTACTCCTTTAAAACATTTCCAAATATTTTTAAATCCCAAATCTCATCATATTTCAAATCCAATTCAAAAATATTTCCTAAAATAACTTCACCATTGTTTTCCAAAACCTCTGAAAATCATTTTCAAAGTCAAGGAAATTTAAGCTTTTCACCAAAATTTTAATTTTCAAATATTCCACTTTATTTTCAAATATTACTCTGGAATTCTATTTCAAATTATAACTTACATTTATAATTTACATTTATTTTCTTATTCAATAATCAATGATAGTAATTTAATATTATCACTTCCTAACAACCAAACAATCATATATAACTATAATAATTTACGAAACATTATTTCTTTTATGTACAAAAAAATAGTTTGGGTAAAATTATTTTATTTACCGTATTTTAAAACAATAACGTGTCGAATTGTTCTGTACAAGTGTTTAGAGATCCCTATCAATAACGTTAATTACTCGTATTGACCAGAATCCATATACCACTCAACAAATCAATCATCACAATATAAAACAATTTTATATTTACTAACAAATATGCACTCATATATACTATTACACTCAAACTCATTCTAGAGTACTACTGACTCTATCTCTAATGAGTAATCCCACCAGAGCCAAGGTTATCGCTTTACCAAATGCTCTGATACCAATCTGTAACGACCTAATTTTTTGACACCCGAAATTCGACATCGATACGTCCATTATATCAAACGCCGAACAACCGAACAGTTAAGGGTTAAAAGAAGAAGAAGATAGAAGAAGAAACAGAAACAATAACAGAATCTCACATTTGCAGCGGGACAATATATAATAGATAAATGAATAATCTTTAAAACAAAGAATTATATCAGTTTATACATTACATCATCAGAGTTTTACAACAACAAAACAACGGAAAATAAATAATATACTAGTGATACATCTCGCCATCCAACTTGCCTCCAGATCTCCACAGCATACATTTCTGACTTCGCTTCAGAACAACTGATAACCTGACTCTAGGCTGCCCATGTGGAAAAATATGGGCACCCGAAGTATAGAAAGGGAACAATAAACTCCAGGTCAGTCATGGGACTCGTGTGAGATCTTAAAACAGTTATTTGCACAAAGAAAATAAAAGAAATCTGCTATGCTTTTGGAAAATGAAACTACCATAAGGCCTCCCTGCACACACACACACACAATGCAAGCGCACAATTGGAGGAGATTTCTCCTTATGATAGTCAAACATGCTTGATACGCAAAATCTTTTTGATATTATTATTAGTGCATAGTGTGGAAAACATTTCGAAAGTATAATATTAATCTTAGCCAACATAGGTACCATTATATTATGCCTACTATAGCTACCGTTTAAGAATGGCAGGTTATACAACTGTAATCGTAAAGGGCTTGTATTGGATGATTGGATTTCAAATAAATGGTCAAGCTAAGGAACTTCCTCACCGAATGGGTATGCCTCTGGAGGGACCTCTTGAAAGCCTAACCGGATCTCTGCCAACACAAGGCCGGATTACCTCCATAACTAGGTAACTAACTGTCACGAGTACGCCGCCCCCTCGGTCTAAACCGACCTTTATTCGAGGTGCCTCTCAACCAACAACCATTAAGTAAATAATCTGGGCTCCATACCAGAAAAACACTTTTAAATCCACTCAAGTTAAATATCTGGACTCCATACCAGAAAACACTTTTTATCCAGAAGGAGATGTACATACCCTAAGGGATGTGACCCCCATAATCTTGCTGCATCCTTCCTGTTTCGACCATTTCCGAGGTGTGAGGTCCGACGAAGTCTCGTCCACAAAGCTACGCTTTTCACAAATGCCATGCATTGATCAACAAATGATCAGCAATACTTAGTATGCCACATTACCAAATTGGGAATATGTCAATAGTAACAATCAACTACATGACCTCTGAGCTCGTACATCTCAGAGAAGGGTGTTAAGCTAAGAGAATAAATTCTCCATCGCCAACAGAAATGTATTTAATAGAAACCAGTTATACATCTCAAAGTGTAACGTTAGACACACACATCCATACAAGTCCGTTTCGGGTTCGAACGGAACCAAAGGCACTTTCTCCAATTAAGGAAAGAAGCCCTTTCAATCCGGATATTCACTAATCATGTTCGGACTGCCCATCACAGAGGGTGATAAAATCTCTATACCGGAGCAACTCGGTGCAGAGACATTCGACAGGTAATCCTTTCATTTTCGAAAATACCCGATCATCAACACCGTCTTCAAATGCAATCCCATTTCGTTGTATCATTATTCAGAATGGGTTTTATGACACAAAGTCCTCTCCTGGCTAATCTGAATAATGAGCGCTTAATTTAAAAATAAGTGTTACATTTAGATTTCAAGTAATTCACAACAAATTTCCACTTTGATCTCTTAAACAAAAGATCCATCACAAAAATTCAATGTGGTTTTCGGATAATCATTTGGAATCCGACCCTCGGTCGCATCGAAATTCAAATGCCATTTAAAGGCCAATACTGATAGTCGGTTATTTAACTATCAATCATTATTCACAACAATCACCAGATTTTAAATAATTTTCCCCCAATTATTTATTTTCAAAATATCTTCGTAAGATATATTTTCAACACTTCAACACTTTGAAAACAAATTTCAAATCGCTTTCCTCACGCGGAATAAATTTCCAAATATCATTTATTTCCACTGAAAATTTGCCAAGTCCGACTTTAAAATAATTTAAATCACATATCCAAAAACATGCTTAGAAACACTTAAAATAAAAATTGCTTTAAACACTTTATTTTAAATATTAGTTATGAAATTTTTATACCAATATCTTATATAAATATTCAAATCCAAACTAATTTTAAAAAATAAAATTATTTAATTATTTAAATAACCATTTTATAAATCAAATATCAATTAAATCTTAAAAATAATCACTTCTATAATTAACTTAATAAATATTTACTTTAAAGATTTAAAAATAATTTACATAAATAATTTCTCCAAAAGCATTCTTTTTTTAAAAACACGCTTTAGAACTTTTAGTTTATATTTAAAAGCTACTTTAAAAACATACTCGGCTTTCCAAGGAAAATACACTTTCTATTTCAAAATAGTCCACTTAAATCAATTAATAAATCCTTCTTGATTTATTTTAATTTACATTCCAAATGCATAAATTCTTTCCGCACTTTTAAAAATAAACTAATATTTATTTTTAAAACAAATTTCCCTTTCCTTTATAAATTTCCATTGTGAATTTAAATTTCCAAATATCCACTGATATACGATTTTCAAATCGATTTTCAAATATTCACTTTCAAACACCAAATCAATTTCCAAATTGATTTCCCAAAAATTTATTTTTTTGAACATCAAATCAATTTTCAAATGGATTTCCAAATTTATTTCAAGCACCGAATCAAATTCCAAATTAATTTCCAAATTTATTATCTTTTAAAATAAATCCCTTTATTTATCCCAAACTATTTAAAATTTGAATTTTAAATAAATTCTTCAACTTTTAAACAATATTACTCAAAATCCATTTTTTTAAATCTTTTCCCCATATTTTGGAATTTATTTCAATAGGATTACAAAAATTGACTTTTATACTTTAAATTCCTTCTTTTAAATTTATTCAACTCTAAAAAATTAATTTGCTTAAAATTTTCTACTTTAATTTCCAAAAATCTAATCATATAATTTCTGGTATCCTACGATACCAAAAATATGTTCGGCTAAACCATAGCCTTTAAATAAATTCCAATCATCAATATAATCATTCACACCACTACAATCATTCACAGATTATCACATCACAACATATACAAATAAATTCAACAATGTGAGGAATCCAGTTGGATCCCTCCAACCTGTTTCCCTACATCCACATATGTTAGCACAACAATTTAAATACCAATTCCACTTCGAGATGGAATATCGTGGTATATGGGATTATATAATATCATCCGCTATTATGCAGCGCATAGGGTCTCATCCGCTATATAATGCGGGAAATCAATCACTCTAATATATATATATATATATACATATATACTGCTATATATTATCACCCAACAGATAAAACATCAAATTTATCCAAACACAGTCAACAATTTAAATTTAACTATTTAAATTAAACAAAACAATTTGTTCAAGTGATAAGACCTCACCTTTGCTTACGCATGCAACCCATTCCCAATCCGGCTTGTTTCCTTTAAGATTTTGACCTTGTATAAACATTTATACGATTTTATTAATATTCGAATTTGTCGAACAAATTAAATTTCTATTTAATACTTTTAATTAACCAATGATTTTTATTTTAAACTAATATTTTTAAATTTAAACCAATTCTTTTTAATAAATTTATTTAACTAAAAATTTAAATTTAAAACTAAATTTTCTTCAATAAATTTAATTATCTTTAGTAACTAAAATAAATTAAATAAATTTATTAAATAAATTAATCAACCCAATACATTTTTTTACATAACTTAATAAATCAAAATATATGCATGTAATATTTTATTTTGAAATTATATATTCCAAAATCCTATCTTTATATATATATTTTCTATTCCAATTATACATATATAAAAATATGTATGCGTATTTATATAGATATATACATATTTATATTTAGAGATTTATTTTTATTATATTTTTTCTTTCTGCATGTATATATTTAAACATATAAATTTAACAAATAAATCATAAAGAAATACCTCACAGCCTCCACTGCCTCACGAAACTCACGCGAACCCAAACGAACCACCGTACGCCGCCTGAACTTAATCGAACCCCAACGTCCCGCTTCTGACACATCGACATGCCAATGACGAACCACGCGAGAGCCCTCAGCTCGATCTCCTGCCTTGTGCCGCACTCCTCTCCTCGTTGACGGTCGCCATTTAGATCCTTGCTCAACAATCACGGTGCGACCCCAAGCTCAAGCTCGACGCCGCTTACATTGATCGCGACTTCACCTTCCCGAGGCCTCGTTGAACTCCTACGCGAGCGCACAGTTGCGACCGCAACCTCGAAATCACGACACCAACGATTGTCGACTGCTCGAGATTTCCCCTTCCCTCCAATTAACGTGCGCCGCTCGCCATCGAACAGAATTAATCGAGGAAGGTGGACGGCGATGTTTTATCGAATTCAATTTGAATTCGACTCCTCCATTTTTTTATATTTCTTTTTGTTTCGGCCATCGATTTCGAACTGGAGGGCGGCCATTTTTTTTTACTTTGATGATTTTTTTAGATGAAATGTTTTGAACGAGAATAATGTTTCGTTCTATTTATTTTTCTTTTTCTGGCTTTGATTTTTAAAATGAACGCGTGGTTGTAGAAAAAAGAAGAAGGGTGCCAAGTGTTGAAGAAAGAAGAACATATCAAATTTTTTCCATTGAATGTAAATATATATATATATATATATATATTTCATTTTAAATTCAAATTTAAATCGTCTTCTTTTCCGCAACACAATATCTTGATCTCTAATCGAGGCATGTTGTCAGGTGTTTATAATGTTAAACCCCTATTTCGAACGCAATGGAAAAGGTTCTGAGTCCAATTTCAATTGTATGGAGAAGATAGCTTTTTGAACCAGTTACTAAATTGAATTTCGATATAGATTTCAGTGCGTTTGCCATCCGTACGGTCACACGATAACTCCATACGCTACGAAAATTGAAATCCAATAATAATACAATATTATGGATCCAATGAAACTGGTTTTGTTGAAATCCGAGACTGTGACTCGGAAGGCTATTTTAAATATCGATTTAAACGATATGAATTCAAAACTGAATAAACACTTCAAATTTCAAATTTTAATACTTTCATTATCTTCAGTATTATAAATATAAATTTTCTAAGCCATCAAATTATTTTTAACAGGCTTAAAATTGAAGATACAATATTTTACCCAAGTTTCAATAATTAAATTCAATAATTTAATTACCCAATTAAACTCCGATATTTGAAATTCAAGTTAAACTAACATTCAAATATTTTAATTCAATTAAATATTCCAATTTTAAACGTCTAAAATTCCGGGCCGTCACATTAATGATGTCTTTGAAGCAATGACTTCCCTTCCTTGTACTGTTCTTGATTCATCAAATTGCAAGTCTAGAATCACCGACCTCTAACTATCGAATAGTATTATTTTAATTTGGAATATATTTTGAGAATTTTGAAGTGGATTAAGAGCAATGTTTTAATCAGCAATATAGAAGGTGATGGTAGCCAAAATGGTTCATCATTTTATTTAGAGATACACACACACACACACATATTATATATAGGGTTGTATTAGAGAGAAATGAGGAAAACCTTTTTGCCTATTCTCACTTGATCTCAACCCATTATCTCCAAGCATATTCTCTATATTTAAGCCATCCCTAGACCTTACCTAAACCAAAATTTTGCGGCCCTAATGATGGGTCTTAAACCCATCTAAGCCGAAGCCAAAATACTATGCAATTAAATCTAATTTAATCGATATCGATTGATATATTTATAACTGTTATAAATATATATAACATTATTTATTTCTCAAATCATTTTCAAATTTTATAATTAATATTTCATAAATATTAATTAATTTAATTAATTTATAACAATCATAAACTAATGAAATCATTCGGTTTTAAAGGAATTCATCATTTCGGCTTTGTAACTCTTGGGTGTAAATTTGGTCAGCTTTTAACATCGAACTATTCTAATGTTAACGTTCACCCGTCACTTAGCAGGTGGTATGACATATGGCTAAATTTATCGCTTACTCATTTTCGGTAAAAATCCAATTTTAGTTCAAAAAGCATTACCCGATTGTGACATTTGTTTACACCAATTCTCTCCGTCAAAACTATATCACTTTGGACTTATGGAATTTGGTAATGATCAAAATTCAACCTCATCCACATTTAAATTTATAGTCCCAATATTTGCCTTCGTCCTCCATAAAATGATTTTCAATGCGCTGAAAAACTTAGGACTGACCCGAGCATAATGAAATGACAAAACACTCGAGTCATGACTAAATATCCTTATGTGAGTCAAATCTATATCACATATAACATGAGTATAATGGCGTTAGAGATGTTTACTGTGTTTCACATAATTTTTGGATAATAGTTATGCAAAAGGAATTAAATCAATTTGAACATAATAATGTTTGGGAATTAGTACCAAGACCAGAAGATCAATCGGTTATAGGAACAAAATGGGTATTTAAAAACAAAGCAGATGAAAATGGAAATATTGTCAGAAATAAAGCACATTTAGTTGCTTAAGGATATAATCAAGAAGAGGGTATCGATTATGATGAAACCTTTGCTCCAGTAGTAAGATTGGAGGCCATTCGTACATTACTTGCCTTTGCAACTCATCACAATTTTAAACTATTTCAAATGGTTGTCAAAAGTGCTTTTCTAAATGGTTTTATTAAAGAAAATTTATATGTGGAACAACCCCCATTATTTGTTCACGAAAAATATCCCGATCATGTTTTTAAGTTACACAAAGCACTATATGGATTAAAACAAGCTCCTCGTGCGTGGTACGAACGTCTTAAAAATCACTTAATTACATGTGATTTTCAAATAGGAAAAATCAATACAACCTTATTTAATAAACGAGAAAATAACGATATTTTAGTAGCATAAATTTACGTTGATAATATTATATTTGGTTCAACCAACGAAAATCTATGCGATCAATTTTCAAATATTATGAAAAATGAATTTGAAATGTTATATATGGGAGAATTGAATTTCTTCTTAGGTTTACAAATAAAGCAGCTTGAAAATGGTATTTTTATTCATCAAGAAAAATATTGTAATGATCTATTACGTCGTTTTGAAATGGATAAAACTTCAAGCAAACCAACATCAATGAGTACTACTGTTCACTTAGAAAAGGATGATAATGGAAAAGATTTTGATGAAAAATTATATCGTAGCATGATTGGTTCTTTACTCTATTTGATGGCTAGTCGACCCGATATTATGATGAGTGTATGTCTTTGTGCTCGATTTCAAGAAAAACCAAAAGAATCTCACCTAAGAGATGTTAAACGTATTTTACGATATCTATCCAGTACCAGAGATTATGGTTTGTTTTACCCTAAAGGATCATCGTTTGAACTATTTCATATAGCGATGCGGATTTCTGTGGATGTAGAACAGATCGTAAGAGTACTAGTAGAACATGTCACTTTATTGGAAAATCATTAGTTTCATGGTTTAGCAAAAAGTAAAATTGTGTTTTTTTATCTACTTGCGAAGCCGAATATATCTCAGCTGCTCTAGCATGTGCACAAGTGATATATATGCAACAAACACTTACAGATTTTGGAAAAATTATCAATAAATCTCCAATATATTGTGATAACACGAGTGCAATAAATTTATCAAAAAAACCTGTCAATCACTCCCGAACTAAGCATATAGATATACGACATCATTTTTTACGAGACAATTTTGAAAGGAACTATTTCATTAAAATACGTAAATACCGAAAATCAAATAGGAGATATCTTTACAAAACCACTAAATGAACAAACTTTTATTAAATTCCGACGCGATTTCGGGATTTGATATCTTCATGATCTGCTCACTTAATACTCACTCCTTCTTTTAGGCTATGATTAGACATTAGTTTTTCTATCCACAAATTATAACTAAATTCTGCACCTTTGTTTTTTTAGTTAGTTAGTTTTTTACAAATTTTCTTTAAATAATTTTTAAACTTCAATATAAACAGTTATACAACAAAAAATATATATACACAATTCATATTTTTTTTAAGAAACAAAATATAGTCATGTCTTCTAAAAATTCTTATATATCCATCTCGACACCTATGACGGATAGCTCGGCCGATACACCACAACGGCTTCCTACACCCACACCAAATTAGGAACCGACTTATAGGTGGTCCTCATATCACACGGGATTCACTCCCGATAGCAAGAAGACCAAACGATCTTTATTTGTCTCTCCTAACACAAAGGAGAAAATTGATGAAATTCATCACTATCAAAAACAACAAATAGATCTTCAAATAGAACTATATTTTGAAAAAAAAAGTTACAGCACGTCGGCTAAGCTTTTTGGAGATAGCGATGAAGTTTGTACATTACGGAAGAAAGATGTCCATGAACCACTTCCAAAGCCTTGCAGTTCCTTGGATCCCTCTTCTTCCTATCGTATCGCTTTGGATCCTTCACCAAGACGATTCTCTGGCTCCCCAAGAACCCACGAACGTGGAAATATATGGTCTTCACTTAAACCATGGAGGGATAACAAGTCAGAAGATCGTAAAACTCCATCGCCATCTAAATAAATTACATTTTTTATTGTATGTGTATCTATGTTTATTTGTTATTTCATTTCACACAAATAATACTACATTTTGTTTTAAAAATAGAGAATCGAGAAGTAAGCAAAACCATTAAATTTTAGGCTATTTTTAGAAAAATTGCCTATTTTGGACGTCTGGATATGGACCTTAGACGTCTGATACTCTGATATACCTCTATTTTTTTAGCACTGTGCATATGTCAGACATCTGTTATACCCCCCCAGACGTCTGAAAATTTGCTCTGCCTCCTTGAAATTAAAATCAAACTATTTCAGACGTCTGAAATTCAATCCAGACGTCTGAGTTATGTCTCTGCCACCAAGTTTAAAAACTTGACCTATTTCAGACGTCTGATATTTTACCCAGACATCTGGAAAAACTCTCTAACTATCAATTTTTTAAAAATTCGATCAAACCAAACGTCTAGCAGATAAACTAGACATCTTAATTTATCTACTGTATTCGAATTAGGGAAAACCAGACATCTGGTTTAGATTCCAAACGTCTGAAATCCAATCGACACTTTAAAATCACCCAGATAACGTCATTTTCTTACTTTCATCTCTATTTTTAAACTCTGATTTCTCCATTGACGATTTTTCTCTCAAAATCATATTTTAACGCATGCTCAATTCACAGTGCCTCCTTGAACTAAAAATCCCAGGATATCCAAACGAAAACAAGACCAACCAACATCATCCTCAAATCCTCAAGTTTGCTCGGATGATCAAATTGAAAGATGGATGAATAGGGCACCACACTCAATCAAGAGATATGAGGATATACAAAAGAAAAAGCTTCACACAGATCCATTCTATAACCTACTTAAATTTCCACTATATGATTTGGATGAAATGTGTGATAATGCCGGACTAGAAACATTGATTTCGTTCACTCCTAATGACATCCAAATCGATCAATTAGCAATATTTATTTTCTATGCAAATTTGGATACCACTTCAGTATGGAACACTGAAAATGAAGATAATTGGCCATGGTCTAGCGTGTATGGCAACACGATTAGATTCACTCCTGGCATAATTAGTAGAACACTAGGATGTTTTGACATGGGAGAAGATTTATACAATATTCCCGATATGTGCTTCAAACCAAGAAATAGTATAACACATCAAATTTGGAAAGATGAAATGCAAAAATTTGCCTCTAAATATCTACGTCCAAAAGCACGACTTCTTACTCGAATGATAATCAACACCATCGTTCCACGTATAGGAAGTCATGAGCAAATAACCGAGTTAGAGCACAAAGCCTTATATTCTTTAATTAACGGAACAAGGGTAAATTGGGCCAAATTTATCTTTGACAAGCTCAAACATTTTTGGACTCGATCACGGCCATCAATTATCTACCCTACGTATATTATGAGACTTCTTCGGGCACACAACATCCCTTCCTACCTATCGACTTTTGAATAAATTTGTCCAAAATATGCTTCCACCAAGTTTTTCTCACTCATGCACTTCCCCGAGATTCTCCCAGAATTTATATCCTTTGATGATCGGATGCACAATCACCAAACCAGACAAGTTGAGCCTCCACCTCAACCACACGTTGAACCATCTCAAGAGGAGGAACATCATCGTGAAGTACCCCACCTCTTCCTGCACCATTTGATTATCCAAGTCAGGATGAGATTGTGGAGACTCGAACAGAAACATATCCAAATGAAAGCATTCGAGATCTCACCCTTCGAAATCAACATATATTATCTCTAAATCAAAAAATCTTGGCAAAGCGTATTGACAACTTCAAAACATCGTTTTCTACAAGCCTAGCAATAGTTGAAGAATCACTTTCAACTGTCCTATCGGTTCTCAAAGAAGTACTCCAATGGGTTCGCGGTCCAATACCGCCTTCTAAAGATTGACCAACCCCGGTACCTTCTCCTCCCGTAAAACATTCCAAACTTGCTAAGGACAAACCTCTCAAGCAAACTTTGACATCTCCTACAAAGCCTAGCACTTCTCAAAAAGAAGAAACAGGGGATGACCAAGAAAAAGCTTCTCCAAAGGAATCATAGATTTTAGGATTCAAATCTTGTACATTTGCTAAAATCTATGAATGTAATCCATTTCGAATTATTAATGAAGTTTTCCTTTTAATGATTGATTTTTATAATTCTTTTTGATAATGCCAAAGGGGGAGAAATATGTATAAGCATAATTATAAAACATTAAAAATAAGCACATATTCAGGGAGAGATTTGTAAATTATATATAAGTACATTGTATAGTTGTCATCATCAAAACGGGGGAGATTGTTAGGAAATCAAATCTACGGTTTCGATGACAACAACTATACAATGGAAATTGAATATGCATATATATATTTCTATTATAGGTAATTGCTAAAGTAACATCACTAGAGAGACAAAAACGAAGCTCAAAGAACATTACAGGAGACGACAAGTCGGTAGAATCAATGGAGCACTGACACAGATACACAAAAAGCAACATGCACAGGATCAGACGTCTGGGTGCACTAGCCAGACGTCTGAATAAATCCTCTGCATTACAAACCAGACAGAATCAGACGTCTGGTTAATGTACTAAGATGTCTGAAAGGCTACTATCTACAAAAAATATATAGAGCCAGGCGTCTGAGACATATTCCAGACGTCTGGAACTGAACTCGGATTTTGAAATTCAAATAACAACTACTACATTTGAAAAGACATTTTCGCTTCTCTTTGCTGCAACTCTTCATCACCATCAGAAGCGACCATAGAACACTTGTTAATGGATGCAACTACTCAAGAAATTACTCTACCACTATAAATAACATCAAGAATCCAAGAGAAGAAGTCACCTTACTTACTTGTGCTCTTTACTCTTATACTCTGACATATTCTTGATCAATAGCAACTATATATTTGTATTTCACTCTTCCATATATTCAGAACTCTTCAATCAATATTCTCTAGACTTTCAATTGAAGCACTTGTACTTAATAGTCAATATTCGTGTTATAGAATACACACTTGACAAGAACAAGCTATTGTAACCAAGCCTATTCCTCTGGACGAAGTGAGGGTGTTTGATAGTCGAATTCCGAAGGGGAGCTTCGAGACTGGACGTAGGACGGGAGGTCTGAAGCAGTATAAAATCCTAGTGTGCTTAGTCTATATTTTACTAGATTAATTTTATATTAGTTACATCATATAGTTAGTCACATATGCTTGCATATAAACTACATGATCCATCCTGCAGACTTTCAAAATTTGTATGGATGAAGGCATGCCAGGACACCTTCGAGGAGTTGTTGCAGCACATAGAAACACCACCGGTCCTATCAAAACCATTGGACAGAGAATATTTGTTCATCTATTCAGCTGTATCTGCTCATGCACTAAGTGTAGCATTGGTACGTGAGGAGGAAGGGATTTAGAGGCCAGTTTACTACATCCGTAAGCATTTTACTAGAGCTAAACAGAACTATCCAAAGTTGGAAAAACTTGCTTATTGTTTGCTGATTGCATCGAGGAATTCATAACCATATTTCCAGGCTCATCCTATTAAGGTGTCGAAGGATCAACCTTTGAAGCAAGTATTGTATTAATCCATGACCTTAGGAGGATTATTGAAGTAGAACATTGAACCGAGCTAGCATGACATCACTTACCATCCAAGGAGGACGATAAGAGGACAAGCGTTGGCGGATTCCATCGTTGAGTTTACCGTTCGGGATGGAGAAGAGGAAGACAATATTGTCACACTTTCTTAATTGAAACTCTTTGTGGATGGAGCTTCTAATGAATGTAGTTCTAGGGCAGAAGTGGTACTTGTGATTGCAAAAGGATAATCAATTTGCTATGCAATGAAGGTAGAGTTCCCTGTGATAAAAAAACGAGGCTAAGTATGAAGCACTAATAATGAGACTCCAAAAGGCGAAGGAACTAAGAGTAAGGATGTTGCACATATTCAGTGACTCCTAGTTGATGATTTGCCAGGTGGAAAAGGAATTTTAGGCCAAGCACGCGAGACTTGCCCCTTAGCCGATGAAGATGCTGGAACTTCTGAACGATATAGAGCATTACACGATCATGCACATCCTTAGAGAAGAGAATATGAAGGTCAATTCATTGGCTAAGCTGGCTATTTCTAAAGATGCATGGCTAATGGGATTGGTTTCAATGGAGGTTTTATCGGCTCCGAGCATCAACCATATGGATGTCGACTGGATTTTGGAGGCCGAAGAGGAGAAGGAGTTGTAGATGACTCCAACTAGTGATCGTTAGTTGATGGAAACTCTCCCAAAAGGAGGATGAGTGAAAGAAACTCCTTCGTAAAGTGCCATGATTTGCACTACAGTAAGGAGTGCCATACATGAGAAGTTTCTCAACCTCCCTGCTTTGGTGTGTAACAAAGTATGAGCCTAGGAAAATCCTTATGGAAATCATTGAGGGCAGTTGTAGTGACTAGACCAGGGGCAGACTTTAGCGAAGAAGGTACTTCACTATAGATACTTCTGGCCAACAATGAACCACGATACTGACAATTACACCAGATGATGTGATCGAAGTAAGAGGTTTGCAAAAATTACAAGAGCCTGATTAAAACGACCTGCCTTTCATCCCACAGAAAGACGCATCATTATTAAGAAAGAAAGGGATAGAAAAGAGAAAAGATAGAGAAGAAAGAAAGAAACAACATCAGAATCTCAACAACGAAACGAATAAAATATATTAATCACATAAATATTACATAGTATCATATATATCAGAGTTACACAGCTTTTACAACACATACTAGACAGTTATAAACACCTGTCTAGTTATACAACTCAATATACAATACAGATATCAACACAGAGATCAACACAACGGAACCACTATCTATCTACATACGCTGAAGCCTCCTGCTCCATATCTCCTCCAGAATTCGTCAAAGCTAACCTGAATCCCTTGGCTACTCATAAAAATTTGAGTACCAAGCGTTTAATAAAACAGAAATAAACTCCGGGTCAGACACGGGTCTGGTGTGAGGAAACGGGTTAAAGTTTCTTAACTTAAAAAACCTTTGAAAACAAAAGGTATCACGTAAGACTCCACACACATAAACATGGGTAAGTTTTTACCTTACGCTAACCAAAATATTGATAGGAAATTCTTTGATATTATAATAGGGCCTAGGGTTTTCAAATAAATAAGAAATAGCTGAAATTGTTACATGATTAAATTCCAGCATACTAGCCACAAAGTGGGTAATACAATCAAAATCGTAAGGGCTCGTAGGAAGAATGGGTTTCCATCAATGGCAGGGCTATTGGGGTACCGTCCGTCATAGTACGTGGCCAAGATCACCGTATCGAGGATCCACCCTAAATCCCCTGCAACACAAGGCTGGAACCATCCCTTACTGGACAGTCCCAAACAAGACAACCCCGGCAGTTGGAGCTCACAACCGCCCACACAGCCGAATAAAAGGGACCTCTAGTCAGGGGAAAATCTCGTCCTACTTGGTTGCTACCTACTTAGCCTTGATGCACCTCTCCTTTTTTAGCCATTCCTTGTTGATGAGGCTTGAGGCTATGATTACCTTTATAGAACACATCTATCTTAGAATGCTCATTGTCCACCTGACGATGTTATGAAAGCATTCAACCCATAGAAGTTCGTTTCGGGTTCGAAAGAAACCGAAGGCATTATCTCATTACACTCATTTGGGAATCACTCTCAGAGTTAACGACAATAACCCTTGCACTTCAAAACTCCATCTCGATCTTCACTTTGGGATGTCACGACCTAACGTTTAACTTAGATTGATGTGGTTTTCGGATATCTAAATCTGGAAACCCGATCCCGGTCTCATCGAAATCCAAACGTATTTTAAAGGCCAAGTTGTTTAAAGGTTTAAACAATTCAATTCAATACTTGAATTCACATAGCATTAACACAGATAAATATCACACATTTATCAATGATATATCCAATATCACATCATAGAATATCACAGCATATCATCCAATAGATATCAACCAATTCAGTTATTCTACTCAAACAATCATCCATAAGCAACAATTATTAATCCCAAATATAATTAATTTAATTAACTTAAAATTAAATTAATTACTTAAGAATTAATCACCAACTTTGCTTAATCAATAATTAATTAACCTTTAATTAATTAACCATCCTTCAAATAACCATCTTAATTAATCTCCTTGATGAACTATTTCTTAATTACATAAAGTAATTATTCTTCAATTAATTTCACAAATTAATTATCCTTAACCATTTACAGTAATTAACCTTTAATTACTCTCATTAATAATAATTAATTCATTAATTAATGTTCCTTAATTAATTATTTCCATTAATTAATTATAATTAATTACATTGATCCTTAATTAATTACATTAATTAATTACATCCATAAATCAACCTCAATTAATCATAAACAGTAATTACCCTTCTGTAATTACTTAATTAATCAACTCTTTAATTAATTAAATTAATCCTTTGATTAATTACACTAAGTAATTAATCCTTAATTACTTCTACTAAGTAATTATCCTTTAATTACTTCCCATTAAGTAATTCCCCTTAATTAATTACATCCAGTAATTATACATGCATTACTTCACTAAGTAATTACACTTATCAATCTCATTAAGTATTTATACTTAATTAATCACCAAGAGATTATCTTTAATTAATTAACAAATTAATTACAATTGGGTAATTCATCCCTTAATTACCCTTTAAAAAAATTAATTAATCTTAATTACAGATTAATTATTCTTTAATCATTAATTAATAATCCTTAATTATTAATTAATATAACTTAATTACAAATTAAGTACTTCTTAATTACCAGTTAATCAACCCATAATTAACCATTAATTAACCCTTAATTAATCTTTAATTATAGATTAATTATCTCTTAATTATTAATTAATAAAACTTAATTAAGTATTTCTTAATTAATATTTAATTAACCTCTAATTACTTAATTATTTAATTTTCTAATTACAAATTAATCAATCTTTAATTACTTAATTAATAATCCTTAATTACAATTGATTAACCTTTAATTAATTAATTATAATCCTCAATTAAAAATTAATTAATCATTAGTTAATTAAATTTTTTAATTATTCTTAATTAACTACTTAATTAACCCTTTATATAATTATACTTAAATTTTTTAATTAACTTAATTAAGCGTAAATAAATAAAACTTTTATCCTCTTAAGATAAACCATTATATTAATAAATGACATAATCATCATTTAAACATTTTTAAACATTTTATCATTACAATTAACTTTACTTAATTAAATCATTAATTAAGTTTTAAAATACTCATTCAACTTGATAAATTAAAGTTTCAAATGACAACTTACCTTTAAATGCTTTTAAAAATATAATCAAGTAATAGTTTAAATCTAGTTTCAATTTAAATTAATAAGCTTGCTTTTATAAAATCTTTAAAATTTCATTTCTACTTAAGTTTTTAAAATAACTTTAACTTTATTTAACAAAATTTTAAATTAAACAAAGATTCAAAACTTCTTAAACAAAGTTAAAGAAACAACTATTATATAAGTAATTTATATAATAAAGTTTAAACTAATTCCAATTTTAAATTTCAAAAACCAAGTTTTAAAACCCTTTTTTAAAACTTGCTTAACATTTGCTTCGGGTCAAACCCGAAGATCACTCGGGTCTAACCCGAGTTTCATTCCATTCAAAATTTAGTTTAGTTTTTAGTTTAAGTTTTAAATTTTAAAACCTGTAGGCTAAACCCACAGAAGCCACTCGAGTTTACACTCGATTCACAGCCCAAAATCCCTCCGACACACCGTCTCTCACCGCTGCAACCCTTCCAGACCATCAGATCACTTGCACAAGACAATAATCGATAATTAGTCATCCAGTTGAAAACTAGAAACAGACACCCAACCTGAAAACATCTCGAACGGCCAACATCGATCACCGAAGCGCTAGAAACTCTGGCCATAACTTTCAAATCCTTCCACGCAGCTACTCTCCAAAAATGATGCAACTCGATGCATCAGAGACGCCTTTATGGACATACTTCCAAACCCGACCAAATTAGTTTAAAAACTAAATCCCCTCTTCAACATCACCTCGATGATCGGAATCACTTCCAGGCAAATTTCCCTAACACGCAGCAACTCCTTCCACCTACAGAAGAAATCCCGAGACTCCCTTTCCCCTTGATTGCCAGAGGAAGCCTCAACATCAAATTCCAGACAATCCCAAAATGCATCCTCAATGTATTATTAAAAATTGAGATTTTAGTTTTAAAAATCATAAATTTCTAAATAGATTCAAGTTATAATCTTGAAACATCAAATTATGATGTTTGAAATTTATCACATTTTGAATTTTTGCCTGAAATTTCTAAATCCTCAGAGAAGCTTTGCTTAGATCTACCTAAAACTATTTTGAAGATTTGAATCTTTTTAAAACTAACAAGTTTTGAGTAGATTCTATTGTCTAAAATGAATCAGAGGGATGGGAAAATATTTTGAACAAATTTAATTCCTGTAAGCCTGGAACAATTTCATTTGTCTGATTTTCAAGCATGCACAGTATCTTCATACATATAGACATGTTTCACAATCTTAAAGTCATCATGCAATCACATTTTCAAACTTGCATCACAAGTTTACTTCAACAATATGTCACTTGCATCAAATCTAAAGGTGTTTCATATTCACAGTTTTAAAAATAGAGGCTTAAACTAAGGACTGAGATGTTTTTAAAATCCACAGAAATACACAAAGGCTATCATACATACAAATATGCAAAGAAACCATCAACACAGTAATTCACATATTACTTCAGTTTTAAATTTAAAAGTTTACTCACCTTTTAACTAAAATGCAGAGAGTTGAAACTGGGTGGAAACCTTTGAATTGCAGAGAGCTTTGAAAACTAAGATGTTGTAGCTGAAAATTTTGAATTGCCTTAAAACTTTGATTCTTGTTTGATTCCAGATTGCATTTGAAACTTAATTGCTGCTGATAGCTTTGAAAATCCAGGTTGCATTTGAAAATTGTATCTTGGTTGCAGGCTAGCTTTGAAAATTTGTTTACAAGTTTGCTTTTGGAAAATGGGTTACAGGTTTAGAAATTTCTTTGAGAATTTGTTGACAGGTTTTGGTTTTTTTTGAACTTGAGAGATGTATGCATTGTTTTGATTTTAGAAAGTGTTTACAGATTTGAGATAAAAATGGTTACAAGGTTTTATGTTTGATCTTGAAGAGTGATTACAGGGTAGTGATTTTTTTTCTGGTATGAGAATAGAACATGTTAAGTTTCTTTGAGTTTTGAATTGAGAAGAGAAAAAGAAATAAGAATGAAAGATGTATGCTTATATAAACCAATTTATGATTTAATAAAAATTAAGAAAAATAAATTACAAGGGGTGACACTTGTCCTATACCCTATGTAAATTCTTAACACATGTTACTAAGGATGTTTATAAATTAACACATGTATTTATTCATTTCTATATATTTTTAAAATGATTTTAAAAAGCCTTTATATAAATATCCTAATGAATTGATTTAATAACTTCCTTTTCTAAATTTATAAAATTATACCTCTAAAAGAAAATAAAAATAAAACCAATCATATTTTAAATAAAATCATATATAATATATTTAATCCATTTATAAATGTAAATATAAAAACTTTTGTATTTATTTACTATTTAAATAAATACTTTCATAATTTATATAAATAAAATTCTTAAGGAAAAACAATATAAAACAAATTACATTCCAATGAAAACTTATTCATATATTTTATATCTAAACTGTTTCAAAATAATTATTCTTTAAATTCAAATTTAAATCCAAATATTAAATTCAAATTCAAATCCATATTTACAAATCCATATTTACAAATCCAATTTAAAATCAATTTAAACATATACTAATTTAGATGAACACATTATTAAATTTGAAATAATAATTCTATTTTTAAAATTAAGTTAAATAAATATATATACATACATTTAAACAATAGTTATTTAAATTTAAAATAACAAGTCTATTAAAAATATATTTATAAAATAACCAAATTAAATTTGAAAAATAATTACTCCATTAAAAATCTACTTATAACTATATTTAAAATCATCACATTATTATTATTTAAAATAACAATTTACCAATTTTAAATAAATAAATAAATAAAGAGATTATCACATTTAAATTGCTTGAAATTCCTGGATATCACATTCCTCCCCCTTAAAAGAATTTTGTCCCCGAAATTTAAACAAAAGATAATTCCAAAGTTTTTATTATTTTCAAACAATTTGAAACATACATATCAACCATATACTATCAATCAAACAACCATTCATCCAAATAAATAATTCTAGCTATCCGGACACAGATCCAGATAAGCTTTCTAAAACTATCCCAAGTTTTCCAGATACAGATACTGGAATACTCATCTACTAAATCCAAACTAGCTACATAACTAAGCTACAAAGCTCCTACTCATCTAGATCTACCATCTACACAAGAGATCTGACCACGGACAAGTCTGACTCAACAATAAAATCCTTTTGAACTGCTGGTTCCAAAACCAGTGATGGACCAAACACGTACTTCCTCAAAGATACGTGAAATACCTTAAATCCCAGTCTTCCAAACTGGCAATTCAACTCCTGCAGGCCAACACTTATCCTCACAAGAATACAGAAAGATTCAATACATTTCTAAGCTAGCTTTTCAATCTCTCACAAGAATACAGAAAGATTCAATACATTTCTAAGCTAGCTTTTCAATCTTGCATAATCCTATAGCTCTTCTTTACCGGAAAAAACCTTAACCAAATCAAAGTCTCCAACTTCAAATTCCAAATTCCTCCGTCTCTTAACCACAAAACACTTCTGACGATCCTGGGCTGCCTACATCCTTCCTTGATTAGCTCAACCTTCACTGATGCTTCCTGAAACAAACTGGACCAAAAACAACCCAAACAAAATGATCCTCTCAAGATCTACCGAAATCAAGAACACAAACTCCACTTCTCAATCAACAGTAGACTTCACACTTACTTCTCTTATCTGGAAAAGACAAAACAGGTGCACTTGCCAATATGGCCTTTAGATCCTGAAAACTTCTTGTAGAAACCCTCTAATCCAAACACTGCAACTTCCGGTTGCTTCCACTCTAGAATAGCTGCCACCTCGCTTCCGCTGCACAACTCTGATCAGAAGTAGATAAGAATGCCGTCAATGAACACGAGCGTAGACTAGACAATACATCCCATAAAACATGGTTTCTCAGATCCACAAAGAGAAAACGCAGAAGCACCAAGAAATCCTTAGCTGCTTCACCAAACCTCTTCCTAGAAGACATCCTTCTACCTAGGTGAATCACCGGTAGCTCCATGAACCAAGTTGATACAGAACTCAATCTCCAACGCGGACGAAACTCAGACTTCCAAGAAGACATCCAGAAAATCTCTGACAACTCTATAACTCCTACATCCTCTATAGATGCCTCAATCCCATGCAAAAGATTACCCGAAGAGTGACTCAAACTATCGCAAGTCACTTTTGTGATCCTATCCAGTTCAATATCCACAGATACTGTTCTTTCTTCACAAATCAGAAAAGCTTATCTTTGACCAATCCATCGAAGAAACGGATCCACTCTGCTGCTCCAGAACTCTACCTCTAGGAAACTACAAAGCCAAAAATCTTCCTGCTGGCACACAAAACACTCGGAGCTGCACCGCTGCCTCAAATGCCAAAGACTTCTATCCAAAGCTTCTTGATCCTCAAAATCATATCAACGAATATCAAAAAGAGCCTTGAGATGGGCAGACATCTCCACATGAAACTCGGCCTCAAACCAAACTCAAATACCCAGGTGGACTCGGTCTCATCACCGATGCAGACATACATCCATAAACTTGCTCCCAAAAGAAAACATCTTTGGAGACATCCAAAGTCACTGCATCTCACCACGCAATTGCTACTCCCTGAAGTCGCCAAAATACCATCATTCGCTTCTACTTAACCAACAGATCCAAACTCTCGAAAATCCGCTCACATGAGCGCGATCAAACTTATACTCAAATGATGGACTCTGAACCTTAACAGGTTTCCTTCAGCGATTGGTGAAATCCTTACACCGCTACAAAGCTTACTTGAGACGGTATTGGGTCTACAGTCTCGACAGATACTCTTCCAACCTCAACACTCGGACTTCTTCCATTGGTAGTCGTGCTACACACACCACCACCCTTCCTACCTCTAGAACTCATATTGGAAAACTCAAACAGGTAATCCAACAAATAGGTAGAAATATATAAATATATATATATATATATATATATATATATCAAAATTACAAGTACGCTCTCTCAAGGTAGACATCACTCTAGAGCCTAGATATTCGCTCAACCTAGCGCTCTGATACCCAATGAAACAACCCGCCTTTCATCCCATAGAAATACGCATCATTATTAAGAAAGAAAGGGATAGAAAAGAGAAAAGATAGAGAAGAAAGAATGAAACAAAATCAGAATCTCAATAACGGAAAGAATAAAATATATTAATCACATAAATATTACATAGTATCATATACATCATAGTTACACGGCTTTTACAACACATACTAGACAGTTATAAACATCTGCCTAGTTATACAACTCAATATCCAATACAGATGTCAACACAGCGGAACCATTACCTATCTACATACACTGAAGCCTCCTACTCCATATCTCCTCCAGAATTCATCAAAGCTAACCTGAATCCCTTTGCTACTCGTAAAAATTTGAGTACCCAAGAGTTTAATAAAACAGAAATAAATTCCAGGTTAGACATGGGTCTGGTGTGAGTAAACGGGTTAAAGTTGCTTAACTTTAAAAAAACCTTTGAAAACAAAAGGTATCACGTAAGATTCCCCATACATTAAACATGGGTAAGTTTTTACCTTACGCTAACCAAAAATTGATAGGAAATTCTATGATATTATAATAGGGTCTAGGGTTTTCAAATAAATAATAAATAGCTAAAACTGTTACATGATTAAATTCCAGCATACTAGCCACAAAGTGGGTAATACAATCAAAATTGTAAGGGCTCGTAGGAAGAATGGGTTTCCATCAATGGCACGGCTACTGGGTTACCGCCCATCACAGTACGTGGCCTAGATCACCGTACCGAGGATCCACCCTAAATCCCCTGCAACATAAGGCCGAAATCATCCCTTACTGGACAGTCCCGAACAAGATAACCCCGTCAGCTGGAGCTCACAACCGCCCACATAGCCGAATAAAATGGACATCTAGACAGGGCAAAATCTCGTCCAACTTGGGTGCTACCCACTTAGCCTTGCTGCACCTTCCCTGTTTTAGCCATTCCCGGTTGATGAGGCTTGAGTCTACGATTACCTTTATAGAGCACATCTATCTTAGAATGCTCATCGTCCACCTGACGATGTTCTGAAAGCATTCAACCTATACAAGTTCGTTTCGGGTTCGAACGAAACCGAAGGCATTATCTCGTTACACTCATGTTGGAATCACCCTTAGAGTTAACGGCAATAACCCTTACACTTCAAAATTCCATCTCGATCTTCACTTTGAGATGTTACGACCTAAAGTTTAACTTGGATTGATGTGGTTTTCAGATATCCAAATCTGGAAACCCAATCCCGGTCTCATCGAAATCTAAACATATTTTAAAGGCCAAGTTGTTTAAAGGTTTAAACAATTCAATTCAATTCAATACTTGAATTCACATAGAATTAACACAGATAAATATCACACATTTATCAATGATATATCCAATATCACATCCCAGAATATCACAACATATCATCCAATAGATATCAACCAATTCAGATATTCTTCTCAAACAATCATCCATAAGCAACAATTATTCATCCTTATTATAATTAATTTAATTAACATAAATTAAATCAGTTACTTAAGAATTAATCACCAACTTTGCTCAATCAATAATTAATTAACCCTTAATTAATTAACCATCCTTTAAATAACCATCTAATTAATCTCCTTGATTAATTATTTCTCAATTACATAAACTAATTATCCTTCAATTAATTTCACAAATTAATTATCCTTAACCATTTACAGTAATTAACCTTTAATTACTCTTATTAATTAATAATTAATTACATTAATTAACGATCCTTAATTAATTATTTCCATTAATTACTTAATTATAATTAATTACATTGATCCTTAATTAATTACATTAATTAATTACATCCATAAATCAACCTCAATTAATCATAAACAGTAATTACCCTTCTGTAATTACTTAATTAATTAACTCTTTAATTAATTATATTAATCCTTTGATTAATTACACTAAGTAATTAATCCTTAATTGTTTCTACTAAGTAATTATCCTTTAATTACTTCCCATTAAGTAATTCCCTTTAATTAATTACATCCATTAATTCTATATTAATTACTTCACTAAGTAATTACACTTATTAATCACATTAAGTATTTATACTCAATTAATCACCAGGAGATTATCTTTAATTAATTAACAAATTAATTACAATTAGGTAATTCATCCCTTAATTACCCTTTAAACAAATTAATTAATCTTAGTTACAGATTAATTATTCTTTAATCATTAATTAATAATCCTTAATTATTAATTAATATAAATTAATTACAAATAAAGTACTTCTTAATTACCAGTTAATCAACCTTTAGTTAACCATTAATTAACCCTTAATTAATCTTTAATTATAGATTAATTATCTCTTAATTATTAATTAATAAAACTCAATTATTAATTAATAAAACTTAATTATTAATTAATAAAATTTAATTATTAATTAATAAAAATTAATTAAGTATTTATTAATTAACATTTAATTAACCTCTAATCACTTACTTAATTAATTTTTTAAATATAAATCAATCAATCTTTAATTACTTAATTAATAATCCTTAATTACAATTGATTAACCTTTAATTAATTAATTATAACCCTCAATTAAAAATTAATTAATCCTTAATCATTAGTTAATTAAATTTATTAATTATTCTTAATTAATTACTTAATTAACCCTTTATACTTAATTAATTTAGTTAATTAGTTATACTTAAGTTTCTTAATTAAATTAATAAATCTTAAATAAATAAAACTTTAATCCTCTTAAGATAAACCATTATCAAAATAAATGACATAATTGTCATTTAAACATTTTATCATTATAATTAACTTTACTTAATTAAATCATTAATTAAGTTTTAAAATACTCATTCAACTTGATAAATTAAAGTTTCAAATCACAACTTACCCTTAAATGCTTTTAGAAATATAATCAAGTAATAGTTTAAATCTAGTTTCAATTTAAATTAATAAGCTTGCTTTTATAAAATCTTTAAAATTTCATTTCTACTTAAGTTTTTAAAATAACTTTAACTTTATTTAACAAAATTTTAAATTAAACAAAGATTCAAAACTTCTTAAACAAAGTTAAAGAAACAACTATTATATAAGTAATTTATATAATAAAGTTTAAACTAATTTCAATTTTAAATTTCAAAAACCAAGTTTTAAAACCCTTTTTTAAAGCTTGCTTAACATTTGCTTCGGGTCAAACCCGAAGATCACTCGGGTCTAACCCGAGTTTCATTCCATTCAAAATTTAGTTTAGTTTTTAATTTAAGTTTTAAATTTTAAAACCTGTAGGCTAAACCCATAGAAGCCACTCGAGTTTACACTCGATTCACAACCCAAAATCCCTCCGACACACCGTCTCTCACCGTTGCAACCCTTCTAGACCATCAAATAACTTGCACAAGACCACAATCGAAAACGAGTCATCCAGTTGAAAACTGGAACCATACACCCAACCTGAAAACATCTCGAACGGCCAACGTCGATCACCGGAGCGCCAGAAACTCTGGCCATAACTTCCTAATTCTTCCACGCTGCTACTTCCCAAAAACAGTGCAACTCGATGCATTAGAGATGCCTCTACGGCCATACTTCCAGACCCGACCAAATTAGGTTTAAAAGTTAAATCCCCTCCTCAACGTCGCCTCGACGATCAGAATCACTTCCAGGAAAATTCCCCGAACACGCAGCAACTCCTTCCACCTACAGAAGAAACCCCGAGACTTCTTTTCCCCTTGATCGCCAGAGGAAGCCTCAACATCAAATTCCAGACAATCCCAAAATGCATCCTCAATGCATTATTAAAAATAGAGATTTTAGTTTTAAAAATCATAACTTTCTAAATAGATTCAAGTTATAATCTTGAAACATCAAATTATGATGTTTGAAACTTATCATATTTTAAATTTTTGCCTGAAATTTCCAAATCCTCAGAGAAACTTTGCTTAGATTTACCTAAAACTATTTTTAGGATTTAAATCTTGTTAAAACTAACAAGTTTTGAGTAGATTCTATTGTCTAAATGAATCAGACGGATGGGAAAAGATTCTGAACAAATTTAATGCCTGTAAGCCTGGAACAATTTCATTTGTCTGATTTTCAGACATGCACAACATCTTCATACATATAGACATGTTTCACAATCTTAAAATCATCATGCAAGCACATTTTCAAACTTGCATCACAAGTTTACTTCAACAATATGTCACTTGCATCAAATCTAAAGTGTTTCATATTCACAGTTTTGAAAACAAAGGCTTAAACTAAGAACTGAGATGTTTTTAAAATCAACAGAAATACACAAAGGCTTTCATACATACAAATATGCAAAGAAACCATCAACACAATAATTCACATATTACTTAAGTTTGAAATTTAAAAGTTTACTCACCTTTTAACTAAAATGCAGAGAGTTGAAACTAGGTGGAAACCTTTGAATTGCAGAGAGCTTTGAAAACAGAGATGTTGAAGCTGAAAATTTTGAATTGCCTTAAAACTTTGATTCTTGTTTGATTCCAGATTGCATTTGAAACTTAATTGCTGCTTATAGCTTTGAAAATCCAGGTTGCATTTGAAAATTGTATCTTGGTTACAGGCCTGCTTTGAAAATTTGTTTATAGGTTTGCTTTTTGAAAATGGGTTACATGTTTAGAAATTTCTTTGAGATTTTGTTGACAGGTTTTGGTATTTTTTGAACTTTAGAGATGTATGCATTGTTTTGATTTTAGAAAGTGTTTACAGATTTGAGATAAAAATGGTTAGAGGGTTTTGTGTTTGATCTTGAAGAGTGATTACAGGGTAGTGATTTTTTTTTTGGTATGAGAACAGAACAGGTTAAGTTCTTTGAGTTTTGAATTGAGAAGAGAAAAAGAAATAAGAATGAATGATGTATGCTTATATAAACCAATTTATGATTTTATAAAAATTAAGAAAAATAAATTACAAGGGGTGACACTTGTCCTATACCCTATGTAATTTCTTAACACATATTACTAAGGATGTTTATAAATTAACACATGTATTTATTCATGTTTATATATTTTTAAAATGATTTTAAAAAGACTTTATATAAATATCCTAATGAATTAATACATTTCTAATTTAATAAATTCCTTTTCTAAATTTATAAAAATAAAACCTTTAAAAGAAAATAAAAATAAAACCAATCATATTTTAAATAAAATCATATATAATACATTTAATCCATTTATAAATGTAAATATAAAACCTTTTGTATTTATTTACTATATAAATAAATACTTTCATAATTTATATAAATAAAATTCTTAAGGAAAAACCATATAAAACAAATTATATTCCAATGAAAACTTATTCATATATTTTATATCTAAACTATTTCAAAATAATTATTCTTTAAATTCAAATTTAAATCCAAATATTAAATTCAAATTCAAATCCAAATTTAAAAATCCAATTTAAAATCAAATTAAATATATATTAATTTAAGTAAACACATTATTAAATTTGAAATAATAATTCTATTTTTAAAATTAAGTTTAATAAATATACATACATACATTTAAACAATACTTATTTAAATTTGAAAATAATAAGTCTATTAAAAATCTATTTATAAAATAACCAAATTAAATTTGTAAAATTAATTACTCCATTAAAAATCTATTTATAACTATATTTAAAATCGTCACATTATTGTTATTTAAAATAAAAATTTACCAATTTTAAATAAATAAATAAAAAGATTATCACAGTTAAATTGCTTGAAATTTCGGGATATCACACTGATCCGAAGTACTTACGCAAATGATTAATCCGTAGTCACTTTCGGTTTGGGGAATTGGTATAATTGGCATGCTACTAATGTCGAAAGTGGGAGCTAAATACACTGTTGCTGTGGTGGATTACTTCATAAAGTGGACTAAAGCAGAACCGCTTACCACGATCACAATGAGCAAACCAATCAGCTTTATGATGAAGAACATTATTTGCATATTTAGAGTATGCCAAAAAATTATAAGTGATAATGGAACTCAATTTGAAAGTACCAGGTTAAAAAATTTCTACAACATGTACAAGAATGAGAAAAGCCTTTTGGTAGTAGCATACCTACAGGCGAATGGACAGGTGAAGGCGGTCAATAAAATCATCAAGTCCATATTGAAAAAGGTAATTAAAGCAAAGGCATCTGGGTTGATGAGCTTCCACTTGGCTTATAGGACGAGCCACGGGTCCGCAACTAAACATACACTATTCACTTTGGCATACAGATCAAAGACCATGATTCTGATTCAAATGGAAGTCTCTTCTCACCAAAAAAGCACTAAGACCCTAAGGTCAATGAGGACCTCTTACTTGAGTCCCTCGATTTGATTGATGACAAGCGAGAAGATGCTGAATTAAGGGTAGCTGCTCATCAGAAAAGAGTAGCACGACATTTCAACACCAAGGTCTGGAGTCATACCTTTAGGTAGGGGACCTCATTTTGAAACGAGTTCTCCCATATACGATGGCACTTAGTTGAATTAGGAAGGGCCTTATGCTATCAATGAGAAGCTTGGAAATGGAACTTTCAAGCTGGCTACCATTGATGGAATCTCGATTTCGTAGGCATGGAATAACAACTTGTTACGACGCTATCTTGCTTAGATTTAGTTTGTTTTCAGTAAATAAGTCACCCTAGTGAATTTTGGGTAATATAATAAAGCAGAAATTGCGACATCTTTTGTTAGTAAATAAAGTTAGCTTCTTGAACCAATATAACTGTATTCTCATAGGCAATATCTTGTGTTGCATGATTAGGAATACAATCAGGCACCTAGAGATAGGTACAAATTCCTTTGATCTAAGATCATGGAAGAGGAGTATAATCATAGGGGTCAATCGAATAATTCGACCATAAGCCTCTGGTATTGACTAATGCCTAAAGATAAGAAAAGTCAATGAGGAGTACTTAGGATATGCCAAATAAAAGCACTAGTTTTCAGAGATAGAAACTGGTGCACGATTGAAATTTTTAACGACCATGCTTGTGGCCTTGCCGGATGTGCTAGGCTGAGGATAAGAAAGGAAGGTCAAGGGATATTCTTAGTCAACACTCGGAGTTAGGTGGGACTGAGAGTGGATGCCCAGAGGTAAGTATCCAAGGCGCTAGTTCCCAGACTAATTGTATGTGTGTGTAAATAAATATATTTAAAGCTATAGTTCTATCTTAGGGATTTGTTATTAATTTCAATCATTGATCTACAATTTATAAGATATAAAATGAATTGCCTCGGCTTATCTTGACACTACCATCAATCTGACATTCATTATTATCTATAGTTAGTTTAAGTAACTAAAAAAGATCGATATTTGAATTTCACTAGTTCTAATAAATTATAAGATAAAATATTGTAGGTTTTCACACTAAAACATAATGATCAAGAAATCGATATATCTATTTGGTTTAGATAAATGATTTTCATTTCTGGACATTTCTTTTATTCGCTCTATTTTCTTAAGGCGATGTATAAATTTTGCTATTGATGAGCCTTTTCAATATAAAATATATAAAGTGCACATCTTATTATATATATATATATATATATATATGATTCTGTTTGTATATCTAAAGTGCACATCTTAAAATCCTTATTTCACCAAGTTTCAAAAAAAATCCTTATTTCACCATGGTTCATGTGTATATTTTCACATTTACCACCTTTTGCATTTCTCATTTATCGTGCTTCAATCTATTCAGTTGTAATAAGGTATCTCTTTGACTTCCTCTTTTGTCTGTTTAACTCATCTGCTATGATGTTCAAGGTAGAGCAGAGTGCTTGGCGCTAACAATATCTTTGGAGTCCAAGCGGAGTCCAGGCGTAGTTTGGACGAAAATAAGCTCTCGCTACATAATGTGATACAAATTAATTTTTCATTATAGTAATAAAAATAGTAACTGCATATAATGAGAAACTCAATTTGTGTTGATTAGATCATCACTGTTTATTATTGTTATATAAGTGATATATACAGACACAATTAAAGTTTATCGTCAATAATCTAAAAAAAGAACAAAATCATACTATAGTTTGCAACAATAATAAAACTTATAACCATTAAAGTTTATACATAATAAAAAATTTGTAATAATTATAACTAATATTTGTGTACTTAATAATCATGACTTCAAAAACCACAATACTATTGAATAACTTAATTTTTTAATTTTCGCTGAATACTCTAGGTTATATTAAAAAAACGGAATTTAACAATTAATACAATAAGAAAGTCAAAGTCATATTTCAAAGAAGTGAAAAGTTAACTAGTAATTATTGTTTCAAAATTATTTCTATGAACCAGAAAATTAATTAAGTGAGCTTTGGGAAACATGAAAATTTCACATTTATTTTGAATTACAAAAAGAATATTAACTAAATAATCTATTAGATATAAAATATATAAAATGTATATAGATTTCAAAATTTTATTTGAAGATGAAGAACTTCAATAAATAAATAACATAATGAGCCTTTTTGGTGTAATTATATTTAATTTAGTCAAAGTAAAAAAAAAAAGTTATATAAAAAATGCCTACTTTTTTAGCACCTCAAGAAAAAATTAGCGCTTAGATGATGCCTTCGATAAGAGGTGGAATAAAGCACCAAAGAAAAAAATGAAGTGCTAAAATTGTCAAGTAGCGCCTAAGAGGCGCTCAACGATTCCCATGATAGCATAACTCATCTGTATCTATTTTATCTCACCATAAAGTTCAAACCCAAAACACAAGTTACTTTTTTGCCCATCAAAACAATATCTCTATTCTCTTTTTCTTCTTTTATTGTAGTTTCTCTTTGATCTCAAGCTCCACAAGAGCTCAAAATGATATCAAAGTTTCAATTACACAATTCAATCATCAGAAAGGGTCACATAATATGATTATAACATTTAAACCTTGACGAGTTCAACTCTCTTCCACTCAATTCACTTGATTTTTGCTTACTTAATGTATAATTCATATTTTTATATTCCATATCTAAAAAAAATTCTTTGAATCATCGAAGATCTTCACTTTTCATTGAAATTCCATTGTTATGCCAGAAGATAATTTGAAAAATATTTTAGAATCGAAAGGAACGAAATACTTAGAATTTATTTTTTTTCCCTTTATTCTATATAAATAAGTAAGAACTAGTCTGTGTAATATATTTTACTTATTATTTTCACAAAATTAAGTTTACTTCAACATCTTATATGTGCAATTAAAATGTTGAAATGGTTTCAGTTATTTATTAGTTATCTCCCAAAGAAAGACCTCAATTTCATTAAACCAAATTACTTTTCTGTATAGTTTGCAGGTTTATTTTTGGATTTCTCACTCTAAGTATTTGTTGTTTAATTGATGATAATTAGGAATTAGAAATAAAGAAGGCTGAAAGTTAAACTTTTAATATTGAACCTCTTAAAAAACTATGAATGGTGCCTAAGTTGTGTTTGGATATTAAAATAATTAAGAGAAATCAAATTGAAATTTTAGTAGTGTAGTAATTTTTTAGCTCTAAAATTTCTCATGTAATCAATTTTAATAAATCCAAGTGTAACGGTTGTTTTTTGTCTTCCCCTTTTAATTAGTTTTGCTCATTTTATATTATTTTATTTCATTCTATTATATATCTATGTAGTTCAATCCCTAAACAAAATCAAGCTTTTTTACCATATAAAATAAATTCACCAATTAGTTTCTTCTCTTATTTTATATATACACATATATATATCCCTCCTAACTCTTTTGTTTTTAATCATAACTTTAGAATTAAATTCCTTATTTCTCCATGATTCATATGTGTATTTTGTTTTGTTGAACACGGTTCATTATTCCCAACAAGTGCGATTTCGAGGATCAAACTCGTGATCTTTAATCTCATAGTCTAACTATTAACCAACTGAGCTAACATCATTTGCTTTCTTATGTATGTTTTCACATTTACCCCTTTAAAACAAGTCGTTTTGACTTCTCTTTTATTAGTTGTGCTCATTAGTTTAAACTCTGTTTTATTTCTCTATGAAATTCATACCCTAAGCAAATGTTTCTTTTTTCTCATCAAAAATAAAATCATTATGCTTTTTTCTTTCTTTTATTTGATGTTGAGCTAGGTAAGAGCTCACAGTGATACTGAAATTTCAAGTACACGATTAATTAATCGTGAGGGGTCACAAATATGATGGTAAGGTTTAAACATTGATGATATTCAACTCTCTTTCTCACTCAACATTTGATTTTCTTTCTCCATGTATAATTCATTTTTCTTATATTTCATATATATAAGTAAATTCTTTAGATTATTGAAACTCATCATTTTTTCATTGAAAGTGAACTTATTATCTCGGGAGGTAAATCGGGAAAACATTAAAGAATCGAAAGGTATAACATACTTAGGTTTTATATTCCTCTCTCTTTTCCATATACTTAAACTAGTATGTAAGGTACGTCCGTTGGGCATGTGCAAAGAAAACCAAGAGAAAATTTATTTGTTGTGAAAAAATGGTCATGTGTACAAACAATGGGTGTTACTACTTACACCTGCTTACATACTTATTAACGTCACATAAATGTTTAAAATAAATAAATTATAAAACTTACTTCAAAACCCCACTTTAAAGTTAAAGGAGAATCTCGAAGTAAACACAAACAGTTACGCATAATTAACAATATAGAAATAGAACAAAATATAACCCTTAAGCATAATTATTTTCAATCTAATAAATCATTAATGATAGAATAAAATGATTTTAAATATTTAATTATATTCAAAATATGCATGTAAATCAATATCTTTATTACCCAGTTAATTTTATAGGGAAATGATGTAATAGTTAGTTATATTTGACTATAATGTACCGTTTCTGTTACAATTAGTTTCATTGTTCTTTTTTATTTTTTTCTCGAAACAGCAACAAAAGTAATAATAATTGGATACTTTCGATCAACACATTCTGCCATAGCACTAAATCTGAGTTGCAAAATATTCTATACTATGTTAATCTTATAGTGGAAAATGCAGGGAATGATTTATCACTAATATGCGGAAGCGATTAACCAAAATCTAGTTTTCCTATTTTAATATTAATGCAAATTCAAAATCAATTATATTATTACACAAGATCAAACAACAGAAAGAAAAGAGACATAGAAGATTTAATGTGGTTTGGATTTTTATCCTACATCCATGGAGACCCAACAACGTTTTTATTCCAATAAAAAATTACAACCAAATAAATGATTAGGGAGTTATAAGATGTCGAGACTCTCTCTAATCAATCACTTAATTGAGAACTATAATTTAAAGCACTCAAAATAGAAAATCTCTAAATTAGATGAGCTAGGGGTTTTATTTTTTATCCAGCATTCTAGCCTGGCTATATTGAGCTGATTGCACGAGTTAGATTAGACTGCCATCAAGGCCGATGACTCTAGAGTGAATACTGTAAAACCCAGAAGTCAAGTACAGATGATCATATAAAGTTAGGATTGAATGAGATTGATAGAGAGGTAATGTAGAATGTTCGAAGTATGAAATATGGATCAACACATAGGAGGGATCAACATAGACAGGCTCCAACAAGAGGGATCGACATGTTTCAAAGTACAAGAGAATTCTTGTGGAAAACAATCATATCTCAATATCTACAAGTCCAATGCCTACTAAATTTGAATAGCTAGATATAAGGATCCTAGAGAACCTACCCTAGGGATCGCACACAAAAAGGACAAGGTTGGAGGGATCGGTACATATCCCTTAGAAGGGATCGGCAAAAAACTACATACAAACCATGTTGAATCAAAGATCAAGAAATAACTCGAGCTCCAATGATCCAAATGACATGAAATTCAAAGACTAAACATACTTTTGCATGAGGAAGCCACCATAGGGATCACTTCTCAAAATACGATCAAAGAAAGAATCGATACTGATCCCTTCTCTTTAGGAATTGGGCCTAGCGAATCCTTTATGGTCCTATATGGTTGTTAGGGGTTTTTAGCCGAGTTTTCAGAGAGATAATTGGCGACCTTCATCTATAAATACTGGCTTGAGGGACCATTCCCATGACTTTGGAGACTCTGTTGTTTGCTTTATGTTCTTGTTAAATAAGGATTTTGATCCTATCTCTCTTGTACTCAGTTTATAAAGGAAGTAATAAAGCAATCTGTTTAAATTGGATCTAGGCAAACAACACTGAACCACTATAAATCGTGTGTGCATGTTTTTCCTTTTGTTTTATCACTATTTCATCATTATTATCCACTATTTCCATTTTAATCTTCATTTAATTCTCTTTAAAAAGTTTTTATTGCGTGTTTTGCCAATTTCTGGTGCAAACATTTTGGTGCTTTTACTAAGAACCTTGATCCTCAGCCTATTAGGATTCCTTTGTTGCTACTGGATTGCATAAATCCCTTGAAGGAGATCTATCGTTATCTTTAAGAAGTTTGCTCGTTCTATCCAAATATGCAGAAATCTAAGTGAAGCTATCGACAATGGTGAGGAACACTAATCTACTTCTCGAAACGTGGAAGGAAATGAGAATGCTATCATCCAGCAAGAAGGCCCAAGCAATCAACCAATAGATGTGAATGATGAACTAGCTGATGTTCAGAATCCCACTGATTCTATTAGGAGAGCTAAATTCCAAAATCTAATAAGAGAGCTGATGAAGAGCTATCGACAATTAAATCAGCAGATTCAAACTAATATCAACTTAATGAACCAACTCAATCAGCAGCAGCAAGGGAAAGCTAGGAGGGACCCCACTCCTTACTCAACATCAAAGAGTTCAAGCTCATTAGACGAGTATCACTGGCATAGGCATCGCAGAACTGACGAATATTACGTAGAGACTTCGAGGCGTCTACCGGCGAACCATTGTGGTTTACCAGGGTCGATTGGTGCTGAACCCCTAGAAAAGGGAACCAACCCATGCATCATGGGAATCAAGCTGGAACTGCTTCAGTTGATTTGAATGATGGAGTTTGATTAAATGCTGACTAAAAGCTTCCCCGCAATGATGATGAAGTGAATTTACAAGATATACATTAGGAAGAAGGTGAACCAAAAAGGCATGGAACAGTCCATAGACATCGACCAGACCATTCACATGAGGTGGAGCACGACCACCGCTTGGCACCAACTATTCAAATGCAGGACTTATCGGCTATGGTCAGGCAGTTAGTAAGAGACAGCCACGGCTTGACCAATAATGACTGGGGAATATAGAGAAGCCATGCCCATTCACTGATAATGTTCTACATGCGGAGTATCAAAGGAAGTACAATATGCTATCGATGCTCGCCAATGAGGGAAAAACTCATCCTTTGCAGCACATCATGAGATATGAATGGCTAATGGATTCCGTGTGAGCGAATGATGCAACCAAGTGTAGATGCTTTCCCATAACCCTATCTGGAATAGCAATGATGTGGTTCACAAGAACCCCTACCATCAATTTCTAAATTCGATGATTTGGCAACAATATTTGTGGAGCAGTTCCGAATGCAAGTAACTCGCTCCAAGGATGTAATGTCCCTGTCCAAAATGATCTAAGCTCTAGGAGAATCATTGAAATATTGTTTAGAGAGATTATATACAGCTGTTATGGAAATCAGTAATCCAAATGACCATGCAATATTGATGGTCATGATGAGAGGGATAGACCTAGAGTCTGATTTCGATGATTGGTTAGCTGGCTGGCCACCCGTATCGTTGGAACAATTTTACACAGAGGCGGCTCAGTATTTGAGAAAGGAGGAAGCTAGGTCCTCTAGGAAGAAGAATGTTGTAGGACCAAGCAGAGGGGTGGTACAGAGTAATATTATGGTAAAGCAGTCCGACGATAGCACTAAAAGTTCAAGTGAATGTCCAAAATAAGCCGAATCAGCAAAAGAAAGGTGGAGATTAGGGCCGACAAAGAAAAGGGATTCTAGAAGAGTGAAGCCTAAGATTCCCATGTACGATACTTACACACCATTGATACATCCTTTGAGAATATCTATTTGCCTACCTGCAATACCATGCAATACAGGAAGCCAGCTCTAAAAGAATTAACAGAGAAGTAGAAACAAATAGGAAAGTATTGCCGGCTTCACGAATGTTATGGACATGACACGAATGAATGCAGGCATCTCTAGGATATTATCAAAAAGCTGATTCGAGATAGGAAGTTGCAGCAATTTGTAAAATCCCTACAGGACGGTAGATAAGGGACATCTGACCCAAGGGACAAGCACCTCGTAAGGCTGAGGTGCCTGTACAAACTGGTGGAAGGTTGGTAATAAATACAATAGTCGGAGGACTGCAACCAGCAGGCAAGAGTTGGCATAAGATGGAGCACTATGCTAGCACAATTAAGCATATGGATTCTGAATATTGTTCGAATACAGAAGATGGAGCTCCAGCAAAACCGTAACGTACAATGGTAGATGATATCGTATTTGGAAACAGAGATGCAGACAAGGTGGAGGCTCTAACGGTCGGTCTAGTGGTCATTTCGGCCACCATCAGCTCCACTTTGGTGAGAAGGATATTGATTGATTGTTGAAGTTCTGTAAATATAATTTTCAAAAGATCCCATGATTAGATGAGGATGGAAGCCAAGGACTTGAAGTCGTCTAAAGCCCGCATACACGGTTTTAACGGTGCTACAAATAAAGCCGTTTGTTATGTTGAATTACCTATAGTGTTGGGAGAAGGTGACTGCAGAAAAGTGCCAATCTCGTCGTTCGTTGTTTTGGATGTTGACTCTCCTTACAATGTTTTTTTGGGCCGAACGGCCTTAGCAGAATTCAGGCAGCCTTTGCCTCATGGTGTTTGACTTTAAAGTTTTCGACAGATAATGATATTGGAGTTGTTCATGGTGATTAGGCGACTGTATGTGCCTGTTATGTAGATGAGTTGAGGGATGCTAGATGCAAAGAGAAATGTATTAGTTAAAAACTTACCAACGTGAGTATATGGGTTGAAGTATGGGCGATTATTTGGAGATATTTGAAGTGGAAGTGAAAAGAGGCAAGTTTGTGGGATAGGTGGGATGGCAAAAGGATTTCAAGCTAAAGGTTGGAGGATTTGGTTTTCTGAATGGAGTAAGAGGGTTCGGTGTAAAGAAGAATGTTTGGAAAATAAGGCAAGTGGAGTTAGAGAGGTAGCATGATAGCTTATATAAGAGAAGAGGGTTCGGCATGCAAAATAAGGGAATATGGATCGGTAGGCAAGGTGGAGGGATCGACATAGAATAAGTGAAAAGGCGGCTTGGTCAAAAAAATTTATTTGAAGCAAAGGGAAGTGGTTCAATATAGAACATGCCGACCCATGCAAGCATGAAGAAAAGGAAGAAAGGGTTCAATTAAGTATATGTTGATCCCCAAAAACAAAATATAATAATAATAATAATAATAAAACAAAATAAAATAGCAATAAATGATAGAGAGCGAGGGATCGACCATGGGTATGTATTCAAATGAGTATAGGCATGGATATTATAAAAGCATGTGCTTACAATATGTAGCGAAAATTGGTGATGACCTGTGAACGTATAAGCACGTCCGAAAGCCAACGACAAGAGCATGTATATTAACGCGCACACATATGACCTAAAAATTTAAAATTTTGAAATCGTCAAAAACTAAAATCAAACCTAAAGCCCTCAAGTTCAAGGCTAAACCAAATAACCGAAGCTTGTTAGCATTATGGAACCAGACTTACATACATCAACTGATGGAATATAGACCTGGATTTATACTAATGGAAACCGACCAAGCGTCATGATGGCCAATGAGAAGTATAGCACCTTAGAAAAATAATTTGACAAAGGGATAGAAACTATTTAGGATGCCGGATGGATTTCTTTCCGACAACTCTAACATACTTCGATTCAAAGCACGTCATGTTCATCACAAGACGTGCTTTAGGGGGTAAGTGTTATCCGGCATTCTAGCTCGGCTATAATGAGTTGATTGCACGAGTTAGATTCGACTGCCATCGAGGCCGATGACTCCAGAGTGATGATTATGGGGCCCAGAGGTCAAGTACAGATGATCATATGAAGTCATGATTGAATGGGACTGATAGAGGGGCAATATAGAATGTTTAAAGCATGAAATATGGATCAACACATGGGAGGGATTGGCATAGATTGGCTCCAACAAAAGGGATCGACATGTTTCAAAGTACAAGTGCATTCTTGTGGAAAACAATCAATATCTCGAGATCTACAAGTCCAATGCCTATGAAATTTGAAGAGAAAGATATAAGGACACTAGGGAACCTACTATATGGATTGCACACCAAAAAGGATAAGGTTGAAGGGATCGGTTCATATCCCTTGGAAGGGATCGGTAGAAAGCTACATACAAACCATGTTGAATCAAAGATCAAGCAATAACTCGAGCTCCAGTGATCCAAATGACATGAAATTTAAAGTTGTTTATTTCTACATGAGGAAGCCATCATAGGAAACGCTTCCTAAAATTCGACCAAAGAAGAGATTGGTACAGATCCCTCCTCTTTAGGAATTGGGCTTAACGATCCCTCTAGTGGGACCACTTGGTTGTAAGGGCTTTCAGCCGAGGAGGAGTCATTCTCAAGACTTTGGGGATGTTGCTATTTGCTTTGTATTGTTGTTAACTAAGGATTTTGATCCTATCTCTCTTGTACTCATATTATAAAGGAATTAGTAAATCAATCTGTTTCAAGTGGACGTAGGAAAACAACGTTAAACCGCCATAAAAAGTGTGTACATGTTTTTTCTTTCAGTTTATTGCTTATTTTTCGTTATTATCCACTATTTCCATTTTATTCTTCATTTATTTCTCTTTAAAAGTTTCTATTGGGTGCTTGTGCCAATTTATGGTGCAAATACTATTAATTACAATGATTGGAAACCTAATCTCTCTTAATCCTCGATTAAGAAGATATTAGAAGGAAAACATATAAAAACTCTAATTATTGTAGACCATCAGATCACATCAAAAGAATCTACATCATTAATAGAGAAGAATCATCCACTGAAATGATGAAAACGCCCTTTGAAATTTGAGTCAGAAAATAGCCTGAAAACATTACTATAGTAACTCAGACGTTTGACCTAGGGGATCAGATATGTCTGTAAAACATAAAAACTCTTAGGTTTACAAAATACAGCAACTCAAACGTCTGATTCTCTAAGTCAGACATCTGATCACTTAGAAGCTCTCCGTTTTGAATTCTACGGGCATTTGAAAGTTTAATTTGGGGGGTCAAACAACTGAATGCCTATCAACAGGAACTTGACAGTTTCTCTTCTTTGTGACTTTTGATCTCTTCCTCCAATCAACTTCCCATCTTTTCAAATATGAAGCTCTACACTAAATCTTCAATCTGAAACATTCATAAGCATATATTTGAATCATATGACAACAACACTCCACCTCCATTTAAATATGTGAGTCTCTTCAATACAACAAAAATAATTATATGGTTTGCTAGGCTGCGCCCCATGGCGCTCAAGTAACTGAATCAAACTGATTAAGTTTGAGCGATTCTAAAATTTGTCATTGGGAAGTGACTTAGTCATCATATCTGAAAGATTATTCATGGTACTCACCTTCACCACCTTGATCTTGCTTCATTCTTCCTTAAGCATAAGGAAGACGCCTCTGACATCAGTGTGCTTCGTATAAGAACTATAAACTTGATTCTCTATAAGATGAATCACATTCTTACTGTTTGAAAATAGCTATATTGTCCGTTGCAACATAGAAAGATCATTCAATAACTAAAGTAAATATAATCGCTCATTTGCTTCCACAATCGTTGTCAACTCTGCATCGGCAGCCGGCAAAGCTACTATAGACTACAACTTTATCTCCATGAAATTGGGTCTATGTCAAGTGTAAAAACAAAATCTGACATTGAATTTTGTCCGTCTCTATCCCAGGAATAATCTAAATCACAGTAACCTCTAAGATATATGTCGCCATATACTCCACCATACAAGCAGCCAACTGATGAAGTGCCACGAAGATATTCAAGTCTCCACTTCACTAATTGCCAATGCTCTTTGCTTGATTTAGACATATATCGACTCACAACACCCACTGCATGGACAAAATCTAGTCTCGTCTACACCATCTTATACATAAGACTACCAACAACACTAGAATAAGGTATATTTGCTATATACCTTTTGGCTTCATCCAATGAAGGAGATAGTTCTTTCGATAACTTAAAATGAGATCCTAATGGAGTGCCAACCAGTTTAGCTTTCTCCGTACCAAATCAAGCGAGGACCTTCTCGATGTACTAAGCCTAAGTGAGTCTTAACTCTCTCCGCTTCCTATCTCTGGCTATCTCCATACCTAAATTTTTTTGTGCTTTTCCCAAATCTTTCATATCATACTCTTTGTGGAGCTCCGCTTTCAACCCTGTAATTCTAACCATACTCTAAGATGTAATCAACATGTCATCAACATATAACAAAAGATAAATCATATCTCCATCACACCTTCTAAAATAAACCTACTTGTCTTTGAAGCTTCTAAAATAACCCTACGAAAGCATAAACTTATCAAATCTCTTATACCATAGCCTAGGAGACTATTTCAGCCTTTATAGAGATTTGTTAAGTTTGCAAACATAATCTGGCCTGCTACTATCAATGAACCCCTTTGGCTACCGCAAGTAAATCTCATCTAGATCACCATGAAGGAATGTATTTTTGACATCTAGTTTCTCAAGTTCCCGACCATAATGATAAACTATTGCCAAAGAATACGAATGGGTGTATGCCTGACAACTGGAGCAAAGACATTATGATTCTCTACTCCTTTCTTATGAATATACCCTTTGCTACTAACATTGCTTTGTATTTAAAGTCACCATTGTCGTCGTCTTTCACTCTATGTATCCACTTACATCCAATTTCCCTCTTCCATGGCAATAAATCAACTAAAACTGTTAACTGATGCAATGGTTTCTCTATAACCTCTGGGCTCATCATGGATAACATTCAATACATATGTTATCATGTCATCGAAGTCAATGTCTTCGATGCTCAATCCAACAAAATCCTCAATCCACCTACGCTTCTTTTTCTGTCCAACATGCCTAGTCTCTGAATGAGCTCCACCTTGATTCCGATCCTCTGTACCAACATCTGTATTATCCTCATCAACCATAGTGCCATTGGAAACGCCATTTGTATCTCTATGGAAAGAATTTGAAGATTACGTGCCTTGTATTTGGTATTCTGAATTTGTCCTCATACTATCATCGGATGAGGAAGGCTTCATCTTCAACATAGCCTTCTCATCAAAATCACATGCCTGCTAATAATAATCTTCTTGCTAATAGGACACCACATCGTATATCCCTTCACTCTTCTATAATATAGAAAGATACACTTGCGAGCTCTTGGTTCCAGCTTGCCTCTTCTCTCATGTACATAAGCTGGGCATCTAAAAGCACTAAAAAATGAATAGCAAACATGCTCTCCTTTCTATAATTCTTCAGGGATCTTCATGTCTATGGCAGTGGAAGGTGTGCGGTTGACGAGTAAAGCCACCATAGAGCTTCAGCCCAAAATCCCTTATTCAACTTTGTAGTCAATCTAAGGCAACGAGTTCTCTCCAACAATGTCCAATTCATTCTTTCAGCAACCTCATTAGACTAAGGGTCACTTAGTGTGGTGTAATGCCTCTTAATGCCTTCCGACTCATAAAAATCAATGAATTTCCATGATACAAATTCACCGCCATTATCAAAACGGAGAAATTTCAACTTCTTCCCTAACTACTTCTCGGTGGTAGATTTTCACTTTCGAAACCTATCAAAGGTTTCACTCTTCTGTAGATGGTATACTCAAACTTTTGAGAGAAATCATCTTTAAATGAAACGAGGTACCTGGCTCCATTCAAAGATAGGCAAGGGGAGAGACCCTAAACATCTGTATGAAAATATTCTAAAATAGCCTTTGCTTTATGCTCACCGGTACCAAAAGAAATCTTTGTCTGCTTCCCAAGAACACATTCTTCACCAAATCCAAGCTTTGAATAATGAATACCATCAATCAAACCTTGCTTTCTTAACTCATCCAAACCAGGCTCATCAATATCTCCCCTCCATAAATCCCACAACCTAAAAGAATTAGAATCAGTTGAAGTAACAACAGCTGATTAACCAACTACAGCAGTGCCCTTTAATAAATAAAGATTTCCTACCCTTGTGTCTTTCATAACAATCATGGAACCCTTTGATATCTTCATTTTCTCTCCCTAAATTACAATCTTCAACCCAAGACTACTCAAAACCCCAATAGAATCAAGCTCCTCAAATCAGGTACATGTCTAACATCAGTAACAATATGAATAACAGAATCAAACATTCTGACCTTCACTCTAGCAGCACCAACCATATGGTAAGAAACATCATTGCCCATTAGAACCTATCCTCCATCGATGTCATGGTACGTAGAGAAATATTTTCTATCATGTGTCATATGATAGGATGTGCCAGAATCAATAAGCCATAAGTTGCTCTTTCCGAAAGAGCCAGAAGCCGCAAACACATCAGTATTACTCTCTATATCTGACGTCACTGCATTGGATACTGAATCTTGCTTTGGGTCTTTTCTTCGTCCTTCGAGCTTGGGATGTTAAGCTCGAAAACACCTCGGCTTCTTACAATATTTGCAAGTCAATCGATTAGGCCTCCTAGACTGAGACCTTGACTTATTTTGACCTCCACCATTCTTTGACATACCTTGGCTACTACATCTCTGAACAAATAAGCCCTCTGATTCACTGTCTATATTAGTTCTTGCCAATCTATCTCTCAACACATCATTATGATGACCATGAAAGACCAATCTTACTGTGACCATATATCATGGAGTTAACTAAAGCAGTATACTCTTTAGACAAAGAACACAAGTGGATCATAGCTTGAGCCTCGTTTTTAATCTTAATGTCTGTTGCCTTAATTTTCATAATCAATGTAGTAAGAGCATGAACGTGCTCCATAAGATCGGCTCCAAGATTCATCTTAAACTAATAGAGCCGTTACGGAAGAATAATCTGATTTGCGAGAGACTTGTCTTGACATGCATCAGATAATGCATCCCATAATTTCTTCACCGTATTCTTTAAGAGAACTCTCTAAGAACCTCATCTGAAAGACTCAATTGGATTATTGTAAGAGCTTCATCTTCTATCTCTTTCAAAACATTCACCTCAATGTCCTTCAATTTCTCAAGCACGGAAACAGTCTTAAAAGTATTTTCCTTCTTCAACACTACCTCCATCTTCATCTTCCAAATTCCAAAATCTTCCTTTCCATCATAAATAACATCAGATCTACCAATAGATTTTCCAAAGGTTGCCATTAATATCCAAACAGATTAAAAACTCTAGCTCCGACACCAAATTATAGTGAAAATATAGCAAATGAGTTATTACTAATATACGAAAAGGTGCCAGAATCTAGTATTGTCTATTGGAATACCAATGCAAATTCAAAATCAGTTATGCTATCATACAAGATCAAACAACAATGAGAAAAGAGATACGGAAGGTTTAACGTGCGTCGGATTTGTATTCTACGTCCATGGAGACCTAATAACCTTTTTATTCCAATAAAGATCAGAGTTACAAGATATGGAGACTCTTTCTAGTCAATCACTCAATTAAAGAATTATAATTTAGAGCACTCAAAATAGAAAACCCCTAGATTAGATGAGCTATGGTTTCTATTAATTATAATGATTGGAATTCTAATCTCAATTAATTGTTGATTAAAAAATGATTAGAAGGCTAATATATACATGCTTTGATTACTCTAGACCATCAGATCACATCAAAGAATCTGCACCATCAATAGAGAAGAACCATGCACTAAAATGGCTAAAATGCACTTAGAAATTCGAATCAAAAAGCAGCCTGAAAAACGTTGCTACAGTAACTCAGACGTCTGACCTAGGGGTCAAACATCCCTGTAAAACATCAAAACTCTCAGGGGTAACAAAATATAGCAACTTAGACATCTGATTCTCCAAGTCAGACATCCAATCAACTAGAAGCTCTCGGTTTTGAATTCTACAGGCATTCAGACATCCAACATTGGGGGTCAAACGTCTAAGTGGTTGTCTACTGGCACTTGGTAGTTTATCTTCTCCATAACTTTTGATCTCTTTCTCCAATTGACTTTCTGTCTCGTTCAATACGAAGCTCCGCACTATATCTTCAACCTCAAACACTCATAAGCACATATTTGGATCGTATAATAACAACGAATCTTAGTTAGGGTTGCCAAATTTCAAAAAAAAAAGAAAAATCTACTTACATTTAAAGTCGATAACAAATTAATCGCAACAACATTAGTTGGATTTACACGTACAGACGAAGCATTCGACCAAAAAAATCAACGATAGAGGAATTAAATAAAGAAATTTCAATTTCATTGTTTGGAGAGAGAAAGAGGAGAATTAATTTATGGTTTTGAGAAATAAAAAAATTTAAAAGGTAGACGTGGATGAGTGAGTGAAGTATTTGATTGAATGAAAGGATAAGTGTGCAAGAGAATGTGTTTAAAAGCATGTGAATGGTATCATCCTAAAAACCTCCTTCCTACTTATATTTGCTTACATATATAATAGTACTAAGGCATGATTTCTTGACATGTTCGAAGAAGAATGAACGTTAAATCCTTTTTATTGTCTAATGGTATACACACAAATTCAATTATTTGCAAAACCGTGTATAAAAAAGTTAAATTTTAACTAGCGATGAATTGATGAATCGGTATGAATAATTGGTTATAGTAAAAATTCAAACTTAGCAATCATACCCAATTTCAGTGTCCTACCTCTAACATCTTGGACAATCTATGCAAATTTTAGATCTTTTAGATAGAATTTCTTTTTAAATGAAAGATTTATATTTATTTCTTTGAAAATGAACATGTGACGACCCACGTTTCAGAAGGTTTAAATCGATAATAAATCACACTTGTCCAACTTAAACAATTCGAAACATAAATTACCCATGGGGTTAATTAAGAAAAATATGAAAGAAGAAGAAAAAACACAAAATCTCGCAGCGGAATGACAAAATATAATAATCAAATAGACAGTTCATAAAGTTGTCTGCTATACATTTGATTTTAATTTACACAACATTTAACAGAGTTATATATATATATATATATGTATATGTATACAACAGTGGCAAATAAAATAATGCAGCAGAACAACATGAAGCAGGGAATAATACTAGTAATAATAATATACCAATTCTTCGTCTTCGTCCTCCAGAAAATAATCTTCAATGCGCTGAAAACTCAGGGCTGACCTTAGCGTAATGAAAAGACAAAAAATTCAAGTCAGGACTAAAATATCCTTATATGAGTCAAATCAATATCACATACAACATGAGTGTAATTGCGTCAGAGTTTTTTGCAGGATTTTACATCACATATCCAGTGTATAACGTGCATGCAATAACTCAAGAGATGTTACGGGATTTTCTGTCTCATAAGGATCCATCAAATTATTTATATATAGTAGAATACGCTATATATATAATGTCTTATGAGTAAAATAAATATTTCCCCCTTAACACATTTTTACGTATTGTCGTAGAGTTTGCATATAACGCCCCAATAGCACGTCAGGGGATAAAAATGCACCCTGATACGACAACACTAAACCAAAGTCGTAGTGGTCTCGTATAGGGATAAAAGTACGACAAGGCACGTGAGGCAATGCCCAAGGTAGGATACAACTAGTTCGGGTCGTAGGGCTCGTGGTAACGCATCGTAGCCATGATCGCCCACCGCGTCCATACGTCCCATATTGAGTCAAAGGAAGGTTATCTTAAAATCAAGGTGCGCCAATCGAAACCAACAACAAGGGTAATAATATGGACCAAGTCCAAAAAAATCGAAAAATGGATGTCTGCTACGGGTAGCTATCCCACTTGGCACTGTCAAGCCATCATGTTTTAGCCATTTCAAATTAGCACAAGTGTCAAGGTTTATCCATCGTCGTTCTCTTTCTTCAAATCCAGCAAACGACGCCAAATCCAACCACTTCATTCTGGAGTGTTCTTCGCGTACACAGTTGTTAAAGTGGTTCCAATATTGACAAAGCTTACGCTAATAAGAGTCCCCTGTCTCTTTAATAACCAAACATCGTTTTACACACCGGTTGGTACTTTACATTTCGAAAACAATTCATACTTGATATCAAAATATTGTATTCGCTTCAAAATCAATTTCATTTCAAAAGTACTATATTCGCTTCAAATATTATATTTTTACTTCAATAATCATTTCAAATTTCAACCTAGGTTATAACTTCATTTCAACCGAATTCGCATTTAAATCCATGATTTAAATATAAACAATTCTCTCTATGACCGGTCTGAATTTTTAGAAAATAGTTTGAATAGTCTAAAATAATTTAAAAAGTTAAAATATTTTAATATAAAATATTTTAATATAAAATATTTTGAGTATTGAAAATGGTTTATATAATAAAATAGCGTGGAAATCAAAATAATTTGAATATTTAATAGATAGGTTTTAACAGTTTAAATTTAAAAAATAATTTGAAAATAGTTTCAAAGTCAGACCGATTCAATTCCAAGTCTTCCAATTGAAATCAATTTCAATTTCCATTTCATTTCAGATGGACTCAATTTCGATTTCAATTCGAATTAACTTTGATTCTAATTCCAAATTCAAATCAGTTTCAATTTCCATTTCAATTCAAATTATTTTCAATTTTGATTTTTCATTGATTCAATTCAAAAGCTTAAATTTCAATTCCATTCCCAAATTTAACACATTTCAGTTTATATGAATTCCGAATTCAATTTCAAAATATCGATTTAATTCACTTAATTCAAATTAAACTTCAATTTTCGAATTTAGATTGAAATCTCGAGATTAATTCCATTCTCGAGTCCAAGTTTGAAATATCGATTTATATCACTTTTACTTAAATAACTTCGAAGTTCGAGTAAAAGTTCAAATCTTTTTAAACAATTCAATCTCAATAATTCAAATCATATTTCAATCATGACTTCAAATTCCAATTAACTTCTTTAAAACAATTTCTTTAGCAAAATTTAATTTCAGTATTTCAAACTCAAATTCAAAATTAATTCAAACTTCATAAATTTGATTTTTATTTCTTTAAATCAAAATCATTAAATAATTTCAAAACCAATACTTTTAAAATTATTTAATTTAACCAATTCGATGCCTATATATAATTTTCTATCTTATGACTAAGTGATCAGTTATTTTAATTTTAATTTCAGAGATGGATATATATCATTTCAATCCATAATAAATGTCATAGGTATATATCATTTCAATCCATTACTTAATTTATTCGTAATTCAATTAACAGTTTCATATACTGTCAATAATTTATAGGGTGATAACAGGATATACATATATATATAAATAAACATCTAAATTATCCAAAATCTCAACCAATTGGCATCCAGCACAATTAACATCCCAAAGTAATCAAAATATCATAACAATTCAGTAATTATTAATATGGGGAGTCTAGTTGTCAGTTTAATTTCAATTTCAATTTTGATTATCAATTTTAATTTCCAATAATCAATTCAAATGTCGATTTAGATGTCAATAAATTACCAAATAACGGTCGATAAAATTTAATTACTTCATGATATCACCTTAACTAACATACAAATATTTTAGTACTTTATGAGCGTCTAAAATACTCACCTTTTTTTTGAAACCAAATATTTCTCAAGTTCAAATAAATACCACTCCAATGCCATGTCGTAGATGATGTCGATATGGTCGCAACACGACTCACCTAAAACGAACTGCATAAGCAAAAGTTATATGATAATTAATGTACGATATAATTAAAACAATATTAACCAAAATAAATAAAATAAAAACAAACCTAATCTTTTTCATTCCCGCTTATTGCCCAGGTCGTACTCCCTCTCTAGCTCGATCGTGTATATGTGTGTGTGTGTGTGTATGACGCAGGAATGAATCGCCTGGCCATCATAGATGCTCCCTACACCATGCCTCCATCTAGCTGTGCCACCTCAGGCCATCGCGCATGCAAATATCGAGCGCCAAAAACCCTAGGTCGCAGCAACCCCCGTGCCACCTCCATCATACGCTGTGCCACCATACACTTCGCCTCTCTCACCCGCGCGCCTCTCCCCAGGCCAAGGTCGCGACCTCGTGCCTCCTATTTTTTTCGTTCGTCCATTTGTTTTTTAATGTTGATCTACTGATTTGAAAATGAAGAGAAAGGGATGAAGTACGGGGGACAAAAGGGTATGCGGTGTGTACGAATGGTCGAGATTGGAAAGTAAATATATAATATTTAATTAGAAAATATCTCGCACGATCCACGAAATTATGAACTCCAAACGAAGCGTGCCACCCGGCGTTCTATATATTTTACCCCTATTCAAACACAATGGAACTATTCTAGAAACCTAATTCGATCATATGCATAAGATAGCTTTCAAAATCGATTTATTTTAATTAAATTCCCTTAATTAATTTCTACGCGTTCCAAGCTCAGACGGCCAAATGATAAGTCTGATCGCTACGAACGTTAAATCCTACAATAATTCACTATTATGGATCCGATGAAACTAGTTTCGTCGAAATCCATGACAGTGGCCAAATGGCTATTTTTACCTGTCAATTAAAACATGAAATTTTCAAAATCAAACTATTCATTTTAAATTCAAATTTAAAATCTAATAAACTTTATTTACTCAGATAAAATTTAAATAAATTTTTAAAATCATTTTTATTCATATTTAATCCATGATTCAATTATTTAGATGATTTCCAATATTAAATTTTAAACAATCTAATTCTTCAATAAATCACTATTGATAAATAATTCAACGTTTATTAACAATTATTTTATTATCATTTAAATAATTCAACATTTATTATTCAATTACAAACATTGATTACAAACACATTCAATAAATAGAATTTCATTTCAATAGTTGTTATTGCCCAAATCTTCGAAATTAGTTAATCAAAATTTTATTCAAGTTCATATTCAATAAACTACACAAATAAATCATTAATTTTTTATTTCTGACCATTTTTATGCAATAACCGTATTAAATTTAATAATTTAAAATAGTTAAAAATACAGGTCGTTACATTCTCCCCTACTTAAAAAATTTCGTCCTCCAAAAAGGGTTAAGTAAGGAATTTAACATTTAATATTTTTTCTCAAAACAATTAACTTATAAAACATAAACATCTTATTTGTGAAACCATTACTACGTTTCTACTATGCCACTCCAATATTTATTTTCTAGAAATTACAACTTATATATAAGAACAAGTTATAAATTTTAAAACCTCAAAATTTTTCTAACATCTGGATTTACGGAAAATTTAGGCAGCGTCTGCTTTGCGCGGCTCGATCGAATTTTTTTTACAATGCAATAAATATACCAAATATATCAAATATACATCTCATCTCAATGATGAGGCATCCCGTAGGGAAAAATATAAAAGTACGGTATGTAATCCGAGATACATACCTTATTATTAATACGAGAGAGTTCGCTCGTATTAAGCAAGCAAAAGCATATTAAATCCGCATAAACGTCCAAAAGTCTTCATATGTTCCTATCTCAACTCAATTTAGAATATTAGCCACTTATAAAGGTAAAGAAGCATGTATAAATTTAATAGATGTGCATGTATACATGTAACATTTCTGAATTCTTTCTATGTCTTGATAACTTGTAGCTTGATCTACAAACAACAAGATATATTCAGTACATCACAACTAAATGTGCTTACCTAACGGTTCCAATATTAAATCAGATAATTAAAATTTAAATGAAAGAAAATACAACACATGTGAAAAGAATCAAATAATGAAGTCCCTACTTGATAATCAACATTTAGTTGCTATTTTTCGATGCATCTACGCCAAATAGTTCAATCTAACTGCCCTTATAATTTGAATTTCAAATTGAAATATTTGTTCCAATTGATAATATTTAATACCCATATTTTTAAACCAAAGCTATAAATGATTTGCTCATGTAAATTGATCATGTTAAAAATGTAATTTTAACCTAAAGTAGAATTTAAAAAAATTGAGCATGACTGTTCATTCCTATATTTGACTGTCTATAAGTCAAAAGTAAGGCCACAGTGTTCAAAGTCTTTGAAATGGCCGGATTCAGTGTACTCAGATTCAAAACTGGAAGAAATGCAAGTTTCATTTTCTATTTATAGTCAAAATTCAAACTAACAACTAACGTTAGTGGAACGGTACAAAGCGTGAGTGACGAATAACTCTTAATTCCAGCAATCTAAAGAAATCGCAAAATTGATTCAGAAATCACTTTCCTTGCTAATAGATTAGATTAAAACTCTTAATCAATGTATTAAGTATATGGCCTTGCTGGTAGATTAGGTTAGAGCTTAACATATTGTTTCTAAAGATGCTTGGTTCAAACCTCATACATCTGGATGCTTACACAACATAATGATTATATGACATAAATTTTGAGTCCAAACCATAAACACGAACATAAATACACAACATAACGATCGTATGCGATCAAAATAGTTGAAAAAATAATTTACAACAAAAGAAATCATCCAACATATAATATTCATCCAGTTAATTCAAACCATATTAATTTACATTATTCAATGTCAATATTTAATTTATACACTTCATTTCTTATTAACATCCAATTTTTATTAACATTTAATCGGTTTACTTCAAATTTATTCACATCTATTTCATTCACATTCAATTTATTCAATTTAATTTGTTAAACTCCAATTGTTTCACTTTTTGTTTAACATATTTATTATAAATCGTTTATGAAACATTTTATAGAATTATTCCATTTAACCTTGTTTAAGTTACATTTATATTACTACCAGTTAGTATATTCTCTCTGATACTAATATCATTTATAAACTGGTTAAGTTTATAATAACATTTTATATAACACAATTGATGTTTATTATTATTACTTCTTATCTTAAGTTCATATTAATTCATTTATTTACTTCATTTTATTTATTCAAATTCATATTAATAATTTTACTTAAGTAAATTTTATTTTATCACTTAAATTCATATTAACGAATTTCCTTTTTATCACAATCAAGTTTATTCAAATTTTGTTAAGTTAACATCCATTTTATAATTATTTCATTAACTTGACTTAAGTAAAATTTAATTTCACAATTTAGATTTCATGTGACGCCCCACCTCTATACTCACGCTAGCCAAGCACACTACGGAGTAATACCGTCAACTAGCGCGAAGAATAAGGCTATTGAGGAGCGACCATCCTTGTAATTGCCTTGTGTGAGCAACGGTATGTCAGATAGTATAACAAGAGGAAATCCGACACACCGATACAAACTCAATGCATCTACAAAGTGGCTATATATGATCTTCGGAAACAAATATAGAAATAATCATAACATAAATCAGTCACATATATCCATATCTCAAAGGCGGAAACAGATATGAATATAACACTTAGAGGTGTTTATCAGAGTAGTGGTCAAACAAGATCCACAGTATAACAAAAGAATAGATATAAGTGCTAGACAAAAGAATATGTATACATCAAGGAGTCTCTATCTCGAATGTATAACAACAAAAACTACCAATATAGTGTAGTTAGCCAAAAGTCAGGTAATACTCCCAGATGAGGAGTCAAGTAGAAGCACCTGTAACATCTCGGTCTGACCTGAGTATTATTTAATAAGAAAATAATAAACGTATCAGTCTAGCTATAAATATCATATAAAATGAGATGGAATAAGAGATATAACAAAACGTATGATAACAATAATGCCATTCTATGAAAAGTATACATTTGACAACAACAAAAATCATACAATATCTCAAGAAATCTCATAACATCAAAAAGAATGTCATATTCTTTACTCTATTCACCAAACCACAAATATTGACATCATATCGTTGCCAATCATAAAAATTGGTGAAACACAAATTCTAGAAATCATCAATTAGAAATCCAGAAATCACAAAAGGGGGAGGCCTATCATAAACGGGAGCATGTAAACTCACCAACACGTGTATCACAAATGGGACGCTATCCCATGGTCGCTAACCATAGAGCCGGTGCAACGACGTAGTACAATATCGTACGCCCGAGGAACCTGAAACTTGAATAATTCAGAACAACGACGTAGTACAACGGTATGCCCGATTATCCTGATAAGCTGGTGCAACAACGTAGTACAAAGGTACGTCCGATAGACCGAACTCTATAAAAGAACATGGGTCGCTGGCCCACAAAAAGAATTGAGTAGAAACTCCAAAGAATACATAGGTCGTTAGGCTATAAAAGAAATGAGACGAAACTCAATAAAACGAGGTACCGTCCCCTACGTGGACAAAGAGACATAGCATATCGCTAGTCTAAATCACAAAAAATGATCATCAATGATCATCAAGAAGTGTCAATTACACTAAGCTAGTAAATAGATGAGTTTGGCTTCATGTCCCATAACCACTTGCTTAACCTAAGTATTTACGAACAAATGGTAAATCTCCACTCAAAGTTGTCACAAAATTTTCAATCGAACGAGGCTAAGAATTAACCGACAAAGTAAACGCAAACGTTTCATACCACTTGTTTTGCAAAGTCGTTTAATTGGATTTCTCGAACGAATGAGGTAAATGTTTGTATATACTAATAGATTGGAAAATGGTTTTATAAAGGACTTTGTATCAAAAATAGAGTTGAAATCATCTTTGAGAAAGAGTTTGAATATTTACTACTAGTATAGAAACCTTTGCATTTTAAAGTGAAAACCATAAAGATGATTGTAAGAACAATCAATCACCAAAATTTCACGTTCAAAGACGTGAACTAAATCCAAAGGAATCGATTCCAAATCCATCAAAATGGATATACCCAAAAATTCCAAAATAGAGGTCATCAAGGTCGATAATAAATGAAAACAACAAATCGAAAAACCACGAATCGATAAAAATGGGAATTTCAAGCAAAATAGACTAAATAGGCAAAAACAAGCAGGTCAGTCGACTTGTTACAGAGGCCAGTCGACTGATTGTAGGAAGCAGAGACCTCCAGCCTCTGCCGAGAGCCTAGGAGCATTTATTTGCTATAGCCAGTCGACTGACTGGCACTAGGACTGTTTTTCAGCCTATCAAATGAAGAGCAAACTCTCAACGATTGCAATCGGACGAGAAACGGGTGCTAAGGGTTTACGCCAATCGGCAACCCAACCCTATAGACTCTTCGATGCATCACTAAAAACATGTTCAAACATCATAGTTAGGATTTCTAAGGATTTGACTTCAAAAAACCAAAAATTGAAATATTCACCAATTCAATCCAAACCAAAAGCAAATGCACATGAATAAGTGTTAGGAATTCATACCCAACAATCAAAGATAGTTATATAAATAGATGTGAGATAAAAATCTCATCTTTTGCACAAAATCGAAGAAGAAGAAGCTATAGTGCAAGGTAAAAACAATCACTCCTCAATTCCAACCCAAGAAGCTTGAATCTAAGCTTAAAAGAAAAACATTTCCTAAGTTAAACTTCAGGAATTTTTGAAATTGAAAGTAGAATGAGTTGGAGAAGAAGAAGAGGATGCCTACCAATAGCTTCACTTTGAATTTGGAGTTAGAACTTGGATTTTCAATGGAACTAGGGCTTAGGAATTCTAATTCTCTTTCCTTTCCCCCATTTTTATGAAAGCTTGAAGGTATTAGGAAATGAAAGTGAATGAAGAGAAGTGGGAGTGGATCTAGAGTTAATAGTTTAGGCTAACCCAAACCCAAAGTCCAAAGTGCATAGGTCAAATTTTAGCTAGCTCCAAACATATCAAAGTTTATACTCAAAAAGGTCGAAACGGCATTTTGAACTCAATGGAAGTGGTCCCGAGTCCTAATTCGACCGTATGCAAAAAGTAGCATTTCGGACTATAATATGGCTAACGATGTTGTATTTAAATAAAATATTAAATACATAATCGTAAAATATGCGGGTTGTTACAGACCCACCTCCTTAAATAAATTGCGTCCTCGCATTATTTAAGAAGAAAATAAAAAGTAACAACCATAAAAGCATATCAACACAATTTGAAATAAAAAATTCACCTCAAATAGCACGAGAAAATAAGTCCGGATGTGTTCTTTTGATGAATTCTCTAGATTCCCAAGAACAATCCTTAGGATTTGAGGACCATTGAACCTTCACAAGATGGACCTCTTTATTTCGAAGGCGTTTAACCTCCGATGCAATAATACAAATAGGATGTTGCTCATAAGTCAAATTAGGCGAAACTTCAATTTCTTCCACAACAACGGGCTCAAGAATAGAATAGGAATCTCGAAGGCATTTCCGTAACTGAGAAACGTGAAACGCGTCATGAATAGCAGAAAACTGAGCTAGCAATAAAAGGCGATAAGCCATGGAACCAATACGTTCGGTGATGGGAAATGGACTAATATATCGAGGTGCTAATTTTCCCGATCGACTGAAACGCATAACACCCTTCATAGGTGAAACACGAATAAACACAAAATCTCCCACAGAATATTCTAATTTCCTTCTTCGGTTATCGACATAGGATTTTTGACTACTTTGAGCTTCTTTCATCCTATGACGAATAAGATCAATCTTTTCTATGGAATCACGAATAAAGTATGGACCTAAAACCAGCTTCTCACCGGTCTCAAGCCAACAAGAAGGAGATCGGCATGGCCTTCCATAAAGTGCCTCAAAAGGTGCCATACCAATACTAGATTGGAAGCTATCATTATAGGAAAACTCAACAAGAGAAATATGATCTTTCCAACTTCCACCAAAATCAAGAACACATGCACGAAGAAGATCCTCAAGAGTTTGATTCACACGCTCAGTTTGTCCATCGGACTGTGGATGATAAGCGGTGCTAAAATTAAGCTTCGTTCCCAAATCTTTTGAAGACTCTTCCAAAATCCACTAGTAAACAATGGATCATGATCGCTAATAATAGAAATAGGAACTCCATGCAAATTAATAATTTCTTTAATAAAGAGTTTGGCCAAAAGAGGTACGGTCCGATTGGACCGAACGGGAATAAAATGGGCGGATTTTGTTAGTTTGTCAACTATCACCCATAGGCTATCATGACCCGAATGAGAATGGGGAAGGCCATCAATAAAATCCATGGAAATTTGGTTCCACGTCCAAATTGGAATGTCCAAAGGTTGCAATAACCCACCGGGCCTTTGGTGCTCGGCCTTAACTAGTTGGCAAGTCATGCAATGCCTAACAAAGTTAGCAATATTAGATTTCATTCCATCCCAATAATAAAGTCGCTTCATATCCGCGTACATTTTACTACTACCGGGATGAATGGTAAATTTAGAACGATGAGAATAGTCTAAAATATCTTTACGAGGATCACTAATATTTGGCACGATAAGCCTACCAAATTTTCGAATACCGCCACGAGAATCAATATCAAAGTCTTTCAAACCTTCAATATCAATTTTATCCCTAAAATTTTGGCTAAGAAAAGCCAATTCGAGATCTAGCTTTTAAGCTTCAAGGATGCGGTCTAAAAGAGAAGGATGAGCCACAAGGCTACATAAAACAAGAGATGCACATAAGTTGGATTCACGATCTCGAATCTCACAAGTGGATAAAGTCTCGAGATCATTCCACTCGGATATCATCATAGAAACAACCGCTTGTTTCTTACGACTAAGTGCATCGGCAACACGATTTTCCTTTCCGGGAGTATAAAGAATATCAAGATCATAAGATGCAAGAAACTCGAGCCAACGTTGTTGACGCAAATTGAGTTCCTTTTGGGAAAATAAATACTTTAAAGATTTATGATTGGTGTAGAGAACAAATTTCTCTCCCAAAAGATAATGACGCCAAATTCAAAGGGCGAAAACAATAGCCGCGAGCTCTAAATCATGAGTGGCATATCTTGTCTCGGCTGGCTTTAATTGCCTAGAAGCATAAGCAATAACACGATCCTTTTGCGTAAGAACGGCTCCCAAACCAACACGACTAGCATCAGTATAAACAATAAAATATTGGTTCCCTTCGGGAATCACAAGAATAGGAGCATCGAAAAGGAGTTCTTTTAATTTCTAAAAAGAAGCTTCACATTTGTCCGACCAAATGTATTTAACTCCTTTCTTTGTCAAGCTAGTAAGAGGCACAGAAATTTTAGAAAAGTCTTTGATAAAACGACGGTAATAGCCCGCCAATCCAAGAAAACTACGGATTTCCGTCACACCTTCCGGTCTCTTCCAATTTTGTATCGCTTCAATCTTTGAGGGATCCACGGAAATTCCAGATTCAGAAATAATATGGCCAAGAAATTTCACACGAGATTGCCAAAAGTGGCATTTAGAAAAAAATTCTTTCAATTGATTGCTCCTAAGAGTTTCCAACACAATCCGAAGATGCTTTTCATGCTCATCCTCGATTTTAGAAACACAAGAATATCATCTATAAAGATGAGAACAAATCGACCGAGGAAGTCTTTGAAAACTCGATTCATAAGGTCAACGAAATAAGCCGGAGCATTCATTAAACCAAATAGCATAACAGGCCATTCATACGATCCATAACGAGTATGGAATGAGGTCAAAGGAATGCTATCCTCTGCAATACAAAGTTGATGAAAACCGGCTACTAAGTCTAACTGTAAAAAGACACTAGCACCACTAAGTTGATCAAATAAGTCATCAATCCAAGGTAAAGAATATTTATTCTTGATAGTAAGATCATTAAGCTTGCGGTAGTCAATGCAAAGCCTAAGTGTACCATCGGATTTCTTCAAAAAAATAGCAAAAGCTCCCGAAGGAGAGGATCTAGAGCGAATAAATTGCTTCGTCTCCAATTCAGATAATTGCTTACGCATCTCCTCATTTTCCTTATTGGACATACGATAAGGAGGACGATTAATAGGTAAAGCTCCAGGAATTAGATTAATTCTGAACATAATTGCTCGCTTAGGTGGTAATCCTAAAACAGGCTCAAATATGTTTGAAAATTCACAAACAACGTGAATAAGAGAAATGACATCTTCCTCGTCATCATTACGTCATCATGAGGATTTAAAGAATATAAAGATGCTGTGAAGTTGGAATCCGAATCTTTAAGAAAAATAGAAATCTGCTTAACAGATTGAGGATGTCGAAGATGAATAGTCCGCTCAGGACATAGGATATGGGCTTCATAACGGTTAAGCCAATCCATTCCCAAAATCATTCCGAAGCCTAAGTAATGCATGGCATGCAAATCGGCTCGGAAAGAAAAATCACACAAAATAATCTCGACATCTTTACAAAGCAAACTAAGTGTTGCGGATCCACCGACCGGATTCGCAATTCTCAAAGAAGTCATTAAAGCCATAACACTTAATGAAAAAGTATCAACAAGCTCTTTTGATATAAAAGAATGGGATGCACCCGTATCAAAAAGAACTCGAATATGTTGATCACGAAGCATAATAATGCCATCAAGGATAGAATGAGAAATACCTTGACCACGAGAAGTGGTACTAGGGGCTTGCACAACATTTAGCTTTCCCTCCTTCTTGCCTTGAAGTTTGGGACATGAAGATAAAAGATGACCCGAACTTTTGCAATAACGACAAAAGAGAGGTTTCGGACATCTATTGGCATAATGGTCCTTAGAACCACAATTGTAGCATTTCCCACTACAAGGGGTAGGAGTCTTTGCTACTGTAGTTGCGTGCTTCCCTTTGGGATTTGAGCCATTGAACTTAATAGGCCTTTTGTTGTTGTTGTTGAAGTTCGATTTGGCACTAACAACTTCAACATCACCCTCTTTAACTGCCTCTTCAAGTCGAAGAGCGATATCAATAAGTTGATCAAAAGCAACTTCCAATTTCATAAGTAATGGCTTTTCGAGATTTTTATTCAAGCTATAGACAAATTTCTGATTTTTCTACAATGGGGTATTAATGTACTCAACCCCATATTTAGAAAGTGATTCGAAAGTTGCGACCTACTCTGCCACAGAAGAATCACCTTGAACAAGGTCAATAAAACGACGGGCCAAAGTCACTTTTTCAGCTTTCGGCACAAACTTTGATTCGAATCTTTCCCGGAATTGCTCCCAAGTAAGATCCGCTTCAATAATTTCAGAAGTCAGAAGCTCATACCAATCTAATGCTCTTTCTTGGAGCATACTAAAAGTCACTTGGACTCGATGAAGGTCAATAAGATTCATGCGAGAAAAGATGCGATCGCAAGATCTAAGCCAAGCTTGGACTTCGATAACTCCCTCGGAACCCCTGAATGGCTTTCCATCCAAATTTGTATAATCACTGCACAAGCGTGCAAATCTAGATTTTGGGTGAGCAGGCTCGGGAATGGGTCTGACAGCTTGAGCATTCTTTACGAGATCAAGATGCTGTTGGGCAGACATAAATACTCCATCCTCTTAGAGTTATTCTCGGAATGAATATCAAACAATAATGATTGATAAAACAAGACATCGCAAAGAAAATAGGATAGAATGGGTCCAATGACTCGAATAAAATCCTAAGGCACGACTCCTAAGATGGACTTAGGACGATGATCCTTGTTAAATTATTCTACATTGTTCCAAAATTTGGCTCTGATACCAAGCTGTGACGCCCCACCTCTATACTCACGCTAGCCAAGGACACTACGGAGTAATGTCGTCAACTAGCGCGAAAAATAAGGATGTTAAGGAGCGACCATCCGTGTAATTGCCTTGTGCGAGCTACGGTATGTCAGATAGTATAACAAGAGGAAATCCGACACACTGATACAAACTCAGTGCATCGACACAGTGGCTATATATGATCTTTGGAAACAAATATAGAAATAATCATAACATAAATCAGTCACACATATCCATATCACAAGGCGGAAACAGATATGAATATAACACTTAGAAGTGTTTATCAGAGTAGTGGTCAAACAAGATCCACAGTACAACAAAAGAATAGATACAAGTGCTAGACAAAAGAATATGTATACATCAAGGAGTCTCTATCTCGAATGTATAACAACAAAAACTACCAATATAGTGTAGTTAGCCAAAAGTCAGGTAATACTCCTAGATGAGGAGTCAAATAGAAGTGCCTGTAACATCTCGGTCTGACCCGAGTATTGTTTAATAAGAAAATAATAAACGGATCAGTCTAGCTATAAATATCAGATAAATGAGATGGAATAAGAGATATAACAAAACGTATGATAACAATAATGCCCTACTATGAAAAGTATACATTTGACAACAAAAATCATACAATATCTCAAGAAATCTCATAACATCAAAAAGAATGTTATATTATTTACTCTATTCACCAAACCACAAATATTGACATCATATCGATGCCAATCATAAAAATTGGTGAAATACAAATTCTAGAAATCATCAATTAGAAATCCAAAAATCACAAAAGGAGGAGGCTTATAATAAACAGGACCATGTAAACTCAACAACACGTGAATCACACACGGGACGCTATCCCATGATCGCTAGCCATAGAGCCGGTGCAACAATGTAGTACAATATCGGTACGCCCGAGGAACCTGAAACTCGGATAATTCGAAACAACGACGTAGTACAATGGTATGCCCGATGATCCTGATAAGCTAGTGCAACAATGTAGACGAAGGTACGTCCGATGGACCGAACTCCATAAAAGAACATGGGTCGCTAGCCCACAAAAAGAAATGAGTAGAAACTCCAAAGAATACATAGGTCATTAGCCTATAAAAGAAATGAGACGAAACTCAATAAAACGAGGTACTGTCCCCTACGTGGACAAAGAGACATAGCATATCGCTAGTCTAAATAAAAAAAAATGATCATCAATGATCATCTAGAAGTGTCAATTACACTAAGCTAGTAAATAGATGAGTTTAGCTTCATGTCCCATAACCACTTGCTTAACTTAAGTATTTACGAACAAATTGTAAATCTCCACTCGAAAGTTGTCATAAAATTTTCAATCGAACGAGGCTAAGAATTAACCGACAAAGTAAACGTAAGCGTTTCATACCACTTGTTTTGCAAAGTCGTTTAATTGGATTTCTCGAACGAATGAGGTAAAGGTTTGTATACACTAATAGATTGGAAAATGGTTTTATAAAGGACTTTGTATTAAAAATAGAGTTGAAATCATCTTTGAGAAAGAGTTTGAATATTTACTACTAGTATAGAAACCTTTGCGTTTTAAAATGACAAACCATAAAGATGATTAAGAACAATCAATCGCTAAAATTTCACGTTCAAAGACGTGAATTAAATCCAAAGAAATCGATTCCAAACCCATCAAAATGGATATACCCAAAAATTCCAAAATAGAGGTCATCGAGGTCGATAATAAATGATAACAACAAATCGGAAAACCACGAATCGATAAAAATTGGAATTTCAAGCAAAATAGGCTAAATGGGAAAAAAAAGCAGGTCAGTCGACTGGTTACAGAGGCCAGTCGACTGATTGCAGGAAACAGAGACTTTCAGCCTCTGCCGAGAGCCTAGGAGCATTTATTTGCTACAGCCAGTCGACTGACTGCAAAAGTCAGTCGACTGACTGGTACTAGGGCTGTTTTTCAGCCTATCAAATGAAGAGAAAGCTCTCAACGATTGCAATCGGGCGAGAAACAGCGCTAAGGGTTTATGCCAATCGGCAACCCAGCCCTATAGGCTCTTCGATGCATCACTAAAAACATGTTCAAACATCATAGTTAGGATTTCTAAGGATTTGACTTCAAAACACCAAAAATTGAAATATTCACCAATTCAATCTAAACCAAAAGCAAATGCACATGAATAAGTGTTAGGAATTCATACCCAACAATCAAAGATAGTTATAAACATAGATGTGAGATAAAAACTCACCTTTTGCACAAAATCAAGGAAGAAGAAGGTATAGAGCAAGGTAAAAACAATCACTCCTCAATTCCAACCCAAGAAGCTTGAATATAAGCATAAAAGAAAAACATTTCCTAAGTTAGACTTTAGGAATTTTTGAAGTTGAAGGTAGAATGAGTTGGAGAAGAAGAAGAGGATGCTTACCAATAGCTTCACTTTGAATTTGGAGTTAGAACTTGGATTTTCAATGGAACTAGGGCTTAGGAATTCTAATTCTCTTTCCTTTCCCCCATTTTTATGAAAGCTTGAAGGTATTAGGAAATGAAAGTGAATGAAGAGAAGTGGGAGTGGAGCTAGAGTTAATAGTTTAGGCTAACCCAAACCCAAAGTCCAAAGTGCATAGGTCAAATTTTAGCTAGCTCCAAACATATCAAAGTTTATACTCAAAAAGGTCGAAACGGCATTTTGAACTCAATGGAAGTGGTCCCGAGTCCTAATTCGACCGTATGCAAAAAGTAGCATTTCGGACTATAATATGGCTAACGATGCTGTATTTAAATAAAATATTTAAATACACAATCGTAAAATATGCGGGTTGTTACAGACCCACCTCCTTAAATAAATTGCATCCTCGCATTATTTAAGAAGAAAATAAAAAGTAACAACCATAAAAGCATATCAACACAATTTGAAATAAAAAATTCACCTCAAATAGCACGAGAAAATAAGTCCGGATGTGTTCTTTTGATGAATTCTCTAGATTCCCGAGAACAATCCTTAGGATTTGAGGACCATTGAACCTTCACAAGATGGACCTCTTTATTTCGAAGGCGTTTAACCTCCGATGCAATAATACAAATAGGATGTTGCTCATAAGTCAAATTAGGCGAAACTTCAATTTCTTCACAACAACGGGCTCAAGAATAGAATAGGAATCTCGAAGGCATTTCCGTAACTGAGAAACGTGAAACGCGTCATGAATAGCAGAAAACTGAGCTAGCAATAAAAGGCGATAAGCCATGGAACCAATACGTTCGGTGATGGGAAATGGACTAATATATCGAGGTGCTAATTTTCCCGATCGACTGAAACGCATAACACCCTTCATAGGTGAAACACGAATAAACACAAAATCTCCCACAGAATATTCTAATTTTCTTCTTCGGTTATCGACATAGGATTTTTGACTACTTTGAGCTTCTTTCATCCTATGAAGAATAAGATCAATCTTTTCTGTGGAATCACGAATAAAGTATGGACCTAAAACCAGCTTCTCACCGGTCTCAAGCCAACAAGAAGGAGATCGGCATGGCCTTCCATAAAGTGCCTCAAAAGGTGCCATACCAATACTAGATTGGAAGCTATCATTATAGGAAAACTCAACAAGAGAAATATGATCTTTCCAACTTCCACCAAAATCAAGAACACATGCACGAAGAAGATCCTCAAGAGTTTGATTCACACGCTCAGTTTGTCCATCGGACTGTGGATGATAAGCGGTGCTAAAATTAAGCTTCGTTCCCAAATCTTTTGAAGACTCTTCCAAAATCCACTAGTAAACAATGGATCATGATCGCTAATAATAGAAATAGGAACTCCATGCAAATTAATAATTTCTTTAATAAAGAGTTTGGCCAAAAGAGGTACGGTCCGATTGGACCGAACGGGAATAAAATGGGCGGATTTTGTAAGTTTGTCAACTATCACCCATAGGCTATCATGACCCGAATGAGAATGGGGAAGGCCATCAATAAAATCCATGGAAATTTGGTTCCACGTCCAAATTGGAATGTCCAAAGGTTGCAATAACCCACCGGGCCTTCGGTGCTCGGCCTTAACTAGTTGGCAAGTCATGCAATGCCTAACAAAGTTAGCAATATTAGATTTCATTCCATCCCAATAATAAAGTCGCTTCATATCCGCGTACATTTTACTACTACCGGGATGAATGGTAAATTTAGAACGATGAGAATACTCTAAAATATCTTTACGAGGATCACTAATATTTGGCACGATAAGCCTACCAAATTTTCGAATACCGCCACGAGAATCAATATCAAAGTCTTTCAAACCTTCAATATCAATTTTATCCCTAAAATTTTGGCTAAGAAAAGCCAATTCGAGATCTAGCTTTTAAGCTTCAAGGATGCGGTCTAAAAGAGAAGGATGAGCCACAAGGCTACATAAAACAAGAGATGCACATAAGTTGGATTCACGATCTCGAATCTCACAAGTGGATAAAGTCTCGAGATCATTCCACTCGGATATCATCATAGAAACAACCGCTTGTTTCTTACGACTAAGTGCATCGGCAACACGATTTTCCTTTCCGGGAGTATAAAGAATATCAAGATCATAAGATGCAAGAAACTCGAGCCAACGTTGTTGACGCAAATTGAGTTCCTTTTGGGAAAATAAATACTTTAAAGATTTATGATTGGTGTAGAGAACAAATTTCTCTCCCAAAAGATAATGACGCCAAATTCAAAGGGCGAAAACAATAGCCGCGAGCTCTAAATCATGAGTGGCATATCTTGTCTCGGCTGGCTTTAATTGCCTAGAAGCATAAGCAATAACACGATCCTTTTGCGTAAGAACGGCTCCCAAACCAACACGACTAGCATCAGTATAAACAATAAAATATTGGTTCCCTTCGGGAATCACAAGAATAGGAGCATCGAAAAGGAGTTCTTTTAATTTCTAAAAAGAAGCTTCACATTTGTCCGACCAAATGTATTTAACTCCTTTCTTTGTCAAGCTAGTAAGAGGCACAGAAATTTTAGAAAAGTCTTTGATAAAACGACGGTAATAGCCCGCCAATCCAAGAAAACTACGGATTTCCGTCACACCTTCCGGTCTCTTCCAATTTTGTATCGCTCCAATCTTTGAGGGATCCACGGAAATTCCAGATTCAGAAATAATATGGCCAAGAAATTTCACACGAGATTGCCAAAAGTGGCATTTAGAAAAAAATTCTTTCAATTGATTGCTCCTAAGAGTTTCCAACACAATCCGAAGATGCTTTTCATGCTCATCCTCGATTTTAGAAACACAAGAATATCATCTATAAAGATGAGAACAAATCGACCGAGGAAGTCTTTGAAAACTCGATTCATAAGGTCAACGAAATAAGCCGGAGCATTCATTAAACCAAATAGCATAACAGGCCATTCATACGATCCATAACGAGTATGGAATGAGGTCAAAGGAATGCTATCCTCTGCAATACAAAGTTGATGAAAACCGGTTACTAAGTCTAACTATAAAAAGACACTAGCACCACTAAGTTGATCAAATAAGTCATCAATCCAAGGTAAAGAATATTTATTCTTGATAGTAAGATCATTAAGCTTGCGGTAGTCAATGCAAAGCCTAAGTGTACCATCGGATTTCTTCAAAAAAATAGCAGAAGCTCCCGAAGGAGAGGATCTAGAGCGAATAAATTGCTTCGTCTCCAATTCAGATAATTGCTTACGCATCTCCTCATTTTCCTTATTGGACATACGATAAGGAGGACGATTAATAGGTAAAGCTCCAGGAATTAGATTAATTCTGAACATAATTGCTCGCTTAGGTGGTAATCCTAAAACAGGCTCAAATATGTTTGAAAATTCACAAACAACGTGAATAAGAGAAATGACATCTTCCTCGTCATCATTACGTCATCATGAGGATTTAAAGAATATAAAGATATTGTGAAGTTGGAATCCGAATCTTTAAGAAAAATAGAAATCTGCTTAACAGATTGAGGATGTCGAAGATGAATAGTCCGCTCAGGACATAGGATATGGGCTTCATAACGGTTAAGCCAATCCATTCCCAAAATCATTCCGAAGCCTAAGTAATGCATGGCATGCAAATCGGCTCGGAAAGAAAAATCACACAAAATAATCTCGACATCTTTAGAAAGCAAACTAAGTGTTGCGGATCCACCGACCAGATTCGCAATTCTCAAAGAAGTCATTAAAGCCATAACACTTAATGAAAAAGTATCAACAAGCTCTTTTGATATAAAAGAATGGGATGCACCCGTATCAAAAAGAACTCGAATAGGTTGATCACGAAGCATAATAATGCCATCAAGGATAGAATGAGAAATACCTTGACCACGAGAAGTGGTACTAGGGGCTTGCACAGCATTTAGCTTTCCCTCCTTCTTGCCTTGAAGTTTGGGACATGAAGATAAAAGATGACCCGAACTTTTGCAATAACGACAAAAGAGAGGTTTCGGACATCTATTGGCATAATGGTCCTTAGAACCACAATTGTAGCATTGCCCACTACAAGGGGTAGGAGTCTTTGCTACTGTAGTTGCGCGCTTCCCTTTGGGATTTGAGCCATTGAACTTAATAGGCCTTTTGTTGTTGTTGTTGAAGTTCGATTTGGCACTAACAACTTCAACATCACCCTCTTTAACTGCCTCTTCAAGTCGAAGAGCGATATCAATAAGTTGATCAAAAGCAACTTCCAATTTCATAAGTAATGGCTTTTCGAGATTTTTATTCAAGCTATAGACAAATTTCTGATTTTTCTACAATGGGGTATTAATGTACTCAACCCCATATTTAGAAAGTGATTCGAAAGTTGCGACCTACTCTGCCACAGAAGAATCACCTTGAACAAGGTCAATAAAACGACGGGCCAAAGTCACTTTTTCAGCTTTCGGCACAAACTTTGATTCGAATCTTTCCCGGAATTGCTCCCAAGTAAGATCCGCTTCAATAATTTCAGAAGTCATAAGCTCATACCAATCTAATGCTCTTTCTTGGAGCATACTAAAAGTCACTTGGACTCGATGAAGGTCAATAAGATTCATGCGAGAAAAGATGCGATCGCAAGATCTAAGCCAAGCTTGGACTTCGATAACTCCCTCGGAACCCCTGAATCGCTTTCCATCCAAATTTGTATAATCACTGCACAAGCGTGCAAATCTAGATTTTGGGTGAGCAGGCTCGGGAATGGGTCTGACAGCTTGAGCATTCTTTACGAGATCAAGAAGCTGTTGGGCAGACATAAATACTCCATCCTCTTAGAGTTATTCTCGGAATGAATATCAAACAATAATGATTGATAAAACAAGACATCGCAAAGAAAATAGGATAGAATGGGTCCAATGACTCGAATAAAATCCTAAGGCACGACTCCTAAGATGGACTTAGGACGATGATCCTTGTTAAATTATTCTACATTGTTCCAAAATTTGGCTCTGATACCAAGCTGTGACGCCCCACCTCTATACTCACGCTAGCCAAGGACACTACGGAGTAATGTCGTCAACTAGCGTGAAAAATAAGGATGTTAAGGAGCGACCATCCGTGTAATTGCCTTGTGCGAGCTACGGTATGTCAGATAGTATAACAAGAGGAAATCCGACACACTGATACAAACTCAGTGCATCGACACAGTGGCTATATATGATCTTTGGAAACAAATATAGAAATAATCATAACATAAATCAGTCACACATATCCATATCACAAGGCGGAAACAGATATGAATATAACACTTAGAAGTGTTTATCAGAGTAGTGGTCAAACAAGATCCACAGTACAACAAAAGAATAGATACAAGTGCTAGACAAAAGAATATGTATACATCAAGGAGTCTCTATCTCGAATGTATAACAACAAAAACTACCAATATAGTGTAGTTAGCCAAAAGTCAGGTAATACTCCTAGATGAGGAGTCAAATAGAAGTGCCTGTAACATCTCGGTCTGACCCGAGTATTGTTTAATAAGAAAATAATAAACGGATCAGTCTAGCTATAAATATCAGATAAATGAGATGGAATAAGAGATATAACAAAACGTATGATAACAATAATGCCCTACTATGAAAAGTATACATCTGACAACAAAAATCATACAATATCTCAAGAAATCTCATAACATCAAAAAGAATGTTATATTATTTACTCAATTCACCAAACCACAAATATTGACATCATATCGATGCCAATCATAAAAATTGGTGAAATACAAATTCTAGAAATCATCAATTAGAAATCCAGAAATCACAAAAGAAGGAGGCTTATAATAAACAGGACCATGTAAACTCAACAACACGTGAATCACACACGGGACGCTATCCCATGATCGCTAGCCATAGAGCCGGTGCAACAATGTAGTACAATATCGGTACGCCCGAGGAACCTGAAACTCGGATAATTCGAAACAACGACGTAGTACAATGGTATGCCCGATGATCCTGATAAGCTAGTGCAACAATGTAGACGAAGGTACGTCCGATGGACCGAACTCCATAAAAGAACATGGGTCGCTAGCCCACAAAAAGAAATGAGTAGAAACTCCAAAGAATACATAGGTCATTAGCCTATAAAAGAAATGAGACGAAACTCAATAAAACGAGGTACTGTCCCCTACGTGGACAAAGAGACATAGCATATCGCTAGTCTAAATAAATAAAAAATGATCATCAATGATCATCTAGAAGTGTCAATTACACTAAGCTAGTAAATAGATGAGTTTAGCTTCATGTCCCATAACCACTTGCTTAACTTAAGTATTTACGAACAAATTGTAAATCTCCACTCGAAAGTTGTCATAAAATTTTCAATCGAACGAGGCTAAGAATTAACCGACAAAGTAAACGTAAGCGTTTCATACCACTTGTTTTGCAAAGTCGTTTAATTGGATTTCTCGAACGAATGAGGTAAAGGTTTATATACACTAATAGATTGGAAAATGGTTTTATAAAGGACTTTGTATTAAAAATAGAGTTGAAATCATCTTTGAGAAAGAGTTTGAATATTTACTACTAGTATAGAAACCTTTGCGTTTTAAAATGACAAACCATAAAGATGATTAAGAACAATCAATCACTAAAATTTCACGTTCAAAGACGTGAATTAAATCCAAAGAAATCGATTCCAAACCCATCAAAATGGATATACCCAAAAATTCCAAAATAGAGGTCATCGAGGTCGATAATAAATGATAACAACAAATCGAAAAACCACGAATCGATAAAAATTGGAATTTCAAGCAAAATAGGCTAAATGGGCAAAAACAAGCAGGTCAGTCGATTGGTTACAGAGGCCAGTCGACTGATTGCAGGAAACAGAGACTTTCAGCCTCTGCCGAGAGCCTAGGAGCATTTATTTGCTACAGCCAGTCGACTGACTGCAAAGGTCAGTCGACTGACTGGTACTAGGGCTGTTTTTCAGCCTATCAAATGAAGAGAAAGCTCTCAACGATTGCAATCGGGCGAGAAACAGCGCTAAGGGTTTATGCCAATCGGCAACCCAGCCCTATAGGCTCTTCGATGCATCACTAAAAACATGTTCAAACATCATAGTTAGGATTTCTAAGGATTTGACTTCAAAACACCAAAAATTGAAATATTCACCAATTCAATCTAAACCAAAAGCAAATGCACATGAATAAGTGTTAGGAATTCATACCCAACAATCAAAGATAGTTATAAACATAGATGTGAGATAAAAACTCACCTTTTGCACAAAATCAAGGAAGAAGAAGCTATAGAGCAAGGTAAAAACAATCACTCCTCAATTCCAACCCAAGAAGCTTGAATATAAGCATAAAAGAAAAACATTTCCTAAGTTAGACTTTAGGAATTTTTGAAGTTGAAGGTAGAATGAGTTGGAGAAGAAGAAGAGGATGCTTACCAATAGCTTCACTTTGAATTTGGAGTTAGAACTTGGATTTGGAACTAGGGCTTAGGAATTCTATTTCTCTTTCCCTTCCCCCATTTTTATGAAAGCTTGAAGGTACTAGAAAATGAAAGTGAAAGAAGAGAAGTGGGGGTGGAGCCAGAGTTAATAGTTTAGGCTAACCCAAACCCAAAATCCAAAGTGCATAGGTTAAATTTTAGCCAGCTCCAAACATATCAAAATTTATACTCAAAAATGTCGCAAACGGCATTTTGAACTCAATGGAAGTAGTCCCGAGTCCTAATTCGACCGTATGCAAAAAGTAGCATTTCGGACTATAATCCGACTAATGATGTTGTATTTAAATAAAATATTTAAATACACAATCATAAAATATGCGGGTTGTTACATTTCAACTTTTTAAACATTCTGGTAAGTTATATATATGTTTTTAGAGTATAGTAGAGTATTATACAAATTTATCTTGTTTATTTCAGTTAACAAAAATATTCAGTAATTTATACAAGTTAAATTTCCACTATCTTGAAATTTAAGAGTTATAATTTAAATTCTCATATTTTATTTAAATATTTAGCTTCAATTTCTAATTTCCCATTTTAGAAATTTCCAATTATTTAAAAATATTCACTTTATTTCTACACTGAAAATCATTAATGAACATGAACTTAAGAATTCTAATACCGTGTTCATTTCAAATCATTTTGAAATAATATATATATTCGCATCTTTTATATATATCAAATCATATTTAGAAATTTTAAATCAAAATATGTTTTTGAATCCAAAGCATAGTAAAGCTACTAAGTGGCCTCCCCCACTCAGAGACTTGGAAATGAATGTCGATGATGCAGCCGTCATCATTGAAATTATTTTCCAACGACAGAAGAGGGAATTACAGAATTTACTTCCTTTTAAGTCCTTTTGAAAACAATTTCTATTCATAAGTATTTTTAAATAATACTAACATTATTTTCAAAACCTTAGAAATACTTTCAAAAGCACTGAAATTTAAATTCTCAAATTCTCAGTTTAAATTCATTCATTTAACTTAAACTAAGATTAGATTTTTATTTCGTAACTCATTACTTAAGTTTATAAGCATCCATAATTCAAATTAGTTAAGTTAATATTTTTGAACTTAGTTTTACAACCTATTAACTTCATATTCAATTTATTTTATAAATTTATCCGTTAATTTAAACTTAAAGTGTTTCTTACCACTTATACTTAAGTCTATCAACATTTTTTTATTTATCATTCACTTATTTTATATTCAATTGTTAACATTTAATTTTATTTTATATATAATGTATAATTTAGGTAAAATTATTTCATTTACCCTATTTTAAAACAATATTATGTCTAATTGCCTCATTTAAGTGTTTAGAAACCCCTATCGATAACATGAGGTCCCATGCACCTACAGAATTCATAAACAATTCAACGGATAAGTAAATACAATAAAAAAAATTTATAACACTAACTAGTATGCGCTCTCATATATATATATATATATATATATATATATATATATATATCCCCAAACAAACTCATTCTACGGCATTACTACCCTACTCTAATGAGTCAACCACACAAAGCTAAGGTTACCGCTAAACCAAAGCTCTGATACCAACTATGACAACCCGCATTTTGAAAGGTTTAAATCGACAATAAATCATATATGTCCAAATTAAACAATCCAGAACGTTGATCATCCATGGGGTTGATTAAGACAAGGCATCACAAAAGAGTTATTCTAAATAAAATATTTAAATACACAATCGTGAAATATGCGGGTTGTTACAGACTCACCTCCTTAAATAAATTGCGTCCTCGCATTATTTAGGAAGAAAATAAAAAGTAACAACCGTAAAAGAATATCAACACAATTTGAAATAAAAAATTCACCTCAAAGAGCACGAGAAAGTAAGTCTGGATGTGTTCGCTTGATGAATTCTCTAGATTCCCAAGAACAATCCTTAGGATTTGAGGACCATTGAGCCTTCACAAGATGGACCTCTTTATTTCGAAGTTGTTTAACCTCCGATGCAATAATACAAATAGGATGTTGCTCATAAGTCAAATTAGGCGAAACTTCAATTTCTTCCACAACACTGGGCTTAAGAACAGAATAGGAATCTCGAAGGCATTTCCGTAATTGAGAAACGTGAAACACGTCATGAATAGCAGAAAACTGAGCTAGCAATAAAAGGCGATAAGCCATGGAACCAATACGTTCGGTGATGGGAAATGGACCAATATATCGAGGTGCTAATTTTCCCGATCGACTGAAACGCATAACAACCTTCATAGGTGAAACACGAATAAACACAAAATCTCCCATAGAATATTCTAATTTCCTTCTTTGGCTATCGGCATAGGATTTTTTCCTACTTTGAGATTCTTTCATCCTATGATGAATAAGATCAATCTTTTCTGTGGAATCACGAATAAAGTCTGGACCTAAAACCAGCTTCTCACCGGTCTCAAGCCAACAAGAAGGAGATCGGCATGGCCTTCCATAAAGTGCCTCAAAAGGTGCCATACCAATACTAGATTGGAAGCTATCATTATAGGAAAACTCAACAAGAGAAATATGATCTTTCCAACTTCCACCAAAATCAAGAACACATGCACGAAGAAGATCCTCAAGAGTTTGATTCACACGCTCGGTTTGTCCATCGGACTGTGGATGATAAGCGGCGCTAAAATTAAGCTTCGTTCCCAAATCTTTTTGAAGACTCTTCCAAAATCCACTAGTAAACAATGGATCGCGATCGCTAATAATAGAAGTAGGAACTCCATGCAAATTAATAATTTCTTTAATAAAGAGTTTGGCCAAAAGATGTACGGTCCAATTGGAGCGAACGGGAATAAAATGGGCGGATTTTGTTAGTCTGTCAACTATCACCCATAGGCTATCATGACCCGAATGAGAACGGGGAAGGCCATCAATAAAATCCATGGAAATTTGGTTCCACTTCCAAATTGGAATGCCCAAAGGTTGCAATAACCCACCGGGCCTTTGGTGCTCGGCCTTAACTAGTTAGCAAGTCATGCAACGCCTAACAAAGTTAGGAATATCAGATTTCATTCCATCCCAATAATAAAGTCACTTCATATCCGCGTACATTTTACTACTACCGGGATGAATGGTAAATTTAGAACGATGAGAATCCTCTAAAATATCTTTACGAGGATCACTAATATTTGGCACGATAAGCCTATCAAATTTTCGAATACCGCCACGAGAATCAATATCAAAGTCTTTCAAACCTTCAATATCAGTTTTATCCCTAAAATTTTGGCTAAGAAAAGCCAATTCGAGATCTAGCTTTTAAGCTTCAAGGATGCGGTCTAAAAGAGAAGGATGAGCCTCAAGGCTACATAAAACAAGAGATGCACATAAGTTGGATTCACGATCTCGAATCTCACAAGTGGATAAAGTCTCGAGATCATTCCACTCGGATATCATCATAGAAACAACAACTTGTTTCTTACGACTAAGTGCATTGGCGACACGATTTCCCTTTCCGAGAGTATAAAGAATATTAAGATCATAAGATGCAAGAAACTCGAGCCAACGTTGTTGACGCAAATTGAGTTCCTTTTAGGAAAATAAATACTTTAAAGATTTATGATTGGTGTAGAGAACAAATTTCTCTCCCAAAAGATAATGACGCCAAATACAAAGGGCGAAAACAATAGCCGCGAGCTCTAAATCATGAGTGGCATATCTTGTCTCGGCTGGCATTAATTGCCTAGAAGCATAAGCAATAACACGATCCCTTTGCATAAGAACGGCTCCCAAACCAACACGACTAGCATCGGTATAAACAATAAAATATTGGTTCCCTTCGAGAATCACAAGAATAGGAGCATCGAAAAGGAGTTCTTTTAATTTCTAAAAAGAAGCTTCACATTTGTCCGACCAAATGTATTTAACTCTTATTTTTGTCAAGCTAGTAAGAGGCACAGAAATTTTAGAAAAGTCTTTGATAAAACGATGGTAATAGCCCGCCAATCCAAGAAAACTACGGATTTCCGTCACACCTTCCGGTCTCTTCCAATTTTGTATCGCTTCAATCTTTGAGGGATCCACGGAAATTCCGGATTCAGAAATAATATGGCCAAGAAATTTCACACGAGATTGCCAAAAGTGGCATTTAGAAAAAAATTCTTTCAATTTATTGCTCCTAAGAGTTTCTAACACAATCCGAAGACGCTTTTCATGCTCATCCTCGATTTTAGAAACACAAGAATATCATTTATAAAGATGAGAACAAATCGATTGAGGAAGTCTTTGAAAACTCGATTCATAAGGTCAACGAAATAAGCCGGAGCATTCATTAAACCAAATGGCATAACAAGCCATTCATACGATCTATAACGAGTATGGAATGAGGTCAAAGGATTGCTATCCTATGCAATACGAAGTTGATGAAAACCGGTTGCTAAGTCTAACTGTAAAAAGACTCTAGCACCACTAAGTTGATCAAATAAGTCATCAATCCAAGGTAAAGAATATTTATTCTTGATAGTAAGATCATTAAGCTTGCGGTAGTCAACGCAAAGCCTAAGTGTACCATCGGATTTCTTCAAAAAAATAGCCGAAGCTCCCCAAGAAGAGGAACTAGAGCGAATAAATTGCTTCGTCTCCAATTCAGATAATTGCTTACGCATCGCCTCATTTTCCTTATTGGACATACGATAAGGAGGACGATTAATAGGTAAAGCTCCAGGAATTAGATTAATTCTGAACACAATTGCTCGCTTAGGTGGTAATCCTAAAACAGGCTCAAATATGTCTGAAAATTCACGAACAACGTGAATAAGAGAAATGACATCTTCCTCTTCATCATTACGTCATCATGAGGATTTAAAGAATATAAAGATGCTGTGAAGTTGGAATCTGAATCTTTAAGAAAAATAGAAATCTGCTTAACAGATTGAGGATGTCGAAGATGAATAGTCCGCTCATGACATAGGATATGGTCTTCATAATGGTTAAGCCAATCCATTCCCAAAATCATTCCGAAGCCTATGTAATGCATGGCATGCAAATCGGCTCGAAAAGAAAAATCACACAAAATAATCTCGACATCTTTACAAAGCAAACTAAGTGTTGCAGATCCACCGACCGGATTCACAATTCTCAAAGAAGTCAATAAAGCCATAACACTTAATGAAAAAGTATCAACAAAGAAAGAAAGAAATAAGAAGAAAGAGTTATTCTCAGAATGAATATCAAACAATAATGATTGATAAAACAAGGCATCACAAAGAAAATAGGATAGAATGGGTCCAATGACTCGAATAAAATCCTAAGGCACGACTCCTAAGATGGACTTAGGACGATGATCCTTGTTAAATTATTCTACATTGTTCCAAAGTTTGACTCTGATACCAAGCTGTGACGCCCTACCTCTATACTCACGCTAGCCAAGGACACTACGGAGTAATGTCGTCAACTAGCGCGAAGAATAAGGCTGTTAAGGAGCGACCATCCGTGTAATTGCCTTGTGCAAGCTACGGTATGTCAGATAGTATAACAAGAGGAAATCCGACACACTGATACAAACTCAGTGCATCGACACAGTGGCTATATATGATCTTTGGAAACAAATATAGAAATAATCATAACATAAATCAGTCACAGATATCCATATCACAAGGCGGAAACAGATATGAATATAACACTTAGAAGTGTTTATTAGAGTATTGGTCAAACAATATCTATAGTACAACAAAAGAATAGATACAAGTGCTAGACAAAAGAATATGTATACATCAAGGAGTCTCTATCTCGAATGTATAACAACAAAAACTACCAATATAGTGTAGTTAGCCAAAAGTCAGGTAATACTCCTAGATGAGGAGTCAAGTAGAAGCACCTGTAACATCTCGATCTGACTCGAGTATTATTTAATAAGAAAATAATAAACGGATCAGTCTAGCTTTAAATATCAGATAAATGAGATGGAATAAGAGATATAACAAAACGTATGATAACAATAATGCCCTACTATGAAAAGTATACATTTGACAACAAAAATCATACAATATCTCAAGAAATCTCATAACATCAAAAAGAATGTCATATTCTTTACTCTATTCACCAAACCACAAATATTGACATCATATCGATGCCAATCATAAAAATTGGTGAAACATAAATTCTAGAAATCATCAATTAGAAATCCAGAAATCACAAAAGGGGAAGGCTTATAATAAACGGGACCATGTAAACTCAACAACACGTGTATCACAAACGGGACGCTATCCCATGATCGCTAGCCATAGAGCCGGTGCAACAATGTAGTACAATATCGGTACGCCCGAGGAACCTGAAACTCGGATAATTCGAAACAACGACGTAGTACAATGGTATGCCCGATGATCCTGATAAGCTGGTGCAACAACGTAGACGAAGGTACGTCCGATGGACCGAACTCCATAAAAGAACATGGGTCGCTAGCCCACAAAAAGAAATGAGTAGAAACTCCAAAGAATACATAGGTCGTTGGCCTATAAAAGAAATGAGACGAAACTCAATAAAACGAGGTACTGTCCCCTACGTGGACAAAGAGACATAGCATATCGCTAGTCTAAATCGCAAAAAATGATCATCAATGATCATCAAGAAGTGTCAACAACACTAAGCAAGTAAATAGATGAGTTTAGCTTCATGTCCCATAACCACTTGCTTAACTTAAGTATTTACGAACAAATTGTAAATCTCCACTCGAAAGTTGTCACAAAATTTTCAATCTAACGAGGCTAAGAATTAACCGACAAAGTAAACACAAGCGTTTTATACCACTTGTTTTGCAAAGTCGTTTAATTGGATTTCTTGAACGAATGAGATAAAGGTTTGTATACACTAATAGATTGGAAAATGGTTTTATAAAGGACTCTGTATTAAAAATAGAGTTGAAATCATCTTTGAGAAAGAGTTTGAATATTTACTACTAGTATAGACAAACCATAAAGATGATTAAGAACAATCAATCGCTAAAATTTCACGTTCAAAGACGTGAATTAAATCCAAAGAAATCGATTCCAAACCCATCAAAATGGATATACCCAAAAATTCCAAAATAGAGGTCATCGAGGTCGATAATAAATGATAACAACAAATCGAAAAACCACGAATCGATAAAAATTGGAATTTCAAGCAAAATAGGCTAAATAGGCAAAAACAAGCAGGTCAGTCGACTGGTTACAAAGGCCAGTCGACTGATTGCAGGAAACAGAGACTTTCAGCCTCTACCGAGAGCCTAGGAGCATTTATTTGCTACAGCCAGTCGACTGACTGCAAAGGTCAGTCGACTGACTGGTACTAGGGCTGTTTTTCAGCCTATCAAATGAAGAGAAAACTCTCAACGATTGCAATCGGACGAGAAACAACTCTAAGGGTTTACGCCAATCGGCAACCCAGCCCTATAGGCTCTTCGATGCATCACTAAAAACATGTTCAAACATCATATTTAGGATTTCTAAGGATTTGACTTCAAAACACCAAAAATTGAAATATTCACCAATTCAATCTAAACCAAAAGCAAATGCACATGAATAAATGTTAGGAATTCATACCTAACAATCAAAGATAGTTATGGACATAGATGTGAGATAAAAACTCACCTTTTGCACAAAATCAAGGAAGAAGAAGCTATAGAGCAAGGTAAAAACAATCACTCCTCAATTCTAACCCAAGAAGCTTGAATCTAAGCATAAAAGAAAAACATTTCCTACGTTAGACTTTAGGAATTTTTGAAGTTGAAGGTAGAATGAGTTGGAGAAGAAGAAGAGGATGCTTACCAATAGCTTCACTTTGAATTTGGAGTTAGAACTTGGATTTGGAACTAGGGCTTAGGAATTCTAATTCTCTTTCCCTTCCCCCATTTTTATGAAAGCTTGAAGGTACTAGGAAATGAAAGTGAATGAAGAGAAGTGGGGGTGGAGCCAGAGTTAATAGTTTAGACTAACCCAAACCCAAAATCCAAAGTGCATAGGTCAAATTTTAGCCAGCTCCAAACATATCAAAGTTTATACTCAAAAAGGTCGCAAACGGTGTTTTGAACTCAATGGAAGTAGTCCCGAGTCCTAATTCGACCGTATGCAAAAAGTAGCATTTCGGACTATAATCCGACTAATGATGCTGTATTTAAATAAAATATTTAAATACACAATCATAAAATATGCGGGTTGTTACATTTCAACTTTTTAAACATTCTGGTAAGTTATATATATGTTTTTAGAGTATAGTAGAGTATTATACAAATTTATCTTGTTTATTTCAGTTAACAAAAATATTCGGTAATTTATACAAGTTAAATTTCCACTATCTTGAAATTTAAGAGTTATAATTTAAATTCTCATATTTTATTTAAATATTTAGCTTCAATTTCTAATTTCCCTTTTTAGAAATTTCCAATTATTTAAAAATATTCACTTTATTTCTACACTGAAAATCATTAATGAACAGGAACTTAAGAATTCCAATACCATGTTCATTTCAAATCATTTTGAAATAATATATATATATTCACATCTTTTATATATATCAAATCATATTTAGAAATTTTAAATCAAAATATGTTTTTGAATCCAAAGCATAGTAAAGCTACTAAGTGGCCTCCCCCACTCAGAGACTTGGAAATGAATGTCGATGATGCAGCCGTCATCATTGAAATTATTTTCCAACGACAGAAGAGGGAATTACAGAATTTACTTCCTTTTAAGTCCTTTTGAAAACAATTTCTATTCATAAGTATTTTTAAATAATACTAACATTATTTTCAAAACCTTAGAAATACTTTCAAAAGCACTGAAATTTAAATTCTCAAATTCTCAGTTTAAATTCATTCATTTAACTTAAACTAAGATTAGATTTTTATTTTGTAACTCATTACTTAAGTTTATAAGCATCCATAATTCAAATTAGTTAAGTTAATATTTTTGAACTGAGTTTTACAACCTATTAACTTCATATTCAATTTATTTTATAAATTTATCCGTTAATTTAAACTTAAAGTGTTTCTTACCACTTATACTTAAGTCTATCAACATTTCTTTATTTATCATTCACTTATTTTATATTCAATTGTTAACATTTAATTTTATTTTATATATAATGTATAATTTAGGTAAAATTATTTCATTTACCCTATTTTAAAATAATATTATGTCTAATTGCCTCATTTAAGTGTTTAGAAACCCCTATCGATAACATGAGGTCCCATGCACCTACAGAATTCATAAACAACTCAACGGATAAGTAAACACAATATAAAACATTTTATAACACTAACTAGTATGCGCTCTCATATATATATATATATATATATATATATATATATATATATATATATATATATATATATCCCCAAACAAACTCATTCTACGGCATTACTACCCTACTCTAATGAGTCAACCCCACAAAGCTAAGGTTACCGCTAAACCAAAGCTCTGATACCAACTATGACAACCCGCATTTTGAAAGGTTTAAATCGATAATAAATCATATATGTCCATATTAAACAATCCAGAATGTTGATCATCCATGGGGTCAATTAAGAAAAATGAGAAAGAAGAAGAAAACAAACATAGAATCTCACAGCGGAGTGACAAAATATAATAATCAAATAGATAGTTCATGAAGCTGTTTACTATACATTTGATTATAATTTATACAACATTTATCAGAGTTATATATATACAATAGGGACAAATAAAATAATGCAGCAGAACAACATGATGTAGGGAATAATACTGGTAATAATAATATACCAAACCTTCATCTTCGTCCTCCAGAAAAAAATCTTCAATGCACTGAAAACTCAAGGCTGACCCGAGCGTAATGAAAAGACAAAATACTTGAGTCAGGACTAAAATATCCTTATGTGAGTCAAATCAATATCACTTACAACATGAGTGCAATAGCGACAGAGATGTTTACGGGATTTTACGTCTCCTATCTAGTGTATAACGTGCGTGTAATAACTCAAGAGATGTAACGGGATTTTCCCTCTCTTAAGGATCCATCAAATTATTTATATATGGTAGAATATGCTATATATATAATGTCTAATCAGTAAAATAAATATTTAAGGCTTTACATTAATCTCCCTTAACGCGTTTTTAAGCATTGTCGTACAGTTTGCATGTAACGTCCCAGTAGCACGTCGACGGATAGGGATGCGCTGTGATATGGAAACACTAAACCAAACTCGTAGTGGTCTCGTATAGGGATAAAAGTATGACAAGGCACATGAGGCAATGCCCAAGGTAGGATACTATCAGTTTGGGTCGCAGGGCTGGTGGTAATGCATCGTAGCCACGATTGCCCACCGCATCCATCCATCCCATATCGAGTCAAAGGGAGGTTATCCCAAAATCAAGGTGCACCAATTAAAACCAACAATAAGAGTAATAATATGGACCAAGTCAAACAAAATCGAAGAATGGATGTCTGCTAGGGATAGCTAGCCCGCTTGGCCCTGTCAAGCCGTCCAGTTTTAGTCATTTCAAATTAGCACAAGTGTCGGGGTCTGTCCATAATCGTTCTCTTTCTTAAAATCGAACAAACGACGCCAAATTCAACCGCTTTGTTCTGGAGTGTCCTCCGTGAACAAAGTTGTTAAAATGGTTCCAATATTGACAAAGAGTGTGCTAATAAGAGGCACCGGTCTCCTTAACAACCAAACATCGTTTTACACACCGGTTCTTACTTTTACATTTCGAAAACAATTCATACTTGATATCAAAAATATCATATTCGCTTCAAAATCAATTTCATTTCAAAATTACCACATTCGCTTCAAAAATCATATTTTTACTTCAATAATCATTTCGAATTTCAACCTAGGTTATAACTTCATTTTAACCCAATTCGCATTTAAATTCACGATTTAAATATAAACAGTTCTCACTCTAACCATTCCAAAATTTAAAAAAATAGTTTGAATAGTCTAAAATAATTTAAAAAATTATAATAGTTTAATATAAAATAGTTTGAGTATTGAAAATGGTTTATATAAAAAATAGCTTAGAAATCAAAATAATTTGAATATTTAAAAGATAGGTTTTAACAGTTTATATTTAAAAATAATTTTTTTTGAAAATAGTGTCGAAATCAAACTGATTCAATTCCAAGTCTTCCAATTCTAATCTACTTCAATTTTCATTTCAATTCAAATCAAATCAATTTCAACTTTAGTTCGAGTTAACTTCGATTCCAATTCTAATTTCCATTTCACTCAAATTATTTTTGATTTTGATTTTTCATTGATTCGATTCAAAAGCTTAAATTTCAATTCCATTCCCAAATTTAACCCATTTTAGTTAATATGAATTTCGAATCCAATTTCAAAATATCAATTTAATTCACTTAATTCAAATTAAACTTCCATTTTCGAATTTAGATTCAAATCAAAAAATTAATTCTATTCTCGAGTCCAAATTTGAAATATCGATTTATATCACTTTTACTTAAATAACGTCGAAGTTCAAGTAAAAGTTCAAATCTTTTTAAATAATTCAATCTCAATAATTCAAGTCATATTTAATTCATGACTTCAAATTCTAATTAAATTCTTTAAAACAATTTCTTTAGCTAAATTTAATTTCAGCATTTCAAATTCAAATTCGAAATTAATTCAATCTTCATAAATCCGATTTTTATTTCTTTAAATCAAATTCATTTAAATAATTTCAAAACCAAGACTTTTGAAATTATTTAATTTAACCAATCCGGTATCCGTATATAATTTTTATCCTATGGCCAAGTAATCAGTTATTTTAATTTTAATTTTAGAGATGGATATATATCATTTCAATTCAAAATAAATGTTATAGGTATATTCCATTTCAACCTATTACTTAATTTATTTGACGTAATTCCATTAACAGTTTCATATAGTGTCAATAATTTACAGGGTGATAACAGGATATATATATATATATAAATATCCAAATCATCCAAAATCTCAACCAATCGGTATTCATCATAATCAACATCCCAAAATAGTCAAAATATCATAACAATTCACTACCTATTATAATAAGGAGTCTAGCTTCAATTTAATTTCAATTTCAATTTTTAACTGTCAATTTTAATTTGCAATAATCAATTCAAATGTCGATTTAGATGTTAATTAAATTACCAAATAACAGTCAATAAAATTTAATTACTTCATGATATCACATTAACAGACAGATATTTTAGTACTTTGTGAGCATTTAAAACACACCTTTAGTTGAAACAGAATATTTCTCAGCTTTAAATAAATACCACTCCAATGCCATATCGTAGTGGTCGTAGTGCGACTTGTTTCACCTGAAATGAACCTCGTAAGCAAAAGTTATATGATAATTAATATACGATATAATTAAAACAAAATTAACCAAAATAAAACAAAAACAAACCCTATCCCCTTCGTTCCTGCTTACTTCCCAGGTCGTGCTCCCTCTCCAGCTCGATCGTGTGTGTGTGTGTGTTTGTGTGTGTGTATGATAAAAGAACGAATTGCCTGGCCATCATCGATGCTCCCCACGCCGCGCCTCTATCTAGCTGCACCACCTCAGGCAATCGCGCATGTAAATATTAAGCATAAGAAACCCTAAGACCATGTTTGCAGCAGCTCAGAAAACAGAAAGAAGAAATAAAAATTGAGACAATATATCTTTTTCATTTCCTGTCGGGGATCATCGATTCTTTTTTATTTGAAATCTAAAGTTTCCTACTATGTGTATACCAATTTTTAGTTTAATCTGAGGTCGTTTGGTCCTCAGTTTCATGCCTGTAAGTTGAACCCGAGATGATTTTCAGGCTTTCACACATTTCCATTTTCTGAGCTGCTGCAAATCGCAGCAACCCTTACGCCGCCTCCATCATGTGCTGGGCCGCGAGTTTTCGCCTTTCTCTCGCCTGTGCGCCTCTCCCCAGGCTGAGGTCGTGACCTCGGCCTCCTTTTTATTTTTCGTTCATCCATTTGTTTTTTTAATGTCGATCTGCTGATTTGAAAATGAAGGTAAGGGGATGAAGTACACGGGACAAAAGGGTATGCGGTGTGTATGAATGATCGAGATAGGAAAGTAAATACATATTATTTAATTAGACAATATTTTGCCTGATCGACCCGCGAAATTCTGAACTCCAAACGAATCATGCCGCTTGGCGTTCTATATGTTTTACCCCTATTCCGAATACGATAGATCTAATCTTGAAGCTTAATTCGATCGCATGTAAAACATAGCTTTCAAAATCAATTTATTTTAATTAAATTCCCTTAATTAATTTCTGTAAGCTCACACGGCCAAACGATCGGTCTGATCACTTCGAAACTTGAAATCCTACAATAATTCACTATTACGGATCCGATGAATCTGGCTATGTTGAAATTTAAGAAAGTGGCCAAAATGACTATTTTTACCCGTCAATTAAAACAAGAAATTTTCAAAATCAAATTATTCATTTTAAACCAAATTTGAAAGTTAATAAATTTTATTATTGTTCAAGTAAAATTTAAATCAATTTTTGAAACCATTTTATTCATATTTAATCCATGATTCAATTATTTAAATGATTTTCAATATTAAATTTTAAACAAATTAATTCTTCAATAAATCACTATTAATAAAAATAATTCAACATTTATTAACAATTATTTTATTATCATCAAAATAGTTCAATATTTGTTATTCAGTTACAGACATCGATTACAAACACATTCAATAAATAGAATTTCATTTCAATAGTTGTTATTGACCAAATCCTCGAAATTGGTTATTTCAAAATTTTATTCAAGTTCACATTCAATAAACTATATAAATAAATCATTAAATTTTTATTTCTGACCATTTTTATGCAATAATCATATTAAATTTAATAATTTCAAATAGTTAAAAATATGGGTCATTACAGAGCATTTTAAGCACTCACCAACAGTAAACAATAGCTTATAACCATATACATCGTATACAATCAATCTTTTAAATGCTAACTGCAAGATCTAAGCAAACATTATGAAGATTTTAGGAGCAGTCCACTATAAGCACCATTCCTCGAATAAAAAATCATCATAGAAATCAAGGTTAGATAATTCCATCCTCATATTACAATTTGATGTCATAGTAGATGGCAGAGAACATTTATTCAAAAATACAACATAGCCACTAACCCTATTAGAAATTTTTTGTCATAATAGGTATCCATCTTAACATCCTTCACTTTTATTCTCCACATCAACAATGTAGTGTATATTGTATATGAGGTAGATATTTCATCTTTTAATATCACAGATCCTTTTAAAAATACTAATTCCATTTTGGGGTATTATAATTTTGACATAATCTTTTCATACTGGCCCATAATTATTTGAACATTTTAAATTCTAGAGATACTTCTCTAAATCTTTATAATATATATCATTAATAAAATTTTAACAATATAGTAAATAAACTTAACCAACAATGTTTTTGGACAATTTTTTTTAACTAATAAACTAATTTATATTTGTAAAAAAGGGAATATGTAGTTTCTTAATGCATAGTAGCAATGAATTTGAGTTACCTTGATCCTGTTTAATCATCATCTTATTAGCGACATAGAAACGAAATGACCATAGGGAGGAGGGGAGAGAGAGAGGAGCTATCGTGATATGAAACTGATAAAAAAACGATTTAGGGTAGGTTTGGGACCAAAAGACGAGAGAACCGAGTGAAGTGATGCAAATGTTGAAACGTAGGGGAGATATAGTGAAGGAAATAACGAAATTGACCATGGATTATTGTCATGTTTGAAAGGATATTTTTGTAATTTAAAAAGCTTCATTTGAGGGCATTCTCATTATATATAGATAACAATTAGTTTATGTAATATATTTTCATTTATTTTTTTTATAAAGTAAGTTTAGATCATGGTTATAGATGCACGATTAAAAAATTAAAAGTGATTTTAATTCTTTATTAGTTATTTTTCAAATAATAGCCACAACTCAATATCAATTTACTTTTTGTGTAATTTGCAGATTTATTTTTGGATTTTTGTTCAATCAAACTGCTGATAATTTGCAATGAAAATAATTTTTTTTAAAAGGTTAAATTCTTTGCATCAAGCCTATTGAAAAACTATGAATGATGTCCAAGTTGTGTTTGTATAATAAAAGAAGTTGAAAGGAATATAATTGAAATTTTTGCAGTTCCAAAATTTCTCATTTAGTTGATTTTAATAAATCCATTTGTAATAGCTGTTTCTTTATCTTCCCGTTTTATGTAGTTTTGCCATTTTGTTTTCATTCTATTACATTTGGTATTTTTACTCATCTAAAATCATGCTCTAGACAATATATTAAAATACACCATGCAAGCTAACATTTACTTATAAATAAATGGAGAAGACAATGAAATCCTAATTAAAGCATGATTGAAAAACATAGTCCTGTTTGATGGAATGGTTGAGAAGTTAAATTCTTTGTAGGAAAATTCTATTTATACACCGTAAATTACTTTACTTACACCATAAAATTTTAAATAAAACTTTAGACCAAAGTTCCCATATTATAAAGTTAGAATCAATAAAAGAATGAAAATGGTATATAATTCCTCTTTGTTTGCATTGTGTATAATCAATATAATTACTTTTATAAAGTAACTAAAATTATTATATGTCATGGATTGAATTAAATTTAAATTTCTTCCGGGTATTAAAGTATATTCATATCATTTCAAGCTATATTTATGCATAGTCAATTTTATCATTTTTCACTTTAATCAAATATAAAATTAAATTTTTTAAAATTAACTACTAAAATTAATATGATTTAAAGTATTAAATTCTTCAATCTTTAATTTAAATCAAATCAAGTTTAAATTTAACACTAGAACCGTAATAGTTTAACATTTCAATATTCAAAAATTAAACTCAAATTGCTTTGTATAGATAACTAAACATTTTAATTTCATTTAAGGTATATGAATTTGAAATTTAAAAAAGAGAATTTGGGAATTTTGAAATTAGGGTTCTATAGTTTGATTAATGCATGAGAAAGAGTTAATAAAATGAGATGAATGCTTTGTTTTACTCCAAATGAGGTTTGTTTTGTAATATGTATAGTGTATGCTAAATAAAAAATGGTGTATACAATTTTAGAAATGTTTTCGGTGTATGTATGGTAATCCAACATGTACAAATATAATCCACCTTCTTTGTATTGAACCGCTTGAAAAATTATAAATAGTACCTATGTTGAAGTTAGATACTAAAAGAATTAAAATAAATCAAATTGAAGTTTTGTCCAGTAATTTTCAACTCTAAATTTTCTCATTTAATTAATTTAAATAAATATAAGTGTAAATTTTTACTTTGACATTCCCTTTTAATTAATTTTGTCCATTTTATATTCGTTTTATTCCATTTTATCATACATATTTGTGTGGCTCCATCCATAAGTATACCTTTTGTCTTCTAAAAAATTCTCTAATCGCTTTCTTTCTCACCCAATTATCTAGATTTTTTTATTACTCCATGTATATTCATTATTTTTATTCCATCTCTGCAAGCATTTTTCTTTGAAATATTAGATGTATTAATCTTTTATTGAAATTGCATTTATTATCAAAAGTCTTTGCAATATTTTAGAATTGAAAGTACAACATGCTAATAATTTATTTTGTTCATTAGTTTTTCTAATGTTAATTAAGAATTAGTTTGTACAATGTATTTTTTTATAAATTAGGTACTAATCATGATTTTAAATGCGTAATTAAAATATAGAAAGTGAATTAAATGGTTTATCAGTTATTTATCAAAGATCGATGTCAAATATAAAACAAATATACTTTTGGTGTAATTTGTAGGCTTATTTGTGAATCTTTCTGAATCTGTCCAATAAATTTGCTAATAATCGAACAATGAGAATATAGAAGATTGATTGTTTAATTGTTTATATTGAACCTTTTGAAAAACTATGGATAGTGTTTGGATTACTGTTAGATATTAAATGATGTTAAAATAAATAAACTCAGTGGTTAAGTTATTGTTTGCTTAAAAAATTTCATTTGACCAATTATTAATAAATTCAATATTACAATTGTTTCATTATATTCACTCTTTAATTAATTTAAATCATCTTATGCTCTCTGTATTTCATTCTATTTTACCATCTGTTTACTTCAATCCTAAGTTAAAATTCTTTTTTTTTGCATCAAAAAAAAATCTCCATTCGGTTTATTCCTTCTTCCATTTCACATAAATTCCGAGATTTACATGAACTCAAAATGAAATCATAATTCAACTGCACAATTCAATCATCAGAAAAGATCACATAATATGATAGTAAGATTTCATCTCTAAGGAAATTCAACTCTTCTTCCCACTCAATTTGCTAAACTTTTTACTATTCTTTATATAATTTATTTTTTATATTTCATATCAATGAACAATTTAATTTACAGGTCGTCAATATTTATTAAAGAGTGTATTTTTAATACTAAAGAACAATTCGTAAGTACTTTAGAATGGAATGGTACAATTAACATCTATTTTCTTCTTCCTTTTTCACAAAAGATAACTATAATTTAGTTTTTCCATTGTATATCGATTTACTGGGACTTAAAGATTAATGCTAGATTTGATTTTAAATGTACAAATATTATTGGGAAACTAATTTGATTAATTGTTTGTTACATATCAAATATTAATCCAACTAATTTTCTTATTTGTGTTTCATGGATAAGCCAAATACCAGCTAAAGTAATCTCTCCTTAATCATTTATAAAAAAAATCTTGCTTTTCAACTCTTAACAGTGTTTCCCTTCTTTTGAAACTTATATATCATTACTAAGAAAAATGACATTTATCCTTCTCAAAAGTCAAATTACTTATAATAGACCATAAGCTTTGTAGTTTTAATTGACGAGAATGTGTAATTAGCTTAAAGTGCTTCTCAACCTAGGGTAATTAATTTGACATTACTTAAAAAATTAATTTTAAGGACAAAATATAAAATAAATTATCAATTTTGAAGCGTTATGGGAAAATGCTACATGATAAATGAAAGTGATACTATATGATACTTTCTTTATTTATTGTCCTTAAAACTAAATATTTTGAAGCATGGTCTTATAAAATTATTACCTTGGACTCAAAAGCCTATTGACTGAAAATCTAAAGGATAATTGCATAGCACGACTCTGTCAGTTTAGACCTTACCGCTATGGTTAATTTCCTCATTTGTGTACATTCTATCATTAAATCTGTATTATAAATTAATTGACTTGGATATTTCATTATTCTAAAAATGCATTTTATGCTCATGTTTGGTTAAAATTGCAGTTTTGGTGGATACTAGGAACTATAAACATGCAAAATGATTCGTTTTAAGTAATTAGTATGAAGTTTTAATTTGTTAAATCATGCATAGAGTTTCTTGACGTAGGTTATTCGGATCCATCAACAAGATTTATTTGAATACACACACACAAATATATAATGAAAACCACGCTTCCATAGGTGCATTTAGAATTAGAAAGTTTTAGAATACTTTACTAAATATCAAGTGTTAAGTATGATGCTTGATATATTTATCTATGAGTCATCCCTCTATCTATGTATGTTTCAAGGTTGGTCAGATGCAATTTGTATTAATAATGCAAGTAAAATGATCATTTGATTTGTTTTATGTGGACTATATAGAAATGTTTATTGATTCTTTCTTATGATTTCTTATCATATTTGTGCTTTATCATGAGTGCTTGATGCAGGCTATTAGTAATGATCATATCACCATCACTATGTCATAGTCAATTAGATTTAATGCAAATCCTATTTCATTATAAATCACTTGCCTTTGGTATATGTGAGATACTCAAATATCCATCCATGTTTGCAAAATACAGTCCAAATATGTATTCACTATGTTATATATAAAATGGAAAAAATGTCATGGTGAATTGTCAAGGTGATATGATTGCACATACTGAATATTTTAAACAATAGTTAGGAGTGTCATCACACTTTTTTAATTATACTAGTATATTACTATTCAGGTATATACATCCAAGAATATATTTCAATTAAGCTCATAAGTAGACTACTAGATAGTATAAAATGAGAAAATTGGTATCCTACTACCGACATGAATTCAAATATACTTTTAAAATCTACCATGTTTCACAACCTTAATTGCGATATTGGATCATTGAAGGTATTCTAGATAGGATGTGGAAGAAAACACATCAACTTCACAAATTGTCAAAATAAAAGGAAGAACCAGAGTCTCTATATATTCTAATAGACGACTAAAATATTTTTACAGAAGATATTTAATCTAAAAGTAACAAACGGTAGCTTTTATATTTGTGTTTGAAGTTCAATAAATCAAACATTGGGTGACTATCACTTTATTAGATTTTGCATATATTTTCTGTTATTGAATCAAATATTCAGTGACAATTTGTTAAACTCTATGATATGTGCTTAAAAACATATATTTAATGGTATTCTAGTTTTCCTTCGGTTTTCATTTCAATCTATTCATTCTTGTGCAATATAAGATTTTTTTGGATATATTCAATGTAATGTATAGTTAAAACCGATTTAATATGCAGTATATGTTTTATCTAACTGTAGTAGTGTATTTCAAGTTATGTTGCAACGAACTAGCTCTATATTATGATTATTTAATCTATTTTAAATTTTGAAACCGTTGTTACGATTATCACAATCACAATTTAACTGTTTTATTTGATTTAACTTTAAAATGTCGTGTGCGTAGCACAGGTTCACATTTGTTAACACTAATTTGAACTCAGATAACGACAATCGTGAACAATTCAAGATTTAATTGTGAAAAAATAGGAAAAAAGACAAAGCATGATTCAATTTAGCTTTGTCTTCAAAATTTGACTTTTTAGTCATTAGTTTAAATCCACTTTTAATATCAAATAAATAATTAAAAATTTTGGCTTAAAAATACAGGTTATTGCTATTGCATTCACAATTATACTTTTGACTATCAACAAAATCTTAATGGATGTTTTTTTTATATGTCAAATTCAAACTTTTTTAGTTCGGTCATAAGGACCGTGGTTTTTAATTTTCAATATGGAAACAACAGAAAGGTATTTAAATGTTCACTTGATAAAACAAAGTAATGCATGAAATTACAAAGAGCGTCAATGGGAAGACATTACTTTGGGATGCAAAGACACACGTCGTTTTCCTCCCCTTCCTCGTTCGTTCATGTCATTTTCCTCTTAGCTAAACCCATAATCCTCCGTCACAGAGATTAGCGAGCAATAGCTTCACTATTCATTCACATAATAGATAAAAAATCACTAAAGTTTATCTCAAGCCAAGTGCTTCAACCCATAAAAACAAAAGTTATTTCCCATCACTTTGTTTCTATACTGATCTAGTCCCGTCATTTAGAGGACTATTTTCTCGCCTTTTTGGCGTGCAAAATGACCTAGAGGTGCGCGCGATCAATACCCATTATTTAGTTTGTAAAACACTTATTTTCTGTTTCTGATGTTTACTTCTGAACATGTGTATTTTGGGGCTATTTGGATTAAGCGATGAGGTCAGGGTAGTTGGTGAATCATCATGAATGATTATAACATCATTTTGAATCCCAAAAAACTAAGATTACATATGATTAGTAATCTATTTCTATGTTTTAAGGTTGATTAGGCTATATATGATTTTGTACGATGCTTGAATGCTTGTTTGATAATTAGTATATTTGTTTAAATATGTACGAATGATTAAAACAATTATTCAACTCCAACTGTTAATCTAAAACAGTGTAAGCTATTTTTATGATTTTGGGTAATTAGGCCATGTTAGGAATTTTTATTTTTTGTTTTTTGTTTTTGATGAGCTCCTGTTGATTCTTGCATGTATGCAATGTTTGAATGATTATGCATTGCCAGAGAATTAATCATGAGCTCTGGAAGTTAGGAGATTAATGCCGGAGTATGCGCCCTATAGTTGCTTATCAAAATGCCACATAGAGAAGTAAGGCAATGGTAAGAGAGAAGCCTACTTCATGCCAAACTGGTGAAGTGCTGCAATATTTTCAATAGTTCTAAATAGACGCAAGGAATTGACGTCGAAGACAGAACAAATTCGAAGCACAATGGAGCAAAGATCAGAAAATCTGACTTGAAAATCACATTGGTTTGAACAGATGGTTAGTGGAGTCAATCCGACCACGAGATGACTCAAGGATTTTCACTAAGTCTCCATGCCATCGAACCGAATAATTATTTGGGATGAGACACAATGCGGTCCAACCTGATGGTGTTTGCGGGGTAGGATTGGCTAAGGTACATAATAAGTTCGACATGTATCCTCAAACGACGATGACTTTTTCATCATAGTTCGGATTTTACTGCAACTTAGACCCATGTCCATTATTCGTTTGTTTCATGAAGCTTTGGTGACTTTAGGACGAGGTTGATTTTCAATTCAAGATCACATCCAACACAGAATCAACCCGGGGTTAGCATACGGTTTTCCCTAGATCGACTCTTGTGCACCACCGTGTATCGATCGTAACTACTAACCTTCATAATTTCTTCATATCAACTCAAGTTTCGATGTGAATTTGAGCTTCGTTTTCCAATGACCAAAACTTTGGTTGTTGAAGATTTTACCACAATATGAGAACTTCGACGGTTGTGGAATCGGAAGGGTGAACCACCATGCAATTAGTCATAACTTCTCCGTTTCAAGTTGGATTTTGACAAGACTTCAAGCGTTGGTATTGTAAGGGTCCAAACTATGTTGCATCAAGTTTCGGTGGCATTGCATGAAATTTAACTATTGAACTATCAATATCAGAGACCTCAAAGGCTTTTACATGCATTTGTGAGGCGATTTCATGCAATCGTGGAATGTTTTGCAAGCATTAATAGCATGTTTCTGTAGGAATCTGTGGCATGCTTTTAGGAATGCATTCTTGGCATATTGTATACATTTGTAGTGTTGTAGACTTTTCATGGCACTAGTGTAAGAGTTACCTTTATGTCGACCATATGTAGTTAAAGCCTCGCTAAATCCCCACTAAAGCACGTAGTGCTCTTTGGCTCTATATTTTTTCAATTTAACGCTATTAAATACGAGATCCTTTTAAAGTCGAGCTATCTTTCGCTACATCCACTAAGTCAATGGTTTCTAGCATCCACTTTAGCAACATTAATACAAAATGCTTAATTTAAGCAGTTCTATTTAAAACCAAATCAACTAAATTAAGCTAAATACCCAAGTTTAAGGTTCAAATGCTTAACATAAGTTAGAAGTCTATTTTAGTAGTTAAGTGACTGCATAAACCATGATATTCTCCGTTTTGTTATATAAGGTTGAAAAAAAAAATTCTTTTTCTTACACAACTGAAGTGTGAATGAGAATAAATTAATTTTGGAAAGTTAATTTTATTTCCAATAAAGCTTTTTGCATCTCAGTTATTTTTCGTTATGTCCCTGTTTATCTCCGCTATAGCCTTTTGCCCTTCCACTGTTATAGATCCGGTAAACGCTTTAACCATACAGTGTCGACCCCTGAACTCGGTTAATCTTCGATAGCCTAGTGCTACACAGTTTTGATATTTTGGGAGGAGATACAATAAGAACCCTACATGTAGTGAGAATGACTAGCTGTGGATGCCTATTTTACATGTGATTGGTTTTAATCTAGTGGTGGTCGTGTTGCTCGCAATTGGTTCATCCATTATATTTGGTCTAAGTCTGTTTGTGCAGAAAACAACTTTGCCCTATGATTTAACATAGCTGGGTCCCTCTCGTTCCAAACTTTTTATCTGATCCATGTTTTGTATTTTGTTTTTTTTATGACATCCCTAAGCTACTCTCATGAGCAAATTGTGAGCTGCTACGGAGGGTTCTTATAGCGTTAGCAGATACATTCTTATAGCGTTAATCGGGTATAATTTATTATTACTTTATCCACTATTCCACATATTGGTTTTTCAGTTATTTCTGAATATGAGGCCTGTATTGTTTTTTTGGCATTACGGACTACTTTGTCTATGTATATAGAATCACTGACCGTTTCCTACTATGTGTCATATTATATTATGTATTTCAAGATTTTATATTTATGTATTTATTTTTTATCATATTTGATCCTTTTGTTGTGAGTTAGGAGGTGCATATTGTATTATGTATTTCAAGTTTTAGTTTAGTTTAATTGCAGCGTTCCTGATATTGTTGAACGCTGTAAACATTGATTTTATTGGAGTGACAGAAATGAGGTTCGAGTGACAGGAACGAGGGGTATCATAGAAAGAGCCCATCATAGCCAATTACATTAAGAACTATGCAAAAAACACATAGGGTAAACAAATCACATCTTAATTCATCAACCAGGACATAAAAACTGCGAACTAACTGAGAAGTTATATGAATGCGTGGCAATTCTATTTCTTTTATTTCTTCTTTTATAAATCTATCTCAATCCATAAACAAAAGTAGAAAGAAAGGAACTGGTTTTATGCAATCAAAAGAATTTTAAGTTGCGATTTAAGAAGCAACAGAGAGGGTGTAGTTTTGAACTACTCATGAAAACACTTCCTTGTAATCTAGTATAGTGTTTGTATTAACAATAAAAAAAGGAAAAAAAAAATATAAAGCTATTTATAGTTTTTCAAAAATTTGTAGTTGGTATTTTAGTGACCTCAATAAATAGGAACTGACTGCTTCATTCTCTCCTTCCAAATGTTGTGGCTGGAAGACATTGTAGGAGAAACAATAGCATAGCTCAGTCAAGTCCTAATATCATTTTTAACATCCCAAATAAAGAAATCAAAGAATTTTCTTTTCGGTTTTTGTTTTCTACCATGGACAACAACAAGCATGCACTGTAAACAACCACACACCATCAAGCCTTAATTAACATGCACAATGACATCCAATACAGATGACCCAACCGCTCCAACCTCGGACGCATCATCTGAATCCTCGTCTGACTCGGACTCCGAACTCTCAACAGTCGAGAAACTCCTCCCAAACGGGGACTTCTACACGGGGCAATGGTACGACAACTTCCCCCACGGAACGGGTAAATATCTATGGACAGACGGATGCATGTACGAAGGAGACTGGTTCCACGGCAAAACCATGGGGAAGGGCAAGTTCTCGTGGCCCTCCGGCGCCACCTACGAAGGGGAGTTCAAAAACGGGTTCATGGACGGGTTCGGCACCTACATTGGCACCTGCGGGGCCACCTACCGTGGCACCTGGTCCATGAACCTCAAACACGGGCATGGCATGAAATCCTATGTCAACGGGGACTACTACGATGGGGAGTGGCGATCTGGCAAACAGGACGGGTATGGCAGGTACATCTGGAAGAATGGCAACGAGTACGTCGGACAGTGGAAGAACGGCGCCATCCACGGCCGCGGCACCCTTGTTTGGGCCAACGGGAACAAGTACGAGGGCGGTTGGGAGGATGGCCTTCCCAGAGGGAACGGAAGCTTCCGGTGGGCGGATGGAAGCTTGTATGTTGGCGTTTGGAGCAAGGAGGGGACGAGCATGAATCAGAAGGGTGTTTACTACCCTTCGTCGTCTGCCTCGTCCCCAACTGCTAGGGATCCTAACGAAGCGTTTGCGAATGATATGAATGAATGTGTCGTGAGTACTGGGGACAACGTTACGATTTTACCGTCACAAAAGGCGTTAAATTGGTCTGAGGGAGGGGAAGGGGAGATGCAGCAGAAGCAGCAGGCGGTTTGGAAGTCGTCGAAGGTGTTGGATGCGCTGCAGCCATGGAGGAGGTCTTCCGTGGATGCTTCTGCTGCGCCGAATGGGACTCCCACTAGGAAGTTCAATGGGCATATGCTGTCGAATACGATTACGGGGGGTATTGAGAAGTTTTGCATGTGGGATTCAGATGGGGATAGAGGTGGGGAGAATGGGGATGTGGGTGGGGAGCAGGATGGTGGAGATACCAGTGTGCAGATGAGGTATCAACCTACGCCTCTGAGGTTGATGAAGTGGCCTAAGGAGACCAAGAAGCAAGGAGAAACAATATCAAGAGGGCATAAAAACTATGAACTCATGCTCAATCTCCAGCTAGGAATTAGGTATATACACTTGTACGTATGAAGTGTGATTCAATGCATATTCTGATCATATCATGTCATGATACTGCAGACATGCAGTAGGCAAACAAGCTCCTGCTACAACGCTTGATTTGAAAGCATCAGCTTTTGATCCCAAGGAGAAAGTGTGGACAAAGTTCCCACCTGAAGGGTCGAAATATACACCACCTCATCAGTCTTGTGATTTCAGATGGAAAGATTACTGCCCTTTGGTTTTCCGGTATGCGATCATCATCATCTTATTACCAAAATATGTTTGTAGCTTATTCTTTTCTGTGTTTGTGGTTTGATGTATTCATATTTGTTTTCCGATGAAAGAACTCTGCGAAAATTATTCAAAGTTGATCCTGGAGATTACATGCTTTCTATCTGTGGTAACGATGCTCTAAGGGAATTGTCTTCCCCAGGAAAAAGTGGCAGTTTCTTTTATTTGACAAATGATGATCGATACATGATAAAGACAATGAAGAAATCTGAAGTTAAGGTGAGTTGTCCTCATTGTAATAATCAGTAGTAGTAAATGCAATATATACACACTCTAAATTTGGTTCCTTTCAGGTACTTTTAAGAATGCTTCCTGCATATTATAATCATGTTAGAGCTTATGAAAACACCCTGGTCACCAAGTTTTTCGGATTGCACTGTGTCAAGTTAACAGGAGCTGCCCAGAAAAAGGTAAGACAGTAAGGTCGAATTTGAATTGTGCTTACCACTTGAAATAACTGAAGTACATACTTCAATTTTTTTTTTCTTATTATTTTTCAGGTGCGGTTTGTGATAATGGGAAATCTATTTTGTACTGATTATGTGATTCATAGACGTTTCGACCTTAAGGGATCTTCTCATGGGAGAACAACGGATAAACCCGAATCCGAAATTGATGAAACCACTACACTGAAAGACCTTGATCTTAGTTTCATATTCCGACTAGAAAAAACTTGGTTTCAAGAATTTTGCAAGTAAACAATAATCCTCCGACTACTTGTGCCCAAAAAATTTTACAACAAATTCATCGTTTTTATTGAAAAAATGTGCAGGCAAGTAGATAAAGACTGCGATTTTCTAGAGCAAGAGCGAATAATGGATTATAGTCTTTTAGTGGGTGTTCATTTTAAAGAACCAGTAGCAAGTGAAGGTGTAAAACTCTTTTCTATTAATACTTTGAATATGAAGTAAAAAGTTGCTTATTGGATTTGCTAAATGTGCTGTTTTATGTGCATCAGAAAATTCTGAAGCTGATGACAAAGTGCAGCCAGCTCTAACTCCAACTCTTTCAAGAGAAAACACGGACCAGCTACTTTCAGATCCTGAAAGGTATGTCCGTCTCAGCACTGTTTTTAAAACATCGCATGTTTTACTTTGCACTATATCTAACCATTATTGTTTCATGTATGCACCAAAAGTATCTTTTTATTCTTCATTGAAGCCAGATGTAACCTGAGGTAGCTGTCTATGTACACTGATTAGAAATCATAAACTAATAGGAGGATAACTCCATCTGAACACTGAATTAATTAGTTTTTATAATAATCTGAAAATGAAAGAAAAAATGTTGTTAAAAAGCACTTCTTTACGGTTTCAAATCCAAAGAAAATTGACACAAGTAACATGCAGGCGAGCTTTGATGAAACTAGGCATAAACATGCCTGCAAGAGTAGAACAAATCATAAGAAAATTTGACAGTGAATCGCCGCTTCTTGGTGAACCAACAGGAGAACTTTTTGATGTGATATTGTTCTTTGGTATAATAGACATTCTTCAGGATTATGACATTAGCAAAAAATTGGAGCATGCATATAAATCTTTCCAGTATGATGCAACCTCTATATCTGCAGTAGATCCTAAGCAGTATGCTAAACGGTTCAAGGATTTCATATTTCGAGCTTATAGTGAAGATAGTGATAGCAGCCTTGTATGAACATTACAAATGTAATTACTTGTATGTTCAGTATATATATACTGGCTTATGATAAAAGTGAAATATGCGTAGGTTTCTTTTGTTTTTGTTTCATTACTGGATTTATATACGTAGTAGATGTAGTTCAATTTACCTGAGTTAAGCGTGTTAAAACTTTTAAACTGAGCAATATGTTTTGCCACTTTTACTCAAAATCCCATTTCTCCTGTTAACTGTTTATCAATGTCTTAGCATTATGCCATTGTTCACGATATTATTTTACAGTTAACCAGATCATCATCTGAAATATGTTGGAAGTTTTCTTCAAAAGCAACTAAAGCAAATAGATTTGATTGTCGAAGATAATAGACAAGAGTTTGGAGAAGAAGAAAAAAAGAATTTTTGTTTAATAAAGTGAAAACCTTTATTATTGAACTTTATTACAAAGGTTCTTTTTTTTTTTGTTATTATGTTTTTTCTTTTTTCTTTTAGTACTTTATTTCAAAAGTTCTTTTGAATATTCTCTTTTACAATTTCACGTATACTAGCCCATAAATATCTTCTAAGTATTTTCATATACTACTCAAATACATTATACTATATATTCTAGATTCTAAATTAACAAAATCAAGTTTATTTTCCACATCTCCTGTAAAATTGATTTTGTAGTACAAAGTAATGCTTGAAATCTTTATATTTCACGTACTTCGGTAGCCATAAAGATATTATTCAAATTTTCTTCATTGCGTTGACCTTCTTACCAAACATCGAAATCTCTAATGCAAGTTTACGGATTCTTGTTTTATTTCTTTCGTTTCGTCCTTCATCACAATAGAATATTTCATAAATTAAGCGTTCTAACATCCGTCTTGTTTCAGCACCATAAATTTTGAATGAACCATATATTTTATCTTTGTTATAATATATGTAAATCATGAAGTGAATATGCTTGTGTATTGTTTTGTTTAGTCCCACATCGTGGGATAAGTTCAACCCTTAGATCTGAAACTTTTATATAAAGTAGGCTATGTAATGCAAATAGATTACTAATCTCTGAATGAATAAAATTGTTCTCTGATGGCTTTTGCTTTCTTTATTTCATAACACGTTATCAGCACGATCTTTCTTAGTTGTATTGGATATTCTAATCTATCCATTTTCTCCTTTACATCTCTTCCTCTTACTCAGTTACCGAAATCAGATCTATCTCTTCCTCTTGTTCAACCAATGAAATCAGGTTTGAAATTTTCTAGATTCGTTTTTTTATTTTGTTTTGTGATTAATTTAGATCTAGATTTAAGTGTTCTTTTTTCACAATTTTATACATATTTCCTAATTTTTCAAATTTGGATTTAAGTTTTAATAGATCTTATTTTAGCATAGATCTAAATTTATAGATCATATTTCACTGTACAGTTTGTCGTAACTATTTTTGGTTTTTTTTATGGATACTAAAATGGCATAATTGCCTTGTTTCTGCAATAGACCATAACTGTTCATAAACAGCTATCCCTTGCAATCTTTTCTACAGCAAGAACATGTCTTTACACATCCGATTGACCATTTTTTGTGTATAAACTATTTAATTATTTTTGCTTTTGTCCAATAATATATGATCTTGGGTTGTTTTTGATAATAACGAGTGATATCTAGATATTTGATTGTTATTTCTCCTTTTGTTATTTTTTTTTGTTTGAAAGGCTGCATAAACTGTGTTTTAAAGTAGACAGTAAGGTTTAATGCTACTGGGTATTATTTTTCTAGTAAACTATTACACTTAAAACAATGATCCAAATACTGATTGTTTCAACATGACTTCTTCTGTATTAACTTGCTCCCTTTCTTTTATGGTACAATATATTGCCGTGTTTTCTTTGTAACTTTTTATATATAGTAAACAACGATGTGTTACAGTCTTTAATTTTGTGTATCTGCTAATATTTTGATACATTATTTCTGAATTTTCTATAACAACGTGACAGTTGCTTACAGTCGTTAAATATTACCTATTGTTTGACTGCCTCTCGGTATGCATATGTGATTTGCATTTATTGGCTGGTTACCGTGGTGATGAATTCATCGTATGAAAAACTTAGCAATCTAACAATATATGTTTGTTCATATCTGCATACTTGAACCTGACTCTACTTAATGTCAAGTTTGAATTTTAGCCAAACCAATATCCAGTTGTATTTATTTATTTATTATATGAACATTGGAACATGCACAACCAATTTGATAAAACATGTACAAATTCCTTAAATCTCTTTTTTTTTTTGTATAAGCGCAATTCACTTGGTTAAAAATTAACACAAATCAAACTTTGTAGCTCAATTGTGTCCATACCACTGGTTGCTAACTAATAATATTGAACATTGTTAGATAATTGAAAAATCCACCGAAGGATTCTTAGTGTTTTTTTTTTTGTTATTCAATGATAGACATCAATCCAGACTTACCCTAAAAGGATATCATCAAGACAGTTCTGAATCTGCTGTCCTTAGATTACATGACCAAGAATTTTTACATGAGAGGTTGCTATAAGTATTGGAATACTACATGTTTTCCATATTATATAAGCACATGTACTTGGTATCATTTATGTGGCAGGGGGTCAACCTAGCTTTAAATTTTGGTGTCTACTTGGATATTGTAGGGTAGAAGTACGTTAATTTATATTAACAAGTACCAACAACAATTAACTTTTCAAAACAATTTTTGGATTACCATATATATATATTTCAATTTTGAAAAGGTTCAAATTGTTTACCAAATACAATAACCTGGGACATATGTATTTATGCGGTGATTTGCAAAGAGACATAGCTTATGTGGTTCTGGCTCTTTTTTTGTTTTTTTTGTTTTTTTGTTTTGTTATATAGGATATGTATTTATGTTGTATGTTGCAAATTACTCTGCTATTTCCCAGCATTAGTGATATTTTTGGCCCAGCCATCACTTGTATTGAGTTGTGGCAGAGAATTTTTATCTCTTGTAAGTCAAAATATGGATACAACATGCTTTCTTTTCTCTTGCAAGGCACCCTTTTTAGGTTTTGGGTCTGCAAGATTTTTGATGAGACATATTATTGAAATATATGTAACAAAATAACAATTTTCTAAAAAGAAAATACCGTTGAACATGCAATGCGTATGTGCATAAAAATATTTTTGGGAACAAATACATAAACTTTAAAGTTGATCGAAGACAGCTTTTTGAATGTAGTATGGATTATTTATAGTTTGAAAAAAAAAATGAATGCAAAGATCATTCATACATGCTTTCAAGACTCTTACATTTTAAATAAAGATTAAAAAAAATGTAGAACAGATAAAAAAAAATCTTATATGAAATTTCTAATTTTATTTTTAGAAAATCAGTTGTTTTAACGAACTTTTGATTACAACAATTTTATTAGGATTATAAATTTTAGTAAAATAAAAAAAATTAAAGTAAAAAAAAAAAAAAAAACTAGTGAACCCGAACTGTTTTATAATAAGGGTGTCAGGGTAAACGAAGAGTAAAATAAGTATAATATTGAATATATGACTGCAAAATAAAAACATAAAAAAAAAATTTGTTCAAAAGGATATGCTAATATCGAAGGCGAACAAAACGAATATAGAAATACAAAAATGCTCAAACTAAGATTAAAATTCTGTCATGATTATGATTTGAACTCCTATCGATTTATCTACAATAAAGATATTTTATGCTACTGTAAAAGTAGTAATTATGTAATTTATGTAAATTAAATATTGTATATTGATATGACATTCTAATAGTTTGCATTTATATCTCTGGAAGAGATAAGTTTGCTCCAGAAGTGGTGATGACAAAATATCTCTAGAAGAGATTTGTTTATATATATTTGGTAATTTTATTAAACCAAATAAATGTATAGAAATATGATTATGAAGGATTTCGATTTAGTTTAGATCTGAATTCTAACTTTAAAAATTTAAGAGCTATGTTATGTGTATATCTCTTATTTTTATTAAATTCTAAGTGACCAGAAGCTACTTTTATTATTATTACTATTTTTGTAAGTATATCCCTTTTTATTGAACTCTCCAGAAGAGATGTGTAAATGTGTCTATATGCAATTATAACTATGTATTATTTAATGTTTAAAAGTGATATTTGAGATATAACTGAGGAATAAAATTCACCAACTTGAAGTTGTGTATACAATTTATTTGAACCAGAAGTTCAATATGATTCCAAACCAGATGTTTTGAACATTATCACGCGGTCTTGAAGGATTCACACTGACATTGATCCATAAATAAAAAGAAAAAAATAATAGTTCGAATCCATATAATAGTTTGTTCTAAAAATCACTAATTCAAATGAGAAAGAGTATGAAAATTTATAATATAGATGTAATACGTGGACGCACGTATATATCCATATATGTAAATATTCAGCCAACAACCTGAAGTTTGTTATGAGCTCATGTTAATAATTATATATAGATATTATTTAGTGATTTAAATCAACATAAATGTTGAATGACCTGAAGTCGTGTATGTATTCAAATGATCTACACAATAAGTAAAATCCTCCAATTGACTAGATCAATGAATGAAAACAAACTCTAATAAGAAATATCAATTGAATGTATTTTATCAACTGATAAAAGAACTATCCTCCTATTATTAATATGTATGGTGTATTTGCTACTAGCAATATCTTAATGGATCAAAATGAAAATCCGAAGAGGATTATTATTTAATGTGACAATGTTTATCAACATAAAGGGGGAGGATAAAGGGATACAAGTTCATTTTGATCATCAGTGTTAAATGTTCGTTAAAATATACAATGATGCAAAATATTGAGTAACTTGAATAAATTATCAATAATATCCCTTTCAGACTTTCTCCAATATAGCTTTGAATCCCTAAAGGATCAAAAGGTGTAAACCACATCTGAAATGTGGTACAAAATTCAGTTCGAATATTTTTGGAGTAAGTAATAAAGATGCCAAATAAATGAGGTGAATGTTCTTGAAGAAACACTTAAGGGTGCTCTGAAAAAGATCCATGACATGATTGTCAAATAACCCTAGAAGTGGTTTAGGTACCTATAACATGATGATTAAAGAGATCTCAATAAATCATGTCTAGAACTGACAAGAAATAATCATCGATGATAAATTTGTAAATAATAAAGCGCTTATATTTATAAATGGATTAAATATCCTGGATTAGAGAAAAACATGATTGGTCATCATGAAATTTTCCTTAATGAGAAATATGGACCTATAGTCCATAAATTATAATTAGAAACATGTATATAAAGTACACTAAAATTACTAAAGCACATATAGTGTCAACGACATGTAATGCCATGGGCATGATATTTTTAAAGATAATTGAATTGATTAAAGAATGAAAGTGTTTGAAACACTTTAAATACCCCGAAGGTATAAACATTGCTTAAATCATACTAAACGATGAAAATATAAAAATTCCTGAAGAATATAAATAACTTTAGTAGTTATAAAGAAGGTAAAGAATAAGAAGCGTAGATTACAACTTCTTTTAAGTATTGCTGTAATGAAAATCTTGATATACTTCAAGATGAGTAGATTACTTCCTGCTTCTTAGTATTGTTGTATTGAATTATTTTTTATTCACCAAAGATGTATAGTTGCAATACGCAAAACTGATTTGAAGCACAAAAATGAAAGCACATGATGTGTTTTTCATAAAAGTAGCATACAAAATGCAAATTATATTTGGAAGAAACAATCTTGGAAATTTTGATTGTATTGAAGGAAACTATTAATAAATTGTATTATTAATGAGATACATATTTATGGATCCAGAAGTATCTATAATCAATTTGAGTTATCGAAACACAAATATAAATTCAGAGGAAACTTCTAAGTCAGGGGGAGCATCCATAAGTATTTTATAATGCACTCTTTTTCATAACTAAGTTTTTTCGCACTGGTTTTTATTAGTAAGGTTTTAATGATGTATTATCTTGATCCCGAAGTATCTACTCTACAACAACATTTAAAATAAGTTATAATGTACTCTTTTTCCTTATTTAAGATTTTTCCCACCGGGTTTTTCTTACTAAGGTTTTAACGAGGTATTAGTTTGATCTAGAAGTATCAAACTTCATTTGAAGAAATGAGAAAACAAAATATGTCATTTTACTCTTTTTCCTTCACTGAGATTTTTCCCATTGGATTTTTCTTAGTAAGGTTTTAATGAGGCATTGTTTTGATCCCGAAGTATCAAACCCTTTAAAAAGAATTACCATTTTAATATGATTTTACAAGTTGCACTCTTTTCCTCGTTCAGGGTTTTTTTCCACTGGGTTTTCCTAACAGAGGTTTTTAATGAGGCAACCGACAATATCTATATCGATTGAATGGACAAGTGCAAGCAAGGTAATAATGAGGGGGAGCAATCACATACAAGTTTCAAAAGGGGACAATTTCAAGTTATCGGAGCTTTCAAGATTTTGAAGACGCATATTCAAGGGGGGTGTTATATAATATATGTAAATCATGAAGTGAATATGCTTGTATATTGTTTTGTTTAGTCCCACGTCGTGGGATAAGTTCAACCCTTAGCTCTGAAGCCTTTATATAAAGTAGGCTATGTAATGCAAATAGATTACTAATCTCTGAATGAATAAAATTGTTCTCTCTCTGATGGCTTTTGCTTTCTTTATTTCATAACAATCTTTGCATTCTTTCATAAATTCATCCTTGCGGTTTTTGACCAATCCAATTTCTGTGTACGTTTTCCAAATTTCACCTTTGCATGTCATTTTAGAAAACATTACTTAAAAAATAGGTTTGTTCATAATCATATAAGCTTGCTCAACTCTTTGTTTTCATGATTATGAAATTCATTATTTTCCTCTTTGGCTTTATCTTTGACCATTTCTATTTTTATTTCTTTAAAATTCTCTATTTCCATTGTTGAATATGCGCTTATATGATTTTTGTTTGATGATAATAAACATATATACATTCGTTTAAATGTATTTGATAATATACTACTTTATTTTTCACAAATTAAATAAATATTTGCTGAATAAAATAAATAACACGGAATTTGAATTCAAACAAATATTTTATTCAAATAAATATTTATTACAACTTTGAATAGTACAATTTCAAGCTCTCACTATAACTATACAACTTTGATACAAATTCAATTACATCACTATTTTACATATCATCACCTCACTACATATCACTCACACTCATATTTATCTTCAACTGCATCCCAGTTTGAATCCAGCATCTGAGAAATCTGCAAAAATATTTACTAACGCAGTAAAATTGAAAATAAAATATTTTTGCGATATAAAATAAAACGTGAATTTTGAAAATGATATTTGCCTCAGTTATTTGGGTTATTCGTCATCATTTAAATTTGAATTCATCATATACGAACAACTTGTGACATACACAGTGTATTACTGTTTATGCCACAAGGCCGTGCACGCCGATATATATACACTTGATTGATTTACAGGGACATGCGAGCACAGGTCAAACCCAAATGAAAAACCGAGTTCAACTCACGTGCAATAACATCGAAAATCACGACACAAGCACAAGGTCAAATCCGAGTTTTGAAATTGGATTCAACACAAGGCGACATGACATGAATGCAACGAAGACCAACATCAAAATGGACTGCAACAATCATGGCAGTTCACATGTCAAAAACAGTTGCAACATGGATACAACAAAATGCAGAAGCAAGATCGACACAGTGGTGCTGCATATAATGTACAGTGAAGCCAAAGTAGTACACAAACAACATAGCAGTATGGAAGAATGCAAACAATGTAAACAGTGAAGTCGAATACATGAACAAGTATAGCATTTGATACAGTGAGAAAGCACAAGTCAAGATGGAGCTACAATGAATGCGTCAATATGCCAACAACTAAAACATCAAGTTGAAACAGTTTCATGTAACAGATAATGCACAGGATACATGATTGGTACACAAACAATAAGCTGCGGTAAAGCATGAACATGTGTGGACAACGAAAACCAAAGCCATCAGGTCAGAAACAACATTCAAGGTAAATGAAGTACTGTATGCAACAGTAACAAAGAAACAGACATGAAGCAACAAACTACACAGCCAACATGACCCAAATGCCAAAGCTCAATGAAGACCACTAATATATGCAACATGAACATTTAAATGAATACACGAACCAGAATACACAGTGGCAACCACAAGATGCAGACAAACTCAAAGCAAGCCGAGAACAAACACCAAGTGCAACAGTATGAACAAAAGATCAAAGAAAAAGATGGTCAGAGCCGTAATATACAATGCATACATGAGTCAGTGCAGTAAACAGGTGAAAGTGCAACAGTGGCAATGCAGTGACACATGATATACATGATGAAGCAACAGAGTAACCAAAATCAACGATGCAACATTTTCATAATGCAGTGAAGCATGTTCATGGAACACAGCAACAACAGCCAGTACCAACATGGACAAAAGGCAGTGAAACTCAGATCAATGATCAAATGCAGACAAATGAAACACAGTTGCAAACAACATGACAGGAAACAGATAAAATTGAACTTGTGAAGTAGTGCAACTGTGCAAGTGCAAATCACCAACTGCAAAGACCTCAAGTAACATGGTGAAGCAGTACAAAAGAGTAATGCAATGCTCAAAAGACATAGTACACAAGCCTGCAACTTCAATCCAAACCAATCACAATACAACTGATATGCGAACAGTCTCGAACAATATATGAACGTCACATAGGACAGTGAACAATGAAGTACATGCAGCATGGTCTGCAGGCAAACAAGTATCATGATACAACAAAGCAATGCCACCAGAATTTCATATCAAGCAAGTACGGCATCAGGATGAGAAGAACCAACAGATCAATCATGATCGAAACTAATATCATGAATTAAATGCTAGAAATTCACAATCGTGGTGGTTAAGAAACTGAATTGAGCAAGAATAATTCAAAGCCGTGATTATCAAGTAGCCAAGCCATCAGTTATACGAATTTGAATAAGTCAAAAATGAATCACAGCATTCGATCAAAATCGTAGAGCCAAGAAGAATTCAAGCATAATTATCAGACGAAGTCAAATAAATATATACGACGAAATTATAGGAACTGGAATCCTATAAATTACCACAATCATCATCGGCATATCATCGAGTTCAAGTACGAAAGATTAGAAGAAGCAAAAAGCACAAATTACATACCGAAGCAATCGAACTCGATCAAGGAGGAGAAGCCGCAAACAATTGAAGCAAATCAGAGAAACAGTGATTGCAATCAACCAACAAAGGCAGCGACTTCAATTTGAAACCCTAATTTAAGAGCACGGCATCAAAGGGACGAAGCCCTAAATCTGCAAGAGGAGCGACCATTTTTTTTCACGAACGAAAAAATAAAAGAGACGGGCTGAATTACTAAAGAGGGCCGGGCTTATTCTTCTAAAATGAATTTTATTAAGGAATTTTAAATTTATAAATTAGGGTTTTGTATTTTTAAATTTGCTTTTAATTTTCATTTTCTTTTTAAACCGTTTTAGTTTCTAGTCGTGTGACTAGGGGACAAGCTACGTGGCGTAGCTTGAGAATTCGCAACTCAGTGGCTGTGTGGCAGGGTTTTGAACGTAGAGTTAGATTAGTCAATAGCGGGTATAGAGAGTTTACGTGTGTAAGCGAGGGACTATCTAATTTCTAGTAGAAACCTTGGGGGCAGCACGTAGGCAGGGTTTTGCCCAAGCTGGGTAAATTCTGTGTTGTTCTGTTTTTTTCTGTTATTTATATTCTGCAATATCTGTGCTGCTATTCTGTGATTTGAATTGAAATTAATTAATAAGCTTCCGCGATTAATTTTTATAATTTATACCATTACCCTATTCACCCCCCCTCTAGGGTGAAATCGATCCTACAAGTGGTATCAGAGCTAGGAACAAAAGCCGTTTTTGTTTTAAAAAATTTGATTTTTTTTACAAAAACCAATTTTTTTTTAAAAAAAAATTTGAATTTTTAAAATGACTTCTTTTAATACTGCTTTTGCTGAGGGTCAATTCATAGTTAGACCACCAATGTTCAATGGTGAATATGCTTACTGGAAAAATAGAATGCAAATTTTTCTGAAAACCATTGACGCTTGGAATATTGTTGAGACAGGTTATAGAATACCAACTATAACTGTAGATAATCAGGAAATAGAGAAACCAAAAGATCAATGGACAGAACTAGAAAATAGACTACAAAATGCTAATGCTAGAGCTATGAATTCTATTATTTGTTCATTAGATCAATTTGAATTTAATCGTGTCTCACATTGTCTAACTGCACAGGAAATATGGCACACACTAGAAGTGACTCACGAAGGAACATCTCAAGTTAAAGAATCTCGCCTTGCCATGCTAAGCAGCGAATACGAGAACTTCACAATGGCGAAGGAAGAAAATGTCAAAGAGATGCATGGACGACTTTCCAATATCGTTTACAAATCAAAAGCTCTTGGAAAATCATACACAGAGTTGGAGATAGTCCGAAAAATCCTTAGAGTCCTTCCACGAAAATTTGAAGCAAAAGTGACTGCCATTCAAGAATCAAAAGATTTGAAATAAATGAAAGTCGAAGAACTCATCGGAAATCTCACCACTTATGAGCTAGAAATGAAATTCAAGGAAGAGCGTGAAGGAGGAGATAATCGAAAGAAATCAATAGCGCTCAAAGGAACAATCAAAAGTGATGATGATAACGATGATGTTGATGGAGCAGCAGAGCTGGCGCTACTAATAAAGAAGTTCAAAAAGTGGAATTACAAATATGGAAATTCAGCTCGAATTCAAAAAGCGAAAAGCAGAATAGCCAAAGCACTAGACTACTCTGAAGAACAGAAGATCATCTGTCACAAGTGCAACCAACCCGGACACATCAAGCCCAATTGTCCTCAAAATCGACACGACTTTGAAAAGAAACAAAAAAAGAAAAGTTTTGCAGCCACATGGAATACAAGTGATGAAGATAATCAAAATTCTAGCAGTGAGAGTGAGAAAGCAGATATGTGCCTTCAAGGGAATATAACTGATAGCGACGATGACGAGCCAAGCGAAGTATCAAAACTTACTCACTCTGAATTGCTTATATATTTTCATGAAATAAATGGCTGTTATGAACGACTTAGGGAAAAATACGCCAAACTTGAATCTCAAAAGGATACTTTGATAGAATGCAATAAACAACTTGATCAACTAGTTAAAACCTATTAAAGTAGGATCCCTAAGTATGATAAGTGTCCAACATTCGAAGAAGAAATTAAAAAATCGAAAATCAATATAAAATCACTTGAAAATGAAATTCTAATTTTAAAAGAGAATGAAAATACTAGGAGAGAGAATTCTATTAAAAAGTGCACACAATTGTTAAACGAAAATGAATCTCTCAAAACACAAGTCCAACAATTGTCAACGACTTTGGATAAATTTTCAAAAAGTGAAAAATCGTTGAATATGCTACTAGGAAAGCAAACTGTTAATACGGTTAGACAAGGACTTGGATATAAAAAATTGGAAATTGTTGCAAGCAATATTAATCAAGTTAATTCCATGTGCACAATTTGTAGAAAATATGGACACAATCACAATAATTGTTGGTATAGACCCAAACATGTGAAAACTATACCGATTTGGGTTCCAAAAGGCACAAATATAAAATCTCTCAAAGTTACACAAATTTGGGTGCCGAAGGGTATAAATAGTTTTGGGTCTCCACAAAATTATTCTTATAATTATTCTGCCACTAACAACCATGAACCTATAAAAACAAATAGGTCACATAAATCTTTCATCGTGTAGGTGTGGTGGTAGGCTAAGGAACAACAACAGTATTCTCTGGATTTTGGCTGTTCCAGAAACACAACGGACGACGAAGCAAAGTTCCTTAGCCTAGTATAAAGGTGACAGAATCACAATGGACAACAGCGAAAAATATCGTAAAGGTAAAACAGGTAATGGTATGTTTTAAACGATATATTAAATGTGATAATCTGCACCGTATTCTGAATTAAAATCAGCCAGTATTGAGATGATGAAAAGATGGTGATTTTGACTTTGACTTATTCAACATAGTTGGCCAATTATATTCTTATGCCAAAAACACTATAAAAATCTCTAGATTCTTTGAATTACTTCATATATATCATTTTGGATTAAAAATAGTGTTTTGTTGGATAATAATACATTTGGTTATAATTCGGCTAACTCTATATTCACGGTTTTCGATTATTTACACGGCTTCATTTCAAATTCAAAAGAATGTCATTTAAATTGTTGTTAAAATTGAGTTTGAAATTTTTTGGTGCACACTTCATGTTTTGGTCTATAAAATTCAATTGATGATAATTTTGAGTGAGAGAGAAATTCAGATGCAGATTACACTGGTAATCTAGTTGATAGAAAAATTACTAGTGAAACGTGATTTTTGAGACATTTAGTAACTGCATCGTTTTTCAAAGAAAATATCTGCATATTCTTCATTTCAAATAATTTTCAAATAGCAGGAAATTTTCTTTTAAAACCCCCTGGAGAAAATCATGTTTGACCATAATTTCAGATTAGTCATTTTTTGAAAAATTAATTTCATAATTATTTTTGAATTTGATTTTAAATGACCATTTTGACTAATCTGACTCCCTAATGTTTATCAAAAAGAAAAATAGTGATTGAAAAAGTGATGAGTGTTAATATTGATCAAATATTATGACTCGAGACGGTATAATTAATAAATTTCTTTAGAAATTTAAACAAGAGTTATAAAACTTTGTGTTGGTAAAAATTCCATGACCATCTTTATATCTATCATATTTCTAACGACCATCACTCATCAAAATTCTATATAGTTTGTCAATATGTGGTACTTTAAACAGGAATCGTTCGTTTTTCATTTTTCACATTTTTTTAAAAAAAAAGTAATAATAATAAAAAAAAACCAATGTATTCACTCTCATTTAAAAGTCCTCACGGTTATGCATGGGTGAATTACTTGGAATTTGTTATGTGCTTCCATGCTCATTTAAAAGTCCTCACGGTTATGCATGTATGGAACGCATATCAAAAGTTGATTTTTTTTAATAAACAAGTTGATTCTAATCCCATTTAAAAGTCCTCATGGTTATGCGTGGTTAGAAGATGCTTGAATTCATTTTTTTTAAAAATAAAATTGGAATACTACTAATCTCATTCAAAAGTCCTAACGGTTATGCATGGTTAGTAGATATTCAAATTTCTGATATAAATATACCACAAATAGACACAACTGTATGGTTTTATATGATGATATCATTCCTATCATTCTAAAAGTGGAATATGCGCCTAACAAAATATTTATGATTTTTGTTTGATTTTTTATTGAAATTTAATATTTATATTCAATTGAGTTTTAATGTTGGATTGATATCAATTACTTTATCTCTATTTTCCCTAACACTATTATTCTTTTGCTGATAACAAAAGGGGGAGAGAAAAGTTAAGATTTTAGCAAATAAAATTCATATATTTGCATATGCATATAGATTCATTTGCATATTTTTATTATCAATGCATATATGTAGGGGGAGTATTGTATAGATAGGAAGCATTCAAATAGGGGGAGCAAATTGAACAATCAAATACATTTAATACATTCAAAATCTTAAATATATGTTTGTTATCATCAAAGGGGGAGATTGTTGAATATGCGCTTATATGATTTTTGTTTAATGATAATAAACATATATACATTCGTTTAAATGTATTTGATAATATACTATTTTATTTTTCACAAATTAAATAAATATTTGCTGAATAAAATAAATAACACGGAATTTGAATTCAAACAAATATTTTATTCAAATAAATATTTATTACAACTTTGAATGGTACAATTTCAAGCTCTCACTATAACTATACAACTTTGATACAAATTCAATTACATCACTATTTTACATATCATCACCTCACTACATATCACTCACACTCATATTTATCTTCAACTGCATCCCAGTTTGAATCCAGCATCTGAGAAATCTGCAAAAATATTTACTAACGCAGTAAAATCGAAAATAAAATATTTTTGCGATATAAAATAAAACGTGAATTTTGAAAATGATATTTGCCTCAGTTATTTGGGTTGTTCGTCATCATTTAAATTTGAATTCATCATACACGAACAACTTGTGACATACACAGTGTATTACTGTTTATGCCACAAGGCCGTGCACGCCGATATATATACACTTGATTGATTTACAGGGACATGCCAGCACAGGTCAAACCCAAATGAAAAACCGAGTTCAACTCACGTGCAATAACATCGAAAATCACGACACAAGCACAAGGTCAAATCCAAGTTTTGAAATTGGATTCAACACAAGGCGACATGACATGAATGCAACGAAGACCAACATCAAAATGGACTGCAACAATCATGGCAGTTCACATGTCAAAAACAGTTGCAACATGGATACAACAAAATGCAGAAGCAAGATCGACACAGTGGTGCTGCATATAATGTACAGTGAAGCCAAAGTAGTACACAAACAACATAGCAGTATGGAAGAATGCAAACAATGTAAACAGTGAAGTCGAATACATGAACAAGTATAGCATTTGATACAGTGAGAAAGCACAAGTCAAGATGGAGCTACAATGAATGCGTCAATATGCCAACAACTAAAACATCAAGTAGAAACAGTTTCATGTAACAGATAATGCACAGGATACATGATTGGTACACAAACAATAAGCTGCGGTAAAGCATGAACATGTGTGGACAACGAAAACCAAAGCCATCAGGTCAGAAACAACATTCAAGGTAAATGAAGTACTGTATGCAACAGCAACAAAGAAACAGACATGAAGCAACAAACTACACAGCCAACATGACCCAAAGGCCAAAGCTCAATGAAGACCACTAATATATGCAACATGAACATTTAAATGAATACACGAACCAGAATACACAGTGGCAACCACAAGATGCAGACAAACTCAAAGCAAGCCGAGAACAAACACCAAGTGCAACAGTATGAACAAAAGATCAAAGAAAAAGATGGTCAGAGCCGTAATATACAATGCATACATGAGTCAGTGCAGTAAACAGGTGAAAGTGCAACAGTGGCAATGCAGTGACACATGATATACATGATGAAGCAACAGAGTAACCAAAATCAACAATGCAACATTTTCATAATGCAGTGAAGCATGTTCATGGAACACAGCAACAACAGCCAGTACCAACATGGACAGAAGGCAGTGAAACTCAGAGCAATGATCAAATGCAGACAAATGAAACACAGTTGCAAACAACATGACAGGAAACAGATAAAATTGAACTTGTGAAGTAGTGCAAGTGTGCAAGTGCAAATCACCAACTGCAAGACCTCAAGTAACATGGTGAAGCAGTACAAAAGAGTAATGCAATGCTCAAAAGACATAGTACACAAGTCTGCAACTTCAATCCAAACCAATCACAATACAACTGATATGCGAACGGTCTCGAACAATATATGAACGTCACATAGGACAGTGAACAATGAAGTACATGCAACATGGTCTGCAGGCAAACAAGTATCATGATACAACAAAGCAATGCCACCAGAATTTCATATCAAGCAAGTACGGCATCAGGATGAGAAGAACCGACAGATCAATCATGATCGAAACTAATATCATGAATTAAATGCTAAAAATTCACAATCGTGGTGGTCAAGAAACTGAATTGAGCAAGAATAATTCAAACCCGTGATTATCAAGTAGCCAAGCCATCAGTTATACGAATTTGAATAAGTCAAAAATGAATCACAGCATTCGATCAAAATCGTAGAGCCAAGAAGAATTCAAGCATAATTATCAGACGAAGTCAAATAAATATATACGACGAAATTATAGGAACTGGAATCCTATAAATTACCACAAATCATCATCGGCATATCATCGAGTTCAAGTACGAAAGATTAGAAGAAGAAAAAAGAACAAATTACATACCGAAGCAATCGAACTCGATCAAGGAGGAGAAGCCGCAAACAATTAAAGCAAATCAGAGAAACAGTGATTGCAATCAACCAACAAAGGCAGCGACTTCAATTTGAAACCCTAATTTAAGAGCACGGCATCAAAGGGACGAAGCCCTAAATCTGCAAGAGGAGCGGCCATTTTTTTTCACGAACGAAAAAATAAAAGAGACGGGCTGAATTACTAAAGAGGGCCGGGCTTATTCTTCTAAAAAGAATTTTATTAAGGAATTTTAAATTTATAAATTAGGGTTTTGTATTTTTAGATTTGCTTTTAATTTGCATTTTCTTTTTAAACCGTTTTAATTTCTAGTCGTGTGACTAGGGGACAAGCTACGTGGCGTAGCTTGAGAATTCGCAACTCAGTGGCTGAGTTGTGGCAGAGTTTTGAGCGTAGAGTTAGATTAGTCAATAGCGGGTATAGCGAGTTTACGTGTGTAAGCGAGGGACTATCTAATTTCTAGTAGAAACCTTGGGGGCAACACGTAGGCAGGGTTTTGCCGAAGCTGGGTAAATTCTGTGTTGTTCTGTTTTTTCTGTTATTTATATTCTGCAATATCTGTGCTGCTATTCTGTGATCTGAATTGATATTAATTAATAAGCTTCCGCGATTAATTTTTATAATTTATACCATCACCCTATTCACCCCCCCTCTAGGGTGAAATCGATCCTACATCCATTTCTTTAAATTTTTGCTCGTACATTAAATTTCCTCTAAGCTTTTAAATTTCATCTCTTTGATTCACATCTTCTTCATTGTCTTTCACTTTACTTTTATACTTTTCATCATCGGCGTCATCTTCACTTACTTTATTTTCTTCATCTTCTTCATTTTCGTCCTCTACACGTTTCCTTGTTGTTTTCAATTTATCCTTCTCTAACTACTCAAATTTCATTAATTTTTCATTATCTTTCTCCTCCTTCCTATCTTCCATTTTCTCTTTCTCATGAATCGGATTCTCTTCTCCTGTTATTTGTAGTGTCATTCTTTCCATATACTTCTTCCAACAAATTCCACGACTTTTTTGCGGAATCTTATTCAAATATATATGTAATCATACGCTACTTCATCGACGTTCTCACTCATCACAACACGAGCACGATGGTCATTCCATCGTAATTTCGCAAATGCTTTATTGTCAATTTGCGACATGCTCTTCAAATCATTTGGCCATTCATGACCATTTTCAACAATCTCGCTTGATTATTTAGAGATTAATCCCTCTTTATTTTCCTTATAAGTCAGCAGTAAAGTATCGTCTTTTCGACTTTTTTTCCAACATAATTAGCCTTCTCTTCAACGTTACTATTGGTAAAAGCTCTACATTCAGAAGCATAATGTCCAAAATTTTCACAATTGTAACATTTAACACGTGACTTATCATGCTTTATTTTGAATTTTCTCTAAGGTGATCTCTTTTTGATCTTTCTTCTCTTTGATTGTTGCTGTCATTATTGTTGTCGTTATTGGGTCTCCAACTTCATACGTGTCTATATCCATAACTTCGTCCTCGGTTTTGACCACAATCTCGTCTTTGCTGGCTTCGATTGCTTTCTTTCTTTTTTGAATCAATTTGTGTCTTGAATGCTTATTACACAATCTATTCCTTCTTCATTTTCTTTTCTTTATAAGCTTGCAATGAACCGAGAAGTTCCTCTATTGTCATGACCTCCAAGTGTTTTGTCTCTTCGACGATTGCAACAATATGTTCAAACTTTGGATCTAATAATTTAAGAATCTTCTCTATAATTCTTACATCATTTAACTTCTCACTGTTTATTTTTAGGTTATTAGCAACCATTAAAACTCTTGAGAAGTAATCAGAAACAAGTTTGCATTTTTTTCATATGCAAAGTTTCAAATGCTCCTCTTAAAGTTTAAAGACGTATCTTTTTGACTTGATTCGCTCCTTTGTAAGATGTTCGAAGTTTTTATCATGCTTCTTTGGTTCACTTTGATCCTGAAACTTTCTTAAAAGTATCGTCATCCAATGCTTAGTAGATCAGACAGAGTCCTTATCTCTCATCCTTGAGTCTCTCAGATTATTCATTTGATTTTGAGTTAGACTATCTTCATTTTCTTGTTTGGTGTAGTTTTTTTCGACTATCTCACATACGTCATATGCTCCAAGAAGAGTCATCGTCCTTAAACTCCAATTGTCATAATTGCTCTTAGTGAGCATTGTGACTTGTAAGAGAACGTCGCTATTTGTCATCTTCTAAGAGGATCTTCAAGCTCCGATATCACTTTGTTGAAAGTTTTCTTCAATAGTAAATAAACTTGATTGTAGAAGAAAGTAGATAAGAGGTTGGAGAAGAAAAAAAAGGGATTTTTTTAATAAGCAAATCTTTATTATTAAACTTATTTCAATAGTTCTTAAGTTTTTTTCTTACTACGTTTCTTTTCTCTTGCTACTTTCTTACATCTAAAATAAGTGAATCCACCTCTGTTTATACGAGTTCACATCACAAATAAATGGTGGAGATTATCTCCATATAACGGTTCTCCATAAATATTTTTTAAATAGTCTGTCTTATCGTTTAAAATATATTAGTCCATGAATATCTTTTAAATATTCTCTCATACAACTTCAAATACATTATTCTATATATACTATATTTTAAATATTTTCTATATGGAAAAATCTATATTAACAAAATTAAGTTTATTTCCACAAAATATTGTTCATTCCAAATCTGTGGAGTTGGATTGAACGTGTATTATTAGATGCCACAAAGTAAAGTGAATATGTGCTAGCGTCTAATAATAGGAAATCTCTTATTTTCTCGTATCAAGGATGATGATATTACACCCACCAAAGCATAATATTTACTTTAGAAAATAAAAAACGAACTGACCTATAAACTTAAATCAATTTCCTTAAAGAGTAGAAATAAAATTTCCCTTCGTTACACTATCGCGAAAAAGTTAAGTAACAAGAATAAATTCTTGAACTCTGTTGCAAAGAATATAGTCAGATATATACATATGCTCTTAAATACATTTATCTGATAAGCGTAAGTTGTCGTTCTCCAATAATAAACACAGTTTTTAAATTTTTGCACCAATATTTTTAAACAAGCACGAATCTCATACGACTTTCATCCATGATCTGCAAATCAAAAATCTTTTGTTTCCCTTTTTCATCCTACTTATAAATAAATAATGTAGTTTCCACGCAACCGCTTAGTCCAAGCTGTCGGAGCATGTGCTATGTGTCCTTTCTACGTGGTACTACTGCTCAAAAAAGATTTCATGTCCAATATCGAAGGATACATAACAACTCACACTAGTGCTACTCTATAGAGAAGGTATATATATTCCTTCAAATTTTGACGTCTGGCATTTTGCTTCTTCATAGTCAACCGTTTCTTCCGTTGCAAAAGGAGTAAGACTGAAAACAGGGCTATTCTAGCCGAGTTGTTTTAAAAAAAGAAAAGGAAAAAGTAACCAACTATTTTGTTTGCCCAGTATATAGCTACGAAAACGATTGAAATATAAATAAATATAGCTTAATGTTATAAGTACCCAACGCGAAACTCGCTAACTAATTTAAGCACGAATATACAAGTAAATTCCACGGATACAAGAACATACTGAATAAAATTTGAAACAACAAAAATGCATCTAATAATATAGATACTAATTTGGTTCATTCAAAAACTTTTACGCTTCTTCTTACATGTTTATTTTCATTCTCAGCCAACAATCATGAATTTCATCAATTCTTGTCTTAATAAGCCTTGAAATATCAAAATTTGATACAGAAGGCCCTAAACATTGAGATGTGCACAAAAGGTTAAACTTTAACGGATGTAAATATAAATTTTAATTCTTAAATTTTGTCTTTTGGGACACAAGTGGAAATTTTAGACATTCTGTATCGAAGTTTGATATAACATGTAAATTTCAAAAAGACACCATGAAAATACCTATAAACTAACGATGAAATTCGCTGATAGATGATGGTATTTTTTGAAAGAGGGGGCTATGCGGTAGTTGATAGGATCGTGTAATATGGAATAGCTCTATGCTTAATGTATATATGGTAAGTAAAAATCGCACCAAGATTTTATACTGGTTCAGACCTCTCGTCCTACGTCCAGTCCCTAAGCTCCTCTTAGGAATTTCACTAACTAACACCCTCACTTCACCCGGAGGAATAGGTTTACAACTTACCCGAACAACCGAACGGGATTTCTTGCCTCAACTACCGAAGAGGACTTCAACCCAATTACTAAAATACAATATTCGACTTGTTGTGTTCTTGTCAACACTAATGAGTCTAATGTAGTACAATATTCCTATAATCTTATCCTCGAGAATATGCAATGTGTTTGTGAAGATTTAGGAAATGTGAATTGCTATGAATCAAAAGAATGTTATAAACAAAAACAGTGATTCAAGCAATAGATTGGTGATTGCTTTGAGAATGTTTAGAAAATATGATCAAGAAATAGATAGATTAGAGTAAGAGAATTCGATTAATTGAATGATGTTTGAATCATGTATTTATAGTTGTAAAAAGGATGCATGTATTGCCAAGGGTTGTAGATAAGAGAAGCTTCCATTTCTATTGAAGAATGGTTGCAACTCTTGGGAAGAAGAAGGTGTCCTTTCATGCAAAATTCGCAGGTTCAAATTCAGTCGACTGTGCAGGAAATTCAGTCGACTGAAAATATGAAGAAAAATTTTCAGGAACAATTTCAGTCGACTGTGCAGGAAATTCAGTCGACTGAAACTGTGCATGTATGTTAGACTGCACAGATTCAGTCGACTGTGCAGGAAATTCAGTCGACTGAATTCTATTATTAAACAAAAACAGCAGTAGCTCATTTGGTTAGAGTACATGCCTTCCAAACTAGTGACCTGGGTTCAAGCCCTGCTCTGTGCATTTTTTGAAAACTTGATTTTGATTAAAATATGCATGCAAGTTTATTTGAATGTGAATGATGATTCTTGAGGAAAGATTTTAACAAAACACTTACTAGACTTTATATACATATTTGATGACTCTTGTTAAAATATATAACTATATGAACCATACTTTGAGTCATTGAGTCAGGATGATGTCGTAGTCGTAGATTCGTGAATTTTTGTCAGCAATCAAAACCTATGATCCAACATTTTTAAAATTTCAAAAGGACAACATGAAAATTCTATTGATTAAATTCTCTTTACGAGCGTTATGGCACACGCTTCGCGCGTGATGATGGATCATACTTCGTGCATGAATTATTATTTTTATAAATTGTATATGCTTAACTCGTTTGAAAAAAATAAAATTTTTGCGTTAAAATGATATGCAGTTAGTTTTAGTTTTTCTTTCTAAATTGTACCGTCTAATTTTTTGTTAGTTTGAATTTTTATTTCTATTAATTACTAAAGAATGAGTTTAATGTTATATTGAGTTAAAATTGTATTTTTGTTGTTAATTAGTAAAAAAATGACTTTGAAAAAAGTTTATTCGTAAGATCCTATTTCTAAGTGATAATAAGATAATTACGTTTTGAAATGTTAAAAAAATTAACTGTTAGATCCTATTTTGAAGCAATAGTAACATTTAATAATATTCGTAGAGGGGCATTTTTGGTAGTTTACGTTGATATAAAAAAAGTGTAACACCAAAGGTATTACAACTATTATCAAAGAAAGATTAACGGTAGAGATAAAAGTGTAAATTAGTCTTTTATTGTTTTTTGTTTTTAAGCCTATGAATTAGTTTTTATGATTGGGGTTGACTAGTTGTATTCTTTGCCATCTAATAAAAACATAACCTTCATTTTGTGTGTGATATTAACGCGGTAATAGAGCAATTTTTCTTCATAGATTTCAGATTTCAGGTTCGTTTTATGTTTCAAAATTTGAATAAATGTTTTATTTTTTGTTTAGTAATTTTGGATCTTGATGATTTTCAAATTTGTTTTAGATTATATCTGATCATGGTAAGTGAAAAAGAAATTTGCCTCAGCATATAAGTGTAACATCAGATGGGAAGAACTATACCTATTAGAGTCATGCGGTGAAAAACAACGTACGAGCTATTCACGGAACAATATGAGCATACAAGAAGTTACCCTGCTACATTGAATATTTGGGATGAACTGGCATTTACAAGATGTAGTCGGAGGCCCAAGGCAGTTTTTCCTTGAAATTCAATACAATAAATTTTACGGGGCCTTAAAGTAATGAAAGCCGAAGCAAAATTTACACCGAAGGTTAGGATTCAAACTCTGGTTGTTCATGTATCATGTCCTGCACTTAACCACTGAACCATGCAACTTATTAATGTAATGTTCATGCATCATCATCAACTGCCAAGGAAAATCAAAGCACTTCAACGAACATCACATCCCTTAGATGGGGGGCATCCAGCGAGTGACATCATGCCCATTTCGACATTTCACGCCAAAACCAAATTATCCCGCTTAAGTCAAAATTATCCTACCGAAATTAAATTATTCCAGCTTAAATAAAAAATTTCTACATAGATCCAAGTTATCAATACATAATATGCAATCAAAGGTACACGAATGAAGAACACGTGGATGGTACCATATGGCAGTAATCAAATACGAGTCATGGTGTTAGTTATCCACGTGATATCATGTCATGTATAAAAGAAAGGACTGTAGCAGAAAAAAGGATCCAACTTTTTATACTCATAAAATTAATGTTGTAAAAGTTATAAATAATATCTTCACATATTTCTATGCTTCTACTAAGAAGGAATATGACTAAGAAGGAATATGAAATATTGAAAGATTTGACCTATGTACATAAAGATTCCTTAATATCTGAACTCTTTATATCTCTTGTGTTCTGTACTTTTTAGTTATTACATTTGTGTTTTACTTTTTTGAATTAAGTTTTAACCCTCTTGGTCATATTAACAAAGAGTTAATTTGCAACTCATAATTATGTGAGCATACCACAATATAATTACTTCCCTTAAGGACATAACAATATTAACCGGCTAATTTCTAGTTGTGTATGATAAAATTAGAGGTGCGCTCTAGGAGCAATTATGTAATTTATTATATATGTCTAACTCTATAGTTAATCTTGTTTGAAACAAAAGGTGCTTTCTTTCTATTGTATACTTGATATAATATGTTACATTAACTAATTAATTAAAAATATATTTTATAGAAAGAGGAAATTAGTTTAAAGGAAAAAGTTTAATAAAATTTAATTTTAACAGACGTTAAAATTAAACTTCCATCTCAAGGACAAACGTCAAAATTTCTCGATCATTCCTGTTTTTTTAGTTTCGTTTCTTCTGTAAACAAAATTTATTCTTCATCAAACAATGGCAACCCAAACCGAAATCAATTTTCTTCCTCAAACTGATTTACAAGCGCAATCGACTTCAAAATCTAAGTCGATGAACGTAAATCAAAATATTTCAATAAATCCTGAACAAATAAACGGTGAACCTAAGATTTCAAAAAGTAGGGCTTCGAATGCTACGCGTATAGCAGTAAATAGAAGGCGAAAAACTAATTCATCCACTGCTGTCGATTCGAATGATATTCACGAAGATACAAAGAGGATAAAAAAATCTAGGGCATGTAAAACTATGAATGAAGACGACACGAAGAAACAACAGCTTAGTGATGAAATCGCCAACAGAAAAATAAAGATAAAGGTATAACAGCTGATTTATTTTTAAAATAAAAGATAATTTTACAATGATAGTTCAATTATCATTTGATTTATTATTGAATGATAGATCAATACATCATTTGATTTGTTGCATGTATAATATTGAAATATGAGATGATGGATGAACATAGCATTCAGTTTTTGACAGATGATAGACAACAATAAGATGAATAGATACAGAATGATAGACGTATATAACATTGAAAAAAATGATAGACAAACATAGCATGATAGAATGATAGTTGAATATATCACTTTATTTACTGTAGGTGTAATGATGCAATGATAGATGAAAATAGCATTTCAATATTTGAGTGACAGCAGAAAATAATTAGATGGATACTTATTCGATGATAGTTCAATATATCATTTGATTCGTATGCATTATATTGAAATATGAGATGATAGATGAACATAGCATTCAGTCTTTGACAGATGATAGACAACAATAAGATGAATATTTATAGAACGATAGAAAAATATAGCATTGAAAAAAATGATGGATAAACATATCATGATAGAATGATAGTTGAATATATCATTTTATTTACTGTATTTGTTATGATGGTATGATAAATGATAATTATTGAATAATAGTTCAATATATCATTTGATTTACTGTATTGATAGTTATTGAATGATAGTTCAATATATCATTTGATTTGTATGCATCATATTGAAATATGAGATGATAGATGAACATAGCATTCAATTTTTGATGGTTGATAGACAATAATATGATGAATAGTTATAGAATGATAGACAAATATAGCATCAAAAAAAGATAGACAAACATAGCATTCAATCTTTCGACTTTAGAAGCATACATTGAAAAAAAATAATGATAGACAAATATAGCATTTGAAAAAAGAATGATAGATGCATATAGCACTAGTAAATTATGCATTCATAGTTGAAAAAATTGATAGAAAAAAATAAGAAAGCATTTAAAAAATGAGACATGAAAATAACATTATAGTTTGTTAAATACCGAATTATTCATTCAAAGTTTTTTGTACAGGGATCAAAAGGTAAAACATTGAAGAAAGCAAAAACAACAGAAGGAAAAAAAAACTCAAAGAATGTATCTCAGAAAAAAATTCAGTATAGATGTAGCTTACTTCGAATGATAAAAATTTTCAGGAAAATTAAGGAAAAAAGAGGTTATCTTGTAGATCAATTGAATTATTTAAAAAAAAACACCATTTGAAAAATTTATGCTAGTGTTTTTCAAAGAAATTTTATCCATAGCTGCTTTTACAAAATCATCAACAACCTTACATGATATCATAGAAACATTTTCTATCAATGACGAAGCTTTTAAAGTGGAGAATATTTTTTAAAAAATCAAACCTGAAGATGTTTCAATTCTCTTTAGCTTACCTTTGTCTGAAATAAATATTTTTCCATTACCTAAAATGAGTTTACAAATCCTTCCAGACAATTGTAAAGATTTTTTACTGAGAAATTTTGGAACAGCAGAGCACATCACAAAGGATCTCACAATTTCAAAGATAAATAATGTGCTGGAAACATGACAATTTCAACATAAAATGATTTTTCAAAACTGCTTATTATTCTTGCAATGATAACCTTCTTCTTTCCTGATAACTAAAGATATTTACCATGGGGATATATTCCCTATATCCTTGATCAAAACAAAATGAACTCGGTATCTTGGCCAGTTTCAATTCATCATTCATTAATTAGAGCTTTGACGGCTTTCAAAACAATGCCAAGAAACATGTCGGGTTGTTCTATGCTCCCAATTGTAAGTACAATATTCTAACTTTATGTTAACGCATCTATCTCTATAAATTAAACTATACACATTATATGTTTTAACAAGTATTATTTATTTGTAGTTTTTCCTATGTAAGCATGTGAATTTGATATCTCCATTAGCAGCATACTGTTCTACCTTACCTAGATTTGGGAGGTGGAATATCAGAAACTTAAAAAAGGTCATCTCAAGAGAAGCAATGATGAACATGGACAATAGAAAGATATTATTTATTACACTAGTCTAAGAAATATATAATGATAGATAAATATATCATAACATAGTGTATATCAACAGTTTTCATTTTGTTATTATACAATCATAATTTAAATGATAGTTACATATATCAGTTCTGCACAAATACAATTTTCTATAGGTGCTACTAAAGAATGTTAGTCAGATATAGCATCATATGGAAAATGACAATTATATATAAAATTAGTTCATCCATTGTATGTTACCTCATTCATTACTATTTATGTTACTACATAGATTTTTGTTGAAATAAGAAACCTGATTAAAGATGAAAAAGGACTTCTTCAATAAACAAGCCAACAAAAATTTGTCCAGCTGGATACCAATGAGAATATTGGGATGCACAAAATAGAAAATTTGGAAGAGACGTCAAAAAAGCAAGTTGACTTAATGCAGCAGTACATTGAAGATTTGGAAAATAAATCGAAGAAAAGCGAAAAAGAATTAGAAAAGGTAAAACAGAAAAGAATACAAGCAGAAGGCACTATCATACAGTTGAGAAATGAAATCAAGATGTTGAGATCAAAAGCAAGAGTAGAAATAGAACCACCATCATTTGATCTCAATATAACTTAGGAAATTAAAAAGATGCAGCAAGAGAAAGAACAACATGATCAAAAGAAACCTTCAGAGGCAACAGAAAAATCACCAGCAGCATCAAAAAACACAGAAGAAACCAAGCTCTTTAGTTTGAGGGTTAAAAAGCGCCAATGAAGGAATAAAATTGATTCTGATTGCCAGTATGAAATTGTTCACAGAAAAACAAAGAAAAATGTAGCGGCCCTGACTCGACCTTCGAAAATCGACATCGAATACGACACTCGTATTCAAATGCCACAGATCCAAACGTCGAATCTGATTCGCCGGAGCTTATAACACATTAAGTACAACACAGCGGAAGAAATGAATAATATATATATCATATACAACATTGATACAATATCCAGATACAATGATGATACAATGAACATCAATATACATCAGAGATATGATACACGACAATAGCAGCGGAAAGAAAATATAACACCAGCAGTGGAACAATATCTCCAATATGGTCTTCAAGAGAGGAAGAGAATAGAATCCAGAACTGTAACTCCATCTCCAAAGCACCAATCTAGAAGTAGCTCGAACTCCCAATCAAGATGAAATGAAGCAATTCGACCCAAATGCGATTGCCAAATCCTAAGGCTGAAAGCTATCGAATCTACACCTACTATTCGATTATTTGAAAAACCTAACTCTAGACTGCCCCTGTGGAAAATCGTGGGCACCCAAAGTTTAGGAAGAGAACAATAAACTCCAGGTCAGTCATGCGACTGGTGTGAGCAAACAAAAATAGTTTATCGTTAAAACGAACAACCAAGGATTTTAAAACTTAAATCCGCAATGCTTTTTAGAAAATGAAACCACCATAAGGCCTCCCGCCACACACACAATGCAAACGAAGAATTGGAGGAGATTTCTCCTTATGATAGTCAAATATGCTTGATACGAGAAAATTTCTTTGATATTATTACTAGTGCATAGTGTAGAAAAACCATTTCGAAAGTATAATATTAATCCTAGCCAGCATACAACCAGTATTGTATGCCTACTATGGCTACCATGTTCAATAGCAGGTTACCACCACATTCCATGGCAGACTAAAACCGTACAGGGCGCATATTGTTTTGTTTGGATTTCCAACAAATGGTCAGGCTAAGGAACTTCCCACTGTCCATGGGTACGCCTCTGGCGGGACGTCCCGAGAGCTTAACCAGCTCTCTGCCAACACAAGGCCGGGTTACCTCTGTAACTAGGTAACTACTACACGAGCATGCCATCCCTCGTTCCTTTGGGACCTTTATTCGAGGCGCCTCTCAACCACAAAGCAATCACAAAGCAATAGATCTGCAGTGTCCATATGAGTAAAGTATCCGGGCTCCATACCATGATACGACCCTTTTCCAGAAGGGAATGACACACCCTAAAAGGAGCGACCCTCATAACCTTGCCGCATCTTTCCTATTTCGACCATTTCCGAGGTGTGAGGTCCTGATGTAGTCTCGTCCACAAAGCTACGCTTTATATAAAAGTCATGCTTTGATCAACAAATGATACACAACAGCACTCAGCATGCCACCCTACAAAATTGGGAGTATATCACTGATAACTATCAACTACATAATCTCCGAGCTCGTACGTCTCAGAGAAGGGTGTTAAGCTAAGAGAATAAATTCTCCGCCACCAAGCAGAAATGTATTTGATAGAGATTAGTTTAATATCTCAATGTTTAATGTCAGACATACAACCATACAAGTCTGTTCTGGGTTTGAACAGAACCGAAGACTCTTCAGAAGAAGCCCTTGCAATCCGGGTATCCACAATTCCGATCGGACTCCCCATCACATATGAAGGACTCTATACTGGAGCAACTCGGTGCAGAGTTAATCGATAGGTTATCCTATCGTTCTCGAAGACATCCGGACTTCAACACCGGTCTTCAAATGCAATCCATAACGTCGTATCATTACTCGGAATGGGTTATATGACACAAGGTCCTCTTCCGGCTAAACCGAATAATGAGCGCAATATTTAAAAATATATGGATATGAGATTTTAGTTAAGTCACAACTTAAAAAAAAACCCAAAATCTTTTCTCCAAGTGGTTTAAACAAATTAGCATTTCAAATCTTTAAAAAAAAAGATTTATTTCACAAATTTCACCCAGTTTCACAAAGATTCATTCATAGATTTTAAAACAATTTCCATTTTGATTGGGTTAACTCATTAAATCTTTAAACAAGAATTTATCTTATAGCTTTCAAACCCATTTCCAAAGATTTATTCATAACTTGGAAAACCGTTAAATTTCAAATTTGAAATCCCTTTAATACAAATTGGAAATTCATTTCTTATATGAAAGCTTTTATTATTTGAAAACAAATAGTTCTCGTTTCAGTAAAATCCAATTATATTTGCACGAGTTAAAGCTCTTGAATTTAATTTCGGATTCCCAAATCGATACCATTAAAATGGTTTAACCCATATATAACTTGTATAACAAATTTATCCCTAGTTTCCAAACATAGAATTCAATTTCAAATTTTGAATTTAAATCTAAATCAAATTATAAGGCTTAATCAAGTTATTCAAAATAAATTTTATCTTTGAAATTCCTTTTCAGAAACTTTTCTATTTTAAACCCAATCCATTTCAAAAATCATTTGGATTCAAAAATTCAATTTTAAAATTATTTGAAAAATCTGTAACCTAACCCATTTCCACGTGCAATCCATATTTGTGTGTGTATAAGTGTGGTCTAGGGGTTTTACACAATAAAGGTGCAATATCATCAATCACACTACAAGAAAAGTCTGTTTTCTCAGCATAACCCTACAGCGTTTTTGCTTTGCCCGTCGTTAGTAACAAAAATCAAGCGGCAAATTATGAAACTGTGAGCGCTGTGAGCAATTCAAGGCGCTAAATTTCTTTCCTTCCCTCTGTTTCTATTTCCTTCTGCATACCCTAAACAAAAGAAATTTCCCCAAATTTTAAATCTCGATCCACGTTCAATTACAAATTTTCCTCCTCCAAAATATATTTTCGTCGCCCAATAGCCTTCATCGCCGTTTGCAGTCGTCTCGGTTCAGTTGCCTCCGTTGCCCTCATCTCATTCATAGTCGTCTTAGTGGAAAAATTAACAGCCAATGGAAGCAAATCGGTAGCCAGTGGAAGAATCTCCATTGTAGTCATCGTTAATCGTAGTTCTCGCCGTAGTTGATAGGTTCGTTAGTGGAAGAAAATCGGTAGCCGATTGTTTCAACGTAAGTTCTGCATGTACTTTTTTTTAATTAGCACATTGTTTATCTACTTTTTTATATCTATATTAAATTGCTATAGCATTAATTTTTTATGATAAATGGTTAGGCATAGTTTCTTGCAAAATTGAACTAGTTTTAACTGAGAAAACTAGCATAATTAAAATAAAACTATTCAAGTAAAGTTTACCTAGTAATCTTGAATTATTTTATTTATATTTTCAAACTTAGAATATATTCAGTTTAAGTAGTTTAGTAAAAAAATAGAGCTATTCAAGTAAAGTTGATTCTTTTGATAATAATTAGGAAAAGTTAAGAAATTCGATAAGTGTATTCACTATTGTCCCATAACTGAGCCTACAATAGTCATCTGTGAGGCTGAGGGTTTGCTGACGGTGATTGCGATTTTTGGATTGGTGGCGGTGGTGATTGCTGCTGGAGATGGAGACGTATTTGGTTGTATTTGTGTTGCTATGAGGTTCGGATCAGAGGGAAGGAAGTGGTTCAGGTTGTGTTGCTGATTGAGGGCGAGGTTGGTTGGTTGGTTGGGTTTTGGACGAGGCGTTCGGTTGCGGGTCAGTGAAGATTGGTCGAGTTTCGTGATGCATTGTTTTAGTCATTTCAAGCTGTGTATGAAGTGTTTTTTTAGTGGCTTGTTGATGTGGCTGAACTTGCAGTGCTTGGAGGTTGTTGTGATGGTGCGTGAGGGTGATTAGAGAGGTGTTTATGCTAAAGCAGGCTTCTTGTTGGTGAGGAGGGATGCTGGCGTTAAAGTCAGTGGGTGGTGATTGATGAAACTTGTAGTTTTTCTGTAGTTAGAAGTGTTTTGCTCGGAGCTTCAGGTTTTAGTATTTGACTTAGGTTGTGTTTCGGTTTGCGTTAGCAGAGGAGAGATGGTCATGGTGGCAGGTTGGTGAGCAGGGAATGCTGGTTTTGTTTGTGAGGAAGATGGTTTTGTTTGTGAGAAATTGGTTGTGGTTTGAGGTTGATCATGCAAGTTAATTATTGCAGTGATTTGGGAGGGTGGCAGTGAATAACGGTGAATGAGTAGGTTTGCAAATTGGGGTGGAGGTGATGTTGATGGAGTCTGTGTTTCAGGCAGTGGGTGGACTTGCGGTTCTTGTTGTAGTTCTTGAGTGGAAGAGGAAGTGTGAATATTGATGATCTTGCTATTTTTATATTGCTATTTTTGGTTAACTAGTTCGTAATATGTATTGTCACAAATGGTTTGAGGGTTTCCGTATTTTTCAGTGTGCAAAGTTACAAACATAATTAACGAATATTTTGAGTGTGAATCAATTTTAGAATGAAGGAGAAAATAGAAATTTTATCATTGTTAATAGATTAGAAACATATTGATCCATTTTAAAGAATTATTATTATTTTAAAGAATTATTATCGTTAATGTGTAGTGTAGATTTGGTAGTTTTCCAAAAAAAAAGAAAACAAAAAATCATTGTTGAGTACACATCTTTATTAAATTAATGCTACCACAATAGTTCGATGATTTTGGACCAAGGAGGTATTTTTTTATTGCACATAAATATCCCTTTAAAGAATTGATTGACATAGTTTTGAAAAAGAAATAAGAAATCATTGCATTGCATGATTTGGATGATGTTGCATTGCCACTTCTTGCTGCATATGATTCATTGGAAAAAATTGAGTTATCGAAGACCAAAATAAAAGACTGTAGTTTAGTATCCTTTACATGTGTTTTTGTCCCTACTTTTAAGCATACCCAGTGGTTACAGTACTGTAATTTCTCTAACTATGTAAGTAGAATTTGAAGTGTATGAAATTTGTAAAATATTTGAAGTAAAATATTTGTTTCTTTGGGTTTTTATGCACTCGACTTGCCACGTGAACATCATTCGCCGATGAATAACTTGCCAGACAAACAACGAAGCATTGGATCATGGAACTTAAGTTACACACTTACCTGCATTTGGATTATTTCCCTGCACCACATGTTAGCCTTTTTTTGTTTGATGTTTTTAATAGAAGGTGCAACCGTTAAATATTGTTGAAAATCAGACATTGAAGTGTGTCATCTCCCCATGATGTATAAATTGCAATATTTGTTGAAGAACCATTTCATGTCATGTGCTTAACGTCTTATTTACTTTATGTGCTCTGAAGTTCGAATTCTTTTATTGATAATTTCATATTGTCAGGCATGTGATTGAGGAGTCCTCAATGAATAATGTGCTCCTCTGGTTATGATCAAGTATACTATATGCCATGAAGTTTGAATGTGATTGATAATTTCAGATTGTCAGGCATGTGATTGAGGAGTCCTCAATGAATAATTTTAGATTGTCAGTCTGAATTCTTTTTCTTTTTGTTAAGGAAATTTCACTTTCATTTTTAATAACTTGTTCGGTTTGATTGTAAAATTGTGTTTAATTTAGATTTTTTTTATTGGACAAAACATAAAACTGCTACCTCAAATTCCAAGTAAGAAATCATCTTCATATTCGTAGTATAATATCGAAGTAAGAAATTATCTTCATACTCATAGTATAATATCCATCATTTTATCATGCATTCAGCTTGCTAACCCTGCTACTTGTAAAGTATAAAATAATATAGCAACAAAAATTGAATAATGTATTTATGCTGTGGAAGTTTTTGTTCAGACATATCTTTTTTGTATAAGCATCTCCTGATATACATGTCATATCATCATAGCACTGACTACTAATCAAGCTCTATTTCTTTTTCATTTCGTTATAGAGCATCACACAAAACTTGTCTTTGGGAACCAATTACTTTTTGCTTGGTCATCAGAGAATCCGGTTTAGGATTTGCTGGTTGGTACAACACAGAGAAGATGGTACTGTTTTCTCGTTTATGTTGTTTATACCAGAATCATGTGCTGTATGAATTGCCATTTGAACGTAGCGAGACTTGAAGTTGTGCTTGCTGTACTACCATATTACTGAACATATCTTCTGATATATTGTAAATGTTTTATAGTATTTCATTAATTCGAGGATACTACATGACTGCACTAGAACCATAGGTCTACAAAGTTGAGATATTTGCAAGAAATTCGACTATCGAGTTGCTAAAATATGCGTTTTATGCTTACCATATGTGAAACTTTATTAGACTTGTAATATTTATCCTTCTCTGCTTACTAATTTTTGGAATAAAAATATGAACAGAGTATTTCCTTCTTATGCAAAGATCGTTCTGTGCAGGCAAACACAGATTATGTACACTTAGGTTTCTTCATCTTCATTGCTAATGCGCTCTATGTACTTAGACTTGAATGCCCTGATTTTGACCAATTATACCTAAATTCTATATAGGAACCTATACATTTGTATAGTGTTCTTTTTTGTCTTCTATTATTTTTTGTTCTACCCTGTAACCATAATGTTTTGTTGTCCTGCATCAGTTTGCTTCTTACTTGTAGATATTTATTTATTCATTCTACATGAATTTTGATTACGTGCCTGTCATTTGTAGATGAAGTTGAAAGTCTTGCAGCTACTAGACAGGTTGCCTTATCTGGTTCAAAGCCTTCAGATTCAATTCGGGTTGTTAATAGTAGATATTATCTTCGTTCTACTTGCTTTAAGTTCAATTTCCTTTCATAAGCAGAAAATTAATATTGCATTGAGTTTAAAAGTTCTTCATGCTTGATTACAGGTTGTGAATGCATTGCTTACTCAAATGGACAGGTACAAGTATAATGTTATCAGTTTAACATCTTTGACGTCAAGACTTTACCAGACCTGACATGACAAACTGTAACTGACATAAAAGGGACATGACAAACTGTAACTGACATAAAACTGACTTTACCAGACCTAACATTTTTGGGGTTGCTCCTTAAATTTCTAACAGGAGTACCTTATTGTGCAATTGCAGTTGTATTAGCATTGTTTTTGCCTTTCTTTTTTGGTGCAAATTGTTTGTCATAGTTTTAATAATCACCCGACAATTTACTGGTCTTTTAACAAAATGTTGGCAACTTTCTTTTGGCTTCAAATTTTGTCTTCTTTATATTAATTATGTATATGAAACATCATAAGTATCATCTTTCTAGAATTTATGTGCGATGTTAACTACATCAACCATGAGTTACAACATTCTTTTACGAGATAATAGTAGCAAAATTAATGTCAGGTTTTGCTTGCCTTTCTATGAGCATGGAAACTAAAGACTCATAATCTCGCTGAAGTCGCTGAAGTCAAGTTCTCTTGCTGTTTAGGCATGAAGTCACAAAAACAATTGGAGATCACCAAGGTTAGTCGCACAAAAATTCTGTTTAGTCATGTTTGTACTAACTTAACCATTTCCCTACATGCTACCCATTGTAATATACCGTCATAAAACACACTACTAAGTTGACTCAAAAGCAGCATATACGTATTTTTGTTGTGGTATATTATGAGTGCAGTAACCTATGGAAATTTAGTGAATAGGATGGGCCATGTCTACAAGAGGCAACCCTTATATGTTAGGCTGGTATACGAATAATAATATGTTCTCATTAGCTTGACTATGGGAACCCATAATACAAAAATCAGAAACATAAATCTAACGTTGAGCATGTTTTACAAATCAAATCATTGAATTTTCTTAATTATAGTGTAATATATTTTTTACTTTGGATATGAAGATAGCTAAAATATGAAGAGGGAAAAAAAATTTCTATCTTATTAAAAGAAACAAACATGATCTACAGTTAACTTTTTGTTCTTTTAGTTATTTTGTTTCAAACAACATACATATAAACTGCTGGAAATACACAGAAAAACATAAAATATAGCAATCGTTGACCTTGATCTTGTTAGTTTTTAACTAAACTCAAGAAAAGAAAGAAAATGAGGTCTAGAATACAACAAGCTAGATCTAGAATATGTAATAAAAGATCAAAGATGTATAAGACAAGTTGAAGAACTTAAGCTAAATCAAGAATAACTAAGAAACTGACCTATTCAAATTTGAGTATTCGTCGAGGCGGCCTCGGCTTGAAAAAACAATTAAGGCAATTTCAGCATCACAAAGCACAGAAAGTTCATAAGCTTTTTTCATTGATCCATTCCTCCTTTTGCAGAAAGTAACTTGGCAATTTGTTGTGTTTTCAATCCTATTAATTTCAATCTTTCCTCTCCCCATGGCAGTGATATGTTTGATGACCTGATACATTATACATTTTGGCATTCAGTCAGTTTATTATTATTATTTTAACGTATGTGATATTTCATACCATAAACATCATAGTACTAGATAGTGTTACAATATATTGTGCAATCAAAATGAACTGGGATCGCAAAATTTTGCTATTTCATAAAGGATCTTGTTTCTTACTTTTAGTTGAACACTATTTATCTTCAAAATTGATTTCTTGCATTACAAACATAAAATTGTCTGAGTAACAAATATGCTTTGGTATTTCTAGAGGAAGATGATGAGGCTCTGGTGCTGGTTGGTAGGTGATGTTGTTGTTTGAAGGAGGGGGAGGTTGCAACTGCAGTGAAGTGGGAAGGCTGTTTTGATGTACATAGCAAGTTACAAGGTAATTCATGTCATCTTTTAGCCCTTCACTTTCATATAAATTTTCTTGCTAACATAAATGTATTTATATGGCTATTTGTTTTGCATAGATATGCAGTTTCTATCACCATCCACATAGTGGTAATTTTTTATGCAGTTAAATCATTTTCGTGCATTGAAAAGGTACTGTATATGACCCAAAGAGAAATTTGTAAACGGATATTGTGCTAATTAAATATGTTGGACCAAAGGAATTGGATTATCATATTGGTAAATATCAGATTATAGGAATTTAGAAATTATAATGGTAAATTATATATTTGATAGTACATATTAAATTACTTATATTAAAAAAATCATAAAGTAATCAAAACCGGAACCGAAACTGACCTAAAACTTTCAATATTCTGAAACAGAACAAAAATTTCAGATATATCAAACTGAACGAAACTGAATCGAAAACCAAATTTCAAACTTTGTTTCAACCAAGTATTTAAAATAATTTTGGTAGCTTTCTTTTCATGGGAGGTGAATATAGTTTGTTATGTGCCAATAGTAAATGTTAATGTATGAAACTTGATTGACATGATCAATCATATAATTTAGTCTACATGATACACAATAGTTTAATAATTTGTTAGGCCTTACTGTTATGATGATGTTCTCTCCATACTTATGTTTGATATGGTCATGGTGATCTACATGTGCTAAACTTGATAGGGTTAGTTATATTGCTAATTTCATAGTTATAATCAATAAAGTAAGAACTTAACAATCTATCAAAATGTTTTAACCAGCCTTATTACTGATTGAGCTCATCACCAGCGCATTGTACATAAAAAATTAGAGCTTTTTTGTCCTATTTTTATTAACTTACAAATGGTTTATATTCATTACCATACAGGTTTAGATTGTCGAGGCTGCTCTGATTTAAACTAAAGCTGACGATGAAATCTGTGTTTCTTTTACTAAACCTGTTTGCAAGATCAACATTAAAGGCACCTGGTTTGGACCATATGTGATCAACCAGATTGAGCAGTTGCATGGGTTATCCAGCTGTTGCAAGACACCAAGCATGAAGCATAGATCTGAATGAATCTTCCACATGACAGTGCTTCCAATTTTGCCGTGTTTACTCCAAATTATTGGTTCCGGCAGAAGTAGGAGGGAAGGGAGAAGTGATATGCCGTAGGGTGTTGGAGATATGGTGGAAGTAGACAGTAGAAAGGAGTTTGATAGGGTAGTTGCAACGTTGAACAGTGGGGAAGTAGATGGAGATGGTCAGATTGTATACGTATTGAAAGTTAATGCAGTGGTCTGTTTATAGTTGCAAGCACTATGATGATGAATAGTTTGTGATTTCTGCTGGGGGTGAAGAAGTGGGAATGTTTTGGTTTGTGGTCTGTGTGAAGTCTGGTGAAGGGAGAAATGACCAGAAATGTGAAGTTTGATGGTTTTAGTGTTTGCGAGGAGCAGAGGGGTGGATTTGTTGTGGTGCTTGAATGTAATTTGTTTGTGATTGGGCTTTGTCCTTTGATGTTGATGAATATAAGGCAGCAAGCATAGTTTGATAACAAGTCAGAAAGGGGCTGACAGATTGAGATGGTGGTCTGAACTGAATGAAGGGGATGGGAACAATGTTGTTTGCAAAGTGAAGGCAGCAGGAAGGCAACAGTTGTGAATGGCCAGAGTACATACTACTTATAGGACACAGCATGTACATACTACTCTCTTATCTTCCTGATTCATGTTTTGTATGATCTATATTTACATGCCTTGCTTTCCTGCTTTTGATAGATTTGGCACTCATTTTTTTTACTACTAGATACTAATTCCCAATCTTGTTCATTCCTCACTGCAGATTCCTGTCACCAGCTACATTTTAAGAGATTCACTCAAGCTAAAGTCCAACTATGCGGATATGGTTGTTGGCATTTGGTGCGGACTTACTGTATTGATATTATATTTTTGTTTAACATATAACGTGTCTTTGTTTAGCAGAATTTGTGGCAACTTAGTTTACTTTGTTATTTTTGTTTATGGATATTATTGAAACTTGGTTTATGGATGTCTTTTGTTTATTAATATTGTCTTAACTAGTTTATGTAACTAATTAATAGTTATTAGAACATGTTATATTTACTAGTTGTTTGAATATACTCAAAATATAGTTCTGGAATATTCAAAAATAGAGTGGAATATTAAAGCTGTTATATAAATAGAAGGCAGCATTTGATTAATGCTGTCAATGAAGAAACAACAGCGTTCAATTCGTGCTGTATTTATCTTTAAATAGTCAATAACAGCGTTTAGTACATGCTGTCGAAATAGTTGATGATTCAATAACAGCGTTTATAAAAAGCTGTTGTAAACAGTTAAAGTAGAATTAAAACATCATCGACAACATGTTTAAAAATGCTGTAAAAACATTATTGACAGCTTGTAAGAAACGCTGTCAAAGTGATGTTTCAACAGCGTTTATCAAAAAGCTGTTGTAAGTTCTGTATATACGACAGCATGTCGTTATACAGCGTTTGAACTAACGCTGTTGTATCTTATTACAGCGTTTATCAAACGCTGTTAAAAGCCTTTTGTGGTGTAGTGTCAGTACAATTCAAATACAACGATATATTTGATAAGCGATATAAACTATAACGCTTATCTTTCATTCACAGATCACAGATATATATCGCAGATAATAGATTACATCAAACACAACTCAGGGGTGTCAAACAATTCAATCATCCAATAGAATCCAAACATTCATAGGTAAGGTTAATTAATTGTCTGATTAATTCAAATCAGATTAGTTACTTATGAATTACTAATCCTGGTTAATTAACATTAATTAATTCCAAATCATTTTGATTAATTGTTCTTTAATCATTTATTAATTAACCATTAATAATAAATTAATTAACCTTTAATTTTAATTCATCAATCTTTAAATAATTAACCTTTAATCATTTAATTCACCATTTAATTAATCATCTTTAATTGATTAATAAATTAATTAATCTTAAATTAATTACATTAATTACTTATCCCTTAATCAATTACCATTTATTTATTTTATCTTAATTAATTACAAACCAATTTAATTAATTACCCTTTTGTAATAAATTGATTAACCTTTTAATTATTAATTAATTATCCTTAATCAATAAATCAATTAACCTTTAATTTCTAAATTTATCAAACCATAATTATTAATTAATTACCCTTAATTACTTTCATTAATTGATTAACCTTTAACCATTTATTAATTAATAAATTAATTAACCTTAAATTTATTTCCATTAATTAGTTAATTCCATAAATTAATTATTTTTTAATTAATTAAGTAATTAACTCTTTAATCACTTTTATTAATAAATCACTAATTTTAAAAGATAAAACCTTTTATCCTAATTAATCACATTAATTAACTTTCTTTTAATTTATCTCATAAATTAATCATCTTAGGATCATTAAGTAATTACACTTAATTACTTTTATTAATAAGACCTCAAATATTTAGGATAAATCATTTATTTCAACCATTACTTAATTAGTTAATTCAATTAAATGCTTAACATTTACAAAATTTCTTGAGAACCTTTGGTTAATCATCTCTTGACTTCACCATCATTATATTTGGAAGTACTCCGAGATTCATTTAATCAACTTGAAAAATTATTACAAAACTATATCAATAAATTTTTGAACAAACCTTTAAATTTGTTTTAAAACCTTGCTAATAGATTTTATTTGAAAACAAAAACTTGATCTATATCCTTTCAACACTTATTAATACTTGAAACTAAAATTTACTTTTATTCAAAATCTGGTTCATGTTTTCTGTTGAAATTTTGAAAACCTGGACACATATTTTTCTTTTAAATTTCTAAAACCTGTTATGAAACAAAACAACCCGAGCCATAACAGAAACTACTCGAGCCAAATCATCGTTTCCCCGAGCCCGTTCTCGAGACAACACCATCCTCTCAAAACTCACCACAAACCATAACCCACTGACGCCATTTCACCGTTGTGCACGTGCATGATCAAACTGGCCCCCTCCGACCAAGCCTCCGACTACCACCAAGTCGCCAAACTCTGACTATTGCACTATGAACGCACAGATCCTCCAATCTTCTGCAAAATCGAGATCGATTTTTCGAGCAACAAACTGAAACTAACCCCAATCCCTAAATCCACCTCGTATAGCCACCATCGGCCACCAGAGTCACTGCCACCTCGTCCATAGCCTCTCCAGAGACTTACGCGACGATCCTCCTCTTACCGGACCACTCCGGTTCCCCAACGACGGTGCAGTTGCCACAAAACCCACATTCGTTCATCTTTGAATTTCTCAGTCAACAAGTCATTAAAAATTCTAGCTTTACTTCCAAAAATCATAATTTTGGTAAACAAGGCGAAGAGTATAGATAAATCAAACAATTGCAATATTTAAATTTTTGACATATCCTAAATTTCCTCTATATTTTATTTCCCATTCAAAATCATCTTCCCGTAAATCCTATAAATATGTTTTAAAACTTAAATTTTGACTTTATACACAGGTTTCATTTAGATCTTGAAGCCTAAATATGATTTGAGACAAAGTTTTTTGATTTTTTGAAACAGGTTCTTAGAACTTGTAAACTGGAAACAGGATTTGTATCCATGTATCCAGACATGCACCAGCATTTTTAACATGCAAGCATTTATCTCAATATACAGCAAGAAATCACGTCCAAACAATTCACAAATCCTAGCTTAAATGGTTAACTTTGCTCACCTGAAGTTTTGTTGACAGAGAGGAAGCAGAGAAAGATTTTTTTTGGCCTGGAGTTGCCTTTGCATTGCCCAGTTTTGTTTTTGAACTACTATTCGAAGTTTGTTTTGAATTCAAACTGAAGCTTTGCATTTCTTGAATTTTGCTTTACAGATTTTACTTTGTCTTAGGTTTTGGATTTAAAGTTCCCAGGTTTTAGCTTGCTTTCTTTAATATATTTCAGGTTGAAGTCATTGTTGCAGTTTGATCTTTGATCTGCAGGCTTGGGTTTTGCTCTTCCAAAGCTTGAAGATTGTTTTTATGATTTGAAACCTTGCTTATTTTCAGATTGAAGACACTCAGGTTTGTAGTTTGATCACTAACTTGCTTCCAGATTGCACTTGAAACAGATCTTGGTTTTTTTCTGCTATTTTTTTTGTTTTTCTGGTTTTCATTCTATTTCCCAGGTTTTGTAAGTTTGATTGTCTTTGATATTGAGATGTGTGATTCTCAATCTTTTTTACTGTTCGTCTCAGATTTGCTGAGAGGTTATATGATTTGAATATGGGGAGATGAAAAGTTTTTTGTAAATTTTAAATCTTATTATTTTATTCAACTAATCATAGTGAATGCCATTTGTTAGAAAATGATCATGAGGCCTTAATGTATGTTAATTCCTTTACTCCATCCCCTTTGTGTATTTTTGTCATTTGTAAATTTTCAAAGATAAAAGAATTTTTAAATAAATTTTATATCATATTTACTTTATAAATAAACATACCCCATATTGTTTTATTTTTTACGAAACATTTCTTTTTTTTTATAGTAACATATATCACAATCTTCTATATATATTACTCTTATGTTTATGATTTATGTTTTGACTCCTTTATATTATTAATTAGTGAATCATATTTTTATGTTACACATATACTCGACTATTTATTACAAGTGATTTTTTTTAAAAGAAAGTACGTATACTTAATTTGTTTTCAAGATATTCATTTTAGTATTTTCAAATCAATAATATTCATTGTCAACAAATTAATTAAATTTCAAAATCAATTTCCAATTATACTTATTATGGTTTAACGGTTACACACTTTAAAAATCTTATTTTATAAATTTACAAACCAATGTTACATATATATGCTTTTTATTAATTTCTAAAAGATAAAACTTCTTATTAATTCTTGTTTTGATCTTATATATACATACATTTTTTCTTCAATTACTCATGCTTATACAATTTATAAAGAAAATGAATTGAAAATAGTTAATAAATAATCATACATATATTTTTCTTAGAACATAGAATTTTTAAATCAAATTTTATTTTCATTATATTTATTATTAAATTCCCAAATCGAAATTTCTATTTAAAATACATGTGACGACCGCCCATGACTCCTGCACTAAACCAGGAAATAGTGCGCTGTAAAGTGTGCCAGGCCGCCATGGACGATCATCAAGGTAAGGTAAAACAATAAGATCTATCGTATTACTCACAGCGCATGGATAAAATACAATAGAAAAGTATACATAGTGAAGCTCCATAGAACAGAATCTCATCATATAAACTCATAACAGTTTGGTACAACAATCTGAAAAGTCAATACAGCAAGCCTCACTACACAACACTCAGAGTAGATACAAATAGCGGAACATCCAGTACATATAGTAAGAAAACAATATGCAAAAGCCTCCAGCTCGTCTTCGTCATCAACAGCGTTGGTCACTAAGAACAGCACCTGTCACCTGCTACCTAGTCTGCCCATCCCAAAACGGATGAACAGCCCAAGGTAATAAGAGTTGAGCATAAAACCTTGAGTCAGACAAAAGTCCTAGTGAGCAGTAAATCAACTATCAAACATACCAAAAGAGCATAAAGGGTAAAAAGGAATAGGAACCCAACCATCCCACTCCACCTCTTTCTACAGTGATAGCCCCCAGACCCACTAAGCAGAAATAAACATAGCAAAGCAGACATTTAAAGTAAAACAATTATCACTCGAGTCAAGGTCGATGTTTTCCAAGTACAAACCTCCAAGGCCTAAACCAAGATCAGATAAGCACCCACAAAACATCGCTCTTCAGACCGAGTGACGATACAACCAAAGCATCCAAACATCCACGACTCTGGCTATCACTGTTATCATTGCTTCGATTTCACCGTTAATTGAATGACTGGCTCATTATTTCATCCGTCCATCAAGGGCTAATGGTAACCCCGGTTCTAGACAGATTCCGCACGTCGTCGTGACCCGTGCCTAGGACTATCGAATCTCCCCAGAGTACTAGACCAGTAACTATTAGTCTTGGGACTATCGAATCTGCCCAACATACTCTTGCTTTGAGTCTGCTAGAACCTTCAACAACGATGAGATCTCAGCCTTCTAGTCATCCTCCTCGACGACTATTTCCATACTAGCTCAAGCGCCTCTCAAGCCAACCATTATCAACAAACTCGAACCATTTCATCGAGTTATCAACATGCTTGGGATGATCCCGTATGGATTAAACCAAGGCTATCTCATATCATGCTTTGCTTCATCGCATCATAGCAAAGTCTCATCTCAACATCATGCTTTTCCTTATCGCATCATAGCAAAGTCCCATCTCAACATCATGCTTTGCCTTATCGCATCATAGCAAAGTCCCATCTCATCATCATCATCAAATCTATCCATATGAGCTTTATCATCCGCTTCATATGCCACAAGCAGCTTTCCTTATTCAAGAGCCTTTCCACTTAGCTTTTGAATCATCTTCGACCAACTTGTCCAAATCAAATCATCAATCAACTAACTTCTAACAATCAATCAAATCAATCATTAATCCAAATAATCAATCATTCAAACAAGATCTAAATAAACAGTTATAATAATAATGGCAATTTCATAAATAAAGAGTCCAAATCGAACAAGCATGAATTCTAAGTAATATCTTGATGAATGAACTAGCATAGGTTAACATGTAGTAAAATGGATATCAAAAACTTTATGAACGATGGATCTACATGCAGACTTAAGGAAAATGCATGAAATCACTATCTTTAACACACAAACAAGCCACCGATCCAATATACTCCTTTGGGTCCGTGTGAGAGATAACCACCACTCACCGAATCACCTAAACACTTCAAAAGCAACTAACTTCATATCTGGACAGCAAAGGATCTAGCTTGATCCGGCAAGATTTCCCTTCAAACGATGAAATCTCTCAAAATGGATGGAGATCTTCAACTTTGGCTCTTGGATCTTCGATTTAGATGGATGGAAGGAAGCACTAGATTAGAGTGGGGAAAAGAAGTGAAGAAGTGTTGTAGTCGAGCCCTCAAAATAGCAGCACTTCGTCGCTTCAAAATCCGGATCCCAAAAAAGAAGAGAGGCACTTCTATTTATAGGCTGAAATCCTTAAGTCGTTCGCGCCTATGAGTCGTTCACGACTCATCAAAGCCCACGACTTACGACTCATCAACTCACGACTTAACAACATAGCCAACCCCACGATCTACGACCTAACCAAGAAGCCGACCCAACGACTCAAGCCTATGCGCGACCTAAAACATGCACGACCTAACTCCTTAGGCCTTCATGCGACCTACGACTTAACTGCACACACGACTCAACACTTAGGCACGACCTAACGACTCAAGCCCATACGACTTACGTCTTAACACACTGCCGCACTTCTTCCTAAGTCCTAAGTCGTTTGGACGACTCAACGACTTACGACTCAACACAGGAGACAACTCAACGACCTAAGCCTTATCTCGTCCACGACCTAACTACAAACACAGGGTCTCACGACCTAAACTCCAACGGCCTAAACCATCTTCCTTAAGCCGTCCAACCAACCTAACTCCCTCTTAATTCGTAACCCGTTCAATCTCCTAGGTCGCTACCCTCCTTAAGTCGCTAACTACCTTAAGCCGTAAACTCCTAAGTCGTCTAAATACCTTAAGTCGTTAACTCCTTAAGTCGGTCACCTTCCTTAAGTCGCTCCACCGACTCATGCTACAACTCGACCCAACCCTGAACGACTCATCTCTGGACGACTTAAGCTCCAAACAACTTAAATTCTTAACGACTTAACAGCACTAACAACCTAATAACAACAATTCTACGATTCTTCGATCCGTAAAAATACGGGTCGTTACAATACATATCTTTCTTTATTCTGGAATTTTCATATTAATCCACAATCAATTTCACAATAAAATCTAAAATCTTATATTAATTATCAATTATTTCAAATTTTAAAACCAAAGATTAAATTAATTATCAAATTATTCTTAGCTAAAATCCAAGAATGCTACAGATTCCCCCTTAAGAAAATTTCGTCCTCGAAATTTGCAAGGGAGAAAACAAAGAAAAGATAAAAGATAAAGAAATATCTTTTCAAATCAAACTGGATATCAATTCTGTATTTGGCCTACCAAATCAGAATATCAACAATAGATACAAGAACGAATCTATTTAACACTTCACAAGATACTCGGGGCCTCCGGTCTACGAATATGCCAGGGCATTGATTAGTTCGAAGGGATAACTAATCGTTCGTAGAATATATCGGATCCCAGAGAATAGATAGATATATTTAATCTTCCATAATTCTCAAACACTAGGTATGGATTCCAAACTCAAGTTGGGATACTCCAAAGTATATGCCAACTTGTCCCTCTTTGGACTTCGATTTATACAAGAGATTACATTTCAAATTTGGGTTTTAACCGATATCGTTTTATTGATACAATTCAAATTTAGCCTTATATTTGTTAACCAATTTAACTCAATTTAAAATTTTCAATTTATTTAAAATTTTCAATTTCAAATTTTCAAATTCATTAGAGTTTAAAACGAAAAGCTGATAAGAAACCGATGAAGATACGAAGTAAGGATTTTCTACAATGATTCGTAGGGCCACCATCACACCGAAGCTTCTTCTTGTAGCTGCTACGAAGCAATCAAAGAATTTGAAATCGAATCAAAGGAGATTGAGAAGAAAAGTTGTTTCTGCTATTATAGGATATTGACCATTTGTAGTGGTACTCCCCCGTCTCCTATCTCGTCCTCTTCTTGCACTCATACTCACTATCAGTGGATAGTAAGAGAATTTACCGAGGCGTTCGAACGGATATCTTAGGGATATACTCATTCTAGGGTATACTTCACCCTATCTCTAATGAGTTACTTAATGTGTTATACTCCTGAGCTAAAGTTTTAACCTTCAGCTCTGATACCAAATTGTAGCGGCCCAGACTCGACCTTCGAAAATCGGCACCGAATACGACACTCGTATTCAAATGCCATAGATCCAAACGTCGAATCTAGTTCGCCGGAGTTTATAACACATTAAGTACAACACAGTGGAAGAAATGAATAATATATATATATATCATATACAACATTGATACAATATCCAAATACAATGATGATACAATGAATATCAATATACATCAAAGATATGATACAAGACAATAGCAGCGGAAAGAAAATATAACACCAGCAGCGGAACAATATCTCTAATATGGTCTTCAAGAGAGGAAGAGAGATAGAATCTAGAACTGTAACTCCATCTCCAAACCACCAATCCAGAAGTAGCTCGAACTCCCAATCAAGATGAAATGAAGCAATTCGATCCAAATGCGATTGCCAAATCCTAAGGCTGAAAGCTATCGAATCTACACCTACTATTCGATTATCTGAAAAACCCAACTCTGGACGCCCGTGTGGAAAATTGTGGGGACCCAGAGTTTAGGAAGGAAACAATAAACTCCAGGTCAGTCATGGGACTGGTATGAGCAAACAAAAACAGTTTATCTTTAAAACGAACAACCAAGGATTTTAAAATTTAAATCCGCAATGCTTTTTAGAAAATGAAACTACTATAAGGCCTCCCGCCACGCACATAATGCAAACGCAGAATTGGAGGAAATTTCTCCTTATGATAGTCAAATATGATTGATACTAGATAATTTCTTTGATATTATTACTAGTGCATAGTGTAGAAAAACCATTTCGAAAATATAATATTAATCCTAGCCTACATACAACCAGCATTGTATGCCTACTATAGCTACCATGTTCAATAGCAGGTTACCACCACATTCCATGGCAGGTTATACAACTAAAACCGTACAGGGCGCGTATTGTTTTGTTTGGATTTCCAACAAATGGTCAGGCTAAGGAACTTCCTACTGTCCATGGGTACGCCTCTGGCGGGACGTCCCGAAAGCTTAACCAGCTCTCTGCCAACACAAGGTCGGGTTACCTCTGTAACTAGATAACTACTACACGAGCATGCCATCCCCCGGTCCTTTGGGACCTTTATCCAAGGCGCCTCTCACCCACAAAGCAATCACAAAGTAATAGATCTGCAGTGTCCACTTGAGTAAAGTATCTAGGCTCCATGCCATGATACCACTATTTTCCAGAAGGGAATGACACACCCTAAAGGGCGCGACCTTCATAACCTTACCGCATTTTTCCTATTTCGACCATTTCCGGGGTGTAAGGTCCTGATGCAGTCTCGTCCATAAAGCTATACTTTATACAAAAGCCATGCTTTGATCAACAAATGATACACAGCAGCACTCAGCATGCCACACTACCAAATTAGGAGTGTATCACTGATAACTATCAACTATATAACCTCTAAGCTCGTACGTCTCAGAGAAGGGTGTTAAGCTAAGAGAATAAATTCTCCGCCACCAAGCAGAAATGTATTTGATAGAGATCAGTTTAATATCTCAAAGTGTAATGTCAGACATACAACCTACAAGTCTGTTCTGGGTTCGAATAGAATTGAAGGCACTTCCGAAGAAGCCCTTGCAATCCAGATATCCACAATTCCGATCGGACTCCCCATCACATATGGAGGACTCTATACCGAGCAACTCAGTGCAGAGTCAATCGACAGGTTATCCTATCATTCTCGAAGACACCCGGTCTTCAAATGCAATCCATAACGTCGTATCATTATTCGAAATGGGTTATATGACACAAGGTCCTCTCCCGGCTAAACCGAATAATGAGCGCAATATTTAAAAACATATGAATATGGGATTTTAGTTAAGTCACAACTTAAAAAAAAACCCAAAATCTTTTCTCCAAATGGTTTAAACAAATTACCATTTCAAATCTTTTAAACAAAAAGATTTATTTCACAAAGTTCACCCAGTTTCACAAAGATTCATTTATAGATTTCAAAACAATTTCCATTTTAATTGGGTCAACTCATTAAATCTTTAAACAAGAATTTATCTTATAGCTTTCAAACCCGTTTCCAAAGATTTATTCATAACTTGCAAAACCGTTAAATTTCAAATTTGAAATCCCTTTAATACAAATTGGAAAATCATTTCTTATATGAAAGCTTTTATTATTTGAAAACAAATAGTTCTCGTTTCAGAAAAATCCAATTATATTTGCACGAGTTAAAGCTCTTGAATTTAATTTCAAATTCCCAAATCGATACCTTTAAAATGGTTTAACCCATACATAACTTGTATAACATCTTTAATCCGTAGTTTCCAAACATAGAATTCAATTTCAAATTTTGAATTTAAATCAAATTATAAGACTTAATCAAGTTATTCAAAATAAATTTTATCTTTGAAATTCCTTTTCAAAAAATTTTCTACTTTAAACCCAATCCATTTCAAAAATCATTTGGATTCAAAAATTCAATTTTAAAATTATTTCGAAAATCTGTGACTTAACCCATTTCCACGTGCAATCCATATTTGTGTGCGTATAAGTGTGGTCTAGGGGTTTTACACAATAAAGGTGCAACATCACCAATCAGTAATACAACGATATATTTGATAAGCGATATAAACTATAACGCTCATCTTTCATTCATAAATCACAAATATATATCACAGATAATAGATTACATCAAACACAGCTCAAATCAAAACAGAACATATCAGGGGTATCAAACAATTCAATCATCCAGTAGAATCCAAACATTCATAGGTAAGGTCAATTAATTGTCTGATTAATTCAAATCAGATTAGTTACTTATGAATTACTAATCATGGTTAATTAACATTAATTAATTCCAAATCATTTTGATTAATTATTATTTAATCATTTATTAATTAACCATTAATAATAAATTAATTAACCTTTAATTTTAATTCATCAATCTTTAAATAATTAACCTTTAATCATTTAATTCACCATTTAATTAATCATCTTTAATTGATTAATAAATTAATTAATCTTAAATTAATTACATTAATTACTTATCCCTTAATTAATTACCATTTATTTATTTTATCTTAATTAATTACAAACCAATTTAATTAATTTACCTTTTGTAATAAATTGATTAACCTTTTAATTATTAATTAATTATCCTCAATCAATAAATCAATTAACCTTTAATTTCTAAATTTATCAACCCATAATTATTAATTAATTACCCTTAATTACTTTCATTAATTGATTAACCTTTAACCATTTATTAATTACTAAATTAATTAACCTTAAATTAATTTCCAATAATTAGTTAATTCCATAAATTAATTATTCTTTAATTAATTAAGTAATTAACTCTTTAATCACTTTTATTCATAAATCACTAATTTTAAAAGATAAAACCTTTTATCCTAATTAATCACATTAATTAACTTTCTTTTAATTTATCTCATAAATTAATCATCTTAGGATCATTAAGTAATTACACTTAATTACTTTTATTAATAAGACCTCAAATATTTAGGATAAATCATTTATTTCAACCATCACTTAATTAGTTAATTTAATTAAATGCTTAACATTTACAAAATTTCTTGAGAACCTTTGGTTAATCATCTCTTGACTTCACCATCATTATATTTGGAAGTACTCGGAGATTCATTTAATCAACTTGAAAAATTATTACAAAACCATATCAATAAATTTTTGAACAAACCTTTAAATTTGTTTTAAAACCTTGCTAATAGATTTTATTTGAAAACAAAAACTTGATCTATATCCTTTCAACACTTATTAATACTTGAAACTAAAATTTACTTTTATTAAAAATCTGGTTCGTGTTTTCTATTGAAATTTGAAAACCTGGACACATATTTTTCTTTTAAATTTCTAAAACCTGTTATGAAACAAAACAACCCGAGCCATAATAGAAACTACTCGAGCCAAATCATCGTATCCCCGAGCCCGTTCTCGAGACAACACCATCCTCTCAAAACTCACCACAAACCATAACCCACTGACGCCATTTCACCGTTGTGCACGTGCACGATCAAACTGGCCCACTCCGACCAAGCCGCCGACCACCACCAAGTCGCCAAACTCTGTCTATTGCACTACGAATGCACAGATCCTCCAATCTTCTACAAAATCGAGATCGAGTTTTCGAGAAACAAATTGTAACTAACCGCAATCCCTAAATCCACCTCGTATAGCCACCACCGGCCACCAGAGTCGCCGCCACCTCGTCCATAGCCTCTCCGGAGACTCACGCAACGATCCCCTTTGCACCAGACCACTCCGGTTCCCCAACGACGGTGCAGTTGCCATAAAACCCACGTTCGTTCATCTTTCAATTTCTCAGTCAACAAGTCATTAAAAATTCTAACTTTACTTCCAAAAATCAAAATTTTGGTAAACGAGGCGAAGAGTATAGATAAATCAAACAATTGCAATATTTAAATTTTTGACATATCCTAGAATTCCTCTGTATTTTATTTCCCATTCAAAATCATCTTCCGGTAAATCCTATAAATATGTTTTAAAACTTAAATTTTGACTTTATACACAGGTTTCATTTAGATCTTGAAGCCTAAATATGATTTGAGACAAAGTTTTTTGATTTTTTGAAACAGGTTCTTAGAACCTGTAAACTGGAAATAGGATTTTTATCCATGTATCCAGACATGCACCAGCATTTTTAACATGCAAGCATTTATGTCAATATACAGCAAGCAATCACATCCAAACAATTCACAAATCCCAGCTTAAATGGTTAACTTTGCTCACCTGAAGTTTTGTTGACAGAGAGGAAGCAAATAAAGATTTGTTTTGGCCTGGAGTTGCCTTTGAATTGCCCAGTTTTATTTTTGAACTGCTATTCGAAGTTTGTTTTGAATTCAAGCTGAAACTTGAACTGAAGCTTTGCATTTCTTGAATTTTGCTTTACAGATTTTACTTTGTCTCAGGTTTTAGATTTAAAGTTCCTAGGTTTTAACTTGCTTGCTTTAATCTATTTCGGGTTGAAGTCATTGTTGCAGTTTGGACATTGATCTGCAGGCTTGGTTTTTGCTCTTCCAAAGCTTGAAGACTGTTTTAATGATTTGAAACCTTGCTTATTTTCAGCTTGAAGATACTCAGGTTTGTAATTTGATCTCTAACTTGCTTCCAGATTGCACTTGAAACAGATCTTGATTTTTTTTCTGTTATTTTTTTTTGTTTTTTTGGTTTTCATTCTGTTTTCCAGGTTTTGTAAGTTTGATTGTCTTTGATATTGAGATGTGTGATTCTCAATCTTTTTTACTGTTCTTCTCAGATTTGCTGAGAGGTTATACGATTTGAATATGGAGAGATGAAAAGTTTTTTGTAAATTTTAAATCTTATTATTTTATTCAATTAATCATAGTGAATGCCATTTGTTAGAAAATGATCATGATGCCTCAATGTATGTTAATTCCTTTATTCCATCCCCTTTGTGTATGTTTATCATTTGTAATTTTCAAAGATAAAAGAATTTTTAAATAAATTTTATATCATATTTAATTTAGGGGGAATTAATTTAAAGGACAAAAATTTGTATATTTTTTGCCTCAATGACACGACCTCAATATTTTTACCACAAGGACAAACATTCTTCTAAAAATTATTCATAAGGACAAACATTTTCCAAAATTATTCATAAGGACAACAAAACTGCTACCGAGCTAAAAAATGATACCTAAAAACTGCTACCGATAACTGCAAACCGATACCTAAAAACTGCTACCGATAACTACAAACTGATTCCTAAAAACTGCTATCAATAACTAAAAACTGATACCTACAGAAAGTTGTCCTTCAGGATAAAATATTGAAGCTCTGTCCTTGAGGCTAAAAAGATGTGAAATTTTGTCCTTGACAATAATTTCCTGTTTAATTTATAAATAAACATACCCCTTTTTGTTTTATTTTTTACAAATTTCTTTTTTTATATTAACATATATCGCAATCTTCTATATATATTACTCTTATGTTTATGATTTGTGTTTTGACTCCTTTATATTATTAATTAGTGAATCATATTTTTATGTTACACATATACTCAACTATTTATTACAAGTGAATTTTTTTTAAAAGAAAGTACGTATACTTATTTTGTTTTCAAGATATTAATTTTAGTATTTTCAAATCAATAACATTCATTGTCAACAAATTAATTAAATTTCAAAATCAAATTTCCAATTATACTTATTATGGTTTAATGGTTACACACTTTAAAAATCTTATTTTATAAATTTACAAACCAATGTTACATCTATATGCTTTCTTATTAATTTCTAAAAGAAAAAACTTCTTATTAATTCTTGTTTTGATCTTATATATACATACATTTTTTCTTCAATTACTCATGCTTATACAATTTATAAAGAAAATAAATTGAAAATAATTAATAAATAATCATACATATATTTTTCTTAGAACATAGAATTTTTAAATAAAATTTTATTTTCAATATATATATTATTAAATTCCCAAATCAAAATTTCTATTTAAAATACATATCTTTCTTTATTCTAGAATTTTCATATTAATCCACAATCAATTTCACAATAAAATCTAAAATCTTCTATTAATTATCAATTATTTCAAAGTTTAATTCCAAAGATTAAATTAATTATTAAATTATTCTTTGCTAAAATACAGGAATGTTACAAAAATGTTGACAATGTAAACCAAAAGCAGCAACTTGAAACCAAGGAAGGTCAGAAAGAAAATGCAAATGAATAGGAACATGTAGAACAAAATGAAGAATCAGATATGGACACGATCTGAAACTGAAACAGATGAGCAAGTTACAACAATTGAAAACAAAGAAATTATTGATGTTGATGGGTACTCACAATCACGTAAAACCTATAAGTGTAAAGATATCACAAAAAGCAGTATTCTACAATTATTGAATGAAGAACAACAAAACAAAATTCTTACTTTCTTCAAATTTAACGAAATGAGAAGTAAGATTTCTGATATTTTTTCTTTCATTATATTTGTAATTAAATAAAATTGAAGAAAAATCAACTCGTCAATTATTGATTTTCAATTATAGCACTGTAGCATATGAAAAAGATGAACGGCACAAAGGAGGGATCACAATAGTGAAATCTATGATGAAAGCCGTTCTATTTCAGAGGGTTACAGATGGACAGGTATGCATCAAATTAGAATTACGATAGTAAAAAACCATATATAAATATATAATATGAAAGAAAGATAGGTAAACCTAGCATTCAACTTTTCAAAATGCATATGAGTGAATCGAATGAGAGAGTGGCAGCTAAAAGTAGCATTAGTATTTGTAAAATGCAGATAATTGTATAGGATGGGAGAATGATTGATAAAACTAGCATTCATAGTTTTTTAAGTGTATATAAGTGTATAGGATGAGGGAATGATAGTTAAAACTAGCACTCAAAGTTTCAAACTGCATATAAATGTATTGAATGAAAGAATGGGAGTTAAAAATAACGTTGATATTTGTAAAGGGCATATAAATATATAGAATGTCCAAGATGACTATTTAAATGATCATTTGTATTTTTCAGTGCATACAATGCAGCAAACATGTAAATGAAAGTGAATACTAGCATTAATATTCCTGGTCCAAAAAAATTATTTATCCCATGAAACTTACAACCTTCATTGTTTGGTTTAACAACTTATTGATTGGTTTTATTCAATCAAGAGATGTATGAAAACAATTACTACTTCACCACAACGATGATGATAAGTATAAGCTTTTCAATATAAATGTTAAAAAATAATATAAAGTATTCTAATACATATGAATGTGCAGAATGATTTAGTACATGACCAGCAAACTGTGATCAAAGACATAGTTATACCAACAATAGATGTCATTGTCAAAGATGAATTTACAGAGAAAATTTTCTTCCCTCTACATTACCCAAACCATTGGAGCTTGTTGATGCTAAACTATGAAACAATGCAATGGAGTCATTATGATTCAACCAAACCAAAAACTAGATCAACAAGGACTTCAAACCCCAGCTATAACCAAGCCATCATTCTTGTAAGAAAGGTATAATTTTGAAATCACTCTAACATTAATATACAACACTAATTTTTCTTCTTGCAGAAAGACAAAACTGAATTGATTTTCAAGAAGAAATGGGCAGACTTAGGAATACTGAACAAAGAATTTCACAAACCTAAAGTATTGCAGCCAAAAAGCCCACCACAGGATTCAGATTCGTAAGTAACTAATTTCATTTCTTCTCTTGTTTAAACTATCATTTCTATTTTTAATTGCAGTAGAATGCATTAAATATGCAAAATGATAATTAAAACTAGCATTGCTAATTGACAGTTCATTGATCTGCATTTATTGAACAAAAAGATTATGTATAAGGTGCACATTCCACACGCAACAATGATGTCTCTATGAATGCATTGATTAATATTGTGATCAAAATATAAAGCTATATTTTAGAATTCTAGAGTAAAAAGTGCAGTATTATTTTAGCATTAGGTTTTATTGTAATATTAACTAATATTTCTATATTTGAAACAGACTTGATTGTGCGTTCTTTGTCATGGTAAACATGAAAAAACTAGATAAGGATGAGATACCAGAAAAATATCCAAAGGAAATGCTTAGAAACCTAAGAGCTATAGTGGTGTATAGCATACTCAATGATCCACAATACAGTTGGTCAGTGGAGAAACTCTGCAAAGATTTTATATAAAAATAACTATTTCATTTTAACTTCTTAGAGCTTTGGATATATTTGAACTGAACCACTTCTGCTGATTAAAATGAGATGGAGTCTGATATGGAGTCTGAGATGAAGTCTTATATGTTTTCCAACGATTGTATTTTGTTCTCAGTGTATAAACTGCTCAGATGAATTTGAACTTCTTGATTTGAATTTGATTTGATTATGGTTGTCTATTTTCAATGCATGAACTACAATGTATAAACAATGGATATATTCAAGTGTCATTTTTATGTGTTTTTGATGCTTTTACTGTATTTCTAATGTGCCGAATAATGTTTTATACTGAAATGCTAGATAGAACTAGCATTATGCGAAAATACATTTCTCAATGATTGAACTGTGATCAATAATTTGTGAATTTATCCATACAGAATTTTTTTATGACTTCCAATGTTTGAACTCCGTTTCAAGTGTGATGACTACTGTTTACACTGTAATGCTAATTATAACTAGCATTTAACTGAAATGGTAAGCATATATAGGCAGTTATGGAGATAGTAGGTGCTGCGGTAGAAAGATGGAGATGGTGGTTTTTTTGGAAGTTATGAAGGCAGAGGCAATGGGTTGTTGTATGGCGATAATGGAAGTGTTGATGTATGAAGAAAATGTTGGAGATGGCAGCAATTTAGCGGTGGTAGTTTGAGTGTGGGATGTATAGCAGCAACAAAGTAAAGATGTAGTTTAAAATGAAGAAGCAAGCAGTAGTGGTAGTTTAAGTAGAAAATGGTAGTATGATGTTAGGGTGGTGATAAAGTATGCAGGGTAGAAGAAGTGATTGGTATGAGGATGAATGGTATGCATAGTTGTGACTGAAGTAAGGAGATTAGTTGCACAGTAAGTGAAGTAGTTGTTGAAGACATTGTTTGTTGTGTAGCAGTGTATGTTGTTTTTTATTATTTTTTGAAACAGAGAAATGCATTCTGCATAATTGTAACATTCCTAAAAATCAACCACGTTTAATTTGACACTTAATTTAATTTTGAAATTAGATTATAGGAGTATTTGTGAATAAATTAGAAATTTCCAGAATAAATAAATTTTTGATTATAAATAGAAATTTAATTTGAAATTTAAGCATAAGTATCTTACAAATAAATATTGGATTTAGGAAAAATAAGTGTATTGGGAATAAATAGAAATTTGATTTAAAATATAAGAATAAGTATTTTATAAACAAATATTGAATTTCAAAATAAAATGTATTAAAAATAAAAAGTTTATGATAGTTTGTTTTCTAAATTTTTAATTATATTAATATTTAGAAGATGTAATAAACTTCAAAAGATTTATTTTTAAGATTTAATTCTCTTATATAAATAAATGTGACTATTCGTTAATATGAAATCAAAATTTTTAAATCCTTCTTTTCTTTTTAAAAGTTGTACAAAAATAAATAATAAAGAATGTATGAATGTAAATTGTATAAATATATAAGTATATAAATATGTTGAACTAAATTAAAGATTAAATGTGAAAAAAAAGAAACAACAGAGATAAGATTTTATTTGGGTAAATATAAATATAAAAGAAAGCATAACACATACATAAATAAAAGAAAATTGTATTTATTAAATGGGAAACATAATATAGAGTTATATTTAAGTGTTATTAACATGAAAATTTAAGGTGTTTAAACAAATATAAATAGGAGAAAACGTATTACAAGATTTATAAATAAAGTAAAGGAAAGGGTTCAAGCACAAATGGTTTCATATTAACAAATTAATGAATAAGGGGTATGTTTATTTATAAAGTAAATACAATATGAAATCTATTTAAAATAATAAGATGGAGATGGAGTAAAGAAATTAACATATATTGAGATCTCATGATTATCTTTATACAAATGGCACCCAATACAATTAATTTGATAAAATAATAAGATTTAAAAATTACAAAAAAAACTTTTCAGCTCCCCATATGCAATTATTAAGTTTCTCACCAAATCTGAAAGAACGGTAAAACAAAGATTGAGAATCACAAACCTCAAATATCAAAGGCAACAGTAAAATGAAAAAAAAAACAGGCTGAGGAATTCAACTTTCTCTCTTCTTCATACCTAAATCCAAAATCTGAAAGCAATAAAAAAATGTCATCAACAACCAGGAATGATCAACTCATCTTCCAAAGGCAAAAGAATTAATCAAGTTCGAATTAACTAGAAACAAAAGGAGAGGCAATCAAACTTACAAAACCTGGAAAACAAAATGAAAACCAGAAGAAAAAATAGCAGTTTAAAAATCAAGATCTGTTTCAAAATCAAGCTGGAATCAAAGCTACAACCTGGAAAGCTTAAACTTCAAACTGGAAACAAGCAAGTTTCAGGATCTTTTCAGCAAATCAAATATCAAGTTCCAGTTCTTTTCAAGGCCTCTCTGTTCTTCTCTGTCTCTGCTTTTACAATGTGAGCAAACCATCTAACCCTGATTTTAACTTGATGTTTTCTGAAGTGTGATATGAAATATGGTTGAATGATAGAGTGAACTTGCCTGCATGTTTGAATATATAGATTGAATTGTGTATGTTTGGAACAAACATGAATGTCTGTTCTGAATTTACAGGTTTTAGACCTGTTAAAGTAAATAAAATATAGAAGAAAATCTAAAACCTACTTCTCTGATTCAATTTTAGGCTTCGTGATCTGAGTGAAATGGGTTTGCATCATCAAGAACTAGGGGTTAGAAATATTTTTGAGAATTTTTTTTATTTAGTATTACCTGGAAATTCAAAATATACAGAGAAAAGAAACATATAAATGTTAAAAGTTGATAATCGTAATATGTTGTTTTGATACTATAATTCGATTTGTACTAGAAGGATATGATTTTTAAAAATCATTTCACGATTTTTAAGTATATAACCATCGATAAATTTTAGGTTGAACAAAAATCACATTTTTGTCAAAATCAAATCAACGGCGAAATTTTGTGGGTCAGGCCTTACGTCGAAGGTGGCTCGAGCATTGTAGATTGATGGAAAAATGAAAAAAATAATTACCGTTCGCTATGGCGAATGATTGTCGAGGGAATAGGGTTTTGGGAATAGATTTATTCGACTGAGTTTGCGAGGAAAATTCATCAATAGGGATGAACTATAGCCGATCAGACCTGGTGGAAGCTCTGCGTGAGTCGAAGGTGAAAACCTGGGTGAAATGGCGAGGTTGATGGTGGCATAGATCGTCGACGCGTGGTGGTTTCCAGATGAGGGGTGGTTCCAGTTTTTGGGTTGAGTGACTCGATTTCGTCCTCGAGTTTGATTCAGGTTTCTAGGTGTTTAGGTTAGTTCGTGGTGTCGTTGACGATTCGGGGGTGGTCGCGACAGTGACTGGAGGCGTTCGAAGCGACGGTGTACGTGCACCATGTGTCACTTGTATCCGATGGAGTCTGGGTGGATTGTGATGTTGGGAAGAAGAAGGTGTCTCGAAGCATAGGTCGGGAAATTGTGCGACTGGCTCGAGTGTTGTTTCGAGCAGATTTTAATTATACTGGTATTAAGATTAAAAGAAGAAAGAAATATTTTTTTGTAAGTTTTAAAATAAAGGTTCGGGTTCGACTCGGGGGAAGACTCGAAGTTAATTGGCTTGTATCTCGGGTAATGCTCGGGGAGGACTCGGGGTAATTTAGAAATAGTTTTCAAGTTTTAAAATAATTTAGTTTAAACCTCTTTCTTAAATAAATTTCTTTTAGATATAATAAATATTTTATTTAAACATTTGATTTATGAAAGTCATATAAATTGTTTAACTTGAATTTATAATTAAGAAATTAAAAGAAAACGAAAAAAGTAAAATGTTTTTAGTTGTAAATTAACTTAATTTAATTTATGAAATAATAATAATTTTGTTTCAAAGAATAAAGGTTTAAATATTAAATGTTTTCAAAGATAATTGAAAGTAATTAAGAATGGATAATTTATGATAAAAAAGAATTGATTAATCTAATGTTTAAAGGTTAATTAATTTAAAGAATAATTAATTAATGAGGTTAATTAATTAAGGTAATTAATTTGAGAATAATTAATTAATTAAAGGTTAATTAATTAATGAAAGTAATTAAGGGACGATTATTAATTAAGGACTGATTAATTAATTATTGTAATTGATTTAAGATAATTAATTATTAATATACGGTTAATTAATTTGTAATTAAGGATTAATTAATTAATGTAATTAATAAATGAAAATTAATTAATGAAAGCTATTAAAGGTAATTAGTTGCTTAAAAATAATTACTTAATTAAAGGTAATTAATTAATGACTAAAGGTGGATTAATCAAGTGATTAACATTGATTTAAGATTAGGGATAGTCACCTATCATAATTAATTAAGGATGATTAATTTAATGGTGAATTAAATAATTAAAGGTTAATTATTTAATAATTAAAGGTTAATTAGCTTATTATTAATAGTTAACTAATAAATGATTAAAGAAAAAATAAATCAAAATGATTTGTAATTCATTAATATTAATTGACCAGGATTAGTAAATTATTCATAAGTAATTCATCTGATTTAAATAAATCCGACAACTAACTGATCTTACTTATGAATGTTTGGAATGAATTGGATGCTTTGAATCGGTGATATCCCTGATATATGATGTGCTTTGATATGATTAAGCTGTGAAATGTAACCTATTATCTGTGATGAATGTAACTTATTTTCGATGTACCTATGTTATTCATCTATGATCTGTGAATAAAAATAAGTGTTATAGTTTATACCGCTTATCAAATATATTGCTGTATTTGAATATGTACTGATTGATGATGTTGCACTTTTATTGTGTAAAACCCCTAGACCGCACTTATACACACATAAATATGGATTGCACGTGGAAATTGGTTAAGTCACAGATTTTTGAAATAGTTTTAAAAATTGAGTTCTTGAATTCAAATGGTTTTGGAAATGGATTGAGTTTAAAGTAGAAAGTTTTTGAAAAGGGATTTCAAAGATAAAATTTATTTTTGAATAACTTGATTAAGTCTTGAAGTTTGAATAATTTGATTTAAATATAAATTCAAAATTTGAAATTGAATTCTATGTTTGGAAACTAGGGATTAAAAATGTTTTACAAGTTATATATGTGGGTTAAACTATTTTAAAGGTATTGATTTGGGAATTTGAATTTAATTCAAGGGCTTTAACTCGTGCAAATATAATTGGATTTTTCTAAAACGAAAACTATTTATTTTCAAATAATAAAAGCTTTCACATAAGAAATGAACTTCCAATTTGTGTTAAAAGGATTTCAAGTCTAAAATGAAAATGGCTTTCCAAGTTATGAATAAATCTTTGGAAACATTTTGAAAGCTATAAGTTAAATCTTTAATTTAAAGGTTGGATGAGTTAATCTTAATTGAAATGGAAATTGTTTTGAAATCTATGAATGGATCTTTGTGAAACTAGGTGAACTTTATGGAATAAATCTTTTTGTTTAAAGATTTGAAATGGTAATTTGTTTAAACCATTTGAAGAAAGGTTTTGAGTTGTGACTTAACTGAAATCCTATATCCATATGTTTTTAAATATTGCGCTCACTATTCGGTTTAGCCGGGAGAGGACCATGTGTCATATAACCCATTCCGAATAATGATACGACGTTATAGATTGCATTTGAAGACCGGTGGTGAAGACTGGGTGTCTTTGAGCACGATAGGATAACCTATCGATTGTCTCTGCACCAAGTAGCTACGGTATAGAGATTCCCCAAGTGATGGAAAGTCCGATCGGGATTGTGGATACCCAGCTTGCAAGGGCTTCTTCGGAAGCGCCTTTGGTTCTGTCCGAACCCGGAACAGACTTGTATGGTTGTATGTCTGACACTACACTTTGAGATATTAAACTAATCTCTATCAAATACATTTCTGCTTAGTGGTGGAGAATTTATTCTCTTAGCTTAACACCCTTCTCTGAGACGTACGAGCTCAGAGGTTATGTTGTTGATAGTTATCAGTGATATACTCCCAAATTTGGTAGTGTGGCATGCTGAGTGCCGCTGTGTATCATTTTTTTATCAAAGCATGGCTTTTGTATAAAGCGTAGCTTTGTGGACGAGACTGCATCAGGACCTCACACCCTGGAAATGGTCGAAACATGAAAGATGCTGCAAGGCTATGAGGGTCGCTCCCTTTAGGGTGTGCCATTCCCTTTTGGAAAAGGGTGGTATCATGGTATGGAGCCCAGATACTTCACTCATGTGGTCACTGCAAATCTATTACTTTGTGATTGCTTTGTGGTTGTTGGATTAGAGGTACCTCAGATCAAGGTCCCAAAGGACCGGGGGATGGCATGTTCGTGTAGTAGTTACCTAGTTACAGAGGTAACCTGGCCTTATGTTGGCAGAGACCTGGTTAAGCTCTCGGGAAGTCCCTCCAGAGGCATACCCATGTGGTAGTAGGAAGTTCCTTAGCCTGACCATTTGTTGCAAATCCAATCTCCAATACGCATCTTGTACGGTTTTAGTTGTAGAACCTTCCATTTACTTATGGTGGTTACCACCGTTTAGATGGTAGCTATAGTAGGCATACTTCGAAATGTCTATGCTGGCTAGGATTAATATTATACTTTCAAAATGTTTTTCTGCACTATGCACTAGTAATAATATCAAAGAAATTTTCTCGTATCAAGCATGTTTGACTATCATAAGAAGAAATCTCCTCCAATTCTGCGTTTGCATTGTGTGTGTGGCGGGAGGCCTTATGGTAGTTTCATTTTCTAAAAGCATTGCAGATTTAAATTTTAAAATCCTTGGTTGTTCGTTTTAAAGATAAACGGTTTTTGTTTGCTCATACCAGTCCCACGACTGACCTGAAGTTAATTGTTCCCTTCCTAAACTCTGGGTGCCCACAATTTTCCCCACATGGGCAGTCTAGAGTTGGGTTTTTCAGATAATCGAATAGTAGGTGTAAATTCGATAGCTTTCAGCCTTAGGATTTGGCAATCGCATTTGGATCGAGTTGCTTCACTTCATCTTGATTGGGAGTTCGAGCTACTTCTGGATTGGTGCTTTGAAGTTGGAGTTACAGTTCTGGACTCTAGCTCTCTTTCTCTCTTGAAGACCATATTGGAGATATTGTTCCGCTGCTGGTGTTATCTTTTCTTTCCGCTATTATTGCCTTGTATCATCATTGTATCTGGATATTGTATCAATAGTTGTATATTGATTTTTTCTTTTTCCTTCCGCTGCTTTATTTTACTTAATGTGTTATAAGCTCCGGCGAACCAGATACGATGTTTGGATCTGCGACATTTGAATACGAGTGTCGTATTCGGTGTCGATTTTCAAAGGTCGAGTCAGAGTAGTTAGAATAATGAAGATATCCCATTTACAAATTGGTGTTAATTCTTTTTTCTAACTGTTGTTTCTTACAATAAGGGAAGATATTCCATTGCAGTATAGAAGAAATATGGAAGCAGATATTCCCCCATATCTTATAAACAATACATCATCATACTGGAAAATCATTACAAAACCACTTAAGTAATCTCATCAGCTAATCATATAAACAGTACATCATCATCATCATCAAATCCTTCGTTCTTGCTCAACAGCTTACTCAATTCTATACAATGACAGATTATGGGTTTCAATGACAGAGAGATGCATACTGATTATAATGAAATGCTAGTTACAACTGGCATTCGACTGAAATGATAAGTACATATAGCATTGAATAGAAATATTAACACCGAAACGCAGAGGAACAGCAGATATTAAAAATTAAAACAAAATAACCAAAACATTTCACATTTTATTTTCTAATGATTTCACAAAGTCGGACTTCATTTTTCTATAAACTTTAGCAGCTGTACACTTAAAAAACTTCTCAATTACACTAACAAAACACATAAATTTTCTTAACTTTTTAAAGAATGAAGACAGTTCCTTTTGTTGTGGCCAACTTCATTACACTGTCTGCATCTATTTCTTTTATTTTGAGAATATCCAAATCCACCATGCCTCTTTGTAGATGGTCGTCCAGCACCATGAATTTCTTTAGGAGGCCTAATCAAAACATCATTTTCAGCAGTAATTGGCTTATCAAAATCTGGAATTGGATTGATAGCATTAGCATACGAAGATCCGAAAGCATTAACAGTAAAATAGTCCTCCACAAAATCATAAACTGATAATCTACACTTGTTAATGCACTTAATTACACGGGCACATGGAAAACTAGCAACTCTCCATTGATTGCAATTGCATAAACGATTTTTAAGATCAACAACCTGTGACTTAGGGGATTTAACTTCAAACACAAATTCCATAGACTTATAAACATCCCAACCAAAGCCATCATCTACTTACTTTGACAAACGTTCCTCCATAACAGGACAAAGATATGTTGTTCACAGACAACATTCCTCTCTTCGTCTCGCCCTTTGCTCCATAACTTTCACTCGAATACCATCCAAACAAGAAGTTATTGGCATAACTCTATCTTCCAAAATCCATGAGTTGAAACTTTCTGCAACATTTGAAGAATATTCACTATAACGCTTTCCTTGAAAAAACAAATCTGCCACAATGGTCAAAGGTTTATATCTTAAAAACATTTCTACAGATGTACCCCCAATATCTTTAAATTTAGAAAGATATCGCTCAAAATCATACACATTAGAAGCTCTAGCACAAAGTTTGAACAACTCCACAATAGATGAATCACCTTTAGCTGCCTTGACAACAGTACCAATATTCTGTTCCATGTGAAGTAAACAATAGCTATGATATGAGGAAGGAAATATTTTGGGAACACCTAAAATGAGACCCCATTGATGATCAGACATAAAAACTAAAGACCGATCTTCATTATGCATTCCATTCAGATGTGACAAAAACCAAGACCAATTAGATTCATTATCATGTGAAACAATCCCATAGCAAGAGGAAAGAAACCTACAAAGTAAATAATTAATGACAGCTCAGTACTAAGAAACATGAATTATATTAAACATCAAAAGCTGTATTAAATGTTAACAATTTCTATTATGCACAATTATAGTAGATTCAAAATGATATACGAATATAGCATAAGTTATTTTAAAGTCTTTTAGTTACTGCTGCATAAAAGTTTAGTTCTTGTTTTTGTGAACATTTCTAGTGTAACCAGGTCAATCATTGAATAAAATAAAGCCAATAATTCTTGTGTAAACATGTACAACTTTGAACATAATAGTTTAATATATCATTACTAGAAAAACAAATAATTAAATAAAACAAAACTAAAACGAAACTCATACCTTGGTTACCATTTTTAGAAGTAGCAGCCAACAAAACACCCGGTCTTCCCTTCGAAGCAGCTGCATCTAAAAATATTAATGGCCGACAGTGTTTAAAACCAAATAGGCAAGCACCAAAACCGATACAAACTCTCTCAAACTGATTGGTTGAAGCATTAACTTCCATGGCCACATAACTACCAGGATTGTACTTTTGCAACGCCTTTAAATACCAATGTAAATCACTATATGACATAGCATCATCCCCATATATTTCTTTCAAAGCCAACTGTTTTCCGCTATAAGCATAATAATATAAAAGATTAAAATTGTACTCTCTTCTAAATTCCTTAATAATATCTTTTGGCTACTTCATAAGAGCATCTCGAATTTGATCAACAATCAAAGATTTAACAAATCTACTTGAAATATTAACTATATTAACATCAATAAGACCGGCTCCACACGAATGATCAAAATTGTAAGTTCTAATAAAAACCGAGAGAGTAGACCAGGATCCGAAGAAGCATTAAGATAAAACTTACAACCATCCTTCAACCAAGAGCAATTAACCGAAATTCTATCTGGAGAATTTCTTACAAAAATCAAATCATAACCATTTTTAATTTGATATGCCATTAAAAACTCCCGAAAATCCTCAGCTCCATTAAAACAAAAACCAAGAAAATCCACAATAGTTTTTTGAGAACCTTTCTTCAACATATCTTTCAAATAATAAGAAGAATCAGTATGTGAATCACTATTTGAACTAGAATTACTACCAATTGAAGTGCTTTGAACACTTGCATTGCCTAAACCACAGCCAGCAATATCAGCTTACTTACCACACACGTTTTCCTTAACAGTAAACTTAAAATATTGGCTCTTCTTGAAAATTAGAAAACACAGAATACTAATCAAATCTGAATCAGTATCAATGATTATATTCTTATTCTCAAGAACATAAGATATCTCAATAGAAAATGGACTAAGATGTGGCCAAACTTCATAGATTTCAGTCTTAACACCAAACAAAGAAGAGCCCGTGGTGAGTTGAGTAGAATAACAATTCTCATTATGTTCAAAAATAACTAGCAAACTATTTGCTTCATCATTGTAGATATCAGCACTGCAAAAGAAATTAAAGAACCAATTAACAAACTTACCTAATGTTATGAATACAGCAACAACAGAAAATGTTCAATTAACATAGCATAATAAATCAAAATCAAATTAAGAGCTAAATGAAAGAAATATAAATTAATTAAAAAGCAGATGATAAATGAACATAGCACGATCAAATTAAAACAAAATATGAATACAACAGCAAATAATGCTATATAAACATAGCATAACACAACAAACTACATATGAAATTCACTAGAATGATAAATAAATAGTAAAATTGTAAAACCTTAAACTACGCTGAAGAAATAGAATGATACACATTAAAATCTTACGTTGCCATTGAAACAAATCCAAAATAGGAACTGAAATCTGGAAGAAGACAAACTATGCAACCTAAAAAAATAAAAATATACTTAATAGTCGAACGATATTATATCAGAGAAAGATAGGAAGAATATCGAAACAAATAAAAGCAATATTCCTGAATGTAAAGAAATTGTTTGATAAAGGTCCAGAGCACGATGAAGATCGACGATAAAGAAACACGTTGCAGATCGATGACAGTCGAGAAGATCGAATACAAAACGCGTCCTTGAATCGAGAAGATCGATGAACTAAGATTAGTAATACCAGAATGAAGGTGAAGAAGAAATTAAGACAAAAATTTAAAATTTACACAAGTTTGTCCTTAGAACGGAAAAATAAAGCCCGCATCCTTCAGACGAAAAAAATAGTCCGAGTCTGTAGGCCCAAAAAGAGGAGTAAAAACTTCCTCCAGCCGATTTTCCTGTTATAGAAAATCCATAAATGGTATGTTTTGTGATAGTAGTTACAACGCGTTCTAATCATGAGTGATTTATCATAATAAAATAAATATACCATTTTAAATATTCCTTGTTAAAATGAATTGGCACTAGACGTCGATATGTATGTTGAAACTAAAGTACACAACACTCTTCAAATGTTGGATAGTGCATTACTCATGACTACCAGGGGCCCCAATGGGTTATGTACTGATAGTTATTGGATAACTATGCAATGATTTACTCAATAATTTTCTGTTGGTTAATAACCAAGGCCAAGCAGAAAATATAGATGTGATAAAATTACATAGTTATCTTGACTTAAGAATACTGTTGATCTTCAATATGGAAGCTCCACTTCGATTATAGTTAAATCGTGGCAGGGTATCCATCGAATGACCATAATTGGATCAATTGAAAGCACTGAAAGTGGAATATTATTCAACAGAGGATTGGTCTTCTCAGTTATACGAGGTTGGTATCATTGTCAACTGAAGTTAACTTGAAGTCAAAATCTCTGACTAGAGCACTTTGGTTAACAATTTTTTTATTATTAAACCAAGGGATTTGTGTTTGGATTATAGAGTTGAATATGGATGATACTAGAATTTTGACTATTACCAAATTCCATAAGTCCAAAGTGATATAGTTTTGACGAAGAGAATTGGTACAAATAATTGTCACATCGGATAACGCTTAACAAAGTAAAATTTGACTTTATCAAAATCAAGTCAACGAAAAATTTGATCAAAATATCACATCACCTGCTAAGTGACGCGTGAACGTTAATATTAGAATTGTTCGATACTAATCACTGACCAAATTTACACTTAAGAGTCAAATAACCAAAGCGATGAATGCTTTTTTGACCACCTGATTTAATTAATTTAAAACTACTATAAATTAATTAAATTAACTAATATTGATGAAATATTAGTTATAAAATTTTATCTAACATGTTGAGCATGATTAAACAGTGTATATATTACAGTTATAAATATAATGAACGATATACGATATCGGTAAGCATTTAAATTAGATTTTAGTATGGGAATTTTTATACGGTCCTAAATGCATTTAAAGTCCATAAGAAAGCACACATAGTTAGCCATCAATTAGCGTAAGTGTAGTCGGTCATAACATAATAAAAAGGTATATTTCTTTTTCTCTAAGCAAAAAAGACATTCAATTTTTTTTTCATATATATATATATATATATATATATATTTATATATCGAATTTATACATAAACTCTTTTGTTAATTAATTTGAAATTGATTAAGTAAATTTAATATATATGTATATTTTTGGAAATAATAAATATGCACATTGTACAAGATTTCCAATACATCAATATACTTTTATTTTTGAATATCATTTGTCACTACTTTTCTCTTAAAACCATATTGTTTTAATTATTTAATTAATAATGGAAAAAATTAAACTAAACGTTTATTTGATGGCTAAGAGCATCTTTTGCTGTTATAAAAAATTTATTTATCATTGTAAAATATATTTATTCATTAAACAATCACCGTGTTTTTAATACATTAATTCTCTTATGATTTTTAAAATGAAACGGTTCTATTAAAGGAGATTAATGTCCCTGTTAGTCACCACAGTATTCTCTCTCTTTAATATAACTTAATGTTTCATCTCAAAACCTACATTCATTCCATTAACTTTAAGGTAGTAAGCCTTTACTTAATAAACGAATATATTTTATAGAATTTATCCTTAATTTTGTTAGTACATAAATATACAAATATCTTTGTTTAGAAATAAAGAGGCTATGTAAGTTACAAAGAGCATTAGTCACTATATTTGTTCTATTTCTTTACTAACATAGCCTTTCATTTCTCAAATTTATACGCTCGATAGTTTGCCTCATTTGTATTATATAACACTCATTCATATTTACATCTATAGGTGCAATATATATATATATATATATATATATATATATATACACACATACATATACATATACATATACATATACATATATATATAAATTATACAAACTATTTGATATAATTACCTTTAATATACATACATATATTTTCATTGTGACGATGTGGAATATAATAAAATTGTTTTGGCGGATGATACTTGGGATTGGAAGTATTTATAGTTTAGTGATTCGGTGGATTTTGTTCCCTAATTGGCAACTCTTTTCTCTAGTTTTATCCATGTTATTGGGCCTGTATCAGATGTCGATGGTAGTGGTTCCTCCTCTCAGGAGGTGATTTAGTCTCTGTCTTAGTAGTTTAGGTCTTTTATACATAGCTCCTGTGTTTTATCTACATATTTATCTGTTTTGGCGCATGCACTGAACATCTGTTTTTAAATCTATTAATAAAAGTTGGTGGCCCACTTCAAAACCGGCTTGCCTTGCAAAAAACATATATTTTCATTACATTCGTACTACTTTGATGCACTTGTACGTACATTTAGACGGTATAATCGAATGTGAGAGATGACAACATGTCCGTAGCTGTGTAAATCCCAATACATGTGGGCATGTTAAACCATGTACACATTATAATATTCACGTGCACGTTTACGCATATGTGTATATGATACACTTGTTTAAAACATAATACAAAATAAATAAAATATCAATTTCATTTAAAAAAAATTAGAAAGTTCTAAATATTTTTAGACTTTATAAGCCCACTAAGAATCCAAAATGGAAAAAATTTGAAATTTATTATTTGTTCCAATGCGGGCTGGGGAAGTTCTAACAATGAATCAGAGTCAAATAGTCTAGGCGGTCTAAATAAATCATGTTAGGGCTAAAAAATTAAGCTTTCTCACTTAGTACGATGTCCATAAACGTAATGTCTAGGATTAGTATTGGGTAATCATGTATCATATCATATATGGTTACCGACCGGCCTGAAAGTTGAAGTAAGCCAAAATGTTGCCCTTAATAGGAAAGACCCAATTAAAATTGGGCCTTGGGCTAATTTTCAAAATGGTTTGAAAATTAAGTAAAGAATTTAAATTTAAAAGTTAAATTTAAAATGAAACATATTTATTGCAAAAGTGATGATATAACATAAATTTGCAAAATGTTTGAAAAGATAATAATTTTTTTAAAATGTTTGAAATTATTTAAATATTAATTTTGAAATTTATAACTTACTAATAAGATTAATAAAAAATTAATTAAATAAGTTAATTAATTAATACTTATATGCATGTATTACATATATTGATATATGTTATGTTATCTTAAAGTGTTTAAGATAACATAAGTATACATGTATGTATATAAAATAAAATTTTGAAATTAATATAGTTCGATTAAAATTGTTTATTTAAATAAATTAAATAAAGGTTAATTAATTATATAAAAATACATAGATATATAAGGTATAGGTGTTATACTATAAAGGTTGTTATATATGTGAATATTCAGGATAAATGTTATATTGGAAATAATAAAAAATAAAATTATAGAGTTAATTAATTAAAATTATTAAAATAAGATTTAATTAATAAAATGTTAGACATAAGATTATTGTATGAGTTAATGTTTTTTAGCAAGGCTAGTCGGCTCTGAAGTGGGTTGTCCACTTTTATTAATAATCATTCAAAACAAGTGCTCGACATAATCATTAGAATAGCTAAGAAAAAGCAAAGTACAGGAGATAGGCAAAAGCACCTATATTACTAGAAGACAAGGAATTAGTCTCTTCTTCACTGCTGCTATCATTAACATGCCCAATAACATAAGCACAACTGGAAATTTAACGACCCAGAATTTTCGATCCCAAAAACTCCAGATAGTTAGAGAAAGAAGAAAGAGATAGAAGAAGAAGAAGAAACACCGCAAAGATTCTCGCATTCGCAGCGAATGAAAATATAACATCAAATAATTACAGTTTACAAAAGAATTCTGTATCTGTCAAATACATTTATAATACATCAGAGTTACACATATATACAGACACTAGATATACATAATCATCATGTCTCAGATATATAACAATATAATACAGCGAAAATACTCCATACACTCATGTCATCCAGCTCGCCTCCTGAGCTCCAGAACGTCCTTACCTGAAAATCTGTAATACTCGGTCTGACCCGAGCATTACATCAAAGTAACACCTGTGTCAGGCTGGAAACCAACGTGATTAAACCCATCTAACATGAATGACAAAAGCATACAACTTATATATATATATATGTATGTATAACCCGGGTAACTTGTATCAATTCACAAGTCGTTATAGACATCACTATTTCACATATAAATTTCTAAGTGCCAAACTTAGATTAAGATGGTCCAATTCGCTTAAATCATTTCACTCCTTCTTATTATTTTCACATATCAATCTAAAATGAATCGAAGTGGTTTTGGGTAGTTACTAATACCCGACTCCGATCTCTTCGAATCCAATGTCATCTAAACCCAAGTTATTCAAGTGAAATACAGTTCATCTTTAAATATCGGATGTCTCTTTTTATCACAGCAATTCATCATTGATAGATAAACACATTTATTACTATCCAATCAAACATATCATATCACAAAACATTTCATATCAGAGATATCAACCAATTCAAGGCATTGAAAACAATTCAATCATTCATAAGCAATTGATCACTCCAATATTTATTACTAACCTTTAATCACTTAGATTAACCTTACCTAACATTAATTAATTACAAAAAAATTAATTAATCCTCGTTTTATTATCCATCTTAATTAATCATCCTTGATCAGTTATACTTTAATTATAATAAGTAATTAACTCTTAATTAATTACCAAAAAAAAGATAATTTAACCTTCACCCATTCTCATTAATTACTCAAATTAATTATCCTTTTAATCACTTCCATTGATTAATTATCCTTCAATTAATCACACTTATAATTTACTAACCCTTAATAAATTATCTTATTTAATCCATACTTTAATTAATTACATAAAGTAATTAATTCTCAATTACTTCCATTAAGTAATTTATCATTCAAGTAATTAACTAATCCCTAATTACCAAGAAATTAACCTTTAATAAATTAATTTATATTCCCTTAATTAATTAATTCTCAATCATTAATTAATTAATTCCTCTTTAATACCTTATCTGTTTTATCCTTACTTAATTAATTTGGTTAATTAACTTTAATTACCCAAGATCTTAAGTTTAATTAAAGATAAAACTTTTTATTTCCTTAATTACTTCTTAATTACATTATTAATTAAGTTTTAAAAACAACTTAAGAATTTAACTTTATTAATTAAAGTTAAGATAAATTATCCAATTTTTAAACAATTACTATTTAGAATAATAGTTAAGGTAATTTAAAATTTCAAATCTTGAAACAAATTAAATTTTAAACATCCTCAAAATCTTGATTTTTCATTACTTTGTAAAGAAACTTGCTTTTGAAATTTCCTTGATTTTTTTTTGTAAAATCTGAACTCGTTTTTCTTTAATTAACTTAACAAAGTTTTAAAACAATTCAAAAACCTTTTTATTTTATAAGTTAAAGAAATATTTATCTTATAAAGAAGCTTAAAGGAAATTTAAACCAAATTTATTTTTAAATTCAAATCAATTTTAAAAATACACTTTAACATTCAAAGCTATTTAAATCCTTTAAATTTTTAAAAAACTTTCATTTATTTCAAAACTAGAATATAGATTTAAATATGATTCCAGATTAAACTTTGATTAAACACTTTACTTACGTTTAAAACTTCATTTAAAATTCAAACCATTTAACCATTTAGGGTTGTTAAAACAATTTAAACTTTATTTTACTTTTAGAACTGGGATTTAAACTTGAATCAGATTTAAAACTTAGATTTAAGATTTACTTACATTTAAACTTAGTTATTTTTTATTTATTTTAAAAATTTTAAAAACAGAACAAAACAGGTTTCTGTTAAAACTGTGAAGACCCGCAAATCCGTACTCCTTGAATATACACTAATCTTCATAGATTAACTCAAGATGAACAGAAATACGAATTCTCAATGTTTAAGAAAAAGAAAAGATAGAAGAAGAGAGAAAAGATAGAACGGAACGGAACAGAAAACAACAGAACAATATCAGAATCTCACAATCGCAGCGGAACAACATATAATAATAAATGAATAATCTTTAAATAAATAACTATGTCAGTTATTACATTTTATACATTACATTACATCACATTATCAGAGTGAACACAACAAACAATGCAGCGGAAAAAGAATACTATATACTAGTGATACGCCATGCCATCCAACTTGCCTCCAGCAACTCCTGAATTCCAGAATATCCTGATAAACCTTAACTCTTGACTGCCCGTGTGGAAATTGGTGGGCACCCAGAGTTTAGGAAGGAAAACAATAAACTCCGAGTCAGTCATGTGACTGGTGTGAGAACTCAAAACAGTTTATTTATCTTAAAAATCAAAATAGAAGAATATTTTTAAAGTCAATTCGAAATGCTTTTAAAAATAAGACTACCATAAGGCCTCCCGCACACACACACATGCAAACGCAAAATCGGAGGAGATTTCTCCTTATGATAGTCAAAGATGCTTGATACGCATTAAAAAGAACATTTGATATTATTACTAGTGCATAGTGTAGAAAATATTTCGAAAGTAAAGATATAAATCTTAGCCAACATACGACCATTATCGTATGCCTACTATAGCTACCATGTTCAATAGCAGGTTACCGCCACATTTCATAGCAGGTTATACAACTAAAACCGTACAAGATCGTATTGTTTCTTTGGATTTCCAACAAATGGTCAGGCCAAGGAACTTCCTATTGCCACATGAGAACGCCTCTGGAAGGACGTCCCCGAGAACCTAACCGGATCTCTGCCAACACAAGGCCGGGTTACCCCTAACTGGGTAACTACTGACACGAGTATGCCATCTCCCGGTCCTTTGGGACCTTTAACCGAGTGCTCGTAATCAACATCACACCATAATAATAAGTGTTTCAACATGAGTAAGTATCTGGGCTCCATACCATGATACCACCCTTTTCCAGAAGGAAATGCACATACCCTAAAGGGAGCTACCCCTCATAACCTTGCCGCATCTTTCCTGTTTTGACCATTCCGGGGTGTGAGGCTCGACGAAGTCTCGTCCACAAAGCCACACTTTATAAAAAAGCTGTGCTTTGGGTCAACAAATGATCATAGAAATGATCACAAAGATAAACGATCAAACAAATGATCATATCACAAATGATCATCACAATGATTATTCCACAGCAACACTCAGCATGTCACATTACCAAATTGGGAATATATCGCTGATTACCTTCAACTACATAACCTCTGAGCTCGTACGTCTCAAAGAAGGGTGTTAAGCTAAAAGAATAAATTCTCCGCCACCAATAGAAATATATTTGAAAGAAATCGGCTTTATATCTCAATTAGTAATGTCAGACATACCATCCATACAAGTCCGTTCCGGGCTCGAACAGAACCGAAGGCACTTACAAAGAAGTCCTTGCAATCCGGATATCCACAATCCTGATCGGATTCCCCATCACATATGGAGAACTCTATACCGGAGCAACTCGGTGCAGAGTCAATCGACAGGTCATCCTATCGCTCTCGTAAATACCCGGTCTTCAACATCGGTCTTCAATGCTATCCATTACGTCGTATCACTATTCGGAATGGGTAATCCGAATAACGAGCGCAATAGTGTAGCATTCAAATTCAGCAAATCACAACAAATACCTTTCAAAGGTAAATATTGATAGTCGGTTATTGAACTATCAATGGATATGCACAACATCACCAGATTCCAAATAATTTTCCAAATTATTTATTTCCCAAAAATATCTTTACAAGATATATAATTTTCACACTTCAAAAATAAATCAATATTTATTTTTAAACAGATTCCCCTTTCTTTTATAAATTCCATAGTGAATTTATATTCCAAAATATTTATGAATACACGGTTTCAATTATTCATTTTCAATTTATCTTCAAAAGGATAAATTCTCAAAATATTCACTTCATATTGGAAAACATTTCCATACTTATTTAATAAGTAATTCACAAATCTTTTTATTTTCAACACTTGAAAAATATTCAATATACTTAAATCTAAATTAAGTATATATTTCATTCTTTAAGGAAATCATTCTCTTAAACATATTTATTTGGGCCAAAACGATTATTACGTAAAACATCGTTACGGCAACCCAAAATCACTAGTATATGGATTCGAAATTAAAATAGATATATAAATCCCAATACTATACAAAACAATTCCTTTTGGAAATCATTTACTATAACAAAAGTGTTATAGTCCACCATTTCCTTCTATTTCTCGAAAAACGTCTATTTCAACAATGAATGTTGAAATCTATGGTTTCAAATCTTAACACATTTTAAAACATCCTTAGATCGTTTTAATTTTATTTAAAACATCAAATCCAAAATATTTTCTTTAACATATTATTCACTTTTCAAAACGTGAATATACTTCGTTAACAAATTTCATCATTTCTATTCATTTTGTTTCAAAGGATTATTCACTATCTAAAATGTGAATATAACTCCATAAATAAGTTATAACAATTTACTTATCAAAATAAGTCGTTGCGAATTTATAAAACAACTTCCTTTTATAAATATCCTTTATTAACCTATTCGATTTATATCTCAATTATAAACCAAAAGTCCATATTATAAGTTAAACACTTAGAATTTATTTCTTTGCAAAATCGTTCCTTTAACTTCCCAAATTATAAATCTTATAACTTATAAGATTCATTTATTTACCCAAATCTATTCCTTTAATAACTTTACAAATTTTATAAACCCACTGCTTATAAAATTCCATTCATAACTTCACCGTTTATAATTCTATAAATTTCATTCGTTTGTGAAATTCATTCACAATTCATTCTAACACTTATAAAAACTCGTTTTATAATTCAAAATATTCTAATTTATAAATATCCATTTTATAAATCTTTTATACAAATCAATTTATATTATTATTTTAAAACGTCTTTAAACGCCTTTATAATTTCATCATTTTGATTTATAAAATAATCAAATTCTATAAATCTTATATTTTAACTTTTTACAATAAATCCAGAAATCCCAATTTAACTATTTTATAAAATCATTAACCTCATATTTTCAAAAAATCAACTTTTAACTATATTTCTCAAAAATCATAATTTTATAACATTAAAATTATAACGTTTATTTATTTAAAATGGATCAATTCCAAATAATAATTTATAAACGTATACTCTTCAAAAATCACTTTAAAAGTCCTTTTAAAATTCCAAAACTTGGCCCAATGATGCTACATACCAAATAGTCAATCACGACAACAACAATATCATATATCATATGATAATCAACGAATATCAAAATATCCATAATCAAATAAATACTGTTGAGGAATCCAGTTGGATCCCTCCAACCTGTTTTCCTGCATCCAAAGATGTTAGCACAATACCAATTCCGTTCCAGTACGAAATTATCGCGGTATATGGGATTTAAAATATTATCCGCTTAATAGACGGCGCAATAGGGTCTCATCCGCTATATACTGCGGGAAATCAAATCTAAGTACATAAATAATTCCAATTTCACTGTTTATGAAATATTCGAGGTATATGTTTTTAATAAATAACATCCGCTTACTAACGGCGCATAATGCCTATTTTAACAATCAATAGATAACAATAATCATTCAAACATGCATTCAAGAATTTTAAATATAACTATTTAAAATTAAAATCGAAATCGATTCGATTGAGTGAGAAGTTCTCACCTTGATTTCAATTTCATTTTAGCGATTTATTTCGAATAAAATTAAACGGACGTTTAATTTTACCTAAAATTTTCACTAACTCCCAACGACTCCAATCCAATTCCATAGTGTAGTGCTTGTCCATACGACTCCAACGCAACTGATTTCGCGCGTTTTCGACCTCGTATGAAAAAGATATGATTTTTCAAAGTTTCACGAATTTATATATTTATAATTTACAAATTTCTTTTTATATTTCAACCTACGCTTCATCTCAGCCGTAGGATTCCCATCCTCTTCATCCTGGCCGCCCCCATGATCTTCCCCACTTACATAATTCCTACAGGAGGAAACCGAGCACATGAACCCATTGCTCGACAATTTAGGGTTAGAGATCGCGACCACCACGATGCTTTCCACCACGATCAAAGACCTCCACCACGTGCGCCATCACCAGAACCTTGCTCGGCCAGAGCCATGGCACCCTCGGCCACCCCATCACCTCGGAAAATGCGCCCAAACGTTGAACGAACGCGGCCAATTTCCCACCAATCCGTAGCACCATTCACGATCTCCACCGTTGATCTTGTAGTTCTCGTTGGTCTCTTCGATATTGTAGTTGGAACTTTTTCGATTCGATGCGTGGATTTGAAGAAATATTGGGAAGAAGATCATTGTTTTCTGGCCATTCATTGCTAAGGGTGGCGGCTGCAGAAATTGACCTAGGGTTATAATAATTTTGCAAAAATGAAGAGGGGGGGGGGGGGTTTTATAGAAAATTTTCCAATTTACTATTCACCCGGAATTTCCGAACTCCAAACGAAGCGTGCCGGTTGGCGTTTTTAAGGTTTACCCCACGTTCCGAACACAATGTAACATGTTTCGGGAGCTAATTCGATCATCTGTGCGAGTTATGGCAATAAACGTTCGATTTGAATTAAACCGATTTAAACGATTTTCTAGGCGTTTTAACTTGCACCGGACAAACAATAAATCCAATTGACACGAAATTTGAAACCATACAATAATATCACATTACGGATCCGATGAAACTGGTTTCGTCGAAATCCGAGACTTTTGAAAAATGGCTATTTTAACTCGCCAAATTAATATTAAAACAATTTCGATGCGTTTCGAGCTGCCACGATCAAACGATAACTCCTATTGCTACGAAAATTAAAATCCAATAATAACAAACTATTACGAATCCAATGAAACTAGTTTCGTCAAATTCTGAGACTGTTCAAAAATTGGCTATTTTCACTAGTCGATTAAATATTAAAATATTCAATTTTCACAAATTAACTTCTAATTCGATTTTAAAAGTTCTAAAATATCATTCTAACTTCAATATGATAAAATAAAATTTTATAAATCATTTTCAATCATATTTAACCCAATTTTCAATTATTTCTATAATTTCATATATTAAATTATCGATTTAATTATTCAATTAAATCCAATTATTTGAAATAAAATTTATTCGACTTATAAATTTCACTTATTAATATTTAAAATTAATTAAATATACAAATTTTAATTAATTAAAATTCTGGGTCGTTACAAAAACCTTTTACAAAGTTTTAACTCGAGGCAACCCTATTTTACTTCGAATCCAAAACCACACTGCCTCGAGCAAAACTGCCCAATACTTTGAGTCAGCACATCAAGTAACACGAGTACAACTCAAAACCCACTTCTCTAGAAAATCAGTGAACCGTGCACATATACGGTGACGTTGATCGTCAATGTTGATCTTCCCATGTCAACCATCACTGTAACGACCCAGAATTTTTAGAAATTAAAATATGAATATTTAATTAATTTTAAATATTAATAAGTGAATTTATAAGTCGAATAAATTTTTATTTGAATTTTTGAATTTAATTGAATAATTAAATCGATAATTTAATACGTTAAATTATGGAAATAATTGAAAATCGGGTTAAATATGATTGAAAATGATTTGTAAAATTTTATTTTATCATATGGGAGTTAGAATGATATTTTAGAACTTTTAAAATCGATTTAAAAGTTAATTTGTGAAAATTGAATATTTTAATATTAAAATCGACTAGTGAAAATAGTCAATTTTTGAACAGTCTCAGAATTGAACGAAACCAGTTTCATTGGATCCATAATAGTTAGTTATTACCGGATTTCAATTTTCGTGTCAATCGGAGCTATCGTTTGATCGTGGCAGCTCGAAACGCATCGAATTATTTTTAATTTAAATTTGACGAGTTAAAATAGCCATTTTTCAAAAAGTCTCGGATTTCGACGAAACCAGTTTCATCGGATCCGTAATGTGATATTATTATAAAGTTTCAAATTTCAAGTCAATTGGATTTACCGTTTGTCCGGTACGAATTAAAACGCCTAGAAATCGACTTAAATCGGTTTAATTCAAATTGAGCGTTTACAGCCATAACTCGCACATACTTCCGAATTAGCTTCCGAAACCTGTTCCATTGTGTCCGGAACGCGGGATAAACCCTAGGTACGTCAGTTTCGGCGCCTAAATCGGAGTTCGGAATTTCCGGGTGAATAGTGTCGATCGGTTCTCTATAAATACACCCTCACTCTAAAAAAAAATAAAAATAAAAACACTAAAACCCTAATAATCAAACCCTAGCCGGCCCTAACTATTGAATGGCCAGAATTCAATCTCATTCCCTCCTCGATTTCTTCCAATCCATCAGCAATTAGACGAAACTTTCAACATGAAAGATGTAGAGGGTGATGAGAGCTTCGATGTGAACGGTGGAGATCGAATATGGAGTCGTGTGGAGGAAGCTATGGGGCCGCGTTCTCTGATACCTGCGCACGCATTTCAATGTGAAGGGGGAGGCCGAGTTGCATGGCCTTCAGGCCGAGCATGGACGTGGGTGAGGGCTTCGCAACGGCGCGTCTTGATCGTGTTGTAGTGGCTTGTGTTGGGCACGAGTTCAAACCCTAATAGCTTGCAAATGGGTTCATGGTGACGGCCTAATACCTGTAGCCAACGTGAATGAAGGAGATGGACAAGGAGCTGCCCTGATGCACTCAAGTTGAGATCTACGGTGGATGCTTGCTTAGGGTATTAAAGTTGTAAAATTTAATTTTAAAAATTCGTGTAAGTTCAATAATTCATATCTTTTTCATACGAGGTCGAAAACGCGCGAAACCAGTTGCGTTGGAATCGTATGGACGAGCACTACGCGATGGAGTTGGTTTGGAGTCGTTTGGCGTTAGTGAGAATTTTGGGTAAAATTAAACGTCTGTTTAATTTTATTCGAAATAAATCGCTAAAACGGAATTTAAAATCAAGGTGAGAACTTCTCACTCAATCGAATCAGTTTCGATTTTATTTTAAATAGTTAGATTTAAAATATTTGAATGCATGTTTGAATGTTGATTGATATCTGTTGATTGTTAAAATAGACATTATACGCCGTTAGTAAGCGGATGTTATTTATTAAAAACATATACCGCGAATATTTCATAAACAGTGAAATTGGTATTATATATAGTAGCAATATATATATATATTGGCATATGTATATATTGGAGTTATTGATTTCCCGCATTTATTTGTTTAGCGGATGAGACCCTATTGCGCCGTTATTAAGCGGATAATATTTAATAAGAACATATACCGCGATAATTTCGTACTGGAGCGAAATTGGTATTGTGCTAATGTTTTTGGATGCAGGAAAACAGGTTAGAGGGATCCAACTGGATTCCTCAACAGTATTTATTTAATTTCAGATATTTTGATATTTGATGGATTATCATATCGATATATTATATCGTTGTAGTCGTGATTGACTATTTGGTATGTAGCATCATTGGACCCAGATTTTGGGATTTTAAAATGATTTTTTAAAAGTGATTTTAGAAAGTATACGTTTTATAAAATAATTTTTTGAATTGATCCATTTTAAATAAATAAACGTTATAATAGTTAAAGTTATAAAAATTATGATTTTGTGAAATATAGTTAAAAGTTGATTTTTGAGAAATAGGGGATTTATGATTTTATAAAATAGTTTAAATTGGATTTTTGAATATATTATAAAAGTTTAAAAATAGGATTTATAAAATTTGATTATTTTATAAATCAAAATGGTGAAACTATAAAGGAAATTAAAGACGTTTTAAAAGAATAATATAAATTGATTTATATTAAGAGATTTATAAACGGATATTTATAAATTGAAATATTGACTTATAAAATGAGTTTTTTATAAGTGTTTGAATGAAGTGAAAATGAAATTCATAAATGAATGAAATTTATAGAATTTTAAACAGTGAAGTTATAAATGGAATTTTATAAACAGTAGGTTTATAAAATTTATAAAGTTATTGAAAGAATGAATTTTGGATAAATTATTGAATCTTATAAGTTATAAGATTTATAATTATGAAGTTAAAAGAACGATTTTTGTAAAATAATCGTTTTATAAGTATTTAACTTATAATATGAACTTTTAGTTATAATTGAGTTATAAACTGGAATAGATTAATAAAGGAAATTTGTAAAAGGAAGTTGTTATAAATAAATAGAAATGGAATTTATAAACGTTGTTTTATAAATTCGCAAACAACTTATTTTGATAAGTTAATTGTTGAAACCTATAAATGGAGTTATATTCACATTTTTGAATAGTGAATAATCCCTTAAATTTAAATGAATAAAAAGGATGAAATTTGTTAACGTAGTATATTCACGTTTTTGAATAGTGAATAATATGTTAAAGAAAATGTTTGAATGAGATGTTTAAACTGAATTAAAACGATCTAACGATGTTTTAAAATGCATTGAGATTCGAAACCATAGATTTCAACATTTATTGTTGAAATAGATGTTTCGAGAAATGAAAGGAAATAGTGGACTATAACACTGTTGTTATAGTAAATGATTCCCGAAAGGAAATGTTTTGTGTAGTATTGGGATTTATATATCTATTTAAATTCGAATCCCTATACTAGTGATTTTGGGTTGTCGTAACGATGTTTTACGTAACATTCGTTTTAGCCCAAATAAATATGTTTAAGAGAATGATTTCCTTAAAGAATGAAATATATACTTAATCTCTATTTAAGTATACTGAACATTTTCTAAGTGTTGAAAATAAATAGAATTTGTGAATTACTTATGAATAAATAAGTATGGAAATGTTTTCCAATATAAAGTGAATACTTTGAGAATTTATCTTTTTGAAGATAAATTGAAATGGATAGTTGAAATCGTATATGCATGAATATTTTTTGAATATAAATTCACTAAGGAATTTATAAAAGAAAGTGGAATTTGTTAAAAATAAATATTGATTTATTTTTGAAGTGTTGAAATTTTATATCTTGTAAAGATATTTTGTGAAATAAATAATTTGGAAAATTATTTGGAATCTGGTGATGTTGTGCATATCCATTGATAGTTCAATAACCGACTATCAATATTTCCCTTTGAATGGGTAATTGATGTGATTTGTTTGAATGTGAATGCTACACTTATTTTTAAATAAGCGCTCACTATTCGGGTTAACCGGGAAAGGACCATGGGGCCGCATAACCCATTCCGAATATGTGATACGTCGTTATGAATTGCATTTGAAGATCGGTGTTGAAGACCGAGTATTTGTGAAAGCGATAGGATGACCTATCGATTGTCTCTGCACTGGGTAGCTCCTGGTATAGAGATTCCTTAAGTGATGGGAAATTCGATCGGGATTGTGAATACCCGTATTGCAAGGGCTTCGTAAGAAGTGCCTTCGGTTTTGTTCGAGCCCGGAACAGACTTGTATGGATTGTATGTCTGACATTACAAATTGAGATGTAAAGCCGATTTCTTTCAAATATATTTCTGTTGGTGGCGGAGAATTTATTCTTTTAGCTTAACACCCTTCTCTGAGACGTACGTGCTCAGAGGTTATATAGTTGAAGTTATCAGCGATATATTCCCAATTTGGTAATGTGACATGCTGAGTGATGCTGAAATGATCATTGTGTTGATTATTTGTGATAGGATCGTTTATTTGATCGTCTATCCTTGTGATCATTGTGTTGATCATTTGTTGACCCAAAGCATGGCTTTTGTATAAAGTATGTTTTTGTGGACGTGAATTCGTCGAGCCTCACACCCCGTGAATGGTCAAAACAGGAAAGAAGCAGCAAGGTTATGAGGGGTAGCACCCTTTAGGATGTGTCCATTTCCTTCTGGAAAAGGGTGGTATCATGGTATGGAGCCCAGATACTTACTCATGTTGAAAACACTTTGTTATGATTGTGTGAATTGATTACGAGCGCTCGGTGATAAAGGTCCCAAAGGACCGGGGGATGGCATATTCGGTCAGTTGTTACTCAGTTAGGGGTAACCCGGCCTTGTGTTGGTAGAGATCCGGTTTGGTTCTCGGGGATGTCCATCCAGAGGCATTCTCATGTGGCAATGGGAAGTTCCTTGGCCTAATCATTCGTTGGAAATCCAAAGAAACAATACGAGACTTGTACGGTTTTAGTTGTATAACCTGCTATGGAATGTGGCGGTAACCTGCTATTGAACATAGTTAGCTATAGTAGGCATACGATAATGGTCGTATGTTGGCTAAGATTTATATTCTACTTTCGAAATGAATTTTCCCTACACTATACACTAATAATAATATCAAATGTTCTTTTAAATGCGTATCAAGCATCTTTGACTATCATAAGGAGAAATCTCCTCCGATTCTGCGTTTGCATGTGTGTGCGGGAGGCCTTATGGTAGTCTCATTTTTAAAAGCATTGCGAATTGAATTTAAAATATTCTTCTATTTTGATTTTAAAGTAAATAAACTGTTTTGAGTTCTCGCACCAGTCACATGACTGACTTGGAGTTTATTGTTTTCCTTCCTAAACTCTGGGTGCCCACCAATTTTCCACACGGGCAGTTAAGAGTTAGGTTTATCAGGATATTCTGGATATTCTGGATTTGCTGGAGGCAAGCTGGATGGCATGGCGTATTACTAGTTTATATAATATTTCTTTTTCCGCTGCACTATTTGTTGTTGTTGTATGTTGTACACTCTGATGATTTGATGTAATGTAATATAATGTAATGTAATAACTGATATAGTTCTTTGTTTAAAGATTATTCATTTATTTATTATATGTTGTTCCGCTGCGAATTGTGAGATTCTGATGTTGTTCTGTTGTTTTCCATTCCGTCCTATTTTCTTCTGTGTTCCATTTCCTTTCTCTTCTCTTTTCTTCTATTTTAAAAGTTTTCTATTATCTTTCCTCTCTCTCTTCTAAATTTTCTGTTCTCTTTTCTATTTTCTTTTCTCTCTATTTCCTATCTTCTCTCTTCTTCTCTTTTCTTTTCTTAAATTCTTTTTAAAAACCCATAACATTTCGGTTTTCGGCCTTCGATTTCTCGACAGTCGATAAAGTGAGTGTCGATGTTGAATTTTCGAAAGTCGAAAATTTTCGGGGCGTTACATTTGGTATCAGAGCTTATGGTTAAGCGACAACCATGGTTCTGTTGGGTATTATTCATTAGAGATAGAGTCAGTAGTGCTCTAGAATGAATTTGAGTGTAATAATAGATATGAGAGCGTATTTGTTAGTGAATATAAAAAAATTGTTTTATATTGTGATGATTGGTTTATTGAGTGGCATATGAACTTTCGTCAGCGTGGTCCGCAAGACTATGCCGAAGGGGTTTCTAAACACTTGAATAGAACAATTCGACACAGTATTGATTTTAAATTGGGTGAATGAAATAATTTTACCTTGAGTATATTTTATATATAAAGAAATAATTTTTCAGAATTATTAAAGTGTATATAAGTTGATTGTTTAGTTGTTTAAATAATCTAAATAAAAGAAGAATTGTATAAGCAAAAAGAATTGTAAGAATTGAATTATAATTAAAGTGATTTACAATTGTGAAATAAACTTATATATAAGAAGTGAAACTATATGAATATATTTATGAATATGAGTTGTAAATAAAAAATGAATTTAAAGTTAAATGGAAATTTACTTTAGAATTGAAATTTGAATTTATTTACAAGTAGGAATTTAAGTTATGTAAAACCAAATAATGTTAAATGGAATATAACTTAAGAGATATTGAATGAAGTTCAACTTTGTAATTGAATTGAATTAATGGATTGAATGATTAATCAATTAAATGTAAATTAAATTGGATATGGAATAATGAATATAAGTGTTAATTCATTAAAATCTAATGTTATTAGAAGTTGAAAGATTGAATGTTAATCAAGTTAATTAAACCAATTGATAAGCAAAGGAATTTGGTTGCAATTAATAAACATTGGTTGATATATGATTGTTAGTTGATAGTATATAATACATTAAGTATTAATGAAATTGATTAATGAAATTTAAAGCTAAAGTAATGGAATTCAAATTGAAAGTAAATAAATTTGAATAGAATTGAATGTGAACTGGATTTAATTAGTGAATATAAACTAATTGAAAATGAATGTTAGAAAAAAAAAACATCCACTGTTAAATGAATCGAATGTGATTAAATTGAAAACCCAATTCATTAAATATTAATGAAAATATGAATGAATATTTATTGGTTATGGATGTTCGTTGAATGTTAGTTGGTTGATGTTTGAATATGTTGCAATTGCTATGTGACATATATAGTTGTTATGGAGATATATGTTGTATATTGATACTATTGCATATATGCATGATTCTCATGTTGTTTGTTGAGTGTTTAGTAGGTGCAGATCGCGTTTGCTTCGCATTTGGAGCTCGCTTTTGCGCTATATTAGCCGTATATGCTCGCTAATAAAATATAAGGTATATATCTCGGATTAAATATCGCACTTTTACATTTTTTCCCTGCGGGATGCCTCATTACTTGATGAGATGTATATTTGTGATATATATACTGTCATTTTTTTTTCGGATCGAGCCGCGCAAAGGAGACTATGGCGAATTTTTCCGAAAATTTAAGGCGTTAGAAAAAAATTTGAGAAAATTTGGAAAAATTTTGAAAACTTTAATTTTGATTTGAAGTTGAAAGTTAAACGATAGTAGTTGTTTTTGAAAAGATAACTAAGTATGATTTTGAAAACTTAGTAAGTATTATAAGAAGTTTAACTATGAATTTTGGAAAAATTAATAAATTCTATAACTTTTCTTACTTAATAATTTCGAGGACGAAATTCTTTTAAGTGGGGAAGATTGTAACGACCCAGAATTTTTAGAAATTAAAATATGAATATTTAATTAATTTTAAATATTAATAAGTGAATTTATAAGTCGAATAAATTTTTATTTGAATTTTTGGATTTAATTGAATAATTAAATCGATAATTTAATACGTTAAATTATGGAAATAATTGAAAATCGGGTTAAATATGATTGAAAATGATTTGTAAAATTTTATTTTATCATCTGGGAGTTAGAATGATATTTTAGAACTTTTAAAATCGATTTAAAAGTTAATTTGTGAAAATTGAATATTTTAATATTAAAATCGACTAGTGAAAATAGTCAATTTTTGAACAGTCTCAGAATTGAACGAAACCAGTTTCATTGGATCCGTAATAGTTAGTTATTACCGGATTTCAATTTTCGTGTCAATCGGAGCTATCGTTTGATCGTGGCAGCTCGAAACGCATCGAATTATTTTTAATTTAAATTTGACGAGTTAAAATAGCCATTTTTCAAAAAGTCTCGGATTTCGACGAAACCAGTTTCATCGGATCCATAATGTGATATTATTATAAGGTTTCAAATTTCAAGTCAATTGGATTTACCGTTTGTCCGGTACGAATTAAAACGCCTAGAAATCGACTTAAATCGGTTTAATTCAAATTGAGCGTTTACAGCCATAACTCGCACATACTTCCGAATTAGCTTCCGAAACCTGTTCCATTGTGTCCGGAACGCGGGATAAACCCTAGGTACGTCAGTTTCGGCGCCTAAATCGGAGTTCGGAATTTCCGGGTGAATAGTGTCGATCGGTTCTCTATAAATACACCCTCACTCTAAAAAAAAATAAAAATAAAAACACTAAAACCCTAATAATCAAACCCTAGCCGGCCCTAACTATTGAATGGCCAGAATTCAATCTCATTCCCTCCTCGATTTCTTCCAATCCATCAGCAATTAGACGAAACTTTCAACATGAAAGATGTAGAGGGTGATGAGAGCTTCGATGTGAACGGTGGAGATCGAATATGGAGTCGTGTGGAGGAAGCTATGGGGCCGCGTTCTCTGATACCTGCGCACGCATTTCAATGTGAAGGGGGAGGCCGAGTTGCATGGCCTTCAGGCCGAGCATGGACGTGGGTGAGGGCTTCGCAACGGCGCGTCTTGATCGTGTTGTAGTGGCTTGTGTTGGGCACGAGTTCAAACCCTAATAGCTTGCAAATGGGTTCATGGTGACGGCCTAATACCTGTAGCCAACATGAATGAAGGAGATGGACAAGGAGCGGCCCTGATGCACTCAAGTTGAGATCTACGGTGGATGCTTGCTTAGGGTATTAAAGTTGTAAAATTTAATTTTAAAAATTCGTGTAAGTTCAATAATTCATATCTTTTTCATACGAGGTCGAAAACGCGCGAAACTAGTTGCGTTGGAATCGTATGGACGAGCACTACGCGATGGAGTTGGTTTGGAGTCGTTTGGCGTTAGTGAGAATTTTGGGTAAAATTAAACGTCTGTTTAATTTTATTCGAAATAAATCGCTAAAACGGAATTTAAAATCAAGGTGAGAACTTCTCACTCAATCGAATCAGTTTCGATTTTATTTTAAATAGTTAGATTTAAAATATTTGAATGCATGTTTGAATGTTGATTGATATCTGTTGATTGTTAAAATAGACATTATACGCCGTTAGTAAGCGGATGTTATTTATTAAAAACATATACCGCGAATATTTCATAAACAGTGAAATTGGTATTATATATAGTAGCAATATATATATATTGGCATATGTATATATTGGAGTTATTGATTTCCCGCATTTATTTGTTTAGCGGATGAGACCCTATTGCGCCGTTATTAAGCGGATAATATTTAATAAGAACATATACCGCGATAATTTCGTACTGGAGCGAAATTGGTATTGTGCTAATGTTTTTGGATGCAGGAAAACAGGTTGGAGGGATCCAACTAGATTCCTCAATAGTATTTATTTAATTTCAGATATTTTGATATTTGATGGATTATCATATCGATATATGATATCGTTGTAGTCGTGATTGACTATTTGGTATGTAGCATCATTGGACCCAGATTTTGGGATTTTAAAATGATTTTTTAAAAGTGATTTTAGAAAGTATACGTTTTATAAAATAATTTTTGGAATTGATCCATTTTAAATAAATAAACGTTATAATAGTTAAAGTTATAAAAATTATGATTTTGTGAAATATAGTTAAAAGTTGATTTTTGAGAAATAGGGGATTTATGATTTTATAAAATAGTTTAAATTGGATTTTTGAATATATTATAAAAGTTTAAAAATAGGATTTATAAAATTTGATTATTTTATAAATCAAAATGGTGAAACTATAAAGGAAATTAAAGACGTTTTAAAAGAATAATATAAATTGATTTATATTAAGAGATTTATAAACGGATATTTATAAATTGAAATATTGACTTATAAAACGAGTTTTTTATAAGTGTTTGAATGGAGTGAAAATGAAATTCATAAATGAATGAAATTTATAGAATTTTAAACAGTGAAGTTATAAATGGAATTTTATAAACAGTAGGTTTATAAAATTTATAAAGTTATTGAAAGAATGAATTTTGGATAAATAATTGAATCTTATAAGTTATAAGATTTATAATTATGAAGTTAAAAGAACGATTTTTGTAAAATAATCGTTTTATAAGTATTTAACTTATAATATGAACTTTTAGTTATAATTGAGTTATAAACTGGAATAGATTAATAAAGGAAATTTGTAAAAGGAAGTTGTTATAAATAAATAGAAATGGAATTTATAAACATTGTTTTATAAATTCGCAAACAACTTATTTTGATAAGTTAATTGTTGAAACCTATAAATGGAGTTATATTCACATTTTTGAATAGTGAATAATCCCTTAAATTTAAATGAATAAAAAGGATGAAATTTGTTAACGTAGTATATTCACGTTTTTGAATAGTGAATAATATGTTAAAGAAAATGTTTGAATGAGATGTTTAAACTGAATTAAAACGATCTAACGATGTTTTGAAATGCATTGAGATTCGAAACCATAGATTTCAACATTTATTGTTGAAATAGATGTTTCGAGAAATGAAAGGAAATAGTGGACTATAACACTGTTGTTATAGTAAATGATTCCCGAAAGGAAATGTTTTGTGTAGTATTGGGATTTATATATCTATTTAAATTCGAATCCCTATACTAGTGATTTGGGTTGTCGTAACGATGTTTTACGTAACATTCGTTTTAGCCCAAATAAATATGTTTAAGAGAATGATTTCCTTAAAGAATGAAATATATACTTAATCTCGATTTAAGTATACTGAACATTTTCTAAGTGTTGAAAATAAATAGAATTTGTGAATTACTTATGAATAAATAAGTATGGAAATGTTTTCCAATATAAAGTGAATACTTTGAGAATTTATCTTTTTGAAGATAAATTGAAATGGATAGTTGAAATCGTATATGCATGAATATTTTTTGAATATAAATTCACTAAGGAATTTATAAAAGAAAGTGGAATTTGTTAAAAATAAATATTGATTTATTTTTGAAGTGTTGAAATTTTATATCTTGTAAAGATATTTTGTGAAATAAATAATTTGGAAAATTATTTGGAATCTGGTGATGTTGTGCATATCCATTGATAGTTCAATAACCGACTATCAATATTTCCCTTTGAATGGGTAATTGATGTGATTTGTTTGAATGTGAATGCTACACTTATTTTTAAATAAGCGCTCACTATTCGGGTTAACCGGGAAAGGACCATGGGGCCGTATAACCCATTCCGAATATGTGATACGTCGTTATGAATTGCATTTGAAGATCGGTGTTGAAGACCGAGTATTTGTGAAAGCGATAGGATGACCTATCGATTGTCTCTGCACTGGGTAGCTCCTGGTATAGAGATTCCTTAAGTGATGGGAAATTCGATCGGGATTGTGAATACCCGTATTGCAAGGGCTTCGTAAGAAGTGCCTTCGGTTTTGTTCGAGCCCGGAACAGACTTGTATGGATTGTATGTCTGACATTACAAATTGAGATGTAAAGCCGATTTCTTTCAAATATATTTCTGTTGGTGGCGGAGAATTTATTCTTTTAGCTTAACACCCTTCTCTGAGACGTACGTGCTCAGAGGTTATATAGTTGAAGTTATCAGCGATATATTCCCAATTTGGTAATGTGACATGCTGAGTGATGCTGAAATGATCATTGTGTTGATTATTTGTGATAGGATCGTTTATTTGATCGTCTATCCTTGTGATCATTGTGTTGATCATTTGTTGACCCAAAGCATGGCTTTTGTATAAAGTATGTTTTTGTGGACGTGAATTCGTCGAGCCTCACACCCCGTGAATGGTCAAAACAGGAAAGAAGCAGCAAGGTTATGAGGGGTAGCACCCTTTAGGATGTGTCCATTTCCTTCTGGAAAAGGGTGGTATCATGGTATGGAGCCCAGATACTTACTCATGTTGAAAACACTTTGTTATGATTGTGTGAATTGATTACGAGCGCTCGGCGATAAAGGTCCCAAAGGACCGGGGGATGGCATATTCGGTCAGTTGTTACTCAGTTAGGGGTAACCCGGCCTTGTGTTGGTAGAGATCCGGTTTGGTTCTCGGGGATGTCCATCCAGAGGCATTCTCATGTGGCAATGGGAAGTTCCTTGGCCTGATCATTCGTTGGAAATCCAAAGAAACAATACGAGACTTGTACGGTTTTAGTTGTATAACCTGCTATGGAATGTGGCGGTAACCTGCTATTGAACATAGTTAGCTATAGTAGGCATACGATAATGGTCGTATGTTGGCTAAGATTTATATTCTACTTTCGAAATGAATTTTCCCTACACTATACACTAATAATAATATCAAATGTTCTTTTAAATGCGTATCAAGCATCTTTGACTATCATAAGGAGAAATCTCCTCCGATTCTGCGTTTGCATGTGTGTGCGGGAGGCCTTATGGTAGTCTCATTTTTAAAAGCATTGCGAATTGAATTTAAAATATTCTTCTATTTTGATTTTAAAGTAAATAAACTGTTTTGAGTTCTCGCACCAGTCACATGACTGACTTGGAGTTTATTGTTTTCCTTCCTAAACTCTGGGTGCCCACCAATTTTCCACACGGGCAGTTAAGAGTTAGGTTTATCAGGATATTCTGGATATTCTGGATTTGCTGGAGGCAAGCTGGATGGCATGGCGTATTACTAGTTTATATAATATTTCTTTTTCCGCTGCACTATTTGTTGTTGTTGTATGTTGTACACTCTGATGATTTGATGTAATGTAATATAATGTAATGTAATAACTGATATAGTTCTTTGTTTAAAGATTATTCATTTATTTATTATATGTTGTTCCGCTGCGAATTGTGAGATTCTGATGTTGTTCTGTTGTTTTCCATTCCGTCCTATTTTCTTCTGTGTTCCATTTCCTTTCTCTTCTCTTTTCTTCTATTTTAAAAGTTTTCTATTATCTTTCCTCTCTCTCTTCTAAATTTTCTGTTCTCTTTTCTATTTTCTTTTCTCTCTATTTCCTATCTTCTCTCTTCTTCTCTTTTCTTTTCTTAAATTCTTTTTAAAAACCCATAACATTCCGGTTTTCGGCCTTCGATTTCTCGACAGTCGATAAAGTGAGTGTCGATGTTGAATTTTCGAAAGTCGAAAATTTTCGGGGCGTTACAATCACCCAAACACCCTCTCGCAAACATCAAAACATCATCATCAACTCAAAATCGAAATCGAACTGTGAAAACCAAACCTGTAACCAAACTGGAACCACCCCATCCCAAACCTAGAAACTCCTCGTCCCAATTCTCCGATCACCAGAAAAATCTGCTACTCCGGCCTTGACCTCATCAACGACCAAGCTTCCATCACACAAAATCCCGTTGAACTCGATCAACTGTAGAAGCCGTGGCGATCGAATCATTAAACCTAGTTAAAACTAGGGTTACAAACAAGTATCCACCAATGCTACCTCCACCATGAATTAAACATCTGCCTGACAATTTTCTCGCATTCTCCGTTCATCCTTCTACCTTCAGTGATGATCACGACTTCCCAGAACGCTTGGATCATCAGAGATCACCCAGAACACAAATTTTGGTCAAACTCAAACCGCTCTCTCCAACCCCATCTAACAATTATGATTTCTCCTTTAAAAATCATGATTTTTTTTAAGAATTTAGTTTATAAACCTGAATCAACGAATCAGGATATTTTGAAATTTGAAAAAAGTTAATGCTTGCCTGTTCTTTTTTGTTTCCAGAGTCATTTCAATTTGTTTAACTTAATTATAATAATTTTTTTAAAACATTAATCTATACTGAAACAATCAACTTTTGTTTGAATCCTTAATCCTAACAAGGACCAGCTCAGCTGATAATGGATTTTTAAACAAATCTTGGACCTGGAAAACTAAAACAGTGAAGCACAGAGACCAGTACATACACACATATTCAATCATATATATACACAGCACAACACTTAAAAATATATGCACAAACAACTTATTTCCAGAGATAATCAAGCAACTAGATTTCATATTTAATTTTTTTTAAATGATGTTACTCACCTTAAAAGATGATGAAGAACAAAGCACCTTTGTAAAAACTTTTGAAAACTTTAAAACCTGAATTGCTTTTTCTATTTATTCGAGTTACTCTGATTTTCATTATTTTGTGAGATGAAAGTGATATTTATCTTTGTCTTACTTAGCTTGCTCTCTAATGAATGAAGAAAAAGAAGATAGGTGTGGATGTATAAATAAGAAGAGGGGTAGCTATTTGCTGTACACATATTTTCTCCTTTGGTCAGAGATTTTTGTTTTGTTTTGACCAGGCAATATTTTTTTAGAAACCGAAATGATTTTTTTAGCATTTTGAAATGACCTTATTTTGTGCTTGAGATGATAGTAATTAATGCAAATGTCTCCTTATAAGATTACATACTTATCCTTTTTTTTTATATGTACATAGATATTTTTCTTTTTCTTTTTCTTACCTTGCATATGCACATGAATTTCCATAGTATGTATATATATATATATAATTACCTTGTGTGCTTAGTATAAAATTGTTATGGTTATTTTATAGTTTTAACTTAGGTTGCATACACACAATAACCTTTTAAATACTTATTTCTAACATAAATCCTTGTTATTATTATTCATATGTTTTTGTATTTAATATTAATAAGATTGATTTTAATTTGAGCATTATTATCTAGATCACATCCATATATTTATAATTAGATCAAATATTAATAAAGTAGAGTTTTTTAATTTAACGTGAATAAGATAGATTTTATTTTGAATATTTTTGAAAAGCTTTATATTTAATTTTCCAAATCATAGTTTCCTTCACAATACATATATATATAAATGGTAAATGTCCAAAAGTCTTATTCATTTTTAAAATGATAAGTTTATATTTTATTTAATTAGATTAGATGCTTATTAAAATAATATTGCCAAAATCCCGGGTCGTCACAGGAAAATAGCAAAGCCAGGTCAGGCACGTAAGTCACTGAATAAGATGAGTAATAATGAAACTTATATAACATAGGTGTATAAATTAAAGGTAGAACATTATAAAAACCTCAAATAAACTTAAGGGATAAATGCATACGTATTGTACATATACCGTGATTTCAAATGTGTCCAACACTTGAATCACAAGGGTATTCATAAGAAGTATATTATTCCATAAATTGATATCACTTAATTAAATACATTAAAGATTTTGAATCTTTAGTATAAATGTTGTCCTCTGCCATTTATATATTAATAAATTACTTTCATACTCTCTGTTTGTTGAGAAAATTAAAGCTAGAGATATTATGTGTAGTATTATTAATATATTAAATAAATAAGGTAAGATAACTATATGTATCCGTTGAGAAAACTCAAGGTACATATATTATACTTAGGCTGTCGCAAAATGGTAGGTATGAGTGAATAATATCTTTCGATTTGTTGGAAAACCCAAGGTCGAAATGGGATTAGGATAAGGAATGATGAGCTTGGGGTTATATATGATACAATCGATAAGAAGTTATCCATCATATGTGAGGCTATAACTTGTTGAGCAAAATCAAGGTCAAAATCCCAAGACTGATGAGTCCTAACTCCCATTAGTGAAGTTGAAATACTTCTATGTTTTTTCTCATGGTTTAGAGAAACATAAAAGACTGTGGGAGCCTTATTAAAAAAATGAAATGTTATCATTTTACCTTTCTAATATTGTAAGAACATCTTCTATATAAATTTATAATAATCTACGTTAATAAATTTGTACAAATAATGTAATTGATAAAATATTAATCAATTAAAATATATAAATAAACTGAATTAATGTTGACAAAAAGAAATTTATAATATACTTACTAACAAATCGTTGCATGTTGGCCCATGTTAGGCGCGTAATTATACAACCACTAAATACAGTTGTAACTTGGTCACTTACGAATGCACTTACCCAAGACTGTGCAATGTCTTCAATGAGTTTCGAATACTAAAAACAATATAAAAATATGGATATTTGATCCATATACGATCATATATAAACGTTATATGGTGAACGTTCAAAATTCATAATGTATGAAATCTCGATGAAATAGTTCATTGAAATAAGCAAGTAAATTGTAATGTGAGATCCTGTATTCAATATGATTGATTACAGTAATAATCTTATTATGTTAAATGTAACAAGTGACCGAAGGCAAACAAATATATCTAAGATTTTGATCATTGAGATGTCAATTTGATTAGTTTACATAAAGTGCGGTTTTATTTAATATCCTTAAAAGTTAAGAATGATCAAATGCACTTTTGTGAAGAGTTCGTTGTGATATTGTAGTAAGGATTTCCTTCAATGGTTCGATCATTTAGAAAGGAAGTCGAATGTATAAGAATGGATGTAACTTAAGGCACGGTTGGGATGAAGAGAGTGGATGATCACTTTTGCTTCATAAAGAACTTAGAAAATGAGAATTGTAAAATAATTATAGATACTTAACATTGGAATGAGAAATATGATTTCTACTCCAAAAATTATTTTCATATAGAAAATTGTTTTCTATGATATTTATTTATTTTAATTTAAGTTACTTGATCAGAAAATTCTCGACTGTAAACCATTTACGCTAAATAAAATAAATTGCCTACATTAAGTGGTTGAATGGACCTTTGTATTTCATACGCTATTAGTAATAACGAAAACAGTGGGAGCATGCCATATAGCACTTATTGGTCACATCATGTTATAAAGATTGTTTTCATAAGGCATATCAAACATTATTTATGAAATAATCTTTATTTTTCAGTATTGACTGAAAATAGACATAGTTTCATTTCAATATGAATACCATGAATGTTCGTTATAAAATAAAATAACAATAGTGGTATTTGTTGTGCATTGGAAAATACAAAAGTATCTAAATTATTTACAATTATTTTGGAATTATGGACTAAGCCAAAGTTTAAAGAAATAATTCTTTGATTAGAAGATTGTGAATCATATGGTAGTAGTAAATTATATCTCAAACAATAAAACACAATGCACCTAATCAGTGTGTGCGATTATAAAAGTTGATGAATTCTACGGATTGATACATATAGATGTATGCAATCAAAAATCTATTAATTCAGAAATGGTTCCATGTATTTCGTTATTTTCACTGATGAATTATCACAAACATGAATATGTATATTTGATACACATATAATATGTCCATGATAATGTCATAGAATACAACAACTTGAAAAATAAAATAAAATGATTCAATTTGATTAAATTAATGAGTCTATTTAAAAAAGTTCCAAACGTATCTAAAATGAATAAAGATTCAATCTAAATAGCCACTCCTTCCTATAACGAATTATGATGCATCGATAAAGAGTAATCGAATTTTGTTAAACAAAGTGCGATTAGTTGTGAGTGAAGTTGAGTTAACTTGTTTCTATATGGTCATGCACCTAAGAATAGTACAAAAGGTCTAAATTAATTTCATCTAAATAATGGTCTACAAAATCATACTAGATAAAGCTTTATAAAAAACCCCAACATATCATACACCAAGGAGCTGCCATGTTGTGCGAGTCGAAAGACCATACATAACAATTGTTTGTGAGGGGTTTTGTATGGATCGCCCCAAAAGAAGTTTGGAAACGACCATCGTTGGATAAACAATTTATGTTTTGAATGTAAGTCTTGTAAACTAAAAACTAAAGCAGTTTTATATATAAGGCAATTCATAAAATGTTTATGAATACCTACTCCGTTGCGTTGAGAAATAATTGTTGTTTCACGAAATACCATGTTCATAGCAAAGGATATTTTTGATAAATTATTGATATTAAAATAGATTTTGATACGTTCCAAAGATAAAACTAATTACGTGGCATGACATGAAATTAACCCAACCTACGCGAAAAAAATCACTTTAAAGTGTCTAGTAAGTATTCTCACACATTGAAAAGAAACTATGAGTTACTTATCAATGTCGAGAATAGATAATCCACGGTTGTCAATTAAGCCATCAAGAGTACTTAATCTACAATATGGTACGATGTACAAATTCAAAATGAATTCCAAGTACAATATCAAAATATGATTTTGATAGTTGTACCCAAAGGGAAGTGATCCATCAACTATGATTGTGTCTTTAAGAGCAAGACTAATGTAGTTGGAATTTAATAAGCGACATTGTAACGTCCCACCTTTTCGTACGCTTTAAATGGACGATAAACCACACACGTCAGATTTAAACCATACAGAAGGGCAGATTGTTATGGGGTAAATAAGAAAAAGAAGAGAAAGAAAAAGAACAAAACAGAATCTTGCAGTGGAACGATAAAATATAATAATCAAATATACAGTTCATGAATCTGTTTTACAAAATATTTGATCATATTTATACAATACATATCATAGTTGCACATACCAGCGAACAATAATTAATGCAGCGGAATAAAGTGTGTAGTGGAATATAATAATAAATAATAAATCTTCGTCTTCGTCCTTCAGAATACGGTCTTCCAAATCCTGAAATGCTTAGGCTGACCCGAGCGAATTGAAAAGACAAAACACTCGAGTCAGAACTAAAAGATCTTATGTAAGTTAAATCAACAGAAATAAATATGAGTGGAACAGCGTCAGAGATGTTTACAGGATTTGACATCTCCTATCCAGTGTCAACGTGAGTGCAGTAACTCAAGAGATGCTCGGGATTCACATCTCCTAAGGATCCGTTAAACTATTTACTATGTAGTAATATTTTGCTATTATAATAGTGTCTAATAGTAAAATAAACTTACTTTTTAATATCGTTAAGGGGTTACCCATATAGCCCTTAACACAAATAATGCCAATAGTCCATACAGTACAGTAATACCTCCTAACCGGAGGCTACCAGAGGATACTCCATAGGTACGACCGCATAGCCGCAGCTATCGCCCACCTCGAGCCGCAGCTATCGCCCACTTCCGACCCCAGTCTCTTTAAAACCCAACGTTATTATAACACCGCGGTCATTTCAAAATAATTTATACTTCAAAACCAGGATATAATATTTATTTCAAAATCATATAAATACGATATCATTTCAAGTTTAAAAACCAAATCAATATAGTATCCCATATATTACAAATCAATATAATATCATTTTATTTCAAATATATCCCGTTTTCAGAATCATAGCACTTCCAATTTTTATACTTCAAAACCAAACATTTGAAATTTAACACCTTTAAAACATAATGCTATGAAATTCATAACTTCGAAACATTTCAATTTCTATAAACATTTCAATTTCGATATATTTCATGGCTTTAAATATTCCAAAATTTCAAAACTAAATTTGATAATTTCGATTCAACAATTAAATTTCCTATTATTTAGTTTTGAAATATTTTATATAAATAAACCCCTTATTATTTAAATAAAACTCAAATTACACATAACAAGATATTGCATTCGATTCATTATACTTGAAATAATCATTTAATTCACCTAGACCCAAAATCAAGTTATAATAATTATAACTTTTAGAATTTCCAATTTAATAAATTTCACGTCAACCTTGTTGGTTTAATTCTTGAGTAAATTCAATTTCATAACATCTCAAATAAATCTAAATTTTAAATCAAATTTTACTCGAGTAAAATTCTTAAATAATTTAATTCACATTCATTTCATATTTCAACTTCCAAATCCTAATTTATTTAAATCATTATAACCTCTATTTGAAAATATGATTTAAATACTTAACCATATTTATTTTAATAAATCAAACTCCATTTTTTTCACTAATTGTCATAAAACAGATTTATACATAGGTTAGATACAGGAATTTAACTATATATATATAATACTTTTATATAATATCAAAAAGGACCAATATTTATTTAACCCGTATAATTCTATCCAAAACCATAGAAATCATTTCAAAATATTTTATATATAGACCGCGATGTCCGTATATAATTTTCTATCCTATGGTCAATTGATACAGATATTTATCATTTTAATTCGCAATTTAAAATAAAAATACGGTTATATATCATTTCAAACCGCAATCCCGAATGAAATAAAGTGCATAATAATTTGCAGTTTAAAACGATATAAAATACAACATCCATTAATCCAATATCAATCATCAACCATTAATCACAATCATCATCCAATTCAATCAATAGCATTAATATATAACGGATAATAAACAATAGGTATCAATTAGCAGTTATATTCAAAAATAAATTAAACTAAAATTTAATTGGTAGTTTATATGTAATAAATAAATTAAATAACAATTTAATTCAATTATATTCAATTTAACTGGGATGATGTTTAAAAATACGCCAAACCGTCATAAATAAATTTCCAATCACATCCTAAATAAATTTAACGAACATAAGAAATTTTAGAAGTTGTGAGTGGGTTAAAACACTCACCTTTTGAATTTAAATCGAATTTATATCCAATTTAAACCCAAAATTTGAACCGTCTCCAAATTCGTCCAAACTAGCGCCAAAATGTCCATAATTCCAATACGACCTAGCAGAGAAAACCATGCGAGAATTGGTGTTCGTATGCAAAAGTTATAGCAATAATTGTGTTTGAATTTCAATTTTTTTTTTAAAAAAGAAGAATCAACTACCTCCCCCAACGCTTTCCACGTCACCGAAGCTATTCTCGAGTAACCCAAACGCAAGCGAGCTCTACAGAACCCTAACATGATTCACGAACGTGCGCCGCCACCTTGCGCCATGCCTAGCGCCTCCAGCCACGCGCCATGGCCCCCCAGCGAAGCTCCGAGCACCTCTCCTCATTCCCATGATGCCTCGATGACCGCACATAGCCAAAATTTTGCAGCCACCGCCGATTTACTGAAACCCTAGCCAATTTTTACGCCACCTCTAGCCGTCGATTCGCCAAACCAATGGCATAGATGCACTCCACACATCAATCTCTACAGCCTGGTATATTTAATTTGACGATCAGTTGAAGATTGATGAAGCCGCGATTAACGGCCGAAACTTGTTCGACTTTTACTGATCAGACAATGAACCAAAACGAAAAACGAATCATGGATCTGAGATGCGTACAACGAGAGCTTCGATATATAATTTTTCTGAATTTTCTTGAGGAGTTTGAAATTTCACTTTAATTTTTGAATTGCAATTGATATTAGGTATTTGTCTGCCATTGAAATAAGGAGGTGAAAGAAATTGTATGCGCAGACAAATGAGAAATAGAGGTAGGTTAGGGTTTATAATAGGGTATTTATAGATATGGTTGAAATAGAATGGATCAGATCGGATCGATTGGATGTACGCGATGGACGATATATGGCCCGAAAAGCCCGTTTCGACTCCGGAACGAAATTGGGTCAAACCATATACCAAAATATATGTTTTAAAATATTTTTAACTCGATGGAACAAGTTTCAAGTCCAAATTCCATCGCATGAAGAAATTATGCTAAAATCAAAATTTTCCAAATTGATTTCAATTGATTTCAATTAAATCGATTTCAAGGCGTTTCGAGTCCGTACGATCAAACGACAAGTCCGATCGCTACGAAACTTGAGACCCTACAATAATTCATCGTTACGGATCCGATGAAACTAGTTTCGTCGAAATCCGAGTCAGTGGCCAAAATGGCTATTTTTACCTTAATTAAATAATTTAATAATTAATAAATTTAATCACTTTTCAAATTTCAATTCCATACTTAACCAATCCTATCATTTTTGATCTCTTTAAGCAATTACAGTGATTTAAACAAATTTAGATGTTAATTTAACATTGATTCATCCTTCAATTTCATGCGTTAAGTTTCAATTTCATTTTATTCAAAAATTATAAAAATAATTTCCAATAGTTCCATTTAATTAAATAAATTAATAATTATTCCATTTATTACTGTCAAATAAAAGGGTTTAACATTGTATTCAAACTTATCACATTAATATTCTCACCTTCCATCTTAATTTCTATTAACGTAATAATTATATGTTAAATTTCATTTATTTGCAATTAATTCAATTATCATAAATTAAATTCCAATATATTGATAGAACTTTATTTCCATTCCTTTTATTCAACCAACTGTTATATTATAAATAAGATTGGCCTTATTTCCAATTATTTCCCTAAATTTTATGTTAATATAACATTGAATTTATTCAATCACTATTTATTATTATTAATTCATTAATTAATTCACTATTTGCCTTTGTTTTCTTATATTCAATTTATTACCAAATATTCCTATTTTCAATCAATTATAACCCTGCAGTTGTTTCAATCAATTGGGGTTGTATTGAATTAATTAATTATTTATTACCTTGCATTAACATTCCTATACTTCATTCCCGTTATTAATCCATTATTACCGAATAAATAGATAACATATATTAATTGTCACCTATTTACCTTAAATGTTACACAATTTATCTTAGTTCTAATCATCGTAGTATTGAATTTCATTTGCTACCAAATTTCCATCTATTAAAAATTAAATTCCAATAAATTGGCTTGTTCAATTCCTATCCTTTTATTAATTTCATTACTACTATATAATCTGGTTAACCTTTGTTTAACCTTTCATTTCCTTATTATACTCAAACTTGACAACTCATAACATTGTATTACATTCCCCATAAATGTAACATTTATTTATTTTTATTAAAATTTATTTCCAATTCCATCAACAAATTAAACAGGTAACTTATAGTAATTGTTTACAAGCCAAGGTTATACTTAAGTTTATCCTGCTTCAACCAATTATTATAATTACCAACATAATACCGAATTAATTCAATTACTATAAATTATATACAAATCCTTTAATTTACACCACTTTTACACTTATTTACTTTTTTTAAATTTTATATACAAGTGCACAATTTACGCTGTTTCACTTTTATTGATTTTACTTCAATTGTCAACAATTGGTTATTTATTTATTTATTTATTGGTTTTGAACCATTGCTACAATTCATTCTTAAACTTTTATTTCAATATAAATTATAAAATTTTATTTCTTTCTAAATTTAATTACAAAATTAAATTAAATTAACCAAATTTATCCATCAAAATTTACGGGTCGTTACACTCTCCCTCGCTCAAAACTTTTCGTCCCCGTAAAGGAAAAGAGGAACTTATAAATTAATATCTATTATTCAAAACATTATATTCATAACAATAAGTTTACAGAATTGGATAATTTAAATAAAATATATATATTTATAAACAATTAAATCTTTTATATTCAAATTAATAAGGTTTGGAAAATAATTTCAAAATATTTCCTATGTCCAAAATTTTCGGAAAATTTTGGCAGAGTCTCCTTTGTAAGGGGAGGCTCAGGAGAAAATATGATATCAAAAATAACAATATACAACATATATTTTCCAAAATAATATATATCTCAACTCGGGAAAAATAATATAATAACGCTATAAACTGTAATCCGAAAACGTACCTATTTGTCGCGCAGTTTACGCTAATTTTATGGAACCAAAAGCAATAGAAATTGCTTCCATAACATGCATTTCACTTATATAATCCAAAAAGATTAACAATTATATAAAATGAAATATTTAAGTCGTTACACCCCATAACAACTAAACCAGAATAAACAACAATCACTTGAACCAACATACAATCAAAATCAACACAATCAATTATCTATTCATACCGAACAAAACAAATAGTTTGTTCGGGTTCAAAACTTTAAATTATACAGAATGGAGAATAAGCTACTAAGTGCACCATTTACTCAACAGTTTTAGAGGAAACTAAATAGATTATTCATACATCCAAACAAATTCAAAGTATCATTACCCAGACAACCATAAACCAAACAACAACAATTTCAAACAGTAAATCAGGTTAAATTTTAAAATTTCATTTCATAACCTTTATTGTTTGATTTCCTTTTTCATTCATAAAATGATTCAACTTCAAATTTTCATTTATTCCTTGCAAAATTTTCATTTTTAGTTATTCATATTACATAAATTTTCTTTTTATTGTATTACATTCGTTCATTTCTCTATTTCATTTATTTTCATTCGTTTCTTACTTAATTTCATTTTAACATTTATTTATAATACTTACCTTTCAATTTATTAAATTAGTAGCCTTTCAATTATACTTAAGTTTATAACAACTTCAGCATCCAATTCTTATTTATTAAAGAATTTCATTGAATGCTTCCATTATTTCAATTTTTACTGGTAAAATTTCGCATTACATTTTCTTTTAATATTTTAACTTTTTATAGTCGGTAAGTTATATATATATTAAAGAATGCAATTGAAAATTATACAAGTTTATCTCATTTCTTTTAAATTAGTTAAACGTTCAATAATCATATCCTTTGCTTTATAGGTTACGAATTCAAAATTTCTTTTAATTTCATTTATAAGCTAGAATTTAATCTCTTATTTTAATTAAAGGTTACAATTATTAATTAGTTACATTCCATTTCACTACAACAACTGAAACTATTAATTAATGGAAACTTAAGAACTAAATACCGGGTTAAATCTCAAATCATTTTAATATAGTAGATAAACGTATATACTTACAACTTATATATATCCAATTATTTTCAATACAAATTAAAATTTATACTTGATTATCAAAATAAATCTGCAGTAAAATTACTACAGTGGCCTTCCCACTTCAAAACTCGAAAATAAATGTCGATGATGCGTGCACTCATCATCGAAATTATTTTCCAACGACAGAGAGGGTAGTACAGAAATCATTTCTTTTTAAATTTTCTTTAAACCAATTCTTTCAAATTATTTTGAAACGTTTATATCAGAAAATACTTCTAATAATATTATTATTATATCCCAAAATCAATCAAAAGAATTTTCCAAAAACCCCGGAACTCGCGTTCTAAGTTTCAAATCTTCATTTATTTTATATTTCAACTAATGTTTATAATTTCACTACCTAACGACCAATATATAAATACCAAATATAATCTTTATAAAAATTTGTTTTATATATAGAAAATATAATAGGCAAAATTATTTCATTCACCTATATTAAAACAAATATTATGTCGGTCTGTCCTATTAAGTGTTTAGAAATCCCTATTGATGTCATAGCGTCCCATGCACCAACCAGAATTTATAAATACAAAACGGAACAGATTAACATAATATTAAACCTTTTTTATAACACTAACAAATACGCTCTCTCGTATATACACCCAGTGACTCATCATAGGGTATTACTACCCTATTGATAAGAGTCAGACCCTACAAAGCTAAGGTTTATCGGTAAACCAAAGCTCTGATACCAGATGTAACGTCCCGCCTTTTCATACGCTTTAAATCGACGATAAACCACACATGTCAGACTTAAACTATACAGAATGGCAGATTGTAATGGGGTAAATAAGAAAAAGCAGAGAAAGAAAAAGAACAAAACAGAATCTTGCAGCGGAACGATAAAATATAATAATTAAATATACAGTTCATGAATCTGTTTTACAAAATATTTGATCATATTTATACAATACATATCAGAGTTGCACATACCAGCAAATAATAATTAATGCAGCAGAATAAAGTGTGTAGTGGAATATAATAATAAATAATAAACCTTCATCTTCGTCCTCCAAAATACGGTCTTTCAAATCCTAAAATTCTCAGGCTGAACCGAGCGAATTGAAAAGACAAAACACTCGAGTCACAACTAAAAGATCTTATGTAAGTTAAATACGCAGAAATAAATATAAGTGGAACAGCGTCAGAGATGTTTACGGGATTTGACATCTCCTATCCAGTGTCAATGTGAGTGCAGTAACTCAAGAGATGCTGGGGATTCACATCTCGTAAGGATCCGTTAAACTATTTACTATGTAGTAATATTTTGCTATTATAATAGTGTCTAATAGTAAAATAAACTTACTTTTTAATATCGTTAAGGGGTTACCCATATAACCCTTAACACAAATAATGCCAATAGTCTATACAGTACCGTAATACCTCCTGATCGGGAGGCTACCAGAGGATACTCCATAGGTACGACATAAATAGAAACTCGTACAAGGCGCGCTAGGGTAGGTGACACGACACAACTAGGCAATGCCAGGGTAGATATACCAATTACGCTTTCGGACCGGTGGCAACGCATAGCCACATCTACCGCCCACCTCGAGCCACACCCCGAAATCAAAGAAATCAAAAGTGGCCACCGAATCAATCCAAAAGTCAAAGTATAATATTGAAGGGATGTGTCTGATCAAAGGTGCTACCTCATTAGCCCGTCGATTGCTCCTGTTTTAGCCACCTTATGCCAACTCACAAGAGTCGGGTCCACATATTTACCTCAAAGGAAACGCCGCCACCATCCTACTTCTTTCTGGAATCTCCACCGCGTACACGGTAGTTTTCGGAGTTGGCAGAGAGTATGAAAACTTCCGATCCCGGTCTCTTTAACAACCCAACGTTATTATAACACCGCGGTCATTTCAAAATAATTTATACTTCAAAACCAGGATATAATATTTATTTCAAAACCATATAAATACGATATCATTTCAAATTTAAAAACCAAATCAATATGACATCCCTTTTATTTCAAATCAATATAATATCATTTTATTTCAAATATATCCCCTTTTCAAAATCATAGCACTTCCAATTTTTATACTTTAAAATCGAACATTTGAAATTTAACACCTTTAAAACATAATGCTATGAAATTCATAACTTCAAAATATTTCAATTTCTATAAACATTTCAATTTCGATATATTTCATGGCTTTATATATTCCAAAATTTCGAAACTAAATTTGATAATTTCGATTCAACAACTAAATTTCCCATTATTTAGTTTTGAAATATTTTACATAAAATAAACCCCTTATTATTTAAATAAAACTCAAATTACACATAACAAGATATTTCCTTCAATTCATTATACTTGAAATAATCATTTAATTCACCTAGACCCAAAATCAAGTTATAGTAATTATACATTTTAAAATTTCCAATTTAATAAATTTCACATCAAGCCTGTTGGTTTAATTCTTGAATAAATTCAATTTCATAACATCTCAAATTTATCTAAATTTTAAATCAAATTTTACTCGAGTAAAATTCTTAAATAATTTAATTCACATTCATTTCATATTACAACTTCCAAATCTTAATTTATTTAAAGCATTATAACCTCATTTAAAAATATGATTTAAATACTTAACCATATTTATTTTAATAAATCAAACTTCATTTTTTTTAACTTATTGTCATTAAACAGATTTATACATAGCTTAAATACATGAATTTAACTATATATATATAATATTTTTATATAATATCAAAAAGAATCAATATTTATTTAACCCGTATAATTCTATCCAAAACCACAGAAATCATTTCAAAATATTTTATATATAGACCGCGATGTCTGTATATAACTTGCTATCCTATGGTCAAGTGATACGAATATTTATCATTTCAATCCACCATTTAACATAAAAATACGGTTATATATCATTTCAAACCGCAATCTCGAATGAAATAAAGTGCATAACAATTTGCAGTTTAAAACGATATAAAATACAACATCCATTAATCCAATATCAATCATCAACCATTAATCATAATCATCATCCAATTCAATCAATAGCATGAATATATAACGGATAACAAACAATAGGTGTCAACTAGTAGTTATATTCAAAAATAAATTAAACTAAAAATTAACTAGTAGTTTATGTGTAATAAATAAATTAAGTAACAATTTAATTCAATTATATTCAATTTAACTGGATGATGATTAAAAATACGCCAAACCATCATAAATAAATTTCCAATCACATCCTAAATAAATTTAACAAACACAAGAAATTTTAGAAGTTGTGAGTGGGTTAAAACACTCACCTTTTGAATTTAAATCCAATTTAAACCCAAAATTTGAACAGTCTCCAAATTCATCCAAACCAGCGCCAAAATGTCCAGAATTCCAATACGAACATAGCAGAGAAAACCGTGCATGAATTGGTGTTCGTGTGTAAAAGTTATAGCGATTTTTGTGTTTGAATTTCAATTTAAAAAAGAAGAAGAACCAACTACCTCCCCCAACACTTGCCACGTCATCGAAGCTATTCTCCAGTAACCCAAATGCATGCGAGCTCTAAAGAACCCTATCATGATTCACGAATGCGTGCCGCCACCTCGCGCCATGCCTAGCGCCTCTAGCCACGCGCCATGGCCCCCCAGCGAAGCTCCGATCACCTCTCCTCATTCCCACGATGCCTCGATGACCGCCCATAGCCAAAATTTTGCAGCCGCCGCCGATTTACTGAAACCGTAGCCAATTTTTACGCCACATCTAGCCGTCGATTCGCCAAACCAATGGCATAGATGCATTCCACACATCAATCTCTACGGCCTGGTATATTTAATTTGACGATCGGCTGAAGATTGATGAAGTCGCGATGAACGGCCGAAACTTGTTCGACTTTTACTGATCGGACGATGAACCAAAATGAAAAACGAATCATGGATCTGAGATGCATACAATGAGAGCTTCGATATATAATTTTTCTAAATTTTTTTGAGGAGTTTGAAATTTCACTTTAATTTTTGAATTGCAATTGATATTAGGTATCTGTCTGCCATTGAAATGAAGAGGTAAAAGAAATTGTACGCGCAGACAAATGAGAAATAGAGGTAGGCTAGGGTTTATAATAGGGTATTTATAGATAGGGTTGAAATAGAATGGATCGGATCGATTGGATGTACGCGCTGGATATGGCCCGAAAAGCCCGTTTCGACTCCTGAACGAAATTGGGTCAACCCATATGTAAAAATAGATATTTTAAAATATTTTAAACTTGATGGAACAAGCTTCAAGTCTAAATTCCATCGCATGAATAAGTTATGCTAAAATCAAAATTTTCCAAATTTATTTCAATTAAATCGATTTCAAGGCGTTTCGAGTCCGTACGATCAAACGGCAAGTCTGACCGCTATGAAACTTAAAACCCTACAATAATTCACTGTTACGGATCCGATAAAACTAGTATCGTCGAAATCCGAGTCAGTGGCCAAAATGGCTATTTTTACCTTAATTAAATAATTTAATAGTTAATGAATTAAACCACTTTTCAAATTTCACTTCCATACTTAACCAATCCTATCATTTTTGATCTCTTTAAACAATTACAGTGATTTAAACAAATTTAGATGTTAATTTAAAATTGATTCATCCTTCAATTTCAAGCGTTAAGTTTCAATTTCATTTTATTCAAAAATTATAAATATAATTTCCAATAGTTCCATTTAATTAAATAGATTAATAATTATTCCATTTATTATTGTCAAATAAAAGGGTTTAACATTGGATTCAAACTTATCACATTAATATTCTCACCTTCCATCTTAATTTCTATTAACGTAATAATTATATGTTAAATTTCATTTATTTGCAATTAATTCAATTATCATAAATTAAATTCCAATATATTGATACAACTTTATTTCCATTCCTTTTATTCAACCAACTGTTATATTATAAATAAGATTGGCCGTATTTCCAATTATTTCCCTAAATTTTATATTAATATAACATTGAATTTATTCAATCACTATTTATTATTAATAATTCATTAATTAATTCACTATTTGCCTTTGTTTTCTTATATTCAATTTATTACCAAATATTCCTATTTTCAATCAATTATAACCCTGCAGTTGTTTCAATCAATTGGGGTTGTATTGAATTAATTAATTATTTATTACCTTGCATTAACATTCCTATACTTCATTCCCGTTCTTAATCCATTATTACCGAATAGATAAAATTAACATTATTTCCTCAAATTGAAATTTTGATTATCAATTTCATTTAACACTCTAAATAAATAGATAACATATATTAATTGTCACCTATTTACCTTAAATGTTACACAATTTTTCTTAGTTCTAATCATCGTAGTATTGAATTTCATTTGCTACCAAATTTCCATCTATTAAAAATTGAATTTCAATAAATTGGCTTGTTTCAATTCCTATCCTTTTATTAAGTTCATTACTACTATATAATCTAGTTAACCTTTGTTTAACCTTTCATTACCTTATTATACTCAAACTTGACAACTCCTAACATTGTATTACATTCCCTATAAATGTAGCATTTATTTATTTTTATTAAAATTTATTTCCAATTCCATCAACTAATTAAACATGTAACTTATAGTAATTGTTTACAAGCCAAGGTTATACTCAAGTTTATCCTGCTTCAACCAATTATTATAATTACCTACATAATACCGAATTCATTCAATTACTATAAATTATATACAAATCCTTTAATTTACACCACTTTTACACTTATTTACTTATTTTAAATTATATACACAAGTGCACAATTTACGCTATTTCACTATTATTGATTTTACTTCAATTGTCAACAATTGGTTTTTTATTTATTTATTTATTTATTTTTTGGTTTTAAACCATTGCTACAATTCATTCTTAAACTTTTATTTCAATAAAAATTATAAAAATTTATTTCTTTCTAAATTTAGTTACAAAATTAAATTAAATTAACCAAATTTATTCATCAAAATTTACGGGTCGTTACAAACATTGATAAAAATAATCTCATAAATTTTAGTTGTGGAAATTAGTGTAATAGATTACTTATTCAACGCGCTCAAGTTAATTTGGATTTACTCACAAAATTGTCATTTGTAATTCAATATTCCCAAGTTAATTCTGATTTACTCACAAAATTATCACTTGGTATGACTTTCTGTTTTGGTACATATGTGTTGAAATAGAAAATTTTAAACAATGATTTAGAATTGACCATTTACACATAAAAACTAAAGTGTCTCGAAGTTGGTAGAAGCGTTATTAAGTTTTTGGTTTTTAGGATATGATCCAAGTACAGATATGAAAGTGTCCTTCGATATGCATTAAAATTGAACAAGTATTTTGATAGAAATATCAAATAGTTTGATTGTCAGGTAAAATGCAGAAGAAGCACGTGTTCATAATAAAGAAAGTTAAAATGGTACATTGATATTTCTAAACCATAAGTAAACAACACACTACTGATTGTTGACGATGTAATTGTGTTAAATTTAGCTTTAGATGTTTTAATACTCAACGTTGGATTTGCAAATGATGTCTCTCATAGATAGTATGAAGGATATTGGGAATGTCCTAGACAATATGCAGAAATACACCTTATTAAAGTATTTAGTAAGAAACATGTGAAATGGACTCCTTATGCATTGACAATAGGAATTAACATACATATGTTATGTTGTTTACGATATCTTGATTTTATTATGTATTTGATACATAAAGCAAATACCGAATCCAAATTGATATTACTAAATGGTTGTTCGAGGTGCTCTCGTGTGTTTATGAAATACTATAGAATTATTTATAGAAATATATAGAACTCTTTATGAAAGAGTGTTTGGACTCGAATTTAATAAGAGCTATCAAGTATGATATGTCAATATTAAATTCATGTTCAAACCATAATAAAGAAGCTTTAAGTTAGAAATGTTTAAAACGGGAGGTTGTGCTGATTCAACGAAAGGCTAAGTAGATCGCCTTGAATAGCGCCATAATTAAAACAATGTATATATAAATATAAATGCGTAAATTTATAACTGAGATATGGGTGATTCCAAGTATCAAGAATACAATATCATTTTTTTATGATAAAAATGTAATAATAAGAGCTTACTGGAAGTCAAGAAACATACTGTGTATAGTTCCACATAATAAAGGTAGTTTATCAACATCAGAAAGAGTTGATCGACGAAGTAGTTAATTAAACCAACATAGCATATCCGTTCACAAAGGGTCTAAATCGATCAATTCTGATCAAACTGATTAAAGCGATGAGATAGAGGTTCCATAATTAACCCTAAGTGCAAATGATCGATTGATAGAGTTAGAGGTATGCTTTAGGGGTAATTATGTAATTTGTTACATATATCAAACTCGATAACCAATTTTGTTCGAAATAAAAGGTGTTTTCTATCTATTATGTGCTTGATATAATATGTTATATTAATTAACTTAATTAAAAGTATATTTAGTAGAAAGTACATAAAAGGTATGTTTTGTAATAGTAGTTACAATGCATCGTGATCATGAGTAATTTGTCATAATAAAATAAACATATTGCTTTAAATATTCTATGTCAAGATGTATCGGGACCGGATATCGATGCAATTGTTGAGACTAGAGTATGTAATACTCTTCAAATGTTGGGCAGTGTTTTACTAATGACTACCGGGGGCACCAAGGGGTTTCGTACCGATAATTATTGGATAACTATGGAATGACTCACCCGACAGTTTTTTGTTTGTTAATATAACTAAGGTCAACCAGAAAATATCGATGTGACAAAATTACACGGTTCTCTTAACTGGAGAATATTGTTGATCTTCAATGTGGAAATTCTGCTTTGATCATAGTTAAATTATGACACTACGTCCATCGAACGACTATACTTGGGTCGAATGGAAGCATTGGAAGTGAAACGTTGTTCAAGAGAGTATTTGTCTCCTTAGTTATATGTGGTTAGTATTATGGTCAATTGAAGTTGACTCAAAGTCGAAGTCTCTGACCAAAGCATTTCTGTTAATAATAGTTGTTATTATTGAACGAAGGACTTTGTTTTCAGATTATAGGGTTGAATATGGATGACATTGGAATTTTAGCTATTACAAAATTTCATAAGACCAAAGTGATATAGTTTTGATGAAAAGAATTAGAGTAAATAATTGTTGCTATCGGGTAACACTTAACTACCTAAAACTTGATTTTACCTAAATCAAGTAAGGAATAAATTTGGCTAAAATGTCACACCACCTGCAAAGTGAAGTGTGAATGTTAATATTTGAATTGTTCAATATTAATCGCTGATCAAATTTACATCTAAGAGTCACACAACCTAAGCGTTGAATGCTTCTTTGACCACCTAATTTAATTAATTTATAGTTATTATAAATTAATTAAATTAATACATTGAACATGATTAAATAGTGTACTTATAATAGTTATAAATATAATGAACGATATCCGTTGTCGGTATGCGTTTAAATTAGATTTAAATGCAGCAATTTTTGTATGGACATAAATGTGTTTAAGGTCCATAAGCAAGCACACATAATCAGCCATTAATTGGCTTAAGTGTGGATGGCCATGACATATAAAAAAATATTTCATTTCTTTAGGCCTGAAAGACATTCGAAAAAAATTCACTTATATATATATTGAATTTATACATTAACACTTTTGTTGATTAATTTAAAATGGATTAAGTAAATTTAGTTTATATATATGTATATGTATTTCTATAAATAATAAATACGCACATTGTACAAGATTTCCAAAACATCAATATACTTTTATTTTCGAAAATCATTTGTTATTACTTATTTCTTAAAACCATACCGTTTTAATTAATTAATAATGAAAAAAAATTAAACTAAACTTTTTTTTGATGGCTGAGAGTGTCTTTTGTTGTTATAAAAAAATTATTTATCATTTTAAAATATATTCATTTATTAAACAATCACCACATTTTGAATACATTACGTAACGACCCGAAATTTTCGACTTCGAAAATTCGACACTAATACATTCACTGTAGAAGTCCCGAGCAATCGAACGCCTGAAATTCCAGATTGTTACGGTAAAGAAGAAAAGAGGTAGAAGAAGAAACAGAAAAAAACAGCACATAATCTCACATTCGCAGCGGATCAAAATATAATATCAAAATAACAGCATTTATACAAAGAAAAGCTATAATTGTCAGTTTACATTCAATATATCAGAGTACAATCATTCACAAATAAAACTGGACAGTTGTAACAACTTGTCCCTGACTACTATCAATACAATCTCAACACACGGCGGAATATATACTCCATACGTTCCTGACTTCCAGCCTGCCTCTTGAGCTCCAGAACGTCCTAATCTGAAAATCTGTAATACTCAATCTGACCCGAGCATTACATTAAAGTAACACCCGAGTCAGGCTGGAAACCAGCATGAGTAAACCCATATAATGTGAAATACTTAAAGTTGTAAAATTTCTTAAAACCCCAGGTAACTCGTTCATTACTGCGAGTTTTATCTCGTTAAACCAAACATATATTTCACAAAACAATATCTAAGTACCATTACTTAGTTTAAATGGATAAGTGCACCTAATTCATTCCATCCCAGCCTATTTGATTTTATAATCAATTCTATAATGAATTTTAGATTACTAATTGAAGTGGTTCCGAATATCGCTGATATCCGACCCCGATGTCTTCAAATCCAAATGCCATCTTTAAGCCAAAACAATTCAATTTAACTTCAGAACGATATATTCACACAGAGATTCGACACCGATAAAATGTCTCACATTTATTAACAATTCAATCCAAAACATTCATATCATAGAACATCACAGATTATTTGACTAGAGATATTAATTAATCAAATCATTCAATATAATTAATCATCCAAAAGCAAGATTATTTTATATTACAATTTAAAATTAATTTAATTTAACACAAAATAAATTAATTATCTACAACCCTTCTTAATTGTTATTAATCAATTGCAAGCCATTTATTTTATTTAGTTAATTATTGGAATTAATCAATTATCATTCATAATTACTTAAGAACCTAATTAATTAAAAGTATAAACCCATTTATCTTAATTCTTTACTTAAGTACATTTAAGTTTTATTTAATAAACCTTCGAAATTAGTTTATTATTAATATATGAATTAGCTAAGATCTTTAAGTTAATTAATAGTTGAAAGCATCACACCTTTTTTAATCATCTACTTAATTGCACTATTTAATTATGTAATAGGCTTAATAATCAATTTAAAATAATGGACACATAAAAATATACTTTTAAACTTAATTAATTTGGGTTAAAAATAAATTATTATACAACCTTTAACCATTTTAACACTTAAACAAAGTATTTATTATTTAAAGAAGTGGGTTGGGAAAATTGTTTTAAGTAAAACTTGTTTTGTTTTAAAATCTTAAAATCTTGTTAAAATCAATTCCTTCCTCCTGAATCACTCGTGCCCAAGCCCAAAAATCCTGATCAAATACTCGAGCCACACTCCGACTTCCCCGATACCCTTTCTTCTTCTTCTTCTTTTAAACCTGCTAAACATTCGAGTACAAACTCGAGCCAATCCCTTCACTTCCTCGAGTCCAACCCGAAACCTCATTTGTTACTTCTTCTCAACATAGCAACGACCTAAACCTTCAAATACAACCGACACCTGTGCACGTGCACACGACATCGGTGCCACTCCGGCCATCATCGCCGACACCCCTGAGTCACCGCGGACCCTCTCCAACCATTCGACTACCAAAACTTCGAACGCGCATGGAATTCGAAATCGATCGAGTCAAGCACTCCACTGGAACCTAGACCGATCGATGAAATCACCTCATGCCGCCGCTTACGACCACCAGAAACCCCACTGACCAACCCAAACCTTCTCCACGAAACCATGCATCGATTCCTCTCACTCCGATCATCTCCGGTGCGCCTACAACGTCGCTCGAGCCTCTGAAACAACTCGACCAAAACTGGTCGACAAACCCTATTTCAACGCCGATAAGCCACTTCGATGAACTATAAAATCCCCGACTATTTTTCCATTGATCCCCACCACTTAAACTTCCTCTAGCACCTACTTCGACCACCCCAGATCCTCCGATTGCCAGAAATCAGTCAAAGTTCAATTTCCGATCAACTAGGAAATTATTAACAAATTATAGCTTAAAAATCTTGAAATCTTTATCAAAAATCACCATTTCCTAGTTTGAATCTGATCCTATAATCAAAACATGAAATTAACATAATCGATTTTTTTTGACTTGAAATTATTTTTAATGTTAATTCTTGTTTTCGAAATAATTACTTAATACATATACTAGATATTATTTTTAAAAATGATGTTACATCCATACACACATTTTTCCTTCAAAGATCATAGCCTAAAGTTGAATATATAATGAGAAATTGAATTTATTTGAATGTGCTTGAGCCTGTTATACAATAGAGACATACACACACACAGAGGCATGCACATATTATTTCATACTTATATATATGCAACCATATTAATTCATCCATGCAAACATTATTCACAATATCACTACAAGATTATCACACACATCAAGATATAAACATGTTTAACTTAAAAAAATGATTGTTTAGTCACCTTTTACTGTGAAACAGAGAACAGAGCCCTTTCTTTTAGAAAAACTAGAAACTAATTCTTGATTTTGATCTTACTTTAGTTGAGTTGAACTTGCATGCTTCAGTTTGAACTTGAAAGAGTAGTTTAGTCTTGATTTCTTGTTTTAGTTTGGTTTATCTTAGGTCTTTAGTTTTTCTTTGGTTTTGTTTTTGATAAAAAAATGAAAGAAGAAAAGAGATATTTATACCGGTTTATTATATATTTTTTATATTTTGGAAACGAGGAAATGCATTTAAACAAGCATTTGTGACATTTGTATTTTGCATGCTAAACTTAGTTTACACTTGTAAACACATATCTTCATAACCCTACAAATGTCTTTATTTATGTATTTTATATTCTATTTATGTTGTTATATTATATTTATTTTATTTACACATTTTATTATTATTATTTAAATTTATAAGATAGAATCTTCTATTCATTCCTATTTTAAACCTAAGCTATTACTTTAATTAATAATTATATGTAGAGTTCGAATCTTTTTTTGTTGAGATTTTGAAAATAAAAATATAACTTTGAAATGAAAATATAACTTTGTAGTAAATAAAATATTTTATGTGGATTTTGATATTATATACATCTATATTATTACAAACTTCCCTATTTTTTTATTCCATAGGCAAATATATATACTCATATACATTATAAAGCTTGTATATATCTATATATATATTTATGGATATTTTATCTTGAATTAAATAGTGAAATATATTATTTATTATTTACTATAAGATTTATCATCTCCATATATTTATAATTCAACATTTATTATAGTCTCAAATCTATATATCTATATCCAGATATTTATCAGAATTTTATTTGTTCAACTTATAAATCAGTGTTTTTAATAATTTGATCCAGTGAATTACCAACAGATGTCCAAAAATCCAGGTTATCACATTCCTCCCCCTTTTAGAACTTTTCGTCTGCGAAAAGGAACGAAGCAAGAATTTTGATTACAATGCTTATTATCAGTTAAATTATTCTTAAACATCTTTAACTCTTAACTCTTTTTTTATTTAATTTTTTAAAAAAAACACTTTAAAAATCTACATAATATTATCAAAATAGTTTTATAGAAATACTTTTTATAACTCAATGTTTCAACAAGTCCATCCTTATTTTCACAGAAATTCGGTCATACATTGATCAGGCGTAGGACTGAAAATCTATAAGTACTTGGTAAACCCGTTTTCAACACCCAGTGAAAATACTTGAAAAACATTTTGGAAATATAGAAAATATTTTTGTGAGAATGCTCTGGAAATCATTACCCCCTCCATGATCGCAGTTAGCTCGATGGTTACGTTGCCATCCCCGCAAAATCCATAGAAAACTATAGGCATCTGTGCCCCTCGATTACACCATGGAACCCGCTACAGATCACAGCTACACCCAGGGTTACATCGCCATCACGGCAAAAACCAATGTAACTGTAGGCATCGACGCCCTCGAATTTTGCTGCCAAATGAAACTTCACCACTCCCACATAGATCGTAGACTACATCAGTCGAGTCCCAATGTAGCCTGTAGGCACTCCCTGCCACACGACTTTCTCTATGCCTTCATAGATCGTAGTCTACCGATGTTACGTCGCTCTCCCAGCAAAGACAAATGTAGACCGTAGGCAATCGCTGCCCCTCGACTTCTGCTATGGTGCGTAGTAGATCGTAGTGACATCGAGTTACACTGTCGTTATAGCATAATCCAAATGTTTCTGTAGGCATCAGCGCCCTCGACTTTCGCTACCCAACCATAATCCTTAGGAACTTCAGTTTGTCCGGACTTCCTCCTAGGATCAAATTTAGAACCCCCCTTAGGGCTCAAGGCAGAACAACCCCGTGGATCTCCTACTAGAAGTTGCACTCTAATGGGAGCGCCTTTTTCCTCGCAGCCATTCTGGAAACATTTGATACAATACATATATAGTATCTTTTAAATCATACTCTTTATATGAATCACATATAAATGTCCTTTACACAAAATCGATATCTCAAAATTGATAATTCCCAAACTTGGCTTTCCAAATTTCCAAAATTGATTTTCCTCAAAAATCAAAAGCCTTTCACAATCAATGGCTTCCAAAAACCTTTTCCCCAAAATCATTCTCATAAAATCATTTATATATATATACACATAATTTTATTCTTTTAACAAAATATTTTTAGCTCACTTCCTATTTCATATAAATTCCTTTTTGTACTCCAAATATTTTCAAAGATCACAACTTTTGGTTATAAATTCACAAGGGTAGTTATCATATATAACAAATATATAATTTTATTTATGCCAAATCAAATATCCAAGTTTGATTTCTTTTGTAAAATTATTTTCTCCAATACTTACTTTTTATAAAATGAGTTTCGATTATAGAGACATCTAACTTCCACTTTTATTTATAATATATTTTTAAAAATATATTTTTCTTTTTCAAAAATCATTTTTACATTTCTTTTCAAAATATCTATTTCAATCAAGCACGTATAATGTACACATATCATCCGTACGTAATATCATAATCGATTCTCGATCACACAATTTCACTTTCGAACTAGTATTGTCCACCCGACTTCCTAGTATAGACTCAGATCTGGTTTCCTGGTCAGAAACCGTCATTCTCCTTGCATAGCCATAACTATGATAGAGAATTTCCGGAACCAATCAAAAATCCATATCCAGAGTTCACCGTCGAAAATCAAGTGAAAAATCCCAACTCGGAACGATATACTATCTCGAAATTCTGTGCTTGAATCTGGATCAAATTGTTAGGCGAATAGATTAACATACGTACATCCCACGCATTTATCTTCGTTGATTATTAGCTAAATCAATTCTCTATTTATTCATCTTCATTTTGATTCTATTCACTTATTGACAATTGCTTTAATTTCCATTTGGATTATCCTTAAATTACAAATAGTTTGCACTCTGACCACTTGAATTTAGAAAATAACATGAAAAGTTTAAAATAGATAAGTAGTTGTAAAATAGTTATTATTTGTAAATAGCAGTAGAATTGTAAAGAAATTATAAATTGGTAATAAAATAGTCAAATAGTTGCAGAATAGTTAGATAGTTGCAAAATAGTTGTAAAATAAGTATAAGCTAGTTTGGATTTTAAAAAGAAAGGTTGTATAGTAAATAGCTAGGAAAATAGGTTTAATAAAGTTTATGTTAAAACAATTTGTTTGAAAATAGTTTTAGAGCCAAACTGGTCAACTTCTTAATCTCTCATTTCAATCAATTTTCAATTTCCTCTTGCATTTAAATTGATTCGATTCCAGTTCAAGTTGAATTAACCTCAATTTCCATTCCAAATTCAAATCAATTCTCATTTGAATTTAAACTTATTCAACTTCAAATGTTGATTTAATCCCTTAAATCAAATTAACCTTTACTTTTAAATTAACTCTACTTCTACATAAACTTATTTCTAGGATCTAGTAAGACTTCAAATTTTTTTAAACAATTCGAATCTTCAGAATCCAATTTATTACTAAATTTTAACTTCTAACTTTAAAACCAATTCTTAACAATTTTAGTTTGCAAGTTATTTTTAAAGATTTAAATCTTAAGTTCAAAGTAATTTCATTTTCATAATTAGAATTTCAAAAATTAAAAAAATAGTGTTTTTAAATAAGGCTTTATTTCCATTTAATTTCAGTAATGGATATATATATATATATATATATATATATATATATATATATATATTATCTCAATCTACTTCTTAATTCATTTAAAACAATCCAATTCACAGTTTCATAGATTACTGATAACAACAAGAAGATAGTAGGATATGTCAAAGTAAATAAACATCCAAATTATCTAAAACATCCATCAATAACATCCATTACCAATTTCCAGAACTCAGACCTGTTTTGAGATCCCACATAACTTCCTTTACAAATCAACCCATTTAACTTCCCTAAGTTAAGTCTCAATTTATTTAATCCAGTCAATCTCGTTAAATTTGAATTCTCCATTTCAAAATTTTAAACTTCCATTTATAAGTTCAAAAATTTATTTCTCATTGGGTTATACCCTCAATTTAGAATTCAACACTTAATGTTTACTCAAATCAACTTTGATATTATGTATACCCCACATATATATACATATTTATTCTCACCAAGTCATACTTTCAATTTAAACCATTCTTGGTTTTTAATTCAAAACAAGTTCCTAAATTTTTTAAAACATCTCTTGTTTTAAAATAAGATTCCTACATTTAAAAATATTCTGAATAATATTATTTATTATGTCTTTTAATACTTTGAAACAATTTAATTTTTGTGAACTTAGATTTAAAACGTCACAATTTAAATCTTTTCAATTTATATGTCATACTTATCTAAATTTTTACTCCCTTAAAACATTCCATTTTGCTTTATCATTAATTATTATTAGAAAACAAATATCCTATTCCAATAAAAAATTTTAGACATAATAACCATTTTATGATGATAACCAATATTATCGTATCTGGAGACCAATTCACTACATATTATGTCATAATTTGTTGGAAAAATCAAGGTAACTTTTCAACATTCTAAAAATACTTCTACAAATTTTAGGATTTTATTTTTTTTCTGGTTTGAATCCATTTCAAGCATATCTTATTTATATAGTTCATATTATCCAAATCCTATTTGGTTATATATGTTACCACTTAAATTTTATTAATATATTAAATTTCAAAACCATCAACCAATTATCTTAATATATATATATATAATAATTAGAAAAGTTATTGCTTTATATATCAAAATATAAGATTATATAAAAATCATTTTTAAAACCGATTTAAAATCGTTATATAAGAAAATAACAAGTACGCCCTCATTTATATTACACTCAACTCATCCTATGGTATTATTGACCTTATCTCTAATGAGTAACCCACCAGAGCCAAGGTTTCTCGCTTAACCTTCAGCTTTGATACCAAAATGTAACAACCCGAAATTTTCGACTATAAAAATTCGACACTAATACGTTCACTGTAGAAGTGCCGAGCAATCGAACGTCGGAAATTTCAGATAATTAGGGTAAAGAAGAAAAGAGGTAGAAGAAGAAACAATAAACAACAGCACAAATTCTTACATTCGCTGTGGATCAAACTATAATATCAAAACAACAACATTTATACAAAGAAAAGCTGTAATTGTCAGTTTATATTCAATATATCAGAGTATAATCATTCACAAATAAAAGCAGACAGTTGTAACAACTTGTCCCTGACTACTATCAATACAATCTCAACACACAACGGAATATATACTCCATACGTTCCTGCCTTCCAGCTCGCCTCCTGAGTTGCAGAACGTCCTAACCCAAAAATCTATAATACTCGGTCTGACCCGAGCATTACATTAAAGTAAGACTCGAGTCAGGCTGTAAACCAGCGTGAGTAAACCCATATAATATGAAATACTTAAAGTTGTAAAACTTCTTGAAAACCTGGTAACTCGTTCATTGATGCAAGTTTTATCTCGTTATAAACCAAACATTTATTTCACAAAATAATATCTAAGTACCGTTACTTAGTTTAAATGGACAAGTGTACCTAATTCATTTCATCCCAGCCTATTTGATTTTATAATCAAATCTATAATGAATTTTAGATTATTAATCGAAGTGGTTTCGGATATCTCTGATATCTGACCCTGATGACTTCAAATCCAAATGTCATCTTTAAGCTAAAACAATTCAATTTAACTTCAGAATGATATATTCACACGGAGATTTAACATAGATAAAATGTCTCACATTTATTAACAATTCAATCCAAAACATTCACATCACAGAACATCACAGATTATTAGAATAGAGATATTAATTAATCAAATCATTCAATATAATTAATCATCCAAAAGCAAGATTATTTTATATTACAATTTAAAATTAATTTAATTTAACACAAAATAAATTAATTGCCTACAACCCTTCTTAACTGTTATTAATTAATTGCAAGCCATCTATTTTATTTAGTTAATTATTGGAATTAATCAATTATCATTCATAATTACTTAAGACCCTAATTAATTGAAAGTATAAACCCATTTATCTTAATTCCTTACTTATGTACATTTAAGTTTTATTTAATAAACCTTCGGAATTAGTTTATTATTAACATATAAATTAACTAAGATCTTTAAGTTAATTAATAGTTGAAAGCATCACACCTTTTTTAATCATCTACTTAATTACACTATTTAATTATGTAATAGGCTTAAGAATAAATTTAAAATAATGGATACATAAAAATATACTTTTAAACTTAATTAATTTGGGTTAAAAATAAATTATTATATAACCTTTAACCAATTTAACACTTAACAAAGTATTTTTATTTAAAGAAGTGGGTTGGGAAAATTGTTTTAAGTATAACTTGTTTTGTTTTAAAATTTTAAAATCATGTTAAAATCAATTCCTTCCTCTTGAATCACTCGGGCCCAAGCCTAAAAATCCCAATCAAATACTCGAGCCACACTCCAACTTCTCTGATACCTTTTCTTCTTCTTCTTCTTTTGAACCTGCTAATCACTCGAGTACAATCTCGAGCCAATCCCTTCAATTCCTCAAGTCCAACCTGAAACCTCATTTGCTACTTCTTCTCAACACAGCAACCACCCAAACCTTCAGATATAATCGACACCTGTGCACGTGCACACGGCATCGGTGCCACTCCTTCCATCATCGCCGATACCCCTGAGTCACCGCTGACCCTTTCCAACCATTCGACTATCCAGAACTTCGAACGTGCCTGGAATTCAAAATCGAGCGAGTCAAGCACTCCACTGGAACCTAGACCGATCGATAAAATCACCTCGCGCTGCCGCTTACGACCATAGTAAACCCCGCCGACCAACCTAAACCTTCGCCACGAAACCATGCATCGATCCCCCTCACTCCGATCATCTTTGGTACAGCCACGACGTCGCTCGAGCCTCTGAAACAACGTCGACCAAAACTGATCGACAAACCCTATTTCTCCATCGACAAGCCACTCTATGAATTATAAAATCCCCGACTATTTTTCCATTGATCCCACCACTCCAACTTCCTCCAGCAATGACTTCGACTACCCCAGATGCTCCGATTGCCAGACACACACACACACACACATATATATATATATATTTACAACAGTGCTTGAGCCTGTTATACAACATATATATATATATATATATATATATATATATATATATATATAGACACACACACTGACATGCATAGATTATTTCGTATTTATATACATGCAACCTTATTTATTCATCCATGCAAACATTATTCACAACATCACTTTAAGATTTTATCATATACATCAAGATATAAACAGGTTTAACTTAAAAAAATGATTGTTTACTCACCTTTTACTATGGAACAGAGAACAGAGCCCTTTCTTTTAGGAAAACTTGAAACTGATTATTGATTTTGATCTTACATTAGTTGAGTTGAACTTGCATGCTTCACTTTGAACTTGAAAGAGTAGTTTATTCTTGATTTCTGGTTTTAGTTTGGTTTATCTTTGGTCTTTAGTTTTTCTTTGGTTTTGTTTTTCTTTGGTTTTGTTTTTGATAAAAAAAATGAAAGAAGAAAAGAGATAGGAGTAGAGATATTTATACCTGGTTTCTTATTATTATTTTTATATTTTGTAAATGAGGAAATGCATTTAAACAAGCATTTGTGACATTTGTATTTTGCATGCTAAACTTAGTTTACACTTGTAAACATATATCTTCATACGCCTATACATGTCTTTATTTATGTATTTTATATTTTCGTTATGTTGTCTTATTATGTTTATTTTATTTACACAGTTTATTATTATTATTTTATTGTTATTTAAATTTACAAGATAAAATCTTTTATTCATTCCTATTTTAAACTTAAGCTATTACTTTAATTAATAACTATATGTAGATTCGAATCTAATTTTTTTTTGAGATTTTGAATAAGAATATAACTTTGAAATGAAAATATAACTTTGGAATAAATAGAATATCTTATGTGGATTTTGATATTATATACATCCATATTATTACAAACTTCCCTATTTTTTTATTCCATAGGCAAATATATATACTCATACACATTACAAAGCTTGTATATATATATATATATATGGATATTTTATCTTGAATTAAATAGTGAAATATATTACTTATTTATTTACTATAAGAGTTATCATCTCCAGAGATTTATAATTCAACATTTATTATAGTTTCAAATATATATATATATATATATAAGAATTTTATTTGTTCAACTTACAAATCAGTACTTTTAATAATTTAATCCAGTTAATTACCAATTAACATTTGTCCAAAAATCCCGGTTATCACACATTAATTCTTTTTTGAATTTCGAAATGAAAAGGTTCTATTAAAGGAGATTAATGTCCCTATTAATCACCACATTGATTCTCTCTCTCTTTAGTATAACTTAACCTTTCATTTCAAAACCTACATTTATTCCTAAATTACTTTCAGGCCATGAGCCTTTATTTAATGAACGAATATATATTACTAAATTTATCCTTAATTTTATTAGTAATTTTTTTTGAAAATTGGTTAATCCTTTATTACTACAGAAGCAGGCCGAAGCCCAATGTATTACAAAGAATATTTGATGCTAAGTACAGAACTCGAACCTACCATTTCTACTCCACTTCTGTGACGACCCGAAAATTTTAACAAATTTAATTTGAATAGTTAATTGATTTTAAAATATTTAAAAGTTAATTTTAACTTGAATTTTAGGATATCAATATTTACTTGATGATTAAATCATTGAATTGTATAGTTTAAATATTGAATTTAATAATTGAAATTGGGTAAATTGTTGAATTTGAGATTCTAAGCCGGTTTAAAATAATTTGAAGGCTTATAAAATTTATAATGATAATACTGGAAATAATAGAATGGTTGAAATTTATTGTAAAGGTAATTTGTTCAATTTTAATAGTATATCATTTAAATTGAATTTAAAAATAGCCTTCCGAGGCACAGTCTCGGAATTCGACGAAACCAGTTCCATTGGATCCGTAATAGTTAGTTATTATTGGATTTCAATTTTCGTAGCAATCGGGGTTGTCGTTTGACCCTGGCAGCTCGAAACGCTTGGAAACTATTTAATCGATTTAATTTTAAATTGATCGTTTTCTTTCGAAACCCATGCATATGATCAAATTAGCCTCCGAAACACGTTCCATTATGTTCGGAATGCGGGTAAAACCTTATAAACGTCTGTCGGCATGTCTGATTCGGGGTTCGGGATTTTACGTTATACAACGCGAGATAGTTTCAATATTTAATTATATAATAAACTTTGATGTACTTTTAGTCAGAGATATTTTACCAACAATCGTATGCAGGAAGCTTTCCCCAAATCATTATATTATCCCGTTCCCCTCTTTATTCTGAAAACAGAAATCGATCTTAAAAAAAAAAAAAAATATAATGGCCGAGTTTTCTTTCCTTCGTCTCCTCCCTTTCTATTCAATTTAAAAATCACGCATCCCTCATTCTATCATTTTTTTTAAATAATGGCGACCGAAGACAAACAACTCAATTCATCTTCAAATTTAAAAAAAAAAATAATAGGCGACTGCATCTTAACCAATCGCGATTTCTAGTTGCCGAAAAAGGAAAGGGGAGCATTCATATTCGTCTCGAACTCGAGGGCAAGGGATGCGGTCGCGCGCGAGCTAGGGTTTGCTGCAATTTGGAGGAAGTCACGATTTGAGGTGGAAGTGTGGGATTTCATGGTAGCGACAGTCGAAGTCGCGATTCTTTTCGTTCGAGTCGTTCAAGCTCGAGCACGGTGAACCTGAGAACGAAGGCTAGTGGATCGTGTCATTATGGGAAGGTGCGCTCATGGATTTGGCAGTGCGATGTCGCACTGTAGCCGCAGGAAGCGACCTGGTCGCGACAGAGGGGGGGGTGCTCGATATTTGCTGTGGTGAAACAGCAATAGCAGGTGAGTTTTCTCGATTCATATAAGAATATCCTCCTAGTTTAAATGTAGAAATGTCAAGTAAACTAACTTTTTAAACCCGTAGTTTTTAATATTGTTGCTTAGTATTTATTAATCTATGTTGTATGTTTCATTTAAACTAGCAGGTAGATGCTTAAAGTTAAATCTGAAATTTAGTTAATAGTTTCATTAAGAAGAAATTAAGGAAATAAAGTATTTATCTTCAATTAGATTTAAAGATATTAGATTGATGATAATCAAATTCTGGATTTAGAACAAGAATTTAAAGTGATATAGTTAAGAAATTAATTAATTTATCTGACTTAATTTTTAATTAAATAGGGTTTGTGAAATTAAGATTATCTTATCTGTAATTAAAGAGAAACTAATTTTATAATTAGTTATTAATTAAGGATTATAAGTTAATTAATTTTGATTGATTAATTTATAGGTAGAGATAAATTAATATAAGTAACTAGAGCATTCGTTACTTAAATGATAATCATTAACGTAAGCAAATTAAAGGTGGGTAAATCTCACTCTGTTGAATCTTTTATTTATTTATTTAAAATTCAAATGGTTGAATTTAAATAATTGGATGAATGTTTGAATTGCTTGGATGTGGATTGATGATCTTGTGATTTTAGATGTGGTCATTTCTCGAGTTAATTGTAGTTTGACTCGAGATATTTGGATTTTAAATGGTTTAAAACTTAAATCGTTGATAGGAAAATGGTTCAGTTTATAATCAATAAAGGTTTGAAGATGGGTAATTCATTAATAGGTAGGATAATTTAAATGAGTAATTAGTTTATGAAATTCATAAATAATTTGGGTTAATTAATTAAGTTGAAGTTAATTAGAATAATCATTGGCTGATTGGATAAACAATGGCTTAATGGAATTAATAAAAATATAATTACTTGTGGAATAAATCAAGAGATTGATTAAGAAAATAAATCGATACAAGTAACTTAAGAGAAATAAATTAATATAAGTAATTAAGGACTAGTAAAATTGATTACGGTTAATTAATTTGTGGAGTAATTAATCATTACTCATTAATTTGGTAAGAATAACTAATATTGTGAAATTAAATAAAGAGAATTACTTGAATGGAATTGGAAGATAATTAATCCAAAGTCGTTGATTTGGATGAATGGATATGGAGGAGTTGATTAATTAATTAATTAATTGATTTGGGGTAAAATTTCACGAGACTCAAAGTGGCCGGGATACGATATTGGGAAGATACCCGAAACCACTACGGGTTATAGATAAATTGATATGTGAAATGATTAAGTGAATTGGATTATTTTATCTAAGTTTGGTACTTAGAAAGTGATGTGAGGAATAAGTGTTGTCTATAACAAATTGTGAGTTTTGCTAAATTGATATAAGTTACCCGGGCTTTTATGAGTTGTTTGCTGTCATATTCCATGTTAGTTGTGTTTACTCACGCTGGTTTCCAGCCTGACCCGGGTGTTACTTTGATGTAATGCTCGGGTCAGACCGGGTATTACAGATTTTCAGGTAGGACGTTCTGGAGCTCAGGAGGCGAGCTGGATAGCAATATCGTATAGAGTATTCCGCTGTATTTTTATTATTGTTAATCTGAGATTTGAAAATTGTAAATATTTAGTGACTGTGTATAATGTGAAACTCTGATGTATATTAAAGGAAATCGACAAATATAGTATTCTTTTGTAAACTGTTATTATTTATTATTATATTTTATCCGCTGCGAATGTGAGTTGTTTGGTGTTTCTGTTCTCCTTCTTCTATCTCTTTCTTCTTTTTCTTAACTATCTGAAATTTTCGGGTTCGAAAATTTTGGGTCGTTACATTTGGTATCAGAGCAGAAAGGTTAAGCGAGAACCTTGGCTCTGGTGGGGATTACTCATTAAATAGAGTCTGTAATACTCTAGAATGAGTTGAATGTATATATATATATATATGAGAGAGCGTACTTGTTATTTATAAAGATTTTAAATGATTTTATATAATAGTATATTTTGATATATGAAACATTATTTTCTTCTAATAAATATTAAGGTGATTGGGTGTTAAATTATTGGAATTAAGTTAAGAAGGACTATAATACAACCAAATTAAAATAAAATTAATTAAAAATGAAATTCTAGAATTAGAACTCAGAAACTAGAATTGTTTGAAACTTTAAATGAACAAAGTTAAATTTGGTTTAAAAAGGTTAAACCAATCTTTGAGAATTTGGCTCGAATTATATAATTCGAGATGGTTTAAATGAGAAGTTGGAATTGAACTCATTCAAAATTGAATCCGATTTGAATTAATTGGATTTGGATGGAAGATGTATAAGTTCAAAAATTTAATGGAAGATTGGAATTGGATTGAATTGAAATGATTGAAATTGAAGTGGGTTCAATTGAATGGATATTAGTCCAAAGTAATTGGAATAATTTTGGAATTGTAATTTAAGTGAAATTGGTTTAGAAAAAAAAAAAAGAATTTGAAATGTATATTGTAAATGAAATTCATAAATTGAAATAAACTTTATAAATAAATGAGATTATAATTTGAAGTAGAATTCCGAAATAGAATTCCAAAGAATATTTGAAAATAGAGTAAGATGAAAATTCCAGAGTAATGTTTTAAATATGAATTGGATGGGTTGGGAATTTGGAATTTTGGGAAAATTTAAAATTCCTTAGGATTTGAAAGTGGTTTCCAAAGGTTTTGGAGAAATAATAATATTATTTCAAAAAAAATAATAATAATATTTTGTGTTGAACTTTAAATTTGGGAGATTTGAAATCAAAAATATTTGGAAATGTTTCTAAAGAGATAAAAGCATTGAACTCTTTCGGTCACTGGAAAATAAAGTCGGTGATGACTGCAGCATTATCGATGTTCATTTTCGAGTACCTAAAAGAGAAATTGCTACCAAATTGTTTTAAATTGGGACTGTTTGTGTATTGGGTTTGATTTTGAAATTCAAAGGGGTAATTGAATTTGCCAAAGAATTTTGGATATAGTTGAATTCTAAGGTGATATTGTAATTTGGACATTTGTTTAAACTCTGGAATCTTGATTAAATGTTTATGGAATAATAAAAATATATTGGCTAAATAAAATGTATAATTCTGAGTTAAAAGCAAAATGTGAGTGTAATTGATTATAAATAGAAGATGTAAAATTGAAATTATACTTAAAGTTGTACAAGTTTAAAGATCAAATGGAATTTGATTTGAAGTTGGAAGGAAATTGAGAATCAATTTAATTTAAATTGGGAATGAATCAAGTCCAATGGAAATTGGAGTTAATTAAATTGAGATTGGGTTAATTTAAATGGAGTGGAAATTTAAATTTAAATTGTTGGGGAAGTGAACAAATTTGACTCTAGACCATTTTCAATGTAAATTGTTTTAATATAAATAGTTTTAAATCTATTTTCTGATCTAATTACTATACAACTTTCTTTTTAAACCCAAACTATTTTTATACTGGTTTTTGCCACTACTTTGGGAACTATTTAACTATTTTACAACTGTATTATAAACTAATTACTAATTTTCAACTAAGTTACGAGTTAATTTCTATTTTACAACTATTTCGCAATTATTTAAGATTTCTATAACTGTTTAACTATTTTCCAACTCTTTTACAATTAGTCAATCATTTTACAACAATTTTGCAAACTATTGATTATTTTTCAACTACTTATCTATTTTAAAAATTTTCAAACTATTTTCTAAATATAAACTGGTCGGAGTTCAAACTGTTTATGATTTAATACCCAACTGGGATGAGGATTGAGGAAATAATCCAAATGGGGATAAAGGCAAATGTGAATAAGTGAATGTGAATAGAAAGGAAATTGATATTGGGAAGAGTAATCAAATGAGAATATTTGATTTTGGATAAACAAAGTTATATCTTTGTTATATATTCTTTGTTGAATCTATTGCTGGAAGAAAAGGATTTTGGAAGGGGTTGAAGTATGAAAAGGAGTTTTATACAAGTTTGAAAGGATCCAAAGTTTTAAAAATTTTATATTTATATATATATATGAAGGATCCTATAAGAATTTTGGAAAAGGTTTTGAAAACCTTTAAATTTGAAAAGGCTTTTGATTTTTGGGTAAAATCAATATTGAATTTGAAAAGCCTAGTTTGAAAATTATCGATTTTGGATAATAGATTTTGTGTAAAGAAGCTTTGTATAATATCATACTAGGTGTATGATTTGAAGATACTATATGTATAGTATATAATGTTTTGATGATAGCTCTGGGGAAAAAGGCGCTTCCTTGAAATGGACTTCTCAGGAGTGCCACTGGGTGGTGCTGCCTTGAGCCCCAAGGGGGGTTCTAAAGTTGATCCTGTGAGGAGTCCGGACAAAACTAGTTCTTGAGGATTTTGAGTTGAGTTTACCATAGCGTAAGTCGTGTGTGCCGCGGAGAGCCAACAGTTACATGGACTTTTGTTGTGACTACAACGTAACCCAGGATGTAACTGCGACCTATGGTAACATTGAGAAAGTCGTGTGTGCCGCTGAGAGCCAACAGTCTGGCGGTTGAGTTTATCTCGGTAGACTGCGACCTATGTAGGAGTGGAGAAGTTTCATTTCGACAGCGAAATCAGAGGCCGCGGAGAGCCTGCAGTTACATGGACTTTTGCTGCGACGGCAACGTAACCCTGGATGTAACTGTGATCTGTTGTGTGGGATCCATGGCGTAATCGAGAGGCCGCGGAGAGCCTGCAGTTACATGGACTTTTGTTGAGACTGCAACGTAACCCTGGTATGTAACTGTGACCATGGAATGGGGGTGATGATTTTCAGAGCATTGTCACCAAAGATATTTCCTTTATTTCAAAATACTTTCAATATTTTCAATAAAATTATTTTCCAAATATTTTCACTGGGTGTTGAAAACGGGTTTACCAAGTACTTATAGATTTTCGATCCTACGCCTGATCAACGTATGACTGAATTTCTGTGGGAACAAGGATGGACTAGTTGAGACATCGAGTTATAAGAAATATTTTATAAAAGCTATTTTAATATTATTATGAGATTTTATAGGCAATTCTAAAATTTTAAAATAAAGGAGATGAAATTTTGGAAAATCAAGGGAAGTTCAAACTGAAATTGTAAAATAAAATTGAAACTCGGGAAATTTTAATGAAGTGATTCTTTGTAATTAAAAATCCAATGTTGAATTAAAAATTGGAAGTAAGCTAATTAACTAAATAATTATGTGATAGAGTATGTTAATAAAATTTAACCCTGTTAAATAAATGGATTTGTAAGTTAATAATGGAGTTAGGAGTTGAACTCGAATTTATAAATTAAATTCGACTCGGATTTGCTAATGAATTAAATAAGAGGAGATATTGTAAATAAAAATGAAATAGAGTTGGATTGATAAATGCGATGGTTAGAGTTGTAAATCATAACCCAAGTGAATAGAAATAAATTGAGAATAGCCTTGTATTAATAAAATAAATTCAATAACGAATTAAGTAATTGAATTAAAAAATTTAAAATGGGTTAATTGAGTTAAATAATAAATGGATGAAGTTTGGTTGAATAAAAAACTGAACCAAAGTTGTGATTGGAATTGGATTATCAGACTGAACTTAAATTTGTTGGTATATTAATTTGAAGAATAAACGAGTTGTGTTTGTGCTTGGATATTATTCTGATAAATTGAGAAGATGAATTTAAATTTAAAATTTAAAATGGATGGGCTAACTAAATCAAATGGAACTTGATTAGGTGAAAATCAAATAGAAGTACACTTAAGTTGATGTTGGAATAAATTCAAGTAATTAACTTAAGTTTAAAATGCATGGAAGCTTGGCTTCAAATAAGAATGAAAGCCCATTAATAAAAGCTTGGATTGAAGTAATTTGGGAATGACTAGTATACAAGAATGGAATGTGGCGAACTAAATGAATGGGTGTGAATAAGTTAGAATGGAATTGAATTAAATAAGATCGAGTTGGAATCGATTTTAGTTGGTTATAAAACCTAAGTAATTATTTATTCACATGGATGTTATCAAATTGCGTAGAAATAATTGTTTAACGTAATGGAGATTTAATTAAATTCTATGAAGTAGTGGAAGCAAATATAATTGATTTTTGAATCAATTGATATGACTATGAGTTTGTTTTGCTTAAAAATGAAATGAATGTAAACAATTGTGTTGTAAACCATTAGAAATTAAATGAAATAGCATATGAATTGGATGGAAGCATTTAAATTAGCTTTAAAAACCATATAAATCGTTTCTAGTAAGTGTTTGGTGCTTATTGCTTTCGTAATACTTGTTGTTTATGTAATTCTTGGGTTAGCAATTAAAAGTAAGTGTAATGCTAATAGAATTTCTATATATGGCACTTACATATTTAAATTGAGCAAGTACAGGTACCGGGAAGCTGTTTGGTTGATTTGGATTGCGCTAATTGTTAATATAAATAAGCTGCTTGCTTAAAATGCTAAATAAGGTACGCCTACGCAATAAAAATAGGAAATATGAACTGTTTTTGCTTTTTCCGACCGTGTGGGTCGATGTATACATATTTATATCTCTTGTCAAATTGCAAAAGCTCCTCCGTACAAAGGAGACTCTGCCAAAATTTTCCGGAAATTTTGGGAGTTAGAAAATTTTTGGAAAATTTTGGTTAACGACAAAACAATTTCAAACGGGAAACTTAAAGTAAACTAGTAAATGAAACTAATATGAATCAATTTAAATGAATGATATAACTCAATATTAGAAATCGAAAATGAATTGAATTCATATGAAATGGCGAAAACTAATTTGAATAGAAGTGGATATGAAACATATCTAAAGAGATGTATAAAATGATTTTGGGATATTGTGTCTGAATATTAGTGCTAAGCAGGATATGCAGGTATTATAAAAGAGAAGGAAATTGGATTTGATTCCAAATGATAAATTTGAATTGCCCGACTAAAAAGGTAAGTATTTTGATTCCGTATGATATTGGATTGGGTTTTTGATGTAGCCACTTGGCTTTTGTTTTCTTTTTGGAATTTGGGAGCCCGTAGAGGCCTTTTGTAGTAGTACCGAGCTAGCCGCGCAAAGGAGACGCTGGCAAAATTTTTCGGAAATTTAAAGAGTTAGAAAATTTTTGAGAAATTTTGATAATTCAAAAATTGGTTTTAATTTGAAATTTAATTGATTGAGCAGAAGAGTATTGATTGGATCTATAGAAGGTTTTGGGAAAGTTGAATAAGGTGTTAGTGGACCTTTAATAAAAGATAAGTGGTAGGATGTTGAATTGTGAATTTTGGAAAAGATAAACGGGTATTGGTCAATTCTTCCTAATTAGTAATTTCGGGGACGAAATTCTTTTAAGGGGGGAGGAATGTGACGACCCGAAAATTTTAACAAATTTAATTTGAATAGTTAATTGATTTTAAAATATTTAAAAGTTAATTTTAACTTGAATTTTAGGATATCAATATTTACTTGATAATTAAATCATTGAATTGTATAGTTTAAATATTGAATTTAATAATTGAAATTGGGTAAATTGTTGAATTTGAGATTCTAAGCCGGTTTAAAATAATTTGAAGGCTTATAAAATTTATAATGATAATACTGGAAATAATAGAATGGTTGGAATTTATTGTAAAGGTAATTTGTTCAATTTTAATAGTATATCATTTAAATTGAATTTAAAAATAGCCTTCCGAGGCACAGTCTCGGAATTCGACGAAACCAGTTCCATTGGATCCGTAATAGTTAGTTATTATTGGATTTCAATTTTCGTAGCAATCGGGGTTGTCGTTTGACCCTGGCAGCTCGAAACGCTTGGAAACTATTTAATCGATTTAATTTTAAATTGATCGTTTTCTTTCGAAACTCGTGCATATGATCAAATTAGCCTCCGAAACACGTTCCATTATGTTCGGAATGCGGGTAAAACCTTATAAACGTCTGTCGGCATGTCTGATTCGGGGTTCGGGATTTTACGTTATACAACGCGAGATAGTTTCAATATTTAATTATATAATAAACTTTGATGTACTTTTAGTCAGAGATATTTTACCAACAATCGTATGCAGGAAGCTTTCCCCAAATCATTATATTATCCCGTTCCCCTCTTTATTCTGAAAACAGAAATCGATCTTAAAAAAAAAAAAAAAAAAATATAATGGCCGAGTTTTCTTTCCTTCGTCTCCTCCCTTTCTATTCAATTTCAAAATCACGCATCCCTCATTCTATCATTTTTTTTAAATAATGGCGACCGAAGACAAACAACTCAATTCATCTTCAAATTTAAAAAAAAAAAAAAAATAGGCGACTGCATCTTAACCAATCGCGATTTCTATTTGCCGAAAAAGGAAAGGGGAGCATTCATATTCGTCTCGAACTCGAGGGCAAGGGATGCGGTCGCGCGCGAGCTAGGGTTTGCTGCAATTTGGAGGAAGTCGCGATTTGAGGTGGAAGTGTGGGATTTCATGGTAGCGACAGTCGAAGTCGCGATTCTTTTCGTTCGAGTCGTTCAAGCTCGAGCACGGTGAACTTGAGAACGAAGGCTAGTGGATCGTGTCATTATGGGAAGGTGCGCTCATGGATTTGGCGGTGCGATGTCGCACTGTAGCCGCAGGAAGCGACCTGGTCGCGACAGAGGGGGGGGGGGTGCTCGATATTTGCTGTGGTGAAACAGCAATAGCAGGTGAGTTTTCTCGATTCATATAAGAATATCCTCCTAGTTTAAATGTAGAAATGTCAAGTAAACTAACTTTTTAAACCCGTAGATTTTTAATATTGTTGCTTAGTATTTATTAATCTATGTTGTATGTTTCACTTAAACTAGCAGGTAGATGCTTAAAGTTAAATCTGAAATTTAGTTAATAGTTTCATTAAGAAGAAATTAAGGAAATAAAGTATTTATCTTCAATTAGATTTAAAGATATTAGATTGATGATAATCAAATTCTGGATTTAGAACAAGAATTTAAAGTGATATAGTTAAGAAATTAATTAATTTATCTGACTTAATTTTTAATTAAATAGGGTTTGTGAAATTAAGATTATCTTATCTGTAATTAAAGAGAAACTAATTTTATAATTAATTATTAATTAAGGATTATAAGTTAATTAATTTTGATTGATTAATTTATAGGTAGAGATAAATTAATATAAGTAACTAGAGCATTCGTTACTTAAATGATAATCATTAACGTAAGCAAATTAAAGGTGGGTAAATCTCACTCTATTGAATCTTTTATTTATTTATTTAAAATTCAAATGGTTGAATTTAAATAATTAGATGAATGTTTGAATTGCTTGGATGTGGATTGATGATCTTGTGATTTTAGATGTGGTCATTTCTCGAGTTAATTGTAGTTTGACTCGAGATATTTGGATTTTAAATGGTTTAAAACTTAAATCGTTGATAAGAAAATGGTTCAGTTTATAATCAATAAAGGTTTGAAGATGGGTAATTCATTAATAGGTAGGATAATTTAAATGAGTAATTAGTTTATGAAATTCATAAATAATTTGGGTTAATTAATTAAGTTGAAGTTAATTAGAATAATCATTAGCTGATTGGATAAACAATGGCTTAATGGAATTAATAAAAATATAATTACTTGTGGAATAAATCAAGAGATTGATTAAGAAAATAAATCGATACAAGTAACTTAAGAGAAATAAATTAATATAAGTAATTAAGGACTAGTAAAATTGATTACGGTTAATTAATTTGTGGAGTAATTAATCATTACTCATTAATTTGGTAAGAATAACTAATATTGTGAAATTAAATAAAGAGAATTACTTGAATGGAATTGGAAGATAATTAATCCAAAGTCGTTGATTTGGATGAATGGATATGGAGGAGTTGATTAATTAATTAATTAATTGATTTGGGGTAAAATTTCACGAGACTCGAAGTGGCCGGGATACGATATTGGGAAGATACCCGAAACCACTACGGGTTATAGATAAATTGATATGTGAAATGATTAAGTGAATTGGATTATTTTATCTAAGTTTGGTACTTAGAAAGTGATGTGAGGAATAAGTGTTGTCTATAACAAATTGTGAGTTTTGCTAAATTGATATAAGTTACCCGGGTTTTTATGAGTTGTTTGCTGTCATATTCCATGTTAGTTGTGTTTACTCACGCTGGTTTCCAGCCTGACCCGGGTGTTACTTTGATGTAATGCTCGGGTCAGACCGGGTATTACAGATTTTCAGGTAGGACGTTCAGGAGCTCAGGAGGCGAGCTGGATAGCAATATCGTATAGAGTATTCCGCTGTATTTTTATTATTGTTAATCTGAGATTTGAAAATTGTAAATATTTAGTGACTGTGTATAATGTGAAACTCTGATGTATATTAAAGGAAATCGACAAATATAGTATTCTTTTGTAAACTGTTATTATTTATTATTATATTTTATCCGCTGCGAATGTGAGTTGTTTGGTGTTTCTGTTCTCCTTCTTCTATCTCTTTCTTCTTTTTCTTAACTATCTGAAATTTTCGGGTTCGAAAATTTTGGGTCGTTACAACTTCCATAAGCTTCACTTAATAATCATGGCGGCTCCCGACTCTCTACTAGATTTCCTTCAACATTTACCTTCCACTTCCACTTCTCCAGTAGTGATTTTTCTTGTTCCTTTAGGCTGGTAAGCAATCTCTAGTTAATTCGCAGCATCATCATTCTAACATCTCGATCTATTTACGCATTCACTGATTGAATGTTTGTTTCTTTTCTGTTAAAAGTCCTGTTGTTCCTTTCACACTAGACGTTCCAAACGATAGTTGCGAGGCAAATTTTGAATATTTCCTGCAGAAAGTTCGCACCGTTTCCCCGGTTGTTCAGGTAACCAATTTCCTCTTTTATTGTTTTGACTTCAGTAGATCCTATACACTTCATTTTCTGAAAACTCCAAACCAATTTAGTGAAATTACACTCAAAAAATAAATGTTCATGGCTTTCATTCTGTTCGTTGCATAGGCTGCATGTGATTTCTTCTATAATCCCCCAGTTATTTAAACGATCTTTTGTTGGAAGTCTGCCGAGAATCGCTTTGTATGCTGTGTGTGCCATTTTTGGGGTAACCGATTTACTCCAGATTAAATTGTACCACTTAACTGTTTGATGTTTATATCTGGTTATCTCCATTGTTTTATTGAATTGAAACTTACCTGTCTTTGAGTGTTTCATGCTCCATTCATCACGTTCTTTTTCTGGATTTATTGGAATATTCTGAATTTCCTGAGTAAAATTTCTTGTGACAATTTGTTTTTCACATCTCCAATCTCCTCCTTCAATGATACTTGAAACAACACAGTTAGGTTGGCCATAATCAGAAAAACCTTCCATCCCTAACCTATCTATTAGGCTTTTATTATTGATCCATGGATCTCTCCAAAGATCAGTTGTATTCCCATTGGCTATTTTCCTTTCAATTAGAGGCTTCAAACATTCTCTATATTTCAGGATATTTTTCCATATTACGGATGCATTGTTATCCAGAGAGTCTATCCAGAAATTTGTTTTAATGTATTTGGCTCTCATCCATTTTGGCCATAAATTCTCTGATGATATTATATTCCAAGACAATTTGATTCCATATACTTTTTTGAGTTCAAACAGATTTTTAAGACCCACTCCCCTTCCTTTTTAGGTCTGCACAAATTTTTATAACTGATTTTATGTAGTTTCCCCCTCCAAATGAAATCAGCACATACTTAATTGATTTTTCCCAGAGAACAGTCCGGAATCTGAAAAATTTGGAGCCAGTATCTGACTTTAGAAGTTATCACTGTGTGAACTAGCTCCACCCTTCCAGCAGATGATAAAAGTTTGGATCTCCATCCTTGTAGCTGCTGTCTTATTTTTCCTATCAGTTTTGCACATTCCTTATCTGTAATCTAGTTAGTAGATAATGGAATGCCCAGGTATTTAACTGGGATATTCCCTTCTGCTACTCCAGTTCTATTTAACAGAGTCTGCTTGTTCTTACAAAATTTGTTAAAATAACATTTGGTTTTACCTTCATTTAGTTTCAATCCTGCATACTTTTCTATTTGATGGAATATTTCTTTAAGCTCATCAATTGCCTGTATAGTAGCTTTCATGACTACTAGTAGATCATCTACATATATAGGGTGAGTTACCTTTGGCGAAATACTATGCACAGGGACAATCTTATTGTTATGACATGCTATTTCCATTTGTAGGGAAAACCACTCCATTGCTACTGCAAATAGGTAAGGGGATGGAGGATCCCCTTGTCTTAGACCTCTGTTGCTAGAAATGTGACCTCTAGGAATTCCATTAATCAGAATTGAGAAAGTTGGGGAGAAAATACAATACTTTATCATCTTTAAGAGGTTCTCTGGAACCCCCATTTTATTAGTATATAAGTTTATAAATATCTTTGTTTAGAAATAAAGAGGCTATGTAAGTTACAAAGAGCATATTCATTACATTAATTCCATTTCTTTAATATGACAGCCTTTTATTTCTTAAACTTACATGCTCCAAAACTCATATAATTACATCATTTGTATAATATAAATCTCATTCATATTTACATTTATACGTGCATTTTATACACATAAATTACACAAACTATTTGATATAATTACTTTTAATATACAAATATATATATTTTCGTTACATTCATACCATTTTCATATACTTGTTTATACATTTAGACGGTATAATTGAACGCAAGAGAGGATACCATATTTGTAGTGGTGTAAATCCTAGCACCTAAACGCAAACATGTTAAACCATGTACACATTATAATTTTGCACATCCACGGTTACACACATGTGTATATGATACACGTGTTTAAAACATAATACAAAATAATTAAAAGAAAACTTTATTTATAAATTTAAATAAAATGTTGATTTTATCTAAAAGTAAATTTAGAAAAGTTCTAAATAATCTAGACTTCATAGGCTAATTAAGAATCCAAAATGGGAAAAAAATTAAAATTTGCCCATTTCTTCTGCCATGGACTGGCTCAATTCCAACAATGTAAGCGTACAACGCAACTACTTGTTGGTGTTGTGAGAATATAATTTCTCAATAACATTTTGGTGCTGGAAGGAGGACAAACCCCCAACAAATTTGTTTTATAATTTTTGTCCCAAATCTTACAACCACATCTCTACAAACATGCATCTAGTAACCTTTTACCAAATTATCAATTCTCTCACTCCTCCATTTGAAGCACAAAGTCAAGCGACTATGACAAAAAAAGTGAAACAAACTCCATTAAACAACTCATAGGCCCACTGTAAAACATCTCACCAAAAACAATTTTAGTGGACCTCAACTAGTTCACAATTGGAAAAACTCATAACCTAATATGCACCTCAAAACCAATCCAACTCTCAAAACAGCTCCATAACTAATTGCCATAAATAACCGATCGAGCAAACGCACGACCAATTGATAGAAACGACAATCTTGGTAATCATAATAGAGTGGTCAACTCTTAGAGCATGGGATCATCTAGGCCAACTCTAATATAAAATAAGAAAAGCCAACATCAACCCATTGTTACTCGAGATGCTCAATAAACACATTATGCAAGGGTAAGATGAGGCATGTTTTATTTTAATAGAAAGCTCATTGAGAAATTGAGCCAAGGATGAAGAAATAAGGGAATTAAAGACTCTGGTTAGACAAGTTGTTCAGATAATGCCAACTAGCAAATGAAAAGGAGTGGGGAGAGATGAATTCCTCTCCATTCAGTGAAGATATTATCGAGTTAGACATCCCTCACAACTTTAAGGCTCTCATTTTTGATAAATACGATGGTTCATTAAACCTATATGATCATTATTGTATCTTTGAATATCATATGGACATTTTAATGGTAAGGAAGTTGGCTTGATGCAAGCAGTTCCCATTCTATCTGACCGAAACATCATCAAGGTGGATCAAAAGGTTTGGATACGGAGAGATCTATTCATTGACTCAACTTTTATCATAATTCCATTAGCAACTCAACATTGGAAAAGAAGTGTATCCCGATCCCAACACATTTTCATGCGTCAAGAAAAGGGACAACGAGAGCTTTCATAGCATTATAAATCAATTTAAAGATGAGGCAATGTGAATTAAATTCAGCAATGAAGAAATGTACGTAGCTGCTAGCTGCTCTTTCTGACATCAAAAAAGATATGGTGTTCTGGGAGAAGAACGCCGAAAACCTATGTAAGAGCATGGAAGCGTTTTACAAGTAGATTAGTGGTACATGAGAGTTGAAGAAGCTTGGAAAGTTGAGAACGTACAAAATGAAAAAACTACCCTAATTAGAAATGACAGGAAGTGGGGTGTACAAGCTTACAACCGACACACAAAAATGAAGAGGGAGTTCAACTTCAATGCTCGTACTCCACTCACTCATGGTGTAGGGCACATTTTTGAAGCTACAAAATCAGAGCTCGCCTATAACATGTAACATCTCCATTACAAGACCCAAAAATGAACGCTGATGATGCTATAGACATCACTAGAATTATTTTTATGCGATAAAACGAGATTAATGTTTTTTTTCAACATTAAGTAAACATAGCAGCTGAATATTTTCACCACATAAATTGTAAATTACATTTTTCATAGTCCCAATCGAGTCTATGTAGGGGTAAAATATAATAAACATAAACAATATTATCGTGCTCAACATGCGAAGAGGCTGACACGAACACTTAACCGGTTATATATCATGATTTTACAACAGCAGAATACAAGAATAACTTTTATTAGCAACAATTCTCCTGCTCTGTCTTCAGCTACTTTATTCGTGTTCCAAATGTATCCCGTTCAAATCATAAACTTAGCCTACTCGAATGAGTATCCATGAGTTTATTGGGAAATAATAAGAACACAGGTTAGACATAAAGCCCGATATGAGTAATACTTTATCCTAAAACATACATATAGTGAGTGTGATGACCCACCACCTCGACCCTCAGAAATCGACACTAATACATTGTAATGAATTGTCTTTTTGGACGTTTTAAGTAGACATACACGTCGAATTCAAACCATTCAAAAGGGCTGATTGTTATGGGTTAAATAAGAAAACGATAAAGAAATAAAATAAATACAGAATCTCGCAGCGAAATGATAAAATATAATAATCAAATAACAATTCATGAAGTTGTTTTGAAAATACATTTGAATACTCTTTACAAAACAAAATCAGTGTTACATAAACAGTAATAAATAAATAAATCCAGCCGAACACATGATACGGTGGAATGAATATAATAAATAAATAATACTACAAATCTTCGACCTCTAAAAATAAGGTCTTCAATCCTGAAATGCTCAGGCTAACCCAAGCGAATTGAAAAGACAAAACACTTGAGTCAGAACTAAAAGATTTTATATAAGTTAAATCAACGATAAATATGAGTGTGATGGCGTCAGAGATGTTTACGGGGTTTGACATCTCCTATTCGGTGTCTAACGTGAGTGCAATAACTTATGAGATGTTCGGGATTCACATCTCCTAAGGATCCGTTAAACTATCTAATATGTAGTACAATATGCTATTATAATATATCTACAGTAAAGTAAAAGTATTAAAATAGCGTTAAGGTGTTACCCATATCCTGCTTAACACATTTTATATATTTCCATAGTCTATACATCACTGTACGCTCCTTCGAGTGGTTTACACAGAGGGCACCCCATAGGTATGGTACAAAACAAACTCGTAGAAGGCTCGATAGGGCATGCGCCACGGTACACGAGGAAATGCCAGGGTAGATATACCATTTGTGTATCCGGACTAGTGGAATGCATAGCAGCTACTACCGCCCACCTCGGAACACACTCCCAAATCAAAATCAAGGGTGGCCATTAAATCAAATCACAAAGTCAGAATATAATATCGAAGAAGTGTGCCTGAGAGGAGGAACGACCTCACTTGGCCCAGCGTGGCTCCCGATTTTAGCCGCATTAAGTCGACTCATGGGAGTCAAGTAACGTAAATACCTCATACAGGAATCGTTTACCAAATCATCCTACTTCATTTTTCGAATCTCCACCACGTGCACAGTTGTTAAAGTAGGTTTCGATATTGGCAGAGAGTATGACGATATCCAATCCCGGTCTCTTTAACAACCAATCACTTATTACACACCAGATGGTTCTTTTACGTTTCAAAAGTCAATTCACGATTTATATAAAAATATCATATTCAATTTCAAATCATCTCTTTGAATTCATATTCACTTCAAACCATATTCACTTTTAAATCATATCGTTTCTAAAATCATAATTTCTTCCAAAACATCATATTCCCAAAATAAGTTAAGTCCTTACTTCAAAACCATCATATTCAATTATTTATAATTCATAAATCCCAACCTAGGTTATAACACCATTTAACCGTATTCTCATTCAAACCAATGAATTGAATATAAACACTTCTACTTTACTTAGTCTGAAAATTTAGAAAATAGTTTAAATAATTATAAATAGTTAAAATAGTCATAAATAGTTAAAATAGTCATAAATAGTTAACATATTATAAAATAGTTTAATTATAGATTAAAGATATTGTTAAATTGACTTAAGGTAGTTAAATAATTTAAAATAAATTAAATAAGGTTAAAATCGATTAAATAGCTTTAAAATAGATAAATTTGATTTAAAATAAGTTAAAATGGGTTAATTAGTTTAAAATAAATTAAGTGGTTTAAAATAGGTTAAGATGATTAAATATAGTTAATACAGGTTAAAATAGTTTCATAGTTTGGAAATCTTAAAAATTTAAGTTTTTAAAGTGGTATATTTTTAAAACAGTTTATATTAAAACATGAATATGAAATTTATATCAATTTAAACTACTTATTACATTTCGACACATTTTGACTATTTTCAATTTCCAAAACCCAATTTCAGATTTTTAAAATTTCAATGTTCAATGAATTATTTAATTCAATATCGCTTCCAATCCATGTTCAAAATATCACTTTAAGTTATTCCAATTTCAATACATCTCAAGGTTATATTTCCAACAATTCAAATAACTAAATTCCGACAAAATTCCACTTATATCTCAAATTCGACTTTAAAAATCTCAATTTAATTTCTTAAAACAATTCCTTTAAACCAATTCACCTTTTAACATAAAACTTGATTTTTCAATAATTCAATTTATATAAATCAATTTTTATTTCCAAATATCATTTAATTAAATTCAAAAATTTTAAGGATTTAAAATCATTTAATTTAACCAATCCAATGTCCGTATATAATTTCTACCCTAGGGTCAAGTGATATGGATATTAATCATTTCAATCCGCAATTTAAAAATTTGTAGTTACATATCATTCCAAAACGTAATCCCGAATTAATATTGACATCCATAAAATCGCTCGAGTCTATCGTTTCAACCCATAACGATTTTTTCCTAATCTATAGATCGTTCGGTTATGTATCATTTCAAACCCATAGTGAACTTGCAGTTTATAACAATATAAAATACAACATTCATTCATCCAATATGAACCGTCAAACATCCATCGCATTCATCATCCAAATCAATCAATAAACATCAATAGATAAGTGACAGTCAATAAAGATATTAAATTTGACAATTAAAATTCAATATTAAATTAAACAGAAATTAAATGCAATAAAATTCAAATTTAAACAGAAATGACAATTTTACAAACCAAACTGCAATCAATAAATTTCGAATCACGTCATAAGTTTAATTTAACTAACATAAGAAATTTTAGAAGTTGTGAGTTGGTCAAAACACTCATCTTCGATTTTAAATCGAATTTAAATCCAAATTAGGATCCAAATTCAAACAATCTCAGAATTCATCCTAACTAGCATCAAAATGTCCAGAATCTCAATACGATCTTAGCAGAGAAAACTGCACGTAAATCAGACTTTGTATGTAAAAGTAATATACGTTAGAACATTAACGATTTAAAATTAAAATAAATAAAATAATAATACTTACATATACCATGTCATCACCTTCTTAACGTATGCGGCCGAAACCCTAATTAGCTACAGGCATCATGATTGCAATGGCCACCACCATCAATGTATTTTCATCGCCACAACGCTGGACTTTGCCTCGATCGGAGCTCGCCACCACTTTCCCTGTGCCGAGCCACCGCTTTTGACCCCACCGTGACAAACGCGATGCCATTCCCAAGCCTCCAGCCGAACCCAAACGTGAGTCTTTAAAGCTAATTTTTGGAAAATCTTGTCGTCTTTATGACGATGCAGCCGTATGGATCGAGAGCCTATAAGATCCTCTATGCAGCAGCGCCTTCTGATCGCCAAACGGTCGAAGATCTACCGTCGAATTCACACCCATACATACGAATGGCCAATACGAAAACAATGATTTTTTGCCAAACCGAAACCTAAATCGAAAAGCAGGCTACAGATTTGATCTGCAATCGTCGAGAGCTTCAAATCGACATATAATTTGATATAGTTTGAGGAGTTTAAATTTTTAAATTTGATATTTGATTTGAAATTGAATTGGGAAGTTGTTTGGTTTGTCTGCCATTGAGAAGAAGAAGCTAGAGAGAATTGTACGTACAGAAAATGAAAATAAGAAGGAGCTAGGGTATATAATGGACTATTTATGAGTAGATCAGAAATAGAAGTGAATGGACAAGATTAATTCGAAGGTTGAACAATAAATGACCCGAAAGCCCGTTTCGTTCCTGAAACGAAAATGGTTCATCCCATATATCAAAGTAGATGTTTTCAATATTTTTAAATTCAATGAAACAGGTTTTTAGGTCCTATTTTCATCGTATGAAGAAGTTATATTAAAAATCAGCTTATTTCAAATTGATTTGAATTGATTTTAATTAAATTGATTTCAAGGTGTTTTGAGCCCGTACGATCAAACGACATGTCCGATCGCTACGAAACTTGAAGTCCTAAAATAATTCACCGTAACGGATTTGATGAAACTAGTTTTTTCGAAATCGAAGTCAGTGGCTAAAATGGCTAATTTCACATTAATTAAACTAATTAATATTAAATTAATTAAATCAAATTTTCAATTTCATTTCTATAATTAACTAATTCTATCATTTTTGATTTCTTAAACAATTACAATACTTAAAAAAAATTAGATATCAATTTAAAGTTAAGAAATTTACAAATTACAGTGTCTAATTCCAATTCCAAAAAAATTCAGTAATTATAACTTAAATTCCAATAATTTCGTTTATTTGATTTTTAATCTTGTTATTGGATCAATTATCACAAATTATCATCTTATTGATATAATTATCATGTTTTATGTCTTATTCCACTAATAATTTCCAATTCCATCTTTACTTACATTAATGTAATATTTAATTACATTAAATTGCAATTGATTTCTAGTTTAACATAACTGATTAAATATATATGTAACTTATAATAATTGTTGTCATTATCTCTTAATCACACTTTTACAAGTTTATTACTTTCAAACAAATGTTACAGTTTCTTATATAACACAGAATTTTATTCAATTACCATTTATTATATACTATTTCATTAATGAGTCAAATATTTATATTTTGTTTTCCTATATTCACTTTATAACCAAGCTATTTACATTATTTCAATCAATTGGAATTACATAGAAATGGTTAATAATTAACTTACATTAATATTGCTACAATTCATTTTAGTTATTAATTTCCATTAATAAATCACAAATTTCCATTTCTTCCAATATTTAATCACAAAATCTTATTAAATTAACTATTTTTTATTGTCGAAAATTACAGGTCTTTACACTTTTCCCCGCTTAAAACTTTTTATCCCCCAAAAAGAAGAAGAAGGGAAACGAAGGAATCAAGAAATCAATATATCTTATTCAAAATGTTAAATTTATAAATAATTAATTTTACATAATTAAATAATTTAAATAAAATATCAATTTATAACAATTAAATCCTTTATATTCAAGTTAATAATAGTTTGGAAAACATTTCATAAAATTTCTAAGTCCAAAATTCATGAAAAATTTCGGTAGCGTCTCTTTTTTATGGAGAGGTCTGGGAGAAATAATAATATCAATAATAGTAGTATATATCATATTTTTCAAAATAATATATCCTAACCACGGAAAAAATATTATATAATATCGCTTTAAAACCGTAATCCGAGAACATACATATTTGTCGGGCAAATAGCGCTTATTTTATGAAAACAAAAGCAGTTGCAATTGCTTTCATAACCTGTATTTCACTTATATAATCCAAAAGAGTTAATAATTATATAAGAGAAATATTTAAATTTGTTTCAACAATAACAAAACAAATCAATGCAACATAACAACAATCACTTGTAAATAAGCATACGATCATCGCAAGGAATCAAAGCAATCAACTATTCATCCATATCATGCAAAACAAATGGTTTTGTTCAGGTTTAAACACTTTTAATCGCATAGAATGACAAATAAACTACTAAATGTATCATCTACTCAACAATCTTAGATAAAACTCAACAGATTATTCATACATCCAAACAATTAGTAGTATCCATCCCCAAACAACCCAAATGCCAAAACAGACAACACATTCCAAATATTGTTTAAGTTCATTTTTACATATTTCCTTTCATGACAATTTATTATTTATTTTCCTTTTTCATTCATACAAGGATTTATCTTTTTAATTTACATTTATTTCTTACAAATTTTATTTCCTTTCATTCATTCAGTACTTATTTCATTTATTCCCATTCATTACTTATAGAATTCATTTTTCATTTATTCATTCTCCATTTATTAATATAATGCAAATTTCTTTTTTTTATTACTTTACATTCATTTCTTATAATAAGTTATTACCATTCAGTTGTTTAAAATAATCAATGGATTCATTAGTTAAGTTTTTCATATATTTTATTGCAGTTTAATTCATATTTATAAACTTATACTTGGTTTCCATTAGATATTGATATTCATTAGTGCATAAATTCATTCTCAAGTTTCTTTTAACTTTACATTCATTATTCATATATAATGCTATTGAATATTAAATCTATTTTCTGAATCTTTTTAACAATAATCATTTAACTTAGTATAGTATCCATTTTATTATTTACTTTAAAAATAGCTTTAAACATTAACTTAAGTTCAAAATCCTTTACCTACAGTACTCATTTTCTATTTCATTTAATCAGTAGCATTACCATTTTAACTTAAGTTTATCACAACTATAATATCAAAATTCTTATTAATAAAAGTTATTCCATTGAACATTTTCATTACTTAAATTTAATTGTATAATATCCTATTAATTTTTATTAAACATTAAATTTTTTAATATTCTGGTAAGTTATATATATGTTAGAGAATGCAATCGAAAATTACACAAGTTTGTCTTATTTCATTTTAGTAAACAATGTTCAATAATTCCCATTTTATTATTTACATTCTCTTTCTATTTACTGGTTACAAATTTCGAATCATCCGTATTTTTCATTTATAAGCTAGCATTAAATTTCTTATTTTCATTTTAGAAGTTCCAATTATTAAATAGCTAAAATTTCATTTCATTACAATAATCGAAATCTCATTTATAGAAATTAAAGAACCAATGCCGGTTTGCATTGCAATTTTTTCAATATACATATATATAATCATATCTATTATATCCAACTACATTTAAAATTTTGAAATTAATATTTTTTCATCAAACTAAATGTGCAGTAAAACTACTACAACAGTCTTCCTACTTTGAAACTCGAAAATGAACGTCGATGATGTGTGCACCCATCACCGAAGTTATTTTTCAACGACAGAGAGGGGAATATAAACTTATTTCCTTCTCGAAATTCTTTTAAAACATTTCTTTCAAATCACGTAGAAATATTTATATAAGTAAATGCAAGCTATTCCCATTATAGTTGACTGGAACATCATCAAGGTGGATCAAAAGGTTTAGATACGGAGAAATCTATTCTTCTACTCAACTTTTATCGAAATTCCATTAGCAACTCAACATTGAAAAAGAAGTGTATCATAATCCCAAAACACTGTCATGAGTCAAGAAAAGGGACAACAAAAGCTTCCGTAGCATTATAAATCAATTTAAAGATGAGGCAATGTGAATTAAATTCAGTAATGAAGAAATGTACGTAGTTGCTGGCTGCGCTTTTTGGAAAATCATGTCGAAATTTTTCCGTATTATTATTAACTAGTAATTTTTAAAAAATTTCTTCCAAATCACGTTGAAATATTTATATCAGAAATACTTCCAAATAATACTGATATTATATTCCAAAGTCATTCGAAAGAAATTTTCAAAAACCCCAGAACTTAAGTTCTGATTTTTTCAATTTATATTTATTTATTCACAAATTTTTATTTTTATCCAATATTTATAAATTTTCACTACCTAACAAACAAATATATTACAACCAAATATATCATTTATAAAATTATTGTTTTATATAAAAAATATATAATAGCAAAATTATTTCATTCACCTATATTTCAAACCCAGTATTGTGTCGGTCTGTCTTATTAAGTGTTTAGAAATCCCTATCGATGTCATAGCATCCTATGCACCAACCTGAATTTATAAATACAAAATGGAACAAATTAACACAGTATAAAACCATTTTATAATACAACCAAATACGCTCTCTCATATATATGCACACTCAGCGACTCATTCTAGGGTATTACTACCCTACTTATATAAGTCAGACCTCACAAAGCTAAGTTTATCGCTAAACCAAAGCTCTGATACCAACTGTAACGACCTGTCTTTTTGGACGTTTAAAGCAGACACACACGTCGAACTCAAACCATTCAAAAGGGCAGATTGTTATGAGGTAAATAAGAAAAAGAGAAAGAAATAAAACAAATACAGAATCTCGCAGCCGAATGATAAAATATAATAATCAAATAATAGTTCATGAAGCTGTTTTAAAAATACATTTGATTATTCTTTACAACACAACATCCGAGTTACATAAACAATAATAAATAAATAAATGCAGCGGAACACATGATACAGTGGAATGAATATAATAAATAAATAATACTACAAATCTTCGTTTTCATCCTCCAGAAATATGGTCTTCAAACCTGAAATGCTCAGGCTGACCCAAGCGAATTGAAAAGACAAAACACTAGAGTTGGAACTGAGAGATCTTATGCAAGTTAAATCAACGGTAAATATGAGTGTGACAGTGTCAGAGATGTTTACTGGGTTTGACATCTCCTATATAACGTCTAACGTGAGTGCAATAACTTAAGAGATGTTCGAGATTCACATCTCCTAAAGGTCCGTTAAACTATCTACTATGTAGTACAATACGCTATTATAATATGTCTACAGTAAAGTAAAAGTATTAAAATAGCGTTAAGGCATTACCCATATCCCTCTTAACATATTTTATATATTCGTATAGTCTATACGGTACCGTATGCTCCTCCGAGAGGTTCAAACATAGCGCACCCCATAGGTATGGCACAAAACAAACTCGTAGGAGGCTTGATAGGGCATGCGCCACGGCGCACGAGGAAATGCCAAGGTAGATATACCATTTGCGTATCCGGATGGGTGGTAACGCATAGAAGCTACTACCTCCCACCTCGGAACACACTCCCAAATCAAATCACAAACTCAGAATATAATATCAAAGAAGTGTGCCCGATAGGAGGAATGCCCTCACTTGGTCCGGCGTGTCTCCTGATTTTAGCCACATCAAGCCGACTCACTGGTGTCAGAGTCACGTAAATACCTCATACAGGAATCGTTCACCAAACTAACCTACTTCATTTCTAAAATCTCCACTACGTGCATAGTTTAAAGTGGGTTTCAGCATTGGTAGAGAGTATGACAATATCCGAACCCGGTCTCTTTAACAACCAATCGCTTACTACACACCGGATGGTTCTTTTACGTTTCAAAAGTCATTTAACGATTTATATAAAAATATCATATTCAATTTCAAATCATATCTCTTCGAATTCATATTCACTTCAAACCATATTCACTTTCAAATCATATCGTTTCCAAAATCATAATTTCTTCCAAAAATAATATTCCCAAAATAGATTAAATCCTTACTTCAAAACCATCATATTCAATTAATTATAACTTTTAAATCCCAACCTAGGTTATAACATCATTTAACCGTACTCTCTTTTGAACTAATGAATTGACTATAAACACTTCTACATTACTTAGTCTGGAAATTTAGAAGATAGTTTAAATAATTATAAATAGTTAAAATAGTCATAAATAGTTAACATACTCTAAAATAGTTTAGTTATAGATTAAAGATACTGTTAAATTGACTTAAGATAGTTAAATAATTTAAAAGAGATTAAATATCTTTAAAATAGATTAATTAGATTTAAAATAAGTCAAAATGGTTTAATTAATTTAAAATAAATTAAGTGGTTTAAAATAGGTTAAGATGATTAAATATAGTTAATATAGATTAAAATAGTTCAATAGCTTGGAAATCTTAAAAATAAACGTTTCTAAAATGGTATATTTTTAAAACAGTTTATATTAAAACATGAATATGAAATTTATATCAGTTTAAACTATTTATTACATTTCAACACATTTTGACTATTTTCAATTTCCAAAACCCAATTTCAGATTTTAAAATTTCAATTCTCAATGAATTATTTAATTCAATATTGCTTCCAATCCATGTTCAAAATATCACTTTAAATTATTCCAGTTTCAATACATTTCAAGGTTATATTTCCAACAACTCAATTATGACAAAATTCCACTTATACCTCTAATTCGACTTTTAAAAATTTGAATTTAATTTCTTAAAACAATTCCTTTGAACCAATTCACCTTTTAACATAAAACTTAATTTTTCAATAATTCAATTTATATAAATCAAATTTTATTTCCAAATATCACTTAATTAAATTCAAAAATTTTAAGGGTTTAAAATCATTTAATTTAACCAATACGATGTCCGTATATAATTTTCTACCCTAGGGTCAAGTGATACAGATATTAATCATTTCAATCCGCAATTTAAAAATTTATGGTTATGTATCATTCCAAAACGTAATCTCGAATTAATATTGACATCCATAAAATCGCTCGAGTCTATCATATCAACCCATGATGATTTTTCCCTAATCTATAGATCGTTCGAGTATGTATCATTTCAACCCATAGTGAACTTGCTGTTTATAACGATATAAAATACAACATTCATTCATCCAATATCAACCATCAAACATCCATCACATTCATCATCCAAATATATCAATAAATATCAATAGATAACTGGCAGTCCATACAGATATTAAATTTGACAATTAAAATTCAATATTAAATTAAACGGTAATTAAATGCAATAAAAGTCAAATTTAACCAGAATTGACAATTTAACAAACCAAACTGCAATCAATAAATTTTAATCATATCATAAGTTTAATTTAACTAAGATAAGAAAATTTAGAAGTTACGAGTGGTTCAAAACACCCACCTTCAATTTTAAATCGAATTTAAATCCAAACAAGGGTCCAAATTCAAATGATCTCATAATTCATCCAAACAAGCTTCGAAATGCCCTGAATCTCAATACGATCCTAACAGAGAAAACCACGCATAAATCGGACCTCGTATGTAAAAGTTATATACGTTAGAACATTAAGGATTTAAAATTAAAATAAATAAAATAACAATACTTACATATACCACGTAATCACCTTCTTAATATACGCAATCGAAACCCTAATTAGCTGCATGGATCACGATTACAACGGCCGCCGCCATCAAGGTATTTTCGCCGCCACAACACTGGACTTTGCCTCGATCAGAGCTGGCCACCACCTCCTCTGTGCCGAGTCGCCGCTTCCGACCCCACCGCTACAAACGCGATGCCATTCCTAAGCCTATAGCTGAACACAAACGTGAGTCATTTAAGATGATTTCTGGCAAATCTTTTCGACTTTATGATGATGCAGCCGTATGGATCGGGAGTCTACAAACTCCTCTATGCAGCAGCGCCTGCTAATCGCCAAACGGTCGAAGATCTACCGTCGAATCCACACCATACATACGAACGGCTGAGACGAAAACAATGATTTCTGGCCAAACCGAAACCCAAATCAAAATTAGGATGCAGAATTGATTTGCGCTTGTCGAGTGTTTCAAATCGGCATATAATTTGATATAGTTTGAGGAGTATGAATTTTTAAATTGGATATTTGATTTGAAATTGAATTGGGAAGTTGTTTGGTTTGTCTGCCATTGAGAAGAAGAAGCCAGAGAGAATTGTACGTACAGACAAATAAAAATAAGAAGGTGCTGGGGCTTATAATGGACTATTTATATGTAGATAAGAAATAGAAGTGAATGGACAAGATTAATTCGAAGGTTTAACGATAAATGACCCGGAAAACCCGTTTCATTCCCGAAAGGAAAGTGGATCATCCCATATATCAAAATAGTTGTTTTCAATATTTTTAAACTCAATGGAATAGGTTTCAGGTCCTAATTCCATCGTATGAAGAAGTTATATTAAAATCAGCTTATTTCAAATTGATTTTAATTAAATTGGTTTCTAGACGTTTCGAGTCCGTACGATCAAACGACAAGTCCGATCGCTATGAAACTTGAAATCCTATAATAATTCACCGTCACGGATCCGATGAAACTAGTTTCGTCAAAATCCAAGTCAGTGGCCAAAATGGCTAATTTCACGTTAATTAAATAAATTAATATTAAACTAAATCAAAATTTCAATTTCAATTTCAATTCTATAATTAACAAATTCTATCATTTTTGATTTCTTAAACAATTACAATACTTAAAAAAAATTAAATATCAATTTAAAGTTAATAAATTTACAAATTACAGTGTCTAATTCCAATTTCAGAAAAATTCAGTAATTATAAATTAAATTTTCAGTAATTCCATTTATTTGATTTTTAATCTTGTTATTAAATCAATTATCATAAGTTATCATCTTATGGATATAATTGTCATGTTTTATGTCTTATTCCACTAATATTTTTCGATTCCATCTTTATTTACATTAATGTGATATTTAATTACATTAGATTGCAATTGATTTCCAGTTTAACATAATGGATTAAATATATATGTAACTTATAAAAATTGTTGTCATTATCTCTTAGTCACACTTTTATCAGTTCACTACTTTCAAACAAATGTTACAGTTTCTTACATAACACAGAATTTTATTCAATTGCCATTTATTATATACTATTTCATTAACGAGTTAAATATTTACATTTGTTTTCCTATATTCATTTTATAACCAAGTTATTTAGATTATTTCAATCAATTGGAAAATCATAGAAATGGTTAATAATTAACTTATATTAATATTGCTAGAATTCATTCTAGTTATTAATTTCCATTAATAAATCACAAATTTACATTTCTTCCAATATTTAATCACAAAATCTTATTAAATTAACTATTTTTAATTGTCGAAAATTACTGGTCGTTACACACATCCTTGATATTCACATGCCGTAAATCCAAGTGCCGGAGAGGCGGATTATCATGGGGTAAAGAAATAGCGATAAAAGATAAGATAATAATAGAATCTCATGTCGTACTCAACACATAATTATACATATGAGTAGTGCATGAAATTACTCCAAACTATTCCGTCAAAGTTACGATTGGTACCAACCCAGCTTGGATAGTTATAATAGCCTATCCTTACAGTGCTGATAGATACCAATACCTTACACAGACATGGAGGAAAGTTATAGTTGACTTCAATAAAATATCCAAAATGCTCCATGCTCCATGCTCTATTCCAAAATGTTCCAAGCTTACCTAGCTGGTTGGCTGCCCGGGAAAACAGGGCACCCAGTGTTTAAGGGGAAAAGAAATAAACTCCGAGTCAGTAATGAGACTGGTGTGAAAAATTCAAAATACGAAATTTGAAAACAAAAGGTATCTTATAAGACTGCGCCACACATAAACACGGAACGTGTTTTTATCTTATGATAACCAAAATATTTGCTATGTAGAGAATGGGGATATTATTTTTACTGACATCCTTTTTGAAAACACTTTTTAAGTAAATATACATAATCTTAATCGATTTGTCCTTGCATTGGATATTCCAGGGATAGGACAAACCGAAAGCACTCTCCTACCACATCATGTCGGGAGTTACTCCGAGGATTAGCAGCGATTAGTCCTTGCATTGGATATTTCACAATGAAGGGACTACTATAACTGTATGTATATTGCGAGTTTATCCCCAAATGATCAACAAGCAGTCCTTCGTTACGAAAATCCCAAATATCATATCCATGTCTTCACTTTGAATCACTCTTTAATTGTTTAAGTTCTTTTTTTCAAAATCTCTTTTGCAGATATATGTTTCTAAAACATTCTTTTTGGTACTTATGGAATCATTAAACCTCTCTTATCAAATCCTTTGATTACTTTAAACCCTTTTAGAACTAGGAATAAATTCAAAACCATTTCATTTTTTCCCACTTATGAAAACATTTCCAATTCATTTCATTTAAATCTTAACAAAGATTCCTTAATTCAAAACTCGTAAATTTAATTGGGTTAAAATCATTTTATCTAGGATGTTAATCCAAAACAAGTAAATATTAAATGAGCAGAATTTATTGAAATATTCTAATTCTACTCAATATCAATTTCCGCATTCAACAAATACTATGGACGGAATAACGGTGAGAGCACCCTTTAAATTCTACGAATAGTATGAGTTCCCTCTTCGAGCTTTAACGCCGAGTACAAGCAGATTATCTCCATAAAATCAAAGTAATTTATATTTAGAGAATTATATCCTTTAACTTTGGAAAATTTTGACCCAAGTAAATCAAATTTATTATCCCATCCGTCGGGCCAGTCCGGATAGCAAGGGATAGTAGGAAACTGGTTTTTCAAACTCAAGCCTAGACACTACCTCTCTAACACCATAAGGCGGTCAAGTAATTTGATCGACCCTAAATCATTTAATATTTAACCATTCCATAAATCCTTTAATTTTTTTTTAAAATACTTTATTAATCATTTGAAAACATTTACAAAATATTTGGAAAAGAACGGTTGCGTTTAAAAGTACATTTCAAAAGTTATAGAAAAGTGTTGTGGAAAGTGCTTTTTAAGCTATATTGATCAAAAAGACTTTTCTATCATTTGAAAATTTATTTTTATAACTTAAATCACTTTTAAAACATTTTAAAAGATTTTTAGAGTTTATTTCGTATTTTTAAATAATTTTAAAATATCATTTTCAAAGAAATCCTTTTATGGATTCCGAACTGTAAAACCACGATTTTTTTTCAAAAACTAGTTTTACTCATATTTCAAAATTTACTTGTCGAAATCTCGATTTCTTTCTTTGTTTGAAAACTATGGATATGATAGTTCATAAAATTCTTAACTCGAAGTGTTCCGAGCTAATTCCATTCTATATACTCTTTTGACTTTTATGGCATGAAATCGCGAACTGTCGTTACGCGATGCATCTATTTTTGACTTAATTTTCAATTATCACTCAAACTTCACCAAAACACTTTCAAATATTTATAAAAAATTTCAAACTCATTTTTTGAATTTTTTTTAAAGAGGCTTAACGTTCCATATACGTCAATTCATTAAATAAAGGAATGTAATTTCCTTTGTGTTTATCGACGTGTATTTCCATGACTTGCATATATATTCAACGTTCATATTAAACAATCATCATCAATAATCATAATCAAACATATATAACATCCAATAACATATAATACGATAGTTTAGGAGTTTTCTCACCTCGAGTTTAAAAGATTAACTATAGCTTCGTTAACTCGAACTTTAGCTCGCGATCACTTGGATTATTGCTCCTAAATGGCTCGGCCTATTGTGAAGGAAGTGGAGGCCATTGATTGTAGAGAGGAAAAGGTGGAATTTTGGAATAGTTCGAGGTGCTTAAGTATGTATATGTATATATTATAATTTAAATTTCTTTTGAGAAATATTTTGATATTATTTTCTTTAGGTTGGTAGACATGAAAAGAAGAGAGAAAGTTTAGGAAATGGAAGGAGAGGAAATGAGGAATTGAGAGGAAAGAGGGGTGATATTTATATGTCTTAGATTTTTTTTATGCTACATCACATCCTACATCACCAAAGGACGGTCGAAATGACTCCCCCATGTGCTTGAAATGATGCTTATTCCATGGTGTAAGAGAGTGGACTTTTGATAAGCTTAAGTGGTACTGTGTATATTTATATTGTGTATGTGCATATGAATATATCTTCTATATGTTCATGTGTGTGTATTTATGTATCTTACATATCCTTATAACGTTGCACAACTTCTACGCGTCGAATCGTTACAAATTCAAATTTTGATTTCTGGTCATATTTTTACTTTTTAGTTAATAAACTTATATTTGTAAACAAAGTTTAAAAATAATATTTTTTATCATTATATAAGAATTTAAAGAGCTTACTTAATAATTAAAATAATTATTAAATCATTTAAACAAAATTTAAATTTAAAAATCAATTAATTGGAAATGATAATATCATTAATGATGCCATAAATACATTTAATATTTCTATAAATAATTTATTTTATTCCATATTAGCATTCGTATATACAAACGAGTGTATGTATCCAGCTTGGCGCATGATGTCAAATGGCAGGTCAAAGCTTTGACACTCTAACTCTATCATGTGTTAAAGCTATTGCATGTTAAGGCTATTACATGTCAACCTATCATGCACTAGACTTATCGCATGTCAAGGCTATCGCATGTCAAGGCTATCAAATCTTGATGCCATCACATCCTGAAGTTTTCGCACATTGAAGCTATCATGTGTCAGCGTATCGCACCTTGAAGCTAACACATGCAACGTATCACCCCTCAAAGCTATTGCATGTCAACTTATCGTGCGTCAAACCTATTACATGTATTATGCCTCAAAGCTATCGTGTCAAGGCTTTTGCATATCAACTTACTGCATGTTAAAGCCATCGCGTGGAAAGTTTAAAAACCATCAATGGTTGATCTTTATAGCTAAACTTTAGAGCTATAGTGTGTCAACAATGGTAATTCCGCAATTAAATGAAAAATGATGTTTTTCCTTAAAAAAGAAATAACTTTTAACTTAATCTGTACACAAGGTGTTCGCCTACTGGTTCTATTTTAGTCACAACAACATTCTCTGACCGTAACTGACTATCATATCTCTTTAATTAATCATTTCCTTAATTATTTTCACTAAATAAAGTACAATTTTCTTTACTAGTTAATTCACAATAATTTGAATATTAATTGGAAGAAATTCCTAAAAATTCAACAAAATTTGAAACATCATCTTCTGCCTGTAGTAAAAAATTTAGATCAAAATATTTAGTTTTAATATTTTTGAATATTAATTTACACCTAAAATTTCCTATTATCCTTTCAGAAAATTCATAATAACTTATTCTTTCATCTAAAAAAACATAAAAATTAAAACCTACCTCTATTTTACAGCTCAAAAAATCATATTAAAATTTTGAAACATTTTGATTGATTAATCCACGTTTTACCTTGAAATACTTCTTAAATTAAATCATTTAATTCTCTAACATGTATACAAAGCATTCATTTTCATCAAAGTATGCCTTTCCATATTCGAAACATTAAATTCATATAAAAATATGAATCAAAACAGGTTTGGTGGTACTTAGAGAAAGTATTACCCACTTAGATTAACTTGATTAAACATCTTATCTTTGCTCAAAACTGAAAGCTTTAATCCTTTGTTTTAATTTCATATTCTTCTCTCTTGAAATGGGGTGGACGACCTTGGTTGCTTTGAGTTTTTGTATGTTTTGTTTTGAAATGAAGAATGAATATAAAATAATAGAAAGATGTGGTTAAGAGTATATATATTAATGATTTTGGCTTCGGCTAAAATTTCTCTTACCTAATCTCATTAATACAATTCCTTGATACAATATCCCCTTCATTTCAAAATTTAAATACTTATTCATTTCTATTTATTCGGCTGAATTCAATTGCACTAATCATTCTTAGTTCCTTTGATTAAATTTTTACGTTTTCTACACTCAATTGATAAAATTTCCCTTAGTGTTTCTTAATTAAATTATCTTAATTATCACATAATAATTTCATAATATTAATTTAATTTCCTATATATGGCACTCCAAATTTTGCGATCTTACAGTCTCCCTCTTTATAGGAGTTTCATCCTTAAAATTCAGATAAGGAAGAATAAAAATTACACTAAAAAAAGCTACACTAGTACCTAATTAATGTAAATCATCAATCATCAAACAAAATGCATTGGTGCTACTACTAACACATAAACATATCATAACATGAATACACTAGTGCCACTACAAGTACATATAATAGACGAACAAAGCTCATCGCCGTAAATATGTCGAGATAGATATCCCTAATCTTATCCTCTATCTCCCGGGTACAATCATATTTTTTATCATTGGACATGAACAAGCCTAATAACCTTGCTCTTCAACTCTAGATATTTTGACTTACTATACCTTTTGGTTGCTTAATGCAAGTCAAATCTAGTTCTACAGATAAGTCTCAATTTCCCTCAGTTCCACTACTTACAAGGGCCGCACACACATTTTCTCAAATGAGATATATGAAAAACAATTTGCACACCGTAAAACTACTAGGTAACTCAACTCTGTATGCAAGTTTATCGGTCCTCTCTATCACTACAAATAGACCTATATGTCTAAAGCCAATTTCCCTGCCTTCCCAACGCACATAACAACTTGCATCGGTGAAACATTCACAAAATGATCGCCCACAATGAACTCTGTTTCCTTCCTTCTCTTATGGGCATAAATCTTTTTCCTTGATTATGCAACTTTCATCCTAGCGTGAGTCAATTCTAACTTCTTTGTAGCATCTGCTACTAAGTCGGGTTCTAACACGAGTCTATCTCCTATGTCCAACCAACAGACATGTGACTTACACAGTCTACCAGAAAGTTCCTTAATTGGTGTAACGACCCAGAATTTTTATTAATTAAAATTTGAATATTTAATTAATTTTAAATATAAATGAGTGAATTTATAAGTCGAATAAATTTTTATTTGAATTTTTGGATTTAATTGGATTATTAAATCGATAATTTAATATGTGAAATTATAGAAATAATTGAAAATTGAGTTAAATATGATTGAAAATGATTTGTGAAATTTTATTTTATCATGTTGAAGTTAGAATGATATTTTAGAACTTTTAAAATCGAATTAAAAGTTAATTTGTGAAAATTAAATATTTTAATATTAAAATCGACTAGTGAAAATAGTCAATTTTTGAACAGTCTCAGAATTGAACGAAACCAGTTCCATTGGATCCGTAATAGTTAATTATTATCGGATTTCAAATTTCGTGTCAATCGGAGTTACCGTTTGATCGTAGCAGCTCGAAACGCATCGAATTATTTTTAATTTTAATTTGGCGAGTTAAAATAGCCATTTTTCAAAAAGTCTCGGATTTCGACGAAACCAGTTTCATCGGATCCGTAATGTGATATTATTGTAAGGTTTCAAATTTCGTGTCAATTGGATTTACCGTTTGTCCTGTACAAATTAAAACGCCTAGAAAATCGCTTAAATCGGTTTAATTCAAATTGAGCGTTTATAGCCATAACTCACACAGATGTCCGAATTAGCTTTCGAAACCTATTCCATTGTGTCCGAAACGCGGGGTAAACGCTAGAAACGCTGGTTACGGCGCGTAAATCGGAGTTCGGAATTTCCGGGATGAATAGTGTTTCGTCGGTTCCTTATAAATAGCCACCATTCACAAATAAAAAATAATAATATACAAAACCCTAATCTAAATATGCAGCCGCCACTTTAATAACCAAAGGCTGAGAATGCTTCTCCTTCCTCCCTCGATTACTCCAAATCCATCAAGAATTAGCAAGAATGCATACAGTCCAATATTTTATTCTAAGGTTTTTCCTATAAATACCACCCATTTTCTCACAAATTCCTAATACCATTTCACTTCTTCTTTCTCTTCTTTTTCAAGCTTTATAAGAGCTCTATAATGGCTTCTTATTCAAAAAATAATAATTTATAAAAGATAGAAAAAATACCACAAATAAAAGAACAAAAAAGATATATACTAGTTTATAATATCAATCCACTTCAAAATTAGTCCGAAACTCCCCCACTTCTCTTCCTAAATCAACGACCACTACCCTACACCACCTTGGCTGTAAGAATCAACTCCACTAAGGCTAAGCCAAGCTCCTCCTTGGGTCGTAGGCTTGGTTTCGTTTGCTTCGGTTCAATCGTAGCGGTGCTATAGCCGATTTTCTATTTGCTCAAAGGGAAAATGAAGGTGAGAACTCCTAAACTATTATATCATATTTTGGATGATGAAATGATGTTTACAATGGATGTTTATTATGCTATGATCATTAAGTTTGGATGTTTTCATATGAATGTTGAAAATATATGCAAGTCATGAAAATACAGTTCGATAAGTACACAGGAAATCACTTTCCTTGATTTAATGAAATTATGTGTATGGAATTATTAAACCTATTTAAAATGTTTTAAAGTGATTTTGAAATGTTTTATGAACATTTAAAAGTGTTTTGGTGAAGTTTGAAAAGAAATTGAAAATTTAGTTAAAAAATAGGCGCGTCGTGTAACGGCAGTTCGCGATTTCGCGCCACAAAAGTCAAACATGTGTAAAAGATGGAGTACAGCTCAGAATTCTTTGAGATAATTATTTTTCGAATTATTATATCCATAGTTTTCCAATGAAGAAAGAAAATCGAGATTTCAAAAAGTAGATTTTGAGATATGAGTAAAACAAGCATTTTGAAAATCGCAGTTTTGCAGATCGGAATCCAAAACTAGATTTCTTTGGAAATGATGTTTTAAATTTGTTTAAAAATGAGGATTGAATCTTTTAAATCTTTTAAAACATTTTAAATTTGATTTGAGTAATAAAAATGAATTTTCAAATAATAAAAAGTCGTTTTGATAAATATAGCTTAAAAGAGCACTTTCTGCAGCACTTTTCTCTAAATTTTGAATAGCTTTAAACTTAACAATCCTTTTTCGAATCTTTTGTAAATGTTTTCAAATGAATAATTAAGTGTTTTAATAATGATTTGGAAGTTTTGTAGTTATTTAAAATAATTTAAATAAATAATGTAAAGAAAAACTATTACAAATTAAGTGATTTAACCTTGGCTCTAAAAGCCGATGAGTAGACTAGATTTTTCTATTTGTGAGATCCAGATGTGAAGTGTTTAAACTAAGGAGATGTTTAGGAGCAACCAGTGCCCTGGCTCACCTGGCCTCTTCCCTGGGCGAGGGATATATAAGGTCAGAATGTTGGAAACGAGTTAAGAATAAAATGATTTAAATTTTCCAAATTTAAATTAATACAACTTGATTGTATAGGGATGATCCTCTCACACTTGTTTTTAAATCCCAAAGTGAGAACTCGTACAATCGTGGAATTTAAAAGGTGATTTTGCCATTATTCCATCCACGGTATTTGTTGAATACGGGAATTGATATCGGGTAGAATTAGATAATTTCTATTGATTCTTCGCACTTAAAATTTACTGGTTTTTGATTAACATCCTATATAACATGGTTTTAACTCGATTAAAAATTATAAGTTTTGAAGTAAGAAATCTTTGTTAAAGATTTAAATGAAATGATATTGGAAATGTTTTCCTAAGTGAAAAATAAAATGATTTCGAATTATTTCGAGTTCAAAAAAGGGTTTTAAGTAATCAAAGGATTTGATAAGAGAGGTTTAATAATTCTGTATATACCGGAAAGAATGTTTTAGAAATATATATCTCCAAGAGAGATTTTGATAAAAAGAACTTAATCAGTTAAAGCATGATTCTCTATCCATAGAACCTCTCTTTTTATTAATGGTTGGTTCGAAGAATTCGGGGTCAGATTTGAGTGATTCTTATCAAAAACCACATTGAACCAATGTATGCATTCGAAAAATGAAGACTCGATAGAGAGAATGAAGGATGAAGGCTGAAGTTTTCGAGGTGAAAGGAATGCTTACTGATAGTTCTGGTTAGCTCCCAAATACTAAAGTAGCAGTGGTCCCTTCATTTCTGAAACTTTTTGAGTTACAAGGACTTTTTGCTACTAATCATAGGATTAAATCCCGATAGGATGTGGTAAGAGGGTGCCTCCGGTTTGGCTCAGTCCCAGAATGAACTTGTATGGACAGAAGTCTGACATCGCATTCCTGAGATTTCTTCGTTGACTTTTATAAATATACGCCTGTTTGGTGGCAGAAAGGCAACTTCTTTTAGCTTAACACCCTTCTCTGAGACGTATGAGGTCGGAGGTTGTATGCTTGTGGAAGTCAATAGTGATCGAAAGAATGGCAGTGTGTCATTCAAAGGAAGATGATGTGCTAAGTGAAAGTAATCGCTACGTCTAATCGCTACCTCAAGCCCGACACACAGAAATGACCGAAATAGGGTAGATGCGGCAAGGCTATGTGGTTCGCAACCATTAAGGTATGATCATACGCTTCTAGATATATTTCTACTCGCTATAACGTTCGGGTTTAAATTAATGTGGATGTATGCCACGAGGATCCACAGATAGGTCGGTAACGACCTGGGTGATGACATATTCGGTACTATCTAGGAAGAGGTAGGCCGGTCTTGTGTTGGTAGAGGACCATCAGTTGGGTCTCGATACATTACTCTAAAGATGTACTGCCGGAAGGTAATCCCTTCACCTGGTCATTTGTATGGAATCCATTCTCCAATAAGTGCCCGCCATTTTGTTTGTAGAGCCTAATTTGCTGAAACTTAATAATGGTAACATTTTCGACCAAGATTAATATGTTTACTTGCAAATGTTTTCAAAGGTATGTCATTAAAAATAAATATCAAGTATTTTGACGTAGAATGATTTGGTTATGACAAGGTAAAAACCCGTTCCCTGTTTATGTGCGACGTGGTCTTATGAGATACATTTATGTTTTCAAAATGAGTTCTCACACTAGTCCCACGACTGACCTAGAGTTTATTTTCATTTTCCTTAAACTCTGTGTGTCCTAATTTTTCTTGGGCAGCCTAATAGTCAGGTTTAGTTTAGAAGAAAGCTGGATGGAGCTCGAAACATGGAGTCAGAAGATTTTCTGAAGATTTTGTTCTATTTCCACCACACTTGAGTAGTATAGTATTCCGCATTGTAAGGACATGGATTTATAACTGTTTATGTTTTTAACTTTGATAGATGTATTTTAATTTCCGCTGTAAAGTTCATATTGAAATAATATATGTGAGATTTTGTTTTGTTTTTCTTTCTTACCCTTGAGAATTCGCTTCTTCGGCACTTGGATTTACGGCACATGAATACCAAGGGTGTATTAGTGTCAATTTTCGAGAGTCCAGGAAACGGGTCCTCACATTCACTGCCTCAATAGTACATAAAATGTGACTGATAAATAGTTTAGGTACATCATAACAACATAAATAGATAACTATAATAGTTAACTACCCACTATATCATCTTCTCCACACTCATCTCTGTACCAAACCTAGATTTTGTAACGAGGAGGGAGTCGGAATAACAATGTCAGGTGAATGAAAACCTTAAGTTTTACAATAATAGCATATGGGAAGCAAACATTTGGATAAGTATTATGTTTTACATATTTATTATACTTATCTAAGTATATCTCTAACTGTAATGGCCCCACAAGCCTAACTTCATGACTATAAAAGTGGATGCAATGCAACTACTGAGTATATCATATTCAACAATCCATCTCTCATCCAATAATATCCTAACAATGTAAGAGAAAGTATCTAGGCCACTTAAGACCTTTTAAATGGGGAATATGCAGACTGTGTAGTCATTTAATACCTAGACCCTAGACAGACTCTCGAACCATTTAATACCTAATGTAAGGAGAACCCTACCAGGTACTCCTTAGCGGAAATCATAGAAAATCTCTTATATGCCACTTAATACTTCTTAAGTAGGGAAGAGGAAGACCCTCCGACCATTTAATACCTCAACCCCGAAGGTGGAACCCTTGAGAGATTTTCACTAACATACTTAAAAGATATTTTTGATCATTTAATGCTTCTTAAATAGGGAAAAGACAGATCCGAATGGCCATTTAATACCTCCACCTCGAAGATGGCCCATCTTGGAATTACCCTATGCCAAAAAGAAAATCTCGATCATTTAATACTTCTTCAATAGGAAAGAGGCATACCCCAGCAGCTATTTAATACCTCAACCTCGAAGCAGGTCATCCTTGGATTACCTAATTTTATTTTTGAAAAGTTCCCTAAGTCATCTAATACTTCTTAATAGGGAGGAGGCATACCCTAAATCAACCATTTAATATTTCAACCCCAAAGCAGGCTCTTCTTGGAATTTCCCTGTCCCGTAACACAACTGTGATGTCCCATATTAATCCGATTATTTGTAGATGCTTGCAGCCAGATTAACTAGGAAGACTTATGCTACAAAATTGGGAGTAACCTCGCATCCATCGTGGGTACTTATATAGACGATATCCTGCATCAATTATAAAAGTCACATTGCCGGTAGCCAGATTAGCTGGGCAGACTTCTATGTGATTTCAACTGACCCTGCATCCCTATAAAAAAGTAATATTTCCATACCATCAAATTAAATGTCAAACTATGCCAATATATACTATATATATACGCACACACCTCACCCGCATTTACGTATTTAAAGGTCTTATAAGGAGAACTCCTTATTGCGCCTTTTGATTATGGATTAAAATCCACAGTTTTCGTTAACTCATTTTGTTAGATTTATGGTTGATTGTTGATTGTTTATTATCATTTATTTGTTGGTCTTATTTACTATGTATGTTACAATTTCGTAATTTTAATTTGTCAATTCAAATTTTAAAAGATACGTTGTTATTATATTTATAGATAATATCAAATTATGGCAAATTTATTTCTATATTAGTTCAGCTAATTTGTCCATTTCTTAATCGGGGTGATATGTTATTTTACTGTGTTAGCATCTGCAATTTCTATATAAGTCCCAATCTAATACAAAAAATTACATAATAGCCAACATCATCAATAAATTAGCTACACTAACTAGACTTTGATATATTCAAATTGGAATTAGAAACACACAATTCTTTTATTTTAATATAGTAGAACCACGACCTTTTTTTCCAAAGAAACAAATTTAAAATCCCAATCTTTTATATTCCATTCAACTTTTTATTTGTATATCGCCGCAATGATAAAGAAAGCATATTTATTCTAATTATTGAAACAGGCGATGTAAACTACGAATAAGAGGAAAAAAAAATCCCCCTTTCCCCTACTTTGCGCACTCATTTCTATTTTTTATGTTCAATTCTTTATCATTACAATCAAAGTTTGAGAGGTAGAATGAAATGGAATACAAAATATTCATATTGTAATCATAATAAATTTGATTCCATTATACTGAAATAAAATAACTTGAATTCCAATAAACTTCACAACCTACATTTTATAGGGAAATTTAGGGTTTTGAATTGATAAGCTTTCGTATTCAAAATTTCTCTAGGTATTGTGCAAATCCTAAAAACAAACTACACAAGATACTATTAAGGAAAAGTTAAGATTTTCACTTATAGACAATCCCAACTGCAATCCCATTAGATTTGCCTTCCGTGTTATTGCCTACCTCTTCCTTCTATTTATCTTCTTTTTATTTTATGACATATAACAAATTTGTTTATACATATTAGATTTAAAAATTATAGAATTATAGATTACAGAAGTTTAGAAGACACTCACACATACACACACACCCTTCTTTACCTTTAGCTTGTTTCCTTTAATTCTTCCCCTAATCATTAAATGTATGTATGTGTGTGTGTATCTCGAATTGGAGTTTAAGAAATTTATGTAGAGGAAGAAAATTGGGCAAATTGTAATGCCTGGATTCAGATTTGTATGAAAAGAACTAGGGGGCTAGCCTATTGTTTATAGGTTTTTGGATGGACTAGGACCATCCAATCAAATCTATTAAATCTGGGTTGTTTAGGTCGAACAAAACCTTAGTCATAACATTGCAAACCGGTCGACCGGTCTTCATAATATCGCCCACAGGGGCGGTCGACGAGTGGTCCCATGCGCTTATGTTAACGTTGAAACATTAACATTAGTTTATTTATATTTATTATTTAATTCGTTTTGTTTTTGATCTGAAATCTTCAAACATCGATAACTTTTTCATTTGAACTCTGATTACGAGGCTTTATATATGAAACATGATCGAAAGATCGCCACGAATACAATGGTGCAAGTTTCGTAGACAAATTTCAATATTTTATAAATTTCCATTTTTTAATTTTATTTTAAATTAATTAACTCTTCTTAATTAATTTCTTGTTCCTTTTATGGGGTGTTACATTCTTCCATTCTTAAAAGAATTTCATACTTGAAATCCCTAAGGGGCGGTTGGTGAAACGCTCACTCTATAACCATATTATATAACCAAGTTATCTACATAACCATCTAATCAACCAAAAGTGTAACGGGATTATGCATGTAACATATTTATAGGTGAGATCAACCCTAGCGTGAATGCAAGGCCATGACATATAGGCATGTATACAAACAACCTAACTATTCATGAAGTTCTATACGAGTGCAAAAACAACATGAAATTTTTTGAAAACTATTCCCTACCATCAAATCTAGCAACCACGATGCAACAAAAACATATATAATACCTAATCTAGAGATAAAATTTTCGTGGAGAAGAGTTGGATTAGGAGCACTCATCCTTTCTTTAGTTTCCTAGGTGTTTTTAGCTGGATTGTCTCCGCTTGTACATCCCAACTGATCGAGATTTATGTTAATGGCTATATCATTTATGTACTTTTCCAAAACGTGACACATTGATGGCGTTGTGAACTCCTGGTTTTTCTATCTCCAAAGTGGTATATGATCTTTCATTTCGAACTTTTAGTTTCATTTAAATGGTGCCATGTCATTCCACGCAATTTCTTTCTCAACTTCAACCAATCATGACTCGGAAGTATTGTCCTCCCATACCTCGGTGAAGCTATTAATTTCCTATCATAAAGTGAACAAGCATTGATTGTAATCCAAAAAATTTATACTACATAATCCTAAAATTTGTTAGGTTGCCGAGATGCTTAAAATAATATTTTCTAACTAAGTTCCATTGAATATTTTGTCTCCTTTTGTCCAAGGGTTGACTAAAAGGAAGCCTCTAATCTTCTTGTTAACATACCTCCGAGTTCTAAAAATGATTTTCGATGGGAATCGCCTTCACATTTAAGCATGCAAGATCTTTTACATCATCGTTCATGCCTGTCCATAAACACATAATATCATGTACTTTAATATTGGAGACTCTAGAAAGTGACATATGGTTTCCTTCTTTTTAACCAATTGACTCTATTCAAAGTAATCCCAAATGGATGAGGTCTAACATCTATCTATTCTAGTTTGACGATCTTTGGATCGTCTTGCAATGGATTGCCTAAAATGACAACCTTTGGAATCCAAGTGGTACGCTACCCTATATTTGGGTAAACTCTATGTTAACCTAAACGCAATCCCAAATAACTTTCTTGAGGCTGTAGTGGAAACCCTAGTACTACCATATGTATAGCCATAATCCAAAAATACATATGGTGAGACAACATCCTACTGGCATGGTGAACAACAACATAATTGAATACCCCATTACAACCAAAATATCTGAATAACGACACACATGCCTAAAACATCATGATCGTCCACCTTCACCGGCTAAATATTGTAAAAACTTTATTTAATGTAACATATCCACTCTTTCATAATAGTGTCATCATTTAATTTCTTTCGTTGCCTTAACCTATCTGAGTGTTATCCTTACACAACATGTTATTGTTTTAAGATAATTATGCATAATGTTCTTGAAATAGTTACTAGCATTCGCTTCTTCATATGGCATTTTCAAATCTTTTAACTATGAGCATAATGTTTAGCAACACTTCTAAATAGTCTAAACAATAATCGATAAAAAAATTCCAATTGAAAATCTGTATGTTCTTCTTTTAGCACATAAGTTCACCACAACAAAATGGACTTTTGATAGCACCAACGTATAGCGTTCTCGCATACCACGTAGGGTATGCTATGCAAGCTAAGGTTTCTACCACTATTCAACTGGATAATTTTACTGTACGACGCTGTTCAGTAAAAAGGCGGGCTGGGAACAAAATTTGTGCGGGAGATTAAAAAAAAGCGTGTATTGTTTCGTCACTTCCTCCCCAAAAATATTCTTCATTTCACTTTATCACCTTCAGAATCATTAGCCACCGTCATCATCACCTCCAGAAACCCTGATCGCGTAACCCTAACCACCGTTGTCAACAGTCGATCGATGCCGTATGCTCTCTCTTACATAGTCGATCCTTAAGCATCTTCGATTTGAACTTCGTATTATTATATAATTTTAATTATCATTACGGTGCGTAAAAATTCTTCTTAACATAATTAGTGGATAGAAGTTGATACACGCTTAAACATGGGGATATATATACGTTTCTTTAAAAGTTTACATTCATATAAGAATTACATATAGCTACTGTCTATTATATTTGTTGTTATTATGATTGAAAAACTCATCTCACTCTAGTACTGCAAAATTATTTTGTGGTGGTTCAATTGCACAAGCAATTCGTGATGCCTTGGGAGTTTTCTTTGAGTTTTCCTCTATCGCTCCTCAACTAATTTAGCTAAAATTTACATTTCTTCCTCTACTTTTTTTATCAACACGTCTATAGTTGTACACGTAGACCTCCAATATGCTATAACGTCAAATGTTGTTGCATTATTTATTTTGTTGAAATGTGAAGAACATGAATTTTGTAGGGAATCTAAGATTGGGCTCTAAATTTGACTATGGTTGCTCATTTTTCTGAGAACCACTTCTTTCTTTTTAAACTAAACCTTGTTTTTTATTTTGTTTTATTTTTAAACTAAACCTTGTTTTTTTCCTTTTCTTTTGACGTCAAAGTTTTTCACAGCTGTACTTCCTAAGCTAACATTTAATGTTTAAAGTTAAAAGTTTTTTATTTATTTTGAAGTACCATTTCTTTTAAAAGATTTTTTTCCAAAAGTGTGTGCATGTTTCTCAAGGTTAGTTTGTTTTAGGAAAGTTCCCAAATCGGGCGTGTTTGGACGATTTTAATATGAATAATGAATGTGAACGTTTATCCAATCATGGCATATTGTAGTCGCAAAAGCACCTAAATCGGAGAGTAAAGTGCAGCCTTCATGTAATGCCCCACTCCGAGAGCCTCATTAACAAAGAGTATTATATGGATAATACCGTCTGCTAATGCGGACAATAGAGTATAATGGAAGCGACCATGTGTAATCTTACTTTAACTATCTACTGAACACGTCGAAAAATGGAATCTATATTTTTTCTTCGCATGTGGTTCGACATATTCAATAAATACTTAAAGAGAAAAAACTACAGTGGCTAAAAGATCTATCAGAACAAAACATAATAGCAGAATGAACATCATCACAGAACATCATCAGATAATAAGCAAATAGTCTCAGCACAATACAACATCAAGTTCAGATCCAAATATAAAAGTGGGAACAAAGCCACTACTCACACATTCGTGTGTCAAATGAATACACAAGATAGTCATAATATCAGAGTATCATAAAGAATGGATAACAAGTAAAGCTATCTATAGTATAGCAGATATATCCAAAGCGGAAGCACTGAAGCAAGCTAAGTCCAAAGCGACCTAACTTGAAACAACTCGGTCTGACCCGAGCATAAAATACTCGGGTCAGGCTAGCTAAACAAATCAGTTAGATAAACTGAACAATAATCACGATAAGATAATGAGGCAACATATAACATAATAATCACCAAAAGAAAAACATATATCATGGTAATAAAGACCAAAATCTCTCACATAGAGAAGAAACAAACATCTAAGTAGAGATGTATAACAAGCCTCATATCATCGGCATAACGTAAGCACAAATGCCAAAACAAAAACATCTAAGTAGAGATGTATAACAGGCCATCTAAGTAGAGATGCCAACAACGTTACATCTTTGTAGAGATGTATAACGGCCATCTAAGCGGAGATGCCAAAACGATACCTCTAAGGGAGACAGTCCGAAGACACTATCCCAAAGGTAATAAAAGGAATGTGTCACGAACTTTTAGCAAGGAACCCGTAAAGTGTTAACGTGAGACCCATACCCCACATTCGCACTGAAAGGTTTACTAACCAATCGTAAGCTTCCACACTGAAAGCAGTACAAAGTTCACCTCATGTCATCGGTAAACTAGGCCGAAAGGCCAAAATGATCAATCGAATAGGTCGGGGATTAACCAAAAAGGAAATACACACGGTTTCATAGGCCGGAGTTTTTCCCAACCGTTTAAGCGCCTTTACACATCGCTCTAAGTGCTAAAGTATGAGTGTGGGATTTTGTTATAGAAAAAAATTGCGGAAAACGGATTTATAATTGGTTTGAAATCACTTTAAAACGGCCCTTGAAAACTCTCCTATTATGGAGTAATTAATTTAATAATTAAAAATAATATTATATAATAATTTTAGAAGCCATTTCGGAATGAAAAATCCTTTTAAAACCTTTTTATAAAGCCCGTGTACGAAATCCAAAGACAAATCTCAAAGAAATCGACAAAACCAGAAAATCACTGAAAATATTCCAAGTGTTGGAAAATAGTCCAAAACTGACGCGAACCCAAATTCGAAAAATTATTCGGACTAGCAAACCAAATCCGAATGGAATTGAAATTCGTAGGAACGTAGTCCGACATTCCTACTTCGGAACGCAAAAAGAATTACTTGATTTTGACTTGAAACGAAGTTGCAGCGAAGCTCCAAAGTCAGACCCGGAAACAGTGAATACACTGTTTCAGGCTGAGATCCGGGTACCTCTTCGACAGCAATTTCAAAGAGTCAAATGAACTCGGATACTAATCAAACTTCCTAGAGATGGAGTTCGAAACTCCAATTTTCCGACGAGTCCAAAAACGTTGGATTCCGACCAAGGATGTGACCGTGGCGGTGTCACAAAGTTTCAGTTTCAAAACTGAAAACAGGGAAAAATGCTTTCACTGAGAATATTCTAAGTGTTGGAAAATAGTCCAAAACTGACGCGAACCCAAATTCGGAAAATTATTCGGACCAGCAAACTGAATCCGAATGGCATGAAAATTGGTAGGAACGTAGTCTGACATTCCTACTTCAGAACACAAAAAGAATTACTCGATTACGACTTGAAACGAAGTCGCAGCGACGCTCCAAAGTCGGACCCGGAAACAGTGAATACACTGTTTCAGGCTGAGATCCGGGTCCCTCTTCGACAGCAATTTCGAAGAGACAAATGAACTCGGATACTAATCAAACTTTTTAAAGATGGAGTTTGGAACTCTAGTTTTCCAACGAGTCCAAAAACGTTGGATTCCGACCAAGGATGAGACCGTGGCGGTGTCACAAAGTTTCGGTTTCAAAACTGAAAACAGGGAAAAAAGTATACACACCAGCTGCAAATGCTCAGAAACCAGCAGTAAAAACTGCATTCAGGTCCGTTTTTGAGCCCGGATTTCACCATTCAAATGATCACCGAATGCTACGAAATTTGGAGGGGTTATAGATGGCAATACTAACTATCACTAGGAAGTGATTTGACATGTTTTCATCAGATATTGAAAGTGATATTCATGGTCAGAGTTGCAGCAAAAATCAGTTTTAGAATTTTGCAAAACATAGAGAAATGAGCTAATTAATTCAATTTTTCTTGCTCAAATGATTTAGTAATGACCATTAAGAATTATCAAATCATACCATAGATATATATCTAGCCATAGCATGAAAATGATGAGGATATAGCTGGCATTACCTCACAACCAATATAGCAAGCAACTTGTGTGCAATGTCCAAATGGAAGGAATGATAATCAACAAGCTTTGATATTTATGCAACACAACAAATCAAGTGTTACTAGGCTAATTCCATAACTAAGAGATGCTTATACATAGATTAGGAGAGGGTTTACCTAGTATTCCTCTCAAGCAAAAGAACAAACACCTATATGGCACAAACCAAAGCTAAGAGATGCTGATCAAGGAGCTAGAAAAATACCAAAACACATAAAACCAAGAGTTACAACATGATTTCCAGAAATTAAAGAGAGTTAGAAACGGATTACAAGAGGGTTTTTGCATTACCTTCCCTTACTTTAACTAGCTTAAGCCAATATAAGAGAGGATGGAGCTTTCCTAAGCATGGAGGCCATTTTTAGGTTTAGGGTTTTAGGAAATTTTTTTTTCGGTAATGCAAATCCCAGGTTGTTACAGACTCCCCCTTAAGAAAATTGCGTCCCCGCAGTTCCTTAAGATGGACGTCGTCTATAGCGTCTAATCCACAAAAGAAATGATAGAAGATCAAATAGAGATTCTCACCCGTACTAGAAGATGGAAGAAAGTCAGGATAAGAACGCTCGATAAATTCTCTAGTCTCCAAAGTGCAGTCCTTCGGATTCGGTGGCCATTGAATTTTCACAAGCTGAACCTCTTTGTTGCGAAGGCGTCTGACCTCCGAATCAAGAACACGAAGGGGTTGTTGCTCCAATGATAAATCAGGTGAGATCTCTAAATCATGCACGATATGTGGCTCAATAATAAAATCAGGATCGCGCACACACTTGCGAAGCTGAGACATATGGAACACGTCATGCATTCCAGAAAAGTGAGCAGGTAGAGCCACACGATAAGCAACGGGGCCGATGCGTTCCGTGATAGGAAATGGTCTAACATAGCGAGGAGCCAATTTCCCTGTAGAGCTGAAACGCACAACCCCCTTCATTGGAAAAATCCGACTGAAGACAAAATCACCAATGGAGAACTCAAGAGGCTTCCTACGGTTGTCCGCGTAGGATTTCTGGCGGTCATGTGCCTCTCTCATTCTCTGACGGATAAGAACAATCTTCTCAGAAGATTCCCGAACTGAATCTGGACCAAGAATGAGCTTCTCGCCAGATTCTAACCAACAAGCAGGAGAGCGACATGGCCTTCCGTATAGAGCCTCGAAAGGTGCCATGCCAATACTAGACTGATAGCTGTTGTTGTAGGAGAACTCTACGAGAGGTAAGTGATCCTCCCAACTACCCCCGAAATCCAGAATACAACAGCGCAAAAGATCCTCCAAAACACGATTCACCTTCTCAGTCTGACCGTCAGTCTGAGGGTGATAAGCAGTAGAGAGATTCAGCTTTGTGCCCAAAACTGACTGTAGGCACTTCCAGAAGTGACTAGTGAAAATGGTGTCTTGATCACATACGATAGAGCTAGGCATGCCATGAAGTCATACGACTTCCTTCACATAGAGTTTGGCCAACTGAGGTGCAGTCCGAGTGGACTTAATCGGAATGAAATGAGCCGATTTGGTCAAGCGATCAACAATAACCCAGATAGAAGTATGTCCTGACCTCGATCGAGGCAGACCGTCAACGAAATCCGTGGATATCTGATCCCATTTCCATAATGGAATCTCTAGAGGCTGAAGAAGACCAGATGGACGCTGATGCTCGGCCTTGATCTGTTGACAAGTCATGCAACCGCTCACATAACTTGCGACATCTCTCTTCAAACCCTCCCAATAATATAGTCGGCACATATCGGCATACATCTTACTCGAACCGGGATGTATAGTGTACTTAGTGCGATGGCACTCGTCCAGAATGTCACGCCTAAGTGATAAATCAGATGGTACAACAATACGGTTCTTCCTACGAAGACACCGACGAAAATCAAGAGAATAATCCTGCAATGTCTCATCAGTGGATCCCGACTCGAGAAGATGAATAAGATGCAATAAGTCTGGATCCTGCCGCTGAGCATGGACAATGCGATCCAATAAGATAGGACGAGCTTCCAAGCTGAATAATAAGACTGGAGAATCAGAAGATGGAGCTCGATCTCTAATATCACACAAAGATAGGGTCTCAAGAATATCCCACTCGACAATCATCATAGAAACTACCGCCGAGTGCTTGCGACTGAGCGCATCTGCAAATTGATTACCCTTGCCAAGGGTATACTGAATATCTAAATCATATGAGGCGAGAAACTCAAGCCATCGCTGCTGCCTCATATATTGAGATCCCTCTAACTGAATAGATACTTCAGCGACTTGTGATCGGTGTAAAGAATGAAGCGTTCGCCTAATAGAAAGTGACGCCACGTCTTCAAGGCAAAGACGATAGCTGCTAACTCAAGATCATGAGTAGGATAACGAACCTCATTCGGATGTAGTTGCCTGAAGCATAAGCAACTACCCGATCCTTCTGCATAAGCACGGCACCGAGCCCGCTACCACAAGCATCGGTGTATACAACAAGATCATGGTTACTCTCTGGAACCACCAGAATAGGAGCATGAGTGAGAAGTTCCTTCAGTCGCTGAAAGGAAGCTTCACACTTATCAGTCCAAATAAAGCGAAAACCCTTACGAGTCAGCGTCGTAAGGGGAAGTGCAACTCGAGAGAAATCCTTGATAAACCGACGGTAATAACCCGTTAGAACAAGGAAGTTGCGAATATCATGAACATTCTCGGGCTGCTTCCAATTCTGAATAGCTTCGATCTTGGCAGGATCGACAGAAATACCCTCAGATGATACAATAAGGCCCAAGAACTTGACCTTGCTCTCCCAAAAATGGCACTTGGAGAGCTTGGCCTTAAGCTGATGCAGACGAAGAGTATCCAAGACGATCCACAAATGATGAGCATGCTCTGCCTCGGATCTAGAATAAACAAGAATATCGTCGATGAAAACCAGAATGAATCTATCGATGTATTCCCGAAATACTCGATTCATAAGATCGACGAAGAAAGCCGGTGCGTTCGTCAAGCCGAATGGCATGACCAACCACTCAAAAGAACCATAACGAGTGCGGAAAGCGGTAAGAGGAATGCTATCTTCCGCAACTCGGAGCTGATGAAATCCGGTGGCAAGATCGAGCTGGGAAAAGACCTTCGCACCGCTCAACTGATCAAACATATCGTCTATCCGTGGAAATGGATAACGATTTCTGATGGTCAACTCATTAAGCTTGCGATAGTCAATGCAAAGCCTAAGAGAGCCATCGGGCTTCTTAACGAAGACCACAGCAGCACCCCATGGCGAAGAACTGGACCAAATGAACTGCTTCGCCTCAAGCTCTACTAACTGCTTCCTGAGTTCCTCATTCTCTTTAGTAGACATCCTCGTGGGAGGACGCCCAACTGGGTGGGAGCCTGGAATGAGATCGATGCGGAACTCAATGGCCCGCTTTGGCGGCAGGCCTGATACTGGCTCGAATATATCGGGGAAATCCCGAACAACAGGAATACGAGATATGTCCACATCCTCATCTCGTGAATCAAGAGCAAATAAAGTAATATCAGAAATCCCCACATCCTGAAGAGCAATAGCTAATGGAGCGGACGAGTTAGGATGACGAAGAAATAATATCCGCTCCGAACAAATGATTTTGGCGTCGTACTGAGCGAGCCAATCCATGCCAAGAATCATGTCAAAGCCCAAATACTCCATAACGCGCAGATTCGCATGGAAAGAAAATCCACAAAGATCAATATCTATATCCTCACAAAGCAGGCTAAGGGTCGTGGATCCGCCGATGGGATTCACAATCCTTAGTGAAGAAACCAAACAAGTAACATCCAAAGACAAAGTATCAACTAGTTCCTTTGATACGAACGAGTGAGAGGCACCCGTATCAAAGAGAACTCTACAAGATCTACCATGAAATAAAATAGAACCTTCGAAAACGGATGGATGCATACCTCGAGGATGAGCTGAAGATGTAGGAGCGTTGGAAGCATTAACCTTGCCAGATCTAGGAGGTGCAGTAGGACAAGCGGAATTAAGATGACCCTCCTTCTTACAATAGCGGCAGAAAAGAGGCTTGGGACACTCTTTAAACATATGATCGGTAGATCCACAGTTGAAACACTTTCGAATGGAAGGTGTTCCACTAAGCTGAGCAATAGACTGAGGCTGAGTCTGAGAAGTAGAGCTGCCTGTCTTCTTCTTCTTATGTCAAGACTTGGACTTCTGAAATGGGCCCCTCTTCTGATTGGGATTTTTGGAACCCTCACCATCTCCATCACTGTCTCTCTCAGCTCAACCGCTTCAAGGTGAAGCGCTGCGTCAACTATCTCATCAAAAGGGAGATTAAGCTGAAGCATAAGCTGTTTCTTCAAATATTTCTTCAGGCCTTCTACAAACTTGAGATTCTTCTTATAAGGAGAGCTAATGAACTCGAGGCCATACATGGACAGGGCCTCGAAAGATGATGAATACTCGGCAACATAGGTCTTCCCTTGCTTAAGGTCAATAAAGCGGCGTGCAAGGGCTATCTTCTCGGACTCGGGGACAAACTTGAGTAAGAAGCGCTCTCGGAACCGGTCCCAACTGAGTGAGGCCTCATCGGTCTCGGAGACAAGCAGCTCGTACCAATCCAAGTCACGACCCTCAAGATGGCTAGAAGCAACAAGAACTCTGTCATGGTCGGGGATAGCCATGCGAGTAAAATTACGCTCGCAAACTCTGATCCAAGCCTGGACCTCCAGAATAGTCTCGGAGCCACTGAACGGCTTCCCTCCGAGATGAATAAAGTCGCTGCATAGACACACAAAAGCAGACTTGCGCGGTGCATCAGAAACTGATGCAGGAGACTGAGAGTGCGACTGAGAGTTACGAACCAGCTCCATGATCTGGTCCGTGGTCATGTATGCGCCCTCTGGGTGAGGGTTGCTGGACTGTCCAGCATCAGCAGAACGGAGGTTCCTACCTCTCCCAACCATACTGAAAGATAAGATAAGATACGAGTTAAGTATGATTCAAAGATAGATAATTCAAATGGAATACTATGGAATATAAATGTATTCCTAAACATATTCCTAACTTACCTATCCAATGTCATGAGGAAAGGGCATTGTAATATTTGAATCATACTAAGATGTATTGTACTAAGTGTTACTGTTCTGTGTTTATTATACTTAGTTCTGAACCAAGCTCTGATACCAAGCTGTAACGCCCCACTCCGAGAGCCTCATTAACAAAGAGTATTATATGGATAATACCGTCTGCTAATGCGGACAATAGAGTATAATGGAAGCGACCATGTGTAATCTTACTTTAATTATCTACTGAACACATCGAAAAATGGAATCTATATTTTTTTTCCGCATGTGGTTCGACATATTCAATAAATACTTAAAGGAACAAAAACTACAATGGCTAAAAGGTCTATCAGAACAAAACATAATAGCAGAATGAACATCATCATAGAACAGCATCAGATAATAAGCAAATAGTCTCAGTACAATACAACATCAAGTACAGATCCAAATATAAAAGTGGGTACAAAGCCACTACTCACACATTCGTGAGTCAAATGAATACACAAGATAGTCATAATATCAGAGTATCATAAAGGATGGATAACAAGTAAAGCTATCTATAGTATAGCAGATATATCCAAAGCGGAAGCACTGAAGCAAGCTAAGTCCAAAGCGACCTAACCTGAAACAACTCGGTCTGACCCGAGCATAAAATACTCGGGTCAGGCTAGCTAAACAAATCAGTTAGATAAACTGAACAATAATCACGATAAGATAATGAGGCAAAATATAACATAATAATCTCCAAAAGAGAAACATATATCATGGTAATAAAGACCAAAATCTCTCACATAGAGAAGAAACAAACACCTAAGTAGAGATGTATAACAAGCCTCATATCATCGGCATAACGTAAGCACAAATGCCAAAACAAAAACATCTAAGTAGAGATGTCAAAGACAATACATCTAAGTAGAGATGTATAACATGCCATCTAAGTAGAGATGCCAACAACGATACATCTATGTAGAGATGTAAAACGACCATCTAAGTAGAGATGCCAAAAAGATACCTCTAAGGGAGACAGTTCGAAGACACTATCCCAAAGGTAATAAAAGGAATGTGTCACGAACTTTTAGCAAGGAACCCGTAAAGTGTTAACGTGAGTCTCATACCCCACGTTCACACTGAACGGTTTACTGACCAATCGTAAGCTTCCACACTGAAAGCAGTACAAAGTTCACCTCATGTCATCGGTAAACTAGGCCGAAAGGCCAAAACGATCAATCGAATATGTTAGGGATTAACTGGAAAGGAAATACACACGGTTTCATAAGTCGGAGTTTTTCCCAACCGTTTAAGCACCTTTCCACATCGCTCGAAGTGCTAAAGTATGAGTGTGGGATTTTGTTATAGAAAATAATTACGGAAAACTGATTTATAATTGGTTTGAAATCACTTTAAAACGGCCCTTGAAAACTCTCCTATTATGGAGTAATTAATTTAATAACTAAAAATAATATTGTATAATAATTTCGAAAGCCATTTCGGAGTGAAAAATCCTTTTAAAACCTTTTTATAAGGCCCGTGTACGAAATCCAGAGACAAATCTCAAAGAAATCGACAAAACCAGAAAATCACTGAAAATATTTCAAGTGTTGGAAAATAGTCCAAAACTGACGCGAACCCAAATTCGGAAAATTGTTCGGACCAGCAAACCGAATCCGAATGGCCTGAAAATTGGTAGGAACGTAGTCCGACAATCCTACTTCAGAACTCCAAAAGAATTACTCGATTCCGACTTGAAACGAAGTCGCAGCGACGCTCCAAAATCAGACCCGGAAACAGTGAATACACTGTTTCAGGCTGAGATCCGGGTACCTCTTCGACAGCAATTTCAAAGAGTCAAATGAACTCGGATACTAATCAAACTTCCTAGAGATGGAGTTCGAAACTCCAGTTTTCCGATGAGTCCAAAAACGTTGGATTCCGACCAAGGATGTGACCGTGGCGGTGTCACAAAGTTTCAGTTTCAAAACTGAAAACAGGGAAAAATGCTTTCACTGAGAATATTCTAAGTGTTGGAAAATAGTCCAAAACTGACGCGAACCCAAATTCGGAAAATTATTCGGACCAGCAAACTGAATCCGAATGGCATGAAAATTGGTAGGAACGTAGTCTGACATTCCTACTTCAGAACACAAAAAGAATTGCTCGATTACGACTTGAAACGAAGTCGCAGCGACGCTCCAAAGTCGGACCCGGAAACAGTGAATACACTGTTTCAGGCTGAGATCCGGGTCCCTCTTCGACAGCAATTTCGAAGAGACAAATGAACTCGGATACTAATCAAACTTTTTAAAGATGGAGTTTGGAACTCTAGTTTTCCAACGAGTCCAAAAACGTTGGATTCCGACCAAGGATGAGACCGTGGCGGTGTCACAAAGTTTCGGTTTCAAAACTGAAAACAGGGAAAAAAGTATACACACCAGCTGCAAATGCTCAGAAACCAGCAGTAAAAACTGCATTCAGGTCCGTTTTTGAGCCCGGATTTCACCATTCAAATGATCACCGAATGCTACGAAATTTGGAGGGGTTATAGATGGCAATACTAACTATCACTAGGAAGTGATTTGACATGTTTTCATCAGATATTGAAAGTGATATTCATGGTCAGAGTTGCAGCAAAAATCAGTTTTAGAATTTTGCAAAACATAGAGAAATGAGCTAATTAATTCAATTTTTCTTGCTCAAATGATTTAGTAATGACCATTAACAATTATCAAATCATACCATAGATATATATCTAGCCATAGCATGAAAATGATGAGGATATAGCTGGCATTACCTCACAACCAATATAGCAAGCAACTTGTGTGCAATGTCCAAATGGAAGGAATGATAATCAACAAGCTTTGATATTTATGCAACACAACAAATCAAGTGTTACTAGGCTAATTTCATAATTAAGAGATGCTTATACGTAGATTAGGAGAGGGTTTACCTAGTATTCCTCTCAAGCAAAAGAACAAACACCTATATGGCACAAACCAAAGCTAAGAGATGATGATCAAGGAGCTAGAAAAATACCAAAACACATAAAACCAAGAGTTACAACATGATTTCCAGAAATTAAAGAGAGTTAGAAATGGATTACAAGAGGGTTTTTGCATTACCTTCCCTTACTTTAACTAGCTTAAGCCAATATAAGAGACGATGGAGCTTTCCTAAGCATGGAGGCCATTTTTAGGTTTAGGGTTTTAGGAATTTTTTTATTTTTTTTGGTAATGCAAATCTCGGGTTGTTACACTTCACCAACACTTTAAACTTACATTATGGAAGATTGAACATGAATTGCTAGTAATAATAATCATGATACAAACTTTCTTAAGAGATCCAATTGTGGCAGTGTGTTTCACTGTAGGAGTTGAGTTTAGAGTTTTAGACGATATTAGGAAGCAATATCCCATGAAGTAAGTCCATACAGACATTAGTTCTCATATATAAACTTTCAGTTGGGTATAATTGTTGGAATAATTCAGCATTATGGGGCCACATATTTTAATATTTGAATGTATGGGCTATCTTGGGATTAAGTTTAATTATGTGATCTATTTGGAATAAATACAACAAGACTTAAGGGGTATACTCGTCATGTAAATTTATAATGTGTGGATACCAGAGTGACAATCTTAGTTTGTTGAAGGCCGAACTGAAAAATGTCACACACTATATATATGGGGTTATTGTTTCCAAATTACACAAGTCTTATCATATTCTCTCCACCCTCTTCTAAAGAGAATTTTCAGATCTAAGCTTGTGTCAATTTGGAAGATCTAAAACCTAGTTGATCTTCTTTTTGCAAACATCAATGGATTCAGGTACGACTTCTGCTGAACTATTTAATTTCATATATTTGTTTCTCGATAGAATCAATATGGGTTGTATGTATTCAGATCTAGAATTTATTTATTTATTACAACAAGTGGTATCAGAGCCATCCATCATTGATTTTATTGAGAAATTCATTGGTTTTAAGAACATATGAAATTAGGGTTCTTGGATTTACAATTTTCGGTTGATTCACCTGATCCACTTATTTCGTTCTGATTTGTGAATGCTTCAATTATGGTTATTCAAAACATGTTAATAAACAGTATTATACATAGATCCATAGATTTAATGAAATATTGGTGTTGATTTTACCAAAAGTTTCCTGAAATGATAGCAATTTGGATTTAATTGAACCGTATCATTGGATTTATGATCTAAGAATTCATCTACATCTTTTATAATAATTGTACCATGACATGTTTGTGGTTTTGTTTACTCCTGCAAAAGCACAAATTATTATTTTATTTGGTTGGTTTTTTTTTCTTAGCATAAAATAGCAACAGGCATTGTTGAAATATTGGCCAAGCTTTTACTATTCATTACTTTTGTACACTATGAATCAGCACATTAATTGATGCTGTCAGATTTGACATATTTTTTTTTGTAATTTATTGTTACTACTTAATATGTTTCACCTTCTATTTTGAATAGTAGCAGTTAAATAAAGTACGCAATAATCTGATACTAATTATTATTGCAAGTATTATTCATTTATGTATTATTACAGTTTCCTTGATGTCAAATTTGACATTGATATTTATGGAAAATTTATAAATGAAGGAGTTAAAATAAATTCATATACTATTTGGCGTCTTTTGCAAATTGATTGTGAATATCCTACATTACAAGTGAACTAATTGAAATAATATGTCACCAAAGTGACCTATCTTATTTTAGTTGCTCATGAAAAATGTTAGATATTTGTGTGTATTTATTTGTCCGAATATTAGTCGGCCCAAAGGAAGGATAATACCTGGCCAAATTAGATACACATGTGTGATGATAAATATGTAACAACTATAAAGTTTTACAAGAAAATAATTAATCGGCCCAAATGAAGATTATTATTTGACTTGAATTCATTGTTAATATTTGATGATTACAACAAGAATACCACTTACAGTTAATATTACTGTCCAAAGACTTGATATTAATGTTGTGCTAGGTATCTTGAGCAAAGACTTACCAATTATTTTAAATTTACTACAGTTGTTTTATAATGTAAGCATATTTTGTTAATTTAAAATTACAGCTAATTTGACTACGGTATCTGCCAATCTGAACAACATTCCTATTCTGACTGAAACAAATTTTAAGAATTGGAAAGAGAACATATTGCTTGTTCTTGGCTGCATGGATCTTGACCTTGCACTTAGGATAAATGAATCCGCCCCTCTTACGGATGAAAGCTCTTCTGATATTATAAAGAACTTTGAGAGGTGGGATCGTTCAAACCGCATGAGTCTAATGATCATAAAGCGTGGCATTCCGGAGGCATTTAGGGATGCGGTATCTGAAAAGATAACCAATGCTAAAGATTTCCTTGCTGATATTGAAAAACGTTTTGCTAAAAATGATAAGGCGGAAACAAGCACGCTTTTGCAACGCTTGATTTCCATGAAGTATCAAAGCAAAGGAAACATAGGGGAGTACATTATGGAAATGTCTAACACTGCATCAAAACTTAAGGCACTTAAGCTTGAGCTTTCAGATGATTTGCTCGTGCATTTGGTATTAATCTCTCTTCCTTCACAATACAACTAGTTCAAGATCAGTTATAACTGTCAAAAGGAGAAATGGACTCTTAATGAGCTCATTTCGTATTGTATACAAGAAGAAGAGAGATTGAAGCATGATAAGGCTGAAAGTGCTCATTTAGCATACACCTCTAAGGGAAAAGACAAAAAGAGAAAGAAGGATAAAGAAACTGCTAAGGGTCCGACTGAATAGAAACAACAAAAGGAGACTGATGGTTGTTACTTTTGCAAAAAGGCTAGACATTTGAAGAAAGATTGTGCCAAATACCACGCATGGCGTGTTAAGAAAGGTACATCTTTTGCTTTGTTCTGTTCTGAAGTAAATTTAGCTACAGTACCTGGAAACACTTGGTGGTTAGATTCTGGTGCTTCTGCTCACATAAGTGTTTCTATGCAGGGTTGTCTGAGCTACCGAAATCCAACTGATGCTGAAAGATACGTCTATGTGGGTGATGGAAAATCGGTAGAAGTGGAGGATATTGGGCATTTTAAGTTGTTATTAAGAACTCAGTTTTATTTGGATTTATTTGATACTTTTGTTATACCGTCATTTAGATGGAATTTGGTTTTTGTTTCTAAGTTGGACAAATTTGGTTATTCTTGTTCATTTGGGAATTGTACTTTTAGTTTATCAATGAATTCAACTCTTATTGAACTGGTTCTCTTAATGTTTATGATAATTTATATATGATTGATGTTAATACCTCTTATAATGAAGCCTTGCATGTGGAGTCACGTGGTACTAAAAGAAAACCTAATAAGGAAACTTCAGCCACATTGTGGCACAAGCGCTTAGGTCATATATCTAAAAATGGAATCCAAAGGCTCGTGTCAGATGGCATTTTGGAAACCGTTGATTTTTTCAGACCTTGATGTCTGTGTAGAGTGTATCAAGGGAAAACAGACCAAACATAAGAAAATATGTGCCAATAGAGCAACTGACGTCTTAAAATTAATACATACAGACATTTGTGGGCCATTCCCTGAGGCATCATGGAATGGTCAACAATATTTTATAACATTCATAGACGACTACTCAAGATATGGCTACATATATCTTATTCATGATAAATCAGAATCCTTAGACATGTTCAAGAAATTTAAGATAGAAGTTGAGAACCAACTCAACGAAAGGATTAAAACTGTCAGATCTGACCGTGGCGGTGAATATTATGGTAAATCTGACGGATCAGGTGAACAATGTCTAGGACCATTTGCCAAATTCCTAGAGGAATGTGGAATAGTCCCACAATACACTATGCCAGGTTCACCTAGCATGAATGGTGTTGCTGAGAGACGAAACCGAACTCTTAAAGACATGGTAAGGAGTACGATCAGTCATTCTACCTTATCAAAATCACTCTAGGGAGAGGCATTAAAGACAGCAGTTTATATCCTTAATAGAATACCCACTAAAGTAGCTACTAAAACATCTTATGAGCTCTGGACAGGAAAACAGCCTACTCTAAAGCATTTTCACATTTGGGGATGTCCAGCTGAGGCAAGGCCATATAGGCCAAATGAAAGAAAATTGGACTCCAAAACAGTGAGTAGCTACTTTATTGGTTATTCTGAGCGATCTAGGGGCTATAAATTTTATGACCCATACTGAGGAAAATATTTGAGATGGGAAATGCAACATTTTTTGAGGATGTTGAGTTGAGAGGGAGAAATGAAGTAAGGAACATTGTTTTTGAGGAGGAATCATCGTCTATGATTCCTACTACGGTTACTTCTTCGGACAATGTGCATATTATTGTTCCTGTCATTGATCAAGAAGTGAATGCAGAACCCCAACAAAACAATGTTGAAGAAAATCCTCTTCAAGTTGAAGTTAATGTTCCACAAGAACAAATTCAACAACCTCAAAATGAATTGCCATTAAGAAGATCCACTAGGGAAAGAAGAAATGCTATTCCGGATGATTATGTTGTATTTCTTCAAGAGTTAGAGGATAATAATGGATTGATGGAAGATGATCCTATCAACTTTCACCAAGCCATGCAAGATATTAATTCTCAAAAGTGGATTGAAGCTATGAATGAAGAGTATAAATCAATGCAAGAGAATAAAGTTTGGGATCTTGTCCCTTTACCTGAAGGTAAGAAGCCCATTGGTTGTAAATGGATATTTAAAACCAAGAGGGATGCAAAAGGTAATGTGGAAAGATATAAGGCTCGTCTTGTAGCAAAAGGTTTTACTCAAAAGGAAGGAATTGATTTCAAAGAGACTTTCTCTCCGGTTTTATTGAAAGACTCTTTTAGAATAATTTTGTCACTTGTTGCACATTTTGACCTTGAGTTGCATCAATGGATGTTAAGACTGCATTTCTCAATGGAGACATTGAGGAAACAATTTATATGGTGCAACCGGAAAACTTTGTGGTCGAAGATCCAAAGAATATTGTTTGCAAACTAAAGAAATCCATTTATGGACTCAAACAAGCTTCTCGCCAATGGTACCACAAATTTCATTATGTAATTACCTCTTTTGGTTTCGAGGCAAACATCATTGATAACTGTGTGTATCACAAGTTTAATGGGAGTAAATTTATATTTCTAATTTTATATGTTGATGATATATTGCTTGCCAGCAATGATTTAAATATGTTGCACGAAACTAAGAGATTTCTTTCAAATAATTTTGAAATGAAAGATCTTGGTGATGCCTCTTTTGTATTAGGGATCCAAATACATCGTGATCGTTCACGAGGCATTCTTGGATTGTCACAAAAGAACTATATAGAAAAGATGCTTAAGAGATTTGGCATGCAAGATTGTAAACCAGGTGATACCCCTGTCGCTAAAGGAGATAAGTTTTGTCTCAAACAATGCCCTAATAACATCCTTGAAGTTAATGAAATACAGAAGATCCCTTATGCATCTGCTATAGGGAGTCTAATGTATGCTCAAGTATGTACGCGTCTGGATATTGCGTACATTGTAGGAGTGTTAGGCAGGTATCTTAGTAACCCTGGAATGGATCATTGGAAAGCAGCAAAAAGGGTTATGAGGTATCTTCAAATAACAAAGGACTATATGCTTACATATAGAAGATCAGATCAGTTGGAGATCATTGGGTAATTTGATTCTGACTTTGCTGGATCCGGATAGCAGAAAATCCACTTCAGGATGCATATTTATGTTGAGTGGAGGGGCTATATCATGGAAGAGCATTAAGCAAACGCTTATAGCTTCTTCCACTATGGAAGCAGAGTTTGTGGCTTGCTATGAGGCATATAATCACGGAAAATGGCTGCGAACTTTGTCACTGGGTTGCGCATTATAGATAATATTGAAAGACCACTAAAGTTGTTTTGTGACAATAGATCAGCAGTATTATATTATAATAACAATAGAAGCTCAAGTAAGTCAAATTACATTGACATCAAGTTTCTAGTTACGAAAGAAAGAGTGCAAAATGGGTTAATATCCATAGAGCATATCGGGAAAAATTCCATGTTAGCGGATCCACTTACAAAAGCATTACCACCCAAGGTCTTTCACAAGCATGTTGCTAAAATGGGTGTATCTTTTATGTAAGAATATTATGGTTTAGGGGGAGTTTGTACTAAGTCATTTCTTTTGTGACATTGCTCTATATTTTGATTGTGGATATGCTTCATTTTTTCCGATCAGAAATAAAGTTTTTTTTAATCGCACTCAAATTATTTATATATGTTTAGATTTTGATATCATTAAAGTAAAGTAGGACCAGTTGGAAATAGACATGTATAGATCACATTTCATGTAATTTCCATGCTACACATACATGATTGATCTATGTCATTTGATTATATTGATATACGTTACCATTGATGGGTTTAGTTACAATAACGATAATGAAAACCGCTTTGATCCTATGTTAACGCAATCAATGGATGAGATTGTTTTGGATATACCATATTGTCAAGATAGCTAATTGAGAGCCCATAAAGTTAAATACATTCTATAAGGTTACATATGTGGCCCAGGGGGAGATTGTTGGAATAATTCAGCATTATGGAGCCACATATTTTAATATTTGAATGTATGGGCTATCTTGGGATTAAGTTTAATTATGTGATCTATTTGGAATAAATACAACAAGACTTAAGGGGTATATTCGTCACGTAAATTTATAATGTGTGGATACCAGAGTGACAATTTTAGTTTGTTGAAGGGCCGAACTGAAAAATATCACACACTATATATATGGGGTTATGGTCCCCAAATTACACAAGTCTTATCATATTCTCTCCACCCTCTTCTAAAGAGAATTTTCAGATCTAAGCTTGTGTCAATTTGGAAGATCTAAAACCTAGTTGATCTTCTTTTTGCAAACATCAATGGATTCGGGTACGACTTCTGCTGAACTATTCAATTTCATATATTTGTTTCTCGATAGAATCAATATGGGTTGTATGTATTCAGATCTAGAATTTATTTATTTATTACAACAATAATTACTTTGGGAAAGAGAAGATGATAGAAGCTATGTTGCCATGGATGAGGGATTCTAAGCATGGTGCTCGCATACAGAATGTGACCTGAAGACTAGGTTGGATCAAAGTAACGTGCAACAGAATAGGGGACGCTGACTTAAGGGATTAGCTTTTGAAAGATAGTTACCTTTTTGAAGACATTATAGATGGTACGGTCATGAAATTTATCAAATAAACCAAAGTTAAAGACGAGGAGACGTAGTTAAAAGAATGGCCTTAAGTGTTCACTGATTACTCGATTTCAAAACTGGCAGTGAACGCATGCACATGTTTGATGGCACAACGGCTGGTGAATAGGGAAGAACTGTTATTTCCCTGGTTAGGTGATGACTGCTAAGACGAATTATGTGGGAAATTTGCTGCCCGAGGATGCGGCAGACACAGGAGTTTGGGATGCATTGAGGATATCATAGAATCTTGTTTCTGGAAAGTTCTTTTCTAAGAGGCGCAAAATCAGTTTTTGAGGTAAGTTTGATGATAAGTTTTGGGTATGGATGTAGGCTGCGAAACTGCTGTAGTTAGACTGTGAAATGTAGGAATTGTTCATAATTAAGTAAAGTTAACTCTGCACACATATTGGTATAAAATTATATTTAACTTATGTTTGCTGCATCATTTGGGTTTGCAATGTTGAATTTTTTGATGCTTCGGCCATTATTTCATCCTGTGCTTCTGTTTATCAAGTTTTGTTCATGTTATGCAATCAGTTTTCTTAGATGATGCTCTACATCCTTTTTTGAATAATACTCTTTCTGCTGCCCCATCGAGTCATATCTGTGGCGATTCTCTTGTTGGAATAATAGTAACTTCTATTTGTTTGTTATTTATTTTCCATGAATACAAGTTTTTAAATGTTTTAAAGTCAAATTTCGCCGATTCTGGACAAAGTGGACCATCTGATTTGACATGTATCATTTTACTCGTAATAGGAATTGGCAAGTACCTTCTATAAGTTTGAGCGTGAAAACTTTTTAATAAGCAAGCGGTATACAATCATCTCAATAGGATCATTCAAACAATACCCTAGTGGTTTAGAATTTAAAGGATTTTAATCTCAAAAGAAGATACTGGGTAGTAGATGAAAACCATCCTATAGCTTTGACTTATTTGAGGTTTAGAAACTCAAGTAATTACATATTCGAATTTCTAAACTCATGCATGCAAAACTGTAAGTTATTGTAGTTTAGTTCAAATATATAATTGCATTAATACACAATTTAAACTAAATTCAATTCATAGTCACATCATTTAAAGTCAATTCATAGTCACATCATTTTAATTTAAACACTCCAAAAATTAGAGCTCAAAATTCGAAGTTAAACTAAATGGAATATAAAATACACGACCCTATGTTTATGCTATCGTCCAACGTCGAGTAACAATTCTGCTACTTTCCACCGCATCTTCAAAATCATCGTCGCTATCGTCAGCCCGTAGGTTTACAAAGTTTGACATAAACTGTCAAAGTGCATGCATCCATCCTGCATACTACCACTAGTAGATAATGGATTGATTTCTGATGCCGATTAATAATGCAAAGCCGCTAAAACAATAGCTGTTACTAACGCTGGTATCTATGAAAAATACTTTTGTCTCATGTGCTATATTCTAAAAAAATTGGATATGTCAAACGTGATATCTATTCTCTCCTAGATTGACATCTATGAAATTATGATTTTTAATAAAATAATTCTCTCCAACATTTAATGTGATAAAATTATTTTGAAAACTATTTTTACTGAAATTTACATTTTGCATGCTAGATTTAAACTGGATGGGAAGTTGCAGAAAGTGTCTATTTTCAACAAATAGGATGCATCTCGAGAGCATAAAAAAGAATATTAGTTAGACCGACTAATCTGCTTTTTGTGGAGATCGACTTTCGATCTTGTCTGCGTTGAAGACGTTGTAGGCTCTACTGCAGCGTGGTCATCCTCAAAAGTTGTAATAGAATCAAATTCTGGTAAGTATAAATTATTTCTTTTGTAGATACAAAATTTTAAGATATATACATATTTGAACATGTGATTTAATTCTTGACGATGTACCACTATTATTATAATATAGGTACACATTATTACAATTATATAACAAATTAGTTCATCAATGATTCCCAAATCGGTTAGTTCAACAAGACGAAACTCAACCATGTGCATATTATGGAGAGACATTTTATCTTTTGATGGTACGATAATCCTAATCTAGTTTTTTGTTAAGTTAATCACAAATGTTTGCAATGATTGAAAATTAAATGTTGATCGTCAAGTAAACTAAAAACAAAGTGGTGGCAGTTTACTGAATGGATTTGACACCGTAGTCAAACAAACTTAAATTAGTTAACAAATTCCACCAAATTCTGCTCTCATGCTATATATAGAAATACTTAACAAGAACAAAAATTTAATACCAAAAAACAAAACAAGGAAAAATAGAAATGAAAAGTAGGATGAAGAACACAAATATAATTCTACATCTTTACTAATTGATCAATACCTATTACATAGCATGTAGCTGTAAGTGTCTTTTGTAGATTATGTAAACATGTAAAAGGAAAATACAGAGAAAAAGGAAAATACAAATAACGCAAATACAAATATAGCGATATATGAAAATATAAAATAGATAACTATACAAAATGCAATTTTAAAAAGTGCAATATTCTTAAACATCGATATGTCCAAGCGTATCCTATGGTTCAAGTTATAATTTTGCTTGGACATTTCATAGTGTGTTACATGTAAACATAGTACTCAAACTCATACTGTATATTGGAAGCTAGATATCGTAATCCCAGAAATAGCCGTAGGTGCCAGTTAAAAGAGGGCTTTAGTTTTGAACATCAAGTATCCAAAAGCTAGTACATGCATTATAGGTAAGTAGAAGATACAAAATTTTGATTCTATATGACCAAGAAACAAATCACTTATCTTAAAAGGACACGGCATGCTCAATGTCCTATCCTTTAAGACTCTTTTTGAAGTTTTTCACTACAATCACATACTAATTATATTCCTTAAAAAATGTATATAATCCGTCTTTGTTCTTAACAAAATAAACATCAATGTCATAGAAAGCTAAAGCCCAACACTATGTTTAGGTGACTAAATCAATTATATTAAATGACTCTATGACATCCAAGAGTTGTTGCATTTTGATCATCAATTGAGAACTAGTATTGACACGAGTTTCTTTCTTTTACTGAGACTTGGAAACAATTTGTCAACTATTTAAAAAGAATTTATCAATAATTTTGTTTATTTGAAAAAATCGTCGAAACTATTATCATAAAGAGAAAGAAAACTAGAACTGTAATATTTTATACAACTTAATATGTTTTATCTTTGGGTAAAACTTTTATACATGTTGATGTTACAAAATACAATTTCTTGTTTGACACAACTATCACTACTTGACTCCGCTCATATTTCATTCTGGCAATATTAATCTCATTGAAGTGCTTATTAAAGGTAGCAAATATTATTTTTCAAACCAAGTAATATAAAAAAAATTATACATAACCATGTTACATGAACAACATATCTCATAATTTAATTTTGAGGCTATCAGTTTCTATTTTTTGATGCATTAATAAACAAAAGACAAAAAAGAAAATCAAAAAAATGATAGAGACAATTAAAAGTAAAAGACCGCTAACAAATCAACTGTTTCAGTCAGACATGCCTGTAAGCCAAGTTCTGAAATAGGGAACAACGTCTATTTCTGTATGTGAAAGAGCACCCAAAGGAGTGATTATAATCTATGGTATGAACATTATTTAATGCTAAGTTTACTAGTAATAGCACATGTTAAAATGTTCAAATAGTGTAATTAATGACTAAACTTACATATCTTTCATTAAGAGCTATGTAATCTACATCTACAAGGTCCTCTACTTCTCCACGATAATACTCCTTAATCTAATAAAAATGAAAAATTGAGAATCTGAGGATTTTGATGTACATAATTTTAGGTTCAAGTCCTAAAATTTAAATCGGTTTATCCTCGAACCTTATAATAGTTAGATTATAGTCACTTCCGTGAGGATGTGTTTGAGCATTGATTTCAGGCCAGGTATATGTGTATGTGTAAGTGTATGCGCCTTATGTGTCCCCTACATTGGTCATGGTAACGTTTTTAGCCGGCTATGAGCTTTTGTTGCTAAAACTTGAAATCAAGAAACTTTTTTGTTGCTAAAACTTGAAAAAGAAATCAAGCTTTTGACATGACAAGATGTATTTTTTTATCCTTCTCCTTTCTATGATATTTTGATAACTTGAAAAATTAAATATCAACATTGAATGTTATTGACTCATAAGTTCAATTTGAAAACTTCAAAATAAAGAAAATTAGCACTCTGTAGTATCCATTTTCATAAACTGTAATTAAAAAAATTCTAATTTAATAAAACTAAAAATTACTTAAATTAATTTGTAGTACTCAAAGATCAATGTATTTAAAATTCAAAAACATATAAAAAGGTTAAATGTTTATATTTAAAAAGATTTGTAGGTTGAAATTAAAGGTTAAGATTTCTAATAGGAATGTCAAAAGTTATAAATTCCAACCTTAAAAAATGAAAACAAATGAAAATTTTAATGGTAGAGTGTTTAAGACTAGAAACTAAAATTTTAAAAAAATAAAGTTATAAAAATTAATATCAAATTTAACAATAACAAGTTTAAGCAAATAAGATTTCAAAAATCTAAATATAGCATATTTTTATTTTATAAGTCAATTTAAAATTTAAATTACTTCGGTAACTATGTATATGTCAATTTATTTTATAACTCGTATTTTATTTTAGTTAACAAAGACATACTTTTATTTTATAACTATTTGAAATTTAAATTACTTAGACATGAATGAATCCAAATATAACATATATTTATTTATTTTAAGTCAATTTATTGAAAAAATTCTTGAAAGAAATAATTATATTAGTTAAGTTGGACATATCAATGTTTAGTGCAGCATAATATTTAAAAAATGTACAGGAAAGCGGCAACACTGACATAGAAGGAGTTGATTAAACAAACGCATGTTATAGTGGAATAGTTGCTCTACTCAACCGTGTCAAGTGGGTGGAGAGCAATACTTAGGATGGGTGTTATGGACTTGTTGTGTGTACAGGTTGTGCGGTATGCTATCAAAATATTCTCATTGAGCTATCATTATATGGTGATTTCACACCTGTTAGTTCTTTTACATTTTCAAAACCGGTTTATAATTGATGTCAAAATATCATATTCACTTCAAAATCATATCACTTTCGAAATCATATTCACTTTCAAAATCATTATCCACTTTAAGCCATATTCATTTCCATAATCATAAGCACAAAATATGTTAAACCATCATATCAAAATATTTGCATTTAAATCAATTAAATCTAAATCATTACAGTTCCAATTTAACGGTTTGAATATTGAAAGTAGTTTATAGATTAGAATAGTTATACATTAAAAATCGTATAGACATTAATATATATATATAATAGAAGTTGTTTATAAGTTTAACATAATTTATATTAAAATAGTTCATATTTAAAAAAATAGGTTATAGATTAAATAGTTCATATATTAGAAATATGTTATGTTTTAAAATAGGTTATATATTAAAAATAGTTAATATATTAAAATTTATTAATATATTAAAATGGTTTATATGAGAAAAATAGTTTATATGTTAAAAGAGTTTGTATATTAAAAGAGTTATATCAAAAATAGTTTCAAATTAGAATTGTTTTTTCAAATTTCATAAATCAATTCAAATCAACTTTAGTTCCAAAAATTCAATTTAAATCAATCTCAGTTCAGAGATTTCACTTCAGAAGACTAAATATTGCAATTCAAATTCTCATTAAAAACCATTTCAATTTATATCATTTTCAAATCCATGTTTGAACTATAAATTTAACCACTTCAAATTCAGTAGGTTTCAAAGTTTAAATATTCAAATGTTTGCAATAACTCAGTTTTTATAAATATAAATAATTTATTTATATTTCAAAATTCAACTTTAAGAATTTAAATTAAATTCTTTAAACAGTTTATTTAAACCAATTTCAATTTCAACATTTTAAAGCTTGGATTTTTAAAATAATTCAGTTCATATAAATCAAATTTTATTTTATAATATCATTTAATTGGATTCAAAATTTAAGGATTCAAAATCATTTAATTTAACCAATTCGGTGTCCGTATATAATTTTCCACCTTATGGTCAACTGATATGGATATATATCATTTCAACCAGCAATAATTCAAATTTTTGGATATATATCATTTCAACCCATATCCCGAATCACAATTTCCAAATCCATAAAATCAATCAGGTTTATCATTCCAACCCATAACGATTTTTTCCTAATCTATAAGATCGTTCGGGTATGTATCATTTCAAACCGTAGTGATTTTTCTAACAATAACTAAGGGAACTTGCAGTGTGATAACAACATACAAAATAAACATAACATCAAATCATTCAAAATGTCAACGATTAAGCTTCCATCACAATCATCGTTCAAATCAATCAATAAGTCACAATAATTAAGCGGTTTTCATTATCAGGTAATTAACTAACAATTTAATTCCAATATTAATTCAAATAGCAATTAACATTCAATGGAAATTCAAATTTAATATGAATGACAATTTAAATATACTAACAGTAAGCAATAAATTGCTAATCACATCACAAATTTAATTTAGCTAACATAAGATGATTTAGTATTTGTGAGTGGGTTAAAACGCTTACCTTTTGGTTTGTCGTCGATTTAAAATCCAAATTAGGCCAAAAAATAGAACAGCCGTATAATCTAGCCCAACTAGTTCCATATTGTCCGAAATTTCGATGCAATCGCAACGGAGAAAATCGCGCGTCAATTTGACTCATATGCAAAAGTTACGGATATTAGAAGATTTAAAATTTAAAATTAACAAAGGGCAAAAATGTAAAACGTTACCTCTTCCATCCCTCATCAAATCGCTATAGCCTAAGATCCCTACACCCCGCCACCTTAAATCACGATGTCGCGCTGCCTACAGGTGAGTCCACGATGAATCCAGCACATCTCCACACTCCCTTCTATGAGCTGCCTCCACGCATACCCCAGGTCGTCGCCTAGATCGCCGCCAGCCGCCATGAGTTTGAACCCTAAACACAAAATTTCAACGACCGCCGGTCACTACACGACCTTTAACCACCACCAATCGACTCCATACAAAGAGCTCTACAAAACCCCTCAAACAATTTCAGAAATTGTCACCATAATCTAAAACGCCCAATTCGACAATTAGGGTTCGCGATTTATGACCTTTGACCGCAATTTCTGATCGATTCGTGCATTATTTCGAAAAATGACCACTTGCCATAGATTGTAATTTCGAGAGCTTCAAAATGGTATATAATGTAATAGGGGTTGGAGAGTTTGAAATTTTGAAACTGATTTTAAACTGATTTTGAAATTGAAAGTAGGGTTAGGGAATGTCTGCCATTTGAGAAGGAGGAACAGATAAAACATTGATGCACATACAGAATAAAATGAAAGGCTGCTAGGGTTAGAGATAATAGAATGGACTAGGATAAACACGTACGATCAATTGGGCCCAAATGGTCGCACATGCCCAAAAAGCTCATTTCCAACCCTGAACGGAATAATGGCATTCTTTATATCGAAAGTGAGGTTTTTGATATTTATGAACTCAATGGAACAAGTCTGAAACCCTAATTCCATTGTATCTAGAAGTTATCGTTTGAAATCAGATTATATTTATTTAAATTTTATTAATTGATTTCTACGCGTTTAGAGCCCGCATGATCAAACGATAAGTCTGATCGCTATGAAGCTTGAAATTGTACAGTAATTCACTGTTACGAATCTGGTGAAACCGGTTTCCTCGAAATCCAAAACAGTGGCCAAAATGGCATTTAATCACTTTTAAATTCTAAATTAAAAATTAATAACTTTATCATTCTTGATTAGATAGAAATTTATACTTATTTAAATAAATTTCCATATTAAATCCACTACTTAAAATTACATTAATTTCAGAGTTCAACTGCAATTGTAATAAAATTCTGGTTAATTATATTTTAAATTCAATTAAATTATTTTATTTCGATTAACACTCTTATTATTGAATCAATTATTATCTTATGAATAAGATTAACATTAGTTTACATTTTATTACATTCTTATTCTACAGTTATCATCGTAACCATATTAACTGTAATTTCTAATTACATTAAATTTTTAGTGATTTCCAAATTATTTCAACATATTAAATAATGAGATGTTCAGTAAATAATTGTTATTTTTAAGTAATTTAATCATATTTATAAATTTATTATTTACAAACAAATATTATAATTACTTACCACATCACTGATTTCATCTTCTATAGTAAACAACCTCAATTAATTACATAAAATTTCAACATTAAATCCAACATTTAATTTATTCCTTATTTACAATTGTAACCATATTAACTTTACCATTATTTCAATCGATTGAAATTACATTAAAATAGTTATCAATTACATTAAATCAACATTATTAAATTTCATTCTAATTATCTTTTCCATTTATAAATCATAAATTTTAATTTCACCCAATATTACTTTTCAAACTCTTAAGTTTAATAGTTTGAATTATCAAAATTTACGGGTTGTTACAGGAAATAAATTATTATATACTATTTTTTAGCTTGGCATAAAAGTTATTGTACTTTAATAACTACATGCGCAAATGCAGGTGTGTTACAATTGTTCCATTAGTAGTAGTGTTTTACCTTTTAATATAAATTTGTAAGAATCAAGAGTATTGTCCATACTCATGAATCAAAAGGTTCAACAGGATTTCCACGTTTGTCGCGGAGAGATTGGGTTGAAACCCTAAACTAGAGATGTCCCCAGATGATAGTTTGTCTTTCATAATTATATATATATATATATATATATATATTAAAATTATATATTATAACATTTTTGGTTGGGTATAACAACAGCATTTCTACTTTATGAAGTAAATCATTTTATTAAATAATTTGCATCTTGCTCTGTTGCAAAGGATGACAGCGAAAAGTTCGAGCCATTCGCAACCTTGTCCAGTAGTGAAAGCTAACAAAATCGTGACCTTGAAAAGGTAATTTGAGGAAGCACTTATGACCTAGCTGCATACATCCTTTAGACTGTGGTTCTAACCGCTTGAACACTGCACTCAGGTGTCTAAACAAGTTGCGAAGAGCTTGTATAATGAGAAGGTTCAACCAGCTACATTGGTACCAAAGCTAGTTGGAAACATGTATGCTGCTTCAATGTATGCTGCCTTTGTATCTGTCCTTCACAACAAAAATACTATTTTGGTAAAATCCTTTGCTTTTGTGAACATTTTATATTTCATGCTACAAACATTCTAGTTCATTAAGTAAGAATATACTGTTATCGAATCTAGGCTGGTCAACGTATAGTTATGTTCTCATACGGAAGTGGCTTGGCTTCTACAATGTTCTCATTTAGGATTAAAGAAGGTCAACATTCTTTCAGCGTATCAAATATCGTTAGCATGATGAATGTTAGAGGAAAACATGAAGCCCATCATGTGGTATGTGCTGCTCATCTTTCTTTCTTGAAACGCCAAATACTTCAATTTTATTTCATTTTGTTACTCTATTGGAATAGTGATACTGATGTATACACCAATCTAATCAAATTTATGAAATATTTAAAAGATATACATTGAGAATTTGAAATCAAATCAAACTTGATTTGTAACGAAATGGATTTTTTTTGTAAAACATATTTATGAGATATATTTACTTAATGAAGTTATTGTAATTCTATAAAATTAACCAATGTCTCAAAAAAAGGTTACTTAGAACATCAACGGCTAGTCCACTGGCTTCTGTATTATTGTTCTTACCAGATCATGTTTTCTTACCTCACTCTCTCTTATGGAGTTTTCGTTTACCATTTTATAAGCCAAATTGAATCTTCGTTCTTCAGATCATAACTACCAAACATTCCCAAAAAATTCTATGGATGAGCTCTTGACGTTGAAAATGGACAGAAGCCATAGCCATACTGCATTATCCTTTTACATTAAATTCATTGTATATAGTTTGTATACATATATTTTTAGTCCTATAAATATACAGTTATTTTGTAGTACAATACCCACCGCATTGGCTTGCTGCATCATATTTTAAGTCCTAGCTACATATTTTTTTCTTCCTTTGGGATCCTTTTACTTTGTGAATGATTGACATAACAATTACTAACATCTAGATTGCTTATTTGATTATTGCAGATGTTAGAGATAAAATATCAAAAGAAAAGCAAGATGAACTCAATTGTTTGACTGGCCTATAAGTAAGTTGTTGATGCAAATGTATATGAAATATATGAATGGACATTAGAAAGTTGCTCGAACGATATGTATGAAATACTATGTATGGATATGGGAAAAATTATTCGGATGATATATATGAACTACTGTATGAACATGCCAAAAGCTTTTTGAACGATATGTATGAAATATTGTGCTTTGATTTACATATTTTTTGTCAGCGAAAATCTTTTGTATTTATATGCAAAGAAAAAATGGGTAAATGGAAATTATATATGGGAAAAATCGAAACAGCGACGGATAAAACCTATAAATTAATATTCCATTTAATAGCGTTTAAAAAACACTAATGTTTATAAAACGCTAAAAAAGTAACCATAGGAATATGAATAAAAAACGCTATAATATAATTAAATAAATGATATAGAAATATGCATACCAAAGCTATAAAATATGCAAAGAAAATCCTAAAAATGTGAGGTTTAAACACTATAAGCACTAACCATGAGACAATATTTCTTATAAGGTATTGGTTTACTAGCACTGAGAAAACGCTAAAGAAAAATTATTTTCCAAGCATTTTTGTTCCTGCTATTTAAAGTTTATGGTCTACGATAGAATGTCGTTCCACAGCTTTCTCTGAAACACTATCGTTAAGTATAATAGCATTTTTTGAATGCTATGAAAGCCCCAGTTTCTTGTAGTGGTTTCTTTTCAAAACAAAGTGGTGAGTATTTATGCCATGGATTTTACATTTCTATATTAAATATTTTACCCAATCAATGGGGTAACAAAATGGACTCAAAATAAAAGGTCCAACACAATTTTTTTTTTCATGAACCAAGACTTAATTGGTAAAAAAATTAGAGAGTTCTAAAATTGATCATTTAATTAAACCTTCTTGAGAAGAAAGATTCAAAAGTTTAGAAGAAGTTTAAATTAGGTTTAATTTATGAAAGTCAAAGGTTAAACTTTAATTATCCACCTATTTACTATTTTTTGCTTGCTCTTCTTTATTTAGAATGTTCAAAGGGTTCGACAAACCCATAGCTAATGGAAGTTTTACGAAGTTGTTTTACTCTTCTTTTTAGTAAGGCGAATATTTTAAATTTCACCGACCGTTAGTTTGAAAATCGTCTTTTAGCCTCAAAAGTATAACTTTAAAGCTTATGTTATGTAGTCGCCCTCTTTTCTATTAATATGTTTATAAAAATTCTAAATTCCAATTTAATTGGCGGAAAGAGATATTCATATGGTTTAGGCCTAATGTGTTGCACAATATATAACTTTATTAATAATGGCTCATTTCTTTTAACATGGACTTGCTTAGTAAAGTGTGTGTAACGAACCGGATTTTTCAACGTTTGATTTGGAATATTTAAATGGTTTTAAATATTGAATTTGAATTATAAATTGATTTTGAATATGAAAATTTAGGTTATCTATAAAATAAATTCAGAATTTAAATATAGCGATTTGTTGGACAAATTAATTATTGAATTTAATTATTGAATACTGGGTAAATTAATGTATCTTGAGTTTTAAGCTTGATAAAAATAATTTAAAGGCTTGTTAAATTTATATTTATAATAATGAAGGTAATTATAGTTTTAAAATCGAATTTAACAAGTGATCTGTTCAATTTTAAAAGTAGCTTGTTTAAATTGACATTTAACAATAGAATTTTGAGACATGTTGTCAGAATTTGATGAAACTAGTACCATTGGATCCGTAATAGTGTTTTATTGGTGGATTTCAAATTTCGCAGCGTTTGGAATTACTGTTTGATCGTATGATATATAAACGCGTTGAATTTAATATCGAAAATTCAATATAATAGTTGAGTCCAAAAAGCTATCTTCTCCATACGATCGAATTAGGACTCAAAACCTTTTCCATTGCGTTCGAAATAACGGTATAACACTATGAACGCCTAGCGGCATGCCTCGATAGGAGATCAAAATTTTAAATTGCTATAGTGAGATATTTTATAATTAAATAAAATTATATAATAATCAAATCAAAGTATTTTACCTTCTGTAATATGCCACCATTCACCTTTAAATCGCGTATGCTTTCTTTCACTCAGTTTGAAATCAAATGGAACCATCTCTGTTCCTTGTTTCCTTTCATAAATCGAATTGCTCAATGGAAAAAAAATTAAATTAAAATCGAAACCGCGACACTTTCGCACTGTTGTTCGAACTCGAGCAAGTAATCGAAGTAGGAGCTTGGGTCGCGCGGCCGATTGGATGGCGAAGGGGGAAGACGACTCGAAGGCAGCGATGCTTGGGAGGTTGCTAGATGGAGGAGCCGATCGACAGAAGAAGGGTTCTTGGAGTTAAGACAGCAAGGCAGGCTCGACTATCATTTGGGGTTTGCATTGGCTCGCGTGGGCACGAGGGGATGGTGGCTGAGGTCGCGTTGCTCTTGTCATTTTCGAGCATGCGAACACGAGTCGGAGCATGAATGGATTCGTTTTCGCGGTACGAACGAGGTGAGTGGCGGTCGTTGCCTGGAGGCGACTCGTGACCAACGTCGGGGCATTGGCCATCAGTGGATACGCAGGTAGTGGTGCAAAGTTGTAGGTCATGACTTCATTAAATGGCAGGGCAGTCGAGGCCATCGAAGGGTGGAATGCGACGAGTCGATGGCTGGGTTCGTTGGAGGGATTCGTGACACTAGACGGATTTTCTGTTAGAGGTAACAATGAAATTAGTTCAATAAATTTTAAATTTAAAAATTGAATTATTATAAAAATATATAATTTTATACGAGGTCCAAATCGTGGAAACGAATCGAGATGGAAATGGTTTGCAAACAAAAATCAAAGGTGAAAAATTCTCACTCATTCGGATTTCCGATTTAATTTCAAATAGTTAAAATTAATCATTGGTTGCTTGCTTGTTTTAGAAATTATTATCCAATGAATGATATATATATAGTAGAAAATATATTATTATTTGGAGTGATATTCCCGCACATTATAGCGGATGAGCCCTATGCGCCCCGCATAATAACGGATGACCCTATATACTGCGATATACCCCTCGAAGTGGGATTGGTATTTGTTTATGTTGTATTAACATCTGTGGTTGCAGAGAAACAGGCTGGAGGGATCCAACTGAATTCCTCAAATTTATTATTTATTTTTCATGTATGAAGATATATGAATTGTGTAGAATAATCTATTATAGATTATTATAGTTATTGAAATTTATTGGATGCTATAGTAGCACTGGCCTGAATTTTGATAATTTAAATACTATAAATATATTCTTAAAATTTTTGGAATTAAAGGGATTTGATATATATATATATATATATATATATATATATATATATATATTGGAACTGGAGTTATTTTAAAGAATTGAATTAGAAAAATATGTTGATTTTTGGTTATACCTAACCATTGTGAATTATTAAATGGGATTTTAAAAATGAATTATATAAGAAAATTTTATAAGTGATATTCTGGGAATATAAAAGGGGTTAAAAACAATATTGAAAATAGATTTGAAATGTAAATGGAATTTATAAGAAAAGAATGTGTATAATCGAGTTAAATAATAAGATTTATTTATAAACATATTTAAATCCAAAAAGGGTTATAAAATTATAAACAATGTTAAGGAATTTGATAGCAGATGATAATTGAAAATATAAATTCATATGCCGAGTTTATATTAGAATATGGAAAATAGGGTTGAGAAAAACAGTAGACTCTATTTTTGAAATGGGAATTGTTAGGGGATCAGAATTAAAATCAATATGATGTGAAATCGAGAGGAAGTTATAAAATAAATTGTTTATAGAGGTTTTAAAATATATTTTTAAGAAGTTAAGTTTGTTTCAAAAGGAAAATTTTATTATTTTAAAAACTATGGAATTTTAAACTAATTGAGGTCGAAATACTTGGTAAGTAGATTTTTAATATGAATACTTTAGCAAATTCTAATTTTTAAATTCAGCTTTTAAAATTTATTTGTTTAACTAAAGATGAGTTATAATGTTATAAAAATGTTTTCGATATTTTAAATAATTACTTGAACATGTTTTAAAAATAAATTATTAATCTTTAATTTTTATATATATAGAGTTTAAAGTAATTGGAAAATTTAATTTATAAATTCTCTTGAGATTCTAAAAGGGGATTATAAAAGGATATGATTTTAAGGAGAGGTAATTTATTTGTGATTCCGAAGATTTTTGGAATAAGTTACGGAATAATTCTCTGGAACGTTAACATTGAAAGGATTTTGGAAAATAAGACTGGTAATATTTTAAGTATAGAAAATAGAAATTTGGAAATATTTCTAAGTGTTGAGGTGTTGGAAGTATCCTATTACGGATTTAAGTATTTACAAAAAAAATTGTTTTCAAATGTTGGGAGGAACCGATATATCTTTTAAAGATATTATGAAAGCAAATATTTTGGAAAAAATTTATATTAAGGCCAGATGATTGCTTATGGATGTTTAAATTGTTAGTTAAATAACCGGCTATCAATAATTAGCCAATTTGTAAATTGTTTCGAAGAGACCAGGATTGCATTTAATTTTTCGAAAACCACTTCGATCCGGTTTTAACGCAACAAATAAATACCGTGAAGATGATGAAGATGGTGATTCGGTATGTCTAGATCCAGGACAACTTGTATGAAGACGGTGATTCGGTTTGATCTTGAAAGGTAATGCTTAGCCTCGAGCCTCATCAACCGGGAATGACTAAAACAGGGGAGATGCAGCGAAGCTAAATGATTCACAACCAAGTAGGGTATGTTATCACCTTTCTAGATGTCTTCGGAAACCCATTATTTATGGATATGGGTGTGCATGGAAGGAGCGTCCGGTGGTAAGGGTGGGAATACCCGGGGTGATAACATATTCGGTCTATCCAGGTCAAGGGTAGGTCGGTCTTATGTAGCAGGGGATTCCGGCGTGGTCCTTGATACATTATTATAGAGGTGTACTGTGATGGACGGTACCCCAGTGGCCCAGTCATTCGTTGGAATTCATTCTCCAATATGAGCTTACGGTTTTGTTTGTAGAACTTAGTATACTGGAGTTTAATTAATGTAACAATTTCGGCAATATGAATAAGTATTTGTATTTAGACACTATTATAATATCAAAGGATTTTCTATAAAAAAAAATTGGTTATCGTATGGCAAAAACCCGTCGTGTTTATGTGTGACGTGGTCTTATGAGATACCTTTGTTTTACAAAAGATTTTGATAACTCTAAAAATTCAAATTGAGTGTGATTTCTCACACTAGTTTTTCATACTGACTCGGGTGTTCTTTTATTATAGTGATCGTGTCAGACCAATTATTATAGATTCAGGTTAAATGCTATGAAGCGTAGGAGGCTAGCTGGAGGAGTTTCAGACGTATTTCCATACTTGACTTATATTCCGCTGTATGAGGACAAGTTATATAATTGTCCAGTTTGATGTATTGACTGATGTACTCTGATCATTGTAAGTAAGAAACCGTTATAGATTCTTTTGTATAAAATCTGTTATTATATATTATATTTTGTTCTGCTGTGATCGTGAGATTCTGTGTTGTTGTTTCTATCTTTCTTATATCTCCTTCTTCTTCATCCATAATGAACTGGTATCTCCGGCATTCGATTGCTCGGCATTTTATACAGTGGACGTATTAATGTCGATTTTCGAGGGTCAAAAATCTCGTTCGTTACAATGTGGTCAGTGTCCCTTAACTTCCCTTTTTAGATCACCGTCCTTTAATATTAACAAAGTATGTCGTTTCTAAACCCTCCTAAGATTTTCGCTTCTAATTACTGTAACATTTGCAGTTATTGCTCATAGCTTTTAGCACTTCTCTATTTTCTCTAACTTTGTCGTCCCTATCTACTCCATATCATGGTGAGTTTGGCCTTCACGTCTTTTTATAAAATCATTAAATTTCGTAATCATGAAATACGTAATCCAAATTTTGCCTTTGAAAATATGAAATTAGAAACTTTTTATTAAATTCAACAATTGCTTAGTTAAGGGTCCATGAAAAACTCCTCATTTTAACCAACTTTAGCTGTACATGCATAACTTTCTAAAATTATATTTTAGTATCTATTAAGTTCAAAAGTCAATGTTAGCAATTTAATTTAGAAAGATCATTTTTTTAACAACACATTTTTTCCTTCTTTTCAAATAGTTCAAGTCAAGTTTTTATTGCATGAATTGTCATCAAATCAATTCTCCCTTTAAGGCCTTTTTACTACAGAGATTTTCTTCTTAAAAGGTAGGAATTGTTTACTTCAAACCATTTAGTAAGTTTTGCATTCAAATACTCAATTGTTATACCAAAGAATTTTTCGAAAATGCACTATTACAGTGTTTCTACGATATGTTCTATAATTTTAAACAATAGAGACCAGAGTGGACAAGGGCAAGTTTCATATTGTTATTTTCCTACTACTCGTGCTATTTAAATTTCCTTTTCCCCACTTACTTCTATTTAAATTGCTTCTCCTTATATAGCTCTCATTTTCAATTGACTGTTTTCTTCATTGAATCATCGCACTGCATTCGCCTACTATTTTAACTGTTTGGCTTTTTTCCATTAACATAAGACTGCTTATGTTTTGTGTATAAATCTATTTCTACTATTTTTCTCTGTATTTTTCTTATATGGGAACATTCTTCATATTTTCACTATCTAGTATTCTTCTCTTCCATTCTATTTACCCCATTTAAATCAAGAGCCATTTCCACTTATCTACCCTTTAAAAAGAATTTTAAAACTTTTAAATTTATAGAAATAGAAAATTATTGAGTCAAACATAGATCCCATCTTCTGACTGTTTAAAAAAAGATTATTGGTTTCTCCTTATTTTTTACCGAAAAGCCTTGACTTGGAATTTTAGTCCAGTCAATTTTAGCTCCTTTCTAAAAAAATTCTAAACAAACCATTTAATTAAAATTTCCTAAACTTCCTAGTTTTTCAAAAATCTATGTTTAACGGATAATTTATATGTAGAAAAATTTAGTACTTACTTATTTTTCAAGAAAAACATTTTATTGATATGAATCTTTTATTTCTAAATAAATTATTTAAATGCCATTTAAAATATTTTAAGAAAATTTAAAATCTTTTACAAAATCTTTTCCCAAGTGGTCGACTAAAAAGGGGATTTTTGTTCGTCCTTTCTTTTGGATTTTTCTTTTTTTTCCAATTATTCTTCACTTATTTTCATTAAGAATATATTAAAATCCAGCAATCATCTTGTGAAGGTTAATGCACACCTTCTTGTGGGAACTTGCTCATTCCTATTTATACCTTACCTTTGGGTACTTGCAATATATAGGTTCTCACATCGCATTTATCTGATTGAAATGTATGTTATCAATTAGCAATTTGGAAAAATCCGTAATCATAGGGTAGTCAAGACCCAACATAGGAGTCAAGTACAATCCAACTTCATGGACCCTTCTATATGTCATGCTCATGCTCTTCTTAAGTCAACATCTTATGGTACAGCCTACATCCCGTGGGTAATCGGGGTAGATGTATAATCCTAACCTAATTTATTATTCCAACTCACAGTTGCCTTATTGATCTTTTCATTCGCAACTACTTCTGTTGTCGAAATTTATAGAGTTTGGCATGGGTCAAAGTACAAATACAAATGCTTTCGTGTAGCCTATCTTAATTCTTACAAATATGTTTACTCGACTAACCTAAGCTCTTATACCAAATGTAAGAACCCTCTCCAAAAAAATTCGATCTAATAAAAGCATGTCAAAGCTTAGGTCCATTCCCAAGTTGGTTGTTGCTTAGTATAAATTGATAAAACAATATGCAGAGTTATCTGTCTATGCTTCTATAGTTTTCACAGTGAAGGAATAAAATATGATGAAATATAAAATTCCTATCTTATAAAAAAATCATAGAAGTACACTATCTCAATAATACGTAAAACATGTTTGATACATAGTGTGCGCACGTCATAACAACATAAATAAAGAACTATAATAGATAACTGCCCACCATGTCTCCACCATCTTCTCTACACTTATCACTACACCAAACCTGTAGGTTGTAATGAGGAGAGAGTCAGAACAATAATGTTTAATGAATGAAAACCTCAATTTTTACAATAACAATATATGGGCAGTAAGCATTCAGATAAGCATTATATCTTACATATTAATTATACTTCTCTAACTCTAATTATATGTCAATGGCCCTATATGTCTAAATCCATGACTAAAAAGATGAGTGCAACACGATTATGGAGTATATCATGTTCAACAATCCACCTTCCATCAAATCATATCCAAACAGTGCAAGAGAAAATACCTGAGCTACTTAAGAACTTTTAAACAAGGAATAGATAGACTCTCTAGTCATTTAATACCTAGATCTTAGACAGACTCTCCAGCCATTTAATACTAAACCAAAGGCGAAGTCCTCTTGGTACTCCCTAGGTGAAATTATAGAAAATCTCTTATAGGCACTTAACCCTTCTTAGGTAGGAAAGAGGCACACCCTCGGACACTTTAATACCCTAACCTAAAGAAGACCTCACAAGGGATTTTCACTAATCCACCTAAAATTTTTTTTTGACTATTTCATACTTCTTAAATAGGGAAGTAGTAGGCCTCAATGACCATTTACTACCTCAATCCCAAAACAGGCCTTTCCTGGAATTATCCTATGCAAAAAAGGAAATCTCGATCATTTAATTATCCTTAATAGGAAAGAGGCAGACCTTAACAGCCATTTAATACCTCTGGCCCTCCTGGGATTACCCAATGTTATTTATGAGAAGTTCCTAAAGTCATTTAATACTTCTTAATAGGGAGAAGGCGGACCCTGAACAACCATTTTACCTCAACCCCAAAAGAGACTCCTTCTAGAATTTCCCTGTCCTTATAGCTCATAACCCAACTATGACTTCCATATTAGTCCGACTATTTGTAGGTGCTGGCAACCAGATCAGCTAAATAGACTTACCCTATAAAATTGGGACTAACCTTGTGTTCATCATGGGTGCTTATTATAGGCAATGTCTCATACCAGTTATAAAATTCACACTGTTGGTAGCCAGATTAGTTGTGTAGACTTTGTGTGCTTTCAGCTGACCTTGCATCCCTATAACTTAGGAATATTCACATTCCTTAAAATTAAATATCAAACTATACCAGCATATAACACATACAGACACATGCACGTGCATGCACGCATACCTCACCCATATTAACATAATTAAAGGCCTTATAAGGAAAACTTATTATTGCTCCTTTAGTTTGTAACGACCTGCAAATCCGTACTCCTTGAGTCAACACTATTCTCCATCAATCAACTGAAGATAAACGAAAATGCAAACCATTTGGGGTTAAGGAAGAACAGGTAGAAGAAGAAGACAGGAAACAACATCAGAATCTAACCATCGCAGCGGAATAAAATATAATAGAAAATCGCAGATCTTTACACCAAAAACAAATACTATATCTATTTATACATACATCATCAAAGTACATCATCATATTTCAACATTTATAACATACAACTGGATACACAGCGGAACAATAATCAAGTACGGAAGTACTTATCGCCATCTAGCTCGTCTCCTGAGCTCCACGGCATCCTTTCCTGTATTCTATAATACTCGGTCTGACCCGAGCATTATAGTCAATAACACGTGAGTCAGTCTGGAATACCAGCGTGAGAAATCACACTCAAATTGATTATCAAAGTTTCAAAAATCCTTTGGAAATCAAAAGCATCTCGTAAGACCACACCACAAATAAACATGTCGGGTTTTTACCTTACGATAGCTAAAACATTTTTTATTAAAATCCTCTGATATTATAATAGGGTCTATATACAAATACTTATTAAAATAGCCGAAATTGTTACATTATTAAATTCCAGCTACTAGCCACATAGTGGGTAATACAAACAAAATTCGTAAAAGGCACGTAGGGAGAATGGATTTCCAACTAATGACTAGGCACTGGGGTACCACCTGTCATAGTACGTGGCGTAAATCACAGTACCGAGGATCACTCCCAACCCCTGCAACACAAGACCGGGACTATCCCTTACTGGATAGTCTCGAGTAAGATTACCCCACGGTTGTGATCAGCAACCACACCACTAAGCCGAAATAAAAAAGGGACACCTAGACAGGGATGATCTCACCCTGAAGTGGGTGCTACCCACCTAGCCTTGCTGCATAACCCCTGATTTTCAGTCATTCTCGATTGATGAGGCTTGAGGCTAAGCGTTACCTTTTAGAACGTTTCACTTAGAATGCTCATCGTCCACCTGACGATGTTTTGAAAGCATTCATCCATACAAGTCCGTCCTGGGTTCGAACAGAACCAAAGGCATTATTCCTACTACATCCATTTTGGAATAATCCTCAGGATTAGTAGCGACTAGCCCTTACACTTCACTGCTCCATCTTCGAATCCAAAATCGGTTTTCCACGAAAATGTACAAACCGGATCGAAGTGGTTTTCGAGAAATTAATCCCGAACCCGGTCTCTTCGAAACGATCAGCGCATTGTCCAATATTGATAGTCGGTGATTTAACTATCAATTAACATTCACAAACATCCATCACAAAATAAATAATTTCCCAAATTATTTATTTATCTCAAACTATCTTCGCGAGATATATTTCCACTTTTCAAACCGTTTTGAAAATAGTTTTAAACTATCTTCCTTTTACAGAATAAATTTCACGAATATTTTTTATTTCCACTGAAATTACCAAGCACAAAACTTTAGATTTTTAAAATAATTTAAAAACACTTTATTGTAAAATATGTTTTAACGTTTAAATTTAGAAAAAAACTACTTTAATACTTTATTAAAAATAATTCTTTAGAAATATTTAAAATAAGGTTACTTTATGAAATATAAAACTAGATTTTCTTCTTTAAAATAAAATACTAAGTCACCTTTAAATAATTACTATGATAATACATTTTTAAAAATACTTACTTTAGAATTTAAACATTTAGCGATAATAAATTTTCTAAAACATGCTTTTTAAAACAACACTAAAAGTTTTATCTTATATTTAAAAATTTACTTTGAAAACGAACTTGGCTATCCAGGGAAATATACTTCTCTTCACATTCTTTAAAATAAATCACTATTTATCTTTAAACAAATTTTCCCATTCCTTTAATAACTTCCCATCGTGAATTTATTTTTTTTCCAAATTACTTCTTTATCCTTTTAAATAAATTTAAACCTTGAATTTTAAAATAATTCTTTATTCCTTTAAATGATATCACTTAAGTTTACAATTCATTAATTTCTGTTTATTTAAAATCCTTTTTTTTCATACTCAAAATTATTTATTAGTATTTTAATATCACTTCCATTTCTTTTCAATTCATTCTTAATTTATTCAAATTCGCTATAATTATTTTACTTAAATCTCCACTTTTTAATTGTCTTTCCAATAATCCAATTTATATATCTTGATAACTCAGTGTACCGAAATATATTCAAGCAAACCATAGCATCCAATATTCCAATATAATTCATTAGAATATCAATAATCACAACAGAGAATATTAAACAATTTAAATAAATGTTGAGGGATCCAGATGGATCCCTCCAACATGTTTTCCCTGCATCCACAGATGTTAGCACAACATAAAATACCAATTTCACTTCGAGGTGGAATATCACGGTATATGGGATTTAAATATAATATCATCCGCTATTATACTGCGCATAGGGTCTCATCCGCTATATAATGCGAGAAATCAATCATTCCAAGATATATTATGTAATATAATGTAGCACGTCAAATCAATTCAACCCTTCAACCAAATTATTTAAATTTAATCATTTAAATTTAAATCGAACCAGATGAGTGAGATTAACTCACCTTTGATTTTTGTTTTGCAATCTGATCCAAACCAGCTTGTTTTCTCCATGATTTTTAGACCTTGTATAATATTATAGTTTTTATTAATATTCGAAATAATCTAACAATTTAGTACCAATTAAATAAATTTAATTTAACTAATGATTTGGTTTAAACAAGTAATTAAATTTTAAACTAATTTCCCTTTTGAAAATCTTTTAGTAACTAAAGTAATTAAACAAGCTTATTTAACAAACTAATTCCCTTACTCCATTATTTTATAATAACTCAGTAAACTAAAATATGTATATGTATATTTGTTTTGGGTTTAGTTTGAAACCACATGTATATTTATAAAATAACTTATATAGATTTCATAAAATATAATTTGGATAAATTTTCAACACTTTTGTTTTAAACTTTATCTAAATATAGATATTTCTACTGATTACTATATATAGGTGTTTTCTACCTTACTTATATACGTTAAACTTTATAAAATAAAATTCTTTTCAGAACAATATATAAGTATCAAGCTAAGAGAAGAACAACCTTATATATCTTACTGTAAGAAATATATAATTTTAGTAGTCACTGCATATATATAAACTGGGCCTTACTGTTAAGATCAACAAGAGTTATATTTTTATTCTTTTGCTGTATGTATACATATAAAATATTTAAATTAATTTTAATTGAAAAAGAAGGAAGCCGAATACCTCAGCCTGATCAAAACAAGTCGCAGCCACCAGCCCCCTACGAACGCGATTGCCCTTCCGCTTTCCCCACATCGCGACTTCGCCTTGACTCCAACTAACCATCGACGCCGCCGGTCTCGCGCATCTCCCCTTCACCACAAATCGCACGCAAACGACACAGCCCCTACACTTCTTCGTCGAACGTGCTCGAACTCAACTCGATTCGATTTGAAGAGGGAAATGGCTCGGCCGATTTTTAATTTAGGTTTGAACAAAGAAGTGGAATGAAGTTCGAAATCTGGTTTTCGAATTGATTTTGAAGCTCGCGACTATATGAAATCGAATTGGTTTCGTAATACCCTCGTGAGCATGGAGTTCGATTCGGCTTCACTAATTATTATTTTATTTTTTTTGAAAATCGAAAGAACTCGATTTGCTGAAGAGGAAAAAGGGGGTTTTGAGGAGCTCGTCCATTATAATTTTTTTAGCTTCGAGTTTACTTTTATTTTACTTTGAATCTCGGCTGTTAATATAAAAGAAGGAGACGCGTTGTGATAATGGTGTGTAGAGGAAGGTTGCAGTGATTTGAAAGGGAAAAGTATCGATGTGAAAGGAGTACGGCTGGAGGTTGACTAGGATATACATATTTATTTAAATTAAATTCAAATTGTCTCGATAAATGCAACTTACAATTCCGAATTCCTATCGGGGCGTGCCGCTGGGCGTTTTTAAGGTTTACCCGTATTCCGAACACAATGGAAAAGGTTTCGAGTCCTAATTCGATCGTATGGAGAAGATAGCTTTTTGGACTAGTTATAAAACTGAATTTTGGATTTAATTTTCAGCGTGTTTACTTGTCGTACGCTCATACAACAACTCCGATCAATACGAAATTTGAAATCCAATAATAATACAATATTACGGATCCAATGGAACTGGTTTCGTTGAATTCCGAGACTGTGCCTTGGAAGCTATTTTTAAATTCAATTTAAAAAAAAAATTCAAAACTTAACAAAGCACTTCCAAATGCCCTTTTAACACTTTTACTATCTTCAGTATTATCAATATAAATTTTATAAGCCTTCAAATTATTTTTAACAGGCTTAAAACTCCAGATTCAACATTTTACCCAACTTCAAATTATTTGATTTACTCATTAAATTACCCAATAAATAGTGATATTTGAATCAATGTTAAAAATTAACTTTTAAATATTTAAAATCAATTAAATATTCCAATTTCAAACATTTAAAAATTTCGGGTCGTCACATTCCTCCCCCCTAAAGAATTTCGTCCCCGAAATTACTAGTTAGGAAGAATGGTCCAATACCCGTTTATCTTTTTCCCAAAACCAAACAGTTTCTAACAATTTCCCAAAACAATCTTTTTATTAAGAACACCCTACCACCGTTCCTAACTTTCCAAACTTCTCCAATTAGGTTCCCGCCAATATCATATACCCAACAATTCAAATTTCAATTTAAAACCAAATTTTAAATTTTCAGAATTTCTCAAAAATTTATATCTCCCTAAATTTCTGAATTTTTTTGCCAATGTCTCCTTTGCGCGTCTAGCTCAGTACAACTACAAAATGCCTCTACGGGCTCCCAAATTCCAGAAGAAAACAAAAAGCCAAGTTGCTAGATCAAAAACCCAATCAAATTTCATACAGAAATTTAAACACATACCTTTTTGTCGAGCAATTCAAATTTATCTTCTGAAATCAAAATCCAATTTTCTTTTCCTTCATAATACATGTATATCCTACTTAGCAACAATATCCAATCACAACATTCAAAATTATTTATTTGACTCCTTTACAAAATTTCAATATCTATTCATTCAAGCCGTATGATGTACATATAAGTTTATTATATCTTCACTCAAATGTGTATTCAATAAATTTTCCCGACACCAATATTACTTAAGAATTTCACAATTTCTTCTTAAGTTCAATATAAATATTTTATACGCTTCTTATATTTATTTTCACATCACCACTTTAGTTTATATCTATTTCTATTCAAATTGGTTCTTCCATTTCCATATGAATTCAATTTATCTTCAACTCTGAATATTGAATTTCTATCTTCCATTTATACCGATTCATATCATTATTTTAAATTAGTTTCATTCCCTAATTTATTTCAAATTCAAATTTGAAATTGTTTTGTTGCTAACAAAAATTTTCCTAAAAATTTTCTAAAATTTTTCTAACTCCCAAAATTTCCGGAAAATTTTGGCAGGGTCTCCTTTGTACGGAGGAGCTTTTGCAATTTGACAAGAGATAAAATATATATACATCGACCCACCCGGTCGGAAAAATAAAAACAGTTCATATTTCCTATTTTTATTGCGTAGGCGTACCTTTATTTAGCATTTTTAAGCAAGCGGCTTGTTATTTAGCATTTTGCGCGATCAAATCCAGCCAAACGGCTTCCCAGTACCTGTACTTACTCAATTCAAACATATAAGTACTAAATATATGCAACTTATTAACGTTTTACTTTTTAAAACAACTACAATTCATGAATACTAAAAGCAATGCACACTAAACACTTTTCATAAGCACTTTCAATGTTCTAACATTAATTTTAATTGCTTACAACCAATCACACATCGTGTTACTTAATCCGAATGGTTAACAACTCACACGCTTATATTCAATTCATTCTAAGCAAAACAAACTCATATTCATTCCAATTGATTTCAAAATCATCCTATTTCATTTCTAATAGCTCATAGAATTTATCTAACCCCGTTTACATCGAACGACCTATTTTCTTATGCAGTTCGACAATATTATTGTGAATAAATAATTACTTAAGCTTTATAACCATTCAAATTGATTCTAACTCAATTTACACTTGATTCCATCCCATTTTAATTTATTCACAATCTTTTCATTGCATTTTCTTTTATATTTAAAATGTTTGATTCCAAACCATTCTATCAAACTCGACAACCAATATATATTAAATAACCATCTCACAATCTACTTAAGTTATTTATTTTCTTCAAACTATCCCACCCAATAACTTAAGTTTATTTTATTCAACCAACTTTCATTTAAATCTTTAATTTGATTTTCCTTTGATAAAAATCCCAACCATTTTACTAATTTATTCGATTAGTTTATTCTTTTGTCCATTTTTAAATTTTAATTCATATTAACAATTCATTATTGAATTTAAGTAATAAGGTCATTCAATTTATGCTTGAGTTGTATTTTTTTTCATCTATCTCCAAAACCATTTTATTTAATTTTCTTGAGTTCAATCTTACTTAATATCACAAGTTTGGATTTTTCCAGAATACCAATACTTTTATTCCGGCTTATTTATTCCCTTTTTAAAAAAATTATAAGCTACTCACTTATTAATATTCATTCACAAATTCATTTTCAACCAATAAATTTTATTTCCAAACATTAACTATTTTTAGTCCATTGAACTAATTCTGCACTTTATTTTCACAAATTTAAATCAAACATCATCCAATATTCAATTTCATTTCATTTGCATACCATATAAATCAATCAGTTACTTACTAATTTTAATCTCAAACTTTGTTTTATTTAGTCCAACTTGACTTTTTTTCCTCCTTCAAACTTAAGTTCGACATTTAGTTTCAATTACCTTTTTGCTTACAAGTTTAAACTCATTTATTCATCCCTAACTAATAAATTTATTTCATTAACTTATTTCATTCAGCCTGCTTAGATTTATTTCCTCAACATTCACTTTTATTTAACTTGGTTTTATTACATTCTAATTTGATCCAAATTTTAAGTCTCTGTAAGTTCTCCAATTTACTTACCTTCTGTTGTTAACTTCCCTAAATTCACTTAAATTAATTGACTTACATTCTAACTTACTTTCGTTTTCTTACTTACTAAAAATTTTTAACCTTTTTTTTTCAAGATAAAATTTTCTATTCTAAACAAATCTTCAGATTTTATAAGCTTTCAAACTCATTCATTATTCTAGAACATTTTTAATAAGATTCCAGAGTTTTTGCTTAAACATACCAAAACATTTCAAGCTAACTCTAGAGTTTAAACCAATACTAAAATATCCAAAATTAAATTTTGGAAAAATGTATATCTAAACCAAACTATTCCTTTCATTTTCAAAATCAAACCCAATTTCGCAAACAACCTTAATCCAAAACATCCAGGTAGCAATCCCCCTCTTGGAAACTCGAAAATGAACACCGATGATGTCGCGATCATCATCGGAATTATTTTCCAGTGACCGAAAGGAGTTCGATGCTTTTATCTTTCTAAAATCCCTTCAAATATTTTTAAATTCCAAATCTTTCTAGATTTTCAAATCCGATTCAAAAATATTTCTCAAATATATATTATTTTTCCTAACTTTTTTGAGAATCATTTTCAAATTCAAAGGAATTTAAATTTCCAAATTTCAAATTCCAAATCCTTTAAATTTATATTTAAACATTACTTTGGAATTTTTTCGTATTTTTAATTATTACTCACACTATAATTCACATTTATATTTTACATTTACAAATCTCATTTGTATATGAATTTGTTTCTAGTTTTTTTTATGATTTCAATTCCTTATTAAATTATAAATCACATTTACAAATCCCATTTATTTATTAGTTTATTCCTTAATCTTTGGTTATCATTTCTTATCAAATTTTACACATTAATGATAATAATTTAATATTATCATCCCTAACAACCAAGCATCCATATATAACTATAATAATTCATGAAAAATTGTTCTCTTTATATGTGAAAATAATTTGGGTCAAAATGATTTCATTTACCCTATTTAAAACAATACTGTGTCGATTTATCTTGTTTAAGAGTTTAGAAATTCCTATCGATGACATGGCGTCTCACACATCGACCAGAATCAATAAACACTCAACAGATAAGCCAACACAATATAAAAATAATTTTACATTCACTAACAAATATGCGCTCATATCTATTAATACGCTCAAGCTCATTCTAGAGTACTATGGACTCTATTCTATGAGTAATTTCCACTAGAGCCAAGGTCATCACCAACCTAAGCTCTGATGCCAACTATAACGACCCGCAAATCTGTACCCCTTGAGTCAACACTATTCTCCATTAATCAACTCAAGATGAACGGAAATGCGAACCATTTGGGGTTAAGGAAGAAGAGGTAGAAGAAGAAGATAGGAAACAACATCATAATCTAACCATCGCAGCGGAATAAAATATAATAGATAATCATAGATCTTTACACCAAAAACAAATGCTATATCTGTTTATACATACATCATCAGAGTACATCATCAGAGTTCAACATTTATAACATACAACTAGATACACAGCGGAACAATAATCAAGTACGGAAGTACGTATCGCCATCCAGCTCGTCTCCTGAGCTCCACAACATCCTTTTCTGTATTCTATAATACTCGGTCTGACCCGAGCATTATAGTTTATAACACACGAGTTAGTCTGGAATACCAGCGTGAGAAATCACACTCAAATCGATTATTAAAGTTTCAAAAATCCTTTGGAAATCAAAAGCATCTCGTAAGACCACGCCACAAATATACATGCCGGGTTTTTACCTTACGATAGCTAAAACATTTTTTATTAAAATCCTCTGATATTATAATAGGGTCTATATACAAATACTTATTAAAATAGCCAAAATTGTTACATTATTAAATTCCAGCTACTAGCCACAGAGTGGGTAATACAAACAAAACTCGTAAAAGGCGGCTAGGGAGAAAGGATTTCCAACTAATGACTAGGCATTGGGTACCACCTGTCACAGTACGTGACCTAGATCACAGTACCGTGGATCACTCCCGACCCCCTGCAACACAAGACCGGGACTATCCCTTACTGGATAATCCCGAGTAAGATCACCCCATGGTTGTGATCAGCAACCGCACCACAAAGCCGAAATAAAAAGGGACATCTAGATAGGGATGACCTCACCCTGAAGTGGGTGCTACCCACCTAGCCTTGCTGCATAACCATTGATTTCAGTCATTCCTGGTTGATGAGGCTTGAGGCTAAGCGTTACCTTTTAGAACGTTTCACTTAGAATGCTCATCATCCACCTGACGATGTTCTGAAAGCATTCATCCATACAAGTCCGTCCCGGGTTCGAACGGAACCGAAGGCACTATTCCTACTACATCCATTTTGGCATAATCCTCAGGATTAGTAGTGACTAGCTCTTACACTTCACTGCTCCATCTTCGAATCCAAACTCGTTTTTTCATGAAAACATACAAACCGGATCGAAGTGGTTTTCAAGAAATTATTCCCGATCCCAGTCTCTTCGAAACGATCAGCGCATTGTCCAATATTGATGGTCGGTGATTTAACTATCAATTAACATTCACAAACATCCATCACAAAATAAATAATTTTCCAAATTATTTATTTATCTCAAACTATCTTCGCAAGATATATTTCCACTTTTCAAACCGTTTTGAAAACACTTTTAAACTATCTTCCTTTTGCAGAATAAATTTCCCAAATATTTTCTATTTCCACTGAATCACCAAGCACAAAATTTTAGATTTTTAAAATAATTTAAAAACATTTCATTGTAAAATATGTTTTAACATTTAAATTTAGAAAAAAACTACTTTAATACTTTATTAAAAATAATTCTTTAGAAATATTTAAAATAAGGTTACTTTAAAAAATATAAAACTAGATTTTCTCCTTTAAAATAAAATACTAAGCCACCTTTAAATAATTACTATGATAATAGATTTGAAAAATACTTACTTTAGAATTCAAACATTTAGCGATGATAAATTTTCTAAAACATGCTTTTTAAAACAACGTTGAAACTTTTATCTTATATTTAAAAATTTACTTTGAAAACGTACTTGGCTATCTAGGGAAATATACTTCTCTTCACATTCTTTATAAATAAATCACTATTTATCTTTAAACAAAATTTCCCATTCCTTTAATAACTTCCCATCGTGAATTTATTTTTTTTCCAAATTACTTCTTTATCCTTTTAAATAAATTTAAACCTTGAATTTTAAAATAATTCTTTATTCCTTTAAATGATATCACTTTAGTTTACAATTCATTAATTTCTGTTTATTCAAAATCCTTTTTTTTCATACTCGAAATTATTTATTAGTATTTTAATATCACTTCCATTTCTTTTCAATTCATTCTTAATTTATTCAAATTCGCTACAATTATTTTACTTAAATCTCCACTCTTTTATTGTCTTCCCAAAAACCCAATTTATATATCTTGATAACTCAGTGTATCGAAATATATTCAAGCAAACCATAACATCCAATATTCCAATATAATTCATCATAGAATATCTATAATCACAACAGAGAATATTAAATAATTTAAATAAATGTTGAGGGATCCAGTTGTATCCCTCCAACCTGTTTTCCCTGCATCCACAGATGTTAGCACAATATAAAATACCAATTCCACTTCAAGGTGGAATATCGCGGTATATGGGTTTTAAATATAATATCATCCACTATTATGCGGCGCATATGGTCTCATCTGCTATATAATGCGGGAAATCAATCATTCCAAGATATATTATATAATATAATGTAGCACATCAAATCAATTCAACCCTTCAACCAAATTATTTAAATTTAATCATTTAAATTTAAATCGAACCAGATGATTTTTTAACTCACCTTTGATTTTTGATTTGCAATCTGATCCAAACCAGCTTGTTTTCTCCATGATTTTTAGACCTTGTATATATTATAGTTTTTATTTATATTCGAAATAATCGAACAATTTAGTACCAATTAAATAAATTTAATTTAACTAATGATTTGGTTTAAATAAGTAATTAAATTTTAAACTAATTTCCCTTTTGAAAATCTTTTAGTAACTAAAGTAATTAAACAAGCTTATTTAACAAACTAATTCCCTTACTCCATTATTTTATAATAACTCAGTAAACTAAAATATGCATATGTATATTTGTTTTAGGTTTAGTTTTGAAACCACATGTATATTTATAAAATAACTTATATAGATTTCATAAAATATAATTTGGATAAATTTTCAATACTTTTGTTTTAAACTTTATCTAAATATAGATATTTCTACCGATTACTATATATAGGTGTTTCCTACCTTACTTATATACGTTAAACTTTATAAAATAAAATTCTTTTCAAAACAATATATAAGTATCAAGCTAAGAGAAGAACAACCTTATATATCTTACTGTAAGAAATATATAATTTTATTAGTCACTGCATATATATAAACTAGGCCTTACTGTTAAGATCAACAAGAGTTATACATATATAAATATTTAAATTAATTTTAATTGAAAATGAAGGAAGCCGAATACCTCAGCCAGATCAAAGCTAGTCGCAGCCACCAGCCCCTACGAACGCGACTGCCCTTCCGCTTTCCCCACATCGCGACTTCGCCTCGACTCCAAATACCATCGACGCCGCCGGCCTCGCGCATCTCCCCTTCACCATAAATCGCACGCAAATGACACAGCCCCCTACACTTCTTCGTCGAACCATGCTCGAACTCAACTCGATTCGATTTGAAGAGGGAAAGGGCTCGGCCGATTACTAATTTAGGTTTGAACAAAGAAGAGGAATGAAGGTCAAAATCTGGTTTTCGAATTGATTTTGAAGCTTGCGACTATACGAAATCGAATTGATTTCATAATCCCCTCGCGAGCATGGAGTTCGATCTGGCTTCACTAATTTTTTTTCTTTGAAAATCGAAAGAACTCGATTTGCTGAAGAAGAAAAAATGGGGTTCTGAGGAGCTCGGCCATTATAATTTATTTTAGCTTCGAGTTTACTTTAATTTTCCTTTGAATCTCGGCTGTTAATATAAAAGAAGGAGACGCGTTGTGATAATGGCGTGTAGAGGAAGGTTGCAGTGATTTGAAAGGGAAAAGTATCGATGTGAAAGGAATACGGCTGGACATTGACTATGACATACATATTTATTTAAATTAAATTCAAATCGTCTCGATAAATGCAACTTACAATTCCGAATTCCTATCGAGGCTTGCCGCTAGGCGTTTCTAAGGTTTTACCTATATTCCGAATACAATGGAAAAGGTTTCGAGTCCTAATTCGATCGTATGGAGAAGATAGCTCTTAGGAGCAGTTATAAAATTGAATTTTCGATTTAATTTTCAACGCGTTTACTTATCGTACGCTCACACAACAACTCCGATCAATATGAAATTTGAAATCCGATAATAATACAATATTAAGGATCCAATGGAACTGGTTTCGTCGAATTCCGAGAATGTGCCTCGGAAGGCTATTTTTAAATTCAATTTAAAACGATAAAATTTCAAAACTTAACAAAGCACTTCCAAATTCACTTTTAACACTTTTACTATCTTCAGTATTATCAATATAACTTTTATAAGCCTTCAAATTATTTTTAACAGCCTTAAAACTTCAGATTCAACATTTTACCCAACTTCAAATTATATGATTTACTCATTAAGTTACCCAATAAATAGTGATATTTGAATTCAAGTTAGAAATTAACTTTTAAATATTTAAAATCAATTAAATATTCCAATTTCAAACATTAAAAAATTCCCGGTCGTCACATGGTTTATGGATTAAATTTCATAACTATTCTTAACTCATTTTATTAGATATATTGTTGATTGTCATTTCCTTTATTAAATGCCTTATTTATTATATATATATTACGAGTTTGTAATTTTAATCGGTCAATTTCAAAATTTAAAAGAATACGTTATTATTACATTTATGGCCATCATTAAATTATAACTATTTTTATTTATTCGGCAAATTTCCCTTTAGCTTGTTTCCTTTAATCCTTCCCTTAATCCTTGAATCTATATATTTATTTTGAAATTGGATCTTAAGAAATTTATCTTAAGGAGGAGAATTAAGCAGAATTCATTCCTGCTTTTAGATTTGTATGAAAAGAATGAGATGGATAGCCTCTTATTTATAGTTTCATTGATGCACCCGCACCATCTGTTCAAAACTGTTAAATTTGAACCACTTAGGTCGAGAAAAAAACTCTAATCGCCACACTGCTAACCGGTCAATTGGTCTTCATAAGCGGTCGGCCGCTAATGATTGACCAGCCCATAGAGGCGGTCTGAAATCTTTGAACGTCGATAAATTCTTCGTTTGAACTCCAATCACAAGGTTTCATATAAGATGCTTAGGACGAATACAATGGTGCAATTTTCGTAGCTAAAATTTGATGTTTGCTAAATTTACATTTTTAGCTTTTTTATAAATTAGTTAACTCTTCTTATTTAATTTCCTGTTTATTTTCTTGGGTGTTACAAAAACGTATGCCCTCAACAAATCTTCTAATACCCGGTTTATCCTTTCCGTTTGACATCTGTTTATGGATGGTAAGCCATAGTCAAGTTAAACTCTTAACCCAATGCATCGCAAATTTCTCTAGAACTTACTGATGAAAAATCGGTCTCCATCACTAAGTATGTTGCATGGAATCCCATGAAGACTCACAATATTCTTTACTAATAGCTTCGCTACATTAGTCGTTGCTCTTACAACTTTGCAATGTTAAAGCATGCGCTCCTAGTCAATCTATCAACTGTTACATATATACTATTTTTTCCATTCTTGACCTTTGCAATCCATCTACGAAATCCATAGATAACATTTATCGATTAACCGATTTATTTTGATCAAAGATTTTGACTTTAAATTGACTACCAATTATGGTGATATTAACCTTCTGCAACGTATTATATGTGTCTGTACCAAAAATGGGCAAAACACTCTTCGGAAGTTTTTGAAGAGGTAAAAGTGAAGAATATAAATTTAAAATGAAGATTATCTAACAAAAACTCCAACAAACAGTAACATAAATGCACAGACAAGCAATTTAGAGTGGTTTGACGTGTTGCCTACGTTCACTATGAAGTTTTTGCGACTTTATTGATTCTCTTTCAACGATTACACGTGATTACAGCGAACAACAATAAACTACAGCTTGGAAGTCGAATTCAACAGCAAGAGTTGGGTGCAAATCTCGATCCGACAGAGTCTGGGCGCTTGAGAATCAAAAGATCCTTTTTCTGTAGGTTCTGAGACTCTATTTATAGGCGTAGTAGGTTGATATTTCGCTCAAACTTCGGGAGACTCCTTCTGGCACATGAAGGGGCCCACGCGATCGATCCCGGAGAGTTTCGACCTGTTTTGTGGTCGATACGAAATCAATTCGTGTCGATCGAGATTGCGTCCGATGGAGGTGAAACTTGGCAAGAATAATCTTTAGCTTGCACCTAGTCTTCTGTGAAAATTTCATAGAATTTGGATTGGTGGACCTCGAGTTATGATCGATACAAGATTGAGTTTCTTAGATGGCTGTCTGGTTCGAATCCATAGCTTCGAGTCGATTAGCTTTGAATCGATCGTGCATGTGACGACACGGTGACGTGGGGCGCATTCTTCGCATCGATCCACTGTTTGCTACGAGTTGACCATGTCGCATCCATCAATCTCGCCTCCTTTGCATCGATGACCGTCGCGTAAATCCAGGCTCATTTGACTCGATGGACATGAACAAGCCATTGGACGTGGATTAGAACAAGGGCCCCTAATGGGTACAAAGTAGTCATCGTCTGATGGATGCGAAGCAAGGTCATCCGATGGATACGAAGAGCAGTTGCCTGATGGATTCGAACTAACAGAACCTGATGGGTTCGAGTAATCACTTACTGATGGTTTCGAACTGGATGGTTGCAAACGATTGTGCGCTAACGGATTCGAGACATATGGATACAAGGGTATTGTAGCTCTGACCGATACGAAGACGGTGGATTCAAATAGAGGCTCAACTATGGATACAAACTATGTCCAGCTGGATGGATACGAAACAGTGACTTGTCGTGGTTGATGGATGTGAAGTAGTCATCAGCCGATCAATACGAAGATAATGAGTTCGAATACCGATAGCTTGATCGATACGAACCAAGAGAAACCGATCGATGCGAAGCGAGACTATCCGATGGATACGAGACCGATCAATGCGAAGTTGATGGATATGAAATGGGTAGATTCGAACCGTGGCTCATTGATGGATGTGAATCTGATGGATTCGAAATATGGCTCACTGATGGATACGAAAACATGGCTTTTCCCTTCAACTTACACCGATCATAACTTGAGCATACGAACTCAGATTGACCTAAAATTTAAAATGTTGGCTTCTATGGCTTCGCTTGTCGTGTCTTATTAGTTGTGGCCTGATCCAGACTTGGAAAAAATTCATCGACATCCATAGAGAACCTGTGCATACTCGATATCTGAGACGAATGATCCTTAATTTTCAATCAGTTCCTTGATATCTCGGCCTTGCCAAATGGCGAGATAACATTTGCCCCCCAAAGTACGTCCTGTGGTAACATGACGTGCTTTGAAAAGCTGCACTCTTCATTCTAAAATAGTTATTGCTTCTTTGTTGAAGGTTGTAACCTTGTGTTTCTGTATGATAGTGCTCAGACGTATATATGCTAACCTGACTCTTGTTAACGTTGCACGTTCATGGATCGTTGTCAGTTTTCTCGTATTGAGTTTTATATCGATCCTCTCATGAATTAATACGAAACTTGCGTTGTAACAACACGTGATGGTTGTCTTTGGAGGTTCCTTCGTATCGATCCTCTCTTGAATCGATGTAGAAGTTTTGAAACGTCGCTCTCACATTGATGGACTTTGTATTAATGAATACGATTCTAGCATTTCGAATTGGTGGTTATGAGCATCGTTGGATACGAAATTAACATTTGTATCGATGGTCCTCAACACTGATGGATTCGAGCAGGTGATCCTCAACTTGTGTCGATAAATGCTAATTTTTTGTAAGATGGGAATCGATGGATTCGAGGGGTGAAGTTCATATCGATGGGCCGCGGACGGAGTGGCAAAATCATCAATTCGAATGAAGGTTTCTCATCGGTGGGACCAAAAGCCTTCAGCATTGACTTCATCGTGCACTTCGTATCGATGGACCCTATTGTCCATTTCGAATCGATAGGAGTTTTGGCTGATGGATTCGAACCTGCCATTCAACTCGATGCGCAGTTGACCTATGATGACCGGTTGCATTTGACTGGGAGGCAAATCGCCCCTTCCCTTCACACGCGCCCATATAAATACTTTGGACTTCGGCCATTTTTCACTTTTTACTATGGCTTTTCTTACCTCTCGCTTTCGCATCGATCCTGATAAAAGAAGATCTGCACTCTGCCTTCGAATCGATCAAATTCCTTGATTTGTTGAACAATCCACTGCGAATAGGTTGTAGCAAAAAGATCTGACGTCTAAATAGCAAGATTCGAATTCTTTGTTGCCTCAATTGCTCTTGCGATTTATTTCGATGAAATCAAGGCCAGGAATGAGCCAATAGTGAGGTCGAGGATGGAGCACTGCCATGGAGATAAGGCTATTTGGGGAAGAAGAAGCATGGAGAAAGGTTCTAATCCATGCTTCATCTCGATCATGAACAGCTATGCTCGAACCGATTTAGATGATAAAAGTGTCGATTTTGGGTTTGTATCGATTCTGGAAATGCTGAGTCGAATGATGTGATTCGCATCAATCGAAGGTAGTGAGATTTCGTATCGACCTACGATGACCGATGTGTGGGCGTGTTTAATACGGTCGATGTGAAATCTCATTTCTAAAGATTGATACGAAGCCCAAATGATTGATCGAAGCGATGCCAAGTGTTTTAGACCGATTCGAAATACATGCTTACGATCGACACGAAACGTATCGATTCGAATGTGATCGATACGAAACTCAGGCTCCCCCAATCGATTCGAACTTGGACCCCAATGATCGATTCGAAGCCATTGGTCTTGATGGATTCGAAGATGACCATTGCTGATCGATACGAAGTGAATTCCTCTCGATCGATACGAAACCATCGCATACCGATCGATACGAACGAGATTTTAGGTGGCCAATCTGAACTTGCACTTTGATGGACTTTAGACATCTTACCGCTTCAGCCAGCGGTTAACACTTAAGCCCTGCCCCCAGTTCCAGGAACAAGTTGTAAAGATCAGCTAGCGATCGCAGTTTGTCTCTACCTTTCCAAGCTTAACATCGTCGAATTGATGTAGAAACAAGTGAAGTGCGAGTGGCTGAATCATGCTTGTCCACTTGTAATAACCACATCCTCACTTCGGGGATCAGTATTTGTATTGCGGCGGTCAATCGCACCTATTAAAAATGTTAAGCACATGTCCACACTCCAGGGACTCAGTGTTTTCTACAATCGATAATCTGGTTCGCACCCTAGGAATCCGGAAGCTATCGATGTTTGTAGCACAGTTCGCGCTCTGGGAACTTTGACTTAGTATTTATACTCCAATTCACGTTATGGGAACTTGGAGTTAGCGTTTATATCCGGTTCGCACTCTGGGAACCTAGAGTTGATGTTTATACTCCAGTTCGCACTCTGGGAATTTGGAGTTAGTGTTTATACTCCGTTTCGCACTCGAGGAACCTAGAGTTGATGTTTATACTCCAATTCGCATTCTGGGAATTTGGAGTTAGTGTTTATACTCTGGGTTCGTACTCGAGGAACCTAGAGTTGATGTTTATACTCTAATTCACACTCTGGGAATTTGGAGTTAGTCGACAGATGGTTCGTCACATCTGTTTAGACTTTTTAGGAGGTCGTTCACACTATGGGAACAATGAATTTATCGGGATCGTGGATGGTCAGATCACATCCACTCCAAGTTAACAAGCGAGGTCGTTAGATGGATGGGTCCATCCTCCTCTAACTTGGTTAGGATATGGTCGAAGTCGTTAGGCAGACGGACCTGCCCTCACCAAAACCATATTTAGGATTTTCATGCTCCAACTCACACTCTGGGAGTTTGGAGTTGTTTTAAGGATTGTCGTGTATCAATCCTCTTTGATTTTAGCATGGTGACTTGCCCTCGAGCTCGGGTTTCATTTAGTGAGTGACCGGTCATATCACGGTCACTCCCTATTTGAATAAATTCCACCGCTTGATGGAACTTAGCTCTCTGTGCATCGTGATGTCGAACGTCATATTCAATAAATCACAGCTCTGGCTCGAAAAGATGGCATTTTACTGCTGAAATGAGAAAATATGGCAAAGTCAGTTGCCTTATTACAAATTCATATTTCGAAATGCAGAAACAAATTGCAAATAAAAGAATGAATCAAATAAATAAAGCCTGTCATATGTAGTAGCAACGAAGGCTTTCACTATTCCAATCTCTCGGCAAAGTAAGACCGCCAACGGTCGATAACTTGAACATGCCATCTTCGAGTTTTTGGGTGATCACACACGGTCCTTCCCAATTTGGCTATATGTGTGAAGAAACCAGATAGATTCTTTTCAGAACGAGATCGCCAAGTACGAAGGTCCGTGGTCGAACCTTGGCATTGTATAATCGGTAGACTCAGTTTCGATAAGCGGCTGCCCTCAAATCAGCCTCTTCACGCTTCTCATCCAGTAAGTCCAAAGATTCAGCAAGTAATTTGGCATTAATTCTCGGGTCGTAATAAGTCACGCGACGAGAAGGTACTTCCATCTCGACTGGAATAACGGCTTCAAAGCCGTAAGATAGAGAAAATGGAGTGTGTCCGGTAGCGGACTTGTGGGTCGTTCGATATGCCCATAAGGCCATAGGTAGTTCATCAACCCACTTGCCCCCGGCCTTCTCCAGTCGCTTCTTCAGAATAGATTTGATAACCTTATTAACAGCTTCAACTTGGCCATTCGGTTGAGGGTGTGCAACCATAGAGAATTTCTTGTGGAAATGGAATCGTTGGTAGAAATTCTTGCATTCAACACTGTCGAATTGGGCCCCGTTATCAGTGATAGTGGTATGCGAGAGACCAAATCAGCAGATAATATTGCCAACTACGAAGTTGGTTACTTTCTTCATCGTGATTGTCGCAAGAGGTTCAGCTTCAGCCCATTTAGTAAAGTAATCAACTGCGACGATGGTATATTTCGCTCCACCTTTAGCAAGAGGTAGAGCACCAACGATATCAATGCACCATACTGTAAACGGCCAGGGACTGGCCATTTGGGTTATCTCAGTAGGTTGTGCTCTCGGAATTCAAGCATGTTTCTGGCATTTATCATATTTCCTTGCATAGTCTGATGCATCATGGTTCACAAACGGCCAGTAATATCCATATCGAAGTACTTTCTTGGCGAGAGCTTTCCCCCCTCATGCATATCATGTAACACTCGTTTGATTTCATCGTGTGCGATACATCGGAGGAGAGGGACGGAATATCCTCTTCTATTCATGACTCCATTCTGAATGGTAAACCGCGAGGCCTTTCGAAGATTCTGCCTTCTCTCACTCCTGCGCTCAGGCAGTGTTTAATGCTCGATATAGTTTCTATATGGGGTTATCCACGACTCCTTATAGGGAGCGATTTCAAATATAAAATATGTTTCCATCTGATCAATGCTGGGAGAAGATAGAGTTTCAACAGGAACGAGTCCCATCTGATGTGCTTCGCCCGTACTTGTTAACTTGGCCAATGAATCAGCCTTCTGGTTGTGCTCACGAGGTATATAGAAAATGGCATAATAATCAAATTGATCAAGTATTTCCTGGACTCAAGCTAGATAAGCAGCTAGTCTTCGATCCTTGGCCTTATATTCACCCCGAACCTGGCATACAACTAACTAAGAGTCACAGTAAACTTCCAAAGCAATAATTCTCAGATCACGGGCTAGCTTCAACCCAGCAAGTAAAGCTTCATACTCAGCTTCATTATTGGTCACACGAAACTCAAATTTCATAGCATAGCATATGGATCGGTCCTCGGGGGTTTCAAGTACTACCCCACCACCCGAGCATCGATCGTTAGATTCACCATCGGTATGCAGCTTCCAGATGTATTCGGGAGATTTTCTCATCTCCGGCAAGTCCTCTGGGATGGTGAATTCGGCTATAAAATCTACTAGGACTTGATCTAGAATGGCTCTTCTTGGGGTATAGGTGATATCGAACTGACTCAGTTCGATGTTCCACTTAATTAACCTACCAGCCGTCTCAGGCCACATAAGGACCTATCGTAACGGCTAATCGGTGTACACAGTGACAGGATAAGCCTGAAAATATGGATGGAGCTTTCTCGAGGCAATGACAAGGCAGTAGGCCAACTTTTCTAGCTTTGGACAGTTTCTCTCAGCTCCGGTTAGTCACTTGCTAACATAATAGACCGGTTTCTGCACTCGGTCTTCCTCCCGGGCTAGGACAGCACTGATTGCATTTTCTTATACGCCAGGTAAAGATACAACTACTCATGGACGATAGGCTTTGATAAAATCGGCGGTGCGGGAAGATGTTGTACCAGTGCTTGGAATGCGCCCTTGCACTCTGTAGTCCATTCAAAGTTTTGCTTTCCTTTTCGGATCAGATCAAAGAAGGTGATGCATTTTTCGATGGACTTCGATATAAACCTGCTTAAGGCTGCTACCTTCCCATTGATACTTTGGACTTGTTTTATGGTCCTCGGAGTTTGCAAGTTTCTGATTGCCTAGATCTTTTTGGGATTGGCTTCTATTCCTCGAGCGTTGACAGTGAACCCAAGGAACTTTCCGGATGTGACTCCAAAATGACACTTCAGCGGATTGAGCTTCATCCCGTATTTTCGAAGAATGTTGAACATTGACTCCAAATCTTTCATGTTATTAGTGGAGAACCGCGATTTCAGCTCCGTATCATCTACATAAACCTCCATGGTCTTCCCCATCTGGTTGGCGAACATCCGGTTGACTAGACGTTGGCATGACTTTGTAGCAGTAGAGTCCTAGATCGGTTACGAAGCTGGTATGTTCTTGGTCGGGTACATGCATGGTATCTGGTTATAGCCGGAATAAGCATCCATAAAAGATAATAATTCGTGTCTAGCCGTTGAATCTACAAGCTGATCAATCCAGGGAAGTGGAAAACTGTCTTTTGGACAAGCTTTATTCAAATCAAAATAATCAAAACATGTCCCCCATTTCCTATTCGGTTTTCGGGCAAGTATGGGATTGGATACCACTTCGGGCATAAAGCATCTCGAACAAACCCATTTTATTTTAGCTTATCGACCTCTTCTTTGAGGGCGGCAGATCTCTCTGGATCCATACCACGCCTTTTCTGCTTTACCGGGATACACCGTAGGTCAATATTCAGGGTGTGGCTCGCGATGTCCGACGAGATTCCACACATGTCAGAGTGTGTCCAGGCAAACACATTGAGATTCGTCCGAAGAATATCAACCAATTCCTGCTGTGTTTCTTGGCTCAACTGAGGCCCAATCTTAACATCCTCGAATCATCATCATCATCACCATCGATCGAAACATCGATCATCGATTCAGTAGGAGAAGCTTGACTTTCTATAGATTCATCCTTGTTTTCAATGTCTCTAGGGTCGAGATCCCTCTGGAGTTGGTTGTGGTGCCAGGGCCAAGGCCCAGGCTCCAATTGCCAGTTTTCTGCAAAACGGACGCAGAAAGATTCCTCTACGCCCTTTCCTTTCTCTCTTCGCTGCGCCTCGCGCAGCTCAGCAACATAACAGTCTCTCCCAGCAGCCTGGTCTCCTTGAACGACTCTGATCCCACGATCGGTGGAAATTTCAGAGTCAAACACCACAGGGCAATAGCTGCCCTGAATTCAGCAAGGGCCGGTCGGCACAAAAAAGCATTGTATGGAGAGTGAATATCTAAAACAACAAACTGTAGTATCCGGACTCTCCGTCCCTCCTTAACTCCCAGTTCCACTGGCAACTCCACTACTCCAGTGGGTATATTGGCACTTTCATCGAAGCCGTGGATTCTAGATTGACAAGGTATTAAATCCTTGGCTTCCATTTTCATCAAATCGTAAGATCTCTTAAACAAAATATTTACTGAACTCCCACTGTCAACCAGGATCCTCTTCATCCATGCAGGACCAACCTGGGCAGATATGACTAGTGGGTCAATAGTGGGCGCTTCGACCCTATCAGCATCCTGACTTCTGAACACGATGTCATCGGTCATTTTCCTTTCCTGTTTGGCCGGAGCCCCTTCATCATAACTACTGCAGCACTAGAAGTCTGCATGCCTGATAGAGCTGGAATAGGACTCCATTTCCCTCAACTTCGGTCTGTTGGATGGGGACCGCCACTAATTATGTTTATTACCAATGTCCCGCCCGTATGAGCGGGTTCATCCCATCTTTCCTGATTCTGAGCACGACTTTGGTTTGATGGGCCCGCACCTCCAGACTGCGGCGCCCGCACGAAGTGATCTGACTTTCTCTCCCGATCAACTTCACAATGAGGTCGTGCAAATGTCTACACTCATTGGTATTGTGGCCATAACTCTCATGGAACATACAAAACTTTCCCGTCTGAATCTGCCTCTCCGATGATGGCTTCGGAGGAGGCTTCTTATACTGCATAGCGTTGTAGATTTGTAAAACACGTTCTCCAGCGACGTATTCAGGGGGGTGTAATTGTCAAACATCGGTGCCCTACGTCGCGGGCTACAGTTCTGATCCCATTTCTTATTCCGATTATCACTGCTTCTTGGCTGAGATTGCTTGTTCTGTATTTTCAACTGTACTTTCCCAGAACTTTCACCCAACTGTTGAACTGCCACATTGCTTTGAACCCTTCACTACTGGGTCCTACGTCGTCCTGCTTTCTAGACTATTTCGCGTCCTCTCGCCTTAAGAATTGGGCAGCTTTGGAGTACAAGCGGTCCAACGACACGGGAAGCTTCCCAGCTAACCAATTTTCAAACGCGGAGTTGGGGTCAATTCCCTTAGTCAGCGCCATTAAGATCGAATTGTCACTGGGGTTACTTATCTCTACGCATGCAGCATGGAACCTCTCCAAGTAGCGACTAAGCGTCTCCCCGGGAGCTTGAGTGACGCTAGATAAAGTGTTAACATCCTTAGGCCTAGCAACGTGCATACGAAACTGTTCTACAAACTTTATGGCCATTTGATCAAAACAAGAAATGGATCGGGGCGGCAATCGCGTAAACCACATGGTGGCAATGCCCCCCAAAGAGATAGGAAGACTACGGCACTTTACCACGTCATACGCTCTTGCAGCGTTCATCAACCACTCATACTTCAGGATGTGCTGGTTTGGGTATGAATTCCTTTCGTAAACGGGTAAAGTGGGCATTCTGAACCGTCGAGGAGGTTCGCCATAGAGTATGTCGTCCATAAAGGGTGTGTGACTATGGGAGATTCCCTAGTCGTCGTTAGTAAGACCCTGACTTTCACGGATCATTTGACGTATCATAGTAGGAAGGTCTGGCATTTGAACGTTCTGCGCATGTGGAGCCAAGGTGTGGTCGGGTTTCACATTACGAGGTTGGACTGGGCACTATCAACGGTCCGTGTCTCGCCTCATTGGCTCAACATCTTCTAGGATGTAAGGCTCAGGAGTACGTCCTTGCTGATGTGGGGCATCGGTCCCTATTTCAACTACGGCGGCGGTGGCACGGTTATCCGCGGTGTATTGAGGAATAGTTCCTCCCCGAGAGGAGGGTCCAGTATGGAAGCTGGCCGATGGACCAACTTTCAGCTGCCCAACGGTCAATGCAGGCTGGTGTCCGGCGGCTTGTGCGTAGCCTTCGTCTCGAGGACGAATGGATCTATGGTTGTAGCCTGACGAGGCAGAGCTTTCTATGGAGGAGCGAGAAGCTTGATCTCTTCTAGATCTTCTACGCTTCTGGCGGTTTAGCTGGTTGGTCAGCTCGTCATTTGCACGCAGCTGTTCTGTTAGCTACTAACGACTCTGTGTCAATCCTGGAGCAACAATTGAAACTCTTGCCAGGTAACCGGCCCAACGGATCTGAGGGTCCGGCAGTGTCTGGGTTGGATGGAGGTAGCTGCACGGGATTTCGTCTATCCCGGCCTTCTTGATCGACAACATGGGAGGTGGTCCTTGTGCTAACCATCTTAAGGGTTGAACTCCTTTCCTAGACTTTACGCAAATCTGAATAGGATGGAAGGAGTTCGGATTATAGATCTGGATCTGCCTCTTAGATTTATGCAATCCGGTATCGACGATAGATCCAAAGAGTAGGAGAATATTTGTGTTGATTTCTTAGTGAAAGCACCAAAGTGTTTGTACCAAAAATGAGCACAATACTCTTCGGAAGTTTTTGAAGAGATAAAAGTGAAGAATATAAATTTAAAATGAAGATTATCTAACAAAAACTCCAACAAACAGTAACATATATCCACAGACAAGCAATTTAAAGTGGTTCAATGTGTTCCCTACGTCCACTATGAAGTTTTTGTGACTTTGTTGATTCTCTTTCAACGATTACACGTGATTACAGCGAACAACAGTTAACTACAGCTTGGACTTCGAATTCAACAGCAAGAGTAGGATGCAAATCTCGATCCGGCAGAGTCTGGGCGCTTGAGAATCAAAAGATGCTTTTTCAGTAGGTTCTTAGGCTCTATTTATAGGTGTAGGAGGCTGATATTTCGCTCAAACTTCGGGAGACTCCTTCTGGCATGTGAGGGGGCCCATGCGATCGATCCGGAGAGTATCGACTCGTTTTGTGATCGATACGAACTCAATTCGTATCGATCGAGATTGCGTTCGATGGAGGTGAAACTTGGCGAGAATAATCTTTAGCTTGCACCTAGTCTTCTGTGAAAATTTCATAGCATTTGGATTGGTGGATCTCGAGTTATGATCGATACGAGATTGAGTTTCTCAGATCGCTGTCTGGTTTGAATCCATAGCTTCGAGTCGATTAGCTTCGAATCGATCGTGCACGTGACGACGCGGTGACGTGGGGCGCATTCTTCACATCGATCCACTATTTGCTTCGAGTTGACTGTGTCGCATCCACGAATCTCGCCTCATTTGCATCGATGACTGTCGCGTCAATCCAGGCTCATTTGACTTGATGGACACGAACAAGCCATTGGACGTGGATTCGAACAAGGGCCCCTAATGGGTACAAAGTAGTCATCGTCTGATGGATGCGAAGCAAGGTCATCTGATGGATACGAAGAGCAGTTGCCTGATGGATACGAACTAACAGAACCTGATGGGTTTAAGTAAACACTTACTGATGGTTTCGAACTGGATGGTTGCAAATGATTGTGTGCTAACGGATTCGAGACAGATGGATACAAGGGTATTGTAGCCTTGATCGATATGAAGAAAGTGGATTCAAATAGAGGCTCAACTATGGATAAGAACTGTGCCTGGCTGGATGGATACAAAACAATGACTTGTCGTAGTTGATGGATGTGAAGTAGTCATCAGCCGATCAATACGAAGATAATAGGTTCAAATACCGATAGCTTGATCGATACGAACCAAGAGAAACTGATCGATGCGAAGCGAGACTGTCTGATGGATACGAGACCGGTCGGTGAAGTTGATGGATACGAAATGGGTAGATTCGAACCATGGCTCATTGATGGATGTGAATCTGATGGATTCGAAATATGGCTCACCGATGGATACGAAAACATGGCTTTTCCCTTCAACTCGCACCGATCATAACTTGAGCATACGAACTCGGATTGACCTGAAATTTGGAATGCTGGCTTCTATGTCTTCGCTTTTCGTGTCTTATCAATTGTGGCCTGATCCAGACCCGGACAAAATTCATCGACATCCATAGCGAACCTGTGCGTACTCGATATGCAGGACGAATGATCCTTAGTTTTCAATCAGTTCCTTGATATCTCGGCCTTGAAAAAAGGCGAGATAATAATATGAATCCTCTCTTGAGTAGTGTTTCACTTCAGATGCTCGACATGTGCCCAAGTATGGTCGTAACATGGTCGCTATGCCATGCGCTTGACCATATTCAAAGTACAGCCTAACTACTTAAGGCTGGCAGCATCATCAAGCCTGAAGACTGCTACATTTTGTTTCTCTGAGATCTTTTATCTTGAATTAGTTGTATGACCTATAAATTACTTTCGTCGAGTCACTCTATAATATCTCAAAAGTTTTAATAATAATTTTAAAGGATTTTTTGGGTCAACTTAATTAATAATGGAAAAATCATTTTTTTACAAATTGTGGAATTCGAAGAAGAGAGTTTCACCATTGCATATAGTGCTTTTTTGTTCAGTTTTGACTATAAGGTCTGCAAAATTCAGATATCGTATAAAAGCGATACCTAGAATTCGAGTTTTAGGTTAAGATTGGCCGAAATGGGTTTATTAAGTTTATTTGAATTTGAAAACTAACTATCATGTCCTTTTCTTCATCACTTTCTTCACTCTTCTTCTCAAATCTTCAAAACCTTGTGTCTCACTGAATTCTCAATGAAATTCACCAAACCATAGATCAAAACAGTTGCTGGAATGAGGGCTATAGGTAAATTCTAAATTCAAGGTGAACCGATATGATTTTCGAATGCACGTTTCTGAACAATAGAGATTTTGGATAAGCTCTTCATCAAAAGCAAATCGACTTCAATTTCTATATGATCGACATCACTTTTGGTTCTATTGTAACAAAGGATTCTCTTTTTCCATGGAAATGACACGTTGCACTTTTTGTTGTCAATGAACAGTGGAGTGGTTCTATTTACCTATAATGCAATTATGGTGGTTTAACATGATTAGGAGTCTTATTTTAAGGTTAATTAAAGATTTAATTGATAATAATTTAAGCAATAAATGAATATAATAAAGAAACTGGATATGATAATTAACAACAAAATTTAAATTTTACTAGTACCATTGACAAATATAAGTAGTATTTAAATTTGGAAGGCGAAGAAGGAATGGTAAATCAATGTAAAACTTAGAGGTATATGTGATTTAAAAATTAGACAAAGATTGAAAGAGAAAACAGAATGGAGAACGTAGACGTTGAAATGCTTGCATAAAGACCATGATTGGTTTGTCGATAGATCTCCACCAGTGCATGCATCACGTAACCAGTTGACTGCTGGTGATATTGTGTATAAATCAAGGAAGAACCATTGGATTGAGTTGAACCTGAACCCAACAAGGGAATATAGAATGGGCGATGTTTTTTTAGAATCGAGTTTCGCATGATTTTTAGGCTATTTTCGGAGACAACATTCAGTATAACCTTGTCATGACGAGGCATATAGATATGATTGGTTGTATAAATGTTCCATATGCGTGAACTACATGTGGAGTGAAGCAATTGATGTTTGGTGATTGTATCAAATACATATTGACGTTTAGCTGTTCTTATGGATTATCATGGCATCATGAGTCGCACATATTCGTTATATGGATTGTTGAGAGAATCGAGACATCCATATGCAGGCTAAAACAACCTTGAACGCATGTACCTATCCCCAAGCTAGAAGTTGAGTGAGTTGTGAGCATAAGAGACATTTTCTTGTATCATTGTTATTATATTGTTGAATGTAACATGACCATAATCAAGTAGTCAACTATGTTTATGGTGTTGATATTACCTTTTATGCAAGTTAAGCAGGTAAAGGTATGTTACATATGTTAATAGACCCTAATAATGTTATACCAGTATTTTTTGGTTTATGTGAAATTTACTTATTTTACTTACTAAGACGTATGTTTGACTCCCTCCTCATTTTCTTTATATATGACATTGATAAGTTAATGGAGAAAGGAGATGTAGCGACTTGTAATTTCAAACACTTCATCTTTGAATATAATAACTATTTGAAATGAAGTTAAGTGTTACAAATGCGATATTATAGCCTTATTAAACATCTTCTACTTCATAAATAATGACAAGAAACTTGATTTTGAAATTTTTTACAAAAATAAATACTTTGAAGAAATATTGATAATGTGATCGAAAATCGTTTTATCGATAAACAGCTTTTTATTCGGTATAAGTTGTTCAAACTTTTTCTACGTACACTAAAAAAATTAGGAAATCCTTAATATGCAATAAGTATAATTTTCACTAAATCACTTAGAAAATGTTCTAAAAGCTTCAAGAAAGTTTGAGTGGAAGAACATATTAAAGGAGATATTTTCTAAGGGAAGTGCGGAGGAAAGGAAAGCACATGAAGGCATAAGGGGAGGTGAGGGAGAGATTAAAGCACATCACTTTGAGGTCTATATAAACACAAACACACCTCTTGAAAGCCTTTTATAATCTTATGTAATTAAGACTAGCTTTCTTCACTCTCTTCTCTTCATAAATTCCAAAGCTCTAATTAACTCCAAATCAACCTAAACTTTGCCAAAGAACATAGAATAACATTACAACACCATCTAGCAACTTGGAAGTAGAAGATTTAGAGCAAAATTCCCTACGCATACTTGGTCCTTAAGCATTTATAAGGCTTTTTAAGCCTAGGCAAGTTCAAAGCAAAGTGAAGGTAGGAAGGTTGGTGTTTGCGAGTTTGAGATGGGAAGTGGATGCTTGGACTTGATTGTTTGCTTGTTGAAGGGTGAGCAAACTCGCTATTTAGATGAATATAACGTGTATATATTGTTGTTTGAAACTATAATATTGTGCTTGAGTTTATATTGCTTTGTTTGGTTTTGATTCTTGCTTTGGAAAGAAAACGACATATATGAATGATGCGTATGGACTTAAATAGACTTGTATGACTTTGTATAACTTATCGCATGGCCTTGAGACAAAAACACATAGGGTAGGTTGGGCATAGATTGAATCAGACTTGAGTTTTGAAGTGGTTTTATAGCGATAGTCGCTGTAAACACACTTCGATAATGCCTTGTGTTCGGCATTTTCTAGATTATTTGTAGAGATCCTTAGGTGTTTCTTACCATATTGATGATGTATTATGTGTATACTAGTTACTATAAAAGGTTGGGATGATAAAGAATTTGTTATCATATCGAAAAATGGTAAAAATTTCATGCTTATAAATCTGGTTCGGTTCATGGCCATTTACAACGGTCATCCGTTACACTTTAAAAAAGCTATCTTTCTCTATATGCCTCGTTTATGCATTCTGTACATGCTGTCTTTTCTATTTGAGACCTTAAATTGCCTTGAAATGACTTTAAACTTAAGTATTTTACTTCGATATTTTTGATAATCTTTTCTAATCTATATTAGAGTATTTTGAAAGTGGCTTAGAATTTTTATATATTTTTAAGAATTAATTATGAATTTTCAATGTAAGAGTGTTATTTTTATATTATTTTTGAAGTTTTTAAATAAATTATAAATTAGATATATCTAAGCAATATTTCAAATAAATGTTTTAAGCGATATTGTAAGTATTTTAAAATAAATTTTAAATTTATATAGTTTTTTGAAATTAGTTAATTATTTTATTAGAGTATTAAATATATTAACTTATAATATCTTTTAAATTGTTTTTAAAATATCTTAGCTTTATGAATGAATTATTATACATAATCTTTGTCATTTAAAAAAATTAAACTATAAACAAATGTTTTAAAAAGAGGTTTAGGAGTGCTTAGTGGCTCGATCATTTTCATTTGTTTAAAACTTATGGAAAGTCGTTAATACTATACTTAAAACTAAAAGCCTATATATTTATGAGAGTTAAGAACATTGCTCGAGTAGGGTTTAATAGAAATAGTGTTCTAACCTACCGACTTCACTCTTGATTGAGGAATAGTTAAGTTGAAAAGGTCGATAATGTGTTAAGTATACAAAAATTGATTTCCATAAGCGATCCTTTAAGAATAAGATCGTTGACCAGTCAACTATCGCACTTGACCAAATATTAACTTTTGAAGTATCTAAAGGATTAACAACTTTATTTGATTTGAGATCCCCCAGGGGAGCATTGTTATGAAATATCTCTAGCTTTAAGAACTTATATATACGAGATCCCTAGGGGATAACTCTTCTTTTTATAATTCGCTTACTTCAAAAAAAACTAGAATTGAATTTATCGAAAATTCATAAAATTAGTTTTTAAGAGTTTGTACTTACCAAATACCACTTAAAAACTTGAATATGAGTTTATGTTTCGGAAGCAGTTGTTAAGTGGAATGTTGTAGAGTTGAACTGCCATTCCTAAGGTTAAGTACAATGGAGAGTTCAGCATTAACATTTTAGAATAATGTTATAGATTTGAACTGTTTATCCTAAGGTTAAGTCCAAGGATGAGGTCGGCATTAGCCTTTGTCAGTCGACTTGTGCTGGAATCCATGAAAGGGTTCATATTTTGTTCGAGTGATGAAGACTCATGTGGGAGATGCCGTAAGTGAACTCAACATCAAAATGGCAGAAAATAGAGTACGCCTCATAGCTTGGGGTTCAATTTACCCATAACAAGATATATTAACTCCATATCTTGAGTTTTCTTATCGATGTTGCTAGTGGGAGCTAATGATATTTGAGATCACGTGTTCCAGCATGGACTGGCTATGTTACCTAGAGGTAGATTTTAGTTAGAGATATACAATGCTCGAAGGTAGTTTTTGACCTTTGTGTAGGAGATTGGATTCTGCTAGATCGAAGAGATCTCCATGGAAAAATCCAATATGTAAACGTACATTAGCAGTTGTAGATGTACTTCTAATGTTGTAGTGTTGTCAAATGCAAGTAGCACAGCTATTTTTTGATTTATATTCTACACCTAGAAATAATCTACTGTATCACTATATTAACTTAATAAATGGTTGGTTTCTTTTGAGGGGAAAACTAATACAATGATTTGTACGATCTCAAAAGTTACTGTTGCATGTATGCATGTATATTGGATTCTCTCATACAAGATTTATGTCTGACATGTTGTTTTTGTTCTCCCTAAATACCTTATATACTCTTTTGAGTAGTCTGAGTCAACTAAGTTTTACTTTGGACTTTAGAGTTTAGGAGACGAGCTAGAGGCTTCCTTTACCTATCTATTTCTATTTTTTTTGCAATGTATTATGTATATATCAGTATTATAAGGATATGCAGTTATTACTATCTAGGCTGATGATAACACTTAGGTTTCCTAACACTAAAATTACTCTATATTTTGGTGTAACCCTTTCTACAGTCCTTTTGAATTATATGTTACCATTTCAATATGAGATTTTGATATTGTGTTCTTTCTTTCTTTTTATATTTCCTTTTCGTTTTACTTTACCCTAATTATCCGTCTTACTAACATTTTAGTGCTCGGCACATGAATACTGTGGATGTATTTAATGTCGACATTCGAGTGTTGAAAAGTCCAGTTGTTGCATTTGGTGTTAGAGCAATGGTTTAGCGAACACCTTGGCTTTGGTTGGGTATGGCTCAAAGATAGGGTAAGTGACACCCTAGAATGAGTTGAGTGTATTATATATACAAGTGCATATTTGTATTTTTCTATAAATCCTTGCCCTTTCCAGTTTTTCCTTAGGAATAACTATATCTTTAAAAAAAATCTATCCCTAGTGTCCTAAAGCTGTTTTATGTTCATATATTAAGAACTATTAGTACTAGAGCTCTAATGCTAGAGGAGGTAGAAGGAGTAAAACTATTACTAATGGTGGGAATCAGGCACCGAGGAATGCCACTCCTATCGAGGAACCGATGGCAATGTAGTGAAGGAGGTCGTTTAGGTTCGACCGCAAATGAACTTTGCTTCATTTTTCCATGATTAGAGATTGGGCGGTAAGAGGTTCAATGACACAGAGGCTATTATCGAGGTTCAAACTTTGCTTTCTTTGTGTGATATAATTTTTGGGAATATGGAGTTGGATGATGCGATGAAGCATCATGTGGAATCGCAACATCTGACTGATGCTGCTATGGATTGGTGGAGTTCAATTACTGCAAATATCCTGGAGAAGGACTTCCCATAGGCCCAATTAAAGGAGGTATTTAAGATAAAGTTTGTTTTGAAAGCTAGAAAGACTTTTTGTTTAGGAGCTTTTTAGATCTAAAGCAAGTGGCTATGCCAGTTGATGAGTATGAGAATAGGTTCAATGCATTGTCTCGGTTCGAGTTGGGGTTAATAGTAACACTGTTGAAGAAGAACGAGATATTTATTGCAGGTATGCATCTGGAGTTTCAAAGGGACATGAAAAATCATATTCAAAGATCGTTCGTTAATCTAAGAGTTACGGGATTGAGATTTGAGAATTTGGCTTTGAAGCCATCTATTTTTGCACCAGTTGGGGACGATAAGTGTAAGTTTCAACCGTCAAGGGATATTTTCGGTTTAGTTCGTCATAAGCAAGGGAAGAAGGGGCACTTTTCTAGGAACTATCGGTCCGGTGGGGGAGGACAAGTGGTGAAAGAAACAATAGTTAAGGCATCAATTGCTAAGGTACCGAAGCTAGAGCCACATGCAGTCAAGCTCATTTTGCACCGAGGAGTTGCTACAACTGCCATCAGCCGGGTCATTTAGTTAAGGATCGTCCGATGCTTCAGAAGGGATAGAAGCATAGAGTTTTTTCACTTGCTTCGACACTTTCTACTTCTATAGAATCAAAGGGGAAGCAGGTTATGGAAGGTATTCTATCTATTTTTGGAATTCCTGTTCATGTTTTATTTCATACTAGTGCTTCTCTTTGTTTCATTTCTTATAACTTTGTTGATAGATTGAGACTGGAGCCATTTATTGCTTCGACTCTATTTCTGTGTCGAACCCTATTAGGGGCTTGTCCAATCGTAGTATGAACTTTTTAGGAGTTCTGATTATTTTCTTTGACCAACTCTTTTCTTGAGATATGTATGTTCTTGGTTTTTTGGGTTTTGATGTTCTTCTTTGGATTGGTTGTCTCAGAATAATGTTGTCCTAGATTGTGTTGAGTGGGCGGTGTCATTGATGAGGAAAGGAAGGAAGGTTATGGTAGTGTCTTATAAAAAGCCTAGTTTTTTTATGGATAGTTTTCTTTATTCCCTTGATGTTATGGTAGAGGAGTTGGGTTTGATCTCTGTTGTGTAGGAGTTTGCTCATGTTTTGAGGATGTGCTGGGTTTACCACTTCATCGAGAGATAGAATTTCACATTGATTTGGTTTAGGATGCAAAACCTATCGTGTTACCTATTCATAGGCTAGCACTGAAAGAGAGGCTAGTGCTAACTAATCAATTCAGTGTTTTGTTGCAAAAGGGATTGATCCAACTGAGTTGTTAGAATTGGGAAGCGCCAGTCCTCTTTGCTACGAAGACGAACGGTTCCTTAAGCTTGTTTGTGGATTACCAAGAGCTCAATAAGTCGATTGTTAGGAAGAAGTATCATTTTCCTAGGCCGGTTGACTTGTTTGATCAACTTATGGTGATTGGATGTTTTCTCAGCTTGATCTTGTTATAGGATTTCGTCATCTCAGTGTAGTAAAGGTGAGTGTACCCTCGATAGCTTTCTGGTCTGATCAGTTTTATGAGTGGATAGTTATGTTATTCGGCCTAACTAATGCTCTAGCATATTTCGTAGACCTACTGAACTAGTTTTTCGAACATGTTGAATAAGTTTGCCCTTATGCTTATTGATGATATTCTGCTCTACTCCAAGATCGAGGAGGAACATACTCACTATTTAAGGACAATACTAGAAATGCTAAGAGAGTACATAATTAAGGCTAAATTCTCAAAGTTCCACTTTTGCCTTTGGAAGTTAGGTTCATAGGTCATGTTTCCTCGGTTGAAGGTATCTCTACTGATACAACAAAGGTTTGGTTTTTTAAGACTGGAAGAGGCTAGAAAGCAGCTGAGATTAGGATCTTTTTCGGGTTAGCAGGTTATTACAGGAGATTCATTCAAGATTTCTCGAATATTGCGTCTCACTTAACGAATTTAAGGAAGAAAGACGTCAAAAGGTGTAAAATTTGTTTGGACTGATAAATGCAAGCAAGCATTCACAGAGCTAAATGCAAGGTCGACGAGCGCTCTTGTTCTTACTATTTCAGATGGAGGTAAGGGATTAACTGTTTAAATAGATGCTTATGTAATATATTTAGGTGTTGTGTTGATGCGGTATTGATGGGTTATTGCTTATGCTAGTTGATAGCTCAAGCCACATGAAGTGAGGTATATAACCCACGACTTGGAGTTGTTAGCAATTGCTTTTGCATTGAAGATAGGGAGAAATCACTTGCTAGGTGAGATGTTCGAGTTATATATAAACCACAAATCTTTGAAGTATCTTTTCCGTAGAAGGACCTCAACATGAGACAACAAGGGTGATTGAAGTTTCTTGTTGCCTATGATTTAAATATATTATATACGCGAGGTGAAGCTAATGTTTTAGATGATGCACTCAGTAGGAAGTATGTAGTTGTGGCAATATAGAGGTTCGTCTAACCCTGAAGGGGAATATGTTTAAATATCTTTGTATTACTAGTATAGTGCAACAACCCACACATCCATACAATTTAGGTTGACAATAAACCACGCATGTTCAATCCAAATTGAATGAAAAGGCAGATTACTAAGGGTAAAAAGAAAAAGATGACAGAACAGAACCTCACACGAATGGAATAACATATATTATTTCAATAATCTTTGCGGTGAAAAAACTTATAAATACATATATCAGAGTCTATCCTAAGCTCAACCTGGATAGTTATAAATACCCGTCCTTACAAATGCTGAAAAACAACAAACACAGTGGAAAAGTAAACTACGTCCATACGTTGATGAAAATGTCCAGCTCTTCTCTCGAAACCCCAAGCATCTTCAGAAAATCTTGAAATTACTCGAATCTGATCTGAGTATTAAAAGTACCCAGATCAGACTTGGCAAACCAGCATGAGATACGAATTATAATTATGTATGACAGTATCATAGATCGACTTTGATGTCAAACAAAACCTTTGGAAAGAAGAGTATCTCTAAGATCACACCGCATATAAACATGGACAAGTTTTTACCTTATGATAACTAAAACATTTTTTATCAAATCATTTGACATTATTTATAATGACATTGCTTTGAAAATCCTTTCAAATAACATATTAAAATGGCTGAAATTGTTACATTTTTTAAATTCGATAGCATATTTAGGTATACAATAAAATCCATAAAGGCACGTATTGGAGAATGGATTTCCAACAATGACAAGGAAAGAGACTACCTTCCGGTAGTACATCTCTAAAGGAATGTACTGAGGCAGAGTCCCGCTGCCTTCTACTAACACAGAACCGGCCTACCTCTACCATAGTGCCAAATATGTTATCATCACGGTCATCCCGACCTATTCGTGGCCACAACATACACAACAAACTCGATATATAGAGGAAAATCTAGAAAGGTGACAATCATCTACTAATAGATGCGACCCACAAAGCCCTACAATATCTACCCTTATTTTTCCATTACCAATGTGTGAGGCATGAGGTAACATTTTTCCTTTCACATGACAAATCCCACTTTGAATGCCACAATGCCATTTCCAACGATACACTAACTGATTTTCATAAAAATACAACCCCTGAGTTCATACGCCATTGGGAAGGGTATTAAGTATAAGAGGGGTTACCTCCTATACTACCAAACATATATATGTTTGTAGAAACCAATGTACGCGGTCTTACAATGCAATGTCATACATTCATCTATACATGTTGTCTAGGAACAGGACAAAACATAGGTACTTCTACTACATCATATTTGGGATCACCCTTAGAATTTGTAGCGAGCAGTCCTTACATTGAAGATTTAAAAATAAAGGTACTACTGCCACCATATGCATATAATATGGGAATCACAAGGTCAGCGACAAGCGGCCCTATATTATGAAGATCTTCATCTTCAAAATCATTGTCTTCAAAATGGCTTTACTTTCAAACGTGTATATTAGTTCGAACTGGTTTTTGGATAGGAATCACGCAAATCCGATCCCGGTCTCTCCGAACCAATTATTGATAAAAAGATGTGTACATGTGTATACAGTTTGTTATGCCTCTTTCATTAAATCCTCTTTTCTTCTTTCACTCAAAATATTATTTAACTATGAAGATATCTTTTTATCCAATAAAATATCTTTTAGAGATATATATGTTTAAACCATTTCTATTTCGAGACATACAGAATTATTAAACCACTTTTTAACTCTGGAAATAAGAAATAATTTCCTTTTAATTACTTATGAAAATATTTCCATATTCTATTATTAGCATAATTAATAAAGGTTTAATTTTTCCTTAGCATGTTTTAAATGGGTAAAAAACAATGTTATTTAAGACGTCGTTTACTACAAACCCAAATCAATTAGTATTGAGTATAAAAGATTCATAGATTTTAGACTAACTATACTCAATACTAATTTCCTTATTCAAACTGTATTATTCATTGAATAACAGTGAAATCACTTTTTAAATTCACACGGATAGTACGTGTTCCCTCCTCGTAATTTAATATATAGTTTAACTAGAATGTTCTCATTACCATCAAAATCTTTTTTTAAATCTTATTTAACCTTTTTGGAAAACTCCTAATCTCTTTTCTTTTATCTTAAGAAAATGCGATTTGAGTAAATTGAATTAGCTATCCCCACCAGCGGGCCAGTCCGGATAGCTAGGATGAGCAGGCAACTAGTTTCCCAAATTCCAACCTAGAGACTATCTTTCTGCCACTCATAAGGCGGTCAAGTTATTTGATCAACTCTAAACTTCTAAAAGTATTTGATTTATCATTTGAAAAACATTTCAAAATGATTCGAAAAGAAAATCCAAGTTCAAATCATTTATTCAATGGTCATCAAATTCCGTTGCTAAATTGTCGGTGAATAGTGGTTTTAAAGCTTTATAGATTAAAATACCAAGTTCATTACATATGTGCCCACTTTTATAATTCAATTTCCATTTGAAACATTTTGACATATTTATGGAATTTATTTCATATTTTTAAAGATTTAAAAACATCCATTTTAAACGGTTGGAAACAATAAACTGCTAACACACGACGGTTTTTAAAAACTTGATTTAGAAATATTTCAAACTTTACAAAATGGAATCTTGATTTTTCTTTTTCATTTGAAAACTATGATCATAAGGGCCCTAGAATTATTATTTCAAAGAATTCCGACTCACATTTTGTCTTACACATCCGCTTAACTCTTCAGGTCGTGAAATCACGAAATGCCGAAACGCGACAGCTTATTTTTCACCTTTTAGTGAAATTTTTCAAAACTTATCCGAAACACTTTTAAATTATTTATCATATTAAATTATATTAAATCAATTTTCACTATTTTACTTTATCAAAATCTCATTTTCACTTTATCCCATATTTTTAATATTATATTGGTATAATATTCAATTTTCATCTTTTTTAATTTCAAATTCTTTTATACAAAATCATATGATATTTCTATATTATTTTTCACCTTTAGAACTATTATTTTCCATAAGAGAAACCATATGATTTATTTTCCAAAAATTTCAAAACTCCACTTCTTCAAATTTTTTTGAAACAAATTCTAAATATATTTCAACCATTTTCTTATCTTTGTACTTTTCCGAAGTAAATTCCAATATTATAAAATAAATTTCTTTTGGTTTTAAAAACATAAAGGCCTTACATATGTTGTATGCATATTACTTTTGGGTATAACGTGAATAATTTTTCACAAGATATGTATTGTTAATTCACATTGCTATCATTTCTGATCATATATGATATTTAGCTTATAAATCAGAATAATCATATCTATCACAACCAAACTTTTTTATAATCAATCAATAATCATCCAAACATATCAAACAACCATATAAGCAATCATTTTAACATATGGTCAAGGGTATAACTTTACATAGTTAATGTCTATTATCATACTAATAGCAAGTAATATTAAGTGATTAATAAGTAATATAAACAAGTGTTTAACAAGTGATTATCAACTGATATTATCAGGCAATTTAAAGAATAATTAACTCACTTTTATTTAACCCATTCACTTCCTACAAACATTCCATCCATTACAACACTTCACTAATACTTCCAACTTCATCCAAACATCATCAAAGCCTTTCTCTCTCTTCTATAGCTCACGGCCATCACCTCCCTCCTTCACCTTGCTTACGACCTAGAGCCTCCACCAATCTACGCTCACGTCCACCACTTCCACCTTCCTCCTTGGTCACGTCCATGGCTTCCACCCTTTTTCTTGCACATGTCCACACCTTCCCAGATGCTCACAGCCTAAGTCTATAAAAATGAAGAGAAAGAAGACATTGAAGAGGAGAAGAAGAATCTTAAGAAAGAAGAAGAAGATGGAATGAGATGTGTAGAAACAAAGAGATCAAGTCTTGCTATTTATAGGGAAATTTTTCAAATATCTCTTACACAATCATCTCACCTATGTGCCTAACCCACACCCCCTCCATGTGCCATGTCTTCCCATGTGTAAGTGATGCTAAGTTTGCTTTTACAAAAGTAATTTTTTTTTGTCTTTTTCCTTAATTAACATTACAAATGATATTTTAGCTAAATTGATCTAATTAGTGCTAAATACATTCCTAATTGTTAAATGTATATATGCACAAATATGTGCAACAATGTTGCGACAACTTTTAAACGATAAAAATTCAAAAATACAAAAAGCATTCTTCGGTCACATTTTCAATTTTAAATCAAACTATTTATTTATTTTAAAAACATGAAAATAAATTTATTATCATTTTTAAATAATTAAAATAAGATTATTTAATCTATAAAACCATATTAAATAATATTAAAACCCATTTATAAAAATACGACGTCGATCTGCCAAAATGCGACGAAGTTTGTATATCTTTATAAAATAAGTTTATATATTTATAAAACTATTATATTATCATTAAAGTGAATTATTTATCATTTAAAACAATTATATTAATATTTAAAATTAATTAACTATTCCAATTAAAAGTGAAAATAGTGGATCGTTATATATAACTTAGCGATAAACGAGAATGAGGCACGAAGAGGTGGCTGGGATTCGAGGTGGATAGCCATGGTATAGTGAAAATGAACAGAAGGTTGTATATTCCCGACATTGATGGGATTAGGCAGGAGGTACTAACAATGAGTCACCATTTGTGATTGACAATACATCCAAGGGTTACTAAGATGTTTTAAGATATGAGGTGGACTTTCTGGTGGAAGGGCATGCATACATATGTTTCCATCTCTGTAAGTAGGTGTTCAAACTGCCAACAAGTCAAAGTAAGTCATCAGAAGATAGTTGGACTGCTTTATCCACTTAAGGTTCCTAAGTGGAAGTGGAAGCACATATCTATGGATTTTAACGATAGACCACTTAGATCGAGGAAAGGTAAATAAGGTGTTTGGGTTATTGTGGACCGATTGACTAGAGTGCACACTTCTTACCAGTTAAGTCTACGAGGATGGCTTTTAGTTTGGCTAGGTTATATGTTAAGGAGATAGTCAGGATGCATGGTATTTCTTGTGATATCATGAGTGATAGAGATCTGATATTCACAGGCCAATTTTGGAAAGGGCTACATGATGCTTTGGCGATGGAGCTTAATTTGAGTACCGCTGACCATCCATAAATCGATGGAAAAACGAAGAGGGTGAATTGCATCATAAGGGACATGTTTGAGCTTGCATATTAGATTTTGGTGGTTCATGATAAGAGCACTTAATACTTGTTAATTTTTCACACAACAACACTAGCATCGGAATGGAACCTTTTGAGGCACTATATGCAAGGCATAGAAAATTTCCATCGTGTTGGGTGGAATCTGGAGATTGTCTAATGTTTGGGTCGAATATGGTTCGAGAGGCGCCAAATAAGGTAATGAAGAATTGGAAGCGAATTAAGGAAGAATGAAAAGTTGTGCAGACGAGAGACACAGAGACTTGGAGTTCTCAGTTGGGGACTTTGTATTCACAAAGGCTTCTCCAAGAGAAGTGCTGTTCGATTTAGAAATTCTAGGAAGTTGGATCCTTATTATATTGGACTATCCCTGATTTCGAAAAGGATAAGTACGCTCGCATACAGAATCGAATTACCGACTAGACTATCGGGTATGCACAATGTGTTTCATGTATCGCATTTGTGTAAGTTTGTCCATGAACCTTCTATGGTAATGGAAGCGTTGCAGCAGGAAGTCTTGGAGGTTGAGCTGATGCTAGGGATCGTACTTGGGAGATGGAGGATAGTTTGAGGGAGTCCAATCCTGCGTTGCTTGTAGACTAGTAGTTTCTTATCTTATCCGGGTATATCTTATGTAGTGTACTCATCGCTTGAGGTGGAGACATTTAGTATGCATTTTGGTTTTTAGTTTAGTTTATATATAGTTTCAATAGTGTTCAATATATATGTATATTTTTTATTCTATCTTCATTGATTATCATCCTAGTTTGAATTTCGAGGAAGAAATATTCTAAATGTAGGAGAATATAGCAATCCTTAATTTCGAACACTTCGTCTTTGAATATCGTAACAGTTTGAAATAAATTAAAGGGTTATAAATGTGATTTTATAACTTTATAAAACATCTTTTGATTAATAAATAGTGATATGAAACTTTTTTTTGAAATTTGTTTACAAAATAAATACCTTGAGGAAATATCGAAATGTGACCGAAAATCATTTTATCGATAAACATCTTTTTATTCAATATAAGTTGGTCAAACATTTTCTACGTACAGTAAAACCCTTAGTAAGTAATAAAAATAATTTTCACTAAATTACTTGGAAAACGTACTAGAAGCTTCTGGAAGGTTTGAGTGGAAGAAGATATTTAAAGGAGATATTCTCTAAGAAAAGTGAGGTGGAAAGGAAAGCACATGGAGGAATAAGGAGGGTTAGCCTTCTTAGCCAGAAATGGGGTGAAGGAGAGCTCAAATCACACCATTTTAAATTTTATATAATACACACCTCTCTCGAAAGCCTTTTACAATTTTATGCAATTAAAACTAGCTCTCTTCACTCACTTCTCTTTATAAATTCCTAAGCTCTAAACAATTCAATCAACTCCAAATCAACCCAAACTTTGCCGAAGACCTAAGAACAACATCACAACATCATATAGAAACTTGGAAGTAGAAGATTTGGAGCACAACTCCTCACACACACTTGGGCTATGGGCATTTATAAGGTTTCTTAAGCTAGGCAAAGTGTAAAGCAAGGTGAAGGTAGGAAAATTAGTGTTTGCAAGGTTGATGTAGGAAGTGGAAGCTTGGTGTTATTGTTTATTTGTTGAAGTGTGAGCTAACTCACCATTTGAATGAATATAATGTGTATATATTATTGTTTAAAATATAAACTTGAGTTTATAATGTTTTATTTAGCTTTGATTTTTGCTTTGAAAGCAAATGTCATATGTAAATGATGTGTGTGGACTTGTACAACTTTGTACTACTTGGTGCATAACCTTGAAATAAAGCATACAGGGTTTGGTTGAACATAGGTTGAATCGGAGTTGAATTTAAAAGTGGTTTTATAGCGATAGTCAATACACACGCACTTTGAAAATGCCTTATGTTCGACATTTTCTACGACTTTTTGTAGAGAGATCTTTAGGGGTTTCTTACTATATTTGTGATGCAATATGTGTATACTAGTTACTATAAAAAGTTGGAATGCTAAAGAGTTTGTTATCATATCAAAAGGTAGTAAAATTTTCATTCTTATAAAAATGGTCAAGTTCACGGCCATTCACAATAGTCATCCGCAACAGTTTAAAAACATTATTTTTACCTTGGTACCACTTTTACAATATTCAGTAAATTCTATCTTTTCTATTAAATATATTAAATTGCTTTGAATTGACTTTATACTTAAGTATTTTACATTAATCTTTTTAGTAAGCTTTTCTACCATATATTAGAATTTTTAAAATTAATTTGAAATTTTTATATATTTTTAAGAATTAATTAAGAATTTTTAAAGTAAGAGATTTATTTTTATATAAATAAAAACATGGTTTTTCAAGTTTTTAAATAAACTATAAATTTGTTGTTTTTAAGTAATATTTTAGATAAATGTTTTAACAGTATTAAAAGTAATTCAAAGTATATTTTAAGTATACATTGCTTTTAGATAATTAGTTAATTATTTTATTAAAGTATTAAATATCTTAACTTATAATATCTTTTAAATTATTTTTGAAATATCTTAACTTTATAAATAAATTATTATACATACATTTTTATCATTATTAAAATGTATTTTAACTACACAAAAATGTTTTAAGTAGAGTTTTAAGAAGGCTTAGTGGTCATTCATGTCTGTTTGTTTAAAACTTATGGAAAATCATTAGTACTATCCTTAACACTAAAAATAAATGAAGTAGGCTTATATTTTTGTGAGAGTTAATGTAAACGACCCGTAAATATATCGCTTTAAATAAATGATCATTTAGCTTTTTTGATATAACAATGATGTTGTAAACAATTATAATTTATATGGTTTTATAAATACAATACGATCATTTTTATTAGTTAACAATGACAGAAAAAATTATTTTCAAAATTTGTTTACAAAAATATGCATAGTAATTTAAAAGAGAAAACATGATCGAAGAATGGAATCGGGATTTGTAACGATACGACGTATGGAAATTGTGCAATGTTGTAAGAATATATTACATAGACATATGCATGTACATGTGCGTACATGAAAACATTCACATAAACACATACATATATAAATAATTAAGTGTTAAAAGAAAATATAAAATGTATAAGATATTTTTAAGCAAACTTACTCCTTAAGCTTTTATAAGTCAACATATGTACATATGAGAAGATGGAAATGATGTGCACATGGGGGGAGGCTTTTAGCCATGCATAGGAGGGAGGAAGGTGTGTTGGAGAGGCCTTGAAATGAGAATGCAAAGGTGATGTGTACATGTCTTCTTTTACAGTCTTCTTTTTCCTATAAATACCCTACCTTCTTCTCTTCTTTATTCATTCATCTTCTTCTTTGTATTCTCAAGCTTTTGCTTCCTCTTTAATGGCATCTATCCTAAGATAAATAATGTGAAAATTTATTTCAAAAAGAAACTAAAATTATAATATATAGTTATATATAATAAAACTCCTTAGGACGATCCCAAAACTCCTCATTTCTCTTTGTTCTTCACAAGCTCTACCTCACTCCACCGTAGGCCGAGCCCACTCCTTACTACACCGTAGGCTGTGCACCCTTAGCCTGCTCAAGACTTGGTCGAGGCATCTAGGAGCTAAATTCCAAAGATAGTGAGCTTCGAAACTCGAATAGAGGAGCTATAGCGAATTTTTAAGAAAATCATTAAAATTCCAAGGTGAGAACTCCAAATCTATTATATTACTTTTGGATGATGATATGATGTTTGTAATGGATGTTTAATATGCGTTGATCATCAAGTTTTATTGTTTTCATATGAATGTTGAATATATATGCAAGTCATGAATATACACGTCCATAAGCACAAAAGAAATCACTTTTCTTGAATTAATGAAATGGTGTATATGGAATGGTTAAACCTCTTTAAAATGGTTTAAAAATGCATTTGAAATGTTTTATGAACATTTAAAACTGTTTTTGCGAAGTTTGAAAAGAAACGGAAAATTTAGTCAAAAATAAGCGCGTCGTGTAACGATAATACGCGATTTCGCGCTATAAAAATCAAACTAGTGTAAAAGTTGGAATATAGCTCGAAATTTTTCGACATAAGAAGTTTTCGAGCTATTATATCTATAATTTTCCATTGAAGATAGAAAGTCTAGATTTCAATAAGTATATTTTGAAATAAGGGTAAAACAAGTTTTGGGAAAATCCCAATTTTGCAGTTCGGAACCCAAAACTGGATTTCTTTGAAAATGGTGTTTTAATTTTTTTTAAGAATGTGGAATAAATCGTATATATGTTTTTAAATGTTTTAAAAGTGATTTAAGTAATAAAAATGGATTTTCAAATAATAAAAATCGTTTTGATCAATATAGGTTTAAAAGCACTTTCCACAGCACTTTTTCGCAGCACTTTTCTATTTCCCTTGAAAGATAGTTTTAAACTTAACAATTCTTTTTCGATTATTTTATAAATGTTTTAAAATGATTTATAAAGTGTTTTAAAAATGATTTGAAGAAGTTTTGAAATGATTAAAGATTTAGTGTCGATCAAATAACTTGACCGATGTTAACCCGCCTTTTGGCAAGGCCGTAGATAGGCGGATTTAACTAAAATCGGCTGCACATTTGTCGAGACTGGAATACGATGGGTTTGAGTCAACAAGATGGATAGACGATCAATCATGGATGAAAATAAGATTACCCAACCGGGACTAGGCATAATATGGGTCGGTCATGAGCGTTCAATCATTGGAGTTTGGCCATGTGGGTCGGTCACTCGATCAAGGTGACTCGGTCGCACATGGCTCGGTCGAGGAGAGGAGATAATGTATGGTTCAGTCATGGTGTGAAAGATAAGGCAGGTCGGCTGTATATGGTTCTGCATTGGTGGTTCGACACGAGTGGCTCGTCCAGAGTGGGTCGGTGGACGTAGCTTGATGGTGATCCGGGTCGGCATTTCTAGATTGGTCGAGTTAGAGCCGATCGGCATGGAAGGGAATGGGTCGGGTCAGCATCCCTGGGTCGGCGTGAATGGAGGCATCGGTAGTAAGTGGATCGACGATAAGTGGATCGGTAAAAGTGGGAGGTTGTGGTGGTTCGGTTTGGATGGGATCGGCCTCGAAGGGGATCAGTTCATATGGGTCTGCCTGTAGTGGTTTGGCAAGTATGGCTTCGGTACAATCTTCCTTCGGGTTGTGGAACGAGCTACTTCGAGTCAATCATAGGGCTGCTTCGGGTCATCTTCTAGGAAAACTTAGGTCAGCGTATCCAATGTTGGGGTCGTTCGTAATGATGGATTTGGGTTCGGCTATGGTCTTGATGGGCGCGGACTACCCGGGAAGCCCAGTAACTCGAATTTTGCCTATAAATACAGCATGTGGGGCTTTAGAAGAATGATCTTCATTCTGTTTCCTTTCGTCTTCCATACTGAGGCTGCTCTGCCATTGTTGTTCTAAAAACATTGGATTATAACTGTAATTGATTCTAACATCAATAAAATGGAAATTTCGAGAGTGGATGTAGGCCGGAGTCAGCCGAACCACTATAAATCCTTTGTTATTACTGCTTTCTTTTTAATTTTTACTGTTCTTCACATTTATACTCTCTACATATGTTTTATCTATTATCTGTGACTATTGATTGGTACTTTCATCTGGATTTGGGTGTTAGTGACCAATTTTGGCACTAACATTTTGGTGCTTTCATTGAGAAAGCTAGAACTTAGGGATTCAGAAGCTCAGATTATGGATTTAAAGGCATAGGAACATGGATTTTGGCGACTATGGCAAGACAATCCACCAGGAGATAAAGGACGGAAAGGAGTTAGCAAGAGGGAAGTCAAAAGGCTTCCTCTGGAGCTAATAAAGCCTCGATCTACATTACAAGGGACGAGATGCAGGTCATGATGAATTCCATGCAGGAGAAGTTGATGAAAAGGTAAGAGGAATGCAGACAATTTTCAAATAATTTGGACAAGTAGGAACAGCATGAGCTCAGATCCATGGAGCTGAATCAAAAGGACTCAACCGGTAAGTAGATGGAGTGATTCAGTTGGGGCAGCCCCCAATCAGCAAACAACTATCAATCTGGATGGACCTAGACTCCGGGGAACACCAGGTAATGATGGACCGATCCTTGGAGGGATAACAGATGGTACTGTGCAGCCTGTGCCAATAGGGATGCAGGAGTGCGTGATGAGGAATATGTACTGGAATTCCCTCGTGGACCTTGAGGACAGTTAGGAAATATGGATAGGAAGCAACCCTTGGCGGGTAACACTGGATTGGCTGACATTATCAGGCGAACTATCCACGGAGGTCTGACGAACAGAGATTTGGAGGGAGTAAACAAAAGTCTGTTTACCCATAGCATCAGGATGGCTAGGAATCCACCCGATTTCAAGTTGCCCACTCTAGATGTATACAACGGTAAGACTGATCCCACTGACCGCTTGATGAGGTACACAAGGCATCTGGAAGTGCTTGGGGAATCAAAGGAGGTTATGGCCTGATGTTTCCACCTGTACTTGACCGATATAGCTGCTATATGGTTTAGACAGCTGGAGGATGGATCTATTGGAATATGAACAGAACTGGTGGATAGGTTCTTGAAATAGTTTCGAGTTCACATAAAAAGGCCAAAGAACATGATGACGCCGACGTCAATTAAATAGAGGGCGGCTTTCTTAACTCAGTGTAATGCAGTAGTTGCTTCGGTGGATCGGCCGGACCCATCAATGGTCTGATGGCTGCAGTATCAGGAGTCATGGATAATTCGGATTTCAAAGTATCGTTGATACGGGACCCACCAATGGATCTCGGGGAATTCTTTCATGAAGTTGAGTGATTTCTTCGACAAGGGGATGTGAGTTTGGATATAAAGTCAAAGGAAGTAAACATGGTTAAGGATGGAGGACTGCCCGGTGAAAGCTCGGGTAAAGGCAAGGATAAAGGGAAGAGGAAGCGTTGGGGAGAACCAAAATTTTCCACTTATACAGGATTGAATGCAACATTGGAGCGGATATTCGGGATCGCTTTTCTTATCAAAGGCCGACAAGGAGGGAACCCTCAGAACGCGAAAGGGCATAAGGAAAACACTGTCTCTTTCGTGACATGGACGAGCATGATACTAACAGCTGCCGACATTTAAAGGATATAATCGAGGAGTATGTAATGAATGGTCAGTTGCGACAATATGTCGAAACTCGAAATGCAGCGGTGGAATAGGCCGCCGCCGCCTACCTTGAATGACGATGGCATAAAGCCCAGGAATGGTGGTCAGTTGGTCATCAACTAATCATGATGGTTTGGGATAAGTAGCAAACTCTGGGCAGACGGCTAAGTCACTTACTCATGTATGGGAACAGAGACAACCCCTAGGCATACTCTGAGATGATTATAAATCGTGACACTTTGGTTTGTGAAATCAGTTATTTCTTTTTGGCTTGGACACTTGCTTTTTCTGCTTTGGCTTTGGAGTTCGGTTTGAACTCCCAGTTCTGTTGGCTTTCTGGTTTGGAGTTTGGTTTGAATGCTTGATTTTTTGGTTTAGATTTTGGTTTGGAATTTTGATATGAATTTTTGATTTTCTGGTTTGATTTGGATTTTGAATTGGATTTGATTGGATTTTCCTTTTGTTTTTGGCTAAAAGGTCGTCGAGCATGGACTATGATCAGTAAGGGTTCGGAAAGACCAGGATTCAGCCTAGGACTTAGGCCCCATAATATCTATCAGTTACTATTTCAGGTCGTCGAGTATGGACTATGCTCGGAAGGGTCCAAAGCGACTAGGATTCGGCATAGGACTTATGCCACAACATTACTCAACGTTTAGGGACACTGAAGCAGGAACACCATGGTATTACTTGACATAGGTCGCCGAGTGTGGATTACGCTTGGAAAGAACCTAGAAAGGTTATGGATTTGGATATTGGTTATCAACAGCTAAGGATTTGGGTAGGGACCCGGAGTAGTCTCGGATTTGGATATCCACCCAGAGAAGTTATGGATCAGTTGTTGGTTATTGGATATGGATGGATTCGAACTCGGCTATCGAATTTGAATTTTGGCTTTGGATTTGGACCCGGCAAGGTCCCAGCTTTGGACCGGGTGAGGTCCTCTATTCGGAATAAAGGATCCGGAGAGGTCCCAGACTCGGATAAAATGATCCGGATAAATCGTGGATTCGGTTAATGGATTTGGGATGGATTTGGAATTGGATAACGACTTGGAACGGTTGCGGAGTAGACTATCAGATTCAAGACTATTCAAAACACACCTTCCAACAGTAAGGCATATTTTGGGGAGAAAATATTAACCCGCCTTTTGGCAAGGTTGTAGACAGGCGTATTTAACTAAAATCGACTACTCGTTTGTCGAGACCGGAATACGATGGGTTTGAGTCAACTGGATGGATAGACGATCAATTACATATGATAAATAAGATTACAAAGCCGGTATTCGATATAACATCGGTCGTTCATAAGCATTCGATCATTGGAGTTTGGCTATGTGGGTGGTCATTAGATCAAGGTGGCTCGGTCGAGGAGAAAAGATCATGCATCGTTCAGTCAAGGTGTGAAAGATAAGGCAGGCCGGTCAGATATGGTTCATCGTTGGTGGTTTGGCACGATTGGCTCGGCCTGAGTGGGTCAGCGGATGTGGCTCGTGGTGATCTAGGTCGGCATTTCTGGATCGGTCGAGTTAGAGCCGATCGGCATGGAAGGGATTGGATCGGGACGGCATCCCTGGGTCGGCGTGAATGGAGGGATCGGTAGTAAGTGGATCGGCAGGAAATAAGTGGGTCGGTAAAAGTGGGAGGCTATGGTGGCTCGGTTTGGTTGGGATCGGCCTCAGAGGGATCAGTTCATGTGGGTCGGCCTGTGGTGGTTCGGCAAGTATGGGTTCGGTACAATCCTGCTTCGGGTTATGGAACAAACTACTTCGTGTCAAGCATAGGGTTGCTTCGGAACATCTTCTAAGAAAAATCAGGTCAACGTATCCAGAGCTTAGGGTCGGTCGTAATGATGGATTTGGCTTCAGCTATGGTCTTGATGGGCCCGGACTACTCGGTAAGCCCAGTAACTCGAGTTTTTCCTATAAATACAACACATGGGGCTGCAAAAAAGTGATCTTCATTCTGTTTCCCTTCATCTTCTATACTAAGGCTGCTCTGCTATTGTTGTTCTAAAAACTTTGGATTGTAATTGTAATTGATTCTAACATCAATAAAAAGGAAAGTTTGAGAGTGGACGTAGGCCGGAGTCAGCCCAACCACTATAAATCCTCTGTTTTTACTGCTTTCTTTTTAATTTTTACCGTTCTTCACATTTATACTCTCTATATATGTTCTATCTATTATCTTTGACTGTTGGTTGGTGCTTTCATCTCGATTAGGATGTTAGTGACCGATTTTGGCGCTAACAACCGCCTTATGGTGTCAAAGAGACAGTGTCTAGGCTTGAGTTTGAAAAACTGATTTCCTGCTCTCCCTGGCTATTTGGACTGGCCCGACCAAGGGGATGTTGAATTAGGTTTACTCGGATCAATATCTTCCTAAAAAATGAAATGATTTCGAACTGATTCCTAGTAAAAAGAAGTTTGAAAGCTATCAAGGGATTTTATAAGAGAGGTTTAATATTTCCATATATACCGGAAAGAATGTTTTATAAATGTATATCTCCAAAATAGTTTTCGATAAAAGAACTTAATCAATTAAAATGATTCCTTATTCAATTGACATCGTTTATCGACGATTGTTTGGAGAATCGAGGTCGGATTTAGATAAGTCCTGTCCGAAGACCACTTCGAACCAATTTACGTATTCAAAGTGAAGACATGAAGACATCTATGGAAAATGGAGTGTAGGTCTACTTGTCACTGACCCTCTCCCATATCGTATTATGTGACAATAGTTCTTCATTTAAGATCTTCGATGCAAGGACTTTTCGCTACTAATCCTAGGGTTAATTCCCGGCAGGATGTGGTTGGAGAGTGCCTTTAGTTTTGTTCAATCCTAGAATGAACTTGTATGGACGGATGTCTGACAAATGCATTCTTGATATTTCTTCATTGACTATTATAAATGTACATCTATTTGGTGGCGGAGATGGCAACTTCTCTTAGCTTAACACCCTTCAGCTCGGAGGTTGTATGTTTATGGAAGTCAACAAGGGATAAAAGAAATGGTAGTTTGGCATTCAAAGGAAGATGATGTGTAATATGAAAGATAATCATTACCTCGAGTCTCATGCCCAGAAATGGCCGAAACATGGTAGATGCAGCATGGCTATGTGGTTCGCAATCATCAGGATATGATTATCCCCTTCTAGATAAATTTCTACCCGCTATGACATTCGGGTTTAAATTATTATGGTGTGTGTTAAGAGATGTCTTAGATAGGTCGGTAACAACTGAGGTGTTGACATATTATGTATTATCTATTGAGAAAGGCAGGCAGGTCTTGTGTTGGTAGAGGTGCAGATGTTCTGTTGACCTCAGTACATTCCTCTAGAGATGTACTGCCGAAAGGTAGTCTATTCACCTGGTCATTTATATGGAATCCATTCTCCAATATGTGTCTACTATTTTGTTTATAGAGCCTAGTATGCTGGAATTTAATAATGGTAACAATTTCGACTAAGATTAATAAGCTTATTTGCAAATGTTTTCAAAGATGTTTCATTAAAAATAATATCGCTTATTTTTGTCTAAGAATGTTTTGGTTATCGTAAGGTAAAAACATGTCCCATGTTTATGTGCGGCATGGTCTTATGAGATCTTGTTTTGTTTTCAAAATGCGTATTTTGAGTTCTCACTCCTGTCCCATGACTGAATCGAAGTTTATTTTATTTTCCTTTTAAACTCTGGGTGCTGTATTTTCCTGGGCAACCAAGTAGCCAGGATTTCATTTAGAGTATTTTGGTAGAGGAGCATGCTGGAAAAGATTTTTGGAGCATGAAGCTGGAGCACCCAATGGGGATATCTATCTATCTACTTTTGTTTCTGTTGTGTCTAAGTTAGTTAATGCTAGAAAGTATGGGAGCAGGCAGTTATAACTGTTCCTGGCTGGACTAGTGCATACAAAAATCTCTAATGCACCTTAGTGATGGTGGTTGTATGTACTATTCATCTATTTTAACGTAATATGAGAATTTGTGTTTCTATCTTTTAATTTACCTCTTAAAATCTGCCACCCTAGTACTTGGATTTACGGCTCATGAATACCGTGGATGTATTAGTGTTAACTTTTGAGGGTCGAGGAGACGGGTCTTCACATTTGGTATCAGTGCGGAAGGTTAAGCGAGAACCTTGGCTTTGGTGGGGTAAATCTCATCAGAGATAGGGATAGTAATACCCTAGAATGAGTTTAATCTTTGAGAGTGCGCATTTAGAATCTTTATCCAAACAAAAGATGTGCTATATACACATTCCACAAGGTAATTTCGTATTTGCATTCTAAAGTTAGCTTACTAAATTCAGATAGTAAGACATGAGTACTCATAGAGGAAGAAGACGGGGAAATAGCAGCACCACAACAACTAACGGTTGAGCTCAAACCACCGCTGTAGAAGAAATAGCTCCCGCACAACCCCAGGTTAATTTTGCCACTGTATGCAAAACTTGTACAAGCTTAGGGGGAAAACCATTCAAGGGTAAAAAAGCATCATTGAAGTACAAGCTTGGATTAAATCAAGCGAAAGGATCTTTAAGGCATTGGATATCAGTAATGAGCAAAAGAGGTTCTTGGCCTCGTAGCAGTTACATGAAGGGGCTTTGGCTTGGTGGGAGTCCATTACCTTAAATGAGTTGGAGGACACTTTCTCTTATGAAAGGTTTAAAAAGGTCTTGGATGAACAGTACATGCCAGCATCCAGGAAATCTCATCTTTACAGAAGCTTTATGGATCTGAAGCGGGACGAAATGACTATTGAAGAGTATGTGAATAAGATCGATGAATTATCTTGTTTTTGGCCAGGTCTAATAGACACACCGTTAAAGAAGAATGAGAAGTTTATTTCGAGGATGAATAAGAAGGATGACTGCCCCCATGTTAAGGGGTCATTTATAGATTTGTTGGATATGGGATTCTATTACGAAATGCTAAATGAGGAGAATCCGACGGAAGTTCAGACAAACAACAACGCCAACAACTGGAAGAAAAGGAAGTTCAATAACAGTGGAAAAAAGCCATGGTCAGGAAAACCCATAGAAGGATCTCAAGGAAACCGCTTTAAGGGGTAAACTTGTCACAATTGTAAGAAGAAGGGACACAACAAAGGATTGTAGAAGCCAAAAGGTCCAGGATTCCATCTCTCATATGGTCCAAGGTAGCCTTTGCTATAATTGCCATCAATCGGGGCACATGATCAAGGACTGTCCGATTATGTGGAAGGGAGAGCAAGCCCGAGTTTATGCGATAAAGGATTAGCCTTCAACCTCTTGGGATGTGAAGGCCAAGGGAGTTTTGGAAGGTAATATTTATATTGAAGATATATTATTTAGAGTATTGTTTGATACAGAAGCTTCTCATAGTTTTATTGCTAAGAAAATTATAGAAGAATTAAAAATTAAACCTAAAATTGTTGATACCTCTATTTGCATGATGAATCTATATGTGGTACCACTAACCTTTGTATGAATTGTGAAAAAGTCCCAATTTTCCACTCTTCCTATAAATTTCCTTTAGACCTATTTGTCTTAGATTTATTGGGTTTGAGATTTTACGTAGTACGGATTGGTTGACAAAATATGAAGGTATTCTAGATTGCGTAAAAAGGATAGTTTTCATAAAAATGAAGTTAGGGATGTTTAAAGAAATATCTTGCGAAGATCCTAGTCCAAGGAGGGGAAGTTTTCTATATGCATTAGACTCACCCTAGGAAGGATTAGGAACCATGCCTGTTGTTAAAGAATTCCCAGACATTTTTGAAGAAGTAAAAAGTTTTCCCCCACACCGGGAAATAGAATTTCGTATTAATTTTATATCTGGTGCAATGTCAATTAAACAATGAGACTGAAGGATAGCTCCGAATGAGAGAGGAGTTAGATAACCAAATCCGAGAGCTATTAAAGAAATGATTGATAAGGCCGAGTCATTCAAGTTGGGGATCGGCGGTAGTTTTTATTAATAATTCGAATGGATCTGTAAGGTTGTGCGTAGATTACTGAGATCTGAATAAACAAACGATTAAGAACAAGTATCCTCTACCTCAAATATATGACTTGTTTAATCGGTTACATGGTGCTCGGGTATTCTCGAAAATGGATCTACCTATAGGATTCTATCAGTTAAGAGTCGCAAAAGAATGCATCCATCTAACTGTATTTAAGGGTCTGAATACTTTCTTCGAGTGGTTGGTTATGCCTTTTGGCTAACCAATGCACTAGCTTATTTTGTAGACCTTATGAATAGAGTATTTAGAGATTTACTTAATAAATTTGTGTTAGTCTTTATTGATAATATCCTTATCTATTCTAAGATAGAAGAAGAACATGAAAGGCATTTAGAAATTTTGTTGGAGATAATGAGAAATAATGTTCCTAAAGCCAAATTCTCAAACGCCTTTTTTGGGAAAAGGAGGTAAGATTCCTTGGACATATAGTGTCAAGGGACGGGTTTCAGTAGACTTGTAAAGGTTGCAGCTGTTTTAAATTGGAAGCAACCACAAACTCCAAAAGAAGTTTGTAGCCTTTTGGGTTTGGCAGGATATTACAGAAGATTCATTCATGACTTCTCGAAGATTGTCTACCACCTAATGAAGTTGACTATGAAGGATGCTAAATTTATCTGGACTCCTAAATGTGAAGCAGCATTCCAAGAGCTCAAAAAGAGATTAACAACCGCTCCAGTCCTAGCAATTATAAATGGAAATAATGGATTAATTGTTTATACTGATGCTTGTGAAGAAGGAGTTGATGTAGTTCGAATGCATGAAGGGATCGTGATTGCTTATGTAGGTAGACAAATGACCTGAGAAGAATTATGAGATGTATGATTTAGAATTATTAGCCATGGTGTTTGCATTAAAAATATGGAGGCGCTATTTGCTAGGTAAGAAGTTTTTATAGTTTGTTTCAATTAAAACTTTGAATTGACTTTGATAAATAAAATTCCACTTTTAACTAGGTGAAAAGTTTGAGACCTTTATGGATCATAAATTTTTAAAGTTTCTTTTCACTCAGAAGGATCTAAATATGTGGCAGAAACGTTGGTTGGAATTTATCACATCTTATGATTTAGATATTTTATACGCACCTGGGAAAGGCAACGTAGTAGCTGATGTGTTAAGTAGGAAGTATGCTGTTGTTTCTTGTTTGGTAGTAACTCCAACTCTTCTGGAAAGAATAGCCAGTAAGCAAAGCGAAGATAGACAATTGAAAAGTTCATTAAGGCAAATGAAGAAGGAATAAATTCAAGCTTTGAAGTGGATAAAAACGGATTTTTGCGGTTGAATGGGCGAAATTGTGTTCCAGATGTGAAAAATCTTAAGGCAGGAGGTGTTAGCAGAATGTCACAAATCCAAACTCAGCATTCATCCAGGAATCAACGAAATGTATAGAGATATGAAGCGCACATTTTGGCGGAGAAGTATAAAAAGGGACATATCCATTTATTTTTGTCGATGCGTAAATTGTCAACAAGTCAAAAGCCACCAATAGAAAATTGTAGGGTTACTTAAGCCTTTGGAAATTCCATCTTGGAAGTGGGATCAAATATTAATGGATTTCATTGATGGTTTACCTCGAATGAGGAAAGGGAACAAAGGAATTTGGGTAAGCATAGATCGATTAACTAAAAGTGCACACTTCATTCCAGTTAAGCCGACGAGGACCAATGCAAGCCTTGTGGATATATATATATATATATATATATATATATATATATATATATATATGAAGGAGATTGTACGATTGCATGAAGTTTCGAGCAGTATAGTAAGCCATCGGGATCCAAACTTTACTAGTCAGTTTCGGAAAGCATTACAGACAGCTTTGGGGGCAAGGCTGAATGTAAGCACTACCTATCATCCTCAAACTGATGGATAGATGGAAAGAGTCAACCGTGTTTTGAAAGCTCTTTTAGGACAAGTATTTTTGGACTTTGGAGTCTCCTGTGAAAATCATTTGCATTTAGTAGAGTTCTCTTATAACAACAATTATCAAGCCAGTATCGGCATGGCATCGTATGAAGCTCTATATGGTCGTCTGTGCAGGCCACTAGTATGTTGGATCGAAACCGGAGATCGGTTAGTACTTAGTCCTGATATGATATGAGAAGCTTCAGAGAAAGTTGATATAATTAGGAAGAAGCTAAAGGAATTCCAGAGCAGACAGAAAAGTTATGTGGACCAAAGGCATACAAATCTGGAATTCTTAGTTGGGGATTCGGTCTTTTTGAACGTCCTTTCGATGAGAGGAGTAGTGAGGTTTGGAAGGATGGGGAAGTTAGCACCTCGATATATTGGACCATTTCCCATTCTTAAACGAATTAGCCTACTAGCTTATCGAGTGTAATTGCCGGAAAGGTTGGAAGGAGTGCACAATGTCTATCATGTGTTTCATTCAAGGAAACATGTGCATAACCCAAAGCACATCATAGAAATAGCTGTTCAGGAAGATTTGGAGGTGGAACCGAATTTAGCAGTTATCAAACGTCCTATTTGAATCGTTGGTCATAATGTGAGACGATTAAGGAGGAAAGTAGTAAGGTTAGCAAAATTTCAGTGGAGTGGAGATGCTGATGATTGCACTTGGAAAATAGAGGATAGAATGAAAAAGGCATACCCTAAGTTTAGAATTGAAGAATGAACTATATCATTATAGTGCACTCACCGCCTATGGTGTGGTCACTTATTCATACTTTTATATATGTCCATCATATCGAATATATTCCTTTTGAGCTATTTTCTCTTATCTTAGTTTCAAGGACGAAATTCTTTTAAGGAGAGGAGTCTGTAACGACCCGTAGATATATCACTTTAAATAAATGATCGTTTAGCCTTATCGATATAACAATGATTTTGTAGACAATTATTATTATTAATTATATGGTTTTATAAATATAATACGATCATTTTTATTAGTTAAGAATGATGAAAAATTTATTTTCAAAATTTGTTTACAAAAATATGCATAATAATTTAAGAGAGAAAATATGACCGAAGAACAGAATCAGGATTTGTAACGATATGACATGTGGATGTTATGCAACGTTGTAAGAATATGTTACATACACATATACATATGCATATGCATACATGAAAAAATGCACATAAACATACACATATATAAATAATTAAGTGTAAAAAGATAATATAAAATATATAAGATATTTTTAAGCAAACTTACTCCTTAAGCTTTTATAAGTCAACATATGTACACATGAGAAGATGGAAGTGATATGCACATGGGGGGAGGCTTCTCGTCGTGCATATGAGGGAGGAAGGTTTGTTGGAGAAGCCTTGAAATGGTGATGCAAAGGTGATGTGTACATGTCTTCTTTTACATTCTTCCTTTTCCTATAAATACCTACCTTCTTCTCTTATTTTTTCATTCATCTTCTTCTTCATATTTTCAAGCTTTTGATTCCTCTTTAATGGCTTCCATCCTAAGAGAATAATTTCAAAAAATTATATCAAAAAGAAACTAAAATTATAATATATAGCTATATATAGTAAAACTCCTCGGAACGGTCCCAAAACTCCTCATTTCTATGTGTTCTTCACAAACTCCGCCTCGCTCCACCCTATGCTGAACCCACTCCTCACTATACCCTAGGTCGTGCACACCCTAGCCTCCTCAAGACCAGGTCGAGGCATCTAGGAGCTAAAATCCGAAGAATAGTGAGCTTCGAAACTCGAATAGCGGAGCTCTAGCAAATTTTTAAGTAAATCGTTAAAAATCCAAGATGAGAACTCCTAAACTAGTATATTATATTTTGGATGTTGATATGATGTTTGATGCTTGCAATGGATTTTTAATATGCCTTGATCATTAAGTTTGGTTGTTTTCATATGAATGTTGAATACACACACACACACACACACACACACACACACACATATATATATATATATGCAAGTCACGAATATACATTTCGATAAGCATAAAGGAAATCGCTTTCCTTGAATTTATGAAATGGTGTATATGGAATGGTTAAAACTCTTAAAAATGTATTTAAAATGTTGTATGCACATTTAAAAGTGTTTTGGTGAAGTTTGAAAACAAATCAAAAATTTAGTCAAAAATAAGCTCGTCACGTGATGATAGTTCGCGATTTCGTGCTATTAAAGTCAAACTAGTGTAAAAGTTGGAATATAGCTTAGAATTCTTTGAAATAAGAATTTTTGAAGTATTATATTCATAGTTTTTTATCAAAGAAAGAAAATCGAGATTTCAATTAGTAGATTTTGAAATATGAGTAAAATAAGTTTTGGAAAAATCCCGATTTTACAGTTCGGAATCTAAAACTAGATTTCTTTGAAAATTATTTTTTAAATTTTTTTAAAAATGTTGAATAAATCTTATAAATGTTTTAAAAGTGATTTGAGTAATAAAAAATGAATTTATAAATAATCAAAAGTCGTTTTGATTAATATAGCTTAAAAAGCACTTTCCGCAACCCTTTTTTGCAGCACTTTTCTATAACCTTTGAAAGATAGTTTTAAACTCAACAATTCTCCAGTTATTTTATATATGTTTTTAAATGATTTATAAATAAAGATGATTTGAGGAATTTTTGGAATGATTAAAGATTTAGAGTCGATCAAATAACTTGACCGCCTTATGGGTGTTAGAAAGATAATGTCTAAACTTGAGTTTGGAAAACCAGTTTCCTGCCCTCCCTAGCTACCCGGACTGACCCGAAGGAGGGGATGGTGAATTTGGTTTACTCGGATCAATATCTTCCTAAATAAAAACAAAAACATTTTGAATTGATTCCTAGTTAAAATAAGTTTGAAAGTTATCAAGGGATTTTATAAGAGAGACATAATATTTCTGTACATACCGGAAAGAATGTTTTATAAATGTATATCTCCAAAAGAGATTTCGATAAAGGAATGTTATCAACTAAAGAATGATTCCTTATTCACTTGACCTCCATTATCGATGATTGCTTCAGAGAAACCAGGGTCGGATTTGGACAACTCCTGTCCGAAGACCACTTCGAACCAATTTACGTATTTAAAGTGAAGACATGAAGATATCTGTGGAAGATGGAATGTAGGGCTATTTGTCACTGACCCTGGGGTGGGGGGGGGGAATTTCCTATAACAAATTATGCGACAATAGTTCTTCATCTAAGATCTTCGATGCAAGGACTTTTCGCTAGTAATCCTTAGGTCAATTCTCGAAAGGATGTGGTAGGAGAGTACCTTCTGTTTCGTTCAGTCCCAGAACGAATTTGTATGGACGGATGTCTAACAATGCATTCTTGAGATTTCTTCATTGACATTTATAAATATACATTTATTTTGTGATGGAGAAGGTAACTTCTCTTAGCTTAACACCCTTCTCTGAGACGTAGGAGGTTGTATGTTTATGGAAGTCAACAGGGATCAAAGGAATAGTAGTGTGGCATTCAAAGGAAGATGATGTACTATGTGAAAGGTAATAGTTACCTAGAGCCTCACACCCAAAAATGGCCGAAATAGGATAGACACAGCAAGGCTCTGTGGTTCGCAACCATTAGGGTACGATCATCCCATTCTAGATAAATTTCTACCCACTATAACGTTCGAGTTTAAATTATTGTGGTGCATGCTAAGAGACGTCTCGGATTGGTCGGTAACGATCGTAGTGATGACATATTCAATACTATTTAGTTAGAAAGATAGACCGGTCTTTTGTTGGTAGAGATGCAGATGTTCTTTTTACCTCGGTACATTCCTCTAGAGATGTACTACCGGAAGGTAGTCCCTTCACTAGGTCATTTATATGGAATTCATTCTCCAATAAGCGCCAGCCATTTTGTTTGTAGAGCCTAGTATGCTTCTTTAAAACATTTTCTTAGGAAAATTTTGGAAAACCTTTCGAATGCAGTGAAAACTAGGACATCCTTCTTTAAAAATATCTTTAAAACACTGCCTTAGAAAACCTTCTATCTTAACCTTTCGAAACCATAGAATAAAAACCTTTCAAAATCATTCATCAAACCTTTTGAAACCAATGGACTAAAATCTTTCGATATCATTCATTAAACCTTTCGAAATTATTCAACTAAAACCTTTCGAAATCATTGAACGTAAACCCTTAGAAATCATTCAACTTAAATCTTTCAAAGTCATTGAACTTAAACCTTTCAAAACCATTCAAAGAAAACCTTTCGAAGACTTACTGGGTTCAATTTAAAACAAGTGGAAAACCTTCTTTTAAAAACTTTTGACTTCATTGGAAGCTACCTTTCGATCTTGTTGGAAGTTCTGCTTTGAAAGCTTTATAACATTTTATTTAAAATAATAGGCCAATGCCTTTAAAACCACTCCTCCAAAAGCTTGGGTTATTCTTCAGTTTATAAAGAAGGGTAAATCACCTAAGTCAAAAGCTTCCTTTCGAAAGCATGGAGAAGCGGCTAGTTTTAAAATAAGCAATCCTTTCGTCTTTGTCGAAAGGTTCAAAACAAAACAAAACCAAACAAAAGCGGCAGTAACCTTTCGACTATGTCGAAGGGTTTCAAAACAAAATACTAATAAAACCGCAGTAACTTTTCGACTATGTCGAAAGGTTTAAAACCTTCATTTTAAACATTTGACCCAGTCGAAAGCAACCAAGTCGAAAGCTCTTATTCGAAAGCAAAGCAAGTGATCCTTTGGCTTATAAAACAAACATACTTCAACCCCTTCGGCAACCAACCTTTTAACTTAGGAATAATATGGAAAAATCCTATAAAATATATTTCAATATGTTTTCCAACATATAAAAATTTCAAACCCAAATAAGAATTATTTTAACCGTAAATAATTTATAACCAAATAAATCATTTTCTTCAGTAGAAAATTTATATGAAATCCACATTAATTCAGAAAACTATGAAATTTGTAATCCATCTTTAAATATCATTTATGGCCTATAATTAATTTTTTAATGCATTTGGATGTCATCTAGTAGGGTTTTCATATCAAACATATCATAAAAACTAACACGAACATATATAATTCATCAACAAGCATATATATAACTTTAATCATTAAAAAATGGCATATACCTGCAAAAATATTTCGGGATGTAATAATTATTCAACTTAGCTTTGAGAATATAAGATGTGAGGTTTGATGTTGATTATGTTGATTAAGTTCCTTTACTTGAATCCTAGCTTTATTCTCTTGAGAACAATAATGGTGGTCGGCCTTGGTATAGTTTTTAGTTTGTATGAAAATGAAATGAACGTGAATTTCAAATCTAAGGGTTTAGGGTATAAGCCTTTCTCCGATTTCTCATATTGCCTTTCTCATATCCTAACACATTAGCTTATGTTATTTCATGTTAGTTTGTACACTAAGATGGCACAGCTACCCTTAGCTAATTAATTTTTAACTTATTAATCTCTACATTATTTTTTTAATTTTGTTAATTAAACATACTAAATAATGTTATAAAAATATGGGTGTTACAGAATCCCCACGTTAAAGAATTTCGTCCTTGAAATTACGATAAGGTACACAAACAAAACAATCAGCGTAAAACATCCCATCAAACAACTCAAAAAAAGCATCTTTAATCATGCTCTCAATCTCCCAAGTACAGTCTCTAGGATCGTCACTACATTGAACCTTTACTAACTTGACTGTCTTGTTTCTCAACTTCTTCTTAAATCTGGCCACAATCTAAATCAGCTTTCTAACTATAGTCAAGTCCGGCTCTACTACTAAATCCACAAATACTATAGGTGCTATAGTAGTATCTGGGTCTCTAATACATTTTCTAAGATGAGAAATATGGAATACGTCATGGACTCCAGCCAAATTACTTGGTAAATCTACCTTATAGGCGAGTTTCTCGATCCTCTCAATAATACGGAAAGGTCCAATGAATCTTGGAGATAACTTCCCTGACTTTCCAAACCTAATCACACCTTTCATCGATGAAACGTTAATAAACACATGGTGTCCAACCGAGAATTCCAAATCTTTGCTTCTTCTGTCAGCATAACTTTTCTGCTTAGACTGAGCTTCCTTCATCCTAGCTTGGATCAACTCAATCTTCTCTGCGGCTTCTTTCAACAAATCTAAACCAAGAACCAGTCTATCTCCTCTCTCCAACCAACATATGGGAGATTTGGATGGTCTCATGCAATGCTTCAAACGGTACTATCCCAATACTAGTTTGATAACTATCTTTATACAACAACTTGATTAAATGGAGATGGTCTTCCCATGATCCCCAAAAATCCAATACATAAGCTCTTAACAAATCCTCCAAGACTTGTTTACTCTTTCCATTTGTCCATCAGTCTGTGGATGGTAAGCGGTACTCATATTGAGCTTGGTTACTAATGCTTTCTGTAGACTCTTCCAAAACTCACTAGTAAACAAAGAATCTCTATCACTAACATTACTACTAGGAATCCCATGCAGTCTAACAACCTTCTCCATAAACAACTTTGCCAAAATAGATGTTGTCCTAGTTGACTTCACTGGAATGAAATGGGCACTCTTAGTCAGTCTATATGCTATGACCAATATGCTTTCATTTCCTTACTAGACCTTTGCAACCCATCAGTGAAATCCATTGAGATAGAATCCCACTTCCACAATGGAACTTCCAACGGTTGAAGCAATCCACTTAGCTTCTAGTGCTCAGCCTTTGCTTGTTGGCAATTCAAGCACTGCGTAACACATACACACCAATGTCCCATTACATATCTTCCGAGAAGAAACTTCTCTTCATATGCTGATGCATCTCCGTTCCTCCTGGATGGGTAGTGAACTTAGAATGATGGAATTCATTCAAAACTTTCCTTCTCATGTCTCCTACATTCGGAACACACAACCTTCCTTTCTTTCTCAACCACCGATTTTAGTCAAGACAGAAATCCTCCAAGTCATCGCCCTTTGTTCCTTCCCTTAACCTTCTGATCCGTTCAGCCAAAACTAGATCTATCTCCTGTTTAAAAGCTACCTTCTCAATCATTACCGGTCGAACTTCTAAACAAGACAATACAGCACTTCATGCACTAGAACCTGCATCGGATCTAAACTGCACTCTACAAGCTGATAATGCTTCTAAATCTTTCCACTCACCAATCATAGCCAATACTGCATTCTGATGTTTCTTACTAAGTACATCCACTACCTTATTTCCTTTCCTAGGTGTGTACTCAATTCCAAAATCATAAGCAGCAATAAACTCTAACCACCGCTGTTGTCTCATGTTCAGCTCCTTCTGAGAGAACAAGTACTTCAACAACTTATGATTTATATAAAGCTCAAATCGCTCACCCAACAGATAATGCCTCCACGCCTTTAAAGAAAATATAATGGCATCTAACTCCAAATTATGCGTTGGATACCTAACTTCATGTGGTCTGAGCTGTCTAGAAGCATAAGCAATAAATTTACCTCTTTGCATCAACACAGCTCCCAATCCTGTTCCACACGCATCAGTATAAACAACTAAATCTTAATTCCCTTCCGGAACCACTAACAACGGTGCATGGGTCAATAAGTGTTTGAAGCTCTGGAATGCTTCCTCACACTTATCAGTCCATACAAACTTCACATCTTTTTGCGTAAGCTTAGCCATCGGTGCAGCTATCCGTGAAAAATCCTTTATAAATCTTCGATAATATCCGGCTAACCAAGAAATCTCTTTATCTCGGTCACCGTCGTGGATCTCTTCCAATTATTCACCGTGTCAATCTTAGTCGGATTTACAGACAACCCTTTCTCTAAAACTACATGGCCATGGAACTTCACTTCCTTCTTCCAAAAATGACACTTCGAAAACTTAGCCTTCAACTGATGCTTCCTCAACATTTCAAGCACTACTCTAAGTTGAATTTCATGATCCTTCTCATCCCTAGAATATATCAAAATATCATCTATGAAGACCAACACAAATCTATCTAAGTGCTCTCGGAAAATTTGATTCATCAAATCTATAAAGAATGTCAGTGCATTAGTTAGTCCGAACGGCATAACTAACCATTCTTACGATCCATATTTTGTCCTAAACACCGTTAAAGGAATACTATCCTTTGCTACTCTAAGCTGATGAAATCCCATCGCTAAATCCAGCTGAGAGAATACCTTGGCTCCACTTAAATAATCGAGCAAATCGTCAATTCTCAGCAATGGATATCGGTTCTTTATCGTTTTCTCATTCAACTTACAATAATCGATACATAGTCTTAACGATTTGTCCGACATTCTTAGCAAATACTGCGGTAGCTCCCCATGGTGAACTATGTGGTCTAACAAAATTCTTTCTTTCCAAATCCGCCAATTGCACCTTCAAATCTCTCATCTCCGTAGGTGTCATCCTGCTTGGTGGCCTACTCACCGGTTCTGCTCCAGACACCAAATCAATCCAAAACTCAATGGCTCGTTTTAGTGCTAATCCAACTACCGACTCAAACATATCGGCAAACTCTCCAACCACAAAGACTCGATGCAACTCATCCTCCAACTCCGTGATACCCAATAAAGCATTCACTTCACAACTAGGGTTTTCTATGGTATAAACTATCCGACCACTACAATTCGGGTGAATAAGTGATATTTTCCTATCGTGCCAAAATATCCTAGCATCACATTTACTTAATCAATCCATCCCCATGATAATACCAAATCCCACAAAATCAAACACATGCATACAACAATCAAAAGTACGACCTAGCAAATCAAACTCTAAATGGTCACACCCCATCCCAAGTGTTGCATACCCTCCTATCAAATTTGCAATCCTTAAGGAAGTAACTAAGTATGAGGGATCTAGGTTAAGCTTATCTATTAAACATCGAGAAATAAAAGAATACGATGCACCAGTATCAAATGGAATGCTAATTGACATACCGTGAATCTGTGGCGAGCCTCCCAGAACAGCCTTCCCTTTCTCCTGCATAACTGGCCTTGAAGTTGTGGGCTCAAATGCATAAGCTTGCCCCTACCTTCTTTAGCAGGCTCCTTGCATTGGTTCTTATAATGGCCGATCTAATCACAATTAAAACATTCAATATTCTTCCTTCTAACTACTTTTTTTCTTCAGTATGACACTTATTAGCATGGTGTCCTTTCTTATCACATTTATAACAAACCACCTTAGCTTTTCCCTTCTTTTGTGCTCCTCCCCTATGAGCATTTTTCTTATGGAAAAACTTTCTTTTCCAGCCTTGTCCCACTTGGACCTCCTTCATTTTCTTCCTCAAATAAGCCAACGCCTCTTCCTACATCAGCGCCATTTCTACCACTACATCACTTGGATCCCTTAAGTGCAACAAGGTAGCACTAATCAACTCCGACCTCAAGCCTCTTTAAACTTTTTGTTCCTTCTGATCACCATATCAACCAAAGCATACTCGTATCGTACCAACTCTTTAAACTTTCTTGCATACTCAAGAAAGGACATCTCCCCTTGCTCTAGTTCTGCAAACTTCCTCATCAATGCCGATTGCGCCATCACCGATATAAAGCTTTCTTGAAACCTTCTCCCAAACTCCGCCCAAGTCATGGTTTCCTCATCAACACCAGCTACAATATTATTCCACTAAAATAGAGCAACTCGCTAAAGATGTCTCGAAGCTAATCTCCTCTTTTGCTCGTCATTCAATCCTAAGTTAACAAAAATCCTCTCACAATGTAACAGCCAGTTTTTCACCTTGATCACATCTTCAGTTCCAATGAACGGCTTCCCTCCATGCCTAGCGTAATCTCTGCTCAATTTAGCGTACTGGTTGACCATCAGAGCTTGCTGAGCTCCACATCCAGCAGCATTTCCTCTAATAACTCCAGCTATAATTCCAGCTTGCATCATGTTCACGAAAAAACGATACATGGCTCCCATGTCCACTTAGGGAACACCATCACCAACATTTTCAGCTTGAGCCTGACCTGGACCTCTTCTAGCATTTGGTCGGACATTTCCATTAGTGGTGGTGCTATCTCCTCCACGATTAACTCTTCCTCTTCTTCCTTCCATAGCTGTATTCAAACCTCGTGAGATACAGATAAATGGCCTAACTAAGATAGGAGTCTAGAGATACAACGTATACTTATATATATAGCAAATACAAGTATATTACTATAGCGTTATCTCATACCTCGATCTAAACCCTAATTTCTAAGGATTATGTTTAAAAAACCATTTTTAGTTAAAGTATTTCATAAACCATGCTCTGATACCAAGCTGTAACATCCCATATCTAGGGGCGCAAAACTAAGCGCTGCATTCATCTATGGTATTAGCTTTCGACGACTAAATATGGCTATGTTAATGGTATCTATAATATCAGAAGCACTTGAATATGAAACATAAAATCGATTTCAAACAACTTTTACTTCATTACATTTAAAACAGATGTTCCATATTCAACTTTCACTATCCCAATACGTTCCTAGGCACAGATGAAATATACTTATTGCAAAACACGCCAAAAGCAGTATATGAAGATACCCCCTTCGATGATCAGAGTCATAGAGTCATAATAGACTTAATACAAAACATAGCGGAAATACATCAAAACAAGAACTACAACTCCTAAATAGCTATCTGTTTGCCACCTGCAAGCCTTCGGTAGCCTTATTTGTCATCCTACTAAATCCTGAAAAGACAATAACCCCTCGGCCTGCTCAAATTAATTTTTGAGCACCCAAGAATTTAAGAAGAAAATATAAACTTCGAGTTAGACATAAAGTCTGGTATGAATAATATTATACATCCTTGAATATATATATATGTTAAGTGAGACCACGCCGCTTAGCGGAACAGGATTCCCCCCACTAACATCCTTTTAAAACATATCTTTGAAAAACTTTTTGCTACAATCAGCACTGATTAAAAACTATAAAGAATCATTATGTAAACATACATAAACATCAGGTAATAATGAACTATCCGTTCAAACACATAAGTTTTGTTTGGATATCTTTTAACCTTTGGCTGACTCAGAACTACTAGACTATATATTAAAATTAATCTAACACCTATTAGTTATTATTCTTTTGGATTATCTATCCTTAACTATCTGTTAAATACTTCACTTCTGGATGGTCTGTCCTTAACAGATACTCCACTTCTAGGAAGTCTGTACTTAACAATATGTTAAATACTTCTCTTCTGGATGGTCTGTCCCTAACTTAATCATCTCCTAGGTCTTCCAGATCTTAATGGTTTTTTGGGCTCATCAATAACCTACCTGTATACAAACATAACTCCTTTGGCTGTGTAATCATAATTTCGGTCTACCTATGAAAAAGTCCTACACGCTGGAATTTTGGATAGCAACTAGCTGGTGCTAATAGCTAATGTATAGGGCGCGACCCCATACTATTCATATCTGGTATTCTAATATCTGAGCCATTTTCTCTTAAGGATCCCCCTACCATAATTTTCCTTAAAAAAATTTCAAGATGATTTAAGACCTTTAAATCAAACTTGAACAAGGAAAAGTATATAATCTATATGCTTTACTCAAAGTCATATCACCATGTTATATATATATATATATATATATATATATATATATTCTTTACTCAAATCTTGGTTGATGTAAACGTTTAGACACTTAAAAGAACCTCTTTCTAAATCTTTGAAAGTACCTCTTTCTAAAATTAAGTAAAAAACTTTTAATTACCTAGGCCAATATGCCCAAACCTTACATTTCAAAACCATTCATCAAACCTTTCGAAATCGTTGAAAAGAAAACCTTTCGAAAGCAGTGAAACCTTGAACATCCTTCTTTAAAAATCTCTTTAAAATATTGCCTTATAAAAACCATGGAAAACCGGCCGTCTCAAACTTTCAAAACCATTGAATAAAAACCGTTTGAAATCATTCATCAAACCTTTCGAAATAATGGGCTAAAACCTTCCGATACCATTCATTAAACCTTTCGAAATCATTTAACTAAAACCTTTCGAAATCATTGAACTTAAACCCTTCGAAATCATTCAACTTAAACCTTTCGAAGTCATTGAATTATACCTTTCGAAACCATTCAAAGCAAACCTTTCGAAGACCTACTAGGTTCAATTTAAAACAAGTGGAAATCCTTCTTTTAAAACCTTTTGGCTTCATTGGAAGCAACCTTTTGACAATGTCGAAAGGTCTGCTTCGAAAGCTTTAAAATATTTTATTTAAAACAACAGGCCACTATAATTAAAACAACTCCTTCTGAAGCTTGGGTTATTCTTCAGTTTATAAAACAAGGGTAAATCACCTAAGTCGAAAGCTTCCTTTTGAAACCATAGAGAAGCAGCTAGTTTTAAAACAAGTAAACCTTTCGTCTTTGTCGAAAGGTTCAAAACAAAACCAAACAAAAGCGGCAGTAACCTTTTGACTGCCGTAACCTTTCGATTGTGTCGAAAGGTTTAAAACTTTTATTTTAAACATTTGACCTAGTCGAAAGCAACCAAGTCGAAAGCTCTTATTTGAAAGCAAAGCAGGTGATCCTTTGGCTTATAAAACAAGCATACTTCAACTCCTTCGGCAACCAACCTTTCGACTAAGAACCCTTCGACTCTGTCTAATTCATTGCATACCAAGTAACTTGACACAATACGCATTGGTTTGACGTTACCGAAAGTTTTAAACCTCTCGACCTTGTCGGAAGGTCTGGGTCTAAAGGTTTAATACCAGAATGCTGAAAAATGCCAAAAGTATGATTTCTTTGTTTTTAACTTTAAAAGGATAATTTTTGTGACGACCCGGAATTTTTAAGCCTTTAAAATCGGAGTATTTAATTGATTTTAAATATTTAAAAGTTAATTTTTAACTTGAATTCAAATATCACCATTTATTCGGTAATTTACTTATTAAATTAAATAATTTAAAGTTGGGTAAAATATTGAATCTTCAGTTTTAAGCTTGTTAAAATATAATTTGAAGGCTTATAAAATTTATATGGTTAATACTGAGGATAATAAAAGTTTTGAAATTAAATTTAACACTGATTTGTTCAGCTTTAAAAATATACCGTTAAATTGAATTTAAAAATAGCTTTTCGAGACACAGTCTCGGAATTCGACGAAACCAGTTCCATTGGGTCCGTAATATTTTATTATTATCGGATTTCAAATTTCGTAGCGTTTGGAGTTGTTGTGTGAGCGTACGATTTGTAAACGCGTTGAAATTTATATCGAAATTCAATATATATATATATTTCTTCTGGTCAACTTCTGCTGAAATAAATTCACATTAGTTATCTTTCCTTTATCACCTTAACCAACATTAGCTGTATTTCCTTCATGTCACTGTCTCTTTTCCTTCAGCACTCCTTTCAAATCACCGTAGACAACTATATACACGCAGCCATCGTCTTGTCTCCCCATCTTCTTTTAAAATCACGCGACCCTTTCTTATTTCCTCAGTTCAAAATCGAGAGCTTGAAGAAAAACTTTCTGGAAAATAAAGGAAAGAATCAATTTGTTTCCTCTTTCCCTTTTTCAAATTTTATTCGCGAATCCCTTCCTTACTCTTCCCAGTCGAACTGTGCCCTTACCTCTCATTTCCTAATCGATTGGCCACCCTCGTTTTCATTTTCAATTCTCCCCATGGTGTATGTGAACGTTTGGGTTCGCTGCTCTTCTCATGAGCATGATTGAGAAGCGATACTGCGGTATGGATTCGAGGCTCGAGCTCGAAGAACTCGCGTCGCGAAATTGCCTGGAATCTGAGCCGTCGCCTGGAACGCTGCACCTAGGGATTCACAGCCACCGCCTTGATTCGCTGACGCAATAGAGAATGATGCCGCAGTTATTATCTTCGTCTGTTGGTTGCAATTCTGGTGTGGTCGTTCGATTAATCTCCTGTAGGTTGAAGTCGTGTTTGGGTCTGGCGACATTTCGAGGATGAAGGTATTCTCTATTTGATTTAATTTTGTATATATTAGAGATTTCAGAAAGAAATAAATAAAATACATATGTATACAGGTAGCTAAGAGTTTAACATACAGATCAGAAGATAAATATGTTGATGTAGGATATAAAATAATTTATTTATCTTTATTTGAAGATTTAAATAAATGTATGTAAACTGTAAAACAGAAAATAGTCTATATATAGATATGATTTAGAAGTTAGAAATTTAAATGGCACTATAGATTATTTTATAAGTATATGCGTAAGTATTTTTAAAAGAAAAATGAAATAGATAAATATATAAACAGATATTTTAATGCACAAGTTATTTTAAAATGAATTATTAAGGTGATTTATTTGTAAGTTAATCTATTTAATTATTTTTGTAACCTAAATTGTATTTATCCAGAAAATTTGTTTAAATAAAATAATTGGTTAATTAAATTTATTTAATGGTAATTTACTTTTTGAGTAGTTCAAATATTAATAAATCCTATAATGCTTGCTCAAGGTTAAAATCAAAAAGGGAACAAGTCGAGGTTGGATCGGATTGCAATTTCAAAATAAAAATAAAGCAAAGGTGAGTTAATCTCACTCGGTTAAACTTAAATTTAAATGATTAAATTTAAATAATTGTTTGAATGGATGAATTGATTGATGTGCTATAGTTTGGTATATTTTGGAATTGGTATTTTATGTTGTGCTAATGTCTATGGATGCAGGGAAAACAGGTTGGAAGGATCCAACTGGACCCCTCAACATTTATTTAAATTAATTAATATTCTCTGTCGTGATTACTTGATATTCTATGATGAATTTTATGGAATATTGAATGCTATGGGTTGATGGAATATATTTTGGGTATAAAGAACTACCAAAAACATATAAATTGGATTTTGGAAAGAAAATAAAGAAGTAAATTTGTAAGTGAAATAATTATAGAAAAAATGAATAAATTAAGAATGAATTAAAAAGAAAATGGAAGAGATATCACAATACTAATAAATAACTTCGTGTATGAAAAGATTTTGAATGATCGGGAATTAATGAATTGTAAAATTAAGTGATATTATTTCAAAGGGACAAAGAATTATTTAAAAATTTAAAAGTTCAAATTTATTTAAAAGAATAAAGAAGTAATTTGAGGAATCTAAATTGATATTTCAGTTAAAAATATTTTAAATCATAATTAAGGAAATAAATCTGAAATTAATGGATTTTGGAATTAAAAAGGAAGTAAATTGGGAATCAATTTGGAAATTGATTCAAGTGTTTGGGTTGGAGATTTAAAGATGAATGTGAAGAGAAGTATATTTCTCTGGATAGCCAAGTACGTTTAAAGAAATTTTTAAATATAAGATAAAAAGTTTTTAATGTTGTTTTAAAAAAAATATGTTTTAGGAATTTATTATTTCTAAATATCTAAATTATAAAGTAAATATTTTCAAATCTATTATCGAAGAAATTATTTAAAGGGTAACTTAGTGTTTTGTTTTAAAGAGTGAAAACCTAGTTGTATATTTTATAAAGTAACCATATTTTCAAATATTTATATAGTATGTATTTTTAACCAATTATTAAAGTAGTCTTAACTTAAATGTTTTAAAGCAAATTCCAAAGTAAGTGTTTTGTTTAATCTATTATTGTAATGATTATTTAAAGGATGATTTGGTATTTTATTTAAAGAAGAAAATTTAGTTATATTTATAAAGTAAACTTATTTTAATTATTTCTAAAGTATATTTTTAAATTAAGTACTAAAGTAAAATTTTCTAAATTAAATGTTAAACATATTTTACAATAAAGTGTTTTGCAATTATTTTAAAAATCTAAAATCCTGTGCTTGGTGATTCCAGTGGAAATAGAAATACTTGGAATTTATTCTGAGAAAGAAGATAGTTTGAAACTGTTTTTAAAAGAGTTTGAAAAGTGAAAATATATCTTGTGAAGATATTTTTGGGGTTAATAAATAATTTGGGAAATTATTTATTGTTGTATGGTTGTTTGTGAATATTAATGGATAGTTAAATCACCGACTATCAATATTGGCCAACTATGTTGATCGTTTCAAAAAGACCGGGATCGAGATTTATTTCTCGAAAACCACTTCGATCCGGTTTGTACGTTTCGTGGAAACGAGTTTGGATTCGAAGATGGAGCAGTGAAGTGCAAGGGCTAGTCGCTACTAATCTTGAGGATACTTCCAAAATGGATGTAGTAGGAATAGTGCATTTCGTTCCGTTCGAACCCGGGACGGATTTGTATGGATGAATGCTTTCGGAACATCGTCAGGTGGACGATGGGCATTCTAAGGGATATGTTCTAAAATGGTAACGCTTAGCCTCAAGCCTCATCAAATGGGAATGACCGAAAATCAGGGGTTATGCAGCAAGGCAAGGTGGGTAGCACCCAAGCAGGGTGAGGTCATCCCTGTCTAGATATCCTTTTTATTTCGGCTTAGTGGGCGGTTGCTGTTCCCAACCGTGGGGTGATCTCACTCGGGATTATCCAGTAAGGGGTAGTCCCGGTCTTGTGTTACAGGGGAGCGGACGTACTCCTCAGTACTGTGATCTAGGCTACGTACCGTAACAGGTGGTGTGACGCCCCACCTCTATACCCACGCTAGCCAAGAACACTACGGAGTAATGCTATCAACTAGCACGGAGAATAAGGCTGTTGAGGAGCGACCATCCATGTAATTGCTTTGTGCGAGCACCGATATGACAGATAAAATATAACATGCATTTCATCTCAAGAGGAAATCCGACACACCGACGCAAACTCAAAGCTACTACACAGTGGCTATATATAATCTTCAGAAACAAGTATAGAAATAAACATAACATAAATCAGTCACAGGCAATTCATATCACAAAGGAGGAAATAGATATGAATATTACACATAAAAGTGTATATCAGAGTAGTGGTCTAACAAGTTCCACAATATCAAAAAGTATAGATACAAGTGCTAGACAAAAGAATAAGTATACATCAAGGAGTCTATCTCAAATGTATACAACCAAAAACTACTAAACTAGAGTAGTTAGCCAAAAGATCAGATGATAGTCCAATAAGGAGTCAAGCAGAAGCACCTGTAAAATCTCAGTCTGACCCGAGTATTATTTAAGAAGAAAATAATAAACGGATCAGTCTAGCTATAATTATCAGATAAAATGAGATATAAGAAGAGATGTAGTAAAAACGTATGATAACCAAAAATGTCATACTGCGACAAGTATACATAGAAAAATCAACAAAGGGAAATCATACAAATATCTCAAGAATCTCATAGCATCAAAAAGAATATCATATTCTTTATTTGCTTCACCAAGCCACAATAAATGACATACATATCAATGCCAATCGAAAAAGATAGTGAAACATAAATTCCAGAAATCAACACAAGAAATCCAGAAATCAAATAATTCGGAGCATCGACGTCGTACAGCGTGACGTCCGATGATCCAGAAACACAATAGAAAGGAACAACGACGTCGTACAGCGTGACGCCCGATGAACCAAAAACACAATAGAAAGGAATAACGACGTCGTACAGCGTGACGTCCGATGAACCAAAGCAAAATAAAAAGGAACAACGACGTCGTACAGCGTGATGCCCGATGAACCAAAGCACAATAAAAGGGAACAACGACGTCGTACAGCGTGACGCCCGATGATCCAGAAACACAATAGAAAGGAACAACGACGTCGTACAGCGTGACGCCCGATGAACCAAAGTACAATAAAAAGGAAACAACGACGTCGTACAGCGTGACGCCCGATGAACCAAAGCAAAATAAAAAAGGAACAACGACGTCATACAACGTGACGCCCGATGAACCAAAGCACAATAAAAGGGAACAACGACGTCGTACAGTGTGACGTCCGATGATCCAAAGAAAAATAAAAATGGAACAAGACGTCGTACAACGTAACGTCCGATGATCCAGAAACACAATAGAAAGGAACAACGACGTCGTACAACGCGACGCCCGATGAACCAACACACAGTAAAATGGAACAACGACGTCGTACAGCGTATCGTCCGATGAACCAAATCAAAAAGACATCGCACAATGCTAGTCTAAAACATAAAATGATCGTCATCGACCATCAAGAAGTGTCAATTACAATAAGCTAGTAAATATATGAGCTTAGCCTCATGTCCCATAACCACTAGCATAACTTAAATATTCACGAACAAATTGTAGATCTCCACTAGAAAATTGTCACAAGAGTTTCAACCGAACAAGTCCAAGAATTAACCGACGAAGTAAACGCAAGCATTTCATACCACTTGTTTTACTAAGCCGTTTAATTAGATTTCTCATACGAGTGAGGTAAAGGTTTGTATGTACTAATAGATTGGAAATCGGTTTGATAAAACGAGCTTTGTAATAAAATAGTGTTGAAATCATTTTGATGAAAGAGTTTTGATATTTACTACTAGTATTGAAACCTTTATATTTTTAAAGTGACAAATCATAGAAGGGAGTGTAGAAACAATCAATCATCAAAATTCACATTCGAAGACATGAATAAAATCCAAAGAAATCGATTACGGAATCTATCGAAATGGATATTCCCAAAATCACGAAGAAAATGTCATCAAAGTCGATAATAAGTGATGATAACAAAAGGGAATCAACACGAATCGATTAAAGTTGGAATTCTCAAGCGAATAGGCAAAAAGGCAAAAGAGTGCAGATTCAGACGTCTGAAATCAAGGATTCAGACGTCTGAATCTGGAAAACCAAAGGTTTTCCAGAACAGAATTCAGATGTCTGAATCCTTGAATTCAGACGTCTGAAATAGGCACTTTTTAGCCTATTTCCTTTCTGGTCCAAAACAAACTTATTCAGACGTCTGAAATATAGATTCAGACGTCTGAATCTGGGAATACAAATCTTCCCAGTATAATATTCAGACGTCTGAATACTACGTTTCAGACGTCTGAAACTGGGGTTCAGCGCATTCCCTGAACCTAGGCCAAATATGGCCAAACGAATACCGGAAGCGATCGATCGAGCGACAACGACTAAGGATTTACGCCAAACGACAACCCAGCCTTAACGGCTCTTCGATACGCCTCAAATATCAATGTCTAAATATCCATAAAAGGATTTTCATAGATTTGGATTTCAAAACATTAAAAATTGGAATATACACCAAATCAATCCAAACCAAAATCAATTGCACAATAATAAGTGTTAGGAATTCATACCTAACGATCGAAGATAATTATAGACAAAGATGTGAGATAAAAATCTCACCTTTTCACAAAATCAATGAAGAAGAAGCTATAGAGCAATGGCAAGAACAATCACTCTTCAATTCCAACCCAACAAGCTTGAATCTAAGCTTAAAGGAGAAACATTTCCTAAATTAGGTTTAGGAAATTTCTGAAATTGAATGGAGAAAGAGTTGGAGAAGATGAAGAGAAGGCTTACCAAAGCTTCTTCTTGAATTTGGAGGTAGAAGCTTGAATTTGCAATAAAGATTAGGGCTTGGAGTTTTAATTTCCCATTCCTCCCACCATTGTTGCTAAAGCTTGAGTATTAGGAATTAGAAATGAAGTAATGAAGAGTTGGAGTGGAGTTGGGTTCATATGTTAGGTTAATGGGCTGAAACCCAAACCAAAGCCCTAAGTGAAAAAGTAGCAAAATTCTACTATCTCCAAACATATCATAGTTTATACTTAAAAAGATCGCAAACGGCGTTTTGAACTCAATGGAAGTGGTCTCGAGTCCTAATTCGACTGTTTGCAAAAGGTAGCTTTTCGGACCAAAATCCGACGAATGATGAAATATTTAAATAAAATATTTAAATATACAATCGATAAATATGCGGGTTGTTACAGGTGGTACCCCAGTGCCTAGTCATTAGTTGGAAATCCATTCTCCCTACGAGCCTTGTACGAGTTTTGTTTGTATTGCCCGCTCTGTGGCTAGTAGCTAGAATTTAATGAATGTAACAATTTCGGCTATTTTATAAGTATTTGTCTATAGACCTTAATATAATATCAGAGGATTTCTATAAAAATTGTTTTAGCTATCGTAAGGTAAAAACCCGACATGTTTATTTGTGGCGTGGTCTTACGAGATGCTTTTGTTTTCAAAGGATTTTGAAACTTTAATAATCAATCGAGTGTGATTTTCTCACGCTGGTATTCCAGACTGACTCGGGTATTATTTAACTATAATGCTCGGGTCAGACCGAGTATTATAGGATACAGGATATGATGCTATGGAGCTCAGGAGACGAGCTGGATGACGATGTGTATTTTCGTACTTGTTGTACATATATATTCCGTTGTGCTAAGTAGTTGTGTATCCAGTTGTATGTTATTGATATTGAGTTGTGACTGATGTACTCCGATGATGTAATATATGAACAGATATATTTGTTTTTGTGTAAAGATCATTTATTATCTATTATATTTTATTCCGCTGCGATGGTTAGATTCTGATGTTGATTTTTATTTTCTTCTTCTACCTCTTCTTCTTTAACCCAAATGGTTCGTATTTCTGTACAACTTGAGTTGATTTAGCTAGAATAGTGTTGACTCAAGGGGAACGGATTTACGGGTTGTTACAATTTTCAACTAACCTGCCTTTATTTGTCAAATTCTCATTGGTCAACCGATACTTTTCAGAAAAGTGCTGCCACTATTTTTAGAATTAAATAATCATTTTATTTTATAATATGCCTCTTATCCTTAATTAAATATTGTTATTTCGCCTTTTGAATAAGGTTGGGATATCAACAAATTGGCTAAAAAGGATGGATATCGGGATTGGAGATCGATTGGAAACAAGGCTATGATCAATATCGTCAAAATTGGACCAACCCTCAATCAAGGTGGGATCGATAAGAAATGATAAACAAGGCTCGGTGAGGCAAAACTTCAAATTTTAGGTCAATCCAAGTTCGTATGCTCAAGTTACGGATCAATCAAGGTTCCCATGGAACATATCCACTTCGTGTCCATCAACTTCGTATCCATCAGCTTCATATCCATCTACCTCACATCCATCCATATACTTCATATCCATCCATTTTTGTACTCATCTAATTCTTATCCACCCGGTTCGTATCCATCTACTTCATTTATCCATCAGCTATATGTTTCGTATCGATCGCTCATTTGATCAATACGAAGACCAGGGCCAAGCATCGATACGAAGGCAAGGGAAAAACATCGATATGGAGGACAATGTGTTAGATGGATACGAAGGGCACAGTCAAACCAAAGGAAACAGTCTTTAGGCGTGTAACATGGATCTACACAGAATTCTCACTCTACATCATCGATACGAAGTCCATCGATACGCAAGCATCAATATGAAGCCGTCTGCAAAACTGAAAATCCAATCTTGGATCGATCATAACTCAAAAGCTACAAATCCAAATGCCATAAAATTTTCACAGAAGCTTGCATATCTACTCAATAACCACCATGATCGATCACTACTCCATTAGGTCATTCCTTGATCGATATGAAGTACACATGGATCGATCAGGGATCGATCCCAAACAACCCCTAATCAATTTGGTGGGCCTACCCACGTGTGAGAAGAGGCATTCCGAGGTTTGAGGGAGACATTTCAGATCTACTCCGATAAGTAGCACCCTTACGCTTACTAAAAAGGCCTTTTAGCTCTCTTACGCCGTTGCTCTGCTGTAACACCATTGTAACTTGAGTGCTATCGATTGTATCGTTGTAAATCAGTTGAGAATCATCAATAAACATCAAACTATTCAAAGTGGGCATAAGCTATAACGCCAAACCACTATGAATCTTGTGTCTTCTCTTACTTTCTTTCATTTTAATTTTGTTATTTTTTCATTTTTACTCTGTGCATCATTTGGATCTGAGATCTGTGTTTGGATATTGAGGATTTGTTGTGTAAACACGGGTGCTTTCACTACTTCTGGGGTTTGTGACCAATTTTGATGCAAACAAATATATATAACATTTAAGTCTCATACCTTAAATAAATTTATATATTCATCAAGTAACTTAAAAAAATCTGGAAAAATCCTATAAAATCTACTTCAATATGTTTTCCAATATATAAAAATTTCAAACCCAAATAGTTATTATTTTAGCCGAAATAATTTTTAACTAAATAAATCATTTTTTCATTAGAAAATTTATATAAAAAGCGCATTATTTCAGAAAATTATGAAAATTTGAACCGATCTTTAAAATATCATTTCTGACCTATAATTAAATTTTCAAGGCATTTATATGTCATCAGATAGGGTTTTCATATCAAATATATCATAAAAACTAACAAGAACATATATAATTCATCAAGAGTCATGTATATAACTCTAATCGTCAAAACGTAGCATATACTAGCAAAAACATTTTGGATCTAATCAAAAACTAAAAACCATATGAAAATGGGATGTAGTAACACTCACCTTACATTTGAGATTATAAGATGTGAGATTTGATGTTGATTATTTTGATTATCTTCCTTTACTTGAATCTTAACTTTAATCTTCTCTTGAGAATAATAATGGTGGCCGGCCTTAGTATAGTTTTAGTTTTTGTGAAAATGAAATGAACGTGAGTATCATTGCTAAGGGTTTAGGGTATAATCCCTTCTCCCATTTCTCATATTGCGCTTCTCATATCCTAATATATTAGCTTATTGTTAGCACCAAAACTGGTCACTAACACCCGTAGAATTTCATGGACATCAGAGAATTAATGGAATCTAGAGAACCAAGCATAAAAGTAAATATACATAAAGATTTTATAGTGGTTCGGCAATCTCGGCCTTGTCCACTTCAAATTTCATTCATTTTTCATTTGATTGCAATTACATGAGTTGTTAGATTGGCTAGAATCCATTGATACAAGTTTATAAGAAAAATAGCCATGGCAGAGTCTCCTTGGAGTTTTCGGAAAAGGTCCATTCATATGTACCACTGCCTCTCTATTTATAGACGAAGATAGGCTGGACTCCGTGTGTAAGCCCAAGAATAAGATACTTCAGCCCACAGTAGGCAACTTCTGTGCGCCTAGCCAAGCGTACCGAATGGTGGAAAACCAAACCACTCAGTCCGACTCAGTCGCGCCGAACTACTTACATTGGGCCACCTCCCCTTCATCATCTTGACCAAACCACTTAGGCCGAACCAGCTTGGCGACCCTATCCATCTGGACCAATCTATCGTTCCTTTTCTTCCTTGGCTGAGCGGGAACAGTTAAACCATCTAGGCCGAACCGGGGTTAGACGAACCACGAACAATGAAACTCATGTGTCTGAGCCGTCTTTACTAACCTCGACGATACATGGCGAGCGATTATGACCCAACTAAATGAACGATGCGTGCCGAGCGATCTTGACCGAGTGACGTGTGTCGAGTTACCCAGACCGAGCGACGTGTGTCAAGTTACTCAGACTATTCAGCGCACACCGAACCGCACATAAACGCCGAAACATGTCGATTGCATCAAACCCTTATATCTTCAGGCTCTTCTTGGTCAGAATCTTGTTTAGTGCTAACGATAATATCTTCAACTGTCATTTTGTAGCCGGGCCAAGGTGCCGGGCAACGCTTATATTATGTCATTTTAGTTTGTACATTAACATGACATGGCTATTCTTAGCTAATCAATTCTCAACTTATTAATCTCTACATTATTTCATTTAATTTTGTTAATTAAACATCCTAAATAATGTTATAAGAATATGGGGTGTTACCAGAGTCGAAAAGTCAAGCCGTTACAGGAGATGTGCCGATATAGTAGTGTCCTAGTTACAGATGATAGAGATGTTACTTATGTATTACTGTATATGTGTACATCTGACACTTAGTATGGTATTATGTGTTGGTTTGATGTGTTAGTATGGTATGTGTAACGACCCGATATTTTCAACCATTCGCATCCGCGCATGTCGGACTTGAATTGCACAAAATACCGCATTGTAAATAAAATTTGGCAAATCTCAGAATATACAGTAAATACATAATCACAGATCACAAACATAGAGTATTTAATAATGCAGCGGAATTTAAAAGAAATAGTAGTTCATGAAGCTACTATATAAAAATAAGATACATCAGAGTTAAACATGATACAACAAAAGTAACAAGATACATCAGGTACAAATCAAAATACATCACTGAAATCACTGGATATAGAAAGAAAAATAGATGGCTGGATCTTCAAGAAAAGCTCCAACTCCGAAGGTGAATCTTGAATGCTAACTCACTCAATCTGACTCGAGCATAAAGCAAAACACAAAACACTCGAGTCAGGACATAAATACTTATGAACTGTAAATCAACTCAAATGAATAGTAACAAAAATGCATCAGTAACTTAAAGGATGCTTAGGATCACCCATCCTTTAAGGATCCGTTAAACTATTTACTATGTAGTAATATTGCGCTACTATAATAATGTCTACAGTAAAATAAACATACTTTTAAATAGCGTTCCAGGCTACCCATATCACCCTTCACACATAATAGTCCCAATAGTCCATCCAATATCATGCCATCTCCACTCCGGGTGACTGTCAGAGGACACCACATGGGCTACGGGAGAAAAACAAACTCGTAGTAAAGGCTCGGTATGGTAGGTGACACGGCACACAAGGCAATGCCAGGGTAGATATACCAATTACGCACACGGGCTGGTGGTAACGCAGCAGCCACATACGCCCACCTCGGAACACACTCCCAATCAAAATCGGAGGATGGCCATCTAATCAATCACCAGTAAGAGTATAGTATCGAAGGATTGTGTCCGACCAGAGGTGCTACCTCCTTTGGCCCGAGATCGTTCCTGTTTTAGCCACCTTATGCCAACTCACGGGAGTTGGGTCCACGTAATATACCTCAAGAACGTCGCCACCATCCTACTTCATTCTGGAATCTCCACCGCGTACACGGTTGTTAAAGTGGTTTTCGGAGTTGGCAGAGAGTATGACAACTTCCGATCCCGGTCTCTTTAACAACCAAACGTTATTATAACGCCGTGGTCATTTCAAAATAGTTTATACTTCAAAAGGATCAAATCATTTCATTTCAAAACTATATTCCTTTCAAAATAGTTTATACTTCGAAACCAAAACCATTTTTATTTCAAAACTATTTACAATCAAAATGGTTTATAAATCGAAACCAAAATCATTTTTATTTCAAAACAATATTCAAATCAAAGTAGTTTATCATTTCCATTTCAAACATATATTCACCTTTCAAAATTTTATAATACTTTCAAAGTTATAACTTTTCCGAAACCAAAATACTTGAAATCGTTACACTTTGAAAATCATAACATTTTGAAATCATACATTTTAAATCATGGAACATTCCTTTAATTCTTTACATTTTACAAATTTATTCAATTAAACACAAATTTCAAATTTCCAATTTAATTCAAATCAAACCATCAGTTTAAATTCAATTTAGTTTTCTAATAAAACATTTCAAATCTTATAAATTTCAAATATAGATTTGATCTAGAAAATAACTATCCAATTTTAATATATATTTCCAAACTTTAATATCCCACATTTCAAAACTAAACTTTATAATTCCATATATTCATATCTCAAATATAATTTCATTATTATGTAGTTTTGAAATATTCATTTCATAAATCCAATATTATTTAAATTAACTTAAATTACAATTAAACCAAATATCTTTTCACACAAATATAAACTTCAAATATTCCTTTATCAAATAAAGAAAAATCAAATATCATTCAACATTCACATTCTTTATTAAAATAAAGATCAAATCATTTCCAAACGATTTCAAAATCATTAAAATATTACATCCTTTAAAAACTTCATAATCAAATCATTATTTGAATTCAAATCCCAATATTCAAAGTTAAATATCATTTAAAAATCAAATATGTCATTCATTTATTATTTCAAACATCATTACCAAAAATACATTCCAAAATTCCATTCAAAAATCCATTTATTATATTACATTTCATTCCGTTTAACACATAACCAAGTAAACTTTATTTAAATTCAAATTCAATTTAAATTCCTTAAAAATTCAAATTTAAATATTCAAAACTTCTAAAATTTCACAGATAATCCATTTCAAAAGTTAAATTATTTAACACTTTAAAATATAGCCCAAACAGTGTTAAAATCTATAACATTTCAAAACATTGTCAAATTATAGCAACGACAGCATTTATAAAGTGCTATCGTAGCTTATAGCTTCCAAAAAGGGTTTAGTTCAAGAATAACGACATTTATAAAATGTCGTAATAGATATTTAGTTATTTCAAACATTGTTAGATTCAAAACAATAACATTTAAAATTGCTGTCAAAAGACTACAACATTTTGAAAATGCTATAAAATTCCAGATTTCATTTTAGCTTTTCAAAAATAATAATAAAACTCCAAATTTTTATTATAACTTAAAAATCATATTTCTAGACTTCAAAATTTCACATTTAAAATCATTTTAACATATGATTTAACACAATAAAATTTTAAGATCAAATATTCAATTTTGCAAACTCCATTCATTTATTAAGTCAAAATTCACTGTTTATTAATTTAAAATTTTAATAAACTTAAAATTTTACTTCAAATATCATTTCAAAACTTTAAATTTAATTTCCATTATTTATTTACATTTTAAAATAAAATTTAAAGTCAAACGTCACATTTACTCCTAATTTACATACTTGAATTCACTTAAATTCACAATTTCAAGATTTAATATTTAACTTTCTTAAAACCATAATATATATATATACATATTAAATCAAAATTTCATACTTTTGAAAATACATATTAAAAAAATCATTTAAAAATATACCACGGGGTCTATATATAATTTTCTAAGCTAGGTCAAGTGATACAGATATATATCATTTCAATCCGCAGTTTATAAAGAAAACCCGGGTTCTATCATTTCAAACCCGCAATCCCAAGTCAAATAAAATACAATAAAAATCGCTCAGGCCTATCATTTCAGCCCATAACGATTTTTCCCTATTCTAAAGTCCGTTCGGGTATGTATCATTTCAACCCATAGTGATTCTATTCTAACAGGGAACTTGCAGTGTGAATATATGCATAAACAATATTAACAATGTCAATGTCACAATATAATGTCATATATCAGATGTCAGGTGATAATTAACAGTTTTAACATGGTAATAACATGGCATAATACATCATATGATCATCATTAACTTGCATAAACATTTTATATTACTAAACACTTGTCATCAATTCACTGTTTCATAAGTATAAATGTCAGAGTGAGATGGACTCACCTTTTCGAAGCTAGAGACCAAAACAACAAACACAAGAGCGATTCCAAAAGCACGATAAACACGATTTGAATTGAATGAATGGAAAGCCTTGATAATGATCTTGTATACAACAAATAAACAAGACCATATAAACATATGCATACAATACAAATATGAATTTAAACGAAATGGAAATTTTAAATCAACAAAGAACATTACCCAGCTTTAACACGAAAGTGCCTGACCACGACAACATGACTTGTCACATGATCAAATGGGCTTGTTCTCATGACGCTAGGCTAGGCATAGGTGTCAACATGACTTGGGTTTAGCATCAAAACACATAGCAACAAGTGGATGAAGATGGAGGAGTTACAACATGAAGCATACTAAGGGTCAAGGCAACAATAGGTAGGGTTTTGGTGCATTTTTGGCTCGACCAAAAGCAAGTGAGGCTCGGCCAAAGGAAAGTACAGGTCTGGACAGTGGGGAGTGATGGTATAGCAGCACCAAAAAGTCATGTAGTTGCTGGTGGTGGTGGTTCTAGGGGTGGCCAAAGTGTATAGGAAGAGGTAGGTGATGTTTTATGGCTAGGCTAGCATAGTTTCAAGGAGTTTTTGTGCAAATTTAAGGTGCTTGCATCATCTAATGATCACGACCTGACATGGACAGAGGAGAGGCTGATGTTGCAGCTGGAGATGGAGGAGGTGATGGTCGGTGATGATGGTGGAGAGTGGGGCCAAGCAAAGTTTTGCAAAGGAGGAAGCAAAATCATTGAAATTGTGAAGAAGAGAAGAGATAAAGGAAGCCATTTGCAATTTTATTTGTTTCTTCTCATGCCGTGAGTTTTGTTTGAGGAAGAGGAGAATATTTCACGTGAATTCTAAAAGAAATTTGCGGCTAAAGCAAGAGATGTGAACAGTTAAAGCAATGAAGTGAAAAGGCAAGAAAACGAAAAGACAGAATACAAAAAGGCTTAAGCAAATAAAAGGTCAGTAAACTCTTCAAATTTCCAATATTTCTTTTTAAATTTTATATAACTTTAAAATATATATAAATTCAGATAAAATACGAAAATTTAGTAAAAAAAATTTAATTAATTATTAATTATATATAGTTTAATTAAATAAAACAGCAAAATTTGCAACTAGTCTTGAAAATATGAAAAATAAGTGCAATGAACTTGGAAAATTTTTTATGTACTTAAAAATATTTATAAATAAAGATAAGAACACAAAATAAAAAGGAAATAACTAAAATAAATAAATAAATTTTAATTTAAATATAGTTTAGATGAAGAAAATAGCAGAAAAAGGAAAACAGCCTTTTAAAAATAGGAAATCATCATAGTAAATTTTAGAAAAATTCTATTATCATTTAAAAAATATTTAAAAGTCAAAATATACATAATATAACATATTAAAACATATTAAAATAAAATATGACAAAGAAAACTAAAATTTATACAATTTAAAATAACAAAATTGCAAAATAAACAATTTATACTCAAAATTGAAATGTACATATCTTTTGCAGTTTAACTCCGTTTTCCACGAAACAAAAAGCAATGTTCAAGTTATTAAATCTATTTTCATAATAAAAGATAAAATTTAAAATTTCAAACTTTTAAATTTTTAAGTTAAAAGTCAAAGTTTGACTATTTTGACCAAAATCAACATTTTCTGGAAATATTCAATTTATGCATGTTTGAAATTCTAATCCACATCAAAATCAACATTTATATTTCAATTAACAAAATATATTAATTTTAATAAATAAGTAAAGTTTTTAAATTAGGAATTTAAATTAAAATAATTAAAATATACAATTACAATAATCAGAAAATACAGGGTTGTTACACTCTCCCCCACTCAAAAGTTTTCGTCCCCGAAAAGGAATGAGGTACGGGAAAGCACAGAAAAAGATAGAATGAAATTGTATTGAGATAAGATGACAAGAAGATTAAAATCATACCTGATAACTGTTGCTATAGGTAAGTTTAACAATGTGGAGATGATCTTTCCAAGATCTTCCAGAATTCAAGAACACAAGCATGAAAAAAAAATCTTTTAGAATCTGATTCACCCTTCCCGTTTGACCGACGGTCTATGGATGGCAAGCAGTGCTTAGATTCAAAGATGAGTACCAAAGGTTATTAAAGATTATAGAAAGATTTCTAAATAGACTGGTATATGCAATAGCCTCCCATTCTGTAGCAAGATAAGGGAAATTAGGACAACCAAAAGATAGTTGAAAAACAAAATAAAATAATAAATTTAAAACCATAAAATTTCAACTTAAACTGAAAATTAATTTTACATAAGTCAAATAAATATTAAGCATCTCTAATTCATTATCTTATCATCCAATTATCTTAAATTAACAAATCCCTAAAATCATGTATTTGAAAAATCTTTTATTATACTCAAAATGTACCAAATAAAATTTAATTCTTCTTCACTACTAATTAAAATTAAATTTATTCCTCTTAATATATTTTATCACCTATGTTGAATATATTTACACTCATTGTAACTGCCTTAAATTTATTCTTAGTTCCTTTATCATCATTTATATTGTAAATTATTCCATTACACTTTTTCTTTATTTACCTCTGTTAATCCTTTTATAACTAAAATTTAAGTATATAACATTTATAATAACCACTCAAATTTTATTTATAAAATCTTTTTTTTATATTGTATATTATCCAACTACATATTCAACTTCTGAAAATTAAGGTAAGTTATATTGGAATGAAATTGTGTATTATACAAATAAAACTTTCTAATTCAATTATTTCAAGCTTGAATATTTATCCAAATCTTGAAATTATACTTAGAAATTATCTTTGAAGATAAAATTTAGGAATTAAATTTCCAATAAATTCCAAACTATTTAGAGATAAATAAATGCTCATATACTATATATATATATATCCATTCAAATTTAAATCATATATCAGCATATGTTATAAATCCATTCTTATTTTAGAAATTAAAATCAATTAAATTTTCCCAAAACAAAACTGTAGCAAGACTACAGAATGGTCTCTTCACTTCGAAACTCGAAAGTGAATGTCAATGATGCTGCAGTCATCACCGAAATTATTTTCCAGCGACAAAGAGAAGAGCACTAAATTTAAATTTAAAATTCTTTGGAAACAAATTTCTATTCGAAAATACTTTAAATAATATATCCTTTAAAACTTTAAACACAAAGTTTGAAATCCATCGGAAATTAAATTCTCAAATTCTTGTTTTACATTCATTTTAAATTTCCAAATAAATTTATAACCATGTTTTATAGTTCAATTAGATATATGAAACAATAGAAAATGATATATAAAAATCAAATATTATTTCTTAACAACCAATTCAAATAAAATCCAGATAAATATTTATAATATAGTTACAAAATTTATTTCACAAAATTTATTTCATTGCTAAATTTTAAAAACATATTGTGTCAGTTTGCTCTGTTCAAGTGTTTTGGAAATCTTATCGATAGCGTTGATCAGACGAATCGATTAGAAATCCAAATCAACATCAACAAATCAAACAACACAATATATAAAACATTTTAAATATTAGTTTACAAATACACCTCAAGAATAATTTGAAGATAAGTTGGGAACAAAGATGAGATAATTAAATAACAGAATAGAAAGATGGATAAGCTTATATAAATCGCGGGCAACCTTAACTGGGTCAACCGTGACTTAAAGAATAAGACCGATGTGGATTTCTTGGGTAAATCAACATTCGACCTCAAGAGATAAAGTTTGGGATAATAGGAGATACTAGCATCTAAACCGATGATAAATATAAATCTCTGGTGAATCGATGCTAATTGTAAAGGAGTTTCACCCCTTTTACAAGAAAATTAGAATACTGGTGAGACCGCCAATTCACTATAAAGATCATTCGAAGTGGAGTTATGGGATACTCCGAAATCAAATGAAGATGAATATTGGGGAATAAGAATGGATTTTGGAACCGCAGGGAACATTCCAAAATTCAAAAGAATCGAGTCAAAAGGAAGAGGTTTTAACTCGAATGAAAGTGATTCTATAAATACATTTACCCTATATATTGAGTTTTGCCTAGAGAAACCTGGCTCTGATACCAACTGTAACGACCCGATATTTTCAACCATTCGCATCCGCACATGTCGGACTTGAATTGCACAAAATACCACATTGTAAATAAAATTTGGCAAATCTCAGAATATACAGTAAATACATAATCACGGATCACAAACATAGAGTATTTAATAATGCAGCGGAATTTAAAAGAAATAGTAGTTCATGAAGCTACTATATAAAAATAAGATACATCAGAGTTAAACATGATACAACAAAAGTAACAAGATACATCAGGTACAAATCAGAATACATCACTGAAATCACTGGATACAGAAAGAAAAATAGATGGCTGGATCTTCAAGAAAAGCTCCAACTCCGAAGGTGAATCTTGAATGCTAACTCACTCAATCTGACTCGAGCGTAAAGCAAAACACAAAACACTCGAGTCAGGACATAAATACTTATGAACTGTAAATCAACTCAAATGAATAGTAACAAAAATGCATCGGTAACTTAAAGGATGCTTGGGATCACCCATCCTTTAAGGATCCGTTAAACTATTTACTATGTAGTAATATTGCGCTACTATAATAATGTCTACAGTAAAATAAACATACTTTTAAATAGCGTTCCGGGCTACCCATATCACCCTTCACACATAATAGTCCCAGTAGTCCATCCAATATCATGCCATCTCCACTCCGGGTGACTGTCAGAGGACACCACATGGGCTACGGGAGAAAAACAAACTCGTAGTAAAGGCTCGGTATGGTAGGTGACACGGCACACAAGGCAATGCCAGGGTAGATATACCAATTACGCACACGGGCTGGTGGTAACGCAACAGCCACATACGCCCACCTCGGAACCACACTCCCAATCAAAATCGGAGGATGGCCATCTAATCAATCACCAGTAAGAGTATAGTATCGAAGGATGTGTCCGACCAGAGGTGCAACCTCCTTTGGCCCGAGATCGCTCCTGTTTTAGCCACCTTATGCCAACTCACGGGAGTTGGGTCCACGTAATATACCTCAAGAACGTCGCCACCATCCTACTTCATTCTGGAATCTCCACCGCGTACACGGTTGTTAAAGTGGTTTTCGGAGTTGGCAGAGAGTATGACAACTTCCGATCCCGGTCTCTTTAACAACCAAACGTTATTATAACGCCGTGGTCATTTCAAAATAGTTTATACTTCAAAAGGATCAAATCATTTCATTTCAAAACTATATTCCTTTCAAAATAGTTTATACTTCGAAACCAAAACCATTTTTATTTCAAAACTATTTACAATCAAAATGGTTTATAAATCGAAACCAAAATCATTTTTATTTCAAAACAATATTCAAATCAAAGTAGTTTATCATTTCCATTTCAAACATATATTCACCTTTCAAAATTTTATAATACTTTCAAAGTTATAACTTTTCCGAAACCAAAATACTTGAAATCGTTACACTTTGAAAATCATAACGTTTTGAAATCGTACATTTTAAATCATGGAACATTCCTTTAATTCTTTACATTTTACAAATTTATTCAATTAAATACAAATTTCAAATTTTCAATTTAATTCAAATCAAACCATCAGTTTCAATTCAATTTAGTTTTCTAACAAAACATTTCAAATCTTATAAATTTCAAATATAGATTTGATCTAGAAAATAACTATCCAATTTTAATATATATTTCCAAACTTTAATATCCCACATTTCAAAACTAAACTTTATAATTCCATATATTCATATCTCAAATCTAATTTCATTATTATGTAGTTTTGAAATATTCATTTCATAAATCCAATATTATTTAAATTAACTTAAATTACAATTAAACCAAATATCTTTTCACACAAATATAAACTTCAAATATTCCTTTATCAAATAAAGAAAAATCAAATATCATTCAACATTCACATTCTTTGTTAAAATAAAGATCAAATCATTTCCAAACCATTTCAAAATCATTAAAATATTACATCCTTTAAAAACTTCATAATCAAATCATTATTTGAATTCAAATCCCAATATTCAAAGTTAAATATCATTTAAAAATCAAATATGTCATTCATTTATTATTTCAAACATCATTACCAAAAATACATTCCAAAATTCCATTCAAAAATTCATTTATTATATTACATTTCATTCCGTTTAACACATAACCAAGTAAACTTTATTTAAATTCAAATTCAATTTAAATTCCTTAAAAATTCAAATTTAAATATTCAAAACTTCTAAAATTTCACAGATAATCCATTTCAAAAGTTAGATTATTTAACACTTTAAAATATAGCCCAAACAGTGTTAAAATCTATAACATTTCAAAACATTGTTAAATTATAGCAACGACAGCATTTATAAAGTGCTATCGTAGCTTATAGCTTCCAAAAAGGGTTTAGTTCAATAATAACGACATTTATAAAATGTCGTAATAGATATTTAGTTATTTCAAACATTGTTAGATTCAAAACAATAGCATTTAAAATTGCTGTCAAAAGACTACAACATTTTGAAAATGCTATAAAATTCCAGATTTCATTTTAGCTTTTCAAAAATAATAATAAAACTCCAAATTTTTATTATAACTTAAAAATCATATTTCTAGACTTCAAAATTTCACATTTAAAATCATTTTAACATATGATTTAACACAATAAAATTCTAAGATCAAATATTCAATTTTGCAAATTCCATTCATTTATTAAGTCAAAATTCACTGTTTATTAATTTATAAATTTAATAAACTTAAAATTTTACTTCAAATATAATTTCAAAACTTTAAATTTAATTTCCATTATTTATTTACATCTTAAAATAAAATTTAAAGTCAAACGTCACATTTACTCCTAATTTACATACTTGAATTCACTTAAATTCACAATTTCAAGATTTAATATTTAACTTTCTTAAAACCATAATATATATATATATATATTAAATCAAAATTTCATACTTTTGAAAATACATATTAAAAAAAAATCATTTAAAAATATACCACGGGGTCTGTATATAATTTTCTAACCTAGGTCAAGTGATACGGATATATATCATTTCAATCCGCAGTTTACAAAGAAAACCCGGGTTCTATCATTTCAAACCCGCAATCCCAAGTCAAATAAAATACAATAAAAATCGCTCAGGCATATCATTTCAGCCCATAACGATTTTTCCCTATTCTAAAGTCCGTTCGGGTATGTATCATTTCAACCCATAGTGATTCTATTCTAACAGGGAACTTGCAGTGTAAATATATGCATAAACAATATAAACAATGTCAATGTCACAATATAATGTCATATATCAGATGCCAGGTGATAATTAACAGTTTTAACATGGTAATAACATGGCATGATACATCATATGATCATCATTAACTTGCATAAACATTTTATATTACTAACACTTGTCATCAATTCACTGTTTCATAAGTATAAATGTCAGAGTGAGATGGACTCACCTTTTCGAAGCTAGAGACCAAAACAACAAACACAAGAGCGATTCCAAAAGCACGATAAACACGATTTGAATTGAATGAATGGAAAGCCTTGATAATGATCTTGTATACAACAAATAAACAAGACCATATAAACATATGCATACAATACAAATATGAATTTAAACGAAATGGAAATTTTAAATCAACAAAGAACATTACCAGCTTTAACACGAAAGTGCCTGACCACGACAACATGGCTTGTCACATGATCAAATGGGCTTGTTCTCATGACGCTAGGCTCGGCATAGGTGTCAACATGACTTGGGTTTAGCATCAAAACACATAGCAACAAGTGGATGAAGATGGAGGAGTTACAACATGAAGCATACTAAGGGTCAAGGCAACAATAGGTAGGGTTTTGGTGCATTTTTGGCTCGACCAAAAGCAAGTGAGGCTCGGCCAAAGGAAAGTACAGGTCTGGACAGTGGGGAGTGATGGTATAGCAGCACCAAAAAGTCATGTAGTTGCTGGTGGTGGTGGTTCTAGGGGTGGCCAAAGTGTATAGGAAGAGGTAGGTGATGTTTTATGGCTAGGCTAGCATAGTTTCAAGGAGTTTTTGTGCAAATTTAAGGTGCTTGCATCATCTAATGATCACGACCTGACATGGACAGAGGAGAGGCTGATGTTGCAGCTGGAGATGGAGGAGGTGATGGTCGGTGATGATGGTGGAGAGTGGGGCCAAGCAAAGTTTTGCAAAGGAGGAAGCAAAATCATTGAAATTGTGAAGAAGAGAAGAGATAAAGGAAGCCATTTGCAATTTTATTTGTTTCTTCTCATGCCGTGAGTTTTGTTTGAGGAAGAGGAGAATATTTCACGTGAATGCTGAAAGAAATTCACGGCTAAAGCAAGAGATGTGAACGGTTAAAGCAATGAAGTGAAAAGGCAAGAAAACGAAAAGACAGAATACAAAAAGGCTTAAGCAAATAAAAGGTCATTAAACTCTTCAAATTTTCAATATTTCTTTTTAAATTTTATATAACTTTAAAATATATATAAATTCAGATAAAATACGAAAATTTAGTAAAAAAAAAATTTAATTAATTATTAATTATATATAGTTTAATTAAATAAAACAGCAAAATTTGCAACTAGTCTTGAAAATATGAAAAATAAGTGCAATGAACTTGGGAAAAATTTTATGTACTTAAAAATATTTATAAATAAAGATAAGAACACAAAATAAAAAGGAAATAACAAAAATAAATAAATAAATTTTAATTTAAATATAGTTTAGATGAAGAAAATAGCAGAAAAAGGAAAACAGCCTTTTAAAAATAGGAAATCATCATAGTAAATTTTAGAAAAATTTTATTATCATTTCAAAAATATTTAAAAGTCAAAATATACATAATATAACATATTTAAACATATTAAAATAAAATATGACAAAGAAAAATAAAATTTATACAATTTAAAATAACAAAATTGCAAAATAAACAATTTATACTCAAAATTGAAATGTACATATCTTTTGCAGTTTAACTCCGTTTTCCACGAAACAAAAAGCAATGTTCAAGTTATTAAATCTATTTTCATAATAAAAGATAAAATTTAAAATTTCAAACTTTTAAATTTTTAAGTTAAAAGTCAAAGTTTGACTATTTTGACCAAAATCAACATTTTCTGGAAATATTCAATTTATGCATGTTTGAAATTCTAATCCACATCAAAATCAACATTTATATTTCAATTAACAAAATATATTAATTTTAATAAATAAAATAAAGTTTTTAAATTAGGAATTTAAATTAAAATAATTAAAATATACAATTACAATAATCAGAAAATACAGGGTTGTTACAGTATGGATCTATGACTATGAAGTATAACTATGGGTTTGGTTTGGATGAATAAATAGTTTGATACTATATATTGTTCCTTTAGCTGTGCGTTCCAAATCATGTAATTAGAAATTTTAATCTATTTTTCTAACCATAACACCAAACGATCTATTGTTTTCAGCTTTTGTGATTTAAATGGATTCGTCGTCAAAATAGAAGGTTGAAAATGGCAGTTTGTCACACATTCTATGATTGTTCTAAATAACCATATGAATGTAACCCTTTGGTGCCTCTCTAATGATCATGAATAATTCATTTCCCATCTTACGAAGAGCCTTGCGTACACTAGTATCGACAAATGTATCGACATCCTTTCCTCGATATATCTTGAGTAGAAACATTTATGAAATAAGAATTTAAATATCGATTCAATACTCATGGTTACGAACATATTTGTAACCGTAATCAATAGAATACTTTCCGAAGGATATTTTACTCTTACATGTTTAAAGTGTTAATAACATTACTTATACCTTTATATAATAACACATATAAAAGAAAATAAAATCAAAACCATACTTCATTCCGAACAAGGTTTTTATAAGAGTTAAGGTATGTGATAAATTACATAATTCTCCCTGGGGCACACCCTTAACACTACCATAGATAACTCGTCATATTTTTTCTATCTACATCAATCACCTAGTCTATGCTCCTGATGTCCTACCCACTTACATTAACCCTTTTTATACACTCTGTCCGTCAAACACACTATAAGTTAGCTATATATTCTACAATTGTTCAAAGGGCTCACGCCTAACCCACATTAAAACATTTTGTATACAATTGTGACCACTTTTTGAACACAAAGATTGATCACTAGTCAAACAATACCTAGGGACATCCTTTTATGCCGTATCATCTCGTCTTGGTTACATCACCTAAAGTGATTCACACATTTGTTCGGACCACTCATCAAACATAATATATGACTCCTCATCCATACCCATTGTTGGACTGACTCGTCTGTAATTTTTAAAATGTAGGATCGCCTCATCTACGTTATCACTTAACAAAATGTGAAGCTTAACTCATCTTCGTCCAGATTTTGAGTAATCCGCCTTTCACAATAGTCATTTGTTGTTAGCGAAATACATTCATATTTGCTTTCGCATTACCAACGAGCCCGCCTGATCTCACTAGCCTTTTAACACAAATCTACTATGTTTGCATTACTTATCATATATGGCCTAACAATGGTTTAACATCCCACTCATATTTCTCATTAAATACACTTGTCCACTAATCCCACCCGTATATATCATTTCTCATTCTTGAACAAATGGATCCGTCACTTGAATTACGAGAGAAATTCTCAATGCTAACAATATCCTGTTATATAGATAGCTTCTATGCAAATTAATCACTCAGACCGAGAATTGCCATCAAACGTTCAAGTTGTGTCCTCGCTTATTGTAACACCCAATTTTTTGAAATTCCCTTAAAGGGTGAATAAATTAGTAAAATAAGTAAAGTAATGTTTAATTTGAATTAAAGTGTGGAAAATTACTCAACGAACTTATTAACGATTAATTAATTAATCTCGCATAATAGGAATAAAGGTTAATTAATTTGTTATGAGAGTAACATGAAGTATACATTTATATTCACTAAAAAGAGGATAGATTTGCTATGTTTTATTTTAAAAAAGAAAAATGCATGAAAAGAATATTTAATTCTTAATAGAGGATAAATGGGCCAAAAGTGCAACCTGTGAGAAAAATCAAGTCAAACATTTACAACTTAACCTTTTCATAGATTTGAGGAGTAATATAACTATATAAAGTATTTCTGTCAGTGTTCAAAAACAAAAAGGGCAAACTCCCAATTTGTTGTTTGTTCTTATGCTTCAATATAAATAATTAAACGGTTTTCTACTTTTTATGCTATTTTTTGAATGTAAACTCTTAAACGGTTTTCCGAAAGCTTAAATTTCGTTTATCAATATACATGACATTGTTTAAATTTTATAAAAGGCCTTCAGAAAATCATTTATAGATTAAACTATTTTCTGAAAACTGTTTATAAGCTTTTAATTAAATTATATATAGATCAATTCCTTCCTCCTTCACCATCGGAGACGAGAGTGAGTAATGGACTTTTTTTGTTCTTCCCACCCTGAAAATGCCCATGGTGCTGGAGATGCTTTTGGCACAAATGCATTACTGCGAGGATATCTTCAACTAAACGTGAAATCACGCCCAACAATTTTTTAATTCAGACAACTGGATATCATAACTACGATCGGTATTCTGGACCGCTTTTCCAAGTGAAGTGGTCTTTATTCTTTTTGTTTCATTCAGGATCAAAATCCAAATAAAATAAGAATAAAATATTGTAGTCTTCCCAGAGTGACAATTACAAGATTTGGAGAAAATCTGGTCTGATCTTTCTTTACAAGTGGGTCTGATTTTCTTAAGATTTGTTTTTATGAACAAGTCCTCTTTCTACTATATATATACCCCACTCAATTATGAATTCCAAAAAATATTATCATATACGCTACAAAATCAAAGTCTTTTACATTGCTTTCTTCTTCACCGCTTATTCTTTCACATTTGTTGATAATATTTTTCATTCTTTTTCTTCTCTTCAAGTGCATCAAACATGACAATTTGCGCTGAGTCTCAATATCATGTCCTTGCTGTTGATGACAGCATATTGGATAGAAAACTCATTGAAAGATTGCTCAAGACTTCATCTTTTCAAGGTACTTCCTTTCATTTGATAAATTCACTACAGGCACCCATTTCATCTGTTAATTTTTTCATTGCTCTAATGTAATCTAATTTTGATTTTGTACAGTTACCACTGTGGATTCAGGCAGCAAAGCATTGGAGTTTCTTGATTCCCCTCACCACCATGTAAATTTCCTTCCATTTAAAAAACCAATTATATTGTATATATATAACTTTGTTAAACTACAAAGGCTGATTCTTCTTTTATTGACTTACAGGAAATAGAAGTAAACTTGATAATTACAGATTACTGTATGCCTGGAATGACAGGATATGATCTGCTTAGGAAAGTGAAAGAGTCGTCGTATCTGAAAGATATTCCAGTTGTGATCATGTCGTCAGAGAATGTTCCTTCGCGCATCAGCCGATGTTTAGAGGAAGGAGCTGAAGAATTCTTTTTGAAACCAGTTCAGCTTTCAGATATGAACAGGCTTAAACCTCACCTTCTCAAATCTAAGTCTAAAGACGAGGAGCAAATTCTTGAAAAAGAAGATGTTAATAATAATAATAATGGTGTTATTAACTGTGATGATAATAGTATCAAAAGAAAATCAGTTGATGTGGAAATTTTACAGGAGAATACTACAAGGCCAAGATTCATCGCCAATCTTGTAGTTGAATGAGATATAAATATTGAAGAAGTTAGTTGCATTTTGATTTTTTTTTTTAAAGAGGGACCTCTTCTTAGATTGTAAATTACTGGTTACAAATCAATTACATGAATATTTCATATATTATATGTTATCGTATTGTTGTTTCACCTTTATTTTTATAACCATGTTGTATTTCTTCATTCAGATCTTTAGCTAATTGTTTTCATTCTAATTGATTAGTTCTATGACTAGATCTGCGAATTGCAGTTGGTTACTACATATGAATTACGCAAAATAGCATTCACATGAAAACTTTATGATTTATAATTTAATATTATACATCAAAAGATTTGATCAGATTTTGTATTGAAATAAAATGAATAGGTATGAAGTAAGCAATGCATATCTGCACATGCAATTATCGGTAGGTAAGATAATCAAGAGACACGTATCAATATTTGATTTGATTTATATGGACTATGTCTATGAAGTTTCATATCATATTACATACATATATATACATACATACATATATATTACATATATAAAATTCTGAACTTGGTATGTTAAAGGAAAAAAAAAAAAAATCATTTTGATTAGATGCTTACGGCATTCTGCAGTAAATTCAAACATTTTTAGTATTTACAAAGATACAGCCTACTTTAATTTACCAGTTGATTCTGTTATGGTTTACTTTTAATGTGCATCTGTCTGTAAGAAGTAGAATGGTTAAAGCTCGAACTTCTCCTTCCAGTGGTAAAAAATGCCAGCTAATTTCTAAGTGTCAAGAGTACGATCGGGTGGTTAATAAATGGATAGACGGTTTAGGAGTAGGATTAATAATTGTTATTAAAACGTTTGGTTTCTTAAAGTGTGTAAAATGATATTGTTTATGAAAAAAGAAGAGGGAAGTAAAAGGTAAGATTCATATGATATGTTTACTTCTCTAATATCATATTTAAAATGCTAAGGGGATTCTTCCCAGCATAAGAAAATCGCAATCAAATCAGAATATGGGCCAGCCATATCTCATGAAATCTTACTTAAATATTGCATCAAATATGACTTTGGAATTATCAAATAATACTTTGATTCTTCAAACATCACAAATATATATGACAAGTCACAATGCAACAACAATATCTCCCGAGATCCTACTCACTTGCATAGTAGAATAATGAACTGTGTGTAACCACGACTTAAACTTTTATTATTTTGTTTCTTTGTTTTGTGAAATGCACATGGTTTGTTTTTATAAAACACACATCACAAACAATAATACTAAAAAGCCCTTATGAACTATGTACAACCCAAGGGCAAACTTTCTTTTTCTAACTATTCCAAATATGATAAAAATCAACCATCGCATTTTTTATCCAACATTTATAACATAAAGTACCTACCTCAGAAGCTTCTAAGTAGCAAATATATTCTATTATATAAAAAGGAAAATATCTGATTTTTAATATATTCTTTCCACAATTCTTTTTATGTCTATCCAATCCTATTACATAGTTATATAAAAGATTAGTCTTTGACTATTTGTATTATTATTTCCACATACAATAATCCTATATTCATTATTTCGTCATTTTCATACATCTTAGACATTTCTCATCTTCTAATTATTTTACTTCGATTTCATTTTCTCAAAACATGGTCCTTTTCAGTTTCAAATGTATGCTACAATTCGAAACAATCTTTCCAATCTAAATCAAACTAAAAATGCTTTCTAAACAAATTTTAGTCAATCACTTTAATTTTTTTAATCTAACTAGAATATTATTGAATTTGTCGGTAGTTTTTCAGTTCGTATCTTCCTAAATTATTCATGATTTTATTTATTTATACGGTGATTCTGTTGCTGCCAAATTACTTTCGATGTCATTGTTTTTATAAAAATATAATCTGAAGACTTTAAAATAACATAGCTTACTGGATCGATCAAGCTTGATTAAAATGTTAGATTTTTTTATTATTTGTCATTTCATTTAATCTTAGGATTAATTTGCGGTTTTTTTTTCTAATTTCAAATCTTCGCTTCTAATTTCTAATTCTTAGTTTAAGGTTGGATTTCCAGTTTGTATAATTATGAATATGACTTTTTTTATTTGTTAGCAGAAAGCCGTTGATTTTATAAATACATGGATATCACAGAACCTCCGATCGATTGTTAAAACCTTTTACAGATAAAGTTGAACACTTCATTTTATTCTCGAGTTTTGTATCGGAATTGACTATCATTTCATTTTTTTGTTTGATATGAGTTTGCATTTTGTTTAATCATTTGTTTTGTAGGGAATGATCTAACTCTGTTTTTCAATAATCTATTAGAGGAATCATTCATTTTTTTCCCATTTTGACCTATATAATTACGCAAGAAAATAAATGTAGGCGAAAAACATTTTTTATGAAGTAAAAGAGTATCAAAATAGTGTTATAGAATAAAGAAAATAGGAAGCCATTAGAGAGAGGGGCAGAAGACATTATTTATTCCTGAGAATAGATTATCTATTTACATTACATTAGCACCTTTATATAGAGGCCTAGGAGCTTGGGGTAGAACTAATCTCACGATGTGGGACTAAATACTAAACAGTATATAACATATTCACTATTTATATTTACATATATTATAATACTCCCCCTTGAATATGCGTCTTCAAAATATTGAATCCTCTGATAACTAGAAATTGTCCGTTTCGAAACGTGTATGATGATTGCTCCCCCTCATTATTATCTTGCTTGCATTTATCCATTTAGTCGATATAGATATTGTCCGTTGCGTCATTAAAAACCTCTGTAAGGAAAACCCAATGGGAAAAACCTTGAAAGAGGAAAAGAGTGCAAGTGAAATTATAGATATCATACTAAAAATGATATTCCTTCTAAGAGTTTGATACTTCGGGATCAAAATAATGCCTCGTTAAACCCTTACTAAGAAAAACCCAATGGAAAAAATCTTCGTGAAGGAAAGAGAGTACAATGACATATTTTATTTTCTTATTTCTTTAAATGAAGCTTGATACTTCTGGATCAAACTAATGCATCATTAAAACCTTACTAAGTAAAACCCTATGAGAAAAATCTTAATGAAGGAAAAAGAGTACAATATAGTATGTCATATTTCAATAATTTATTGCATCAGATAGAGTTTGATACTTCTGGATCAATTTAATACATCAGTAAAAACCTTACAAAGGAAAACCCGATGGGAAAAACTTTAGTCAAGGATAAAAATATAATTTAATTTAAATAACATATTTGAGATGTTATTTCTTGAAAAGACGTTTGATTCTTCTAGATCAAGATAATGCCTCATTAAAACCTTAATAAGAAAAACCCAGTGGGAAAAATCTTAAATAAGGAAAAAAAAGTGCATTATAGCTTATTTCAACTGTTACAGGGAGTTGATACTTCTGGATCAAGATAATGCCTCGTTAAAACCTTACTAATAAAAACCCAGTGGGAAAAATCTTAGTTAAGGAAAAAGAGTGCATTATAAAATACTTATGGATGCTCCCCTGATTTAAAATTTTCCTTTGAATTCATATTCGTCTTTCGATAACTCAAATTGGTTATAGATACTTCTGGATCTATAAATATGAATGTCATTAGTAATGCAATTTGTTAATAGTTTCCTTCGATACAATCAAATTTTCTAAGATTGTTTCTTCCAAATATGGTTTGCATTTTATGCATTTTTATGCTACTTTTATGAAAAACACTTCATGTGCTTTCATTTTTATGCTTCAAATTAGTTTTGCGCATTGCAACTATACATCTTTCATGAATATTAAAAATTTCATTACAACATTACTAGAAAGAAGGAAGTAATCTACTCATCTTGATGTATCAAGATTTTCATTACAACAATACTTAGAAGAAATTTGTAATCTACATTTCATGTCTTTTTCATTCTTTATAACTACAAAAGTTATATATATTCTTCAGAAGTTTGTATACTTTAATAAGTATTTGCATATCGCAACTATCACTTCAATGGATATTAAGAGTTTCATTACAACGATACTTAAAAATAGGAAGAAATTTACTCTCCTTGTTCTTTGCATTCTTTATAATAATGAAAGTTATTTATATTCTTCAGGAATCTGTATACTTTCATTATTTAATATGATTTTAAACCACATTTATACCTTCGGGGTATTAAGCATTTCAAGTACTTTTGGTACTTTGCGGACTACAAGTTCAGATTTCTTATTAAGGAGAATTTCATGATGGCCAATCATGTTTTTCTCTAATTCAGGATCTTTAATCCATTTATAAACATAAGTGCTTTATTATTTATAAATTTATTATCGATGATTATTTCTTGTCAGTTCTAGACAAGATTTATTGAGATCTCTTAATTATCATGTTTTAGGTACCTTACCCAATTCTAGAGTTATTTGAGAATCATGTCATGGATCTCTTTCAGAGCATTCTTAAGTTTTTCTTCAAGAACACTCACCTCCTTTATTTGGCATCTTTATTATTTACTCCAAAAATATTTTGAACTGACTTTTGAACCATATTTCAGATGTGGTTTACAAATTTTGATCCTTCAGGGATTCAAATCTATGTTGGAGAAAGTCTACTAGGGATAATATTGATAATATTTTGCATCATTGTACATTTTAATAAATATTTAACACTGATGATCAAAATGAGCTTGTATCCCTTTATCCTCCCCCTCAATGTTGACAAACATTGTCACATTAAATAATAATCATTTTTGGACTCTCGTTTTGATCCATTATGATTTTGCTACTAGCAAATACATCATACATATTAATAATAGGAAGATAATTCTTTTATAAGATGCATTCAATTGATATTGATTATTAGAGTTTGTTCTCATTCATTGATCTAAGCAATTGGAGGAATTTACTTATTGTGTGGATCATTTGAATACATACATGACTTCAGGTCATTCAACATTTATCTTGATTGAATTTTAATTCGCTAAATAATGTCTATGCATAATCTATAAGATGAGCTTATAACAAACTTCAGGTTGTTAGCTAAATATTTACATATATGGATGTATACATGCGTCCACGTATCACATATATTATAAAGTTTTCATATTCTTTCTCATTTGAATTAGTGATTTTTAGAACAAACTATTACAAGGATCAAAACTATTAATTTCTATTTATAAATCAATGTCAATGCAAACCTGTCAAAACCGCATGATAATGTTCAAAACATTTGTTTTGAAACCATATCGAACTTCTGGTTCGAACAAAATATACACACAACTTCAAGTTGTTAAGTTTTATTCCTCAATTATATCTCAAATATCAGTTTTGAACCTAATTATGGTTACTTATCAAGGAATAATTTTTAATTGCGTATAGACATTTCTACACATCTCTATTGAGAGTTCTGTAAAAAAAATTACAACAAAAATAATAATAGTATCTTCTGGATACTTGGAATGTTACAGATATAGATTTCCTCGGGACTGTATGTATAGCTCTCAAACTTTTAGGATCTAATCTAAACTAAATTAGGATCCTTTATAATCAAATTTCTATGCATTTATTTGGTTTAATAAAATTACCAAACATAAAAGCAAATCTCTTCTAGAGATATGTTATCATTTCCTAATTTATTAGTCTCTTTTAGGGATATTTTATTATCACTACTTCTGGAGTGAAATTATCTCTTCTAAAGATATATATATGTACTATTGGAATGTCATATCAATGTACAATGTTTCTATTTGTAGAAATTACATAATTACCACCTTTACAATAACATAAAACATCCCTACTGGAATTTTTTTTGTTGTAACTATCTTTGAAATGACATATCAGACTTTAAATACAGTAACAAAATTAGATGCACCAAATGAAAGTAAGATGCGAAAGATAAAACCACTACTTCTGGAGTGTAACAATGGAATACAATATCATTTTTTTTCTCTTGATAAATTATTGTTATTACTCAAAAAAAAATTTATATCATTATTCCTTCGGGGAATATAGTATTTCCTTTTAAGGAATTGCAATGTAACAAAAATAAAATTTCTATAACATCTCTTCTGGGATGTTATATTTTGCAATATAAATATAAATAAATCTCTAAAACATCTTTTCAAGAGATTAATACACACACATCCAATGATGTTTGATATATCATATAACATAATATCTTCAGGATATTTGGTTAATATAATATAAATATGAAGATATAAGCTAAGGTATAACTCATTTGGAGATTTTTGTAATCTCTTGAATGCAGCATTATTATCTCATATGATAATATATTATTTTCCTTTAACTTCTTCAAGAAGTACAACCTTATCATTTTACACAATTTCAATAGAGCTTCGGGCTTCTAATTCATGAACTTCAAGTTCACTAATTTATTATGAATTCGGGTTCTCAAATTTTGTGTAAACTGCCCTTTTTTTAGAAGCTTGTGCGTTTTGACAAAAAAAATACTGACAAGAATTCGAGCTTGTAAAGTTTGTCAGAAAATCTTTTCATAATTCCAGACTTCAGGCCTTGGACTTTGAGTTATACAACTTCTATTAAAATAATTCCTTTGAGTTATTAAACCTATTTTTTTCTCGTTATAACAGACATTACTTGTCAAAATAAATACATCAAATAGTAAATCATACGTCTATTCTTATTCCAAACACAAACATACAACGTCATTTAATTTACAATAATAAATGCATTTAATGCATTTATGATAATAAATGATTTAATTTATTACCATAACACTTGCAATTAATTCATTTATGATAAAAATAACTACAATTAATCTTTATGTGGTTCAGGATATAACCACTGTCATAGCAAAATAATTTCATTATAAATATATGAACTAATTGAACAAACAGTACCCAAAGTAACACAATTTCATCTCAAATATAGGTTCAATATTACTCAATAATAAAATTAAAATGAATATCTTAAAGCGAAACTTTATTTCCCAATAATCAGAATTTCTAAATAAACAAAATTATCTCAAATCTATCCATATTATTCATAATCATAAATAACTATAAATCTCAGATCCAAATCATTATTATTTTCATAAGAAAACTAACTTCATAATTCTTTACCAAATATATCAAAATAAACATGTAAATCTTCAAATCAACACAAGTTATTTTAGAAAATTAAGAAATTAAGATTATTTCAGATCTATTATATTTGATCTATTATATTGTACCTTTTAAAAAGTGATTGGATGCATGGAAGAAGGAAAAAAAATTAGGAAATAAACTTCCTATTAGAATGCCTTATTTTTAATTAAAAAGAAAGAGAGTAGAAGAGTAGATATGTTTCTATATATTTATTTTGTTTAGTAAAAACACCAAATATATCAACAAATCTCTTCTGGAGATTTTTTTTTAAAATATATTATTTTCACTACTTCTGGAGTGAACAAGTTTCTATACATTTATTTGATTTAGTAGTTAATACCATTGGCAAATATTTTTAGAACTTCAGGTTCCAATTTTACTTTAAAAAAAGTCTTTGTTTAGTACTTTAAATCCTAAATGGTACAACTTGATTTTCATTATCAAACTTCAGGTTTGATTGCAATTGAAATTTACCATAATCTGAATTAGATTTTCTAATAATTCAAAGCTTCACATCTCAAATTTATATATTTGAGTTTTGATATATAATCTTTTTTTTTAGTTAGAACTTCTGGTTCTTTATTTTGAGGAAACTTGTAATTTACTGATTTATGAAAACTGCAGGTTTTCAATTATTATTTTTTTTCCTCCTTTTTTTTAAAGGAAACATTGGAAAATATTAAGCTTATCATGTAAGTTTTTACTAATGTTTCCATTCACTTAATACGATCTTCTAGATACGTATTATATTTATATTTGTTTCTCTTAGAAACAATAAAATATTTCTTCTGGAAATATAAATCATATATCAAAATAATTTCCAAAGTCTTCATTCAAATCTAAATCAAATCAAAAGGTTTTCAAAATGAAAACCCCATTTACCAACCATGTTTGATTTCTCAAATCCATGTCCAAACTAAATACAATCAAATTCAAAAAATTTGCTTTAATCAACAATATCAAATTTTGTCAAGTTCAAACTTGCATTCCAAAATAAATGAACTAAAAAACATAAAAATAAGTATGATATTGAGATCTACAATATAATTAGATCATAAAAATAGCAAAAAAAAATTAGATCTGAAATATAATAACTAACAAAATAAGAATCAGATCTCAAAGTTTAGATCTATATAAGATCTAAAATTATAAGACTAATATAATAAAATTTAAAAAAATAAGACAACATATTCAGATCTGAAGAAGTAGATCTAGAATGGAATGAGATATAAAAAAAATGATTTGGAAGATTAAATCATCAGAAAAATGACTTACCGTTATGAGATCTATAATTGCATCTGGAAAAGAATAGATATGATTTCATGAATTTTCACAATTATAAATCCATAATTTTTTTTATATAGATAGTGCTGATAACGTGTTATAGAATAAAGAAAATAGGAAGCCATTAGAGAGAGAGGCAGAAGACATTATTTATTCCTGAGAATAGATTATCTATTTACATTACATTAGCACCTTTATATAGAGGCCTAGGAGCTTGGGGTAGAACTAATCTCACGATGTGGGACTAAATACTAAACAGTATATAGCATATTCACTATTTATATTTACATATATTATAACAAATAGTAAATTTTCGTAATGTATCTTTTAAAAAAAGTAGCACATTTAATCTAGCTATAGTAGACGACTTTAAAATTTTGTTTGAAGTTTAATTGTAAGTAAGTGTTTTTAAACTTTTTTATATTATGCTACACAAATTTTTTGCAAAGAAAATGGACAAACACCACCAGCCGATTTGATGTGAAGCTGCGTATATGAAGGAACTGGGCTAGCCCGTAGCAGAAGAAATGAGTGAATTCAAAAAAAATTGCCATTTTCGATCTTTAATGGGCTTACGAAGTCTAAATTTTATTTAGAACTTACCTAAATTTGGTCTAAATAAAATCTTATATTCTACTTAAAATATTTAAAGGGAAGTAAATAAATTTAGTTTCAAACGTGCAGCGTACCAAATACACCTAACATTTATTTATAAGTGTTAATGTATAGGAAATGAAACCTTTCATTTCTTTCCTTAAAACAAGAATAATTGAGAGCATTAATTGCATTAAATGGAGAGAGAAACATTTTATTTTCTTTCTTTAATTTGAATTGATTGATTCATTACATGTCGATATTATTAATTTATTCATGGCAATATTAATTATTATGTCCATACGCATTCTAACAGTACAATTTGTAGTTAAGATTTAATTTATTTTATTTCATTTATTTATACAGGTATACACACATACATACATATGTATGTATGTATGTATGTATGTATCATACACACTCACACACATACAAATATATATATATATATATATATATATATATATATCTCTGTGTGTGTATATAACATCATAGTCCGTGAAGGGTATAATGCATCTGTATGTAGATTCTGGAATTTACATTGCAACGGATACACTATCTCATCTTGTGTGTACTATAATTTGTCCAATATGTGCTATATATATAATTTATTGAATAAAATAGTTTCTACCATAACAAATTAATATAAAATCATTATACGATAATAATACAAAATTTTAAAATTTTAGAAAATCCCAAAACACATTTTGAGCTTGAGATTAAGTTATGGAAATTTTACAATTAAAATAATATTTATTATTAAATAATTGATAATAGCCCGTAATCAAATTAATTCTTAAAATTAGGAAATCAAGTTGAAAAATTATTAAAAAAAAATATGTAGGTAATTAAGACATAATTTAAGCTTAGAAAAATTTCGAGAATTTCCTCAACTGAAATTATATTTTTAATTAAATAATTAATTGTATTTCCAATATAAATTAATTCAAAAATTAATAAATTAAGCTATAAAAATCTGAAACTTTTTCTGAAGGTTCTAGATACATAATTAAGCAATAAGAAAAATGTCTATAATTTTCTTAATTGAAAATTTATTTTTAATTAAATAATTATTTTCATAAAAAATGGGCAAACACTCAAATCGTTGTTGTGGAGCTGTAAATATTGTTTATATTATATAACTATTTTTTGATGAAAATTAGTTGCGGATGTTTAAGGTAGAAAATCTGTAATTTGCAATAAAAAATATGTAAATGACTTAAATGTAAAAAGACACAAAAGTTATAATGGTTCGGCCTGAATTTGCCTACATATGCTGTTCCTCTTTTATTATCCCTTTCATTTCTGATTACAAAAACAAACTTTAAATACGAGTAAACATGTTATTAGAACTAAGATTTTTCCCTTTCGAAGTTGACTATCATTGTTGCTGTAAGCTTCGCTCTTCCACCTTTTTTTTGATGTCATATGCTTGGTATTTACAGAATGAAGATATGAGGAGAGCAACTGAACATATAGTATTGAAATTTAGTTCATTCCTTCCGTAAAGATTTACATGATTGTCAAGCTATTCCACTTGTGACAACCGCTATACACCTCCAAGAACCCCGGAACGCGTAATGAAGAAATCCCCGAAGTATCGTCATGCTATGACGAAAATTTCTAACTTCTATTTTTTAGATCAGCTATACCCGGGTTGATCCCCAAGTAAACCTTCATCCAACTCCTAGCAGCATTACTCCTTGCCGACTCCAAGTAAACCCTTCAATTTCTCGTGCCCGACTCTAAGCAACCACCGAACCAAAGATTTGGTTCGGTCAACGGATAGACTCCAAGCAGACTCCACATTTTCTCAAGCCCGACTCCAAGCAACCACCGAACCAAATATTTGGTTCCGTCACCGATAGACTCCAAGCAGACTCCATATTTTCTCATGCCCAACTCCAAGCAACAACCGAACCAAATTCACTGTATAGACTCCAAGCATACTCCACATTCTCTCATGCCCTACTCTAAGCAACCACCGAACCAAAATTTGGTTCAGCCTTCGGGCAGACTCCGAGCAGACTCCACATTTTCTCATGTTCGACTCTAAGCAACCACCGAACCAAATATTTGGTTCGGTCGCTGGGAAGACTCCAAGAAGACTCCATATTTTCTCATACCCGAATCCAAGCAACCCCCAAACCAAAGATTTGGTTCGGTCAACGGACAGACTCCATGCAGACTCCACATTTTCTCATGTCCGACTCCAAGCAACCACTGAACCAAAGTTTTGGCATGGTCATCGGGCCGACTCTAAGTAGACTTGAGATTTTCAAGGCCTGACTTCAAACAAGAGCCTAACCAAAGTTTTCGTTCGGTCGTCGGATCGAAGATCTTGGCTCGCTATTGGATTGTCGACCTTGAATGGCAGTAGAGTATCTCGGTATCGGTGGTGGACAAATCTTAAGATGATCATGTCTCTCAATCCGTAGCTCGGATTGAGACACGATTTCGACCTATGTCCATATTGTGATCTCGAGAATACCTCCAAACTAGTTTGAGTCTGTTCCAAAATAATGACGATTTTTCCCCCGACTACTAATATTCACCATGTAGTGGGCGAAAATTCCTACAACACTTGCCCCCCAAAGCGTACTTTCATGATTACAAAGTGTGCTTTGTTTAATCCAAGACCGCCTTCTTAGTGTTGCGATGGTTATATTGATGTTTGAATATCTATGTCTCATCTTTGCCTCTAATTGTTCGATGAGCCTCCTTTTGCTAGTTTGATTTGAGACTTTTGTTCATTCTGAGGAGGACTTGCTAAATTTTTGAAGCCGTCTTTGATTATACTTCATCCGACAGGATGCTGTTTTTCTTGGACTTTTGGCTTTCTACGTCGAGGCTTCATACAGTATGCAGACCAACTAATGTATAATTTGCGTTGTCGAATTTGGATCTGTGATGTGGTACTCTAGTTATGTTCGTTGTGTGGTTGAGTCAAGCTATCTTGACCATCTCATGTGATCACCAAGTTTGTGTATTTCTCTACTAATCCTTTCTCCACTTTTGTGCATTCTTTGACAAGATCTATCATCGATGAATTTGTAGAGTAAGAATCTGTATTGAAGGGTTATTGTATGTAGGAGATGATGTAGAGTGTTATTGAGTGAATGTCGGTTATGACATCCCTAGCCTATGTTTTGTATCTTCTACAGTCTAGTAAAGCGATGATCAGTTTTACCAACTTCTTCAATAGCTTGGTTTGATAATCCTCAGTGTACTTGTACAAACTAGATTGCTGGTAAGTTTCGACGGATAAGTGTTGGGTTATAGAGATGCTTGGTGAAGGAGCAAGGATAGTCGGACCACATAATTGGGTTGGTGGAGTGTTGGTAGGGTCGGACGAAAGTGTTGGTAGGTTGCATGGTCCATGGTCGAAACAATGATCTGATGCACTGCCTGTGCCAATCATAAGCTTGTGTTTGGTATCTAGCAATTGTGACCGAGTCAAAATTCTTATTTGGCACTAACACAAGACCATAACTAAAATAATCTTTGAGAGAGCGACGTTAGCTTTTCTGTCTAGGGTCTATGAGGAATTGTCCATACTAGGAGTACTTCAAGTCATGGTCGCGGCAAAATGTGAGTTATGGATGGCTCAATTGTAAAGCATACTCTAATTGTGGGTAAGAGTGATTCATTATTGCTGATTTGAGTTGTGCCAAGTGCTAATGTTGGATGCCCCCGGTATTTGGTGTTTAGCTGGAATAATCTTTGGACATTGGAAACCTTGATTAGTATCAGTTTATTATTCCTATTGATCATGTAGAATTAATCTTTTAATTTGAATGTCCCATTGGCTTTGGCGGTGGAGGATCGTCCTATTTTGTTGACTTTACCTACAAGTTTAGGGTCTTTTCAGGCCTAGTGTGGTCAAGGACTTTCATCCTTGCGTTAGAATTAGTTACAGACTATTAATACATTTTTATTTAGAATTTTACCATAGGTACGTGTTAGAGTCATACCACGTGTCCTCAGGATTGATTTACTGGTAAAGGTATCAAGCTGTTTGTGTTAAAATAGACTTTGATATGAATTAATTGCATTTAGAAGGTTAGAGATCGATTCACTTCGGTTTAGAGAGGTTCTTATCATTCGAAGTGATTCTCTATTACTAAGGTTTAGAGAGTTATATGGGGGACGTGGTAGTCCATAAATACTCATCATATCCTCCAAAGCACCCTGTAGCAACGTTGTCAAAAGTCGACAGGCCGCGCTCATTATTTTTCTAGGTTTGCCCCAGCATAGTGCATTTAGTTGCTTCTCACAACATAATGCCATGTATCATGAATAGGTTTTAAACTTGCAAACTTAATGTGACGACCCGGAATTTGTAAGCAATTTAAATTGGAATATTTAATTGATTTGAAATATTCAATCGAATAATTTTAACTTGAATTCAAATATCACTAATTAATTGTTAATTAAATTATTAAATTAAATAATTGAAGTCGAGCTAAATGTTGAATCTGAAGTTTTAAGCCTGTTAAAAATAATTTGAAGGCTTGTAAAATTTATATTGATAATACTGAAGAGAATAGAAGTGTTGAAATCAAATTTAAAGATGGTTTGTTAAAGTTTTGAAATTTTATATCGTTTAAATTGAATTTAAAATAGCCTTCCGAGGCACAGTCTCGGAATTCGACGAAACCAGTTCCATTGGGTCCGTAATATTGAATTATTATCGGATTTCAAATTTCGTATTGATCGGAGCTGTCGTGTGATCGTACGAGATAAATGCGCATAGACAATAATTTATCGTTTTAATTTAAATATAATATAATGTCACCAATCGAATCAGCCGCCCTATGGTTCTTTAGCCGACCTAATCTCTGTTAAATGCGCCTATAATTACGAAAGGAAATCGTGCAGAGCATGCCTCATTCAATTTTTAAATATATCGTTCCCCTTCTTCCTTTACAAATCGAAATACTCAGATCTGCTTTCTTTATTTTCCTTTCCTATTCGATTTTCAAAGGAAAGCAAAATCGCAATGGCCGAAGTTAACATCTCCCCCTTCCTTCTTTCGAATGCAAATTCATGAGATCCATCCCTCTCCTCCCCTCTGATTCGAATCGAATTTCGTTTACAAAATTTCGAAACCAAACTCCACTATCAAATCCTGACATCGGCGAGTTGAGGAGGGAATCGCGACCTTATCGTGAGGTCATTCTGGTGCGGCGCGACTCTGGGAAGATGCCGATTTCGTGGTCGAGATGGGGGGACTCGGTACTTACGAACGAACGCGTGGATGTTGGCAACCGTGGGGCACCGGAAGACATAACTGGGAGGGGACGCGTGGGCCTTGGGTTTCAAGTTCGATTCGGCGATGATGGTGGTACACATTAGCAGGTAGGGTTCGTCATCGATGGAGGTGGCGCTGTGGGGTTCGTCTGAAATAGTTAGGAGGCCTGCACGCGATGGTTGAGGGATGTTTGGCTGTAAGGTATATATGTTAACAATTTAATTTCAAATTTGAATCTGATTTAAATTATACGTATATATAAGTTAGAAAGGGATATTTGGTAATTATTTTTCAATTTAAAGATTTATACCCATATATATATATATATATATATGTAGGATAAGCAGTGAATAGATATATATAAACGGTTGAGAATATATAGGAATTTAAAAATGTTTAAAGTTTATGTAAAGTGTAAAGTAGAAAACTTTGTCTGGTTTGAGAACGATTTTTTTTTGTAAATGAAGTATACTGTTTGAGTAATCATGTGTTAACGGATAGATAAAATTTCTATTTATGTTATTTACAGAAAAGAAATATGCATTCATGTTTAAAATATAGATAAAAACGGGAAATATGAATATAAAGAAGATTTTGGAAAAAAATAGATAAGAATTTAAATGTTAAAAAGAATTTATAAAAATTAGATTTTTAAATCTATATAAATGAATTTTTGTTTTTAAGTGGATGAGTTTTAAAGAAAGATATATATATATATATATATATATATATAAATGTAAGATCATATCACCAACTAGTTATTGTTAATATAATATAAGGGAGATTAACTAGAGTAATTGACTTATTTTAATTACTTTGGGTACCAAGAGATTTTTTTATAGGGAATTTTTAGTTGAGAATTAGATAAATAAATGGGAATTAATTGTTTGGTTAATTCAATAGTAATAAGTTGTTTAGGTTAATTCAAATGTCAATAAATCTTGAATTATTTATTCAAGGTCAAAAACCATGAATCAAGGCGGGATTGAAGCGGATTGCCAAACAAATAAAGGTGAGTTAATCTCACTCAGTTAAATAAAATTTAAATGATTAAATTTAAATAATTGTTTGAATGGTTGAGTTTGATTAACGTGCTATAGTATGATATATTATGGATTAGCATATTATATTGTGCTAACATCTGTGGATGCAGGGAAAACAGGTTGGAGGGATCCAACCGGACCCCTCAACATTTATTATTTAATATTCTCTGTTATGATTACTTGATATTCTATGATGAATACATTGGAATATTGAATGTTATGATTTGATTTGATATATTTGAGCATAATGAATTACCAAAAATATATAAATTGGATTTTTGAAAGAAATAAAGGAAGTATATTGTAAACGAGATAATTAGAGAAAATTGAATAAATTAAGAATGAACTGAAATAAAATGAAAGTAAGTTAAATACTAATAAATAACTTCGAGCATGAAAAGAAAGGGTTGAATAAACAGAAATTAATGAATTGAAAAATTATGTGATATTAATTTAAATGAATAAAGAATTACTTCAAAACTTAAGGTTTTAAATTTATTTAAAAGAATAAGGAAGAAATTGGGAAAATCTGGAATTTGTATATTTCCGTTAAAGGATTTAAAATCAAACGGAAGATAATAACAGTAATAAATAAAATCTATAATTAATGAATTTTGAAATGAACTGAGTAAGTAAAGAAATTTATTTCAAATGGAATAAATTGGAAATCAATTTGGAAAATTGATTTAAGTGATTGAGGTTAGAATTTTTCTCTGGACAACCAAGTACGTTTTTAAAGTAAAATTTTTAAATATAAATTAAATGTTTTAAAGTTGTTTTTAAAGAAAGCAAGTTTCGTAAATTTATTATTTCTATTATTTAATGTCTAAGGTAAGTATTTTCTTTAATCTATTCTAGCAGTAATTATTAAGAAGTAACTAAGTATTTTGTTTTTAAAAGTAGAAATCTAGTTTTATATTTTATTAAGTAACATTATTTTCAAATATTCATATAGTACGATTTTTAACAAATTATTAAAGTAAATTTTATCTTGAATGTTTTAAAGTATATTTTTAAAAGTAAAGTGTTTTAAATTAATTTAGTAAAATCTAGTTTTGTGCTTGGTGATTCCAGTGGAAATAAAAATACTTGGAATTTATTCTGAGAAAGGCAGATAGTTTTGAAAACTGTTTTCAAAGGAATTTGAAAAGTGAAAATATATCTTGTGAAGATATTTTTGAGATAAATAAATAATTTGGAAAATTATTTATTGTTTGATGGATGTTTGTGAATATAAATTGATAGTTAAATAACCGACTATCAATATTGGACAAATGCGTTGATCGTTTCGAAGAGACCGGGATCGAGTTTGCTATATTACACTTGGTATCAGAGCATAGGTTGGTGATAAACTTGGCTCTGGTGGGAATTACTCATTGAAATAGGGTCAATAGTACTCTAGACTGAGTTTGAGCGTATTAATAGATATGAGCGCGTATTTGTTAGTGAATATAAATTGTTTTAATATTGTGTTGATTGGTTTATTGAGTGGCATATGAACCTACGTCGGCACAGTCTCGACAACTGTATCGAAGGGCTTTCTAAACACTTGAATAGAACAATCGACACGGTATTGTTTTAAATGTGGGTAAATGAAATAATTTTGCCCAAAATATATTTTGATATAAAGAAAAGTTCTTGTAAACTATTTAGCTAATATATGGTTGCTTGGATGTTAGAAATGAGAATATTAAAGTATTATCATTGTTAAGTGAAAATTTAACTAGAAATTGAAATATAACTAAAATTTAAAGGAATAATTTCATTATAAAATGGAATTTATAAATATGAATTAAAAATGTAAATTATAAATTGAAATATAATTAATTGGGAATTTGTATAAGCATAAACTATAAAAATGCATTATAGTTAAAATTTGAATTAAAACAGAATTTGAAACTTTAAAACCCCGGAGATTTTGGAAGTATTTTGAAGATGAATAATAGCGATTTTATTTTGGTGGTATTTTTGAAGGGAAATTGTTTCAAATAAATTTTGGGAAAGGATATAGCATTAAATTCACTTCAGTCAATGGAAAATAACTTCGGTGATGACTTCAGCATCATCGATGTTCATTTTCGAGTTTCTAAGTGATAAATTGCTGCCAAACTGAGTTGTTCAGGAAAACCTGTTTGTTTTTGAAAATTTCAAAGGAAATTTGTTAGGAATAAAACCAGGATTGGTTTGACTTTTGAGAAATGTGATTTGAGATGTTGAAGATTTCAAAATGATTTGAAACCAAAGCCGGGAGTTTAAAAATCCTGATAAGATGGGTTGTAAGCTTATTTATTGAGATGATTTTTAAATCAGGAAAGAAATATAAGCTTTGAGTGTTGGAATTTAAATTTAAAGAGAAAATTTAAAATGAAATTAACTTGAATGGGAAATAAAAATTTGACTGGATTGACATTAATTGGATAGGCAGAAAATAATATCCAGTTGTATTCGAATCAAGTTGAAATCGAATTGAGTTAAATAAATTTGAGTTAAAGTAAAATTGAATTGGAATAAGAATTCAATTAAGTTATTAAATGGAATTAGATTCTTACCTGAATAAATGGAAAATAAGTGGGATAAGGATTGGAATTGCAATAAATAAATCAGAATAACTTATAAAAGAATTAAAAATGCATGGACTAAAAATATGCTTGAGTTATAAATAAGTGTAAAACTCGAGTTAAAAATAAAAGAAGAATATATTCAAGCCTATAATGAATGGAATAGTGTAAATGATAAGTTATGACTTATAAAATTTGAATAAGTGGGATAGAAACCCAAAATAAATATTTTTGATGAATTGGAAAATGAAAAGAAAATCCAAACTTGAATTATTAAATAAATTAAACGAAGGAGATTAAATGAAGTGATATTTGGAATTAAAAATCAAGTGTTGAATTTTAACCAGGGGAAGAACTAATTAGATAACCAATTAGTTAATGAAATTGAATTGTGAGTTTATGATGAAGTTTGGAAATAAACTCAAGTTATAAAGTAAATTCGACTTAAATTGTTGAGGGAGTAAGGGTAATTGAGAATGAAGTTGAATTATGAGTAATGAAATTGGATGGTAAATTGAAAATGGATAGTGGGTTTAGAACTTGAGCTATAAATAAAAATTTAACTTGAAATGCTAATAAATTAAATATAATCGGAAACGCATCAAATGAAATAAATTGGATTAAAAGGGTTATGGTATGAATTGCAAGTAAAATCCAAATAAGTGGAAATAAATTAGAAATGGCCTTGTAATCAATTCAAATGAGCTTTAAGTTAAAGTAAATTGACTTAAGCTAATCGATGAAGGAGAGTTGAATTTAATTCAACTTAAACTAAGTGTAATGATATTGGGTTGGATTTAAATCAAGTGAAAATAAATTTGAATCGAAATAGAATTTGGTGGGTTGTAAATAATATTTAAAGAAATGAAAATTCATAATGGATTGAGTGGATAAATTAATTATATTGAATAAACAAACGGAAGGGGAATTTAATTGGCAATGAAGATGAACCTAAGTTGTTAATGGGTTTTGAATGAACTAGTTTGGTTAATAAAACGAAATGCAAGTGAGTGTATTCAAATTTAAAATGCAATGAAAATGAGAATATATAGGTTGTAAATAAATTTAAAAATGGAATAGAATTAAGTATAAATTTAGTTGAAATCAATTTCAATTGATTATAAAACATAAGTACTTATTTATTCACATAAATCTCGTCGAATTGTATAGAATAAATTGTCATTTGATATAAATGGAAGTAATTAAAATTCTGTGAATTGATAGAAGTAAAATGAATTGAATTTGAGAGCAATTGAATTAAATATGAGTTCTGTTTGCTTAAAATAAATTAAATGTAAGCGATTGAGTTTTAAACCATTCAAATTGAATGAAAATGGTTTGTAAATTAATTGGAACAGTGGAATTTGTATGAAGATTGTATAAGTCGCTTACGGAAAGATATTTGGTGTGTTTTCTTTTAGAATTCATGTGTTTAACTAGTGTAAATAAATGAAATGTTGTTAAACTTTATTTATATGGCACTTACAAGTTTAAATTGAGTAAGTACAGGTACCTGGAAGCCGTGTGGCTGGATTTTGGACACGCTAACTGCTAAATAAATAGCTGTTTGCTTAAAAATGCTAAATAAGGTACGTCTACGCAATAAATATAGGAAATATGAACTGTTTTTGGTTTTTCCGACCGTGTGGGTCGATGTATATATATTTATCTCTTTTGTCAAATTGCAAAAGCTCCTCCGTACAAAGGAGACTCTACCAAAATTTTCCGGAAATTTTGGGAGTTAGAAATTTTTTGAAAATCTTGGAAAATTTTGTTAACGACAAACGTTTTTAAATTGGAAGTTGAATAAATTTGTAAACGAACTAATGTATAATGATATGAATCAATATAAATAAAAGTAAAATTTAAAATTTAGAGTTGAAGAATAAATTGAATTCATATGGAATTGGAGATAAATCAATTTGAATAGAAACAGATATAAACTAAGGTGGTAAGATGAAAATAAATAAAAGAAGCATATTAAATACTTATACCGAACTTAAGAAAGGAATAGTGAATTCTTAATTGGAAATTGATAATACAAATATATTCCAAGTTAAAATTTGGATGGATAGATATTAGCATTTTGTGAAAAGGTCGATAAAATGTTTTGGGATATTATGATTGGGTATTAGTACTAAACAGGATATGTAGGTATGAAAAAGGAAAGGGAAAATTGGTTTGATTTCAGATAATAAATTAGAATTGCTCGACAAAAAGGTATGTGTTTAAATTTTCGCATGGAATTTGATTGGGTTTTTGGATCCAGCCACTTGGGTTTTTGTTTTCTTTTTGGATTTGGGAGGCCGTAGAGCCATTTTGTAGTTGTACCGAGCTAGCCGCGCAAAGGAGACGCTGGCGGAATTTTTCGGAAATTTAGAGAGTTAGAAAATTTTTGAGAAAATTTTGATAATTTAAATTTGGATTTAAATTTAAACTCGAATGGTTGAATAAGTAAAGTTATTTGGAAAATATGTAAGGTTTGGGAAGTTAGTTGAAGTAATAGCGGGTCTTTAATAAAAGACATGTTATGGTAAGTTGATAAAACTGTTTGGTTTTGGATAATAGTAGTAGGAATTGGATCATTCTTCCTAACTAGGAATTTCGGCGACGAAATTCTTTTAAATGGGGAGGAATGTGGCAACCCGGAATTTGTAAGCAATTTAAATTGGAATATTTAATTGATTTGAAATATTCAATAGAATAATTTTAACTTGAATTCAAATATTAATAATTAATTGTTAATTAAATTATTAAATTAAATAATTGAAGTTGAGCTAAATGTTGAATCTGAAGTTTTAAGCCTGTTAAAAATAATTTGAAGGCTTGTAAAATTTATATTGATAAAATTGAAGAGAATAGAAGTGTTGAAATCAAATTTAAAAATGGTTTGTTAAAGTTTTGAAATTTTATATCGTTTAAATTGAATTTAAAATAGCCTTCCGAGGCGTAGTTTCGGAATTCGACGAAACCGGTTCCATTGGGTCCGTAATATTGAATTATTATCAGATTTCAAATTTCATATTGATCGGAGCTGTCGTGTGATCGTACGAGATAAATGCGCATAGACAATAATTTACCGTTTTAATTTAAATATAATATAATGTCACCAATCAAATCAGCCGCCCTATGGTTCTTTAGCCGACCTAATCTCTGTTAAATGCGCCTATAATTACGAAAGGAAATCATGCAGAGCATGCCTCATTCAGTTTTTAAATATCTCGTTCCCCTTCTTCCTTTACCAATCGAAATACTCAGATTTGCTTTCTTTATTTTCCTTTCCTATTCGATTTTCAGAGGAAAGCAAAATCGCAATGGCCGAAGTTAAATTCACATCTCCCCTTCCTTATTTCGAACGCAAATTCACGAGATCCATCCCTCTCCCCCCCTCTGATTCGAATCGAATTTCATTTACAAAATTTCGAAACCAAACTCCACTATCAAATCCTTACATCGGCGTGTTGAGGGGGGGGGGGAATCGCGACCTTGTCGTGAGGTCATTTTGGTGCGGCGCGACTCTGGGAAGATGCCGATTTCGTGGTCGAGATGGGTGGGGGACTTGGTACTTACGAACGAACGCGTGGATGTTGGAAACCGTGGGGCACCGGAAGTCGTAACTGGGAGGGGACGCGTGGGCCTTGGGTTTCAAGTTCGATTCGGCGATGATAGTGGCACACATTAGCAGGTAGGGTTCGTCATCGATGGAGGCGGCGCAGTGGGGTTCGTCTAAAACAGTTAGGAGGCCTACACGCGATAGTTGAGGGATGTTTGGCTGTAAGGTATATATGTTAACAATTTAATTTCAAATTTGAATCTGATTTAAATTATATGTATATATAAGTTAGAAAGGGATATTTGGTAATTATTTTTCAATTTAAAAATTTATACCCATATATATATGTAGGATAAGCAGTGAATAGATATATATAAAATGTTGAGAACATATAGGAATTTAAAAATGTTTAAAGTTTATGTAAAGTGTAAAGTAGAAAACTTTGTCTGGTTTGAGAACGATTTTTATTTTGTAAATGAAGTATACTGTTTGAGTAATCATGTGTTAACGGATAGATAAAATTTCTATTTATGTCATTTACAAAAAAGAAATATGCATTCATGTTTAAAATATAGATAAAAACGGGAAATATGAATATAAAGAAGATTTTGGAAAAAATAGATAAGAATTTAAATGTTAAAAAGAATTTATAAAAATTAGATTTTTAAATCTATATAAATGAATTTTTGTTTTTAAGTGGATGAGTTTTAAAGATATATATATATATATATATATATATATATATAAATGTAAGATCATATCACCAACTAGTTATTGTTAATAATATATCAAGGAGATTAACTAGAGTAATTGAGTTATTTTAATTACTTTGGGTACCAAGAGATTTTTTTTATAGGGAATTATTAGTCGATAATTAGATAAATAAATGGGAATTAATTGTTTGGTTAATTCAATAGTAATAAGTTGTTTTGGTTAATTCAAATGTCAATAAATCTTGAATTATTTATTCAAGGTCAAAAACCATGAATCAAGGCGGGATTGAAGCGGATTGCAAAACAAATAAAGGTGAGTTAATCTCACTCAGTTAAATAAAATTTAAATGATTAAATTTAAATAATTGTTTGAATGGTTGAGTTTGATTAATGTGCTATAGTATGATATATTCTGGAATTGGCATATTATATTGTGCTAACATCTGTGGATGCAGGGAAAACAGGTTGGAGAGATCCAACTGGACCCCTCAACATTTATTATTTAATATTCTCTGTTATGATTACTTGATATTTTATGATGAATATATTGGAATATTGAATGTTATGATTTGATTGGATATATTTGAGCATAATGAATTACCAAAAATATATAAATTGTATTTTTGAAAGAAATAAAGGAAGTATATTGTAAACGAGATAATTAGAGAAAATTGAATAAATTAAGAATGAATTGAAAAAAATGGAAGTAAGTTAAATACTAATAAATAACTTCGAGCATGAAAAGAAAGGGTTGAATAAACAGAAATTAATGAATTGAAAAATTATGTGATATTAATTTAAATGAATAAAGAATTACTTTAAAACTTAAGGTTTTAAATTTATTTAAAAGAATAAGGAAGAAATTGGGAAAATCTGGAATTTGTATATTTCCGTTAAAGGATTTAAAATCAAACAGAAGATAATAACGGTAATAAATGAAATCTATAATTAATGAATTTTGAAATGAACTGAGTAAGTAAAGAAATTTATTTCAAATGGAATAAATTGAAAATCAATTTGGAAAATTGATTTAAGTGATTGAGGTTAGAATTTTGCTCTAGATAACCAAGTACGTTTTTAAAGTAAATTTTTTAAATATAAATTAAATGTTTTAAAGTTATTTTTAAAGAAAGCAAGTTTCGTAGATTTATTATTTCTATTATTTAAAGTCTAAAGTAAGTATTTTCTTTAATCTATTCTAGCTGTAATTATTAAGAAGTAACTTAGTATTTTTGTTTTAAAAGTAGAAATCTAGTTTTATATTTTATTAAGTAACATTATTTTCAAATATTCATATAGTATGTCTTTTTAACAAATTATTAAAGAAAATTTTAACTTGAATGTTTTAAAGTATATTTTTAAAAGTAAAATGATTTAAATTAATTTAGTAAAATCTAGTTTTGTGCTTGGTGATTCCAGTGGAAATAAAAATGCTTGGAATTTATTCTGTGAAAGGCAGATAGTTTTGAAAACTGTTTTCAAAAGAATTTGAAAAGTGAAAATATATCTTGTGAAGATATTTTTGAGATAAATAAATAATTTGGAAAATTATTTATTGTTTGATGGATGTTTGTGAATATAAATTGATAGTTAAATAACCGACTATCAATATTGGATAAATGCGTTGATCGTTTCGAAGAGACCGGGATCGAGTTTGCTATATTACACTTGGTATCAGAGCATAGGTTGGCGATAACCTTGGCTCTGGTGGGAATTACTCATTGAAATAGAGTCAATAGTACTCTAGACTGAGTTTGAGCGTATTAATAGATATGAGCGCGTATTGTTAGTGAATATAAATTGTTTTAATATTGTGTTGATTGGTTTATTGAGTGGCATATGAACCTTCGTCGGCACAGTCTCGACAACTGTATCGAAGGGGTTTCTAAACACTTGAATAGAACAATCGACACGGTATTGTTTTAAATGTGGGTAAATGAAATAATTTTATCCAAAATATATTTTGATATAAAGAAAAGTTCTTGTAAACTATTTAGCTAATATATGGTTGCTTGGATGTTAGAAATGAGAATATTAAAGTATTATCATTGTTAAGTGAAAATTTAACTAGAAATTGAAATATAACTAAAATTTAAGGGAATAATTTCATTATAAAATGGAATTTATAAATATGAATTAAAAATGTAAATTAGAAATTGAAATATAATTAATTGGGAATTTGTATAAGCATAAACTATACAAATGCATTATAGTTAAAATTTGAATTAAAACAGAATTTTAAACTTTAAAACCTCGGAGATTTTGGAAGTATTTTGAAGATGAATAATAGCGATTTTATTTTGGAGGTATTTTTGATGGGAAATTGTTTCAAATAAATTTTGGGAAAGGATATAGCATTAAATTCACTTCAGCCACTGGAAAATAACTTCGGTGATGACTGCAGCATCATCGATGTTCATTTTCGAGTTTCTAAGTGATAAATTGCTGCCAAACTGATTTGTTCAGGAAAACCTGTTTGTTTTTGAAAATTTCAAAGGGAATTTGTTGGGAATAAAACCAGGATTGGTTTTACTTTTGAGAAATGTGATTTGAGATGTTGAAGATTTCAAAATGATTTGAAACCAAAGCCGGGAGTTTAAAAATCCTGATAAGATGGGTTGTAAGCTTATAAATTGAGATGATTTTAAATCAAGAAAGAAATATAAGCTTTGAATGTTGGAATTTAAACTTAAAGAGAAAAGTTAAAAATGAAATTAACTTGAATGGGAAATAAAAATTTGACTGGATTGACATTAATTGGATAGGCAGAAAATAATATCCAGTCGTATTCGAATCAAGTTGAAATCGAATTGAGTTAAATAAATTTGAGTTAAAGTAAAATTGAATTGGAATAAGAATTCAATTAAGTTATTAAATGGAATTAGATTCTTACCTGAATAAATGGAAAATAAGTAGGATAAGGATTGGAATTGCAATAAATAAATCAGAATAACTTATAAAAGAATTAAAAATGCATGGACCAAAAATATGCTTGAGTTATAAATAAGTGTAAAACTCGAGTTAAAAATAAAAGAAGAATATATACAAGCCTATAATGAATGGAATAGTGTAAATAATAAGTTATGACTTATTAGATTTGAATAAGTGGGATAGAAACCCAAAATAAATATTTTTGATGAATTGGAAAATGAAAAGAAAATCCAAACTTGAATTATTAAATAAATTGAACTAAGGAGATTAAATGAAGTGATATTTGGAATTAAAAATCAAGTGTTGAATTTTAACCAGGGGAAGAACTAATTAGATAACCAATTAGTTAATGAAATTGAATTGTGAGTTTATGATGAAGTTTGGAAATAAACTCAAGTTATAAAGTAAATTCGACTTAAATTGTTGAGGGAGTAAGGGTAATTGAGAATGAAGTTGAATTATGAGTAATGAAATTGGATGGTAAATTGAAAATGGATAGTGGGTTTAGAACTTGAGCTATAAAAAAAAAATTTAACTTGAAATGCTAATAAATTAAATATAATCGGAAATGCATCAAATGAAATAAATTGGATTAAAAGGGTGATGGTATGAATTGCAAGTAAAATCCAAATAAGTGGAAATAAATTAGAAATGGCCTTGTAATCAATTGAAATGAGATTAAGTATTAAATTAAAGTAAATTGACTTAAGCTAATAGATGAAGGAGAGTTGAATTTAATTCAACTTAAACTAAGTGTAATGATATTGGGTTGGATTTAAATCAAGTGAAACTAAATTTGAATCGGAATAGAATTTGGTGGGTTGTCAATAATATTTAAGGAAATGAAAATTCATAATGGATTGAGTGGATAAATTAATTATATTGAATAAACAAATGGAAGGGGAATTTAATTGGCAATGAAGATGAACCTAAGTTGTTAATGGGTTTTGAATGAACTGGTTTGGTTAATAAAACGAAATGCAAGTGAGTGTATTCAAATTTAAAATGCAGTGAAAATGAGAATATATGGGTTGTAAATAAATTTAAAAATGGAACAGAATTAAGTATAAATTTAGTGGAAATCAATTTCAATTGATTATAAAACATAAGTACTTATTTATTCACATAAATCTCGTCGAATTGCATAGAATAAATTGTCATTTGATATAAATGGAAGTGATTAAAATTTTATGAATTGATAGAAGTAAAATGAATCGAATTTGAGAGCAATTGAATTAAATATGAGTTCTGTTTGCTTAAAATAAATTAAATGTAAGTGATTGAGTTTTAAACCATTCAAATTGAATGAAAATGGTTTGTAAATTAATTGAAACAGTGGAATTTGTATGAAGATCGTATACGTCGCTTACGGAAAGATATTTGGTGTGTTTTCTTTTAGAATTCATGTGTTTAACTAGTGTAAATAAATGAAATGTTGTTAAACTTTATTTTTATGGCACTTACAAGTTTAAATTGAGTAAGTACAGGTACCTGGAAGCCGTGTGGCTGGATTTTGGACACGCTAACTGCGAAATAAATAGCTGTTTGCTTAAAAATGCTAAATAAGGTACGCCTACGCAATAAATATAGGAAATATGAACTTTTTTTGGTTTTTTCGACCGTGTGGGTCGATGTATATATATTTATCTCTTTTGTCAAATTGCAAAAGCTCCTCCGTACAAAGGAGACTCTACCAAATTTTTTCGGAAATTTTGGGAGTTAGAAATTTTTTGAAAATCTTGGAAAATTTTGTTAACGACAAACGTTTTTAAATTGGAAGTTGAATAAATTTGTAAATGAACTAATGTAAAATAATGACATGAATAAGTACAAATGAAAAATAAAATTTAAAATTTAGAGTTGAAGAATAAATTGAATTCATATGGAAATGGAGATAAATCAATTTGAATAGAAACAGATATAAACTAAGGTGGTAAGATGAAAATAAATAAAAGAAGCATATTAAATACTTATACCAAACTTAAGAAAAGAATAGTGAATTCTTAATTGGAAATCGATAATACAAATATATTCCAAGTTAACATTTGGATGGATAGATATTGGCATTTTGTGAAAATGTCGATAAAATGTTTTGGGATATTGTGATTGGATATTAGTACAAAACAGGATATGCAGGTATGAAAAAGGAAAGGGAAAATTGGTTTTGATCTCAGATAATAAATTAGAATTGCCCGACAAAAAGGTATGTGTTTAAATTTTAGCATGGAATTTGATTGGGTTTTTGGATCTAGCCACTTGGCTTTTTTTTTCTTTTTGGATTTGGGAGGCCGTAGAGCCATTTTGTAGTTGTATCGAGCTAGCCGCGCAAAGGAGAAGCTGGCGAAATTTTCGGAAATTTAGAGAGTCGGAAAATTTTTGAGGAAATTTTGATAATTTAAATTTGGATTTAAATTTAAACTCGAATGGTTGAATAAGTAAAGTTATTTGGAAACTATGTAAGGTTTGGGAAGTTAGTTGAAGTAATAGTGGGTCTTTAATAAAAGACATGTTATGGTAAGTTGATAAAACTGTTTGGTTTTCGATAATAGTAATAGGAATTGGATCATTCTTCCTAATTAGTAATTTCGGGGACGAAATTCTTTTAAGGAGGGAGGAATGTGACGACCCAGAATTTGTAAGCAATTTAAATTGGAATATTTAATTAATTTGAAATATTCAATAGAATAATTTTAACTTGAATTCAAATATCACTAATTAATTGTTAATTAAATTATTAAATTAAATAATTAAAGTTGAGCTAAATGTTGAATCTGAAGTTTTAAGCCTGTTAAAAATAATTTGAAGGCTTGTAAAATTTATATTGATAATACTGAAGAGAATAGAAGTGTTGAAATCAAATTTAAAAATGGTTTGTTAAAGTTTTGAAATTTCATATCGTTTAAATTGAATTTAAAATAGCCTTTCGAGGCACAGTCTCGGAATTCGACGAAACCGGTTCCATTGGGTCCGTAATATTGAATTATTATCGGATTTCAAATTTCGTATTGATCGGAGCTGTCGTGTGATCGTACGAGATAAATGCGCATAGACAATAATTTATCGTTTTAATTTAAATATAATATAATGTCACCAATCGAATCAGCCGCCCTATGGTTCTTTAGCCGACCTAATCTCTGCTAAATGCGCCTATAATTACGAAAGGAAATCGTGCAGAGCATGCCTCATTCAATTTTTAAATATCTCGTTCCACTTCTTCCTTTACCAATCGAAATACTCAGATTTGCTTTCTTTATTTTCCTTTCCTATTCGATTTTCATAGGAAAGCAAAATCGCAATGGTCAAAGTTAAATTCACATCTCCCCCTTCCTTCTTTCGAACGCAAATTCACAAGATCCATCCCTCTCCTCCCCTCTTATTCGAATCGAATTTCATTTACAAAATTTCGAAACCAAACTCCACTATCAAATCCTTACATAGGCGAGTTGAGGGGGGGAATCGCGACCTTGTCGTGAGGTCATTCTGGTGCGGCGCGACTCTGGGAAGATGCTGATTTCGTGGTCGAGATGGGGGGGACTCGGTACTTACGAACGAATGCGTGGATGTTGGCAACCGTGGGGCACCGGAAGTCGTAACTGGGAGGGGACGCGTGGGCCTTGGGTTTCAAGTTCGATTCGACGATGATGGTGGCACACATTAGCAGGTAGGGTTCGTCATCGATGGAGGCTGCGCCGTGGGGTTCGTCTAAAACAGTTAGGAGGCATGCACGCGATAGTTGAGGGATGTTTGGCTGTAAGGTATATATGTTAACAATTTAATTTCAAATTTGAATCTGATTTAAATTATATGTATATATAAGTTAGAAAGGGATATTTGGTAATTATTTTTCAATTTAAAGATTTATACCCATATATATATGTAGGATAAGCAGTGAATAGATATATATAAAATGTAGAGAATATATAGGAATTTAAAAATGTTTAAAGTTTATGTAAAGTGTAAAGTAGAAAACTTTGTCTGGTTTGAGAACGAGTTTTTTTTTGTAAATGAAGTATACTGTTTGAGTAATCATGTGTTAACGGATAGATAAAATTTCTATTTATGTTATTTACAAAAAAGAAATATGCATTAATGTTTAAAATATAGATAAAAACGGGAAATATGAATATAAAGAAGATTTTGGAAAAAATAGATAAGAATTTAAATGTTAAAAAGAATTTATAAAAATTAGATTTTTAAATCTATATAAATGAATTTTTGTTTTTAAGTGGATGAGTTATATATATATATATATATATATATATATATATAAATGTAAGATCATATCACCAACTAGTTATTGTTAATAATATATCAAGGAGATTAACTAGAGTAATTGACTTATTTTAATTACTTTGGGTACCAAGAGATTTTTTTTATAGGGAATTATTAGTTGAGAATTAGATAAATAAATGGGAATTAATTGTTTGGTTAATTCAATAGTAATAAGTTGTTTTGGTTAATTCAAATGTCAATAAATCTTGAATTATTTATTCAAGGTCAAAAACCATGATCAAGGCGGGATTGAAGCGGATTGCAAAACAAATAAAGGTGAGTTAATCTCACTCAGTTAAATAAAATTTAAATGATTAAATTTAAATAATTGTTTGAATGGTTGAGTTTGATTAATGTGCTATAGTATGATATATTCTGGAATTGGCATATTATATTGTGCTAACATCTTTGGATGCAGGGAAAACAGGTTGGAGGGATCCAACTGGACCGCTCAACATTTATTATTTAATATTCTCTGTTATGATTACTTGATATTCTATGATGAATATATTGGAATATTGAATGTTATGATTTGATTGGATATATTTGAGCATAACGAATTACCAAAAATATATAAATTGGATTTTTGAAAGAAATAAAGGAAGTATATTGTAAACGAGATAATTAGAGAAAATTGAATAAATTAAGAATGAATTGAAAAAAAATGGAAGTAAGTTAAATGCTAATAAATAACTTCGAGCATGAAAAGAAAGGGTTGAATAAACGGAAACTAATGAATTGAAAAATTATGTGATATTAATTTAAATGAATAAAGAATTACATTAACACTTAAGGTTTTAAATTTATTTAAAAGAATAAGGAAGAAATTGGGAAAAATCTGGAATTTGTATATTTCCGTTAAAGGATTTAAAGTCAAACGGAAGATACTAACAGCAATAAATAAAATCTGTAATTAATGAATTTTGAAATGAACTGAGTAAGTAAAGAAATTATTTTTAAATGGAATAAATTGGAAATCAATTTGGAAAATTGATTTAAGTGATTGAGGTTAGAATTTTTCTCTGGATAACCAAGTACGTTTTTAAAGTAATTTTTTTAATTATAAATTAAATGTTTTAAAGTTGTTTTTAAAGAAAGCAAGTTTCGTAAATTTATTATTTATATTATTTAAATTCTAAAGTAAGTATTTTCTTTAATCTATTCTAGCAGTAATTATTAAGAAGTAACTTAGTATTTTTTTTTTAAAAGTAGAAATCTAGTTTTATATTTTATTAAGTAACATTATTTTAAAATATTCATATAGTATGTATTTTTAACAAATTATTAAAGAAAATTTTAACTTGAATGTTTAAAGTATATTTTTAAAAGTAAAATGTTTTAAATTAATTTAGTAAAATCTAGTTTTGTGCTTGGTGATTCCAGTGGAAATAAAAATGCTTGGAATTTATTCTGTGAAAGGCAGATAGTTTTGAAAACTAGTTTCAAAGGAATTTGAAAAGTGAAAATATATCTTGTGAAGATATTTTTGAGATAAATAAATAATTTGAAAAATTATTTATTGTTTGATGGATGTTTGTGAATATAAATTGATAGTTAAATAACCGACTATAATTATTGGACAAATGCGTTGATCGTTTCGAAGAGACCGGGATCGAGTTTGCTATATTACACTTGGTATCAGAGCATAGGTTGGCGATAACCTTGGCTCAGGTAGGAATTACTCATTGAAATAGAGTCAATAGTACTCTAGACTGAGTTTGAGCGTATTAATAGATATGAGCGCGTATTTGTTAGTGAATATAAATTGTTTTAATATTGTGTTGATTGGTTTATTGAGTGGCATATGAACCGTCGTCGGCACAGTCTCGACAACTGTATCGAAGGGGTTTCTAAACACTTGAATAGAACAATCGACACGGTATTGTTTTAAATGTGGGTAAATGAAATAATTTTACCCAAAATATATTTTGATATAAAGAAAAGTTCTTGTAAACTATTTAGCTAATATATGGTTGCTTGGATGTTAGAAATGAGAATATTAAAGTATTATCATTGTTAAGTGAAAATTTAACTAGAAATTGAAATATAACTAAAATTTAAGGGAATAATTTCATTATAAAATGGAATTTATAAATATGAATTAAAAATGTAAATTAGAAATTGAAAAATAATTAATTGGGAATTTGTATAAGCATAAACTATACAAATGCATTATAGTTAAAATTTGAATTAAAACAGAATTTGAAACTTTAAAACCCCGGAGATTTTGGAAGTATTTTGAAGATGAATAATAGCGATTTTATTTTGGAGGTATTTTTGAAGGGAAATTGTTTCAAATAAATTTTGGGAAAGGATATAGCATTAAATTCACTTCAGCCACTGGAAAATAACTTCGGTGATGACTGAAGCATCATCGATGTTCATTTTCGAGTTTCTAAGTGATAAATTGCTGCCAAACTGATTTGTTCAGGAAAACCTGTTTGTTTTTGAAAATTTCAAAGGAAATTTGTTGGGAATAAAACCAGGATTGGTTTTACTTTTGAGAAATGTGATTTGAGATGTTGAAGATTTCAAAATGATTTGAAACCAAAGCCGGGAGTTTAAAAATCCTGATAAGATGGGTTGTAAGCTTATAAATTGAGATGATTTTAAATCAAGAAAGAAATATAAGCTTTGAATGTTGGAATTTAAATTTAAAGAGAAAAGTTAAAAATGAAATTAACTTGAATGGGAAATAAAAATTTGACTGGATTGACATTAATTGGATAGGCAGAAAATAATATCCAGTCGTATTCGAATCAAGTTGAAATCGAATTGAGTTAAATAAATTTGAGTTAAAGTAAAATTGAATTGGAATAAGAATTCAATTAAGTTATTAAATGGAATTAGATTCTTACCTGAATAAATGGAAAATAAGTAGGATAAGGATTGGAATTGCAATAAATAAATCAGAATAACTTATAAAAGAATTAAAAATGCATCGACTAAAAATATGCTTGAGTTATAAATAAGTGTAAAACTCGAGTTAAAAATAAAAGAAGAATATATACAAGCCTATAATGAATGGAATAGTGTAAATAATTAGTTATGACTTATTAAATTTGAATAAGTTGGATAGAAACCCAAAATAAATATTTTTGATGAATTGGAAAATGAAAAGAAAATCCAAACTTGAATTATTAAATAAATTGAAGTAAGGAGATTAAATGAAGTGATATTTGGAATTAAAAATCAAGTGTTGAATTTTAACCAGGGGAAGAACTAATTAGATAACCAATTAGTTAATGAAATTGAATTGTGGGTTTATGATGAAGTTTGGAAATAAACTCAAGTTATAAAGTAAATTCGACTTAAATTGTTGAGGGAGTAAGGGTAATTGAGAATGAAGTTGAATTATGAGTAATGAAATTGGATGGTAAATTGAAAATGGATAGTAGGTTTAGAACTTGAGCTATAAATAAAAATTTAACTTGAAATGTTAATAAATCAAAAATATAATCGGAAATGTAACAAATAAAATAAATTGGATTAAAAGGGTGATGGTATGAATTGCAAGTAAAATCCAAATAAGTGGAAATAAATTAGAAATGGCCTTGTAATCAATTGAAATGAGCTTAAGTATTAAATTAAAGTAAATTGACTTAAGCTAATAGATGAAGGAGAGTTGAATTTAATTCAACTTAAACTAAGTGTAATGATATTGGGTTGGATTTAAATCAAGTGGAACTAAATTTGAATCGAAATAGAATTTGGTGGGTTGTAAATAATATTTAAGGAAATGAAAATTCATAATGGATTGAGTGGATAAATTAATTATATTGAATAAACAAACGGAAGGGGAATTTGATTGGCAATGAAGATGTACCTAAGTTGTTAATGGGTTTTGAATGAACTGGTTTGGTTAATAAAACGAAATGCAAGTGAGTGTATTCAAATTTAAAATGCAATAAAAATGAGAATATATGGGTTGTAAATAAATTTGAAAATGGAATAGAATTAAGTATAAATTTAGTTGAAATCAATTTCAATTGATTATAAAACATAAGTACTTATTTATTCACATAAATCTCGTCGAATTGCATAGAATAAATTGTCATTTGATATAAATGGAAGTAATTAAAATTCTATGAATTGATAGAAGTAAAATGAATTGAATTTGAGAGCAATTGAATTAAATATGAGTTCTGTTTGCTTAAAATAAATTAAATGTAAGTGATTGAGTTTTAAACCATTCAAATTGAATGAAAATGGTTTGTAAATTAATTGGAACAGTGGAATTTGTATGAAGATCGTATAAGTCGCTTACGGAAAGATATTTGGTGTGTTTTCTTTTGGAATTCATGTTTAACTAGTGTAAATAAATGAAATGTTGTTAAACTTTATTTATATGGCACTTACAAGTTTAAATTGAGTAAGTGCAGGTACCTGGAAGCCGTGTGGCTGGATTTTGGACACGCTAACTGCTAAATAAATAGCTGTTTGCTTAAAAATGCTAAATAAGGTACGCCTACGCAATAAATATAGGAAATATGAACTGTTTTTGGTTTTTCCAACCGTGTGGGTCGATGTATATATATTTATCTCTTTTGTCAAATTGCAAAAGCTCCTCCGTACAAAGGAGACTATACCAAAATTTTCCAGAAATTTTGGGAGTTAGAAATTTTTTGAAAATCTTGGAAAATTTTGTTAACGACAAACGTTTTTAAATTGGAAGTTGAATAAATTTGTAAATGAACTAATGTAAAATAATGATATGAATCAATATAAATGAAAAATAAAATTTAAAATTTAGAGTTGAAGAATAAATTGAATTCATATGGAAATGGAGATAAATCAATTTGAATAGAAACAGATATAAACTAAGGTGGTAAGATGAAAATAAATAAAAGAAGCATATTAAATACTTATACCAAACTTAAGAAAGGAATAGTGAATTCTTAATTCTAAATCGATAATACAAATATATTCCAAGTTAATATTTGGATGGATAGATATTGGCATTTTGTGAAAAGGTCGATAAAATGTTTTGGGATATTGTGATTGGATATTAGTACTAAACAGGATATGCAGGTATGAAAAAGGAAAGGGAAAATTGGTTTTGATTTCAGGTAATAAATTAGAATTGCTCGACAAAAAGGTATGTGTTTAAATTTTCGCATGGAATTTGATTGGGTTTTTGGATCTAGCCACTTGGCCTTTTGTTTTCTTTTTGGATTTGGGAGGCTATAGAGCCATTTTGTAGTTGTACCGAGCTAGCCGCGCAAAGGAGACGCTGGCGAAATTTTTCGGAAATTTAGAGAGTTAGAAAATTTTTGAGAAAATTTTGATAATTTTAATTTGGATTTAAATTTAAACTTGAATGGTTGAATAAGTAAAGTTATTTGGAAACTATGTAAGGTTTGGGAAGTTAGTTGAAGTAATAGTGGGTCTTTAATAAAAGACATGTTATGGTAAGTTGATAAAACTGTTTGGTTTTGGATAATAGTAATAGGAATTGGATCATTCTTCCTAATTAGTAATTTCGGGGACGAAATTCTTTTAAGGGGGGAGGAATGTGATGACCCGGAATTTGTAAGCAATTTAAATTGGAATATTTAATTGATTTGATATATTCAATAGAATAATTTTAACTTGAATTCAAATATCACTAATTAATTGTTAATTAAATTATTAAATTAAATAATTGAAATTGAGCTAAATGTTGAATCTGAAGTTTTAAGCCTGTTAAAAATAATTTGAAGGCTTGTAAAATTTATATTGATAATACTGAAGAGAATAGAAGTGTTGAAATCAAATTTAAAAATTGGTTTGTTAAAGTTTTGAAATTTTATATCGTTTAAATTGAATTTAAAATAGCCTTCCGAGGCGCAGTCTCGGAATTCGACGAAACCGGTTCCATTGGGTCCGTAATATTGAATTATTATCGGATTTCAAATTTCGTATTGATCGGAGCTGTCGTGTGATCGTACGAGATGAATGCGCATAGACAATAATGTATCGTTTTAATTTAAATATAATATAATGTCACCAATCGAATCAGCTGCCCTATGGTTCTTTAGCCGGCCTAATCTCTGTTAAATGCGCCTATAATTACGAAAGGAAATCGTGCAGAGCATGCCTCATTCAATTTATAAATATCTCGTTCCCCTTCTTCCTTTACCAATCGAAATACTCAGATATGCTTTCTTTATTTTCCTTTCCTATTCGATTTTCAGAGGAAAGCAAAATCGCAATGGCCGAAGTTAAATTCACATCTCCCCCTTCCTTCTTTCGAACGCAAATTCACGAGATCCATCCCTCTCCTCCCCTCTGATTCGAATCGAATTTCGTTTACAAAATTTCGAAACCAAACTCCACTATCAAATCCTGACATAGGCGAGTTGAGGGGGGGAATCGCAACCTTGTCGCGAGGTTATTCTGGTGCGGCGCGACTCTGGGAAGATGCCGGTTTCGTGGTCGAGATGGGGGGGGGACTCGGTACTTACGAACGAACGCGTGGATGTTTGCAACCGTGGGGCACCGGAAGTCGTAACTGGGAGGGGAAGCGTGGGCCTTGGGTTTCAAGTTCGATTCGGCGATGACGGTGGCACACATTAGCAGGTAGGGTTCGTCATCGATGGAGGCGGCGTTGTGGGGTTCGTCTGAAACAGTTAGGAGGCCTGCACGCGATGGTTGACGGATGTTTGGCTGTAAGGTATATATGTTAACAATTTAATTTCAAATTTGAATCTGATTTAAATTATATGTATATATAAGTTAGAAAGGGATATTTGGTAATTATTTTTCAATTTAAAGATTTATACCCATATATATGTAGGATAAGAAGTGAATAGATATATATAAAATGTTGAGAATATATAGGAATTTAAAAATGTTTAAAGTTTATGTAAAGTGTAAAGTAGAAAACTTTGTCTGGTTTGAGAACGATTTTTTTTGGTAAATGAAGTATACTGTTTGAGTAATCATGTGTTAACGGATAGATAAAATTTCTATTTATGTTATTTACAGAAAAGAAATATGCATTCATGTTTAAAATATAGATAAAAATGGGAAATATGAATATAAAGAAGATTTTGGAAAAAAATAGATAAGAATTTAAATGTTAAAAAGAATTTATAAAAATTAGATTTTTAAATCTATATAAATGAGTTTTTGTTTTGAAGTGGATGAGATTTAAAGATATATGTGTGTGTGTGTGTGTGTGTGTGTGTGTGTTTATATATGTAAGATCACATCACCAACTAGTTATAGTTAATAATATATTAAGGAGATTAACTTGAGTAATTGACTTATTTTAATTACTTTGGGTACCAAGAGATTTTTTTTATAGGGATTTATTAGTTGGAAATTAGATAAATAAATGGGAATTAATTGTTTGGTTAATTCAATAATAATAAGTTGTTTTGGTTAATTCAAATGTCAATAAATCTTGAATTATTTATTCAAGGTCAAAAACCATGAATCAAGGCGGGATTGAAGCGGATTGCAAAACAAATAACGGTGAGTTAATCTCACTTAGTTAAATAAAATTTAAATGATTAAATTTAAATTATTGTTCGAATGGTTGAGTTTGATTAATGTGCTATAGTATGATATATTCTGGAATTGGCATATTATATTGTGCTAACATCTGTGGATGCAGGGAAAACAGGTTGGAGAGATCCAACTGGACCCCTCAACATTTATTATTTAATATTCTCTGTTATGATTACTTGATATTTTATGATGAATATATTGGAATATTGAATGTTATGATTTGATTGGATATATTTGAGCATAATGAATTACCAAAAATATATAAATTGGATTTTTGAAAGAAATAAAGGAAGTATATTGTAAACGAGATAATTAGAGAAAATTGAATAAATTAAGAATGAATTGAAAAAAATGGAAGTAAGTTAAATACTAATAAATAACTTCGAGCATGAAAAGAAAGGGTTGAATAAACAGAAATTAATGAATTGAAAAATTATGTGATATTAATTTAAATGAATAAAGAATTACTTTAAAACTTAAGGTTTTAAATTTATTTAAAAGAATAAGGAAGAAATTGGGAAAATCTGGAATTTGTATATTTCCATTAAAGGATTTAAAATCAAACAGAAGATAATAACGGTAATAAATGAAATCTATAATTAATGAATTTTGAAATGAACTGAGTAAGTAAAGAAATTTATTTCAAATGGAATAAATTGAAAATCAATTTGGAAAATTGATTTAAGTGATTGAGGTTAGAATTTTTCTCTGGATAACCAAGTACGTTTTTAAAGTAAAGTTTTTAAATATAAATTAAATGTTTTAAAGTTGTTTTTAAAGAAAGGAGGTTTCGTAAATTTATTATTTCTATCATTTAAAGTCTAATGTAAGTATTTTCATTAATCTATTCTAGCAGTAATTATTAAGAAGTAACTTAGTATTTTGTTTCTAAAAGTAGAAATCTAGTTTTATATTTTATTAAGTAACATTATTTTCAAATATTCATATAGTACGTATTTTTAACAAATTATTAAAGAAAATTTTAACATGAATGTTTTAAAGTATATTTTTAAAAGTAAAGTGTTTTAAATTAATTTAGTAAAATCTAGTTTTGTGCTTGGTGATTCCAGTGGAAATAAAAATACTTGGAATTTATTCTGAGAAATGCTGATAGTTTTGAAAACTGTTTTCAAAGGAATTTGAAAAGTGAAAATATATCTTGTGAAGATATTTTTGAGATAAATAAATAATTTGGAAAATTATTTATTGTTTGATGGATGTTTGTGAATATAAATTGATAGTTAAATAACCGGCTATCAATATTGGACAAATACGTTGATCGTTTCCAAGAGACCGGGATCGAGATTTATTTCTCGAAAACCACTTCGATCCGGTTTGTACGTTTCATGGAAACGAGTTTGGATTCGATGATGGAGCCATGAAGTGCAAGGGCTAGTCGCTACTAATCCTGAGGATATTTCCAAAATGGACGTAGTGGGAATAGTGCATTCGGTTCCGTTCGAACCCAGGACGGACTTGTATGGATGAATGCTTTCGTAAACATCGTCAGGTGGACGATGGGCATTCTAAGGGATATGTTCTATAAGGTAACGCTTAGCCTCAAGCCTCATCAAATGGGAACGAATGAAAATCAGGCGATATGCAGCAAGGCTAGGTGGGTAGCACCCAAGCAGGGTGAGGTCATTCCAGTCTAGATGTCCCTTTTTTTATTTCGGCTTAGTGGGCGGTTGCTGATCCCAACCGCGGGGTAATCTCACTCGGGATTATCCATTAAGGGATAGTCCCGGCCTTGTGTTGCAGGGGAGCGGGCGTACTCCTCGGTACGGTGATCTAGGCCCCGTACTGATGACAGGTGGTACCCCAGTGCCTAGTCATTAGTTGGAAATCCATTCACCCTACGAGCCTTGTACGAGTTTTGTTTGTATTACCCACTCTGTGGCTAGTAGATGGAATTTAATGAATGTAACAGTTTCGGCTATTTTATAAGTATTTGTATATAGACCCTATTATAATATAAGAGGATTTCTATAAAAATTGTTTTAGCTATCGTAAGGTAAAAACCCGACATGTTTATTTGTTGCGTGGTCTTATAAGATGCTTTTGTTTTCAAAGGATTTTGAAACTTTAATAATCAATTAGGTGTGATTTTCTCACGCTGGTATTCCAGACTGACTCGGGTGTTATTTAACTGTAATGCTCGGGTCAGACCGAGTATTATAGGATACAGGATGATGCTATGGAGCTCAGGAGATGACGATACGTACTCCCGTACTTGTTTATATACATATATTCCGCTGTGTTGAGTTGTTGTGTATCCATTTGTATGATATTGATGCTGAGCTGTGATTGAAGTACTCTGATGATGTAATATATAAACAGAGATATTTGATTTTGAGTAAAGACCATTTATTATCTATTATATATTATTCCGCTGCGATGGTTAGATTCTGTTGTTGCTTTCTATTTTCTTCTTCTACCTCTTCTTCTTTAACCCAAATGGTTCGTATTTCTGTACAACTTGAGTTGATTTAAGTAAAATAGTATTGACTCAAGGAGTACGGATTTGCGGGTCGTTACACTTAAGGTCATGATTCCTATGTGTTATGACCAAGCTGAGTGATAGTGTATGTGTATAATCAAGGGGAGAGGTGGTGTTATGCCTCCAAGTATTTTTTATCGAATTTAGCTTATCTTACAAAAGTTAGTCATACCTTTGCATTGAGTTTTTCTCGGGTTCCATAAGTGTGCTCATGTTTGGGAGAATCCTTACAGTTTCTTGAGCGAACTTGGCTGGAAGGGAAATTCTAATTCTTGTGGTAATGTTGGATTGATGTTCCGTTATCTCTGACGGAGTTGAGTCGATGCTTCGTTTCCATTGGTGGAGTCGAAGCGAATGAATATCTTGCTGTTGTTGGCAGAGTGGAATTCATATTTCTACTATTTATATGTAATGCCACATGACTAAAAAAGTTGTTAGAAGCTTTTAGTTTAAGTACAACGAACTATATTCTCCGCCAAGAGAGTCCTTCTAAACTTAAGATTCGTGGCACGTAAGTTACTTGCCCTGATTGTGAATTTTGGTGAAATATGGTTTGTTAGCCCAACCTATGTTCCAAGGGAGTATAACTTTTACAACTACCATAGTTAAGATTTTTGAGCTGGGATTCGCACACGGTAACTATCCTTGCCATTATGGCATGTATCATGAGTATTATTCGATTTACTGTGGCCTAGCTAGCATAGGTGCCGATCGTCAACTACGAACTATCCCTGGCTACAGTCATGCCTTAATCGTGGGATGTATTATCGGTTCGCAGTTGCCAGCAAGCCGAACATCAATGATAAACTGTCTAGGCTATAATCATCCCTAATCTGTGGCTTATAGTTGTTTATCATTGCTGGCTGGGGGCCGATCGTCAGCAGTGAACTACCCAGGCTATTTTCATGCCCTTAGTCATGGTTTTCTTGTTCTCACTACTGTCGGCGAAAGCTTGCGATTGATCGCAATAGGAAAAACATCAAACAAACAATCGAGCAAAACATCAACTTTTACAGTGGGTTGGCCATAATATGCCAACATCCACTGTCTTTCTTTTATTGTTTCAGGTGATACATGCTTTTTACAAGCTGAGAGAAGTAATGGCGGAGATGCTGGAGATTCCATCCTTTCCCAAACACCTTTTCTGTCAACTGTCGACGGAATGTAAGCTCCGTTGTGGAGATCCTTACGAACAACAAATGGTCTTTTCCAAACTGGATCTAGTGCGCCTGGATGAGGAAAGACTTGCTTGAGAACAATATCTCTCTCTTCTAACTCTTGGGGCTTCACCTTAGAATTGTATTATTTTGCCCCTTTCCATCTGTGTGCGGCAGTTTTGAGGGCGGTGTTATTCATTCTTTCTTCAATTAGGTCTAAGGACATGTTGAGAAGCTCCTCTCTTACTTTCGGATTATAATGTGTCCTACGATGTAAAGGGACAGCTGTTTCGATCGAAAGCATGGCCTCGACCCCGTATGCTTAGAGAAATAGAATATGTCCTATTGTATTTTGTAGGAGGCTTGGTAGGCCCACAGTGCCATGGGTAGTTTGTTAACCCACGCTCATTTGGATTTATCTAGTTTTTCCTTAATTAGTGTTTGCAAGACTTTGTTGACAGCTTCAACCTGCCCATTGGTCTGTGGAAACTCCTTTTATGAGTCAATATACACTAGGCTTCGAATGCATTTATTCTTTGAGTTACTCAAGCTATATTTGTTCCCGGATGCCCGACTGGTATGTCATTGCCAGGGAAAGGGGTGGTCATCAACAGTGAACTGCCCAGGCTAGTGCTCTTAGTCATGGTTATCTTATTTTCACTGATGCCAACACATACTTGTGATCTGGATTGCTAATCACAAAAGAAGTAGTGGTTATAACAGCATATGTGTTAAGTGAATATAACTCCATATATGTTAAATGAATGCATTAGTCTCTTGTTTGGGTCAAAGGGAAAGAGTAGTTTAGACTAAACCAGCCACTTCGAAAGAAGCGCAAAGTACTAGGTTGTGTAGTATGCCCGGTTTAAGATGTTTCTTGGATAGGAATTCTCGCATGGTATTTTTGCAAGGCTCCATGGAACCTAGGAGCCGATGGCACTGTCCTAAAGTGACAACAATCTAGTTAGATAAAAACGAAAGAAGAGGTTTGTTATGGTACCTCCTTTGTAGGACCGCCTTTTGTCATGTGTATGACATGTTTATGCGAGCATATTGTGTGATCGGAGGGCTCCTCATACGGATTTTCTGCAAGTACTCTCTTTGATAACGAGGGTTTTACTGGGCCAAAATTCTTGTTTGGCATTTTAATGCTTCCTCCTAGCGATCATTGGTTTAGTCATTTTTTCAAGTTGACTCCGGCTAGTTTGGTGGACTTTTAGTGGATGTCCCTAGTGTGCATCCTGCTATCCTTAGTTCTTAATCAATTTGAATTGTGTTTTTTGATTATTGGATCATGAAGGAGTGGTGAAGCTAGTATCTTGATTGGTGACTGCAATGTCCTAGCTTGGTCTTTCAAAGCCTTTCTTTATAAACTATTATGTTATCCAAGTTTTCGACAGATGTCGTTTCCATTGCATCCTCTTCCTTACCCTTTGAGGTAACAACATACTCAAATGGATGGGTTCTCTTTGATTATTGATCATTCGAACTCCGAAGCTGGAGATTTATATCTCTTCCATTTTTCTATGGAATTTGTAATACAAGCTATGTTAGCTTCCCTGGATGACCATCTATCTGAACTCCTGACCGTGATGTTTCCTCATCTTTATGTGCCTTGCTGACCCAATGGGGAGTTCATGCATAGTTGTAGAGGCTAGTTTGACTTTTGTCTTTACTTCGTGTAGCGTGTAAGCACCGTCGGGTCGATTTGCACATGCAATGGATTTATGAATCCTTCCTTTACCTTTTTCCATGGATGGAGATCCAAGAGTGTATGGTAGAGCTCTACAATAGCTTAAGATTGATTAGAATGAAAGAAAAGTAACTACATAGTACCTCCTTTGTGCCTTCCGTTTATCAGCAATTGTAAAGATCTTAGCAAGTGTCTAGGGGACCGGGATAGCCCCTTATAAAGTTTTGTGGTGGGTGCTCAAAAGTTTTTTTTTCCTGGAGGGTAGACTAGTAACTGTTGGTCTTATCTCCTTCTCTTTTCATATTTGTTGAACATATCCCTAGGTAAGGAGAACTATTGACATTATTTGAATCATGTCCAGTAAGTGACGAAGTGCCAATTTTTCATATCTAGACTTTGAGTATTCAAGTATCACGGCTTCGGTCTTCAAGTTGTGATATTTCGATCCATCAGTAGGATCCCAATTGTAGTACTTTGATTTGACACTAGATGGAAAAAGGGCTGTGCTTGGGGTTCATTTGGTTATGTGGAATGCCTATGTTCTCTAGACTAGACTTTCCATGTATTATGACGTCGAGGTCGAATACTTTTGTCTATCCTAAGCATGTCAAGAGCTGATCCACCAAAGCTTTATGTTAAGTAGTAAAGTGTTTACTGATTTCAATCACAACCAAGTCGAATTTACATCCGACAATTTTTAGCACCGGCAGGTTATTTGATAGTCTTCCTGCTTTTTCATATCTAGATAGCTGTTGAATTTTTTGCAGCGGAGTTCTCTCACTTTAGGCGGCATATCGAAAAGTTATTATCCTTCCCTTCCTAGAGAGTTTGTACTTTTCGAGAGAGATAATTCAATTTTCAAAAAGGATTGAGAGGTTTTGTAGCTTCGAAGGGTTGACGGTCCAACTCTTAAAATAAAGAGAGAATCATGAGATAGAAGGTATAACTTTTCAATCCGAGAAATGGTGATTACAAACTTGAAAAAAGAAAAAGAGAAAAACTCTAATTTCAAAGAAATAATGACTTTAGATCAGGAGAAAGGATTTCAAGTTTGGAGGGAGAAAAGTATTTTCTTAGAACCGTATTTTTATATTTTACTAGGGGAATAGATTCCTTTTATACAAAAGAGGAAGATAGTTTTCTTATGTTAAAGAAGCAATGCTTCTAGATGGAAAGAGAATAAGATTTGATCTTACATCTAAAAAATGACTAAGTGTTTCTTTTGGTTAATACAGAGTCTTTTGATCTGAAATGAGGAAAAGAAGATAAGACAATTTCAGATCTAAGAAATAAAATACATGTTTCTTTTTGGTTGAGAAATGGTGTTTGCATATCTGAAAGGAGATATTATGATTTCAGATCTAGGAAGTGAACACATGTTTCTTGTTGGTTAAGGAGTAGCATTTGTAGATTTGAAATAAGAGAAAAGAAAGATAGAATTTTTTTATCTTCAAGGAATAGTGATTGCAAATCTGAAAAGAGAAATAGATTTTGCTAAAATAACGGTTTCAGATCTGTGAGATATAGAGTATTTTAATCCAAGAAATAATGATCTCAAACGGGAAAAGTAAGAAAAAGAGAATCTCTCATGCCAAGGGGACAGTGACTTTAGATCTGAAAAGAAAAAGGTATAAATTTTATTAAAAAATGCAATTTCAGATCAAAGTAGAAAAAGGTTTTATTTTGTGAAAGAAAATAAAGAACCGGTTCTAAACAGATGGAAAAGGGGGTTTCTTATGCCAAATAACCATGTTTTTGGATTCCAAACGAGAAAAGAGAGGTGACTTGATTTTAGATCCAAAGAATGAGTAATGTTTTTTTTTGGTTAGGAGACATGTATTTGTGGGTTCAAAATAGTAAAAGGAGTATCTAAGGATTTCATATCTAAGAGATGACAAATTTCTTTTCTTTTTTTGCTAAGAAACAATATCTGTAGATAGTAAAAGTAAGATCTAAAAAGTGGACAAGAGAATTTCTCTATGTAGTAAAATAGCTATTCAGATCCAAAGAGAAAGAGAGGATTTTCTATTTTATGTAAAACATCCATAGCAGATCTGAAAAGAAACATAAATTTCAGACCTAAGAAAAATGGAGAGAGTTTCTTATGACAAGGAACGACAATCTCAAGTATGAAGATTAGAAAAGTAGGTTAAGATCGAAAAGAAGAATCTCTGATTTCAGAAGAAAATATTTTTATGTTCCAAAATAAAAAGAAAAGTAAGAAAGAGAGAATTTTGCTTTTAAAAAAAAAAGTTCAGCTCTTAGTGAAAGCACCAAAAGTGTTTACACAAAAAATGAGCAAACACTCAAATCATTATGGTTGAGCTGTAAATATTGTTTGTAGTATATAGCTATTGTTTAATGAAAATTAGTTGCGGATGTTTAAGCTAGAAAATCAGTAATTTGCAATAAAAAATATGTAAAGGACTTAAATGTAAAAAGACACAGAATTAATAGTGGTTCGGCCTGAATGTGCCTACGTCCACTATTCTTCTTTTATTATCCCTTTCATTTCTGAATACAAGAACAAGCTTTGAATACGAGTAAACATGTTATTAGAACTAAGATTTTTCCCTTTCGAAGTTGTCTGCCATTGTTGCTGAAAGCTTCGCTCTTCCACCTTTTTTTGACGCCATGTGCTTGGTGTTTATAGAATGAAGATATGCGGAGAGGCAACTGAGCATATAGTCTTTAGAATTTGGTTCAACCTTCCTTCCTCCAAGATTTGGTTCAACCTTCCTTAAATAATTGTCAAGCTATTCCACTTGTGATGACTGCCATACAGCTCCAAGAACCCTGGAACGCGTAATGAAGAAATTCTCGAAGTATCATCATGCCATGACGAAAATCTCTAACTTTTATTTTTTAGATCAGATATAACAGGGTTGAGCCCCAAGCAAACCTTCACCCGACTCTAAGCAGCATTACTCCCAGCTGACTCCAAGTAAACCCTTAAATTTCTCATGCCCAACTCCAAGCAACCACCGAATAAAATATTTGGTTCGGCCACCGGGCAGACTTCAAGAAAATTCCACATGCTCGACTCTAAGCAACCACCGAACCAAAGATTTGGTTCGATCAACGGACAAACTCCAAGCAGACTCCACATTTTCTCATCCCTGACTCTAAGCAACCACCGAACCAAAGATTTGGTTCGATCAACGGACAGACTCCAAGCAGACTCCACATTTTCTCATGCCTGACTCTAAGCAACCACCGAACCAAATATTGGGTTTGGTCGCCGGGCAGACTCCACATTTTCTCATGCCCGACTCCAAGCAACCATCGAACCAAAGATTTGATTTGGTCACTGGACAGACTCCAAGCAGAATCTACATTTCCTCATGCCGGACTCCAAGTAACCACCGGACCAAAGTTTTGGCTCGGTCATCGGACCCACTCCAAGTCGACTCGAGATTTTCAAGGCTCGACTCCAAGCAAGTGCATAACCAAAGTTTTGGTTCGGTCATCAGACCGAAGATCCTGGCTCGCTGTTGGATTGTCGACCTTGAATGGCGATAAAGCGTCTCGGTATCGGTCCCACGAGATGGTGGTGGACAAATCTAGTGATGATCATATCTCTCAATCCGTTGTTCGGATTGAGATGCGATTTCGAACTATGTCCATATCTTGATCTCGAGAATACCTCTAAACTAGTTTGAATCTGTTCCAAAATAATGACAATTTTCCCCTAGCTCCTCATATTCACCATGTAGTGGCCAAAAATGCCCACAACAAAAATTGATTATAGGCCGAAATTAATTAATTTTAAAATAATAAATTAAGTTAAAAAAAATCTGAAAACTTTACTGTAATCTTATTACATGGTGCAACAGATATAAAATATAAAATTGAAAATTTGAACCATTAATCATTTTATTCATAATAAACAATTCATGAAATTATATTAAATAATAATAAAATATGTATATACATATTAATAAAATATTTTTATGATTTATGATTCATAATATGTACAAATCATCATTAGAAAATTTTAAGATTAAATATATACGATATATAAACACAAATACATTTATACATATTCATAATTTGCAGATCTTTACACATTTAATATATATATCAAAATTAAAACTTTTTTCTTTGAAAAATTTGATTCAGCAATAAATCAATAAACAAAATATCATAACAAGCACATAAACAATCTAATTGTAATAAATACATGTACACACAAAAGTCTCACCTAATCTAAAAAATAAACATATCCGAATACAAACAGAGGATTTGGATGTAAAACAACTTTTATATGATAAGTGTAAATCAAACCAATGATAATAAATAAAGTGCACCTCCTAATAAAGTCTTTGAGTCCACATTGAACAATGATTTCTCTTCTAAGAACAATTCACAATCCGTCAGGTTGCTAATCTAGGATTGGAGACCTACTAAAAATTAGTATTTTTAATCTTGAATTAGATTTGAGAATTTAGGGAAAATTTTAGAGGAAAGCGTCTGCAATTTAAATGAGGAAGTGGAAGAAGAAAGTGGTGGCTCAAAAATTAATTATCTTATAATTAAGGTTTTGAGATTGGCTTTTATATAGACAGGACAAGAGAGCAAACAATGATCTCAACCACACATCTCAAAACCTAATCACGCATGTTGTAGCCACCTCCTATCTTTCTCCAAATCAATGCCTATCCACTCCGAATCTCATGGGTTGTGAGCTCATTTAAACCAAATTAAATATGTATAATCACACTTAACATATATTTTTTATCGATATCTCATATCGATCAATATATTCATAACTTTTATAAATATATGCAACAGTTTTATTTCTCAAATCACATTCAAATTCATAATTAATATTTTTTTTTAAATGGAACTTAGATACAACATGTCACTAGGACAACAAACCACAAATCATGTGTCAATAAATGTTCGAATCATGCTACGCAAGTTTCGAACCTGTGGCCTCTCGCACCAAAGTCGAATCACTTAACCACTGGAACAATGGTGCTTGTCAATTCATAATTAATATTTCATAAATATTAATTAATTTATAACAATCATAAACTAATTAAATTGTTTGTTCTTAAGAGATTCATCGTTTGGGTTGTGCGACTCTTGGGTGTAAATTCAGTCAGCGATTAACGTCGAACTATTCGAACATTAACGTTCACACTTCACTTAGCAGGTACTATGATATTATGGCCAAATTTATTGTTCACTCATTTTTGAAAAAAAATCTTATTTTAATTTAATACTCAGTTTTGATAATTATTTACCACAATTCTCTTCGTCACAACTATATCTCTTTGGACTTGCTGAATTTGGTAATGGCAGAAATTCCAGCGTCATTCACATTCAACTCTATAATCCAAAAACAAAGTCCTTAGTTCAATAATAATTATTATTATTAATCGAACTACTATGGTCAGAGATTTTGACTTTGGGTTGACTTGAGTTGATCGTGATACTAACCCCATGTAACCGAGGAGATGAATCCTCTCTTGTATAGTAGTTCACTTCCAATACTTCCATTTAACCCAACTATAGTCACTCGATGGACGATATGTCATAATTTGACTATAATGAAAGAAGAGCTTTCATATTGAAGATTCACAGTATTCTCAAGCCGAAAGAACTCTATATATCAGTCACATCAATATTTTCTGTTTGACCTTGCTGTATTAACCAACAAAAAACTACCGAGCGAGTCATTACATAGTTATCTAATAACTATTAGTACGCAACTCCAAGGTACCCCCAGTGGTCATGAGTAATACACTGCCCAACATTTAGAGAGCGTTTACGTACTCTAGTCTCAACGGATATATCGATATCCACTCTCGATGCATCTTGACTATGAACATTTAAAATGATATACTTGTTTCATTGTGATAAATTACTCACAATTAGAATATTTTGTAACTACTGTCACAAAACATACCATTTATGGATTTTCTATAAAAGATTTCGTTAATTAAATTAATTTGTTAATATAACCATATTATATTAAGTATATAATAAAAATAAAACACCTTTGTTTCGAACAAGATTGGTCAACGAATTAGATAAATGTAGCAAATTACATAATTGCCTCCTATGGCATACCCTTAACTCTACCGGTATACTGAATGTATAACATGACTATATAATCGTAGAGAATTAAGAAGGCAATGAAGTAAAATACACACAGATTTATAAGGTTCGATCAGAAAGTGCCTACATCCACTGTTTATTTTCGTTTCCTTCCTTATAGATCAGTTTACAATGATTTGAATGTTAGATACAATGATTCAAAATGTAAATGCAATCATTTGAGATATAATTAACAAGTATCATATAATTCAAAATCATATAATAAAATTATTTTCTTAAAACTACGGCTTAGTTTATAATTCTAGAGTAACTATAAATAATATTAGATACTTTTGTATTTTCCAATGCATCATTTTTTGTTATGAACTAAAATGCCACATTATTGTTTTATTCGATAACTAATATTTGTAATATTCGTTGAAATATAGTTTTGTCTATTTTTATCAGTCGATGACAAAAAATAGTCATCATTTCATAAATTATGTTCGGTATGTTTTATGAAAATAATTTTCGTAATTTGATGCAATTAATAAGTGCCACATGACATGCTCGCACTATTTCAGCCATTATTATAATAGCATACTAAATTCGGAGGTCCATCATTCACTTAATATAGACTTGTTTATTTCATATACTGCAACTAGTTTACCGTGAAGAGTTCTTTGATCAAATATCTTGATCTTAAAGAAACAAATCTCATGGGAAATAATTTTCTATATGAAAATACATTTCAGAATAGAAATCATATTTCCCATTCCAATGTTAAGTATCAATCACTGTTATTACAATTCTCATTTCCGTTGTTTCTTTATGAAGAAGAAATGACCTTTCACTCTTTTCATCCCAACTATACCTTAAATCACATTTACTCTTATACATTCATATGCCAACTTTCAATTTAGTTCATTTGTATATATTGATTTATAAACGTTTTACCAATCATATTAAATGCACACTTATCATTGTTGATAATTATAACATTATTTAGCATATGTTCTTACAATATTAGATAGGTTAAATGTTACCATTTCATTTTTCTAATAAGGTTTCCAATAGTATTTTATTTTTTATAACCCTAAACGAAACATAGAAGTCTTTCAACTTCACTAGTGGGTGTTAGGACTCGCATGCCTTGGAATCCTGACCCTGAGGAAAGCTCAACAAATCATAGGCCCACATACAATATAACTCTTTAATGGTTGTATCATATACAACTCATAAGCTTTGTTACCTTGTCCTAATCCCGCCTTTAGCTTGAGAGGAAAGCTCAACAAGTAAAGTGAGACTATTCACTTGGACCAATCATTTCGTGATGGCCTAAGTATAATGCACATACCTTCAGGAAAGCTCAACAAATACGTGCAGTTATCTTTATCTTACCTCGTCTATTCAATATATTAATAGTACCGCACATAACATCCTTAGCTTAAGAAAAGCTCAACAACTAAGGAATATGCAAGTAATCTGAATATATAAATGAGAGGACAACTTTATACTAAAGATTCGTAATCTTCAATATATTATATCAAGTGATATCAACTTATGGAATAATGTATTTTTTACGAAATACTCTCATGATTCAAGTTTCTGACACACCAAAAATCATGGTATATGTACATTTACGCATGTATTTATTCCTTAAGTCAATTTAGGGTTTCTTTAAAGTTCCACCATTTGTTATACATTTATATTACATAAGCTGAATTATCATATAACTTTTATAACTTAATTAACTTATATAATAGTCTTATGTACAATATTATATTAATTAAGTATTATTTAATTAATTTTAACTAATTAACTCTTTAATTATTTTTATATTATAATTCTAATGCAATATTTATATTGAACATATCTGCTACAACCTTTATGGTGCACACCATAACCTTTATAGTATAACACACACACACATGTATATCTTATATATGTGTATTATTTAATTAATTAACCTTTAATTAATTTATTCAATTAAACAATTTCAGTTAAATTTTATTAATTTCAAAATTTATCTTGCATACATACATGTAATCTTGTGTTATCCTAAACATTTTAGAATAACATAACATATATCAACTTATATAACGTATGCATATATGAATTAATTAATTAACATATTTAATTAATTCATTTTATTAATCTTATTAATAAATTTTAGATTTTGAAATCAGTACATAATTTTTTTTTCAACATTATGAAAATATCGTTATCCTTTCAAACATTTTAAAAGCTTATGTTGTATTATGACTTTTATATTAAACATGTTTTTATTTCAATTTTCAAAACAATTCTGAAAACTAGCCCGAGACCCAATTCAAATTGGGCCATTTCTATTAGGGGCAATCTTTGGACTCACTCACCTTTTAGGCCAGGCTAGTAACTAGGTAGGACAATGTACTTGATTATCCAATTCCAAGCCTAGACATTACATTTCTAGACTTCGTACTTAGTGGGAAAGTTTAATTTGTTAGCCCTAAAATGAGTAATTTAGACCGCATAGGCTATTAGGCTCTGATACCATTGAACGAACTAGACCAGCCATAGCGGAAGAAATGGATGAATTTCAAAATTTATTGCTATTTTTGATCTTTAATGGGCCCACAAAATCTAAATTTGATTTAGAACTTTCTAAATTTGGTTTAAATAAAATTTTGTATTCTATTAAAAATAGTTAAAGGGAAGTTTAAATAAATTTAATTTCAAATGTATAGTGTATCAAATACACTTGACATTTATTTATAAGTGTTAATGTATAGGGAATAAAACCTCTCATTTCTTTTTAAGAACAAGAATTTATTGTGAGCATTAATTATATTAAATGGAGAGAGAAACCTTTCATTTTCTCTCTTTAATTTGAATTGATTGATTCATTAAATGTCATTATTAATAATTTATTCATGGCATTATTTATTACTATGTTTGTAGTTTGAGATTTTGACTTTATTTTATTTGTTTATACAAGTATATATACATGTATCATATACATATACACACACACACACACACATACACATATATATGTGCACATGTAACATCATAATAAGTGAATATAATGTGCCCGTATATAGATGCTGAGATTTACATTGCAACAGATACATTAGATCATTTGTGTGTACTGTAATTTGTCCAAATATGTGCTTGTGTAATATGTCAAAACAAAATACAATTAATGTAAAATAATTTTATGATAATAATAAAATTTCTTCTTGTGTAATATTTTATGATAATACAATTTCTCTTGTGTAATATTTTATGATAATAATACAATTACTGTAATTTGTCCAAATATGTGCTTGTGTAATATATATATATATATATATATATATATATATATATATATATAATTTATTGAATAAAACAATTTCCGCCATAATAACTTAATGTAAAATAATTTTATGATAATAATACAAGTTTTTAAAATTTCAGAAAATATGGAAACACATTTAGGCTTAAGATTAATTTATGGAATTTTTACAATTAAAATAATATTTTTTATTAAACAATTGATAATAGCCCGTAATCAAATTAATCTCTAAAAATAGGAAATCATGTTAAAAAAAAAATTTAAATTTTTTATGGAAGTGTTTAAGACATATTTTGGGCTAAAGAATTTTTTTTGGAATTTTCTCAAGTGAAATTATATTTTTAGTTGAATAATTAATTGCATTTCTAAAATAAATTAAGTTATAAAAATCTAAAACTTTTTTGAAGGTTTCAAGTACATATTTAAGCCTTAATAGAAATTTCTAGAATTTTATCAATTGAGTTTATATTTTTAATTAAATGATTAATTACAGGCTGAAAGTAAATTAATTTTTAAAAATGATATGGTAAGTTTAAAAAAATCTGAAAATTTTACTGCAATCTTACTACAGAGTGCGAAAAATAATAAAAATATAAAATTGAAATTTTGAAACACAAATAATTTTATTCATAATAAACAATTTACAAAATCATTAAATAATAATACAATATGTATATACGTATTTAATAGAATATTTTTATATTTTATGATTCATAATAGGTATAAATTATCCTATGAAAATTTGAAGATTAAATATATATGATATATAAAGACATATGCAATTATATATATTCATAATTTGTAGATCTTTACACATCTAATATATATATATATATATATATAAATATAAATAAAAATTAAAACCTTTTTTTCTTTTGGAAAGTTAATTCAACAATAAATCAATAAATAAACATTATAATAAGCACTTAACTAATCTAATTGTAACAAACATATCTACCCACAAAAATCTCAACCAATCTAAACATTAAACAAATCTGAATACAAATAGAGGATTTGAATGTAAATCAACTTTTTTCTGTTGAACTTAAAGTCAAAACAATGATAATAAATAAAGTGCACCTCCTAATGAAGCCTCTGAGTCAACGTTGAACAATTATTTCTCTTCTAAGAATAATTCATAATCCGTTAGGATGCTACTCCTGGATTGAAGACCTTCTACTACAAATTACTATACTTAATTTTTAATTGGATTTGAGAATTTTAGGGATGATTTTAAGGGAAAGTTTCTTCCATTAAAATGAGGAAGAGGAAGAAGAAAGTCGCGGCTCAAAAATGAATTAGCTTGTGATTAGGGTTTTGAGATTGGCTTTTATATGGATAGGACAAGAGCGCAAACAATGATCTCAACCACACATCTCAAAACCTAATCACACATGTTGTAGCCACCTCCTATCTTTCTCCAAACCAACGCCCATCCTCTCCAAATCTTATGTGTTATGAACCCTTTTAACCCAAATTAAATATGTACAATCATGTTTAACATATTTTGTTATCGATATATCATATCGCTCAGTATATTCATAACTTTTATAAATCTATGCAACAATTTTATTTCTCGAATCACATTCAAATTCATAATTAATATTTTATAAATATTAATTAATTTAATTAATCTATAATAATAATAAACTAATTAAATTGTTTGGTCTAAAGAGAATTCATTGTTTCGGTTGTATGACTCTAGGGGTAAATTCGTTCAGCGATTAACATCGAGCTATTCGAACGTTGGAGTTCACACTTCACTTAGCAGCTGGTGTGATATTATGGCTAAATTTATCACTTACTCATTTTCAAAAATATCTCATTTTAATTTAATAAACGCTACCACAATTATTTACACCAATTCTCTTCGTCAAAACTATATCACTTTGGACTTGCTAAATTCGGTAATGGCCAAAATTCCAATATCATCCACATTCAACTCTATAATCAAAACACAAGGTACTTGGTTCAATAATAACAATTATTATCAACCAAACTACTCTGGCCAGATATTTCAACTTCAGGTTAACTTGAGCTGACATGATACTAACCTCATATAAATAAGGAGACGAATCGTCTCTTGAATAGTGCATCACTTCCAATATTTCCACTCGACCCAACTATAGTCACTCGATGGACGCTATGCCCTGATTTGACTATAATCAAATTGTAGATTTCATATTGAAGATTCATAGTATTTTCATGTCTAAAGAACTATATAAATTAGTCACATCAATATTTTCTGTTTGACCTTATTTATATTAACCAACAGAAAACTACCGAGTCAGTCATTCCATAGTTATCCAATAATTATTAGTACATAACCCTTAGGTGCCCCCATCAGCCATGATTAATAAGCCGTCCAACATTTGAAAAGCGTTACATGCTCTAGTCTGTATGGATACATCAATATCTAGTTTCGATGCATCTTGACCGAGAACATTTTAAATGATATATTTGTTTCATTATGATAAATTACTCACGGTTTGTAACATCCCCTACTTGGAAGCCTAAAACTAACGGCTGCAGATGCTGCAGTCATCTATAGTTATTAATTCCCGACGATCAAATATGGCGGTGTAAGATACATTGATACACAAATCACAAGAATCTGGACAAAATTTTAACAAATCAAAAATACATTTCACATTCCATTCAAAAAATTTCATGTTCATTATATAATCTCAAAAACGTTAACCATGTTCAGCAAAATATAATTATTATACATACGCCAAGAGCGACATATGAAGATGCCCTCTTAGTTGATCAGAGTATATAGTAAGGCTAATAAATTTTCCTTTACATCCAAATATACAGCAAAAAAGAGAAAACTCTAAGTAACCAATTGCCTCCTATACGCCTCCGGAAGCTGTATTCGTTTAAGAAGAGAACTTGAAAACCTTAAATCTCAAACTACTCAAAATCAATTGAGTACCCGAGAGTTTAAGGGGAAAACAATTACTTTGAGTCATACATAAAGTATGGTAGGAATAATAATCTAACATCTCAATCCTATTAGATATTTAGTGAGACCACGCCACCTATCGAAATAGGTTTTTCACTCACTAGTATCCTAAAATCTTTATAAAACCATATACTGTGCTCCTGCGTCCACAATGGTCAAAACATACATTTCAAAATATTATAATGATATGCATATATAAAGACATTTCCTATCCCCAGTTTAAATTGACACACTGTCATAATTATAGTTTCTAGAGTCATTGTTAATCTATTAGTTTTCATGGGTTTACTAATATCCTTTTTGTAATTCATGGACACACTGTCCAATTCATAGTTTTCATGGGATCACTAAGAACCCATAAGCCCCTGCTAGTTTACTTAATTAATTCATAGGTCCCCCTGAACCTATTAGCTATTCCAATAACTAATCCCTTATCCTAGTTTTCATAGGTTGATTAGGAGCCAATGGATTTATCCGATAACTCATTTTTCATCCCAGTTTTCATAGGTTGACTAGGAACCTACTGATGCCTCCATTAACTTCTTTTCTTATCCTAGTTTTCATGGGTTTACTAGAAACCTATTGATCGATGTCAATTCTTAATCCGGATATAGTTTTCATGTGTTCACTATAAACCAATTAGCCCCTGCCAACCTATCTTAGTACATAGTTTTTATGGGTTTACTATGAACTTGTTGGTTACACCCAATAACTACATAATCATAGTTTTCATGGGTTTACTATGAACCTATCTCTAGGGCAACTTTATGGTTTAGGAACCCTATATTTTGGTCTTGCTGACTCCTTGGATGCAATTCTACTCATTCAGGAGTTTAACTAATTTATATTCACTACTGGGTTAACCTGGTTGGTTCTTCTACTCCTTTATCGCAAAATACAGTTGTGGGTTCTTTATCATGTGAATATATTCATACTTGAAGAAGGAAACATAGCAATTTAACAATACCATTCATGTGGTTTAAGGTCCTTGAAATACATTTCATATAAAATACAGATAATTCCTTTAACCTATACTTTTATCAAGGTAATACTTCTTCAAATTTACATACATAAAGTCTGTTCAAAACTCCTTTATTTAGCCATGGATTTTTCCTTTAAAAATTTGATTTTGGGCTTTAAAACCTTTTGACACCTTCGAAAACTTGCTTTCGACCTCATAGGATGACCTCTTTCAAAAGCATAAAAATCTACCTGTAAAACATTAGGCTTCTGCCTTTCGAATACTTTAAAACATCTCTTTTGAAACCTTTCAACCATATTAAAGTATTATCATATAAGTATAGAAACATAGCTTCAAAACCATTTGAAAGTACCCTTTCGAAACCAATAAAGGCTACCCTTCGAAACCATTGAAAGTCCCCCCTTTCAAAAGCATTGGATTTATACTTGAAACATCATTTTGGGTCAAAGTGAACATAGGCGAAAGCATCTCTTTCGAAACTATTCTTTAATGAAAAAGTATTGGGGAAGTTTGATGGTAACGAAACCATCCTTTCGAAAGCAATAAAACACCTGTGTAAAACAATTGAAGGTTGGTTTCGAAACCCCTTCCGGAACTATTACCTTCAAAACCTTTAACCCCTTTCGAAATCATTAGGAAGCGGCTTTATTTATAAAAACAACAGCACCTTTTGAAAACATTGATATCTTTAATACCATCGAAAGGTCACCAATTTCACAGAAGGGTTTCAACTTGGTCGAAACTACCCATTCTGAAAAGTTTAAACAAAATATAGACTCCTTCGAAAGCTACTTCTTTAAAACATAGATGGCGGATGTCTTTCGAAAGCCTCTTTTGGAAATACCTTTCGCAACTATAGGTTTCGACCTTGTCAAAACTCCTTCAAAAACAAGCAAACGCTTTTTTTTCAAAACCAAAACAAAGGAACTAACTCCTTCGAAAGCTATCCTTCGACACCTTACATTCTGACTTTCTCCAATCCACTACATACAATCGAAATGATACCATGTATATTGGTTTTCTAGTTTTGACTTAGAAGGTTTCGACTAGGTTGGAGGTGGAAGGTCTTGGTCGAAAGGTCCTTCTAGAGAAGGCAGAACCCTTTTTTCTGAGCAAAAGGTTGCTTTTACCAAATAAAGTAAACTTTTTATAACAAACTTGCCTACTTGTAAACATTTGATTGGCTATCTTAAACTTTCAAATAATTTGGCTAATATTTTCCACATTTTCTCAAATTTAAAAACACGATAACTTTTAACAATTAAGCCCTTCATATTAACAAAACAATTAAATCATTTAGGTCCTCCTTTTAAAATAATTTAGTTTCCGTACTTAATCACTTAAAATCCCAAAATATTCTAGAAATTCACTTTTATCATGTTTTTTAACATATCAAAATTTCAGACCCAAATTCTCAATAAGTTTTTCAAAATAAAGTTATAAACCCAAATAACCATATTTTCCTTTGAAAATTCATAATTAATTCCCCACGGCTTGGAAAAATATAAAAATTGAAACCCAACTCCAAAATTATGTTTTCCATAACATATAATTTTTCCAACGCATTTAAAATTCATTTGACCTTGGTTTTACCCTAAAATGTGCATATCTCGTTTGTAACCATCACGTTTAAACCAAATAAATCATAAATCAAGCATATCATCATTCAATATATTATAAAAACGAATTTACCCTTAAATTCGAAACCATATGATTATAAAACCACAATAGAGGTGCGATGATTATTATTCACCTTAGATTGGATAAGGAAATTTAAGATTTATCGAGACTGATTTCTTCTAGCTTGAATCCTAAGCTTTACTTTGATTTTCTCTTCTCTTCTTTCTTTCTAATGGCCCACCTCTATTCTTTTAACGGTCATAATTTTTTCTTATGATAAAAATGAACTTGTATGGCCTAAATAAATGGTATAAAGGTGGAGAATGTGGGCGGCAATTACCATAATGCCCTTATATTTATTTACTACTTAACCATTTATAAGTTCATTTAATTTAAATAATCACGACCACTACATATTTATTAATTAACCTCAATCTTCTTATTTACATTATTCTATTTAATTTGTTCCAATTAAATCTCCTGAAGAATGTTAATAAAAATTAGGGGTGTTACACGGCTACAACACTTTGAAACTATTATCACAATATATACCATTTATGGATTTTCTACTAAATATACCTTTAATTAAATTAATTAATGAGCATAACCACATTATATAAAGTATGTAATAGAAAGAAAACATCTTTATTTCGAATAAGATTAGTCAATGAATTAGATATATGTAACAAATTACATAATTGCCTTTTAGGCCATACCCTTAACTCTATCAATATACTGAATGTATAACATGACTATATAAATACAGAGAATTAAGAAGGCAATGAAATAAAATACACATAGATTTATAATGGTTTGACTAGAAAGTGCCAACATCCACTGTTTATTTTCATTTCCTTCCTTATAGATTAGTTTTATAATGATTCGAATGTTAAATGCATTTATTTGAAATGATTTACAGCCTCTAAGTTTTCTATTCAGTATATCAGGTTCGGTAGTGACTAATTGTTCCAAAATTTGTCCTCATTGTCGTTGGAAGCTTATCTATTTATAAGAGTGAAGGAGCAAGGGGTCGAGCCGATAAAATATGCAGTTTCCTTGTATAACATGCTCGGTTCAGTTATTTTCATATATAGAAGATACAATCCAGAACTTCCATATATTCAAGGCCACCTTTCTTTATATGCTCTATTCGGTTCAGTATTAGTTAGGTGGTTAGTTTAGTGATTCTTCAAATGATGAACATGCACCTTTGGTGGTTCTACAACTGCTAATAGTACGTTCTTGTCCAGTAGCTTCACTACCAGATAAGAAATCTTGTCTGGTTGTCTTACTTCCAAACAGAGATTATTGTTCAGTAGTGGACCACCGAACATGAAATCATGTTTGGTAGTTATCCTACCGAACAAGTGAATTTGGGTTGATTTTCCCTACTTTCCTACACCTCTCCACTTGCATTACTTTTGATTTTCTTGCTTCTTGTTTAAAGTACTTAGATACTCCTTATGACCTACACACTTCAACCTCTTTGCCATCTAGTCTTGGACTCTAAAAGACAACCATTCTGTGAGCGAAAACTCCTACAATAGTTGCCCCCCAGAGCATGCTTCGTAGAATATAGAGTGAGCTTTACTTATCTCCCTTAATACAGCTTGATGTCATTCTCATGAGCTGCTTACATTTACTTGACCACCTCCTTTGTTCTAAGTCTGTTGGTGCTTGGCACTTTCCTAATTTGGCTGCTCCTTGCTAAACAAAAGATGTTGTCAGGTCATTGTCTGTCTGTCACCAAATAACACGGGCCACCTATAAATATGCCTAGACCCTGTATTATCTACACTTTAGCTCATTTAACCACTCTCCTACTACAACCGGGCCTGTTCATATTCCACCACATAAGGACTCCAAATTTGCTCCCAAACAAATCTTATTTGGATTTCTCATCATTTCCTCCATTATATATTAAGGATGGACTCTTTCTTGTTAAATTAACAAATAATTTATCAATCCTTGGATGCTACCTTGGATTCCCCACAATTTTGGTATGATAATAAAATTTTTGTGGTTTTAGCCATTATGAACCCTTAGGATTTGTACAATGCTTATTTTGGGATCCCCTGATCTTAGGTATAACAGTTCATCTTAATATATTTTCCCCTTAAGATGGTGGTCTTGTTTGGCTTGGGCTTTATTTGCCGAACAGAGACCATTGAAAAAGGGTATATGGCTATTCTAGGTTGTGTTATTACAAATTTTAAACTAGGATATAGTATGGCTTTGGTCTGGTGCATGGGTTATGGTTTGTCCTATTCCTAGACAACTTGTATGGACGAATGTTTGACATTGTATTTCTAAGAACAAGTGCATTGGTTTTTACAAACGTACATTTGTTGGTGGTATAGGAGGTAACGCCTCTTTTACTTAACACCCTTTTCTGAGACGTATGAGCTCATAGGTTGTACTTTTGTGAAAATCAATTAGTGTGCTATTGGAAATGGCAATGTGGCATTCAAAGTGGAATATGCTATGTGAGAGGTAAATGTTATCTTAAGCCTCATCACTTGGAAATGGCTTAAACAGGGCATGCCATAAGGCTAAGTGTGTGACGACTCGCCTTTCATCCCATGGAAAGGCGCATCGTCAATAAGAAAGAAAGGGACAGAAAAGAGAAAAGATAGGAAAGAAAGAACCAAACAATATCAGAATCTCACAACGGAACGAATAAATTATATTACATCACATAGTTATCACATAATGGTCATATGCATCAGAGTCATACATATTATACAACACTTTAGACAGTCATGAAGACCTATCTATCATTACAAGCCAAAACACAACAGAGCTACTAACACAGGGGAACCATAATATCTATATACGCTGAAGCCTCATGCTCCAAGTCTTCTACAAATTCATCAAAGCTAACCTGAAACCCTAGGCTACTCGTAAACATTTGAGTACCCAAGGGTTTAAGAAAATAGAAAATAAACTCTGGGTCAGACATGGGTCTGGTGTGAGTAAACGGGTTAAAGTTGCTTAACTCTGAAAATCATTTGAAATCAAAGGTATCTCTTAAGAACACGCCACAAATAAATATGTCGGGTTTTTACCATACGATAACCAAAACATTTGATAGGAAAGCCAATGACATTATAATAGTGTCTAGGGTTTTCATGTAAAATAGAAAATAGCTGGAATGCTTACTTCTCACGTTCCAACATAGTTAGGCACAATCAAAATGTACGACACTTATTGGAGATTGGATTCCATAAAATGGAAGGGCTACTGGGGTACCTCCCGTCACAGTACCTGGTCTAGATCAGAGTATCGAGGATCCACCCTGATCTCCTGCAACACAAGACCGGAACTACCCCTTACTGGATATCCCGAATAAGACAACCCCGTAGTTGGCACGACCAACTGCCCACCCAATCGAATAAAAGGGACCTCTAGACATGGGAAATCTTATCCTACTTGGGTTCTCCCCACTTAGCCTTTTTGCACCTCCCATGTTTTGGCCATTCCTGGTTGATGAGGCTTGAGGCTACGATTACCTTTTTAGAACACATATCTTGGAATGCTCACCATCCTCCAATGACGATGGTCTGATAGCATTCATCCATACAAGTTCGTTCCGGGTTCGAATGAAACCGAAGGCACTATCTCGTTACACTCATTTTGGAATCACCCTTAGAGTTAACAACAATAGCCCTTGCACTCTGAATCTTCATCTTGATCGAAGGAACTATCTCCGTTAAACTCGTTTTGGAATCACCCTCAGAGTTAACGAAAATAAACCTTCCTCTTTGAATCTTCATCTTAATCTTCATTTGAGATTTCATGACCTATCGTTTAATTTGGATCGATGTGGTTTTCGGATATCCAATTTGGAATCCGATCACGGTCTCATCGAAATCCAAAACGCCGTTTTAAAGTCCAAGTTGTTTTAAGTTTCAACAGTTCAATTTATTATTTAGAATAACATATTCACACAGATAGATAATTCACATTATCACAGATAGATAATCCATATTATCATAATTCAACCAAAGCATCTCACATCACATATCAGAGATATCAAATAATCCTAGGCATTCGATATCATTCAATCATCCATAAGCAAGATTAATTAGATGTACAATTCCTAATTAATTTAACTTAATCTCTAAATAAATTGAATTAATCACTCTAATTACCTTTAAATCCTGCTTACTTCTCATTAATTAATTATAAACCAATTAATTAATCATCATTTATCATTCGTAGTTGCTTATATTACTTATTCTTCAATTACTTACATTAAGTAATTAACTTTTAATTACTTTCATTAATTAACCCTTAATAAATTTCATTAAGTAATTTACCATCCTTAATTACTTACATTAATTAACCCTTAATTACTCACTATAATTAATTACATTGATCCTTAATTAGTTACATTAATTAATTATTCTATAATCACTTACATTGATCAATTATCCTTTAATTAATCACATTCATTAATTATTCTTAAATTAATTAACTAACCCTTTAATTGATTACATTAATATTAATCCTTTAATTAATTACATTAATTAATTAATCCTTAATTACTTCCATTATGTAATTATCCTTTAATTACTTTTATTAAGTAATTACCCTTTTTATTAATTACATTCAGTAATTATCCATTAATTACTTACACTAAGTAATTATACTTTATTAATTACATTAAGTAATTATACTTAATTAGTTACATTAAGTAGTTATACTTAATCAATTTCATTAAGTGATTATCCTAATTAATTAAACTAATTAATTATCTTAAATTAATTACATTAATTAATTATCTTAATTAATTAAGTAATTATACTTTAATTACTTTTACTAATAAGACCTTAATTAATTAAGATAAACCATTTACCTTAATTAAACTCTTACTTATCATTTAAATAAAGTAAATTAAATGCTTGAAATTGATTTATACAAAAATCATTTTAAGAATTCTTTGATTAATTAAAGTTAAATACTCTTACTTTAATCTTATCTTAATTTCATCATTAAATCACAATTGAAAAACATTTAGAAATTAATTACATAATTAACCTATTATATAATTACTTTTGAACAAACAATTTTAAACATTTTGAATCTTTGAAAACTTGCCTATACTTTGCTTTGGAAACTGGGAAACATTATTTTTGAAAACTTATTTATTTTTAATAGACTTCAAAAACTTGTTCACATTAGTATACTATAAACTTGGTTTAATAAATTGTTTGAAAACTTATTTATTTTAACTTACTTTACAACTTGTTTAAAATCTTGTTCATGCTTCATATTTTAAAACCTAGTATCCAGATTTCCTTCTCATTTTAACACATGTTAACAAAAATAAACAACCCGAGCCCAACACTCATGATTCCCGAGCTCAAACCCGAGTCACTCGCTCCCATCCCACTACTTCGAGACAAACAACAAAAGACTTTGAGCCCAAACCCGAGCATCATCCTTCTTCTCCGATGCCACAATGAACCTAAATCACAGACGTGCACATGTGCACATGAACGGTCGAACGACGCTCCTCCGACAAACCTTGCCGCCTTCGACAAGTCGACGACGACCTCCATAATCGCTCCGACCACCCATTACCATTGATTCGTCTGGAATCAAAAATCGAACTAATTGATCAATTCCCGAAACCCATCCTAATCGAAAAACCACCACTTGCCATCGCCTCCGACCACCGGAACCCACGTCGATCAACCCATAGCTGCTTCATGTCACCACACTCCGATCCCCCCAAATGCGATCCACTCCGGTGCACCATTGACGTCGTACGAACTCTAAATACATCGACGACCAAAACAACACCAAAAAACCTAGTTCATCGCCGCCTGACCACCACAGCCATCTAAAAATTCGATAATCATTTTTCCAGTGACCACCAGGTTACTCGGTACCTCCAGCTCTTGGCCCAAGACATCTCTATCGCTGATCGCCAAGAAATCGACGAATAACCAAATCCGATCGACTTAAGATATCTCATCATATACAAGCTTAAAAATATTGAAATGTTTATCAAAAATCATAATTTTCTAATATGAATCAGCTCCTATAATCTAAACTTGATGCAGAGATGACTGATTTCTGATCGATTTTAAATTATCACTGTAATTTATATATCTTTAAATAATTACTTAATGTAAATTCTTGAAACTATATTTAAAAATGATGTTACATTCTTATAACCATTTTTCATTTAGAAATCAAAGCCTTAAACTAAATTTATGAAGAGAAATGGAATTTAATTTGAGTGAGTTTGAGCCTGACATGAAACAGGGATATATATATATATTCATACACACAGACATTTGCAAAGACATATCATTTATACATACATGCATTTCCATTCATACACCTATGCGACATTATCTACTATATTACTATAAAGATTCATCACATGCATCTAGTATGAACATAGATTAAAACTGTTTTTAAAGAAAAGTTTACTCACCAGATATTAAAACAGAGAACATGGTTTTTATTTTTTGATCCGGAACTTTGACGTTTGAGTTGAATTCTAGCTTGAACTTCTTAATGTTGAATTTGAATCTAATTTATATTGAGTTGAATTTGAAATCTTGCTTGATCTGTTACTTGAATCTGGATGAAGATTGGAAACAGATGAAGTTGTTTGGATTTTATTTAGTTTTGGTTTTTAGATTTTTTTTTTAATTTAGAAAAGATTAAGAGAAAAGAAGGATGAGAAAAGAGATTGCTTATGAACTAAAAACATTAGTCAAGGTTTTCTCCTAATTATTAGTTATTTATATAATTAAATTTTAAAGAAAACATACTTGCCATTTGTTATTGCATGGCACAAATGAGTTATAAATGTTAATGCATGTTAATATTGTTTTACAAATGTCAGAACCCTTTATTTAAATATTTTCTTATGTTTTATTAATTACTTAAATTCATGTAATATGTTTTCAATAATTTACCTATTATATTTTTAAGTGTTTATAATGTTAAATTTAAAAAGAAAGAATATTACCCTTTTTATTAAATCTTATATTTTTATAAATTACTTATGTTTTTATTAATTTTTATATATATACAAACTATACTTAGTTCATGAGATATTTAAAAAGAAAGAATATTTTAAATCTTTTAATAAATTCTATTTTAAACTCAAGCTAAAATGTTTTTAATAAATAAATGATTATCTTTAGTGTTTTTTGAAAAATATATAATTAACTTTAACTAGCTTTTTTTTAAAGAAAATTATTATATTGAAACTATTGCTTCCAAATCATAATATATATACATATATATTATAATTAGAAAACATTTTTATTAGTTTTGAAAAGATAAATTTTGCCAAAATAAAATAGTTGCAAAAGAAAATTATCAAACTAGTATTGCCAATTTAAATTATTATAAATGAAGATTATCAAATTATTATTACCCAAATTCTGGCTCATCACAAAGTGGGTCGCTCCCATTAGGGTATGGTCATCACCTTTCTAGATTATGCTCTATATTTTGAGTATATTGTGTAGATTATGGCCACGGCAATTGGGGAATGACCAGGGTGATGTCATATTCGGTTCTACCCGTCACCAGAGGGTTTGCAGGTAGGCCATTCTTGCTAGGTGTAGAGGTTTCAAAGTTGTTGATCTTCGGTGCATTCTTCTAGAAATGTATTATACGGAAGGTAGTTTCTTACCTTCCATATGGAATCCAAACTCTAATACGAGCCTGTAATTTTGTTTGTAGAACTAACTTTGTAGCCAGTATGCTCGGTTGCTATTGTGAGAATCTATGTTGTTTTAGTTTCTTTTTCTCTTCTCTTTTTCTTTCTTCTTTCTTTCCCATATATATCCATCTTTCCATTCAATTTGGATTGGACATGTGTAGTTTATCATTAGCTTGAATTGTGTAGATTTGTGGGTTGTTACAGTTGGTATCAGAGCTTAGATGGTGCGAACAACTAGGATCTATTGGGAAACTCATTATAGATAGAGTCGGTAGCACTCTAGAATGAGTTGAGTCTATAATATATATGAGCATGTATTTGTTAGTGATACAAAAATGTTTTACATTGTGCTGACTTATCGATTGAGTGATTTATGAATTCTGGTCGATATGGAATGTACAGCTGTATTGTTAGGTGTTTTTAAACTCTTAAACAAGGTAAATCGACATAGTATTGTTTTAAAATTCGGTTAATGAAATAATTTTATCTTGATTATATTTTATATACAAAGGAATTGTCTTTCAGAAATTATTATAGTCATATATGGGTTGTTTGGTTGACGGTGAATGATAATATTCGTTTATTAGAAAACTTAAGTCTAATGAAGTTGTTTATTATAATCTAAACGAAGATAAGAAATTTTTAAATGAGTTATAATAGAAAGCGAATTTATAAATGTGAATTATAAAGTATTGATTTTACTTAAAATGATTAATATTTTATGAAGTGATGTTCTAAAAAAAAGAGTGAAAGTGTATAAGTATATTTACAAATATGGCTTATAAATATAAAAATGGATTTAAACTATGAATTAGAGTATTTAAATCCCATAGATTTTGAAAATGTTTCTGAAGTTTTGGAAAATAATAATAATAGTATTTGAAAAATATTTTTGAATGGAAATATATTAAAACAAAATTTAAAAGAAATAGAAAGCATTGAACTCACTTTACTCGCTAGGAAATAATTCGGGTGATGACTGCAACATCATCAGTATTCATTTTCGAGTGTATAAGTGACGAATTGCTACCATAGTGATTTGCTATTGGAGTTTTGTTTTGGTAAAACAAGTTTTTGTAACTTATAATTAGAAAAAAAATTGTAAGTTAAATTTTTTTTTAAACCTGTTAAATAATCTAATAAAATAAATTAATTGGAAATTTCTAGACTCTTAGATACAAAAGAATGTAAATGAATTTACACTTAAGTTGTAAAATGACTATACACCGTATCTTGCAATTATAGAATGTGAATGAACTTAAGTAAAGATTTATGGAATTTTAAGTAGAAAAGTTTGTATAACTTATATAATTTGAGAAAACGGAAAGTAAAATCAAATTTTAAAACGGTCGAACATTTTGGTTAAGCGAACAAAAATTTGAAATTGAGATGAAATGGAATTAAATTAAGCAAAGTTAAATGAAATTGAATTTGATTTGTAATTAATTAATGGAATGAGTTAAATGAAATGAACCAATGGAATGAATTAGTAAATTGAATGTGGTTTGGAATGTTGTTTTCTAGAATTGAATATGAATTTATGTAATGAAGTGATAATGAACATAAGTCATGTTATATAAAATGTTTATGAACTTAAGTGAAATTTTATGGAATGGCTTATAATGATATTAATATTAAAATAAATATACTAAATCGATTGAATATGATTAAATGAATATGAGTAAAAAGAATTTGGTATGATTATATGCTATGCTTAGATAACTTTGTTTACTAGTATTGCATATGGTTGTTATATTAGTACATGTTATATAATGATTTTAACTTCCAATACTTGCTCTTATTAGTTGTTGAGTGTTTAGTAGGTACGGATGGTGTATGCTTCGCATTTGGATCATGGTTTCGCATTATATATTGATTGTATATGCTTGCTAATACTAATAAAAGGTACACATCTCGGATTACATATCGTATTTTTATAATTTTTGCTTACGGATGCCTCATCCTTGAGATGAGAAGTATATTATGTGATTATATATATATATATTGTAAATTTTTACGATTGAACTTCGCAAGGAGACACTGCCGAAATTTTCTATAAATCAGAGAGTTAGAAATTTTTTGGGAAATTTTGAAAAAAAATGATAAATAAAATTTTGGTTTCTGTGTTATAACTTAGAATGGTATTAGTTAGTATCTATGTATGAATTTTAAAGACTTAGAAAATGTGATAGCCAAGTTTCAACTAATGGTTTTGAAAAGTTAATGAGATTATGGCCTTTTTTTCTTGGTAATTTTGAAAGGCTAACTATATGCATGAAAGGAATTTGGCTTCGATACTTGTTCCATTGTATTCGAAATAGGGGTTTTACATATAGGATGCCGGGCAACATGCTTCAATTGTAGTTCGAAAATTTAGCGAGTAAATAGTGTTTTCATAGTTGCCAATATTAAGGGCTCAACACCCTACAAAATTCATAAACCCTAACCCTAGAAACTTCAGTCGCCATTTACGTTTCCCTTCCCCTACATCCAACGACTCGCAATGATCAACACCACCACCAGCCATATCAACCAATACCATACAAATAAAAGTTGGAGAGCACGTCACGATGAAGCTATTCAACGGTGATGATTTCCTAAATCGAAGCACTTAGACCAGAAAAATGCTCCATTTGTGGCTAATTTGGGTGCATTTTCACGGTGGTTGAGGGCAAATCGAAGGGCCGCCTGCTCCCTGGAGGCTCGCCGGAGACGGGGAGTCCTCGCATGGTGATTCGTTGGTCGAAGACGAAGTAAAGCAGTGGCAGATCGGAGTCTCATTTCTTTCATTGCCTAGGAACGATACTTGGAGAAGAGGGATTAACATGGTTAATTACATAATTAGGGGCTAATGATTGTAATTAAATTAAAATAATTATATTATAAAAATCGAGTGCTTATAAATGCATAACTTTTTCATAAGAGGCCGAAATTGAATGCGACGAGTTGTGTTGCGCTCATATTAGCGAATACTATGTTAAGGAGTTGGATTAGAAAAGTTTGGAGCTCGTAGGAATTTTGGTTAAAATTGGATGTCCGTTTAATTTCAATTCAAACCGGAATGCTTCAGCGTACATTATAATCAAAATGAGTTAAACTCAATTCTGGCCCGCTTATATTTTATATAAGTATGGATATTTTATTGTTGCTATTTGTTTCTTGTTTGGATGATTTACTGTTATCAGTTGATTTGGAAAGATTCCCCCATTGGAGGGGATGAGACCCTATTACGTTTCCGTGTAAGAGCAGATAACCATTTGTATACGATTCCGCATCGAAGTGGTTTATTTATATTATTTGATTATATACTAATTTGATGCAGGGAGATAGGTTAGAGGAATCCAACTGGATTCCTCACCCATCTAATTTTCTTTTTATATACTGTGATATATGATGTATTAGATGTCATATTTGATGACATGGATGATTTACCCTATTCCGTGCTATTGTAGCACTGAGCCTTATTTTTGGTATTTTGAAATACCATAAAATAACAATTTTGAATTCAAATGATATTAAAATGATTTTGGATTTTTTATATGTTTTTAATAATTATTCTCGAATTATTAAAGGAATGAATTTATTTTAAATAAATAAATTGTATGATTTTTGAAGTTATTAATTTATAATTTTGAGAAATAATTTAAATAGAGATTTTTGAATGGTTAATAAAAAGAATTTATAAAAGTGATATATTGTAAATAAACAAATAGATTTATAAACGAAATTTATAAATATATATAATGGATTTGTAATCGATAAATGGACTTTTATAATGAATGAGATTTATAAAGAATGGATTTATGAATATAATTTTATAAATAAAAAGATATAAAAAGAAGTTTTATAAAATAAAAACGAGATTTATAAACATAATTTTATAAATATAGAAATGATTTATGTTGAGATTTAAATACGGAGTTAATTTTTTAAAAATGGTTTATCTGTTAAAGGAATGTTTTGAAAGTGATATTTCCAAATGGAGTTTAAATGTTTTTAAAAGCGATATAAAATTTGTTAAGTGACAAAAACATGGATTTCAACGTAATAAACGTTTTCAAGGAAAGTGAGGAAGGCATGGACTATAAAATTATTGTTATAGTAAATGATTTTCAAAAGAAAACTTTTATGTAGTAATGGGGTTCATATATATATATATATATATATATATATATATATATATATATATATGTATGTATGTATATGTATGTATATGTATGTATGTATCCTATACTTGATGTTAACATTCAAGGTGTGTAACCTCTATCTATTTAGAAGTTAAGAATGCTGTTCAACCAAGGTCTAAGAGGTAATGATACCCCAACTTGAATGGCTTCATTGTTAACTAATAAATAGTTAAAGTTTGATATCGAATATTAATGTTAAGTATAATTAGTCGAATCCGTATACTAGTCTTTTTGGGTTGACGTATCGATGTTTTACGCAACCTTCGTTTTGACCCAATAAATAGTGTTTTGACCTTCCATTGTGAAATACATGAATTGGTTCTTATGATACTACTACAAGCTTGGCGGTATACGAAGCACTGCTTATTATACTCCATTCTGAGGCATATAAACTCAAGAGTTGTACGATTACAAATTTTTTATTAAATGTGTCTCCAAATTGGTAGTATTATTAAATATACTTATACCATTGGTATAAGTATATGGAAGTGTTTTCTAATATCGAAAGACTAAAGTGGTTTTAAGACTATATCTTTTTAAAAGATAATTTAAATTAAATATTTGGAAAGTAATTTGATTAATAAACAATATTTAAATGGTCATAGTGACTGTTTATATGCTGGATTTTATTTGTTCTTTGATAGTTAAATAACCGACTATTGGCGAATTTTCGATCCTTGACTTGACGTGGGAACTAATTAGTCAGGCTCTTAGCATGAAGCCGACTGAGAAGGCTTGATTATCATTCGGTGTTAAGAATGATGATTCGAGTAGGGCAGAGTGACTATAGTACTGCAATCTACTGGGCTTCCTTTTTGGCCGAAGGATAGCAAGTTGAGAGCTGAAAACATGATAAGTCTGTGAGACTTGAAAACCATAGGAGGTTGAGGGCTTCTTATAGATTGTTTGTCCGGAGAGACTGGGATCAGATTTATCCGAAAACCACTCCGAACCGACATACATGTTCGAAACTGCAGATTGTTGAAGATGATGATTTTGAAGATGGAGATCTTCATGACGTAGGGCTGCTTGCCACTACCCTCATGATTCCATATTATATATGGTAGAAGTATTGCTCTATTATGAAAATCTTTGATGCAAGGACTGCTTGCTACTAATCTTAGGGTTGATTCCCGATAGGATGTAGAAGGAGAGTCCTTCGGTTTGTCCTATTCTTGGACAACTTGTATGGATGAATGTCTAACATTGTATTTCTAGGAACCATGTACATTGGTTTTTACAAACGTACATTTGTTGGCGGTGTAGGAGGTAATCCCTTTTGTACTTAACACCCATTTCCAAGATGTACGAGCTCAGAAGTTTTACTTTTATGAAAATCAATTTGTGTATTGTTAGAAATGACAATGTGGCATTCGAAGTGTAATGTGCTATATGAAAGGTAAATGTTACCTTAAGCCTCATCACTTGGAAATGGCTTAAACAGCGCATGCCGTAAGGTTAAGTGAGTCGCTTCCATTAGGGTATGGTAATCACCTTTCTAGATTACACTCTATATTATGGGTATGTTATATATTTTTGTGGCCACGGATAGGTGGGGATGGCCGGGGTGATGTCATACTTAGTTCTATCCACCACCAGTTGTGTCTGCGGGTAGACTGGTCTTGTCAGGTGCAGAGGTTTCAAAGTTGTTGATCCTCAGTACATTCCTATAGAAATGTATTATATAGAAGATAGTTCTTACCTACCATTATATGGAATCCAAACTCCAATACATGCATGCCATTTTGTTTATAGAACCAACTTTGAAGCTAGTATGCTGGAATTTAATCAATGTAAAAATTTCGGCTACGATTAATATTATTTGTATACTAGACACTAGTATAATATATTAGAATATCATATGAAATATTTTGGCTATCGTAAGGTAAAAATCCATCCGTTTTTATGTGCGGCATGGTCTTACGAGTTACAATTCTTTTGAAAAAGAAAAGTTTTTGATAACATTAAAAATTCAGTTGAGATTTTTTTTCTAACGCTAATTTACCAAACTGATCTGGGCGTTATTCCTTTTCAATTCTTGTGTCAGACCGAGAATATTTACGGATTTAGATTTGGATGCTTTGAAGCTTCAATAGATGCGCTGGTGGTCTTCAGGTCGTACTCACGTATATATTTATTTTCAACTGCATTGTTGTTGAAATTATCAGTATTTGTGAGGACAGGTTGTTATAACTGTCCAGGCGGATGATTTGTTATTTGTGTACCCTGATTTGATGTATGTATATTACATTTTCTCTTTTGTGAATATCATTGGTTTAATTTATATGTTATGCCACTGCAATTTTGAGATTTTGTGTTGTCTTAGTTTCTTTTTCTCTTCCCTTCTCCTTCCTTCTTTCTTTTCGATAATTATATGTATTTCAGTTCAATTTGAATTGGACATATGTAGTTTATAATCAGCTTTAATTGCATGGATTTTTGAGTTGTTACAACAGGTCAAGCTACCAAGGTGATGATGCTTGAATTACTAGGGCATGTGTGGTTAAGTGAGGAAAAGATTTAGGTATTGAGTGACTGATGTGACAACCCGCCCTTTCGATCCTTAGAAGTCGACACTAATACATCCACTGTAGTCACACGCCGAATATCCAAGTGCCAAAAAGACAGATTGATCAATGGTAAAAAGAAAAGGAAGATAGAACGGAATCTCACATGAAACGAACAACATATATTATTTCAATAATCTTTACAGCGTAAATTTTTTTAAACACATATATCAGAGTTACCCTATGCTCGGCCTAGATAGTTATAAATACATGTCCTTACAAACGCTGAAAAACAACAAACACAACAGAAAAGTAAACCATTTCTATACATTGATGAAGATCTACAGCTCTCCTATGAAAACTCCAAGCCTCGTTAACTAATCCTAAAACTACCTGGATCTGATCCATGCATTAAAAATAACCTGATCAAGCTTGAAAAACCAACATGAGACCCAAATTATATATATACACACACAATAGTGCCATAGATCAACTTTGATGTCAAACAAAACCTTTGAAAAGAAAAGTATCTCGTAAGACATGCCACATATAAAGACGGCCGAGTTTTTACCTTATGATAACTAAAACATTTTTACCAAATCATTTGATATTATTTCTAATGACATCCTTTGAAAACCCTTTTAAATAACATATTAATCATAGCCGAAATGTTACAATAATTAAATTCCATCATACTAGGCTCTACAATCAAAACGTAAACGCATGTATTGGGGAATGAATTTCCAACAATGACAAGGTAAGGGACTACCTTCCTAACAGTACATCTCTAGAGGAATATACCGAGGCACAACCCTGCTGCCTCTACTAACATAGAACATGCCTACCTCTACAATAGATAGTACTGAATATGTCATCATCCCGGTCGTTCTCAACCTATCTATGTCCATAGCACACACAATAAACCCGAAATATTGAGGGTAATCTAGAAAGGTGATGAACATCTCCTAATGGGTGTGACCCACTTAGCCTGCTGTTTCTACCCTATTTTTGCCATTACCGATGCGTGAGGCTTGAGGTAATGTTTAACATTTTACCTGACAAATCCCACTTTGAATGACACATTGCCATTTCTAATGACACACTAATTGGTTCCACAAAAGTACAACCCCCGAGCTCATACGCCTTAGGGAAGTGTGTTAAGTGTAAGAGGGGTTACCCTCTACACAACCAAACAGATGTACGTTTGTAAAAACCAACGTACAGGGTCTTAGAAATGCAATGTCAACCATTTATCCAAACAAGTTGTCCAGGAACCTGACAAACCGAAGGTGCTACTGCTAAATCCTATTTGGGAATCAACTCTAGGATTAGTAGCGAGCAGTCCTTGTATTGAAGATTTCAAGATGAAGGTACTACTACCAGCATATGTATAATATGGGAATCACGAGGTTAGTGGCAAGTAGCCGTATGTTATTAAGATCTCTATTTTCAAATCATTGTCTTCAGTGTGTCTTCACTTTCGAACACGTATATTGGTTCAAAGTGGTTTTTAGAAAGGGATCACACAAATCTGTTCTCGATCTCTTCGAACCAATCAACGATAAGAGGTGTTAAGTATGTGGGTGATTATTATTCGATCAATCAATATCATTTATCCAAGTCAAATATCTTCTTAGAGATATATGTATGTAAACCATTTTCTTCGTTAGCATATACGAGATTATTAAACCTCTTTTTAACTTTGAAAATACCAAATCATTTCATTTTAATTACTTCGGAAAAAAAATTTCCACATTCTATTATTGGTATAATTTCAATCTCAAAGGAGATTACTTATTTCCAAAACATATCTTTTAATAGGTTAAAAAAAAATTATTTAAGATATCATTTACTGTAAACCCAAATCACTTAGTATGGAGTAAAAAGGATTCATAGAATTTAGATTAATCATACTCAATACTAACTTTCATATTCATCCTATACTATTCGTTGAATAACGAAGAACTCACCATTTAAATTCATATGGATAGTACCAGTTCCCGCCTTTGAATTTAACAAAGAGTTTAAGTAGAATGTTCTCTTTTACCATCAAAATCCTATTCGAAATCTTGTTTAACCTTTTGGAACACCAAATCTCCTTTTCTTTATCTTAAGACAAATGCTATCCAAGTAAATTAAATTGGCTGTCCCTTTTGTTGGGCTAATCCGAATAGCTAGGGTGACAGGAATCTGGTTTTCCAATTCCAACCCTAGAGACTATCTTTCTATCACCCATAAGGTTGTCAAGTTATTCTATCAACTCTAAATCCTTTAAAATACTTGATTTATCATTTGAAAAACATTTTAGAAAATTCTGGAAGAAAACCCAAGTGTTAACCCAAAAAATGGATCAACACCCTAGTGTGATTTTGAAAGCACCAGCCCTGTTCTAACAGAGCAATATCACAGATCATAGATATATAAAAAGAACAGTAAAAGAAAGAAGACATAGAATTTTTATAGTAGTTCGGTTGTTAATGAGGCCTACATCCACTTTATAGTTTTATTATATACTGATTATTGTTACAGGAAGTGTTTGATTACAAGACTTTGATCATCTTTAAGTAGATTGAATTCCCAGAGTTGGAATCCACTGGAGAATCATACTGAATCCCTTTAGAGATTGTTATAAACAAGGTGGAGAGTGAAAAATGTTTTTAGCAGTGCTTTAGTAACCAGTCCATAGAAGATCCCGTTTACGTTGTAGGTATGATGGTAATTGTAGGGAACAGAGGACTTTTGGGCCAGGCCGCTTAATCAATTGCTTGCAGGTAGGTAGGGAACGACCTTAAGAGGTTTAGCTCTCCATCCAAGCCAAAATCATGGGTCGTTAGCGACCCATGGTCTATGGGTCTCTAGATACCCATGGTTTATGGGTTGCTAGCGACCCATAGAGTTGGCTCATACATGAGCTAATAACTTAGTCATTGCATTGTTTGGTCTCCTCGTTGATGAATTGTGGAGAAGCATGGGTCACTAGCGATCAATGGTGCATGGGTCGTAAGTGACCCATACACTTAGCCTATTTTTTTTCATACTTCTTCCTTCCTTTACTTCTTCCATTTAGCAGAGCAACCTTCCATTTTGCATGGGTCGCTAGCGATCCATAGGGCATGGGTCAGTGGTAATCCAAGCACTTAGATGTTTTTTTTGGAGTTTGGAGCTTGGGATGTTTCCATGGTCTTGTATCGTCATTGCTTGCATAGTCTCATCGCACATTGTTCCATTTTGATGGTAGTTTACTAGCTTTTTGCACTCAATCACTGATTGGACTTGACAAACGCTGGTCTCTTGGTTTAGTCATACTCAGTCATTGCTTTAGCCCCTTATGGTTAAAGTTTGAGTTGTTATGACTCCATCAAGTCGTTCCTTGTTCTCCTGAATCCTGATGGGTTAAAAACCCGAATAACACAAAGTTTAAATCATATATCAGTAATTTCCAAATTCCTTTGTTAAATTGCCGGGGGATAGTGCTTTTAAAGGCTTCATATCACAAATCCCATTTAAACTTTTATATGTCCATTTTTTCCATTTGAAACTCGTTGAAAACATTTTAACATATTTTTAAATTTTATCTCATATTTTTAAAGATTTAAAAATATCTATTTTTAAGACATGAAATATAAATTTTACGAACAACGAAAACGCGATGATTTCAAAACTTTATTTGGACATATCTTAAATTTTACTAAATGAAATCTAAATTTCTCTTCTTCAATTGGAAATTATAGTTATAAGAGTTCGGAAAATTCTTTTTTCAAATAACTTGGCGCTATATTCCACTCTACACATTGATTTAACTTTTACGGTGCGAAATCCCAAAATGCCACTACGCGACGCGCTCAATTTTGACTCATTTTTCATATCTTTTTAAAACTTTGCTGAAATGAATTTTAATATTTATAGAACATTTATATACCATTTTAAACCAGTTTTATTAATATTTAAAGAGCTTTAACTATGTTCTCACACTTTTATAATTCTTAAGAGAAAATGATTTCTTTGTGTAAATTCGACGTGTATTTACCATGAATTATTTCTACAACCAAGCAAACATATTATCGCATCCAAAACATGATGATCATGCATAAAAAACACTCATATCAAATATATCATATCATCACATGATTTATAAAATAAACCAGTAGAGTTTCTCACTCCCATTTGTCTCTAGATGTGGTAAAATTGACATATAGCTCCGCTATCCCGTTTATGTTGTAGGTAGGATGGTATTTATATAGAACAAAGGACTTTTGGGCCCAGCCGCTTCATCAATTGCTCGTAGGTAGGTAGGGAACGACCTTAAGGGGTTTAGCTCACGATCTGAGCCAAAACTATGAGTCGCAGCGACCCATAGAGTTGGCTCGTACGTGAGCTAATAACATAGCTGTTGCATTGCTTGGTCGCATCGTTGATGAATTGTGGAGAAGCATGGATCGCTAGCGATCCATGGTGTATGGGTCGCTAGCGACCGATACACTTAGCCTATTTTTTGTCATACTTCTTCCTTCCTTCTCTTCTTCCATTTATAAGAGAAACCTTCCATTTTCCATGGGCCGCTAGCGATCCATAGGGAATGGGTCACTGGCGATCCAAGCACTTAGATGTTTTTTTGGAGTTTGGAGCTTGGGATGTTTCCATGGTCGTGTATCCTCATTGCGTCTGCAGTCTCGTTACACGTTGTTCCGTTTTGACTGGACAAACGCTAGTCTCTTGATTTAGTCATACACGGTCATTGGTTTAGCCCCTTTTTGGTGGAAATCTGAGCTGTTCTGACTACATCAAGTCATTCCATATTCTCCTGGATCCCGATAGGTTTAAAACCCAGATAATATTTGGCCCTAGAGCATGCCTTCATTGAAAACAAGGCATGCTCTGAAAATAACTTCTTTTGAGTCTTCATTTTGTGAAATATAGTTGATCGTGTCGAGGTTACCATGCAAATTTTGCTTTGACTGTTGAATTTTCAATGTGACTCGTAAGAGTCCACCTCAAGTTGTTGTTCCCAATTGACTGACTTCTGACAGCCATTCATTTTTTTATTTCAATCTGAATTTCAATTCCTCGTATTGATGATGCAATTTTTGCTCCGTAGTTTATACAAGGATTTAGGTCGGTAAGTGGGCGCATGATGAGGTTTGAAGTTGTCCTGTATATTTTTAGTTTGACCGGTGGTGAAGCTATTTTTGTCTTGAACGATTGTACGCCATTCTGGAGCGAAGTCTTGCTCTTGGTCTTTACTTCTTCTTTTTGAGAATTTAGTTAAGTTCCCGTCGATGTTTTTGAATTCCCATGCGATGATTTATTCCAAAATCGGATATAGCGGATGATTCAATCATATCGCTCTTCTGGTTTCTGTATTCCAGCGATTCTGAAAAGAAAAGCTTCCTGCGTCGCTTCAGCTAGTGGCTCCCTTATCGATCATTGATCGATAATGAGTAAGTGTGGAAGAGATAATTTCAAAGAACGATATGGATTGTTTTTCAAATGTAAGCAAGCTATCTACACTAGATTGTTTGTTTGCAGTATTCATGATACTTGACTCTTTCCATGTAGATAGCACACTACATCTGCCCTTGTCAACGCTCAAAACCCAACTGGTCAACATATGCCGACATCCCTTGGATTCCAGGTGTGGTTATACAAAAATATTATTTAAAATAAAACATACCTGATGGGTCGAATGCCAAGTTTTTTGTTGAAAATGACTTTTCGATCATCCAATCTTTAGTCCGACGGAGGTATTCCCACTCCTCCACAAGCTGGGTCCTTCGCAACATAGGCTTCACGTATTATCCCAATCATATTGGGATGTTCAATTATAGTTAATTTACAAGGCATAGTTGCACTTTTAGTGTTGTAGTTGCAGTTCGATCGGGCACAGCTTCAATCTTTGGAAACTAGTGCATGAGTTATTCGATTGCGAATATCCTTCCATTATGGCCTTTGGAATTCGATCTGCATGCTAGATTCGTTCTCAAGGGACTATTAGATTAACTCCTCGGCTTTGAGAATTTTTTTTTTGAAGTATGAGGTAGCTTGGTCTATCCAGTTCTATAGCTAATCCCTACTTATGCTCAATTGAGTTTGTTTCAACAAAGTATTGGCGTAAATGCCTTAGTCCGTAGGCTGATTACTTTGACTACCGAAATAATGTGTTTTGGGAGATTAGGTCTTCTAAGCAATAATTTCGATTGCCCTTGTTTGATTGACCGGTAGCTCCTACCTTCGGGAATTAGAGAGTTTGTTGCTTGATCCTAAGATTTGAGTTTTGCAATGATGTCGGTATGCATGAGAAGATGCATTTCTGGCATCTTTTTATAAAGTTAATTCTTCTTAGTGCTACATTGAGATCCTAATCATGTGTTGGTTTCTATCTTCAAAAACTCATACATGGATGATTCAACGCTGTGGATTTTTCCTTGATGTTGCGAATCTTCAGATAGCATGAGATGCCAAAAGGTAGGTATTTGCGCCAAAAATGGTCACAAATCCCAGAAGTAGTGAAAGCACCAGTGTTTACACAAAATCCTCAATATCCAAACATGGCTCTCGGATCTAGATAATGTAGAGAATAAAAATGAAGAAGTAACAAAATTGAAATGAAAGAAAACAAGAGAAGACACAAGATATATAGTGGTTCGGCTATATCCGGCCTACGTCCACTTTGAATTAATCCTTTTTATTTCTTTTTATACCGTGATTACAGTTACAAGCCTTTGAAATCAATAACTAGAATGGCAGAGTTTCGCCAGAAGGGAAGAAGAACCGCCTTTTTTAGTTTCCATAGAGTTTCTATTTACAGGGGTAGATCTGGAAATATCTGCCCCAAAACTCGGAATACCTTTTTTCACGTGCAGGTGAGCCCACATGATCGATCTAGATTGGTCTAGGATAAATCCTTGGTTGATCCATATGGATTTTGTATCGATGAAAAATCACTCCAAATGAGCTGAGCTCGATCATGGTGAAAGATGATAGTGTAAAGTCCTTGCACTCCAAATCTCATGAAATTCGTCCACTTTGAATTAATCCTTTTTATTTCTTTTTATACCGTGATTACAGTTACAAGCCTTTGAAATCAATAACTAGAATGGCAGAGTTTCGCCAGAAGGGAAGAAGAACCGCCTTTTTTAGTTTCCATAGAGTTTCTATTTATAGGGGTAGATCTGAAATATCTGCCCCAAAACTCGGAATACCTTTTTTCACGTGCAGGTGAGCCCACATGATCGATCTAGATTGGTCTAGGATAAATCCTTGGTTATCCATATGGATTTTGTATCGATGAAAAATCACTCCAAATGAGCTGAGCTCGATCATGGTGAAAGATGATAGTGTAAAGTCCTTGCACTCCAAATCTCATGAAATTCCAGTGTGTATTTTGTGAGATATGATGGATCCAAGTTTCGATCTTCTAGTGTTAGCTGATACTTCATATCCATGATTCGTATCCATCGCTTTTGCATCGATCCGAGTCTTCGTATCCATCATCCCGTGTCCACAGCTTTTGCATCGATCCGCTTCTCACATTGCGATCCATGTTTCGTGCTCCATCTTTACTGTTTCCTTCGTATCTATCGATACGAACTCGATCGATACAGAAATGGCTCTTGAATCTTCTGTATCCGTCCAGAACTTTTTTCTTCATATCGATCCACACACACCTATCTTCGTATCAATCCTGAGTGTCCAGGTGAAGCATATGACTTCATATTTGTCAAGTCTGTATCCATCCAAGTCCTGCTTTGTTCGTATCAATCCAAGCTTTGATCGGTAAGAAGCGTGCCAACATGCCTTGCCGTATACATCCATTCGATGAGCATTGCATCGATATGAAACCTATCGATCCAAAGAAAGGTGCAAAGTGTGCTATCCATACCGTATCCATTTTGATGTCCCTCGATCGATGCAAACCATGTCGATACGAAAGGTATCGATTCCAAATCCATCGATCCAAAGCAAATGGCCGAGTCTACTTCGATCGATATGAAAGTATCGATACGAAATGATTTTCCATGAATATTGATCCATCCATAACTTGAGCATACGAACTCTGATTGACTTGAAATTTGAAAGTTAGCCTCTCCTAGCCTAGTTTATCATTCCCAATCGATCCCACTTTGATTGGTGCTTGCTCCAATTTTAACGATATCGATCAAAGCCTTGTTTACAACTGACCTCCAATCCTGATTAGCCAATCTGTTGATATCCTGGCTTGTCCAAAAGGTGGGGTAACATTTGCCCCCCAAAACATGCCTTGCGGTAGAAAGGCATTTTTGAATAGCTTTACATTTAATATCCAAAGTCCATATTCTATCCATAGCCATATCATCCAATCCATAATCCAATCTATTACCATGACATTCTATCCAAATGCCATAGCCATATCCTTATCCAAATCCACGACTATTCTGATTCGATATCCATTTTCGTATCCAATTACCAAATCCTTAGCAGATTCCATATTCATCCGAACCCAAAAGCCGATTTCTAATCTATCTATACCCAAAACCCAATAACCAAATCTGGGACCTCTCCGGGTCCTGCAATCCAAATTCGGGACCTCGTCGGGTCCTCAGCCAAAACTGGGACCTCTCCGGGTCCATATCCAATGCTATAGACCTTTCCGGGTCATTTCATCCTCTTCGAGCCTCGACTTTCCGATCGAGGGCTCAACTATGGTTTTCCTTCTCCGGCCACGACTCTTCGATCAAGGACTTATACTCTCCACCCCGACCCTCTGGTCAAGGACTTATATTATTTGGCCTTGACTCTCCGATCGAGGGTTTATATTCTCCGGCCTTGACTCTCCGGTCGAGGACTTATATTCTCCAGCCTCGACTCTTTAATCAAGGACTTATACTCTCCGGCCTCGACTCTTCGGTTGAGGACTTAATCAGAGTTCGAGTCCATCCCATCCCTCTCTGGCGAAGGGACACGTAACTTATGGTTATTGCCCCATCTCTCTGGTCGGGACTGTAACCATGTGACCTATAATATTTATTACGTTAATTCAAATTGAATCATCATAGAGATTAACTGATAAAATAAAATTCCATAAAACCAAGAAAACTAAGTAACCAGAGTACCAAAAAAGAAACCAGAGTTTGCAGAAAACAGAAAAAACAAGATTTCATAAACCCGAGCATCACAGTTTATCATCTTCTCAAAGCATGCCTAAGGACCATCCTTAATCCCATACATGTGTAAGTGACATAGCTACATTACTTCTGGGTTTATTACTTATTCTATCCATAAATCCAATTAGCTGATAATAAAATGATGACGATGCCTAGATCCAGTGCCGTCTTCGTATGAGGTGGGCGGTGGTTACTCCTATTCCACTGTCATAGCTTGATTCCTTATGTTGTTGCAAATGACCATTCCTCGTATGTTCCTTAATAATATCCGTCAGATGCCTACAGTCGTTCGTGTTGTGCCTATCCAACTCGAGGAATAGACAATACTTTCTCGATGCCCTCTCGTATTCAAAGGGTTCCCTTTTTGCCGGCCTTCGATATTAGAGGCGCCCTCGAGTATCCAAGTAAATCCTTTCCAGAGTTTTAGTCAAATCCATGTAAGAACATAATTATATTCCCTTCATTGTCTTTTCGATGTGTTACCGCTGCCATTTATTTTCCTTTTTCCTATGTCATCCTTGTTTGAAACCTCCCTGGGTGGACCTCCACCTTTTACCGCATAAACTTCAGCCACCCTCCCCTCTCTTTCGGCCTTCGCATCTTCCTATCATGGAAACCTCTCTGCTTCATGGTAAAATTTCCAAGGATCCATTGGTGGATCCCGCTCCAACGATATCTTAAAATCCGAATTATCCGTAATCCTTAAGACTGCTTCCATCAAAACTATCGACGGATCGGGTCGATCCACCGAAGCCACTACCGCATTGAATCTAGTTAAGAAATCCATAATTGATTCTCCCTTCCATTGTTTCATTGGTTTTAAATTAAGTTCATGATGTGGACCCATAATTGCCTCATAAACCTCTTGATCAACTCCGTCCATGTGCCAATAGAGCCGCTTTCCTGTTTTCTGAACCATAGTGCTGCTATATCCATCAAATACAAAGGGAAGCACTGCGCCTTGACTTCCTCTAAAGCCTCCAGTACTTCCGTGTTCCTCATATACCTTGTCAAGTGAACGATAGGATCATCCCATCATACATCTCCAATATTGGTAGTTTGAAATCTAGTGGATTTCTAGCTTGCCTGATCGTCGCAGTAAGGGGACTCCTATTCAGATCCTTCATTCCTCTATTCACCATCCTCCCCTCATAGCCCGTCTGATCATGTCCGCTAACCTATCGTTGTCATCAAGTAGTCGTCTTTATTCGTTGCCTCCAACCTGCCCCTCGAGTTCTCGAGGGAATCCTAAAATCTGCTCTCCTAAATGAGCATTCATTCCTCTATCGAAGCCAAATCACATAGCACCGCCTGGTATACTACTTGGAATTGAGCCAACAAGATCTGGGGGCAAGCCCCCTAGTTTAGGGGCTGTTATCGATGGTCCCACTCTATCCTGTATTCCAGTTGCTCCATTTCCTTGGTTCTGATGCTGGACTGCCTCTGTTCCAGCTTCGTGATCCTCATTTCCAGTATCTCCTGCTAATCCATTCCTCTAGTTTTGCATTCCAGCTTATCCAACCTGTCAGGGTAGGTTCTGTATCATATCCTCCTACCTTTTCAGCATTGTTTCCATCTCTTCCCTGGTGATGAAGATTGACTCCTCTCTATTCTTTATCTCCTTATTCATTGCTTAGACATGACTTCCCAGATCCAAGTTTCTAAGCCTTCAAATCCAAAATCCAAGCTTCAGAATACCTGAGTGCTAGCCTTCTCAATGAAATCACAAAAGTGTGCGCCAAAAATAATCATAAACTCCAGAAGTAGTGAAAGCACCAGTGTTTACACACAAATCCTCAATATCCAAACATAGATCTCAGATCCAGATAATGTAGAGAATAAAAATGAAGAAGTAACAGAACTAAAATGAAAGAAAACAAGAGAAGACACATGATTTATAGTGGTTCGGCTATCTCGGACCTACGTCCACTTTGAATAGATCCTTTTTATTTCTTTTTTACTATGATTACAGTTACAAGCCTTTGAAATCAACCAAAATGGCAGAGTTTCGCCAAAAGTGATGAAGAACCTCCCTTTTTAGTTGTTGTAGAGTTGCTATTTATAGGAGTAGATCTGGAAATATCTGCCCCAAAACTCGGAATACCTTTTCTCACATGCAGTGGGTCCACATGATCGATCTAGAGTGGTTTGGGATCGATCCCCGATCAATCCATATGGATTTTGTATCGATCAAGAATCACTCCAAACAGCTGAGATCGACCATGGTGAAAGGTGCAAAGTCCTTGCTCTCCGAATTTCAAGAAATTCCAGTGTGTAGTTTGTGAGATATGATCAATCCAAATTTCGAACTTCTAGTTTTAGCTGATGACTTCGCATCCATGATTCATATCCATCACTTTTGCATCGATCCAAGTCTTCAATCCATAATCCCATGACCTTAGCTTTCGCATCAATCCACTTCTTTCACTGTGATCCATGTTTCATGCTCCATCTTAACTGTTTCCTTCGTATTGATCGTTACGACTCGATTGATATGAAAATTGCTCCTAAATCCTCTGTATCCATCCAGAGCTTTGTTCTTCGTATCAATCCAAACACACCTATCTTTGTATCGATCCCGAGTGTCCTGGTGAAGATATGACTTCGTATCTATTAAGTTTATATCCATCCAAGTCCTGTTTCCTTCGTATCAATCCAAGTTTTGATCAATACAAAGCGTGCCAACATGCCTTGCCATATCCATCCAATCGATGCGCATTGCATCGATACGAAACTTTTCGATCCGAAGTAGGGTGCAAAGTGTGCTATCCATGCCCGTACCCATCTTGATGTCCCTTGATCGATATGAACCATATCGATACGAAAGGCATCGACTCGAAATCCATCGATCCAAAGCAAACAGCCGAATCTGCTTCGATCGATACGAAAGTATCGATATGAACCGATTTCCTATGAATATTGATCCATCCATAACTTCAACATACAAACTTTGATTGACCTGAAATCTGAAAGGTAGCCTCATCTAGCCTTGTTTATCATTCCCAATCGATCCCACCTTGATTGGAGCTTGGTCCAATTTTGACGGTATCGATCATAGCCTTATTTTCAATCGTTCTCCAATCCTGATTAGCCAATTTGTTGATATCCCGGCCTTATCCAAAGGGCGGGGTAACAGTAATGCTGAAGATACAGTCAAACCCTTTGCTTTTGTTTCTGAAAGCTAATGTATTTCGTTTTTTGCTTTCTTCCTAGCATCACTAAACTTCGGCTAATGGCATATTCCTGCAAGTTGGAACCAAATGATCTAGTTAGACCCTAAGTAGGTCATCGATCCTTCTTGTCATCCCCGGACTATGAGCAATGGTTGCTTTCTGAACGTTAAATCCTTCATTTCCAGAATGCTCTGTTTTGTGATACAGAATCGATATCTAACCAACCTCATGTTTATTCATGTTTGAACTTTTGACACATTTCTTTCGATCGGGTATTTGCACTTCTATCCCTTCTTGAGGGACTTTCTATATTGAATGCATGTATTTAGGCGATTGAGAGAGATGGAAATCTATGGGGCGAATTACCGTATTGCCCCCAGTTTGGCTCTTAATCCCATTCTGGAATTGTGGAAGTTCAGGGATTATATTTTTGACCTTCCATGATTGCTCCCGCTTGTACTTGGCCATGCATGCTCTTCTTGGTTTTTGACGTTGTCACGGAATTTTTGTTCATATGTCAACTCTTGTCATTGAGAATTGATAACCTAGCTGCTTGGTTCCAAGCAACATTTCTTTGAGGCTGCCTGTCTTTCGGCTGCGTCTAATTTCTTTCTAAGTTTAATTTTGGAAATTCGGTTATGCACCAGCTTTAACCCCTAGAAATTAGTACATAGGCAATTCAATTCTAGGATTTCCATTCAACGCTGCTTTATTCCTATGTAGCGGCTGATTCCTGTAATGAAAGGTCGAACCATCCGGCTAACCTATGAAAGGATATGTCTTTAGGTCGTTGCCTATCATTAGGAAATGGTAGTTTTCTATAAATAAGGTGGAAACTCAGTTGAGGACCAGCTTTTATCTCTAGAAGCTAGTGCATCGATGGTTCACTGCGATTAGTGATTCTCATCAACCCTAGACTAAAGTTTTCCTAGCATTGCCGGGGCAATAACAGCGCTTAGTAAGTAGAATGTTTCCCAGAGTTGCTAGAGCAACATCGGTGCTTATAAAATAGAAAATTTTCTAGCATTGTGGGGGCAACACTAGTACTTAGAAAATAGGAAAAAATTTCGACGTTCCTATGGCAACACATGTACTTAAAATAAAAAAGAAGGCCTTGGCATCAGCGATTAAACACCGATACTCATGAGGTTAGGATCGATTTTCCCCGTCGATTCGGTGGTGCTCTTAATCCGGTTGGGTACTAGTGTCGGCCTTCAAAAACTAGCACTTCGATGGTTGGATTATAGAAGTATTTTCCTAGTGCTGCCTGAGTGTTAAAGTCATGATGGTGAGGGTTGAATCATTCATCTGATCTAGTAGAGTTGAGTAGATTCCTTTTAACCCAATGAGGCTGTTTTCTCAACGTTGCTAAAATCTGAGAGATGTCATGTTCTTGAAGGCTAAGAGTCCCAGGCGTTTCCTTTGCCTAGCTTTGCTTATAACTGTCAAGTGTTATCCTTGGAGAGGCAAGGTTGTTGCTTAACCAATTCCATAGTTATTCTTATTCATGAAAAATCTCCTACCACCGGTTTTTGTTATGATCTGACGGCTATCTAAGGAATCCTTTATTTCAATGTGTCAAATTCTGGGTTCTTATAGTAAATTTGAATTCGTGGAGCAAGTCATCACATTGCCCCCGATACGATCACGTTCATTCCTATACTGATTATGGATTGGTAGAGTTCGATAGGGTTTGTCTTGAATCTGTGGCACCTAACTTTGCTTATTTTAGGTGATATACATTATACTGGACTAATAGCATTGTTGCAGATATCAACGTTGTTCGTCGCGTCCAACCTTCGAGAATCAATGGTTTACCTGCTTGTTTTTTAGCGTTCTCTCCTTGCCATGTCTGTCTTTGAATAATAGCTGGTTTTTTGCAAGTTAAAGTTTGAGACCTTATTCGAGCACCTGCTTATGTCTTTGGAAGCCGCTGGGTCGACAACTTGATTCTGGAAACGTCTTCCATCATTATCTAACTCTAGTCAATGGTAAGTCCCTCCTTTCATTACTTATTTTCGAGCGATGGTGAATTTTAAGGAGTTTGATTTTCTTGCCGATATGACAGTATGGAGTTCTGATGCTGCTGAGGCAATATCGATGTCTAGTAGGTATGAGAAGTTTCCTGTTGACGTGCCAGCTTCCTCAGTGCATGGACTTGCTTCTATTTCCACAGCTTCAGTGCTCGTTTCTATTCTTGTTCCTTTTTCTATATCCGTATCCGGATCGCAGCTGGAGCCAGAGTGTGAAAAGATAACCGCACTTCATGGCTTGAATGACCCTTCTGTGTCTTTGGAGGGTGACATAATAGCGTTAGAAGTTAAGGAGTAGGAAGTTCAAAAGGAGTAGCCTCGTAAGACTCAATATGAATCGGTCGCTATCAAGAAAGAGAAGGTTGAAGCGATCAAAGCCTCGAAGAGCTCCTGCAAATCACAGAAGCACAAAGTAAAGGGAGAATCTTCTTAGAAGGTAGTGGAGTAAGAGGAGGACGTTTCAACCAGGAGTTTGTTGATATTGCCACCAGCGACACCACTCCTGAGACAAGACAGAAACTGCAAACAAAGTGCGAAAAGGGGAGCGATGGAAGGAAGCGCTGTTGAGCCTGTGCAGAGATTGGTCTGATTTTGGTTCTTTTTGAGTCATTTTGTTCAAGTGAAGAGTCTGTACTTAGTGTTCATGTTGTGGAGTATGTATTTTTCTTTTTGTTGGCTAGTGTTGTGTGGGTACAGCCTCCACATTTTAACCCCATGTAAAGAAAATTATAAGCAATACATTGATATTTTGACTGTACTCTTATCTGTCTGTTCATGTGTGTTCTATGTACTTGTGCTTATTTTGTTACACTTATCCAATTTGTGATTGCCGCTAAAAATTTTGTTTGGAGCAATATTTCTATGTTTGGAGTAACATAATTGTTTTTATTTAAGTACCGGTGCATTCCCCCCTATTCACATGGCTATTTACTTCAAATGACCGGTCACTTATAATTTAGATAATTTTCATATTAGACTTGAAATTTGGCTAAGTGATGGCTTGATTTTCCTTCTTTCAAAAGTTCAGCAACTTTAGCATGTAATCCAATTTTCTCATGATATCTTGGTAAGTATGCAATATATGCATGTTTGAGAGGAGCACATTGCATGGGTTAACTGAGGGCAGTTTTAATCATTAAGTGTCGTCAGGTGAAACTTTTCTGTTGGTGTGTAGCACTCCAATTTCGTTATAGTTGTTCCCATTATTCCTTGTCATAGAAGTTGTTGGCACTGGTTATGAGATGTGCGGTTTCTGGTGCCCCTCAACGTTGCCAATCTTCGAGCAACGTGAGGAGCCAGTGTTTTGGAATTTAGTGTGCGGATTATGAAGTGCACAGCTTTCCATTTTCCTCAATGTTGCCTATCTTTGGGTAGCATGAGGAGTTATTATTTTAGTGCGTGGCTTATGAGGTGCGCGATTTTTGGTTTTCCTCAGCGTTCCTATCTTCGGGCAACTTAAGGAGTTCTTATTTTAGTGCACGACTTATAAGGTGCACGGCTTTTGGTTTTCCTCAGTGTTGCCTATCTTCGGGCAACATGAGGGGTTATTATTTTAGTGCGCGGCTTATGAAATGCATGGCTTTTGGTTTTACTCGGTGTTGCCTATCTTCGGGAAACATGAGGAGTTATTATTTTAGTGCGCAGCTTATGAAATGCACGGCTTATGTTGCTCCTCATCGACTTAGCAGGTTGCTTACATGAACATGGTTTTATTGGTTCAAGAAGCTAAACATTTTTTGGTTCGGGTGACAATAGCTTGGATGATCCTTCCGTATTCCTAGAAGATGTACACATCAAAATAGATCGTGCTACGATGGTGAAGAGATCTATAGCTGATCGCATGATGATGGACTGAAGAAAGGGCCTATAGGAGTTCTGGGTATGACTCTTAGCTCTTGGCCCAAATTGCCTTTAGAGAATGGGTCTTTGACTGGCATATGGTCTAAGAGAAAGAGGAATTGGTCACCAAGAGCGGTAAAATAGTAGTTGGAAAGAAATGGGCAAGTATTATGCTAGTATTTCATTTGTTTCACTAGCTAGGTCATTACGTCCATGGTTGTCAGAATGGCAGAATTTTTGATCGGGCATAATAGAATTGTGGTATGATTGGTCTCAACCTTTCTTATGGCTATTCAAGTGTGTGCGGTGCCCCCATGCTACAGGGCTATTGGCGCCCTTGAACTGTATCCATGGTCTCTCCATAACTCATTTGGTGTCCCCCGGTCCAGCGGGTGCTGTTTTCCCGGGTGCCGAATCTTAGGATGATTCGAGTTGGCCTCTGACTGATCACAAAGTTAGTCCAGTTTTATCTTAGTTTATGTGAGCAATTTTAAAACTTTGAAAGTTAGCATTGTTTGTCTCATTGGTCATTGGAAGTGATTCCATTAATTTCGCGAAGTGACTGGTACGATTGTCGATTTGTGGCCTCAGGGAGTGACTTCGTTGACTTTGGGGTGCTCAAGATCAGATGACCGTTGATCTTCTAATTCACCTTTGTGGATATTTGTCATACATAAATTTCGCTGACCTACCGGTTCGCCTTCACGACGCTTTGGTTCGTGAAAGACGTTCACATTCACGAAGGGTTTGTTGGATCAGACGATCGCTGATCTACCGGTTCACCTTCACGACGCTTTGGTTTGTGAAAGTCCTTCACCTTCGTGAAGGGCTTTTTGGATTAAATGACCCCTGATCTACCGTTCATGTTAATGATGCTTTAGTTTGTGAAAGACCTTCACGTTCGTGAAGGTTTTTTTGGGATCAGATGACCGCTGATCTGCCGGTTCACCTTCACGACGCATTAGTTCATGAAAGACCTTCACGTTCGCGAAGGGTTTTCTTGGATCAGATGATTGCTAATCTACCAGTTCGCATTCACAACGATTGGATCGTGAAAGACCTTCCCTTTCGCAAAAGGTTTTTTGGATTAGATGACCGATGATTTTTGGTTCACCTTCACGATGCTTTGGTTCGTGAAAGAACTTCGCATTCACAAAGGGTTTTTTGGATCAGATAACCGCTGATCTACCAATTCGTCTTCACGATGCTTTAGTTTGTGAAAGTCCTTCCCATTCGCGAAGGTTTTTTTGGGATCAGATGACCGCCGATCTACCGGTTCAACTTCATGACGCTTTAGTTCGTGAAAGACATTCACGTTCGCAAAGTTTTTTTTTTGAATCAGATGACCACTGATCTACCAGTACACCTTCACGATGCGTTAGTTCGTGAAAGATCTTCACGTTTGTAAAGGATTTTTTTGGATTAGATGATCGCTGGTCTATCGGTTTGCCTTCACATGCTTTGGTTTATGAAAGACCTTCGCATTTGCGAAGGATTTTTTGGATCAGATGACCGATGATCTCTAGGTTCACCTTCACGATGATTTGGATTATGAAAGACTTTCGCATTGGCGAAGGTTTTTTTTTGGATCAGATGACCACTGTTCTACGGTTCACCTTCACGATGCTTTAGTTCGTGAAAGACCTTCGCATTTGCAAAGGGTTTTTGGATCAGATGACCACTGCCGGTTCACCTTCGTGACACTTTGTTCATGAAAGACCTTCACGTTCGTGAAGGGTTTTTTGTGGTGGGATGTGCGGCTCGGCATGATGATTTATTGATTTTGATAGGAGTTATAGGTTTTTCGTCCAACGGCCCAGCGGTCTTGAAGCAATGATTCATCGACTTTAAGAGGAATTTTCTGGATTCAGCTCGAGGGAACACAATTTTGTCGGTTCCTGTAGGCTATGCCGTTGAATCTGTTTATTCGACGATCCTTCGGACAAGACTTCTTGGTGCCACCAGCAATGCCGGTTCTCAGAAGGGGGATTGACATGACTCATCGAAGGCATAGAAGCATATCTTTCATCGTGTTATTTGCAATTCCCCTAGTGTCCCAGTATGACTCATTTGGAAAGGGAGAGTAGACAAGGATGGATGAGAAGGTATCACTTTAGGTTGCTGTCCCATTCCTTAATTGCTAGCTAGCTGGAGTGTTATTTGGTAATCATTTTTCGTTAGAATTCATCAGTTAGTTAAGGCACTTTTCTACTGGGTCTTAGTAGCCTTGCTTGGGCAGAAGGTCTCTGAGGTCCTATAGCTCCTGTACCGTTTGGTATTTTCTTTGGCACACTACCGGGTTTGCCTTCTTCTAATTGCACTACTTCTAGTCTTAAGAAGTGGTTGCTCTGTCCATAAAATTCTTCCAAGTTAGCAGGTTGTCTCATCCTTTAATGATTCCTGAGGGCCTTGTAGCAGACTGCATCCGTCGCCCTTGCTTCATCCATATGCCGGTCATACCTATAAAGAAGCAATTTCGAATCAATTTTACAGTTGTATAAAAGGTATATTTGGCATGATAAACTTCTTTGGATATTCTGTATGTTGAACGGCTTCAGTGAATGGGTTTCGATTGGAGAAGATGCTCTAATCCTTTTCAGATCGGTCCATTTTCATGTTACGGTTGTTTATAATGCTTGAGAATGATATATGCATGATTGTCTATGCTTGAATGATTGGAAATATCGATGAATGAAAAATCACCTACGATGGGGTCATGGATCAGTCATGATCCTAAAAAATTTGAAACTAGATGAGCTTGGTCAGGGTGCTAAAGAAAGCCCCATAAGGTTACATCCTAAATTTCAAGGTCTACGGAGTTCGCATGTTCGAGTTATGGACAAAAGAAGATGGGTCGACATTGATGGATCAGTGATATTTTACATGGTGTCCGACTCGAGAAAATGACCATTTGCTTGGAGTCAACATATGGTTTGCTTGGAGTCACAGAATTTGAAGTGCTGGGTTGGTGACAAACATTGCTTGGAGCCATGCCTTTTTGCTGGGAGAAAATCTTGGTTTTACCCGAGTCTCCTTTTGTATTGGAATTTCCTAAGTTTAATTCAGGTCAAATGGGTGATTACTCGAGATTGACTTCAATTCAGAACTTCCATAATCTACTTCGAGTCAAATAGTCGATCACCCGAGTCCGACTTTGAGTCAACCCTGAAGTGAGTTTTTCAACGACCATTTTGACGACTTTTGATGGTTTTCGACGATGACCCCTCGTGATTCGATGATGGGAGCTCCATGATGAGATCGATAGCTAATTAATTGGGAGTGATCACAATATACCACAGGAGCTTGGCATTGTAACTGATCTCGGTTTGTGTCATACCTTCTTGGTCCTCCTACCTCTAAGAATACCATTTGAGTAGCAGTTCCCCGTCCATTACTTGGTACCGTGCTACGATCTAGCATTTCGCACATTGGCATTTTCATCCAATTTGTCATCCTCAAATCGTTTGTCATCTTTACAGCAAAGAGAGCCATCATTATATCCTTCCGTAGGGTTTTCACCCCTAATTTCGGGTTTGTAGACGGTGCTCTTGCAGTAGGTGGAGTGTTATTGTTTTCTTCCATCATCATTCTTGGAGCTCCTCTCATTGCTTCCTTTCGATCCATAGCTTCTAGCGATCCGTAGTTTCTGGCAACCTATCATCTATCGAACCATAGTATGGATCGCTGGTGATCCATAGTACATGGATCGCTAGTGATCCATTTACTTAACTAATGTCAGTACGTTATCATCTAGGGTGCCTATTGGACCATGATGCCCGAAAGTTGATTGACCCACAAGCGAACATCATGGATCGCCAGCAATCCATAGAAGATGAAGCAACCCATCACCTTAGCATGTGTTTGCTTGCTTTTTCTCTAATCCTTTTTGGTTGGTTCTTCTGTTCCCAACGGCAAACCTTCTAAGAAGAGATTGAGGATCTAACTTTTGGACCCATGCGATCTAATGCAGATAGCTAGATCTGAACCCTAAGTTGGAGTGCTCAGTGAAAGCACCAAAATGTTGAACCAAAAAATAGATCAACACTCTAGTTTGATTTTGAAAGCACCAGCTATGTCCTGACAGAGCAATATCACAAATCAAAGATATAGAAAAAGAATAGTAAAAGAAAGAAGACAAAGAATTTTATAGTGGTTCGGCTGTTAATGAAGCCTGTGTCCACTTTATAATTTTATTATAGACTGATTGCTATTACAGGAAGTGTTTGATTATAAGACTTTAATCATCTTTAAGTAGATTGAATCTCCAGAGTTGGAATCCACTGAAGAATCATAGTGAATCCCTTTAGAGTAATCATCTTTAAGTAGATTGAATCTCCAGAGTTGGAATCCACTGGAGAATCATAGTGAATCCCTTTAGAGTGTGTTGTGAGGAAGGTAGAGAGTGAAGAATGGTTTCAGAAGAGCTTCAGCAACAAGTTCGTAGAAGATCCCATTTAAGCTGCAGGTAGGATGATATTTATAGGAAACAAAGGACTTCTTGGACAAGCCTCTTCATCAACTGCTCGTGGGTAGGTAGGGAACGACCTTAAGGGGTTTAATCCGCGATCCGAGCCAAAATCATTGGTCGCTAGCGACCCATAGAGTTTGCTCGTACGCGAGCTAATAACTTAGTCGTTGCATTGCTTGGTCGCCTCGTTGATGAATTATGGAGAAGCATGGGTCGTTAGCGATCCATAGTGTATGAGTCGCTGATGACCCATATACCTAGCCTATTTTTTGGCATACTTTTCCTTCCTTCTCTTCTTCCATTTAGCATAGCGACCTTCCATTTTGCCTGGTTCGCTAGCGATCCATAGGGCATAGGTCACTGGCGATCCAAGCACTTAGATGTTTTTTAGAGTTTGGAGCTTGGGATGTTTCCATGGTCTTGTATCGTCGTTGCTTGCGCAGTCTCGTTGTAGTTGTTCCATTTTGATGGTATTTTTACTAGCTTTGTGCACTCAAACACTGATTGGACTGGACAAACACGGGTCTCTTGGTTTAGTCATACTCAATCTTTGCTTTAGTCCCTTTTTGGTTGAAATTTGAGTCATTCTGACTCCATCAAGTTGTTCTATATTCTCCTGGATCCTGATGGGTTAAAAAACCAGATAACACAAAGCTTAAATCATATTTTAGAAATTTCCAAATTCCTTTATTAAATTGCCGGTGGATTGTGCTTTTCAAGGCTTCGTATCACAAATCCCATTTAAACTTTTTATATGTCCATCTTTTCATTTTAAACTCGTTGGAAAAATTTTAACATATTTTTAAATTTTATCTCATATTTTTAAATATTTAAAAATATCTATTTTTAAGAGTTGAAATATAAATTTATGAACTACCAAAACGTGATGATTTTAGAACTTGATTTGGACATATCTCAAATTTTACTAAATGAAATCTAGATTTTTCTCCTTCAATTGGAAATTATAGTTATCAAAGTTCGGAAAATTCTTATTTCGAATCATTCCGAGCTATTATTCCACTCTACACATTGATTTAACTTTTACGATGCGAAATTCCGAATTGCCACTACGCGACACGCTCAATTTTGACTCATTTTTCGTATCTTTTTAAAACTTTGCTTAAATAAGTTTTAATGTTTATAGAACATTTATATACCATTTTAAACCCATTTTATTCATATTTAAAGAGATTTAACTATGCTATAACACTTTTGTAATTCATAAGAGAAAGTGATTTCTTTGTGTTAATTCGATGTGTATTTACCGTGAATTATTTCTGCTACCAAGCAAACATATTATCACATCCAAAATAAGATGTTCAAGCATAAAAAACACTCATAAAAATATATCATATCATCACATGATTTATAAAATAAAGCAGTAGAGTTTCTCACTCCCGTTTGTCTCTATATGTACTAAAATTGACTTATAGCTCCGCTATCATCACAACGAAGTATATGAATCATTTCCTTGGACCCTTGGGTATGCTCGGTCTGGTACTAGAGAGAGTGGAGAGATGGTGGTGGAACTTGATGAGTTCGGCCAAGCAAGGAGAAAGAAGAGAATGTGATCGTTCACTTTAATTTCAAACTAAGGTGATATCTTCTTATATTTGGAAATGTATTTTCAATAGAGCTTCACTACGACTAGAATAATTTATGAGAATATGGAAGCCATTAATGAAGAGGAAGAAGAAGCTTAGGAAATGGAATGGAAGTTTGAATAAAATGAGAAGGTGCGGCTTTTATTTATTGGTTAAAATATGTAAACAAATATCTTATGGTACAAATATCTTATGGTAAACAAATGAGAAGGTGTGGCTTTTATTTATGCGCACGGCCACCCTTTTGCCCTATTCCAATCATACCCTAGTTGTGTAGGTATGTAAGGAGGTGATGTTTGATGTGTAGTTTGCTTATATGTGAATATATGTTGTAAATATCATTATATTTTTTGCTTGTGTGTGTATATATATAGGCGCATGTATGTGCATGTTATATACATGCACAAGACATATGAACAATGTTGTGATCACTTTGAACAACTTTTGTTCGTTAAACAGTTGAAATTTTAAAAGCTGCTTCCCGGTCATAATTTTATTGATTTATTAAATTGCATATAAATGTAAACAAATGTTAAAAATGACATTTCTATTATTGTTTAATAATTAAAAGGGCCTCATTTTATTTAAAAACAATTATTAAATCGTTTAAACATAAGTTAAATTCAAAGTCTATTTTTTATAAATGATGACATCATTGATGATGTCATATAGTCATTTTGTTGCCAAAAATAAAATAAATAATTTTACATATTCTTGCTTAAACGGAGAAATAAGTGTATTTAAAAAATTCATGTGCGACTTTTGATGGTTAAAAGTTGCTTATCAATAAAACGATTTTCGGTCATATTATCAATATTTTTCCAAAAATTATTTTTTAAAGATATTCCAAAAAATTCACTATCATTATTTATTACATAAAACATGATTATTTATGGTTAATAACCCTATAATCAAATATTTAAAATTAATTAAATATATCAAATCGAAGTGATAAAATTACAAGTCGTTGCTGTAACGACCTGCCTTTTGGACGGTATAAATCGACGATAAACCACACATGTCAGGTTCAAACCATTCAAAAGGGCAAATCGTTGTGGGGTGAATAAGATAAGACAGTGAAAGAAAGAAAACAAATACAGAATCTCGCGGTAGAATGACAAAATATGACAACAGTTCATGAAGTTGTTTACAAATAACATTGATTAAACTTTTGTAATACAGATCAAAGTTATGTATAACATGAATAAATCATAGATAAATGCAGCGTAACAACGTGATGCAGTGGAGTAAATATAATAAATAATAATATTACAAAATATTCGTCTTCATCCTCGAGAAAGTAGTCTTCGATAAATTGAAAAGCTCGGACTAAACTGAGCGAATTGAAAGACAAAACACTCGAGTCAGAACTAAAATATCTTATGTAAGTTAAATCAATTGTGAATAAATATGAGTGTAATGGCGTCGATGATGTTTACGGGGTTTGACATCTCCTATCCAGTGTCTAACGTGAGTGCAATAACTGAAGAGATGTTTGGGATTACCATCTCTTAAGGATCCGTTAAACTATCTAATATGTAGTACAATACGCTATTATAATAATGTCTATAGTAAAGTAAAGTATTAAAATAGCGTTAAGGCATTACCCATATCCTCCTTAACACATTTTCATATATTCACATTGTCTGTACATCACCGTAATTCCTCCGTAAACTGGAGGGTTATCAGAGGATACTCCATAGGTATGGTACAAACCAAACTCGTAAAAGGCGCGATAGGGCATGTGAACACGACACTCGACGAATGCCAGGGTAGATATACCAATTGTGGATCCGGGCTAGTGGTAACGCATAGCAGCTACTACTGCCCATCTCGAACACACTCCCATAATCAAAATCAAAGGATGGCCACCAAATCATCACAAAGTCATAATATAGTATCGAAGAAATATGTCCGATCGGAGGTGCGACCTAACTTTTCCCGGCGTGGCTCCTGTTTTAGTAACATCTAAGTTGACTCACTGGAGTCAGGGTCATGTAAATACCTCATACATAATCGTTTGCCTAACCATCCTACTTTATTTCTGGAATCTCCACCATGCACATAGTTGTTAAAGTGGTTTTCGATATTGGCAGAGAGTATGACAATTTCCGATCCTAGAATCTTTAACAACCAAACGCTTATTACACACTGGATGGTTCTTTTACATTTTCTAAAACAACTTCATAATTGATATCAAAATATCACATTCTCAAAACCATATCACTTTGAATCATATTCACTTTCAAATTCACATTCACTTCCAAAATCATATTCACTTTAAAAATCATATTTAATCAGATATGTCATTTAACAAAAAGGCATAAATTCCAAATTCCAACTAAGGTTGTCTCATCTTTAAGGATTTAAATATAAATACATCAACTTTGCACACTCTAAAATTTTAGAAAATAGTTTAAATAGTCATAAATAGTTTTAATAGTTTAAAAACAGTTAAAAAATAAATTAAGATAATTTAAATAGTAGAAATAGTTTAATTTAGATTTAAATTTGATTTAATTAGATTTTAAAATGATTTATATAGATTTAATATATATTAAATAGATTTCAATTATCTTAAATAAATTTAAATAAATTAAATGAATTTAAAATAGATTAAATAGATTTAAATCATATTAAGTAGATTTAAAATAGATTAAATAAATTTAAAATAGATTAAATAGAATTAAAATAGATTAAATAGTTTTAAATAAATTGAAATAGTTTAATAAAGTTTAAATGATTTGAAATAGATTAAAATATATTAAATTAGATTAAATAGATTAAGATAGATTAAATTGGTTAATGAGTTTAAAATAGTAGATTAAAATAAATTAATTAGTTTAAATTGATTAAGTTGGTTTAAAATTGATTAACTTATTTTAATAGTTGAAATCCTCAAATTAGAATTTAAAAGAACATTTACAGTTTATATTGAGATAATAAATTTTGAAATTAAAATCATGTTTAACCATTTCTTCCATTCCAAAAAGTCTGGACCATGTCCAAATTTCAAATCAAAACCCAATTTCAAATCTTGAAATAACAAATTTAACTACTCCAATTTCAATAGATTTTCAAAGTAACAGTTTCCAACGTTTCAATAACTTAATTTCGATAAATGTGATTTATACTTCAAATTCAACTTTAAAATTTCAATTTAAACCAATTCTAATTTCAACATTAAAACTTGGATTTTCGAAAATAATTCGGTTTATACAAATCAAGTTTTCTTCAAAATATTATTTAACTAAATTAAAATTTAAGGACTTAAAATCATTAAATTTAACCAATCCGGTGTCCGCATATAATTCTCTACCCTATAGTCAAGTGATACGGATATTTATCATTTCAATCTGCAATTTAAAATTTTATGGGTATATATCATTTCAACCTGAAATCTCAAAATTTAATTTCAAATATATGAAATCGCTCGAGTCTATCATTTCAACCCATAATGATTTCTCCCTAACCTATCAGATCGTTCGATATGTATCATTTCAACCCATAGGGAACATGCAATGTAACAATTATAAACATATAACATCCAATCATCCAATATCAACAATAAAAAATACATCATAATTAACATTCAATCAATAAATAACATCAATTAAATGATTATCATCTACAGGTATTCAATTGACAGTTAAATTCAATATTAAATTAAATGATGATTAAATGCAATAAAAGTCATATTTAACTGGAATTACAATTTAAATATACCAAACATCAATCAATTAATTTCTAATCACATCATAAATTTAATTTAACTAACATAAGGTAATCTAGTAGTTGTGAGTGGGTCAAAATACCCACCTTTGATTTGTCGTCGATTTAAAATCCAAAAATTAGCCAAAATTTGATAGTCTCAGAATGCAGCTAAATTAGTTCTAAAATGTTCGGAATTTTGATACGGTTCTAACGGAGAAAACCGTGCGTGAATCTGAGCTCGTATGCAAAAGTTATCAACGTTAGAAGATTGCAAAATTTTGACTCCGGGTCTTCCTTCGAGTCGCCGCCTCAAATACCCCGTGCTTGCTATGATTTTTTTCCTAAATGACCCGAGACCCGAGTCATTTGGCTCCTGACCCAAAGTCGCTGTAGGGTTTTTGCCTCTGGAACTCGAAGCGTGCACAAATCCGCCTTGTTTGGCATGGAACTCTCTCTGACCCGAAGTGGCTACAGGGTTTTCGCCTTTGGAACTCGAAGTAAACCTCTTCCCGGCTCGAAGTAAACCTACAGTAAATTTCTATTTTTTGAAATTAGGTTTTGGAATTAGGTTTGATATTCTGACATTTGAGAAGCAGGAAGAAGATGTACATGCAGAGAAAATAAAATGAGAAACAACTAGGGTTTATAACAGTCTATATATAGACATGGTTTGATCGAAACGACTACGCGACCCAAAAAGCCTGTTGTGATCCCGAAATGAAAATAGGTCATCCCATATATCAAAGTTAATGTTTTTGGTATTTTAAACTCAATGGAACAGGTTTCAAGTCCTAATTCCGCAGTATGAAGAAGTTAGCTTTTAAAATCAGCTTATTTCAATTGAAATCAATTAAATTAATCTCTACGGTTTCGAGCCCGCACGATCAAACGACAAGTCTGATCGCTACGAAACTTCGAAATGCTACAGTAATTCATCGTTATGGATCTGATGAACTGGTTTCGCCGAAATCTGAGATAGTGGCCAAAATGGTTATTTTCACGTTAATTAATTAAATTATTATTAAATTAAATTTATCGCTTTTCAAATTCAAATTTTATAATTAACAAAATTTTATCACTTCTGATTAACTAGTAATTATAATCTTTTAAAACAAAATTTCCATGTCAAAACTCAACTATTAATATTGCAATAATTACAACATTCCAATTCCAATTGTAATAAATTCATTAATTATAATTTAAAACCCAATAAATTGATTCATTTTGATTTCAATCTTTTTATTCAATCAATCATTACTTTATGGACATAGTTAACATTGGTTTTCCATTTATTACATCAATATTCTACAATTTTCATCTTAATTCATATTAACGCAATATTTAATTACATTCATTGCAATTGATTTACAATTACGTTTCAACGGATTAAAAAATGCAATGATAATTAAACCATTGTTACAACTTACAATTCCAAACACAATTCTATGTTTATTGTTAACATACAAACTAGTAAATTCACGTACAGAATAATTATTCTACTTTAACAGTATCAATTAATTACATATGATTTCACCGTTTAATATAACATTTGATTTATTTACTCAGTTACAGTTTATAACCAATTTTAACTTTACAATCGTTCCAAATAATTGAGATTTAATTAAAATAGTTGTCAATTTCCTTGAATTAACATTATTAAATTTCAATTAATTGAAATTGCATTAAAATGGTATCCATTAACTTACACTAACATTATTACATTTCATTCGAGTTATTATTCTTGTTATTAAACTTAAATTTTTTCGCAACATTAAATTCCAAAACTTATTTAATCAATAAATTTAATTATTGAATTTTACGGGTTGTTATAGTTACATTCTTTTCCCTTAAAAAAATTTCGTCCCCAACATTTTACCAAGCTCAAAACCCAACTGAGTTTTCCCAAAACATTATTTCATAAACTTAAACCCATGTTATGTATATTGATCATCTACATGCAATATATGATTCGATCTCCTATTCGAATACAACTTTATGTAACGCCCCACTCCGAGACCCACTCTAGTAAAGAGTATTACGGAGTAATACCGTCTACTAGAACGGAGAATAGAGTATAATGGAAGCGACCATATGTAATCAAGCTATAACTATCTACTGAATACGTCGAAAAGGTGGTTTTCTTTTCTCAAGTGGTTCGACATATCCAATAGATATTTATAACGAAACTACAATGGCTAAGGAAAATAGGTTCAGAACAAACATAATACTAAATGATAACATCATCATCACAGAACAGTCACATAATAGTCACAGAACATAGGTACAATATATCGTCAATACAGATCCAAGTATCAAAAGGTGGGTACAAAGCCACCGCTCACACATGTGAGTCAAAAATATGTACATAAGAGTCTGAAATAACAGAGTAGCTGAATAGTGGACAAATAAAAGAGCTATCTATCAACATAGTAGATAATGTCCAAGCGGAAGCACAGAAAGCTAAGTCCAGAGACCTAACCTGAAACAACTCGGTCTGACCCGAGCGAAAACACTCGGGTCAGGCTAGCTAAACAATCAGTAATAACTGAGATATATATAATAATGCAGTACATAAATAAAACAGTACTTCTTCAAAGAGAAGAGTAATATGGACTACATGAATATAATGACGATCCCTAATCATCAATAAACAGTAAAAATCTCCAAAGAGGATACAAACACCAAAGTGTTTAATAAATAAAATCGCCTCATATCATCGGCGTAGCCAAAGCTATATAAAGTTGCCCATAGGCAATAATCCCAAGAGTGACCAGAGTCAGTAATCAATGCCCAAGCAAAGATCGATGCTCCAAAGAGCAATAGGGATATACTGAAAAGTCAATGAAATCAAACACTGAAAAAGCAGTGTCCAAAGACACTGTGAATCCACAAGGTAATCGCACTTACATCGTATGGTTCCATAGAACCAACACCGAATGGCGATACTCGAATGGATATAAAATCATCAGATAATACAAATATTGCACGTGCACCGACCAGAGTCGTTGTTGCCAAGTACTGTAGAGTTGTGATCGATCACTCCACAGATGCGGAACGTGCGAAACGGGGAGATCCTTCCCAGAAGGATAAAGGCCCAGTGGCACACGTCGAAAATAAACTGCTCCATAGAGCAGGTGTCCAGAGACGGTTGCCCAGAGGCATGGTGACCCAGAGGTCCAGTACTGGCCGCCCAGAGGCTAATGTGCCACTAACTTTTTGGAGAGGAACCCGTAAAGTGTTAACAATGAGTCCCATGCCCCACGTTCGCACTAAACGGTTTCCTAACCAATAGCAAGCTCACACTCCAAACAATAAAAAGTCTACCTCATATCATCGGTAGACTAGACCCAAAGGTCAAAACGATCAATCGAATAGGTCGGGGATTAACCGGAAAGAAAATACACACGGTTTCCATAGGCCGGAGATTTCCTAACCGTTTAAGCACCTTTCCACTTCGCTCGACGTGCTAAAAGTGAGTGTGAGATTTTTATTATAGAAAATAATGGTGTAAAACGGATTTGTAATTGATTTCGAAATCACTTTTAAAACGGTCTTTTGAAAAGTCTCCTATTATGGAGTAATTAATTTAATAATTAAAAATAATATTATATAATAATTTTCAAAAGCCATTTTGGAGTGAAAAATCCTTTTAAATCCTTTTTATAAAGCCCATGTACGAAATCCAGGGACAAATATCAAAGAAATCGACGAAAACTAGAAAATCATCAAAAATATTCTAAGTGTTTGAAACCATTCAAAAACTGCTGCGAACCCAAGTTCGGAAATTTATTTGGACCAGCAATCTGTGTCCAAATGGCATGAAAACTGGTAGGCATATAGTCCGATATCCCTACTTTAAGATGCAAAAGGAATTTCTGGATTCCGAGTTGAGACGAAGTGGCAGCGACGTCTCAAAGTTGAACCCAGAAAAAGATTCACACTGTTTTCCAACAGCGACCAGAGTCAACTTTGGCACGAAAATCGAAGTACCAAACGAACCCCAATGTTGCCCAAATTTTTCCAGAGATGGAGTTCGGAACTCCACCTTTCCAACGAGATCAAAAACGTCGAATTCCGACTACCGATGCGAGCGTGGCGGCATCGCGAAGTGGAGGTCAAAAGCTGGAACCAGAGTAAAGCACTGAGGTAAAGATTATTATTATTATTTTATTTTATTTCTGGACGCGGGCCCGGCCCGCGTCGGCCTGCCCCAGCCCGCCAGGGCCGGGGATAGGACGCGGGCTTCGGCCCGCGTCCACTGCTCCCCAGCCCAGGCGGGCTGGGGGAAGATTAAATCCCCAGCCCGCCTGGGCTGGGGTGGGACGCGGGCTTCGGCCCGTGTCCCTGCTTCCCCAGCCCGCCCGGGCTGGGGAGGCCGGGTAAACCCCCAGCCCAGGCGGGCTGGGGGGTGTGGGGTGCAGCCAGCCCATCCAGGGCTGGCCTGCCTCTGGCTAGCCCAACTGGGCTAGCCTACTGCACCAGTGCAGCAGCCAGGGTGCAGCCCAGGCCTGCCTGGTGCACTCAGATTTGGGTTTTTGGCCTGTTTCAGCCTGTAGAACAATTCCAGCCAACAATTTTTGCATTTTTTTTGACATTTAAGGGTGTTTTTTTTTCAATTTTGGGCATCAAAATTTATGCTAGCAATAATTACTAATAAGTAGTAATTACCTCAATGAAGCAAATGATCAAATGGGTTGTGTGCACAATATCAAGCAAGCCAAACCCTCAACCTTCAAGCAAAGATCAAGAGACTTCAAGGACCCAAAATCAACAAAAAAATACACAATAATTACAACAAGATGGAGGAGATAAATAGGGATTAAGAAGGAGGATTAGAGAATAGGAGAGATTGCATTACCTTTCTTCTTCTCTTTTTTTTTCTAGGATTAAACTAATTTATGAAGAGAAGGAGATGGAGCTTCTAAATGGAGGCCATTAATTTTGTTTAGATCTAGGTTTTAGGAATTTATGAAGAGGAGGAGGGTTAGGGTTATGAGTTTAAGATATTATATAGGAGGGGGTTAGGCTAATGGGTTATGGTAAGGGGGTTTTAAAACCCATTAGGACTTAGTTTATATTCTAAGTTATCATGTGAACCAAAATCCTAAGAGGCATCCTAATATTAATTAAAACCATATAATTATCTCATTTGGCCAATTAAACCCATAATCACATTTAAAAATTCCCCATTTTAAACCCCAAAATATTTTAATTTGCAAATCAAATTGCAAATTAAAATTCCCAAAAATTTGTTTAACTCCCTTTTCAACGTAAAATCATAATTTTTAATTTATCATTCGGTAATTGCAATCTCAGGGTTGTTACACTTTACTTCCGAACTAGTATTAATCCCTCGATCCTTTAGTGCGGACTCTGATCAGTCTTCTTGATTAGAAACCCTCGTTTTTCTTACATAGCTCTCAACTATGATAGAATACGCAGGTGTGCAACCACAAACCCTCATTAATGTTCGCTGTCAAAAGTCGAGTGATAAATCCTTATTCAGACCGGTGTAAATAACTCAAATTTCCATACTTGAATCTTAGATCAGAATCATGCAACAAAATGATCTACGTACCTCATACGTACTTATTAACCTTCCCAAAAAATTTATGAAAACATTTTATAATTTTTTATCTTTTGTTCAAATATTTTTATAAAGATACTTCTTTATATAGAATCAATTTATTTATTTTTCATTCACCAAAAATGTCTATCTTCTTTCCAAAGAAACCATTTCAATTTTTACACTTAGAAAATATATTTATACACTTAAATCTGTAAAAAAAAACTTTGAGGAAAGCTTTGTATTTTCCAAAACACACTTTATTGGTTCAAAACGAATGTTGCGTAATACATTGTTAGGATAACCCAAAAATATGGGTGTAGGGATCTGACTAATTATACTTAATATTAATTTTCAATGTCAAACTTAAACTATATATTAGCTAACAATGAAGCACGTCATGTTGGGGTATCGTTACCGCTCAAACCTTAAACGGACGACATTCTTAACTTAAAAGGAGATATAAGTTACCCACCTCGAATCTTAACATCAAATATAGGATATGTATAAATCCAATAAACTATATAATTCCTTTCTAAAATCACTTACTATAATAATAGTGTTATATTCTATATCTTACTCACTTTCCGAAAAATATTTATTTCTGACAATGATGTAGAAATCCATGTCTACATCGATTTAATCCCTTTTGCAAAATTATTTATGAAAATAGTTTATAAAGTCCCATCAAAATATTTTAAACCGTTTGTATATCCCAATTATTTTTAACCCTCATTTAGAAGATATCTTAAAAGCTATTCTTCTTATTTAAATATTCTTTTTTTTTAAAGTTTCAAGAAAACACAGTTTTTAGTAAATAAGGCTTTACTAAAATTCTACCAAGTTTAACTTATCAAAATCTCATTTAACAAAATACTTGTTTGTTAAAAAACTCCTTTTTTCTTTTCAAAATAACATTTACTTTGAATCAACTTTCTTATGAATTCAAATATCAATTTTATTATTTCAAAGTATCACTATATACCTTTTATTCCTATAATTATAATAAAATCTTTATATTATAATATCCTCTACTTAACCAATACTAAATGCAAACACCTTGATAAGAAATAATAATCATTAATTAATCTATCCATTAGTGATCCACGTTATCTTTTTAACTTTAGAAAATTATATAGATCGAGTAACTCTATAATGATACCAAGAAACTGGATACTACTAATAATATCATATATTCCCTTAACAAGAAGAGGTGCACTCAAGAGAAGTTTTTACCATCCAAACTCATCTCCTGTCCATTTTTAGTTGCTTTTGAGCCTCTCGAACTAATTAATCTTAAGATTCTTTTCAAAAATTCGAGATTTAAATTCTCAAAAACTCTTTGTAAAACATGGTTTATAAATCCAATTTATAAAATCACTTATAAAACGCATTTATAAAATTTATTTATCTTGAATAAATTTCTTTAACCTAAAACCAATATTATTTATCGAAAACCACAGTCAAATTGTGAAACTAAATTTATGAGGTGTTCGTATTTAATCTTTTAAATCAAACAACTAATCAATCAATGATCATACTTGAATATTATCATTCCCTTAACAACCACATACTACATAAATAACTATATCATTTTTTTAACAAGTTTCTTACTAACTTAACTTCTTAAACTATCATCTTTGTGAAACATCTTATAGTCGAACTGTGTAATTTTAATCACAAGATGTTCCTGTACCAATTTATGTCTTTTAACTAAACCATGGTAACAAATGGATATCTCCTTAATAATCAAAAATTACGCAAATAATTATATCATTTGAAAGGTATTGCTATATATTCAAAATAAATCCTAGGTAAAATTATTTCATTTACCAACTTTCAAAATAAAATTCATTTTTTATATAACATTAACAAAGACATGCTCATATAAAATACTCTCAAACTAGTTCTAGGGTGTCATTTACCCTTTCTCTAATGAGACTTTACCCCTACCAGGCTCAAGTGTTAGCTCGACCAAGCGATGGTGCCAACTGTGACGACCCGCCTTTTAACCCTCGGAAATCTGCAAAAATACGTCCACTGTATTCACACGTCGAATATCTTAGTGCCGAAAAGACAGATTGATCAAAGGGTAAAAAGAAAAGGAAGATATAACAGAATCTCATGCAAATGGAATAACATATATTATTTCAATAATCTTTATAGCGAAAAAACTTTTAAATACATATATTAGAGTCTATCCTAAGCTCAGCCTGGAATGTTATAAATAAACGTCCTTACAAATTCTTAAAAATAACAAACACAGTGGAAAAGTACACTACGTTCACAAAAATATCCAGCTCTCCTTTGGAAACTCCAACCATCTTCAGCTAGTCTTGAAACTACTCTGATCTGACTCGAGTATTAAAAATACCCGAATAAGGCTTAGAAAACCTGCTTGAGGTACGAATTATAAATATATATGACAGTCCTTTCTTTTTCTATCTATTAACAACTCTCTATGTCGTAGATCAACTTTGACGTCAAATAAAACTTTTGAAAAGAAGAGTAACTTAAAAGAACATGCCGTAAAAAAATACATATGGGTTTTTATAATTTATTAACCGAAATCTTATCAAATGATTTGATTTATTACTAATGATATTCTTTGAAAATCTTTTCAAACAACATATTGATCATAGCCAAAATTGTTACATTAATTAAATTCTAGCATGCTAGGTTCGACAATCAAAACCGTAAAGGTACGTATTGGGGAATGGTTTCCATCAATGACAAGGTAAGGGACTAACTTCTGACAGTACATCTCTACAGGAATGTACAGAGGCATAGCCCCACTACCCTCTATGAACATTGGCTCGACCTACCTCTACCATAGATAGCAGCGAATATGTCATCACCCCGATCATTCACGACCTATCCGTGGCCATAGCATACACAACAAATACAAAATATAGAGGGTAATCTAGAAAGGTGATGAACATCTCCTAATGGGTGCGACCCACTTAGCCCTGCTACATCTACTCTATTTTTGCCATTACCGATGTGTGTCGCTTGAGGTAACATTTTACCTTTCACGTGACAAATCACACTTGAATGCCACATTGCTATATCTGATGACACACTAATTGGTTTCCATAAAAGTACAATCCATGAGTTCATACGTCTTAAGGAAGTGTGTTAAGTGTAAAAGGGTTACCTTCTACACCACCAAATTTATGCATGTTCGTAAAAACCAATGTATGTGTTCTTAGAAATGCAATGTCAAACATGCATCCATACATGTTGTCTAGGAACAGGACAAACCGAAGGTACTCCTACTACATCATATTTGGGAATCACCCCTAGGATTAGTAGTGAGCAGTCTTTGCATTGAAGATTTCAAGATGAAGGTACTACTACCACTATATGTACATAATATGGTAATCACAAGGTTAGTTGCAAGCAACCCAAAATTTTGAAGATCTCCGTCTTCAAAATCATTGTCTTCAACATGTTTTCACATTCGAAAGCGTATATTGGTTTGAAGTGGTTTTCGAAAACGAATCATGCAAATCCGATCCCGGTATCTTTGAACTAATCAAAGATAAAATGTGTCAAGTACGTGGATGATTATTATTCCATCAATCTATAACTTTTATCCAACTCAAATATCTTGTTAGAGAAATATGTCTTGAAACCATTTTCATCTTTAGCACATACGAGATTATTAAAGCTCTTTTTAACTTTGAAAATATCATATCATTTCCTTTTAATTACTCCAGAAAAATATTTCCTTCTTCTATTATGGTATAATTTCAGTCTCAAAGGAGATTACTTATTTCCAAAACATATCTTTTGATAGGTTAAAAACAATTTTATTTAAGACGTTGTTTATTGTAAACCCAGATCACTTAGTATTGAGTAAAAAGGATTCATAGAATTTACAATAATCATAATCAATACTAACTTCCATATTCAACCAGTACTATTCGTTGAATAACAGTGAAATCGACTTTCAAATTCATACGGATAGTACTAATTCCCTCCTAGGAATTTAAAATAAAGTTAAGCTAGAATGTACTCTTTACCATCAAAATCCTATTTGAAATCTTGTTAACCTTTTTGGAAAAAACTGAATCATTTTTCCTTTATCTTAAGACAAATGCTATCTGAGTAAATCAAATTGGCTATCCCCTCCGTCAGGCCAATCTGGATAGCTAGGACAGCAAGAAACTGGTTTTCCACACCCACGTCTAGAGACTATCTCTCTATCACCCATTCGGCGGTCAAGCTATTTGATCCACTCTAAACCCTTTAAATACTTTATTTATCATTTGAAAAACATTTCTAAAAGATTCGGAAAGAAAGTCCAAGTTAAAATCTTATTTCAAAAAATTTCAAATTCCTTAGTTAAATTACCAATGAGTAGTGCTTTTAAGGGCTTCGTATCACAAATCTCATTTAATCCTTTTACATGTCCAATTTTTCTATTTAAAACTCGTTTAAAACATTTTCACATATTTTTAGAATTTATCTCATATTTTTAAATATTTAAAAATATCTTCTTTTAATAGTTGAAATCGAAATTTTTTGAAGTGTGAAAACACTATGATTTTAAAAACTTGATTTGGACATATCTCAAACTCTACTGAATAAAATCTTAATTTTTCTCCTTCAATTGGAAATTATAGTTATAAGAGTTTGGAAAATTCTTATTTCGAATAATTCTTGCTATATTCTACTATATACATTGATTAACTTTTACGGCGCAAAATCGCGAACTATCATTACACGACGCGCTCAATTTTGACTCATTTTTCATATCTTTTCAATACTTTGTCGAAATGAGTTTTAATATTTATAAAATATTTTAAACCATTTTTATTCAAGTTTGAAGATTTTTAACTATGGCGTAACACTTTTATAATTCATAAGAGAAAGTGATTTCTTTATGTAAATTCGACTTGTATTTACAGAGAATTATTTCTATAACCAAGTAAACATATTATTACATCTATAACATGATGATAAAACATAGAAAACACTCATAACAAACATATCATATCAGCACATGATTTATAAAGTAAATTAGTAGAGTTTCTCACTTTCATTTGTTTCTAAATGTACTAAAATAGACTGTAGCTCTACTATCACCACACCAAAGATTATGAGTCCGACCCTGGGACCCTTAGGTTTGCTTAGCCTTTTACTAGAGAGGATGCAGTGGTGGTGGTGGCTCTTGATGAGTTTAGCCAAGCGAGGAGAAAGAAGAGAATGTGATCGCCTTTTAATTTCAAACTAAGTCGATATCTTCCTATATTTGGAAGTGTATTTTCAGTTGAGCTTCGCTACGGCTATGGAACAATTTATGAGGACATGGAAGCCATTAATGAAGAGGAAGAAGAAGCTTAGGAAATGTAGTGGAAGTGTGAATAAAATGAGAAGGTGTGCCTTTTGTTTATAGGCAAATATATGTAAACATATATCTTATGGTACAATGACCATTCTACCCTCACCCACACCTCCTCCATGCGCATGGCCACCCATTATTGTCCTCTTCTCATCATACCCTAAGTGTGTAGGTATGTAAGGAGATGATGTTTGATGTGTAGTTTTCTTATATGTGAATATGTGTTATGAATATCATGTTACTTTTTGCTTGCATATATAATATATATAGATGTATGTATGCGCATATCATATATATGCACAAGACATATAAACCAAGTTGTAGTCACTTTAAACAACCTCCGTTCATTAAACCATTAAAAATTTACAAGCTGATTCCTGGTCATATTTTCACTTATTAATTAAATTATATATAAATGTAAAAAAATTGAAAATGACATTCTAATTATTATTTATTAATTAAAAGGGCCTCATTTGATTTTAAAGCAACTATTAAATCATTTAAACTCAATTTAAATTCAAAAATCAATTATTTAAAAATGATGACATCATTGATAATGTCATAAAGACATTTTATTACCAAAATAAAATTAATAATTTATTACATGTTCTTGCTTAAACGGAGAAATAAGCGTGTGAAAAAAAATCGTGCGTGATTTCTGATAGTTAAAAAGCTGTTTATTGATAAAATGATTTTTGGTCATATTATCGATTTTTTTTCAAAAAATAATTTTTGTAAACATTTTTCCAAAATAAAATCACCATTGTTATTTATTACATAAAACATGATTATTTATGTTGGATAAACCAATATTCGAATATTTCAAATTAATTAAATATTCTAAATCAAAGTGATAAATTTACTTGTCGTTACAACTGCAGTGGAAGGACTAGGTGATAGGAAATTGACCGTGACATGCTTTGGTTCTAATAGCATGTTGACAGAGGATGGGGAGGTGAGGATAGTTTCAGGTGATGAGTATATGTATTTCCACTGTATTGGTAGGTATATCTATTTATACTACATATTCTGTATTATAAGAGATTAAGAATGCATGAATCTTTTTATCATTTATAAATATAAATATTTTTTATTAGATATGTATGGATATATTTGTTATTAATATAATATTTTGGTTTCAGTAGCAAATTTATTATCAATATATGAATGCAATGCAATAGTATTTATATATATTTTTGTCGTTTCAATTTTTCTTAACAATGGGCAAAAACAGTTGCACAATACCTTATTGCAATGGGTAAAAACAATTGAAAATGATCTTATTGCCACTGATAAAACGAGATGCAAAAGATCCTATTGTAATGAATGTGGAATGTTTTAAAATATGTTTACTAAAACAGGCTTATATAACGGTTTTAAAATGTTGTAAAATCTTTTGAGTGTATTACAACATTGCATAATATGATGGGCACTAGTCCGTTTGCAAAACCCCTATTACAACGGTATTACCCGTTGTAAAAAGGGCATTTTGTTGTAATGTATAAAATCTCCTTTATACAACAACTTCCTTTATTATAGTCACCCTTTTAACAAAAAAACTTGTTAAACCTACATTTTAACGAATTTCTTATAGTCAACTTGTGAAATTGAATTCGTAAGGTGTTCGTACTAAATTTAACTCAAATAAATAAATGCTAATAAACCGACCGAGCATAACTAATCAGTTAAGAAGTGATGATAAATAAATACCCTCGTTTCCTAACAAATAATCATAACAAAAATAACTATATTAACTTATGAAAATTATTCTTTTATATATAAAATATAAAATTCTATGTAAAATTATTTCATTTACCAATTTCAAAACAGTATAAAATATTTCTATAGTACTAACAAATATGCCCTCTAGTAAATAATACACTCAATCTCATTCTAGCGTGTCTGTTACCCCATCTCTAATGAGTTTGCCCTACAAGGGCCAAGGTTCTCGCTTAACCTTCAGCTTTGATACCAAATGTGACTTTCTCCCTTTTGGGTGGTGACTACAAATGGTAACCTTGAATCTGAATTTACGACCAACCTCTTAACTGTCTCAACCAACTCGCAAAGGGACGTGTAGAGATTAGAGTCTAAGCTTCGTAATAGTTCTCAAAGCAAGAACTCCCAATCATTCATATTGCACACTCAACGGATCTGATCCCGTTCTCTCCAAACCAACAACCGATTGCTTTCTGGTTGACTCAATCCCGGTCCTTTCAGATGTAAGTGGACGATATAAGAGTCCCAAGGAGATCTCTAATATTCATCCTTAAAGTGGGATACATTTCATTGGATTGAGTTCTCCTAAGGGAATCTAAAATCATATAAAATTGTGAACCTTTCATATACTTCTAAGTCAAAATAGGTTAAATTATAGATAGTGGACAAACCACTATCTAGTGTAAGTATATAGTATAAGATTGCGTACCTTCCATGTACTTAATTAATCATGACCTGTTTATAGAAATTAACTCTCTTATACTTATCACACTTTCGATATTTTGACTTATATATCCCTCTCCCAGAATCGAAGTCAGTAAGTCAGGGGACTGGTTGAACCTGGCCTTGGCTTAGTTAAAATGCTCCAATTATAGATCTCACAGATAAGGGAAAGTCAACTTATCGAATTTTAGTGCTAAATATAAGATGGCGTACTTTCCATAAATATGTCAACTTTTTAGCACTACTTATCATATTTGTTTTATGTTACTTAATTTCACCAACAAAGAAATCCCCTGCATAAAAAAATCTTTTAAAAACAATCGAAAAACCAACTTCATAAATTTATTTCTAGCGTTTGATTTCAAACTAGTTATTGGAAACATTTTCCAAAATCATTTATTTAAACCAAATCTTGAGTTCAAAAGAAAAGATCCTTCCTTTATATAAAGTAAACAACTTATTTAATAATAAAAAGGTGTTATAAATCAAACTTCCTTCCAAATTTCGTAAAACCATTTACTACAACAAAAATGTTATAGTCCATGATCTCTTTTCTTTTCTGAAAAACATTTATTACAAAAATAGTGTTGCAATCCATGCTTCCTTCCTCTTTTCAAATTATTTTTAGTTTTTTTTAAAACATAGTTTGAAACTTGTATTAAAAAAACATCACTTAAAGGATGGCCATTTTTATATAATAAAAGTTGACCTTTGAAACAAAGAAGCTTCCTTTATAAAATTTAAACCTCTTGTTTAAATAACTGAAATAAATTTTTGAAAATATATTTAAATCTTCAACCTCCTTTTTAATAACTTAGAATATTTTATAAAAAAACATTTGAAAAAAAGTAAAAAATGTCTAAAGTAGATAACACTTCTACTTTTCCAAAAACATAGATTTTCAAAGTACATCCATAGCGACTATCGCTATATGGACCGTATATTTTAAACTTTGTTTTGTAAGTCAGCTAACTTTTTAACCCTATTTCTTCCTTTAGTTTAAACCACTTTAAATACCTTTTGTCAAAAAGGTTTGAAAAAATAGTCAAGTTTGGAAACTATTTCAAAACACTACAGAAAAACTATGTGTTAACCGCCTAAAAGAAAGCATGGGATTTCAATGTCGCATGAAAACAAATCATCAAAGCAAATCGACTATCAACAAAATCCACTTCATTACATCTTATATATCAAGTAATAGTGTAAAGTAAAATCATACAACATTTCTATTCTTCGAAGCGCTTCCCAAGCGACCTATCCGCTATGGAACACTTCTACTTCCTTTTTTGCTTTAATCTCCTGCAAAACAATGGTTACTTATGTCATATCCTTTCAAGTGAGAATCAAATCCAAACAAGTAATAAGAATAAACAATATAAACAATAATATATATTTTACAACATTTCGTCAGTTTTGAAACTATTTTAAAGTGGGATATCTTACTTTAAAACAAGCACCAACTTAAACCAATGGCTACTATGACCACCCTCGACCTAGAAACAACACAAGATCCTTCCTTTAGCTTCCAAATCACAAGACCCCACCTCCCTAGACGAAAAAGTTCTCACGCAAGTCCCTTTTCCTCTTATAAACTCATAGCTGTGCTTGGGAATGGGTGTTTAGCTTCAAAGCTTCAAACTTTGGGGTGATGGCGGTAGTTACTATGCTATTTCAAGGCTATGGAAGAAGTTTGAGGAGAAAAGAAGTATTTTTGATGTAGTATAGTGAAAAGAGAAGAGTAGAGAGAACAGAAGAGAGCAAAAGTTTGAAGAACGAATTAAAGTGAATAAAATAAAGTAAGGAGGTCCTTATGTAGAAATGGAAAAATGACAAATTACTTCGATTGCTCTTTAGCCAAATTATCAAACTACCCTTACTTTTCCATACTCCTTTTCACTTTACAAACCAGGCACATGTCTTTGTACTTATATCAGGACAACATGTACTAGTGCACATTAATTTATGCACTTTAGTATTTTAGCACTTAAAATAAGAAGGAAAAGTCATCCTTACTTTATTACCTTAATTAATTATTACTTTAAACACTTTAACTACACTTAATTTTACCAGTTCTATTTACGTTATTAAACCACTTATTATATGTAAAAGTGTATGTTACAAAAGAGTGTATATGTATGTAATAACATTGCTACACTTCGTTTGATAAAAAGTCAAAAATCTGAAAAATGATTTCGGTCACATTTTCAATTTTTCATCGAACTATTTGTTTTGTAAACAAATTTTCAAAATGAGTTTACCATCATTGCTTATTAATTCAAAGAGGGTTATTTGATTATCAAAAAATAATAACTAAATATTTACAATTTATAAAAATTTCACAAATCAAAGCGATAAAATCTAAGTCGTCACAGTGCCCAAATGGTAATTGCATAATTTGTTACATATATCTAATTCTATAACAATTTTTTCATTATGAATGTATTTAATTTCTACTATATACTTTTATATGGTGATATAATAAATTAATTAAATCAAGTAAAATATAAAATCCTTAAATGGTATGCCATGTGATAATAATTATAAGGAGTTGCAATCATGAGAAAATTATCAGAATATAAAACAACATATTATTTAAAAATTCTTGGTCAAGATGTTTTGAGAAAGGATATAAACACATCTATTGAGACTATGTACGTAGCACTTTCCAAATCTTTGGGATGTGTTGGTGGCTAAAGGGGATATGTACTGATAGTCATTAGATTATTTTGGAATGATATACTGAAGAGTTTCCTATTGGTTAATAATAACAACAGTCAAACAGGAAATCTAGAAGTGAGAATATTACATAGTTCTCTCGATTTAAGAATAACATTGAATGTCAGTGTTGATACTCCACCTTGATTATAGTTAAGTCATGGCATGGCGTCAATCACATGAACATGGTTGGGTCTTAGTTGAAGCATTGGAAGTGAAATAGTATTCAAAAAAGAATTCTTCTCCTCGGTTATATAAGATTAGTATCATGACAGACTGTAATTGTAATGTCCTGCGTTTTTTACCCTTATAAATTGAAATTAATACATCCACGGTATTCCATGCCGAGCATTCGAGTGCTGGAAAGATAGATTGTTGGGGTAAAAGAAAAGAAAAGACAGTACAGAATCTTACATCGTGACGAGCAATACATAATATCCATATGATTTTATAAAAGAAAACTTTGATACTCAAACAAAAAATCAGAGCCCAACGTACCATCAACTTAGACGGTTATAACAACCCATCCTTACAAACGCGAATAAATACCAACAAGTAATACTACAATAAAATAACAGTATGAGAATACGTCTTGGAGGTATTTAGCTCATCTATTGAAGCTCCAACTTATTCAAAGCTAACTCTAGTAAAATACCTAGGCCTGACTTGTGTATTATAAGAAAATTATGCCCGAACCAGTTTAGTAAACTAGCATGAGAAACTTAAATCACACTAATCGGATTTTACCTTATGATAACCAAACCATTTCAAATAGAAAATCCAACGATATTATATTAATGTCCACGGTTTGAGATAAATATATAACGTAGCTGGAATGCTTTCATCTCAGCTGCAGTATATTAAGGCACAACTATGTCCGTAAGGCACTAATTGGAAAATAGATTCCGTCAATGAAAAGCGTCAGGATACCACCGGTCACAGTACACCTCTAGAAAATGTAAAATGGGTCATGATTAGACCCTCTGCCAACACAGAATCAGTCTACCCCTTACTTGATAGTGCTACATAGGTCATCTCCTCGGTTGCTTGAAACCTTTTCTCATGAGCTCACTTGCATATACCAAATCCATAAATATTTATCTATAAGGGTGCTGTCCATTCCCTAATGGTGCGACCCACATAACCCTGCTGCATCTTCCTTGATTTTAGTCATTCTCGAGTTATGAGACTACCTTTTACCTCTTAGAAAATCCCACTTGGAATGCTAACACTACCCTCCAGGCAATAATTTATTGCCACCATTCATCCATGCAAGTTGTTCAGGTTATGAATAAACCGAAGGCACCACTTCTACTACATCCTTAGGATTAGTAGCAAGTAACCCTTTGTGAAAAAATAGATTTTCTACCCTCGGAACTCGACATTAATAGGTATACGATATTCACTTGCCGCAAATCCAAGTGCTGGAAAGACGAACCATTAAGGGTAAAAAGGAAAATAATGGCAGAAAATAATTTCACTCAGATGGAATAACATATATTATTTCAATATATAATCTTTACAGTGGAAGTTTTTAATACATACATCAGAGTCTATCCTAATCTCAGCTTGGATAGTTATAAATATCTAACTCTACTATTACTGAATACAAACAGTAAACAAATGCAGCGGAAAAGGAATTAGATAACCACCTACAATGGAATCTCTGGCTTCTGCTCCAAACTCCTCCAAAATGCTCCGTGCTTGACTTGAACTACTTGGTTGCCCAAATAACTGGGGCACCCAGAATTTAAGGGAAAAGAAAACAAACTCCAGCTCAATTATGAGACTGCTGTGAGAAAACTCAAAACACAGATATTTTTGAAAACAAAGGGTATCTCATAAGACCACGTCGCATATAAACATGGATATGGCTTTACCTTATATTAAACAAAATATATGCTACATAATTTCAAGAATATTATTTTTAATGATATTATTTTGATAACTTTTTCAAATAAATATATATAATCTTAGCTGAAATTGTTACATTAATTAAATTCTAACATACTAGGCTCTACAACTAAAACAGTAAAGGCTCCTATTAGAGAATAGATTCCATATAATAACATTGTAAGGGACTACCTTCCGACAGTATATCTCTAGAGGAATGTACCATGGCATGACACCACTAGCCTCTACCAACACGGAACCAGCCTACCACTACCATAGATAGTACTGAATATCTCATCTCCCCAGTCGTTCCCGACCTATCCATGGCCATAGCATACACAACAAACTAAAAATATAGAGCATAATCTAGAAAGATGATGTACATATCCTAATGGGAGTGATCCACTTAGCCCTACTACTTCTACCCTGTTTTTGCCATTACCGATGTGCGAGGCTTGAAGTAACATTTTATCTTTTACCGAACAAGTCCTAATTTGAATGCCACCTTTCCATTTCCAACAATGCAGTAACTGATTTCCACAAAAGTACAACCTCTGAGCTCGAACGTCTTAGAAAAAGGGTGTTAAGTGTAAGAGGGTTACCTTTTACACCACCAAATAGATGTACATTTGTAAAAATCAATGTACGTGGTCTTAGAAATGCAATGTTAGAAACTTGTCCATACAAGTTGTCCAGGTACAGGACAAACCGAAGGCATGTACTACATCCTGTTTAGGAATCACCCCTAGTGTGACGACCTGCAAATCTGTACCCGTTGAATCGACAATAAACCACACATGTCCGACCCGAAAAGCACAGACTGATGGAAAGTCAAGAGAAAGAAAAGAAGAGAAAAGGGGAGAAGAGAAGAAAGAAAAAATATAAGACCAAACAGAACAATATAGAATCTCACATCACAGCGAAAAACATATAATATCATATCAATGATCTTTACAAAACAGAAATATATATATATATATATACACATCAATCAGAGTTCAACAATCAATCACTAGTTATCAGGCTGGACAGTTATAATAACCTGTCCTCACAATTTCTAATAATATAAACAAAAACTAAGCAGTGGATAATAGACAGATATATGTATACGAATATGAATATCTCCAGCTCTCCTGTTGGAGCTCCAAAAGCACCAAAACTGAACCTGTAATATACTCGGTCTGACCCGACCATTGAAAGGGAAGAATGCCCGGATCAATCTGGTAAACCAGCATGAGAAACACACTCAACGGAATTTATTAAATTACCAAACTTTTCCTTTCAAAATAACAGTATCTCGTAAGACACGCTCACACATAAACACGTACATGTTTTTGCCTTATGATAACTAAAACATTACATGTCAAATCATCTTATATTATTATAGTGTCTATTATACAAATAATATTAATCATATCCGAAATTGTAAAATTGATTGAATTCCGGCATATGGCCCAAAATGGATAATACAATCAAATGGGCAGGTATGTAGTGGAGTACGTATTTCCATACAGTATGACGAGGTGAAGGGAATACCTTCCGATGGGTTCACCTCTAGATGGATGTCCTGAGAAACCATCACAAAGTTCTTCTACCAACACAAGGTCGGCCTACCTCTATAACTAGGTAGTACCGAATATATCATCCTTTGGTTGTTACCGACCTTTTCCGAGGGCCCTTATAGGATACAAACCACATTAATTTACATCCCGAACGTCATAGCGGGAAGAAATATATTTAGAAGAGGATGATCATAACCTACCTGGGAGCGACCCATTTAGCCCTGCCACATCTAACCATGTTTCGGTCATTTTCGGTTGATGAGGCATGTGGTAACGATTACCTTTCACATATCACAATCACATCACTTTGAATGCCACACGGCCATTTCCGTTGACTACTAATTGCCTTTCACAAAAATACTACTCTTAAGCTCATACGTCTCAAGGAGGGTGTTGAGCTAAGAGAAGTTGCCTTCTCCACCATCATTGATATACGTTTGTAAAATTCAATGTACGTAATCTTTAGAAATTCAATGTGAGACAAACATCCATACAAGTTGTCCAGGAACAGGACAAATCGAAGGTACTTTCCTACCATATCCTGTCGGGAACTCCCTAGGATTAGTAGCGAATAGTCCTTGCATTGTATATTTCATAATGAAGAGACCACTGCTACTATATGTATATTGGGATTTTAATCCCAAATGATCAACAAGAGGTCCTCCATTATGAACATCCTGAATATCAATATCATCACAAACAACCTGCACAATCGCTGCATAAATGCTGGTTCGAAGTGGTTTTCGAATAAACCGATCCTAGTCTCTTCGCACAAACAACGCAAAAGCGTTTCTCGTCCTCACAAAGAAACTAGGTCTCATAGACTTATCACGTCTCCAACTTCAACTTGCTATCCTTTGGCCAAGAATGAATCTCAATAGATTGGCGTAATACTCTGCACTATACGAATCAACATCCTCAACACAAATGATAATCAAGCCTACACAGAATGCTCCGTACTAAGTGTATGACTAAATAGTTCCCAAATCAAGTCGATGAAGTAAAATGGCGAAATTTGATAGTCGATGAATTTACTATCAAGCAAACAAACAAAATATCTAGCACCATAAGCAATCAATATGCCCTTTTAATTAATCTTTTATTAATTAAATCACTTGCTAAATACTCAATTCAAATTATCTTTAAAAAGATATATTCTCAAAACCATTTCAACTTTTAACTATTTGGTAAACATTCCCATATACTTATTTTGCAGTATAAGCATATCCACAAATCTCTTGATTCTCAACACTTATAAACTATTACATATACTTAAATCAAGATTAAGTATATAATTTATTTTTTAAGGAAAACATTCTCTTAAACATATTTATATGGGTCAAAACTAATGTTGCGTAAAACATTACTGCGACAACCCAAAATCATTGTTATAGGGATTCAAATTAGATAGATATATAAATCTCATATACTATACAAAATATTTCCTTTCGAAAATCATTTACTATAATAACAATGTTATAGTCCATCATTTCTTACTTCTCGAAAACATCTATTTCAACAATGGATGTTGAAATCTATGGTTTCGATACTTAACACATTTTAAAACATCTTCAAACCATTTAACTCCATTTAAAAGATCAATTCTCAATGCATTCATTTAATTTAAAAGATTATTCACTGTCCAAAATCGCGAATATAGTTCATTTACCAAATCTATTTATTCTACACATTTATTAAAGGATAATCCATTATCCAATATCGTAGATTTAATTTATAATCAAATTCATTGCAATTGCACATTTAATTAAAGGATTATCCACTGTCTAAAATTGAGGATGAAATTCCTTTAATAAACTTCTATACCTAGTTTATCAATTTAAATTGATTTCACATTTATAAAACAATGTTTACAAATTACATTTATATTTTATAAAAACTTCAATTTATAAAATCCCATTACTTACCAATTCTATGTATAACTCATTTACATGCTAAAACCCAAATTATAAGTTAATTCACTTATAAATAATTTATTCACAAATTCATTCTTTTTATAACATCACAAATTCATAAATCTTATTTACTTATAACAACCCATATTTTGTTAATATTTTTATTTAAATTTTTATTTGAAAACTTTAATTTTTAAATTATTTAAGATTGAATTTCTGGAATTTTCCAATATAAGTTTGGAATTTGGTTGTAATTTATTTTCCAAATACAATGATATAAACAATTTCTGAAAATTTTATATTTTGGTCAACTGAAAGTCATAGTTTGACCATAGTTGAAAATTTTAAATTCCAATCTTTTTCTTTGAAAATGTATTTTATTTTAATATTAATTCTGCTTTTTGTTTCGTAAAATTTTGTTTTATACTTTTAAAATTTGATAACTTTTAGCGTCTTACACGAGATTATTTTCAGTAAATTTTGTCTATTTTATATTTTCATTTTGCTACCTCAATTCTATTTTTCTATTTTTTACTTTATTTTATTTTCCATTCTCTGTTCTAATGGATTTTGTATGGATTTTTGATCGGAAATTCAAATAGATTTAGGTTACTTTTCTTGGATAGTAAGTTAGGCCATTTCATTTGCCTAAGCCTTTTTATTTTCTATTTTCCTATGTTTATTTCTCTAATTTTTATTTTCAATTTTATTTGTATAAACTTTGAATATATTCATTTGATTTTTGATTGGTTTTCTTTTTAATAATAGCTTAGAAATTTCAAGAGACATAGGTTACTGGATTTTATTTGTTCCCGTTTTCTTTTCCCTTGCCTTTCCATTTGCATAGCCAATTACTTACCACGGTCATAGCCATGATTTCTCCTATCAATTACATACATAGTGTTCCTCAAACTCCTCTTTTCATTACGTGCATACAAAGGAAAAAAATTAATTAAATCCATCAAGTTATTTGTTTTATAGTATTGCCTTCTTATTTTCCAAACCATTCAAACTCTTACCTTTTATTGCCTGGCCTCTTTATTACCTTCCACATCCTTAGCCGTTCATTTTTCTTTTGTAAACCCTAGTTGCCTCTTTTTTCTTATTCACGTGAAAAAAAAGTTACTCATCTCTCATTCTATTTGCGTGAAGAAAAGTATACGGCTAGATCTAATTTCCATGGCTTCTCCTTCCTCTTCTTCCTTTTTTCTATTTTCTTTTTTTTCTCCTTTGTTGTTCTTCAAGCTAGCTCGGCCTCCACCCCATGCCCCTCTAGCCGACCACCATGACCACCTCCATCAATTATCACCACCATTCCAAACAAAGGTTGTGACTCCTAGATCAAAACCTCACCAGCAAAAAATGTTCAAACCTAGCCAAACTCCTATTTTCCTTCACCTCCTCTTCATGTACCTCGGCCACAACGCATATTCCTCCACCAAATTGCTTTGCCATGACCTTACCATCCCTTAGCCGTGGGTTTGTGATGCCTAGACCCTACCCAAACCCAAAGGCCGAGCCCACTTGGTGGTTGAAGCAAAGATTATGTCATGTTTATCGCATATTTTTCCATTGTTCTAATTTATATTCTTTTGTATTGAAATATATTCTTATATATGTTGTATTTTTTTACATACAAGATTTGGATCAGACTCTTCGTTCGCTCAAAAAAATAGTCGTGCTTGTCCTGTCTTTTCATGCTTTGCGGATTTGGATTTGTGTTTTGAATTTCAATTCTAGCTTTAAAAAAGTTAAAAAATTTCACTCTAGACATACGTACTTTTATAATTGTGAAATGATGACAAGTGAATTGTAGAAATTATTATGCTATATTCGTACATACCTGTGATTGATTATATGATGTTAAATGTTTATATATTTATTACATAATCTTTCATGATATTATATGTTATATTGTTATATTTATTTCATGTTTATCACACTGCAAATTCCCTATCATTATAGGTTGAAATGATACATACCCAAACAAACTTTAGGATAAGGAAAATCACTATGGGCTGAAATGATAGGCTCGAGTGATTTTTATTGATTTTTTTTATATTTATTTTACTTGGGATTGCGGGTTTGAAATGATAGAACCCAGATTTTTCTTTTTAAATTACGGATTGAAATGATATATATCCCTTTCACTTGACCTAGGTTAGAAAATATTATACAGGCCCATGGTTATATTTTAAGCAATATTTTCCTTAAAATTTATTAAGTATTATTAAATAATATTTCCCTAAAAGAATTTTTTAAGTATTTTTGAGTTTTATAAATATATGAAATTTTGACTTAAAAATTTGATGTAATGCTTTAATTATAAAGGTGTATTGGTTTTTCTATAAGTTAAATTTTCAAAAGTTAATAATTGGTTTTAAGATGAATTAAAGATCTTTATTGATGATAAATAACTTAATATTGAGTTTGACCTAATATGGGAGTTGTAAATCTAACCTACAAATCGTTATGAATTTTACTTTATGAAATGGACATGTTTTGTATAATAAATAATGTATTTTGAACCGGTAAAAGGGAATACAGTTTTAATTGGACAATTTGTAATAAAATTTATCTAACTAGAAAATCATAGTTAATTGATTTCTAAATGAATAAATCTATGAAGAAAATTTGATTGTTATATTAACTATGATAAAATATTCTTTTGTGAAATGTTATGTTTTGTAAGATAAATAGTTATGACTTTAAAATGGAAAAAAGTAAGTTAAAACATACATGTGAGATGTAAGTTTAATTAACATTTAAATTGATTAATATAATAAATGTTCTTTACTGTAATAACAAAAATGAAAGAAACTTGTAAAGTTTAAATTAATGCAAGAAACATGTAAAGTTTTAATTAATGCAAGAAACATGTAAAGTTTTAATTTATGAAAGAAACGTGTAAAGTCCTAATTAATGAAAGAAACGTGTAAAGTTTTAATTAGTGTAATATCGATTAAATAATAAATGCTCTTTACTGTAATAGAAATGTAAATTGAAACGTACATTTGATAATGTAAGTTTTAATTAGTGTAATATTGATTAAAATAATAAATGCTCTTTATTGTAATAAAAATGTAAATTAAAATGTACATCTGATAATTTAAGTTTTAATTAGTGTAATGTTGATTAAAATGATAAATGTTCTTTATTGTAATAAATGTAAGTTAAAGCGTACATTTGATATGTAAGTTTTAATTAATGTAAATGGCATATTTTAAATGATTAAAATAATTAAGTTTCTTTATTGCAATAATAATGTAAGTTAATAAAGTACTTTTAACTTAACATAATAATTTCAGCTTTAAATTGTATATTACAGTAACAAAGTTTATTTAACTATAAGGCTATAATAAAATGACAATGTTAAAATTTGAAAGTATATAAATACTTTAATTATATAATATGTTAAAGTGGAAAGTATTATATTCCAAAAATGCTATGATTCCTTAAGGTTACATTTCCAAAGTATTGTGATTTTAATTAGTATGAATTCCAAATTATAACATTTCTAAATTGTTAGGATTTCAAAGTATTATGGTTTCAAAGTGTTTGGTTTTAGAGTTGTTATAACTTGAAAGTAATATGATTTTGGAAATGAATTTATTGGAAATTGTATTAATTGAGAATTGTCTTTATATCTATTAATTTGAAACTTGTTGAATTAAAGATTTAAGAATATGACTTTATAAAGTGGCTTGGTTTAAGATAATTTAAAGGAATATTTCAAGTTAAATAGATTGAAGGAAATATTCAATGATTTGGAAATGCGGATTTTATTTAAATGATATATTGGTTTGGTTTTGAAATGAAATAATATCGTATTTAGTTTTGAAATGGATATTATTTTGGGAAGTAATGGTATTTGATTTTAAATGGTTTTGGAATATAAATGTTTTGAAATAAATATCCGTGGGTTATAATAACGATTGGTTGTTAAAGAGACTGGGATCGGAAGTTGTCATACTCTTTACCAACTCCGAAAACCACTTTAACAACCGTGTACGTGGTAGAGATTCCAGAATGAAGTAGGATGTTGGTAACATTCCTTTGAGGTATATACGATGACCCGACTCCTATGAGTTGGCTTAAGGTGGCTAAAACAGGAGTGATCGACGGGCTAATGAGGAAGCTAGCTCCTCTTATCGGACACACTCCTTCGATACCACTTTATTACTTTGTGATTGATTGGGGCCCTTTTGATTTTGAGGGTGTGGCTCGTGGTGGGCGGTAGTAGCTGCTACGCGTTACCACTGGTCTGGAAGCGTAATTGTATATCTACCTCGGCATTGCCTAGTTGTGCCATGTCACCTACCCTAGCGAGCCTTGTACGAGTTTGATTTGTGTCGTACCTATGGAGCATCTTCTCGTTGCCTCCCGATTAGAAGATATGCAGGTGTTGTATAGACTATTGACATTATTACGTGTTAAGGTGGAAAATGTAAAGTCTTAACGCTATTTAAAAGTAACTTTACTTTACTAATAGACATTATTATAATAGCGAAATATTACTACATAGTAAGTAGTTTAACGGATCCTTAGAGGATGGGCGATCCCAAACATCCTTTAAGTTACTTGTACCTTATATTACAGTTCACTTGAGTTGGTTTACATTGTACACGTATGTATGTCCTGAGTCGAGTGTTTTGTGTTTTTCTTTACGCTCGGGTCAGACTGAGTGATATAACATTAGAGACTCACCTTCAGAATTGGAGCTTTGCTTGAAGATCCAGCTATCTATTTTCTTTAAGTTATCCAGTTGATTCCAGTGATACATTCTGTTTGTACTTGATTATCATACTGAGACTTCTGTTGTATCTTGTTTAAATTTTTTGTATATTATATAGTAGCTTCATGAACTACAATCTCTTTGCTTCCGCTGCATTATATTACTCTGTATCTGTGATCTGTGATTTATTTATTTGCTGTATATTCTGTGTTTTGCCAAATTTAAATTAACAATTCGGTATTTTGAGCTATTCAAGTCCAGCATGTGCGGATGCGAATGGTTGAAAATATCGGGTCGTTACAGTTGGTATAAGAGCTTTGGCTCTAGGCAAACTTAGCATATATGGTACATTTATTTACAGAATCACTTTCATTCGAGTGTGCATCTCTTCCTTTTTGACTATGTTTCCTTTGAATTTTGGAACATTCCCTCGGTTCCGAAATCCATTCTTGTCCCTCACCATTCGTCTTCTTTTGACTCTGGAGTATCCCATAACTCCATTTTGAATGATCTTTACAATTGGCATTGATTCACCAAAGATTTTAGTATCCTCGGTTTACGATGCTGCTATCTCTTGCTATGCCTGAATTGTATCTCTTGGGATTGAATATAAATTTACTTCAAATACTGCATCAATCTTATTCTCGAAGTCATGGTTGACCCAATTAAGGTTGCGTGCGATTTATATAAGCCTATCCATTTCCCTATTCTGTTATTTAACCATTTTATCTTTGTTTACAACTTATTTTCAAATCAAAATTCTCTTTGATTTGAGTGCATCAAAGTTGAATCACTATCCTTGCTTTGTGATTAATATTTAAAATGTTTGTTACATATTGTGTTGTTTGATTTGTTGATCTTGAATTGGGTTTCCGATCGATTTGTCGGATCAATGCTATCTATAGGATCTCCATAACACTTGAACTGAGCAAACTGACACGATATAGTTTTAAATTTAGTAAATGAAATAGATTTTGTATAATTATATTGTATATGTATATAAGTATAATTTTTTGAACTTTGATAGTTAATTGAATTGGATGTTAAGTAATAATATTTGACTTTGTGTGTAGCTTATAACCATTAGCTTTTGTTTCATATATAAATAATTGGACTAGAAAAATGGTTATAAATTAATTTGGAAATTTAAACGAATTTAAAACAAGGAACTAAGAATTTAATTTCCGATGGGTTCCAACTTTGTGTTTAAAGTTTTAAAGGGTATATTTTTTGAAGTATTTCAAGTAGAAATTGTTTCAGGGAATTTTTAATTTGTAAATCAGTGCTCTTTTCTTTATCGCTGGAAAATAATATCGGTGATGATGACTGCAGCATCATCGACTTTCATTTTCGGGTTTCGAAGTGAAGAGACCATCCTGTAGTTCTGCTACAATCCTGCTTTGTAAAATTAAATTGATTTTGACTTCTAAAAAATGACTTGATTTATAATATATGTGATATATGATTTAAGATTTGATTTGATATATATTGAGTATATATATATTTATTTATCTCTAAATTGTTTGAAGTTGATCGGAAATTTAATTCCTAAAATTTATCTTAACGTATAATTTCAATTATAAAATGAAACCAAATTTTTGAATAAATATGTAAACTTGAATAATTGAATTGGGAAATTTTTTATTTGTATAATACTCAATAGCATTCCAATATAACTTACCTAAATCATTCAGAAGTTAACTATGTAACTGGATAATATACAATATAAAAAGGATTTTTTAAATAAAATTTGAGCGGTTATAATAAATGTTATACCCTTAAATTTTAGTTATAAAAAGATTAATAGAGGTAAATAGAATGAAAAGTTAATTGAATAAAATACAATATAAATGGTGTTAAAAGAATTTTAAATAAATTGGAATAGTTATGGTAGGTGTAAGTACACTTAATGTATGTGATTAGATATATTAAATGGAACAAATTTAAAAAAATAATTTGGAATAATGAAGAATTAAATTGGTTGAATAAAATGTGATTATAATAAATGACTATGGAAATTATGATTTTAGAAATAGTTAATTAAAGATAATTGGAAAAGATAATCAAGTAAGAATAGTTAAGATTGATTTAACTTAAGTGAAATTCAACGGATGAAAACAATTATTAAATTAAATTGAAATATATATGGTTTAAAAAATTATTGTTTTCAATCTATTTTCTTTCTGGTCGTTTCTATTCTCCTACCTCGTTCCTTTTCGGGGACGAAAAGTTTTGAGTGGGGGAGAGTGTAACAACCCATATTTTGTAAATATTTTTATTTAAATTTTTATTTGAAAACTTTAATTTTTAAATTATTTAAGATTGAATTTCTGGAATTTTCCAATGTAAGCTTGGAATTTGGTTGTAATTTATTTTCCAAATATAATGAAATAAACAATTTCTGATAATTTTATATTTTGGTCAACTGAAAGTCAAAGTTTGACCACAGTTTAAAATTTTAAAATTTTAAATTCCAATCTTTTTCTTTGAAAATGTATTTTATTTAAATATTAATTCTGCTTTTCATTTTGTAAAATTTTGTTTCATACTTTTTAAATTTGATAACTTTCAGCGTTTTACACGCGATTGTTTTCAGTAAATTTTGTCTATTTTATTTTTTTCATTTTTCTGCCACAATTTTATTTTTCTATTTTCTTCTTTATTTTATTTTCCATTCTCTTTTCTAATGGATTTTATTTGGATTTTTGATTGGAAATTCAAACTGATTTAGGTTACTTTTCTTGGATAGGAAGTTAGGCGTTTTCATTTGCCTTAGCCTTTTTGTTTTCTATTTTCCTATATTTTTTTCTCTATTTTTTTTTCTATTTTATTTGTATAAACTTCGAATATATTCATTTGATATTTGATTGCTTTAATTTTTAGTAATAGCTTAGAAATTTTAAGAAACATAGGTTACTTGTTTTTATTAGTTGTATTTTTCTTTTCCGTTGCCTTTCCATTTGCATAGCTAATTACTTCCTACATTCATAGCCGTGATTTTCTCCTATCAATCACGTACATAGTGTTCCTCAAACTCCTCTTTTCATTACGTGCATACAAAGGAAAAAATTTAATTAAATCCATCAAGTTATTTGTTTTATAGTATTGCCTTTTTATTTTCCAAACCATTCAAACTCTTACCTTTTATTGCCTAGCCTCTTTATTACCTCCCACATCCTTATACGTTCATTTTTCTTTTACAAACCCAAGCCGCCACTTTTTTCTTATTCACGTGAAAAAATAGTTTCTCATCTCTCATTTTATTTGCATGAAGAAAAGTATACGGCTAGATCTAATTTTGCATGGCTTCTCCTTCCTCTTCTTCCTTTTTTTCTATTTTTTTTTTCTCCTTTGTTGTTCCTCAAGCTAGCTCGGCCTCCACCCCATGCCCCTCTAGCCGACCGCCATGACCACCTCCATCAATCATCACCACCATTCCAAAAAAAGGCCATGACTCCTAGATCAATACCCACCACCAAAAATTGTTCAAACCTAGCCAAACTCCTATTTCCTTCACCTCCTCTTCATGTACCTCAGCCACAACACATATTCCTCTACCAAATTGCTTTGCCATGACCTTACCATCCCCTAACCATGAGTTTGTGATGCCTAGACCCTACCCAAACCCAAAGGCCGAGCCCACTTGGTGGTTGAAGCAAAGGTTATATCATGTTTATCTCATATTTTTCCATTGTTCTAATTTCTATTCTTTTGTATTGAAATATATTCTTATATATGTTGTATTTGTTTGTATACAAGATTTGGATCTGACTCTTCATTCACTCAAGAAAATAGTCATGCTTTTTCATGCCTTTTCATGCTTTGTGGATTTGGATTTGTGTCTTGAATTTCAATTCTAGCTTTAAAAAGGTGAGATTTTTCACTCTAGACATATGTACTTTTATAATTGTGAAATGATGACAAGTGAATTGTAGAAATTATTATGCTATGTTCATACATGCATGTGATTGATTATATGATGTTAAATGTTGTTTATATATTTGTTACATCATCTGTTATGATATTATATGCTATATTGTTATATTTATTTCCTGTTTATCACACTGCAAGTTCCCTATCACTATGAGTTGAAATGATACATACCGAACGGACTTTAGGACAAGGAAAATCACTATGAGCTGAAATGATAGACTCGAGTGATTTTTATTGATTTTTGTTGTATTTATTTTACTTGGGATTGCGGGTTTGAAATGATAGAACCCAGATTTTTCTTTTTAAATTACAGATTGAAATGATATTTATCCATATCACTTGACCTAGGTTAGAAAATATTATACAGGCCCATGGTTATATTTTAAGCAATATTTTCCTACAAATTTATTAAGTATTATTAAATAACATTTTCCTAAAAGATTTTTAAGTATTTTTGAGTTTTATAAATATATGAGATTTTGACTTAAAAATTTGATGTAATGCTTTAATTATAAAGGTGTATTGGTTTTTCTATAAGTTAAATTTTCATAAGTTAATAGTTGGTTTTAAGACGAATTAAAGATCTTTATTGATGATAAATAACTTAATAATTGAGTTTGACCTAATATGGAAGTTGTAAATCTAACCTAGAAATTTTTATGAATTTTACTATGAAATGGACATGTTTTGTATAATAAATAATGTATTTTGAACCGATAAAACGGAATACAGTTTTAATTGGACAAATTGTAATAAAATTTATCTAACTAGAAAATCATAGTTAATTGATTTCAAAATGAATAGATTTGTGAATAAAGTTTGATTGTTATATTGACTATGATAAAATATTCTTTTGTGAAATGTTATGTTTTGTAAGATAAATAACTATGACTGTAAAATGGAAAAATGTAAGTTAAAACATACATGTGAGATGTAAGTTCAATTAATATTTTAATTGATTAATATAATAAATGTTTTTTACTGTAATAACAAAAACGAAAGAAATATGTAAAGTTTTAATTACTGCAAGAAACATGTAAATTTTTAATTAATGGAAGAAACATGTAAAGTTTTAATTAATGAAAGAAACATGTAAAGTCCTAATTAATGAAAGAAACATGTAAAGTTTTGATTGGTGTAATATTGATTAAATGATAAATGCTCTTTACTGTAATGGAAATGTAAATTGAAACGTACATTTGATAATGTAAGTATTGATTAGTGCGATATTGATTAAAATAATAAATGCTCTTTATTGTAATAAAAATGTAAATTAAAACATACATTTGATAATGTAAGTTTTAATTAGTGTAATATTGATTAAAATGATAAATGCTCTTTATTGTAATAAATGTAAGTTAAAACGTACATTTGATATGTAAGTCTTAATTAATGTAAATGGCATATTTTAAATGATTAAAATAATAATGTTTCTTTATTGTAATAATAATGTAAGTTAATAAGGTACTTAACTTAACATAAGAATTTCATCTTTAAATTGTATATTACAGTAACAAAGTTTATTTAACAATAAGGCTATGATAAAATGACCATGTTAAAATTTGTAAGTATGATTATATAAAATGTTAAAGTGGAAAGTGCTACATTCCAAAAATGCTATGATTCCTTAAGGTTACATTTCCAAAGTATTGTGATTTTAAGCTGTATGAATTCCAAATGATAACATTTCTAAATTGTTAGGATTTCAAAGTATTATGGTTTCAAAGTGTTTGGTTTCGGTGTTGTTATAACTTGAAAGTAATATGATTTTGGATATGAATTTATTGGAAATTGTATTTAATTAAGAATTGTCTTTATATCTATTAATTTGAAACTTGTTGAAATTAAAGATTTGAGAATATGACTTTATAAAGTGGCTTGGTTTAAGATAATTTAAAGGAATATTTCAATTTTGTTTGCACAAAAAATGGGCAAACACCTCCAAGTCGTATGATTTAGTTAATTATATGTTGTTCTGGATGGTTTGGGTGACTTATGCAAATATATGTAATAGATGGACTAAACTGTAGAAGTCACACAGGTTTATAGTGGTTCGGCCAGAACGTGCCTACGTCCACTTTATATGTTATTCTCCTTTTCTATTCAGATTACAAGTACAAAGCTTTGATTACAAGTAACTGAAAGTTGTTTGAAAGTTCTATCCGTGCTTGAGCTCTCAAACTTGTGTGCCATTGTTGTACCCCTGCCCCTCTATTTATAGAGTGAGGCTGGGGGCAGGGATTCTGGATGTATATAGTTGCTGATGGGCCTGAGCTGAAACGATCTGGCCTGGCAATGTTGGTTCGGTGTAGGTTGGATAGGTGGTCCGGTTTGGATGGTTCGATGGTAGGAGATGAATGGACCGGTTAGGATGGTTCGGCAGGAGCTTGGAGGAGGTTGGTTCGGCAGGAGCTTGGAGGAGGTTGGTTCGGCAGGAGCATGGAGGAGGTTGGTTCGGCAGGAGCTTGGAGGAGGTTGGTTCGGCAGGTGGGTGGTTCGGCGAGACCTTGGCTCGGTGAGGCTTTGGTCCGGTCGAAAACATACCCAACACTTGCCCCCCAAAGTAGGGCATGCGCATGTGCATGGCGTACTTTGTTTTGGCTGGGTCACTTTCATCCGGCCTTGTGTGCCGAGCCATCTGGTCTGGCTTATTCATGTTTCTCTTATAAATATGGGCCTAAGTCCTTCGCCATTTTCCACCAGCCGAACCAGTGTAACACCGAACTAAACGCTTTTGCTTTGAGATAGCCGAACCAATCAACCGCCGAATCAACTCTACTACCAGACCAGGTGAGTCTTCTATCGCCGAATGAGATTGACCTGCCGAATGGACCTCGTGGGTTTCAAGTACCGAATGCCACATTCGTTCTTGAGTTGTCGAATGAACTCCGGGGCCCCAAGTACCGAATGAGATAAGGAGCATAGCGCCGAACGGCCCTTCGTCCTCGTACTGCTGGATGTGTTTGAGAAGTGCGAGGCCGAATGGTCTTTGGTCCCAAACTTTTATGTTTTGAATTGCGAATGAGACTCCAGGCTGCATGTATTTTGCTCGTTTGTATTCCCATACTCCTTGTTCTAACAATATGTTCTTCCGGTGTTGTAGATAAATGTCTTACAAAGTGGAAACTCGATCAGAAAAGAGAAAATCTACGGACAGAGGTGAGTCTTCCGCTGTGCCCCCAGTCCAACCGGGACCAGCGCGACATGGATCTGCCCCGAGGTCATTAGTGGACGGATATGGCCCTCAGGAGCTTCTGAACTCTCCCCCCGATTGCTTTCCGAGCTCCCTCAAAGAAGGGCAACTTGATGTCATCGCTCGCTCCTTTGGGATTGACAGGGAGAGTATGCTGTTGCCCGGAGATGGTGTGATGCCGTATGATCCTCCTGAAGGATATTTCGCTTACAGCCGATACCATTGTATGTGCGGGGCCATTCCCCCAATCAATGCCTGGATAGTCAGCTTTCTTACCTATTTGAAGGTGGCTCCATTCCAACTTCAGCCCAATTCCTATGCTATCCTGGTGTGCTTGTTCGTCATTTTTCAGAGGAAATATGGGCGTCCCCCTTCCAACCGGGAGATCCGGTATTTGTACAACTTGAGAGGCTATAAGGAGGGGTCTCCATACATCAGCTTGGAAGCGGCCGTGCCTTCCAAGCCGGTCCTGGATTTGTATTCGAAGCTCAGTATGTTCAAGAAAGAATGGTTCTTCATCAAGGACGACTCTTTTTCCTTCCGTCTTTTCACTTCGGCTGTAAGTTGAACTTCATTTATATTTTCCTTGCTTCGACCGCAATGCTTCTTCTTATATGCTTTTATTTCTTGCTAGCGACAGGTGGCTTTGCGGTCGTGGAGAATGATTCCTTGGCTCGGATGGCTGCGGAAATAAAGGCCATTTCGGGACGGGATAGGTCGTCTTCTTACCTGATCAGGAATGCCACTCTCCTGGAGTACAACTTAATTCTGCCATGTCAATCGATGGTTAGGCAGAGAGATACAACCGAGGAGAGGGCTGCCAAAGCTAAAGACGGGGCTACTGCGAAGAGTAGCAAGAGGAGACCTTTCTCGGTACCTCCAGTCGTTGGGGGGAAGAAGCTTAAGAAATCTGATGGACCCTCTCCCAGCACATGCTCAGATGTTCCGGAGGAGGAAAGTGGAGAGGAAGAGAGAGACGAGGGGGAGAGCGGTGATGATGGAGAAGGTGACGGTGGTAACGGTGGTGAAGGGCAGAGTGGTAGTGGCGCCGGTGCCTTGACTTCTGGGCAAGCGGGTGAGATTCAAGAGTGGACTGATGATGCCTTCCGTCAAGCCTTCGAGGGGTTGGGGGAAGGGCCGGCCTTGGTGGAGAAATCGAAGAAGTCTGATAAGGCCAGGACGGGTGCCAGTCTATCCTCTGAGGGTATTTCAGCTAAGGCAACTCCGGCGGTTCAAGGTGAATTCTTAACTTTCGCAGACTCCCTTTATGATAAGGACTTAGTAATATTTTATGGCAAACTACCGTCCTGGAATGAGATTCAGGACTTATTGCAGTATCCCACTCCCCCTCAGGGTTTGTAAAATAAGCGCGTTTTCCTACTCCTTTTAACTTAACATATTTCTCGGATCATAGTTTCATGCATGCTTGTAACACTTGGTTTTTATTTCAGGAACGGGTAAGGTGGCAAGACATCAGATATTCGGCACCGCCTTGAACAGTATAAGCTACTCAAAGCTTCTGCCAAACCAAAGCCGTCAACTAGCCGTCCCGGAGATGTGGTTAGCTATCGCCCTCTTATCGGAGTTATTGAAGAAGTTATGCAAAAGAGGAAGATGGGCCGATCTTTGTTTTGAACCCTCACCTGGCCCTCAGACTCCAGTCTAGCCTATCCATGATATTACCGAGGAAGATACTGAGTTTATGCCTTCCCCTCATCATCCGAAAATCCAACCGTCACCCGGATAGACCATCCTGGTTTGGTTCGCAGCCCATTTGCCGGCCACCCGGATCTGGACCCGAGTTTTTAGGACATCTCTTTTGACGAGGCCACGGGTGAGCATCTTCTTCCCCGCAATCCCATGGTACGGGTGCTTGATGAGGCTAAGTCCTTAGACCTCGATTTGCTTACTACTCGGATTGTGACCATGGGGAATGAGGCCAATGCAAACATCGATCGGGTGGCTGAAGAGACCAAGAGGCTAATGGAGCATCACGCTCGACTGGCCAAGGCTAGGGAGGAAATCGAAAGTGCTAACATTCGGTTGCGGCTAAAGGTTTCTGATCAGGCCAAACAGCTTGCCAATCAGGCTATCCAGATATCCCAGCATGAGGCGGCCTCCAGACGACTAAAGAAAACAATGGAAGAGGCTAGCAAGGCTGAGTTGTGAAAAATGGAGGCTGTTTGCAAAGAGCGAATTGACATGGCCATCGCAACGGCGGACGAGGTTCGGAGAGCGGATCTTGAGCAGGTAGAGGAGTTATCTGGGAGGCTTGAGGCCGCAGAGCTTGCTCAGGCCAAGCTGAAGGAGGAGATGAAAGTGATGCGGAAGTCCCTTCAGGCTGACTGCTGGAGATACCGACTGGAGAGAGATGCTGCTGTCGCACGACTGTCGGCTTCTGAGGCCCGGATGAAAGAGTTTGAGGAGAACGAGGGGATGATGGACGAGATGCTCCAGGACATGTATTTTCGTACTTGGAGGCAGGGCAACCTGTCCTGGATGGACGATTATCCCCGGGTTATGGCTAGGATATATCTCCGGGCTTTTGAAGAAGCTAAGGCCGATGCGGATAAGGAAGGTGGTGCGGCTTTCAGGATGGATGTGGTTACGGCCCAATTCACTAAGGAAGAGAAGGTGGCAGTTAAGGAGGGTATGCGGCTGCTTGTTGCGGATGAGGTAGGCGTGCAGCTAGATGATGATGATCAGGGAGCAGACGCTGGTAAGTCTTCCCTTTTAACCTTTTCATGATTTGATTGCTTATCTTTCGTGATTATTGATGGATTCTCTTCTGAATTGGGCAGGCGGGACCTCTGGAGTACATGCGGGGAGATTTGACCCTGCAGTTAAGTAGATCCGGATGGCGGGCAGGACGGAGGCGGAGCCCCGATGTAGTTGACTCTTTTATTTGGTCTGTTTGACATTCCTGTATATACTAGTCCAAAACATTATTGTATTTTCAGGCTATAATTATATCATTGCAACGAACGTCTTTATGTAACTTTATAACATAAGCAGATTCTGTTATGTTCGATTGTGGTTTGTTATTTTGATATGTTGCATAAGAAATACAGCTGCGTGTTTAAGTATGTGATTTAATCGTATTTGATGCTAAGTTTCTGCTCAAAATATTATTTCATGTCTTGCAACGTCAATATGATGTGTGAATAAATTAAAGCTACATATTTGTATACAAGAGAAGAAAGTACCGCCCTTCGTGTTTTAGTTGTAGAAGGCTGCTTTGAATGTCTTGTGTGACTGAGTATGGAATGTAGCTGAGTGTTCCGTCATCCGGATGTGAGTTCATATTTCCACAAGCGAGAGTTCCCTTATTTTGTGACCTGTACTTTAGGGACTGTTATATAGGATAGGAGAAAAGTTTTTACATGAAATGGAAATATGAGAAACAGTAAAACTTTCAATCACGGAAGGCCGTCGATATGCTTAAGTTCGTGGCAAACGGGTTTTGTAGTCACTATCCCTAGCTGTGGGTCTTGGAGACATTTGTCACCCATCTTACGCCTCCGCGGGGAGTTTATCTTTTTTACCACAGCCGCACTTAAGACATATCGGAGCCGAGATCGTGCACAGTAACTACCCGAGCCATTATGGCCCATAATCGTGGGTATTATTCGATTTACTGTGGCCGGCTAGCGTGGGTGCCGATCGTCAACCGTGAACTACCCTGGCTGGCCACCCCTTATGTTGGGGCTTAAAGTAGGTTCACAGTTGCCGGCGAGTCGAACGCCGTAATGAGCTGCCATCGGCTATAGTCGGCCTTCTTGATGGCTTATAATCGGCTCATTACAGTTGGCTTTGAGGCCAGTCGTGAGCAATGAGTTAACCCGCAACAGAGGGATGCTGGAGCAAAAGTTTCTCATTGGCGAGTGCATAGATTCACATAGTACCTATTGGGTCTTGTCCAGGTGAGGTTGCGCCGTGAAGTGTCCGGAATGGAAATGTCGTTATACATGATTTTGTTCAACAAAAAAGGATAAAGCTTAACAAGCAGCCAAGATATAAAGGAACAAGTTAAAAAGAGACAAGATTTTTAAAGTGGTTCGGCACGAAAATGCCTACGTCCACTGATTCTCTTTGTTAATTCACTTCATATGGGTAGTACAAGTTAAGAAAAGTATCGACGGAGGTGTTGGATGTTCCATGCCCTCTGGAACACCTCTCCGTCCACTGTTGACAAAATATAGGCTCCGTTGCAGAGATCTTTATGAATTACATAGGGTCCGTCCCAGATTGGATCTAGCGCTCCGGGGCGCGGGAAGATCCGCTTGAGGACAAGATCTCCTTCTTGTAAGCTACGGTGCTTGACTTTGGAGTTGTATTGTGCTGCAACCTTTTGCTTGTGAGCTGTTGCTTTGAGTGCTGCATCGTTTCTTCTCTCCTCAATTAGATCCAAAGACATGTGGAGGAGTTTTTCGTTCTCTTCTGGGTTGTAGTGGATCCTGCGGTGAGAAGGCACTACAGTTTCAACTGGGAGCATGGCCTCCGATCCGTATGCCAAAGAGAAAGGAGTATGCCCTATTGATGTTCTATAAGATGTGCGGTAGGCCCAAAGTGCCGTAGGAAGTTCATCCACCCAAGCGCCTTTTGACTTTTCGAGTTTCTTCTTGATTAGGGTTTTGAGGATTTTGTTGACAGCTTCGACTTGTCCGTTTGCCTGGGGGTAAGCCACAGATGAGAAGCTTTTGTGAATTCCGTGCTCTTGGCACCAGTCGGCGAATTCCTCGCCGTCAAATTGAAGTCCATTGTCCGATATGATTTTGAGTGGAACCCCGTACCTGCATAAAAAAATTTTGATCAAGAAGTTAATAACTTTTGCCGAAGATATTTTATTTAGAGGCTCCGCTTCCACCCATTTGGTGAAATAGTCAACTGCCACTATGGCGTATTTGGCTCCGCCTTGGCCCGTTGGCAGTTCGCCAATCAAGTCAATTCCCCATATTGCAAAGGGCCAAGGACTGGTCATTTGAGTAATCTCATTCATGGGCAGTCGAGGAATCTTAGAAAATTTCTGACATCTGTTGCATTTTTTGACGAAGTCCAAGGCGTCTTTGTTTAAAGTGGGCCAGTAATACCCGTATCGGAGTGTCTTCTTGGCTAGAGTCTGCCCTCCGGTGTGATCTCCGCAACTTTCTTGATGGATGTTGGACAAGACTTCCTTGGCTTCCTTTCCAGCGATACACCTTAATAAGGGATTAGAGAAGCCGCGCCGATAGAGGATTCCTTCTTGTAATGTGTAGCGGGAAGCTTTCCGTAAGATTTTCTTAGCTTCGTTACGTTCGTCGGGCAGTGTGCTACTTTGTAAGTACTTCCGGATGTGAGTCATCCAAGTTTCCTCTTCAATTGCAGCTATCATATTCATTGGCTCGTAACTCGAGGCCAGTTGTTTTGAGATGGATACTGTTCTGGAAGAGGCGCCGTCCTTCATGCTAGCTTGCTTTGCCAGTTCGTCGGCCTCCTGATTCTCTTCTCGAGAAATGTGTTTGATTAAATAGTGATCCAATTGACTGAGCAGCGGCTTGGTCTTTTTAGATATGTTGTGAGTCGTTCTCCTCGAGTCTGAAATTCTGTCAGTATTTGATTTACAATGAGTTGAGAATCACTATGGAGACATAAAGAACCGACTCCAATTTCCAGGGCAAGTTCTAATCCGGCTATCACTGCTTCGTATTCTGCGTCATTGTTGGTGGCAGCAAATTCCAACCTTAGGGCGTAGTGCAGCTTCCTTCCCCTGGGGGTAATTATCACAACACCTGCCCCCGAGCCTTGTTCATTTGACGCTCCATCTACGAAGAGATTCCACTTGATATCTTCTGCTATTTCAGATTGCTCCTTACTTTCGTTAGTAGTGAATTCAGCAATGAAATTAGCTATGGCTTGCCCCTTGATAGCGGTGCGAGGATGGTAGGTGATATCATATTGACTCAGTTCAATGCACCACTTAAGTAGTCGCCCAGAAGTGTCGGGGCGATGGAGTACCTACCTTAGCGGTTGATCGGTTAAAACTCTGATGGAATGAGATTGGAAATAGTGTCGCAGCTTCCGTGACGTGATTAGCAAACAGTATGCTAGCTTTTCAAGTTTAGGGTATCTAGCTTCTGCCCCTGTAAATCTCTTGCTTACAAAGTATACGAGCCGCTGCGCGCGGTTGTCTTCTCTCACCAAAGCGGCACTTAAAGCATGGGACGATACATCAAAGTATAGGTATAGTTCCTCGCCTTCATTTGGAGTTGAGAGTACTGGTGGTTTCTGGAGGTGTTCGATTAAGTTAAGGAAGATTGTCGAGCATTCGTCAGTCCATTCGAACTTTCCTTTATCTTTCTTTAGAGCTTCAAAGAAAGGGATGCATTTGTCGGTTGCTTTAGAGATGAACCTGCTTAGGGCGGCCACTTTCCCGTTTAGGCTTTGCATCTCTCTTCGAGTGGATGGTATCTTGATATCTTGCAAAGCCCGAACTTGTTCGGGGTTTGCTTCAATCCCCCTGGCATGGACGATGAATCCCAAGAATTTTCCCGACGATACTCCGAAGGAGCACTTTAGAGGGTTCAGCTTCATTCCATATTGGCGAAGTACTTGAAACATCTCATCGAGGTGGTTTATATGATCATTGGCTTTCCTCGATTTTACCAGCATGTCATCCACATAAACCTCCATAGTTCGTCCTATTAGTTCCGCAAACATCTTGTTGACGAAGCGCTGATAAGTAGCTCCGGCGTTTTTAAGTCCAAAAGGCATTACTCTGTAGCAGTACAGTCCCCGGTCAGTGATGAAACTAGTGTGGTCTTGATCGGGTGCGTGCACAGGGATCTGGTTATATCCTGAGTATGCGTCCATAAAAGATAAGAGTTCGTGTCCGGCGGTGCTGTCCATGAGCTGATAGATTCGGGGGAGTGGGAAGCAATCCTTCGGACAAGCGTCATTTAAGTTGGAGAAGTCGATGCATGTTCGCCACTTCCCATTAGCCTTCTTTACCAGCACCGGGTTGGCGATCCATTCTGTGTAGATGGCTTCTCGTATGAAGTTATTGACAAGTAGGTTCTTTACTTCTTCCTCTAGGGCTGCTGATCGTTCTGCCCCCATGCTTCTCTTTTTCTGCTTTACTGGCACCTTGGTGGGGTCGATGTTCAGTACGTGGCATGCTACATCTGGGGAGATTCCTGTCATGTCAGCATGCATCCATGCAAATACATCCATGTTGTGGCGAAGAAAATCAATGAGTTGATCCTTTAATTCTTCTTTTAGTTGAGATCCGATTTTCAATAGTCTACTTGAGTCGTGTTTGTCTACAGCTACGAATTCCATAGCCTCTGCAGGCTCGACGGTGGCCTCCTCCTCTTTGTCCCAGGGGTCTAATTCAATGAAAGGATCACTGGTATATCGAAGAGGAGGGGCTTTCTTTTGTTGCTATGCTTCCAAGCTTTTCATGCAGAGAGTAGTCTCTGCGTTTTTCCCTTTATCTTTTCTACGGTTATTGCGAAGTTCAGTTACATAGCAGTCTCGAGCAGCGTCTTGATCTCCCTCTATTTCTCCTATCCCGTTATCTGTTGGAAATTTCATCTTCAGGCACCATGGGGCTAGGACAATTTGAAAGTCAGACAAGGCTGGTCTTCCCAAAAAGGCATTATAGGCCGAGTGGTTCTCTATTAGTACAAATGTTTGTTTTCGCACAGCGGAGCGGGGATGACTTCCTATTTCGACAAAGAGATCCAGTTGCCCGAGGGGCATCTTTGCATCTCCAGTGAAACCATGTAGTGGTTTGTTGCAGGGAGACACATCCTTCATTGACAGCTTCATTTTGTCGAAAGCATGCTTGAATAGGATATTCACTAAGCTTCCAGTGTCTATTAAAATTCGGAAAACTTTGGCTGGACCGAACCAAGCAGAGATGACCATAGGATCCATGTGTGGGTACTGTCTTCCCTCTAGGTCACGCCCACTGAATGTGATGTCGTCATTCTCTTTCCGTTTCGGGTGGCGTCCTTCCATGACAGAATTAACGTAGCCTTCATCGTTCCTAAGTGACTTACCGTATCTTTCCATCTCTGCCTAGCTTCTGTCGGCGATGTGCGGTCATCCTGATATGGTATGAACCACTATCTTCTCTTTACTAGAGCCGCTGGTGTTGCGATTTCCTCCGCCCACTTCTGGAAGGGGTAGCCCTGGGTTTTCATTGGCGGGAGCTGGAGTCCTGTTCTGGCTTTTTACATAGCGCTCCAGTCTCCTCCTTCTAATGTGTTCTTCAATCAAGTCCCGGAAATGGTGGCATTCATTGGTGTCATGTCCATGGGATTCGTGGAAGCGGCAGAACCTTCCAGACTTGAGTGCGTTATCTGACTCCTTCTTGTGCGGGGGGCGCTTATATCTAACTTCGTCTTGAGTGTCTAGGAAGATGTTTTCGATCGTTTCATTCAAAGGAGTGTAGGAGTCAAATCTTGGTCCTGGTCGATATAAGCGCTTTTCTCCCTTCTTGCCCCCAGCATTGTCTCTAGATTCACTTCTCCGAACATCCTTTGCTGCAGCGGGGACCTTGTCTGGGGCTGTCTTAGCCTGTTGCCCTGACTGCCTCTCAGTGGCAGCGTCTTCAAGCCTCATATACTTTCCAGCTTCATGGAAGAAATCAGGTAAAGTAGCTGGTTTTTCTTTGGTTAGTCTTCTAGCAAATTTAGTATCCGGGTGCACACCACTGCAGAGGGCCATTAGGATAAGTTTCTCATCGGCATCTTGAACTGCAGCCGCTGCGGCATTGAATCGGGTTAAATATTGCTGCACTGTCTCTCCAGGCTTTTGTTTGATATTAGATAAGGAATAAGCATCCTTGGGTTGTTCCACATGAATACAGAACTGGCTGATGAACTTTTCTTTCAACATTTCCCATGAGCTGATGGACCCTTGGGGTAGGTGGCAGAACAAGGAGGTAGCTAGATCTGCCAAGAAAAGTGGGAACCATTTACACAACACTCCCTCCATTGCTCCACTCATGAGCATATGTTGGGTGTATCTCTGTAAGTGTATGATGGGATCAGAAGTTCACTTGTAAGGCTCCATTGTTGGCATTTTCCATTCCCGGGGGGTGATGGCAGTTTCGATACTGCGGATGAAGGGGCTGGTTACCCTAGCACCTATCCCCCGATCCCTTTGCTCCCGTTGGACGCACTCTCTGAACAATCGCGCCATCCTTTCATCAGAACTTGGACAGGATAGAAATTAGTTTGGTTCTTCCCTACGGGACTGATTCCGTCCAGACGACTTGTATGGATGGTATCGTCTGTCACTCCTAACATTCTCCAATGGCTGCCTCTGGTCTTCTAAGGGCATGCTAGGGTCAGCCACAGTTGGCCCTTGCCTTGATCTCCCCCTGCTGGGTTCTGTTTTCAGCACTTCCTTGGGTCCAACTTCGGGCTGGACTCCTGCTCGGCCCTGTCTACTAGTGTTTCCATGGTTAGGTAGCAGGAAAGGCTCAGCTACATCCGCCCCCTGCCTGGTACCTCCCCTGTTGGGTTCGGTTCCAAGTGTTTCCTCGGGTCGGAATTCGGGCTGAGTCCGGGCTCAGCTCCTACCATTGCTGTTTCTGTTGTTAACCTCTTCGAAGAAGAAAGACCTTTGTTGTCTCCCAGATCCTACAGACCGGGATTCACCCCATGATTCAGTGTTGCGGTTGGATTCTTCAGCATCCCTTAAGCGTGACATGAGTTGGTCCACCAAGGCTTCTTGTTGTGATGCGAAGCGGTTAGTTACTTCAGTCACAATCCTGTCTAGATCCGTCCTTGTAATTGGTTGTTCCGTAGCAGGGGCTGTCGGATTTGCCTGATTTTCGTTTGCTGTTGGAACCGAACGATTGTCTTGATTTCTGACTACTGGATCTGTGATACTGCCAGTTGCAATGTTCTTTCCTTTGTTAGCATCTTTCTTCCATCCGAGAGGCATGTTTTCCGAGAAATGATCGATGTTGATAGGAAAAGGGTTAAGTGGGAGAAGCTGAAGCTTCAAGCTCCGTTTCTCAGTGAAAGCACCAAAAATGTTTGCACAAAAAATGGGCAAACACCTCCAAGTTCTATGATTTAGTTGATTATATGTTGTTCTGGATGGTTTGGGTGACTTATGCAAATATATGTAATAGATGGACTGAACTGTAAAAGTCACACAGGTTTACAGTGGTTCGGCCAGAACGTGCCTACGTCCACTTTATATGTTATTCTCCTTTTCTATTCAGATTACAAGTACAAAGATTTGATTACAAGTAACTGAAAGTTGTTTGAAAGTTCTATCCGTGCTTGAGCTCTCAAACTTGTGTGCCATTGTTGTACCCCTGCCCCTCTATTTACAGAGTGAGACTGGAGGCAGAGGTTCTGGATGTATATGGCTGCTGATGGGCCTGGACTGAAACGTTATGGCCTGGCAATGTTCGTTCGGTGTAGGTTGGATAGGTGGTTCGGTTAGGATGGTTCGGTGGTAGGAGATGAATGGACCGGTTAGGATGGTTCGGCAGGAGCTTGGAGGAGGTTGGTTCGGCAGGAGCTTGGAGGAGGTTGGTTCGGCAGGTGGGTGGTTCGGCGAGACCTTGGCTCGGTGAGGCTTTGGTCCGGTCGAAAACATACCCAACACTTGCCCCCCAAAGTAGGGCATGCGCATGTGCATGGCGTACTTTGTTTTGGCTGGGTCACTTTCATCCGACCTTGTGTGCCGAGCCATCTGGTCCGGCTTATTCATCTTTCTCCTATAAATATGGGCCTAAGGCCTTCGCCATTTTCCACCAGCCGAACCAGTGTAACACCGAACTAAACTCTTTTGCTTTGAGATAGCCGAACCAATCAACCGCCGAATCAACTCTACTGCCAGACCAGGTGAGTCTTCTATCGCCGAATGAGATTGACCTGCCGAATGGACCTCATGGGTTTCAAGTACCGAATGCCACATTCGTTCTTGAGTTCCCGAATGAACTCCGGGGCCCCAAGTACCGAATGAGATAAGGAGCATAGCGCCGAACGGCCCTTCGTCCTCGTACTGCTGGATGTGTTTGAGAAGTGCGAGGCCGAATGGTCTTTGGTCCCAAACTTTTATGTTTTGAATTGCGAATGAGACTCCAGGCTGCATGTATTTTGCTCGTTTGTATTCCCATACTCCTTGTTCTAACAATATGTTCTTCTGGTGTTGTAGATAAATGTCTCACAAAGTGGAAACTCGATCAGAAAAGAGAAAATCTACGGACAGAGGTGAGTCTTCCGCTGTGCCTCCAGTCCAGCCGGGACCAGCGCGACATGGACCTGCCCCGAGGTCATTAGTGGACGGATATTGCCCTCAGGAGCTTCTGAACTCTCCTCCCGATTTCTTTCCGATCTCCCTCAAAGAAGGGTAACTTGATGTCATCGCTCGCTCCTTTGGGATTGACAGGGAGAGTATGTTGTTGCCGGGAGATGGTGTGATGCCGTATGATCCTTCTGAAGGATATTTTGCTTACAGCCGATACCATTGTATGTGCGGGGCCATTCCCCCAATCAATGCCTGGATAGTCAGCTTTCTTACCTATTTGAAGGTGGCTCCATTCCAACTTCAGCCCAATTCCTATGCTATCCTGGTGTGCTTGTTCGTCATTTTTCAGAGGAAATATGGGCGTCCCCTTCCAACCGGGAGATCCGGTATTTGTACAACTTGAGAGGCTATAAGAAGGGGTCTCCATACATCAGCTTGGAAGCGGCCGTGCCTTTCAAGCCGGTCCTGGATTTGTATTCGAAGCTCAGTATGTTCAAGAAAGAATGGTTCTTCATCAAGGACGACTCTGTTTCCTTCCATCTTTTCACTTCCGGCTGTAAGTTGAACTTCATTTATATTTTCCTTGCTTCAACCGCAATGCTTCTTCTTATATGCTTTTATTTCTTTCTAGCGACAGGTGGCTTTGCGATCGTGGAGAATGATTCCTTGGCTCGGATGGCTGTGGAAATAAAGGCCATTCCTGGACGGTAGTAGCTGCTCTATTATTTTGTGATTGATTGGGGCCCTTTTGATTTTGGGGGTGTGGCTCGAGGTGGGCGGTAGTAGCTGCTACGCGTTACTACCGGTCCGGAAGCGTAATTGGTATGCCTACCCTGGCATTGCCTAGTTGTGCCATGTCACCTACCCTAGCGAGCCTTATATGAGCTTGATTTGTGTCGTACCTATGGAGCACCTTCTCGTAGCCTCATGATCATGAGGTACGCAGGTGTTGTATAGACTACTGGCATTATTACGTGTTAAGGTGGAAAATGTAAAGCCTTAACGTTATTTTAAAAGTAAGTTTACTTTACTAATAGATATTATTATAATAGCGAAATATTACTGCATGGTAAATAGTTTAACGGATTCTTAGATGATGGACGATCCGAAGAATCCTTTAAGTTACTTGTACCTTATATTACAGTTCACTTGAGTTGGTTTTCATTGTATAAGTATGTATTTCCTGACTCGAGTGTTTTGTGTTTTGCTTTACGCTAGGGTCAGACTGAGAGTTACAGCATTAGAGACTCACCTTCAGAGTTGGAGCTTTGCTTGAAGATCGAGCTATCTATTTCATTTCAGTTATCCAGTTGATTCCGGTGATGTATTTTGTTTGTACTTGATTATCATACTGAGACTTCTGTTGTATCTTGTTTAACTCTGATGTATATTATATAGTAGCTTCACGAACTACTATCTCTTTTCTTCCACTGCATTATATTACTCTTTTTCTATGATCAGTGATTTATTTATTTGCTGTATATTCTGTGTTTTGCCAAATTTAAATTAACAATTCGACATTTTGAGCTATTCAAGTCCGGCATGTGTGGATGCAAATGGTTGAAAATATCGGATCGTTACAATTCCATTATTTTTATTTATAAAATATCAATTTTATAAATCTATACATATAAACCGTTAATAATTATTCAAAATCTCAATTTAAACTATTTTACCAAATAGTTCTCTTCATATTTCAAAAATCACATTATGATTATATTTCACAAAAATCATAATTTTTATAACATAAAAATTATAACTTTTAGTTATTTAAAATAAATTCACTTCTTAACAATTCAAAATTCAACAAACGTATATTTTCAAAATCACTTGAAAATCCTTTTAACTTGAAATCATCACTTTAATATTTTTAAATTACCAAAAATAGGTCCAATGCTGCAACAGCACTAAATACATCAATCACGACATCCAAAACATCATATATCATATGATAACAACATATATCACAATATCTGTAAATAAAACTAATACTGGTGAGGAATCTAGCTAGATCCCTCCAACCTGTCACCTGCAACAAATATACATATTAGAAAATATGTACAACCTCCGCTTCGAGGCGGACGTGCATACAAAGTGTCATCCGCGCATACACGGGAACTTAAAGGGTCTCATCTGGTCCAATAGGCAGGAATATATCCAAATACCAATCAAAATATATATAATATATCATATATCATCCAAAAAATATCAATCGGCATAAATTAAATTTATTCTTACTTATATAAAAATATTAGTGAGACAGAAAGAGTGAGTTGTACTCACTTTGGTTCGAATCACAGTTGCAGTGTTTTATTCCAAATAAAATTAAACAAACATTTAATTTTACCCAAAATTTTCACTAGCTCCAATCAATTCCAAACTAGCTCTAAAATGTAATTCTCGTTAATACGGACGCAACGCAACTTGTTTCGTCAAAAACGGACTTCGTATGAAGAAGATATGACATTTTAAAGTTTATACGAATTTAATTTATATAAATTAATTTCAATTTTTGTATTTTATTTACTTGAATCAATCGAGGCCGCACGATTTAAAAAAAGCAGATGCAAGCCGTGCATCTTTTCTTCCTTCCCATCGTTCAAACCTAGCCGAGAGCCAATGCCGCCTTTCTTTCGCAAATATTCGCGCCACCATCGCTCGTATATTCGATGATCGAACTCCACCACTTCGAAGCTCCACCTCGCCTCCACCTACAGCCGCGAGCACGCCGAGCTCGGTGCATCCATGGCCGTGAAAAACGAACCTAAAGAATGAATGAACATGGCTTGATTTCTCCCTCTACGTCGTTAATCAGACGATCACCACCGTTGAACAGCTAGACCTCGCGGAGCTCTTCAATGTTGCTTTAGAGGTCGAGACATGAAGATGTACAAATTGCGAGATAATCAATGGGAAAGAGCATGAGTTTCTGATCGTTGGAATGTAAAGTGGCAGCTTGCCCTTGAAGCATTAGGGTTTTGTGAAAAGTGAAAATTATGACGTCCTTTTATAGAAAATTTCGCGACACTATTCACCCAAAAAAAATTCAAACTATAATCTAAGCGTGCCGCCTGCCGTTTATAATGTTTTACTCCTATTCTGAACACAACAGAATATATATCGAGAGCTAATTCGATCGTATTTGGAAGATAAGTTTTCAAATCGACTATTACTTAAACAAATTTCTACGTGTTTTAGCTTACCACGACTAAACCATAAATCCGATTGACACAAAATTTAAAATCCTACAACAATATAACATTACAAATCCAACGAAACTGGCTTCGTCGAAATCCGAGATTGTGCGAGAAATGACATTTTTACATGTTAATTAAATATTAAAATATTCAATTTCTACAATTTAACTTTTAATTCAATTTTTAAAGTTCACCAACATCATTCTAATTCAAATAGAATTATATTCAAATTTATAAACCATTTTCATTCACATTAAATTCAAATTTCAACTATTTCAGCAATTTCAAATATTAAATTAACAGTTTAATTATCCAATTAAATACCTATATTTGAAATATAATTTATTTAAATTATAAAATAAACTTGTGAATATTTAGAATCAATTATATACATTGATTTCAAATGACTAAAATTCTGGGTCGTTACACCTAGGATTAGTAGTGAGTAGTCCTTGCATTGAAGATTTCAAATTGATGACAAGGGAATTACTCCAGAGATTAGTGACAAGCAGTTTTACATTATGAAGATCTCCGTTTGCAAAATCATTATCTTCAACATATTTTCACTTTCGAACGTATATTGGGTCGAAGTGGTTTTTGGATAGGAATCACCAAAATCCGACCCTAGTTTCTTCGAACCAATTATCGATGAAAGATGTCAAGTATATAGGTGATTATTATTCAATTAATCAATATCTTTTATCCAAATAAAATATCTCTTTATAGATATACGTCTTTTAAATGTATTCTGTTTAGTATATACAAGATAATTAAACCTCTTTTATCAAATCCTTTGGTTAATTAAACCCCTTTTTAAATTTGGAAATACCAAAACATTTCATCTTTAATTCAAACCTTAATGAAGATTTCACCTTTCCAAAACATATTTTTAATGTGTCAAAAATAATATTATTTAAGACATCATTTATTGTAAACTCAAATCGATTATTCTCGAATCTAGAGACTATCTCTCTGTTACCCATAAGGCGATGAAGTTATTTGATCGACTCTCAATTTTTAAAATACTTTATTTATTGTTTGAAAACATTCGTAAAAGATTTGAAAAGAAAATCTCAAGTTTAAATCCTAATTTCCATATGTTTATAACTTAAATCCCGTTTAAAACATTTTAATATATTCATGGAATTTATTTCATATGTTTAAAGATTTGAAAATACCCATCTTAAAGATTCGGCCATTTTGGTTATCGAACTGCCAAAGTGTGACGTTTTTGAAAACTTGATTTAGAAATATCTCAAACTTTAATGAATGAAATCTTAATTTACTTCTTTTGATTGAAAACTAAACTCGTTATGGTCTAGAAAATTCTTATTGCAAAGAATTTCAACTCATATTCCATTTTACACGTCCATTTAACTTTTCAGATCGCGAAATCGCGAACTGCCAAAACGCGACGGCTTATTTTTACTCCATTTCCAAACTTTTCCAAATTTTTCTTAAGTGAGTTTTGATGTTTCTAAACCATTTATAAATCATTTTAAAGTATTTTAAAGAGGTTTAACAATGCCATATATACTATCTCATTTTATAAAGAAAAATGATTGCTTAGTTTAAATTTGACGTATATTATATCGTGAATCATTTCCACATCAAACAAACACATCATCAACATCCAAAACATGAAACATAGAGGACATCCGTATCAAACATATCATATTATCATGTAATTTATAAATTTAATAGTAGAGTTTCTCACCATTATTTAAACCATACTTTATAACAACACTTCAACTACATCTACTTCATCAAAGCATCACCAAAACCCATTTACTACCTCCTAAGTGAACGACCATCATCACCACTATCATAGAGCTCGCGGCCTCCATCTCCTCCACCATCATCTAGCTCACTGCCTAAGTTGGTTCCTCTCATCTTCATTATTTCCTCACTTGTATGATGTTAAACCATATTCTCTAAGCGATATAAGAACTTTGGTAGAGTTTGGAAGAGAAAGAAGTTGAATTGATTTGAGTTTAATAAAATTAGAGAGAAGATAAGAGAGAAGAAGAAGCCATTAGAGAGGCTTTAGAGAAGAAGAGGAGGAAGATGAAGAAGAAGATGGTTTGTGAACGAAATGAGTATGTGTGGATGGGTATTTATAGGATTAGAAAGCATAGCCCTTAAGCATGCATATAGACCAAAATATCCTTAGATACTTTGAAAATATCTCTCACACACCACTCCCCTACCATGTGCCTAACCCATGTGCTTGTAAGGTGATGTGAGTTAGGAGATGGTTGCTTATTAGACTTAAGGATGAAGAAAATGGAAATATCCTAGATATTTTCTTTATTAAGTGCATGTGTGTGTATCTATGTGTGTATGTTATATATGTGTACATGTATATGTTAGGACATGCATGTGTATGTTATATATGTGCACAAGACATATAAACAACAACGTAGTCACTTTGAACAACTTTCGTTCGTTAAACCGTTGAAAATCTGAAAGCCGATTCCAGGTCACATTTTCACTTATTAATTAAATTAGATATAAATGTGAAAAAAATTAAAATTTTTTTTCATCGTTATTAATTTATTAAAATGATCACATATGAATTGTGAAACCACATAAACCAATATTAAACAAGTGTGTACAAAAAGTGTTATTCTATCGAAAAAGCTTATGATTTTCTTATATTTTCAAATCAAGTATACATCTTCATAAAACAATTATAAAAGATTTATTATCACTATATTGCTAATTAAAATGAATTATTATCATTTTAAAACAATTGATTAATTATTTATACACAATTTTAAAATTATAGAAAATATATAAAATTGATGACTACCCTGACAATATCATTAATATATTTTATTTTAAAAAATAAAAAAAATAATTTTTATTTCATATTCTTTCTTAATAGATAAATAAGTGTATTTATCCAGTCATGTGCACACTAATATTGAGAATCTCAATTTTACCGAAAACTAATTTTCTTCGTTTTTCTGATGAAAGTCCCAAATATCTACATTTGTTAACATACCTTTAAAACAAGTTCACAGTCATTATTTTTGGTTCAAAACACTATAATTTGTGTTATAAGATCTTGTTTTTGAATATTTCAAATACAAATAAAATTTATTTAAGTGATAAATTTGCGGGTCGTTGCAAACTTCTCCTTTGGAAGAATTTCATCACCGAAACTACACCTAACCAAAAACTCGATAAAAACATTATTTTAAATTTCAAATACAAATCCATTTGATGTATACAGATCATCCACATGCAATATTTTATTCGATTTCCTATTCGAATACACAATTTTAATTTTGAACTAGTATTGATCCTTCGATCCTCCTGTGTTGATCTAATCGCGCTTCTTGAACATAAACCTTCGTTTTCCTTACACAGCTCTGAACTTTGATAGCAAGTACCTAACCACAAACCCTCATCAATTTTCACAATCAAAAATAGAGTGATAAATCTTTTTTCGGACCGGTGGAAACACATCAAAGTTCCATACTCGAATATTAGATCAAAATTGCACAATGAAATGAGCTACGGCCTCATACTTACATATTAACCTTCCCTTTTTTTTATGAATTCATAATTATTTTTTATTTTATTCAAAAATTTCTATAAAGATGCTTCTTTATGTATAATTGCTTTAAAAATTTAATTCACCAAAATTTCTATCTTCTTCCAAAGAAACCATTTCAATTTTAGCACTTAGAAAATACTTCTATATACTTAAATCCAAAATATATATTTTAAGAAAGCTTTATATTTTCCAAAACGCACTTCACTGGGTCAAAATGAATATTGTGTAAAACATCGTTAGGACAACCCAAAAAAAATAGTATAGGGATCTGATTAACTGATTTTAGTTTACGATGTCGAACTCAAACTATTAGTTAATAATGAAGCCGATCAAGTTGAGGTATCATTATCTCTTAGACCTTGAACGGACGTCATTCTTAACTTCAAAATAGATATAAGTTACCCAACCCGAATCTTTACATCAAATATAGGATATGAATAAATCTCATATACTACATAAAACATCTTCTTTCAGAAATCACTTACTATAACAATAGTGTTATAGTCCATGTCTTCCTTGTTTTCTTGAAAACATTAATTACAAAAATAATGTTAAAATCTATATTTCTTCATATTACTTAACACGTTTTAAATCACTTTTAAAACCAATAAACTCCATTCGCAAATAACAATTTCAAAAGATTCCTTTAAGAGATTATTTTACTTTTAAAATGAAATGTATCTCCCTTTATTAAAAAACATCCTCTACTTATCAAGACAAACCCTTTTATTTATGTATAAAACCATGTTTTATAATCTCCTTCCTTTTTATAAAACTTATTTTTATAAAATCTCTTTATTTATAAAGTTCCGTTTATAAATCTATTTACAAAATATCAATTACAAATCCTTCTTTAATATTTATAAAACATTGTTTATAAATTTATTATTTATTTATGGAATATTACTTTTATAAATCTTTTATATAAACCATTTCGAAAATGTTTGTTTCAAGCTATTTCTATCTTCTTTAAAACTGTATTTCCTTTGTAATAAAAGATGGACTTATTTGTTAAAACAATGCTTTTTCAAAATAACTTTTATTTTGAATCAACTTTCCTAAGAATTCAAATACCAATTTTATTATTCTAAAATGTCACTTTCAAATAATTTCTCTTAAAAGGTATTTTTATTTTATAAAAAACTCTTTTGTAAATATAAACTTTTTGTTTTATAAAATCTAGTCGTAATACTAAAACTTCTACCAAATCATATTATATTTTCAAAGCTTTTCGAAAATACCAGGATTTAAATTCTTAAAAATCCCTTTATAATATGATTTATAAATCCAATTTATAAAATCACTTATTAAATGGATTCATAAAATTTATCTAACTTAAATAAATTCCTTTAATCTTAATTATTATTCATCGAACACTACATAATCAAGTTGTGAAACTAATTTCACAAGGTGTTCATATATAAATTTTTAAATCAAAAAACCAATCAATCAATAATAACAACTGAATATTATCATTCCCTTAACAACCAAACACTACATAAACAACTATCTCATTTAAAAGATATTCCTTTATATTCAAAATATAATCCTAGGTAAAATTATTTCAATTACCAATTTTTCCAAAACAAAAATCATTTTATATCATACTAACAAATACACGCTCATATATATAACACTCTCAACTCATTCAAGGGTGTCGCCTACCGTATCTCTAAAGTGTTACTCATCCTAGTGTATCACTAACTCTACCTCTAATGAGAATTTGACCCTATCGTGCTCAGGTTTTCGCTTAACCTAAGCACTGATACTAAATGTAACAAACTAGATTTTCTACCCTCGGAAATAGACACTAATGTCCACATTTCTGCAAATCAAAGTACCAAAAAGACGGATCGTTGGAGGTAAAAGGAAAAATAAAAACAGAACAAAATCTTTCACGAATGGAATAACATATATTATTTCAATATATTACCTTTACAACGGAAATTTTTAATACATACATCAGAGTCTATCCTAATCTCAGCCTAGAGAGTTATAAATCGTTGTCCTTACTAGTACTAAATACAAATAGTAAACAAATGTAGCAGAAATGAAAATGGATAACCATCTACAAAGGAAACTCTAGCTCTAGCACTAAGCTCCTCCAAAATGCTTCAAGCTATACCTGAATGCTTGGCTGCCCAAAAAAATAGGGCACCCAGAATTTAAGGGAAAAAATATAAACTCCCAGTCAATCATGGGACTAATGCGAGAAAACTAAAAACATGGATATTTTTGAAAATAGAGGGCATCTCATAAGACCACATCACACATAAACACGAACGGATTTTACCTTATGATAATCAAAACATTTAATACGTAAAATTAGTGATATTATTTTTAAGAATAAAATTTTAATTTAGGCCAATTTTGAAAAGTAATTGCAAATTTAGGCCAGTTTGTAAACTATTACAAAAATACACCAGTTTTAGCCACATCTACGCCACAAGTACTAGTGGGATTTCAAATGCCGCCAGTGCGTGTTTTATTGCAAAACTTAGTTTGCGGCATTTGAAATGCCGTCGGTCTGTGACATTTCAAATGCCACCCAGTTGTGTCCTTGCTACTTTATCCATCCCTCCTCTTTCATTTCTCAATCTCCCCTCTCCACGCAACAGAACCTAAAACCCAAATCCCCTAAAATTAATATTTTGAATTAAAAAGTCATTTAAGCAGGCTAGAAATTGAAGAATGACTTCCTCATCCTCTCAAGTACCTCCTATAGGTTTGTGTTTTTCCTTTTTATCTCAAATTTACAAATTTTGATTTTAGGGTTCAGACAAAAATAATTTTTAGGTATAAACCTTTTTTTCTAGGTCACAATGAAGTAGTTTGTGCATGTAGAGCATTTGTTTGATTAGTTCTTGATTGTATATAAGGATTGTTTATGTTATAAATTTGATTTGGTTCTGTTATTGTGGTAGAATATGAAGAAATAGAACCTGGACCGATTAATGATAGCGTTCTTTACTTATAGGCTCAACACCCCACAAGCAATAACGATTTGATGGAGGTACATTTTGACATAATTTTTCTTGCATTTTGACAATATGTTAGTAAATATCATAATATCTTGCATTTTGCTTTAATTTTCGACAAGCGGTTGAGCCGGACGGATTCATTGACTATTCTTCAACCTCGAAGCTTGTCATGTCATCACATCCTTATGTGTTGGAACTTTTAGATAGGGCCTGATTTGGCATTATTCATAAGTTGGTATACACATAGCTTGATTGTAATCTTCTTAGATTTGGTAGATAGATGGAGACCTGAGATGTCTACATTTCGTCTCGGAGTTGGTGAGATGACCATCATTAAAAGATGTAGCTGCGTTGCTTGGATTGCTGATTAATAGGGATCCCATTTTAAAACCGAATTTCCTAAGTAATTATATGGATTTGTATGAGCCCTTGCTTGGGAGGTCTCCACTACAAGATGTACCGATGGGGGAATGAGTCGATAGTGGCCACTTGGTTTAAGGAGCAGTTGGCCGATGATATTCCCCATCATGCCGCTCCAGTGCAGATCGCCCAGTGTGCCCGCGCTATTATTTTTGCACATCATCACTCGTCGTCTTTTTTGCGATCGATCGAAGACTCGAGTAGCTTATCAATAGCTCCCATTGTTAGAAGAATTCGATTCGTGTCAAAAGTATTCATGGGGCAATGTTGTGATAGCTTTCACTTATGCAAAGCTTACTAGAGTGGCATTGGTTCAACAGCGGTCCGCCGATGGTTGTATGACTCTAGTTCAGGTACGATCATAGTTATTCATTAACTCATATATGCACATGTAATGAACATTAATGAAATACGACTTATACACTTGCAACTCTGGTCTTGGACATATCTTCCGGTCGGTCGTATATCTATGAAGAGACCTATAATTGATAATTCAATACCATATGGATCAAGGTAAAATATTATTGGTTGTACGATTATATTAGCTTATACACTTTGAACAGGTTGTATAAATTTTTTGTATTTTAGGTGGATTAGACTAAATAACATCAAATTGACTCCCAGACAGAATTTGGCATTCTACCGAAATGTTTTTGATGTACACGACTATAAGGTAGTTACGTGGATTTTACACACTGAGGTAGAGCTTGATGCGCTTCCAGCTTTATGCGCTAAGGCAAGGCAGTTATAGCGGGCTAGACTGATGATATTTTTCTTTAGCGATCATACATCCATCTTCTAAATAGAGTGATAAGGCAGTTTGGTCTTCCCCAATGCTTACCGTATCATGCTCCATATTATACTCTTCCATATGGTGAAGATGAGTTTGAAATGATGATATAGTTATGGAATAACTGCTTCTTAGTTGCTGAATATTATCATGAGATCATGCTGACTAATGAGGAGTACAGTAGTTGGTATTGGAATATCACTCGATGTTATGTGTTAAGAAGACGAGAGGAAGTGCCTGAGATGTGGCTCCTTACAATCCAAGAGCTCCGCTTGAACAGAATGTGGTATTTATTTAAATTTACAATTTTTAAGTAGCTGTAAAATCAATATAGGTATATTTTATATGCAAAGGGATGGTATGTATCATATGTTGGACATAGTCGATGAGCTTGTGGAGGAGGTTCCTTAATAAACTAAGCCGAAATGCTTCTCGCTCAAACAAATTCTATGATCATGTTTGTCAAAGAACAAGATGTCAAGACCAATCCCGCCTCATCATCCTCCTACAGTGCCACCCCATATTGATGACGCTGAATCTGTCACACCATTTAAGGACATTGCATCCGCCCTACCTGCCCTCGAATCTAAGAGAAAGTATCAAAGACGAAAGGAAGGTATGGGCGAAAGCTCCGAGGCAATAACTTCCCAACTTACGCATCCGGTTGGGCCGTCTCAACCCCTATGGAAGGAACGCAAGATGAGGGTTGTGAACGAGTTTCACCTATAGAGGAGGAATTCATGCTGAAGCCAAGAAAATCGAAAGAAAACACCCCGCGAACTAAAAAATTTGAGACGGTAGTGTTTTTAGTATTGATTATAGTGTTTTGAATGTCTTTAGTACTGGTTGTAGTATCTTTTGTTTCCAATGGAGATTGGGTTGAATACAACTTTCGAATGTAGTATTTTTTCATTGTACTTTAGTTCGTAGTGAATATAGTTGTGATTCTTATGTCATTGTTTACCCTGAGATTGTGTAGCATGTAATTGTATAGCATGTATAATGCTGCTATGCAAATTATAAATGTACACCTTGGTACGTTAGCTCTATCAGCAATCATTGCTTCCCACATCAGGGTACGGCGGGTTGTAAGTTTTCCTGGTGCTTCTCTTCTTTGGCAAAAATAATCAACCGATCTAAAAAAAGGTGCACGCAATCAAAGCTTTAACAGGTAAAGACCGAGCTCCTTTAAGTTCACCGGATAAACATTTTGAGGAGTTAGTGGTTCTGACATGACATCGACCTCCAACATCATTACACAATGCCCAATTTTCCTCTTTCCCTCACAAACTCCTTTCTATCAGTTATGTGCCCTATTGCTTATAGTTTTGATTTCTTCTCGGATCTTGATGTACTCGGCTTCCTCTGCAGCACATGGTGCAACATAAAAAGGACCCATTGGTCGTTTTTCTCTAAATCCTGTAGCTTGAAAATTGGCCTTCGGATGTCTAGCACGGAAGTGGTGTTTATAAGGCAAACCCTATTGCGTTTCCAATGCTGTCGGTATTCTTTTTTTGATCAGAAATGAAGGTAATTCGCCGATTGTTAACCATATGAATGAACTGCCCCATGCAAGCAAAAAACCACCCCTCATTATCACCAGATTCTGACTCTACAATTGCATAAGCTAAAGGATATAGATGGCCATCTGCATCAACTGCAGTGGCTACAAGTAATGTCCCTTCATATTTTCCTGTACAAATATGTGCCATCAATATATAACAACAAACGACAATGGACAAAATCTTAAATACAAGGGCCAAAGGCCCAAAAAGCTCGATCAAACACTCCATATGCATCTGTAGTAACATGTCCAATTCTCCTCGAGTTCATTCTAGCAATTTCAGCAAAATATTGTCTTAGAGCGGTATATGATTCAGCATAATTACCATAAATCCTTTCCACCGCCTTACTCAAAGCTCTCCAAGCCTTCATATAACTAATTTTCATGAAAAATTGTTCTTCCAGTAATACTCACACCGTACCAGCTGTTATATTTAGATTGGCTTTCACAAAAGATAAGATCTTTGATGCTAGAAAATTAGAAGCCACTTGTTTGTGAGTGGAGTTCACTGTTTGGATAACACAGTTGTGATCGCCAAGATATTTCCTTATAACCCACAAATTCAAGTTGGATTTTTAAAATAATAGCATGAATTCTCCATAGACAGTTGACATCCGTATTAAAACGGCGGTGTATTTGATTTGATTTTATTTTATAGGTTTAAAAGACATGACATGTAGAATTGACAATTCGCTCAACTGTTGTAACAATTTAGCTTTCGTCTTGAAAATCATACCAACTTTAAAGCCACTGTGCACGCTAATGGTTGAAATCAACTCATTGTTGAACTAAAGATTTGCAACAATTGACCTAGCCATTATTTGTGCATTGCATAGATCATCATCCAAAGGCACCTCCATTTCCACCTCATCACTGTCTTTAGGAATATTGTCTTCAACTACCAAATCATAGTTCAAAGCATCATTGTTCACTTGCATACCACTGATCCACGATACGTCATTCTCCACCATAATCGCTACATCCATACTATTTACAGGGAGATCGTCATGTACATCTTCACCTACAACCATGTCCATTTCAATATCAACATCTGCATCATTTGCGGTTACGTTTACATTCTCCACTTCCCTATTAGATTGTGTCGTAATATCATGTGGGGGAAATTTGTAGTTCACAAATTTTTTTAATTTAAAAAGCATATCAAAAATATAGCCAACAAAGTTAACTTATTCTAAACAAATACCTCTGAGTTATATCATATAACTCAGATGGAGATGGATATATATAAGGAGACATATGACAATTTAATGGTCTGGCACTACTTGGAAGTGTTGGTCGATCATGAAGATAACTGCACATAGAACGACAAAACTTTCAACTGTTGCATAACTTACATTGTAATACGACATAAAAATTATAAATAAATGTTTCATCTTCCAAGCAAATATGTAAAGCTGTCTTGACTTGGATATGAATAGTTATACTGAACACCTTGTTGATAACTCATACGCGGCGGATATCCAAAAAGGGATTGTTATTGACTGTAGATCGCTGACATATGTGGATTACTAAAACTTAAGTATGCAGTTCCATGACTAATACTTACTGTCTCAACCATTCTATAGTAGTCTTTAGTTACACTGTTAATTACTTATGGTCATATGGGTTCTTCTGCTTGCAACCGCTACTTCACCCAACAAACAACTTATTGATTTTGGTGTCGCTAAAAACATTAGCTCCACATTGTCATTATCAACTATTTTAATGGCTTTCGATCCTGAATCCGTAGGTCAATTACACACTAACTCTATGAAAAATTCATCGGATTTTATCTAGTTGCTTTACAAATTGATTCTTTTAACTGTGCCAAATTACAACCTTTCAAAACTTTCGCCAGTTTACATGACCCACCAACATATTTGCCACAATTAAGTTCATCAATAACCAATTCACCATCAAAATAATAAATCATTAGTATGCACTTGTGAGCCATTCTACATTTTAATTAATTAACTTTTTAACTACTTTCAAAAATTACCAAACGGCATATGATAATAGAAAAGCAAAAAATATTAGGGTTTACAAAATGAAATGCCAAAATTATTTAGGGGAAGAAATAGGTGTTGCTCCTCAATTATATCTACTTTCGATCAAGATTTAACTATAATTTACAGTCTAAAGTTCTTAATTTGGGAAAAAAATTGTGATTTAAGTATTCAAGGTATTTTTCGATTTGAATAAGAAGATGGTTGATTGAGAAATGAAAGAGGGGGCTCAATAAAATAGTAGGTACATTACTGGATGGCATTTGAAATGCCACACGTAGGCGGCATCTCAAATGCTGCTACTTAAGTTTTACAATAAAACGTGTACCAGCGGCATTTGAAATGCCGCCAGTACACGTGGCGCTGATTTGACCAAAACTGACCTATTTTTCTAATTAGTTTACAAACAGGCCTAAATTTGCAATTACTTTGCAAAATTGGCCTAAATTAAAAAATTATCCTATTTTTAATGACATTCTTTTGAAACCTCTTTTAAATAAGTATATATAATCTTAGCCGAAATTGTTACATTAATTAAATTCCAGCATATTAGGCTCTACACAAAAACCGTAAAGGCTCGTATGGGAGAATGGATCCCTAGAATGACAAGGTAAGGGAATACCTTCTGACAATACATCTCAAGAGGAATGTACTGAGGTACTGCCCCTCTACCCTCTACCAACATAGATCAGGCCTTCCTCTACCATAAATAGTACTGAATATCTCATTCCCTGTCTTTCCCACTAATTCATGGCCATAGCATACATAATGAAAATAAAATATATAGGGTAATTTAGAAAGGTGATGAACATATCCTAATGGGAGCGACCCACTTAGCCCTGTTGCATCTACTATGTTTTTGCCATTACCGATGTACGAGGCATTAGGTAACATTTTACCTTTTACAGAACAAGTCCTACTTTGAATGCCACTTTTCCATTTCCAACAACACACTAATTTATTTTCACAAAAGTACAAGCTCTGATCTCATTCGTCTCAGAGATGAGTGTTAAGTGTAAGAGGGGTTATCTCCTGCACCATCAAACAGATGTACGATTGAAAAAATCAACGTATGTGGTCTTATAAATGCAATGTCATACACTCGGTCCTACAAGTTTTCCAAGAACATGACAAATCGAAGGCACTACTGCTACTACATCCTGTTTGGGAATCACCTCTTGGATAGTAGCGGTAGTGACAAACAAACCTACATTATGAAGATCTCTGTCGTTATTGTCTTCAACATATTTTCACTTTTGAACGTATATTAGTTTGAAGTGATTTTCAGATAGGAATTACCCAAATCCGACCCGGTTCCTCCGAACCAATTATCAATAAAAAATGTCAAGTATATAGGTGAATATTATTCAATTAATTAATATCTTTTATCCAAGTAAAATATCTCTTAGAGATGTACATCTTTAAAGTATATTCTGATTTAGTATATATAGGATAATTAAACCTCTTTTATCAGTTCCTTTGGTTAATCAAAACCACTTTTTAACTTTGAAAATACCTAAACATTTCATCTTTAATTCAAATCTTAATGAAGATTTCACCTTTCTAAAACATATTATTAATGGATCAAAAACAATGTTATTTAAGACATCATTTACGGTAAACCCAAGCCGATTAGTATTGAAGAAAAGGGATCCATAAATTTTAGACTGATTATACCTGATACAAATTTCCATATTCAACATGTACTATTAATCGAATAACGATGAAATCACCTTTAAAATTCAAACGGATAGTACGAGTTCCCTTGTCCGAATTTAATATGGAGTGTAACTAGAATGTTTCCTTTAATAACCAAAATCCTATTTTAATTCTTTTTTTAACTTTCGGAAAGCAAGAAATCTCTTTTGATCTTTAGAAGATGTAGTCTAAGTAAGTCAAATTAACTATCCCCTCCATCGGGCCAGTCCGGATAGCTAGAGCGGAACCCAAACATTGTTTGTCCAAGCTCGGGTCTAGAGACTATCTCTCTATCATCCATAAGGCGATCAAGATATTTGAATAACTCTAAACTCTTTAAAATACTAGATTTATTATTTGAAAAACTTTTGCTAAAGATTTGGGAAGAAAATCCCAAGTTTAAATCTTAATTTTAAAAGTGACCAAAAAGTGCTGCGAATAATGTTTTTAGAAGCTTCTTTGATCAAAACATTAACTTCATTCCACATATGTCCATTTTTATTACAAAGATCCCTTTCAAAACATTTTAATATATTATGGAATTTATTTTATACTTTTAAAAGTTTTAAAATACCCATTTTAAAGATTTTGCCATTTTGGTTTCCAAACTGCCAAAGTGCGACGTTATTGGAAACTTGGCTTGGACGTGTCTCAAACTTTACTAAATGAAATCTTTATTTTCTTCTTTAGTTTGAAATATATATTCATTGTGGTCCGAAAAATCATTATTTCAAAAAATTCTGATTCATATTCTATTTTACATGTCCGTTTAACTTTTTAGGACGCGAAATCGCGAACTGTCGAAACGCAGTTGCTTATTTTTACTCCATTTTCCAACTTTTTCCAAACTTTTCCGAAATGAGTTTTAATGTTTATAAACCATTTATAAATCATTTTAAACTTTTTTTAATAGGTTTAGCAATGCCATATATATCCTTTCATTTTATAAAGGAAAGTGATTCCATGGTGTAAATTCAAAAGTGAATCATTTCCACGTCAAACAAACATATCATCAACATCCAAAACACGATGATCAAACATAGAAAACATCCATATCAAACATATCATATCATCATATAATTTATAAATTTAATAGTAGAGTTTATAATAATTATTCAGACCATATTTCCTAGAAATGTTCATTTCAAACAACACTTCAACTGCATCTATTATTTCATCAAAGCATCACCAAAACCCTTCTACTACCTCCTTAATGCATGACCATCATCGCCGCCACCATAAAGCTCACGGCCCCCATCTCCTCCACCATCATCTAACTCACGGCCCAAGGAGGTTCCCCACATCTCTATTATTTCCTCACTTCTATGATGTTAAACCATATTCTCCTTATTGATATGATTTTAAGAAAGTTAGATATGAGATAAGAGAGAATAAAAAGCCATTAGAGAGGCTTGGGGGAAGAAGAGGAGGATGAAGAAGTAGATGGTTTGTGAATGAAACAAGTGTGTATGGATAGGTATTTATAGCATTAGAAATCTTAGCCCTTAAGCATGCATATGGACCAAAATATCCTTAGATATTTTTTAAATATCTTTTACATACCACTCCTCTACCATGTCCCTAGCCTATGTGCTTGTAAGGTGATGTGAGTGAAGAAATGGTTGCTTTATTGGACTTAAGGTTGAAAAAAATGGAAATATCTTAGATATATTCTAAATTAAGTTCACATGTGTGTGTTACATACGTGTATATGTTTATGTTAGGACATGCATGTGTATTTTATATATGTGCACAAGACATAAACAATGTTGCAATCACTTTGAACAACTTTCATTCCTTAAACCGTTGAAAATCTAAAAGCCGATTCCCAATCATATTTTCTCTTATTAAATAAAGTACATATAGGTGTGGAAAAAATTTAAAAATAATTTCTTATCATCATTAACTAATTAAAATGATCACATTTGAATTATAAAACCATATAAACCAATATTAAACAAGTGTTTACAAAAAGCGGTGTTATATCGATAAAGCGTTGTGAATTTTCTTATATGTTCAAATCAAGTATATATCTTTCTAAAACTATTATGAATGATTTATTATCATTATATTACTAATTAAAATGAATTGTTATTATTTTTGAACAACTATTTAATTATTTGAACTCAATTTTAAAATTACAGAAAATATATAAAATTGATGACATCCCTGATATATGAATCATTATATTAAGTTCATATTCTTGCTTAAATGGATAAATAAGTGTATGTATCCAGTTTCATGCACGCTAATATTGAGAAAATCTCGATTTTACCGAAAATTGATTTTCGTCATTTTTTTGATGAAAATCTCAAATATCTGTATTTGTTAATATACCTTTAAACAAGTTTACCATCATTATTTATGGTTCAAAACACTGTAATTTGTGTTATAAAATCTTATATTTGAATATTTCAAGTATGAATGAAATTTATTGAAGTAATATATTTGTGGGTTGTTACACCCTTGCACTTCAAAGAACTCCTTCATCTTCAAGATGTCTTCAATTCAAATTTATGCTGGTTCGAAGTGATTTTTGGATAACACATGCTTATCCGATCCTAATCTCTCCGAACCAATAATCAAAAATTTTAAAACTGGTCAAGTTATCGATAGTGGACAAGCCACTATCGGGGTATAAGAATAGTTTACATTCATAAAATATGACATCCTATACTTATCACCACTTTCCAATTTCGAACGGTACAATCCTCTGATTAGCATGAAGTGGAACAAGTTAGAGACCTATCCTTGCCTCGACAAACTTGGGATACAGACGACTTTCCATATCTCGAAATTTGATGTCAATTATAAGATGAAATATCTTCCATATACTTAATCATGACCCATTTATAGAAATAAATTCTCTTATACTTTTTAGGTTTTCGACATTTCGACTTCTTTATCCCTAGACTAGAAACTCTTTATTAAGATCTCGCACATTGAGAAAATTCTATTCATCGACTTTTAATGCTAAATACGAGGTGACTTACTTTCCGTAAATGTGTCAATATTTTAGCACTAATTTATCATATTTGTTTTGCTACCTAATGGCATGGACGAAGAAATCCTTTGTTCTAAATAAAGAACTCAAAACCTATTTAAAAAATTTCTTTTAAATCTAATTCTTGATTTTGGTTTTGAATTACTAGGTTAAACCTTTTTCAAAATTCTTTGTTTAGGAATTTAAAATTTGATTTAAAATGATAACCTTTTCCTTTGTGACCTATGCACTACTTTTAATAAATTTCAAACATCTTCATAAAAAGTAAATAAATTACTAGTTTATGAATTCCACATCGCTTTAAAACATCTTCTTGTTCATAAAAGTAAACACTTACTTAATAATAACAGAGTGTTTCTAAAAGGATTTCTTTCTTAGATTTCCTGAAACCATTTACTATAACAAGAATGTTATAGTCCATAATCTCTTCCTTTCTCAAAAAAATTATTATCTCAAGAGTGTTGTAATCTATGCTTCCTTACTTCTTTAAATTACTTCTAAAAATCTTTTAACAACAAATTTGAAGTTTGTATTTAAAACATCCCATTAAAGATAGTAACTTCTAACAAAAGTTGACTTTTGAAACCAAGGACTAAAGTTTAAACCTCTTATTTAAATAACTAAATAAATTCTTAAAAATTTACACTTTTTTTAAATACTTAAAAACACAAATGAAAATATTTTCCAAAATATCTAAGATAGATAATTCATTTTACTTTACAAAAATTGAACTTTTCAAACTGTGTCCATAACGATTATTGCTATATGGACCATAACTTTTAAAACTTGTATTTACAAATCAGTTAACTTTTAAACCACATTCCCTCCTAATTAAACCACTTTAATACATTTGCTAAAGATCTGAAATCAAAAATCGAGTTTATAAATCATTTCAAAACAAACTAGAAAACAAGTAGTACATCATTAAAAACGAGTACAGGATTTGAACGTTGCAAATAAACAAACATTAGCTAAGTTAACTATAACTAAGCAACATTCATAACACAACCACTTCATCATACTTAGTAATTAATAATTCATAAAATAAAAAGTCAACATTGTAATTCTTTGAATTGCTTCCATAGCGACCTATTCGCTATGAGGACACTTCAACTTCCATTCTCTTTACTTTTGCCCCCTACAACAAAATGGCTATTTATGTCATCCACTTTCGAATAGGAATCAAAACCAAACAAGCAACACAAATATTACATACAAAATGATCAACAAACTACAAAACTATTACAATATTTTGTAACTTTTAAACTAAATCAAAAACAAGATTCTCACTTTCAAATTACAAAACATGACAAAGAACTACTGAAACCCGACACAACCACTTGAAAACACCTTCACCTCCTCCCAAGCTCACGCTAGTACTCTTCCCTCTTGCTGTTGCTCATGGCCAAGGCCTTCAAGAGAAAATGGCATAAAAAATTTGGAATTTTCAGGTGATAGAGAGGTTTGTTACATTGTTCTAAGCTTGTTTAGGTGATTATAGAAGAAAAGGAGTAAATTTGGAATGATTTTCTTTTAGAAATGAAGAAGAAGAAGATAGTGAAGAAATGGAAAGCAGAGAGTAAGAAGTTAAAAATGAAAAAAAAGAGAAAGTGAAAAGGAGGTTTTACTTTTATAGAAAATGAAAAGTAGTTAATTACTAAAATACCATTCCTAAAACTAAGCTAACACCTTATCTCAAATTTTGACAGCACATGTTCCTTAGTTATGCCTTGTACTTAGCCATCACTTCATAAAAGAAGCACTTAAATTAAGAAGAAGACTTTTACTAATCTTACTTTACTTAATCCTTACTTTAGAATTTTCAAATCATACTTACACTTTTCTTAATCCTCTTTAAAAACATATAATGTTTATATATTTGTAAATGTATATACATATGTGTGCAACAAGATTGTGACAACGTTCATTCAATGGATATTCAAAAGTCAAAAAAATGATTTCCTATCACACTTTCGGTTTTTCTCTGAACTATATATTTATGTAAATGAAATTTAAAATTGAATTACCTATCATTACTTATTAATTAAAAGAGGGTTATTTAACCAATAAAACCCATGTAATTGAACGTTAAAAACTCATCAAATGTTCATAAACCAAAGCGTTCTTCCTCCCTTAAAAGAATTTCGACCTCGAAAATTTATCCTACAAACAATCCAAAAACAAGCCATATTAATTCTTAGCATGTCCTAAAGTATTAAGAGACTAACAATTAAACCTAGAGTTTGCTTAAATTTACAACCTTCTCATCACCCAAGGGTGGTAAACAATCCAGTGATCATACCTGATGCTGAACAACCATAGATTATTGCTTAATCGATTATTCGCACAACCTCATAATACATCAAAGAGTCATTTACCCATCCCCATAAAGAATTAAAGGCAAATATACTTAATCCCATACAATGTACATAGATCATCCATACACAATATCTGATTTTATCACTTAATCGAAAAGGTAAGCTTTCCTTCCGAACAAGTATTGCTCACCCGATTTTCCTAGTGTAGACTCCGATCAGGTTCCTTTATTAGGATCTTTTTATTCCTTACATAGCCGTATATTTTGATGGAAAATCTTGGTACCATATCAAGAGCCCTCTCCAAGTGTTTGTCGTCAAGAATCGAGTGATAAATCCTAATTCAAACCAATGCGAATCACCTCAAAGTCATGTGCTCGAACCATAGATCTAGAACCATAAGAAGAAATAATCCACATACAACTTATATATTATTCTTATTGGTTCTTACTTATACCAATTTCTTTTTAAACTTTATATTAAAATTCTTCATAAAAGCATTTCTTAATCAGAGAAAGTAAAATTTCAAAAGGAGATTAACTAACCATATCATATAATGCAAGATACACTACTAGGCCTCAATCAATAAGGCCCTACTAAATACCAAAAAGAAAAGTCCTAACCCATACTACGGGCTTACATATTATGATACATAACGTAGATATCTAAGCATACAATGAAATACAATATTAATACCCTAAAAACAACCCACAACAGACCCAACCGAACACTGCATAGAGGGTTCTCCTCATTCGAGTCCTCCATTAGTGGTCTTTCCAACACCATGGATTCTACATCGTCAGAAATCCAGCCATCCGACGGCTCCTGCCCTTTCCCCGATCCCACCTGTGCCTCATCATGTTATTCTTCTTCTACCTCTACCTAGTCCTCCACTTCCTCCTCATCCTGATGCTCCTGTAGTGGTCCCATCTCCAAAATGATATCCACAACATTTCAGGCATAAGCTCATCCCCATTCTCTAGTGCAAGCTCCTCCATCGGCTCACCCTTTAGCTAAAGCTCTCCATTTACTCCTCCTTCGACTCAAGCTCTTCCATGGATTTTACTTCGGCTCAAAATCCTCCATCGGCTCTTCCTCCAGCTGAGCTTCTTCATCGGCTCCTCCTCGTCTTTCGATATCAGGAGGTGATGAACCATTAGGCCAAGATAAAAAACTCCCTTTCCATATGTGCATCCCTCTCGTAACTATGGGTGTCATATAAAACAAACAACAAAAATACATGAAATCTCTTACAAAGTTCTATTAAACTTTAACAATACTATATATATTTCTAACATGCACATAAAATAGTTTTTAACACTTTATTTACTAAAACTTGCTTTCGGTTTGTTCAAACTTGTTTCGATCATACAATGACAAAAGGAATTATTTAGTTTGTGCACTATAACATTTTCCTAAGCAAACATCTGATCGTAACATAGGAGATTATTCAGATTACGACAAAAGTAATCGAAACATTTTCCCCAAACTATCCAAAGAGAATGTATCTTACTCAAAAATCTTCTTGAAAATCCTTGCACTTACAAATACTTTCAAGTAATACTATTATTACTTTTTCCAAGTATCATTTGAAATCCTTTCTAAAGACAACTGGATTTAAATTCCCAAAAATTCTCTTTATTTTATAAATCACACTTTATAAACCAAATTTATATAAATTTACCTTTATAAAATAACTTCCTTTGTCATAGTAACCCTTTAATAAAGTAAGCTTGATATACCTACATTATCATTTGAAAATGCTTTATAGCCAAATTGTTAAACTAAATTCACAAGGAGTTCGTATTTAATTCAATTAAACAACAAATGCTCAAACTGGTTGAGCATGAATAATCAATCACCAAATGATGATAAATAAATACCATCATTCTCTAACAACAAGTCACAACAAAAATAACCATATCAGTTTTTGAAAATTATGTCTTTATATATAAAATATAATCCTAGGTAAAATTATTTTATTTACCAATTTCAAAAAAATATAAAATATTTTTATAGCATTTACAAATCCGCACTCTCATATATAATATAGTCAAACCCATTCTATGGTGTCACTTCCCCTATCTCTAATGAGTTTAGCCCACCAAGGCCAAGGTTCTCGCTTAACCTAGCTTCGATACCATATCTCTAAAGAGTCAATGCTATAAGAACAACATATACTTTTCACAAACAACAATAAAGTATTGCAAGTGGTAGTATCTTCAATATAGATTCTTGCATATTCGATACAATGACCATATAGATTTCCAATGGCAATATATCTTTGAAATATTTACGAAATAGGATGAAATCAGAGAGAGAATGATATGAATTCAAAGTACAACTCCATGATGTTGTGTGGTTCCAAATCGATGAAGAATTGGATTGAAATAGTATCGATTTGGAAGGAGATTGGAAGATTATGCGATGGGTTTCTTTTGCAAAAATGTGAAAGAGAATTAGTAAGAGAAAGAAGTGAAAAGTGAACGGAAACTTCAATTTTCCAAAGGCTTTAAATAGGTATTGAAGATTCATGTCTTTTTGGGAAGACGTGGCAGGAAATCCTCTGATTTAAAATTTAAAAAACTGACCAACAGGACATATGTCGACATACATTACCCCCATATGTCAACATACATGCATTTTCCAAAGAAGTCGGCACCATCAATAAGTGTTGCAAATTTCAGATATTAAAAGTACCTCTTATTTGTGAATTTTTGTGATTCGGTTGAGCTTAATGGTTGATGATCTTCAACTATCATTGTCGTTGGGTATTTAATAAGTGATTCTAAGGTTCAACCAACTAACCATCACTTCAAGTACTTCTGTCCTTTCAGCATTTTTCTTCAATCGGTTTTTTTCTTCTAGTGCTTTGACTAACCTTCATAATAATTCATTTGCTTCCACTGAATTATTGTTTATCTCTGTAAATGTTTCCATAATATATATGAAATAATAGCACAACTTGGAGATACGCTAGTAGTAATGTTTATATGGTTGTTGTCATCAAAATTTATACATAGGGTATTAACACAACTAAGTTCGTAATGCACTTATTGGAGAATGGATTCCATCAATGACAAGGCACCGGGGTACCACCTATCACATTACACCACTAGAGAGTGTACCAAGTGCCTCTCCTAACTCCCTGCTAACACAGCACCGGCCTACCCCTTATTGGATGTAACGAATATGTCATCGCTCTGACTGCTTTGCAATCTTTTCTTATGAGGTCACACGCACATACCAAATACATAAATATTTATCTAGGGCGTGATGTCCATACCTTAATGGGTGCAACCCACAAAATCCTACTACATCTCCTTTGATTTTAGTCATTCCCAGGTTGTGAGGCTTGAGGCTACATTTCACCTTTTAGAAAATTCCACTTGGAATTCTAACACTTCCCTCCAGGAAACAATGCAATACCACCATTCATCCGTACAAGTTGTTCTGGTTATGAAAACATCAAAGCTAATACTTCTACTACATCCCAAGGATTAGTAAAAGGTAGCCCGTACACTTCAAAAAACTTAGTATTCTATTCCTTTATCTTTAAAATGTCTTCTATTCCTTCATCTTTAAAACATCTTCAATTCGAACGTTTATGCCGGTTCGAAGTGGTTTTCTGATAACCCATGCTTATCTGATCCCGATCTATCTGAACCAACAATAGATAATTTTAAAACTGGTCAAGTTATCGATAGTGGACAAACCACTATATGGGTATAAGTATAGTTTGCATATGTAAGATAGGACTATCCTATTTTATCTCCACTTTCCAATTTCAAACAGTACTATCCTTTAACTAACAATGAAGTTGGACAAGTTAGAAAACTATCCTTTCCTCAATATAAATTCTTACTTCTTGGAAAAGAGACGAGTTTCCATATCTTAGAATTTGGTGTCAAGTATAAGATGAAATACCTTCCACATACTTAATTAACCATGACCTAATTATTGAAATTAATTCTCTTATACTTATCACGTTTCCGTTATTTCGACTTCTCAATCTCTCCCCTAGAAACTCTGGTTCTAGATCTCATAGGTAGATGAAAGTCTACACATGGCTTTTAGTGCTAAATACTAGGTGACATACTTTCTACATACATGTCAACATTTTAGCACTACTTTATCATATTTTTCTTGCTAATTAATGGCACATACGAGGAAATCCATTGTTTAAAATAAAACCTTAAAACTTATTAAAAAATTTCTTTGGAACACAATTCTAGATTTTGGTTTCAAATTACTAAGTTAAACCTTTTAAAAAATCCTTTGTTTAGAAATTTAAAATTTGACCTTTCCCTTTATAACGTAAACACCATTTTTAATGAATTGCGAACCACTTCCTAATCTCTTTATAAAATCTAAACAACTTACTAATTTGTTAATTCCACATCGTTTGAAAACATCTTCCATTTATAAAAGTAAACACTTGGTTAATAATAACAAAGTGATTTTAACCAGATTTCTTTCTTAAATTTTCCAAAACCATTAACTATAACAAGAATGTTATATTCCATAATCTCTTTCTTTCTCAAAAACATTTATTTCAACAATGGTATTGTAATCCATGTTTCATTTATACTTTAAATTACTTTTAAAAATCTTTAAAAACAGGTTTGAAATTTATATTTAAAACATCACTTTAATGACAGCAACTTTTAACAAAACTTGACTTTTGTAACCAAGGAATAATGTTTAAACCCCTTGTTTAAATAGCTAAAAAAATTATTTAAAACTTCACACTCTTTTTTTAAATACTTAAAAACTCATTTGAAAGGTCTTTTCAAAATATCTAATTTGATAATTCTTTATACTTTACAAAAATTGAATTTTTCAAACTGCGTCCATAGCGACTATCGCTATACGGACCTTAACTTTTAAAACTAGTTTTTACAAATTAAATAACTTTTAAACCATGTTCCTTCCTATATTTAAAACCACTTCAATACCTTTGCTAAAGATTTGAAGAAAAAATCGAGTTTAGAAACCATTCAAAATATATTAGAAAACAAGCAGTAAATCGTTAAAAATGTGTATGGGATTTCAACGTCGTAAATAAAGAAACAATAAGTAAGTTAACTATCACTAAGAAACATTCATTTTTAAGAAACACAACCATTTTTCATAAACACAACCACTTCATCATATTATACTTAGCAGGTAATAATTCCAAAAGTACAACATTTTTATTCTTCGAAGTGCTTCCGTGGTGACCTATTCGCTATGAAAACACTTCAACTTCCATTCTCTTTGCTTTTGCCTCGTGCATCAAAATAATTATTTATGTCATTTGCTTCAAGCGGAAATGAAAACAGAAAAAACAATATAAATATTATATACAACAAAAGAAAGAAAATATAAAATTACTACAACATCTTATCACTTTTAAACTAAAACAAAAATAAGATTCTCACTTTCAAATTACCAAAACGCGACAATGAACTACTGAAATGCAACATGACCACTCGAAAACACCTTCACTGCCCCCTAAGCACATGCAAGCACTCTCCCATTCCTATTTCTCATGGCCTAAGGCCTTTGAGGGAAAATGGATCAAAAAGTTTGGATTTTTAAGGCAGTATAGAGGTTTGCTATATTATTCTAAGCTTGTTAGATAATTAGAGCAGAAAAGGAGAAAATTTAGAATGATTCTCTTTTAGAAACAAAGAAGAAGAAGATAGTGAAGAAATGGAAAGATGATAATAATAAGTTGAAAAATGAAATAAAGGAGAAAATGAGAAAGAGGTGTTACTTTTATAGAAATTGGAAAGTGGTTAATTACTAAAATACCCTTTCTAAAACTAAGCTAATACCCATCTCTTAAATTTTGATAACACATCTTCCTTCATTATGCCTTGTATTTTAGCCATCACATCACAAAAGAAGCACTTAAAATAAGAAGAAGGCATTTACTGATCTTACTTGCTTTATTTAATTCTTACTTTTGAATTTTCAAATCATACTTATCTTTTCCTATTCCTCTTTTAAAAATATATGACATGTTTATATATTTGTAATGCGCGCGCGTGTGTGTGTATGTGTGTGTGTGTGTGTGTGCAACAATGTTGCGACAATTTTCATTCGATCAAAAGTCAAAAATCCCAAAAATGAATTTCGATCGCATTTTCGATTTTTCTTTGAAATATTTATTTATGTAAATAAAATTTAAAAATGAATTTTCTATCATTACTTATTTATTAAAAGTGGGTTAAATATTTAAGTAATAAAAACCATATAATTGAACATAATAAATTCATAAAATATTCACAAATCAAAGCAATAAAATTCTAGACCGTTGCATTCTTCCCTCCTTAAAAAAATTTCAAACCCAAAATTTTATCCTAAAAACAAGCCATATTAATTCTTAACATTTTTTGAAGTGTTAAGTAACTAACAATCGAACCTAGAGTCTGCTTAAATTTACAACCTTCTCATCATCCAATGATGGAAACAATCCATTGATCATACCTAGTGCTCAATAGCCACAACTAATTGCTCAACGGATTATTCACACAACCTCGTGATACGTCAAAGTGTCAATTACCCAACCCCTTAAAGAATTAAAGGTAAATATATTTAAGCCGATACGATGTATATAGATCATCTGTACACAATATCTGATTTGATCACTTACTCGAATAAATAAGCTTTCCTTTCGAATAAGTATCACTCACCCGACTTCCCGAGTGCGGACTTCGATCATGTTCCTTGATTAGGAACTCCATTATCCTTACATAGGCATATACTACAATATAAAACCTCGTTATCATATCAAGAACCTTCACCAAGTGTTCGCCGTCAAAAATCGAGCGATAAGTCCTAATTTGGAGTGGTGTGAATCACCTTAAAGTCATGTACTCGAATCTTGGATCTAGAATCGTATGAAGAAACAATCTACGTACAACTTACGTACTTATTCTTATTTGTTCCTACTTATACCAATTTATTTTTAAAATTTATCTTGAAATTCTTCGTAAAAACCTTTCTTAATCAGAGAAACTAGAATTTTAAAAAAGAGACTAATTAACCATATCATAGAATACAAGGTACACTACTAGGTTTTAGTCAACAAGACCCCACAAAATATCTAAAAGGGAAAGTCTTAACACAAACTATGGGTTTACATACGATGATACATAACACAGATTTATAAGAAAATAATGAAATACAATACTGATATCCCAAAAACAACCCCCAGCAGTCCAAACCCAACACCTCATAGAGGGCCCTTCTCATCAATTCTCCTTTGGAGGTCCTTCTAACACCATAGATTGTGGATCATCGAAAATCCAGCCTCCCGACAACTCCAGCGCTCCCCCTAATCCCATCCATGCCTCGGCAAGGTCTTCCTTAGGTTCCCCTTCTTCTACCTCTACTCGGTCATCCTCTTCCTCCTCATCCTAATGCTCCCCTAGCGGTCCTATCTCCAAAATGATATCTATATCATTTTCAGACATCATTTTCATACATCGGCTGTTCCTCCGGTTCAAGATCCTTTATTGGCACTTCCTCCATTTCAAGGTCCTCCATCAGCTCTTCCTCCAGCTCTCGCTCCTCCATCGGCTCCTCCTTATCTTTCGATATTCGAAGGTCAAGAAGCTCCATGTCATGCCTACCCATGGCCAAGCGAAATAACTCCTTAGCCCTCATGTGCACCATTCTTGTAAATATAGGTTCCATCTAAAATTAAACAACAAAAATCCTTGGAATCTTATACTAAATTCTATTAAACTTTAACAATACCTTATATATTTCTCACATGCACATAAAATAGCGGTTCAAGGACTAGAAACGGCTATCGATGCTTATTAGATATGCTTACTAAAATGTTTTTAGTGTGCTTACATTCAATCTTTTAGGCGGGTCGGGATGGCTCTAATCAGGGTGACTCCTATTGGTGGATGAGTGGCATTTAATAAGGTGATGTTGTTCGAGAAAAGATAAATTAGTGATAAATAGACCTAGGGAGGCAATAACTAAACTAAGTTAATGATAAATTAAAGATGAACACCTAAAAAAGAGATTAGATGACGTTTGGATGGATGATTGATTGTTAGATGACATGGTTCATAATCGGATGACAAGTGTAGGGCATACTTTAGATTAAATGAAATGCATGGTTGCTTTTGCGGTAATGATTATTTACATGTTATGATGTAATTATTATGATGAGAAAGTGAGGTGAAAACACATTCCATGCTACAACGGCGAGGTCTCACTATGAATTCTTATAGTAAAGATTTTACTCATACTAGGTTTTATGTTTGACCAATATTTTTACTATTTCCTCAAAACTCAAGAATACTCCTTCGAGTAGATGAGTTTATGGATTACACATGTATTTTTTGGAAAGACGAGTAAAAGATCCAGAAGATGAAGTATGAGGCTTATGTGACTAATAAAGGTTATTTTGAAAATTTCTCTATGTAAAACTAAGAATTATAACTAATTACGTGTCTTATTGGAACCTTTATATGTTAGATACGACATTACTCTTATTTTCATATTTTACTTACCTTATGTGGGAATGAGTAGGGTTAATAATGATATAAAGAATTATGTGAAACAAATTGATGTAATGGAAATTTATTTAGCTGCTTTATTTACTTAATATCATACAAAATAATACTAAACTCACTTTATCACTTGAAAATGAATCTCATGATAGCTACAACATCATTGACATCCATTTTTGGGTCTCAAAGTGGTGGATGTTACATCGTGGTGTTAGAGCTTCGCTTAGGGGAACACAAAAGTCTAACAGAGCTATGTATAAACTTATTTGTTAAAAAAATTAATACCTTGTGGTGGATATACGCTATACGTATATGTGTGTAAGTACTTGTATTTTGGTGTAGATATATAGGGGAATATATCTACCCTCTATTATTTCTCTCGCTCTCTTTACTTTCATTTCTTATGATACCTTGCTTATGCAAAAGTAAAGAATAGACCTAATCGACATTTGACCATGAAAAGTACAAAGGCGAACCCCAATAGAGGAATTGGCAGTATGCAAACTAATGTCCAAAGAGGAGAGGTGGCCCCAGAAGTTTGTACTGAAGCTGGTATTCAAGTGCCTGCCCCGGCCAAAGGAGGGATGTATATGAATATCATGTTCTGTAAATTTATGACAGAGATGATGAGGAAATAACTAGTTGTTAAGTCAGGAAAGGAGGAAGCAAGAGGAGTAGACTTTTCTAAGATGAACAAAGATTTCAAGAGTTGTGGAGGAAAGGAGCTCATAGGGAAGGAGTCAACCTTGGAAGTTGAATTGGTTAAAAGTGTGTGAACATATCTTTGGAGACTTGGGATACAATAATGTTTGGAAGAGTAGATTGGATTCTCATCAGCTTCGTGAGGATGCTTTAGACTGATGGGTGGTTGTGATGTTAAAGTCCCAAAGGAGGAGATAACCCGGGAATAGTTGAAGGAGCAATTCGAGGCTGAGTTTATCACTGAATCTCAGAAGAGTGCATGGTGTTGGGAATTTCTTGACTTAAAGCAGGGAGAAATGACTTTGGCAGAGTACATTCAGCGTTTTAATGCTTTATTGAAGTACGGAAGGGAGCGTACCAACACACTGTTGAAGACGAATGAGAAGTTCATTGAAGGTCTGAGAAAAGGGCTAAATCACAAGGTGATGGCTCATATATTGGCTCCTTTAAATATGTTGGAGGAAATTGTGAGAAGGTATGACTGCTTGTCTCGGGAAGAGAAGAAGGTTGATGTTATGCCCAAGGGTGGACAGAAGAAGAGATTCTACACGTATTAGAAGAGAGAAAAAAACTATAAGGAAGGAAAGGCTTTTGGAGAAGGAGCTTAGATGTCACCTGTTTTACTTGTGGCCAGATGGGCATTACTCCACTAAATGTACCCAACTGGATTGTAAGGACAGGGCTAAGTGCCTTATCTATAATAGGTTGGGAAGAGAGATTGTCAGAAAGCGAAGTAGGCTAAGGTTTATGCTTTGAAAGGACCTTCGGTTGGACTGATCATAGAGAAGAAAGGAAAGGGTGTGCTTGGAGGTATGATTTTGAAATTTAATGTATCAACTAGATTATGTTTGATACTGAGGATACTCACTCTTTTATTTTAAGAGATTTGGTTGATGGGTTAGAATTAGATAGTACCTAGTTGATTGTATACCTACGTGTGGTTAATCCGCTCGGTGGATATGCCACATTTGGATTAAGGTTCACTAAACTTGAGTTTGATAAGTGTGGACATTTGTTTGTTTGTGATCCATATGTGTTTAGCTTTATAGGGCTATTCTGGGTAAGGACTGGTTGGTGCGAAATAACACTAGGATCTATTACGGATAGAATTATCTCCTTATGGAGTCCCAGAGGTAGAGAGAGAATTATGATAGCTTTGGATGTAATGAAAGAGAAGTCGGGATTGATGTTATATGCTATGAAAGATGATGATGAGGTCGGTAAAATATGACTGATTAGGGAATTCATAGATGTTTTTTAACCCATGATAGGATTACCATCAAGGAGGGAAATTGAGTTTCAAATAAACTTGATGCTGGGGGTGTAGCCTATTAGTAGAGCACCTTGTAAAATGCCATTTAGAGAGATGGAAAATTGATAAAGTGGTTGGTTGAACTTAAGGATAAAAGTTTCATTAGGCCGAGTAGTTCACCATAGGGTACGTATGCAGTATTCATAGAGCAGTCGGATGGATCCTTACGGAGATGTATTGATTATCAAAAGTTGAATGAGGTGACCATAAGAATCATTATCCTTTTCCTAGGATAGATGATTAGTCGGTGCAGAGTTGAACATGAGTATGGCTTATCACCCGTAGACTAATGGTCAAACATAGAGGGTGAACCATGTACTCAAGGATTTGCTGAGTGCGTGTGTTTTGGATTTTGAAGTTTCTTGGGTAGATCATTTGCATCTGGTAGAGTTTTCATATGATAATAATTACCAATATAGTGTTGGGATGGAACCTTCGAGGTGCTTCAAGGTAGTCTATGAAAGTCACCAGTTTGTCGGTTTGTCACAGGATATGGACTTATGTTGCTAAGAGATTACACTGAGAAGGTAGAATTGATTCACGCTAGGTGAAGGTAGTGCAATCAAAGCGGAAGAGTTATCTCGACAAGCAATGAAAGAGCTTGAGTTCGTGATAGGCGATTAGGTGTTCGTGAAGATTTCTTCGATGCTTGGAGCTATGCACTTTGGGAAGATGGAGAAATTAGCACCTATATATATATATATATATGACCATTTCCAATGATTGAGAGGATTGGTAAACTCACTTATCGATTCGAATTACCATGTAGTTTAGTGGGAATACATAATATTTTTCATACATCACATTTAAGGAAATGCGTGCATGACCCAAACTCGATAGTATCGATGACGATAAAGGATTTATCTATAAATTTAGATTTGACATATGCGATATGACCAAAAGGAATAGTAGGTCATGATATGTAGAAGTGAAGGGACAAGGTTATAAGACTTGTTCGCGTCCAATGGAGTCGTGATAGAGAAGATTGTATTTGGAGGTAGAGGATTGGATTACGAATATCTATCCCGAGTAAGTTTAGCATTCACGTATATAGGATGATGCATTGTTTCTATTGTGTGAACCAGTAGAATACTATTGTATTCATGATATGATTATGTGTTAATATTTACACTGGTACATTTTATTTGATGATTGATGGTTGACATTGGTACGGTACTAGTGTAATCTTTTATACTAGCATGGGCATATATGATGGTAACTTTACACTCTCAGAGTGTTAGTGTAAATTTTGTTTTCCTTATCGAAATTTAGGGGACAAGATTATTATAAGGAGGGGAGATTGTAACACCCCGTATTTTGGAGGGTTCGTAATATGGGAAATTAAATTAATAAAAAGAAGATATTATTTAAGAAATGAATAAATTTATTTAAATGCAAAAATTGCCTAAGTGAGAATTAGTTAATTAAGCGTGGGACACTTTACAAGTTAATTAAATGGATCAAAGGTAATAAGACCAGCTAAAGTTGGCCTTGTTAATTAAAAGAATTAATTTTTTTAGTAAGAAGGGATTATGTTAGGGGATATTAACTGGTGAGACAAGATTAGAAGGGATATTAACCCAAGCCAAAATCATAAACCCATTATCCTTAGCCACATTCTAACATTCCACTTCATTTTGATTTTACAAATCAAATTCCTAAAACCACACAAGGCCGGCCACCATTTTCAAGCTATGAAAGAGGAAATCAAGCTAGAAGAATTCAAGCATTCCACTTTAAGAAGGAACAAAATGAAAGCAAGGTTTCTATCAAGGTTTTCTAAATCAACGCGAGTAAAATTTTCCCTAAAATTCTTCCAACCTATTTGGAATTGGATTTTATTGTGAATGTAAGTCTTTAATGATGATAAAAATGCTTGGATGGTTAAAAATTACTTTAAATGTGTTTATAATTTAAAGGGAAGGAATTTATTCATGTTTTAGGGTAAAGCATGATTAAATTAACTTTAAATGCTATGAGAATTTTATATCAGGGTCAAAATCATAGAATAATGAAGGGTTTTTTATTTCATAAAATTTTGAATATTTAAATTTTAATAATTTTCTAAATTTAGAAAATGGTTAATTTAGGATAAATTAATTATTAAGAAAATAAAAATCATTATTTTGACCTAAAATTTTGATATTTGGTAAAATAAGGTAAATTGGATTTTTGGGGAATTATTCAAATTTTTACCATTAATTTCAATTATAAATGAATTATTTGGCTAATGAAAGAAGTAATTAATCAATGATTATTAAGTAATAAATGGAAAATGTGATTAGCTAGTTTTGAAAAGAGAACTATAAAGGAATAGATTAACTATTAAGAATTAAACACCAAATGGTATTTGGGGTAAAGTAACTACTTAGTAAGGTAACAAATCAATTTTCAAGTTAATTTTGAATATGACATTCTAACTTACAATAGCCTATAAACTGTTAACCTACAATACTTGTTTAAAATTCCCAACCGACAATAGTAGTCTTTGAGGAAGCCAATATGTGATAGCTCCTAAGGAGCTCAACCTTTGATAACTATCAACTAGCAATAGCTAAACGTTCCTCAAAGTGTAATGGCTTGGAGGAAGATTAATGTGTGATAGCTTATGTAGAAGCTTATTGTCCGAGGGCTTGGAGAAGTCAGTTTGCGATAGCTCTTTCTAACTTAACATCTAATGGCATTGGAAGCTATCAGCGTGCAATAGCTTATATAGAAGTTCAACTTTCTATAGTTAAAATAGTCTATCAACATGCGATGGCTAACTAAGGGCCAATTAACAATGTCCTAGGGGAATCAACGTGTGAAGGCTATGGGATAACCAACAAGTGATAGCCAGGATTAATTTGCGAAGGCTATGGGATAGCCAATATGCGGCAACTAAGGTTAACTCATGATAGCTTGGGAAGTTATAAGTTTAAGTAGAATGAGCGCACTTTGGTAGACAGTTTCCAAATGTCAACCAACTATTTCAAAAGGGTAAATTATGGAAAAAAAATATTGTTTAAAATTGTATAAACTCATTTTTGAAGTGGAAGTTAGCTTAGAGACGCTAATGCATAATACGATATCATTTAGTCAAAGATAAAGATGGTTTGTCTTAAGGAAGTGTAGGGTACATGATAAATGAGTAAAAGAAATAGGTTGAACAATGATCATAAAGATAAATCGGCTCGTAGAGTTATTGGATGGTAAGGTGCTTTAACTGTTAGTCTAATGTCCAATAGTATATGCAGGGTACAACGATATGGTTCATGCCTAAACAACCTATAAACTCTAAATGGAAGTTATGGCATGATGCCAAAACATTTTGGTGGTGTTATAATTAAAATAAATAAATTAGCAATATTAACAATAGAAGTTCAAGGACTAAAAGGGGTTATTGATGCTTAATAAAAAATCTTACTAGAATGTATTTAAGGTGCTTGCATTCAACCTCTTAGGAGAGTCGGTGTGGCTCTAGTCAGGGTAGTGCCTATTGGTGGAATGAGTGACCATTTTATAAAGTGACGTTGTTCAAGAGAAGATAAATTAGTGATAAAAAGACCGAAGGAGGTAATCGCTAAGCTAAGTTAATAATAACTTAAAGATGAACACCTAAATAAGAGACCGGACTGCGTTTGAATGGATGATTGGTTGTTATAGTTCATAATTGGATGACAAGTATAGGCCGTACTATGGATCAAATGAAATGCACATGGTTGCTTCTGATGTAATGATTGTTTAGATGTTATAATGTAATTACTATGATGAGAAAGTGAAGGGAAAACCCTTTTTGTGCTATAATGGCATGGTCCGACTATGATTTCTTATGGTAAAGGTTTTATTTATACTAGGCTTTATTTCCGAATTGTGTTTTTCCTATTTTCCATAAACTCAATACGTACTTATTTGAATAGGCAGAGCTTATAGATTTGACATGTATCTTTTGGAGGGACAAATAAATATTCCGATGACGAAGTAAGAGGCTTATATAGAAAATGAAAGTTATTTTGAAAATTCCACTATATAAAACCAGGAATTATAATTATATGTCATGTTGGCATCTTCATATTTCTAACAAGATGTTACTACTATTTTCATATTACACTTACCCTATGTGGGAATAAATAGGGTTAATGATGATGTAAAGAATTATGTAAAACAATTTGACGTAATGGAAATTTTTTTAGCTGCTCTATTTACCTAATGTTGTGCAAAATAATAATCAACTCGCTTTATCACTTTAAAATGATTTTTATGATGACTGCAGCATCACCAACATCCATTTTTAGGTCCCGAAGTGGAGGATATTACATCGTTGGAACATGGCTAAACTTAGGGGAACACTAAAGTAAAATAAAGCTAAGTTGAAACTTATTAGTAGAAAATAGATACCTTGGGAGTATACACTAAGTATATATATAACGTACTTGTATTTTGATATAGATATATAGTAGAATATATCGACCCCTCTATTATTGCCCTCGCTCTCGTTACTTTCGTTTCTTACGAACTATTGCTTATGCAAAAGGTAAGAATGGACCTCCATAATCGTCATTTGACCATGGGAAGTACAAGGGAAAAGCCCAATGGAGGAAATGGCATTACGCAAACTAATGGCCAAGGAGGGGAGGCGGTTCTAGAAGTTCGTATTGAAGTTGGTCCTCAAGTGCCTCCCTCGACCAAAGGAGGAATGGATATAAATGTGTTGTTCCGCCGATTTGATATGGAGATGATGAGGCAATAGCTAGCAGGAGTTATTGAGCTGAGTCAAAATGAAGTAAAAAGAGAAGACTTTTCCAAGATCAATAAAGATTTCAATAGTTGTGGAGGAAATGATTTCACAGGGAAGGAGTCAGCGAAGAAAGTATTGAATTGGTTAAAAGTGTGTGAACGTACCATTGGAGACATGGGATGCAATAATTCTCAAAAGAATAGTCTGGCTTCTAGTTAGCTTCAAGAGGATGCTTTAGACTGGTGAGAGGTTATGGTTTTTGAAGTCCTGGAGGAGGAGATAAACTAGGAATAGTTTAAGGGGTGATACAAGGCTCGGTTTATCCTCGAATCTTAGAAGAGTGCACTGTGTAGGGAATTCCTTGACTTAAAGCATGGAGAAATGACTTTGGTAGCATACATTCAATGTTTTAATGCTTTGTTGAAGTATGAAAGGGAGCATATTAATATTTTATTGAAGAAGAATGAGAAGTTCACTGAAGGTCCAAGGAAAGGGTTGAATCACAAGGTATGGATCATCTACATGCTCCTTTTAATATGGTGGTGGAAATGGAGAGAAGGTATGATAGCTTGTTTCAGGATGAAAAGAAGGCTAACGTTAGCCCCAAGGATAGAAAGAAGAAGAGATTCAACTCACATCAGAAGAGGGGAAAGAATCAGAAAGGAGGAAAGGCTTATGGAGGAGGGGCGCAAAGTTTGGTTGATGTCAATTATTTTGACTATGACCAGAAGGGCTTTACTCCACTAAGTGTACCCAACTAGAGAATAAGGATAGAGCCAAGTGCTTTATCTTTAATAGGCTTGGCCATACGAAGAGAGATTACCTGGAAGCAAAGCAGGCAAAGATTTATGCTTTGGAAGGATCATCATCTAGACTGACTACTGAGGAGATAGGAATGGGTGCGCTTGGAGGTATGATTTCGATTTCCAATATATAGGCTAGAGTTCTATTTGATATTGGTGCTACTTACTCTTTCATTTCGAAAGATTTCGTTAATAGGTTAGAATTAGAGACTACCTATTTAATTACATCCCTGCATGTGGTTATCCCGATTGGTGGGAATGCCACTCTTAGATATTAAGGCGCACTAAACCAAATTTTATTTGTGTGGACACTTATTTATTTGCAACCCATATGTGTTTGGCTTCGTAGGGCATGGGGTTATTTTAGGTATGGACTAATTGGTGCGAAATGACACTAGGATCTATTGTCCAAACAGAATCATCGCTTTATGAAATCCTAGAGGATGAGGGAGAATTATGATAGCTTTAAACGTAATGAAGAAGAAGGCGGACTTGATGTTATGTGTGATGGAAGATGACGATGAGGTCAGTAAAGTACGGATAGTTAGGGAATTCACAGATGTTTTTGAATCTGTAACAAGATTACCACCGTGAAGGGCAATCGAGTTTCGAATAGACTTGATGCTTGGGGCACAGCCTGTTAGTAGACAGCCTTGTAGAATTTCGTTTAGAGGGATGGAATAATTGAAGAAGTATTTGGTGGAACTTGAGGATAAAAGTTTCACTAGGCCAAGTAGTTTATAATGGGGAGCATCAACGATATTCGTAAAGAAGTTGAAAGGATCCTTACTGTTAACCTGTCTTTCAAAAAGGCAGTATACAAGTGGATTTAACCCAACAGACTCCAAGGTTATTAAGGCCGATAGGTACAAAGCGACAGATGTAGGACCCGAAGATAAAGTACAAATGGTTATACAAAGCCAGAATTGGATGGATTTAGTAGATAAATGATGCAGGGTGCTTGAAATATGGATGTCAGCTTGGAACCCAGGGATCGACATAGCATAGGAGGGATCGACATAGCTTTGTAGCACAGGAGGGATCGGCATACCTTCATGTAGTAGGAGGGATCAGCGTGCTTCACGAAGGACGGGTCAGCATACTCCATAAAAGAAGGATCGGCATAGTCAGTTGGATGGATAGTCAACATAGATGACCTATTGGAGGGATCGGCATAGGTGATGATGCCTGGTTCGACATGACTTCTTAGTACTCAAGGGATCATCATGGCATTTAGGATGAGGAAGGATCGGGATAATATTCTTGAGGATGATGGTTCGGCTTAGCATTCTGGAAATAAAGGGATCGGCATAGTTATATAGAGTAAGAGGGGTCGCCATTATATAATGAAGTCCAAGGGATAAGGATGAATAAGCATGGATCGGTATAATCTATTAAAAAGGGATTGACAAAGTGTAAATTGTAAATGGGTTTGAACAAAAGATTGACCAAAAGCATGAGCTCCACGCATCCAATCAACATGATAGTTGAGACACCAACATATCTAAGCATGAAGAAACCACCATAGAGATCGCTGCCCCATAATCAACTAATGGAGGGATCGGTACCGATCCCATTTCATTGGGATTTGGACCTAGCAACCCCTATGATGGGACCATATGGATAAGAAGGTCCTTTAGCTAAAATTTCAGAGAGATGGGTCGTCGTCTTCCCCTATAAATACAGCAGGCATGGCATCAGAAAAAGGATCTTCATTCTGCTTCACTTCATCTTCGACCTGGCCTATACTCTGCCCACTGTATTCTTTAATTTCACGGATTTGTAACTATAATTAGGATTATAAACTAATAAAAAGGAAAATCTTTGGAGTAGTTGTGGGCCAGAGTTACCCGAACCACTATAAACTTGTGTCTTGATTTTACTTGCTTTTAGATTGTTTTAATATTGTTCTTCATTTATTTCTCTTCATATTTCTATGACTGGATTGGATATTGGTGCTTTTACCTAATTGGATGTTGGTGGCCAATTTTGATGCCAACACTTATGAATGTGTACTAATTATCAAAAGTTGAATGAGTTGACTGTGAAGAATTATTATACTTTGCCCGAGATAGAAAACTTGTTTGATCAATTGAGTATAGCTTAAGTATTCTCACACCTAGACTTGCAAATAGGGTTCCATCAACTGAGACTAGCAAAAGATAGTTTTGTATTGACCGCGTTCCGATCAAGATATGGTTCATATGAGTAGTTAGTGATGCCTTTTGGTTATTCGATGATTGATGGTTGACATTAGTAGTGGTACTAGTGTAGTCTTTTGTACTTGCATGTACTTATATCATGACGGTTTTACACTTTTAGAGTGTTGTTGTAAATTTTGTTTTCCTTATCGAAATTTTGGGGATAAAATTTTACAAGAAGAGGAGACTGTAATATCCCATATTTTAGAGGGTCAAGAATACGAAAAACTAAATTAAATTAGTAATAAGAACGTATTGTTAAATAGATGAATAAATTCTTTTAATTGCAAGAATTGCCTAGGGGAGATTTGGTTTATTAAGTATGGGACACTTTACAAGTTAACTGAATGGACCAAAGATAATTAGAGCAGTTAATGTTGGACTTGTTAATTAGAAGAAAAAATTAATCAAGTTTTTGAGTGAGAAGGAATTATGTTAGGGGAGATGCATTGGGGCGACTAAGCTAGAAGGGATATTAACCCGAGGCAAAATCACTAACAATTATCCTTAATCACATTCTCTCATTCCACTTCATTTTCATTTTACAAAACAAATCCCTCAAACCACATAAGGCAGGCCACCATTTTCAAGGTGAGGAGGAGGAAATCAAAGCTAGATGAATTCAAGCTTTTCACTTTAAGAAGGAAGAGAATTAAAGCAAGGTTTCAACCAAGGTTTTCTAAATCGAGATGAGTAAATTTTTCCCTAAAACCCTTCCTAACCCATTTGGGGTTGTATTTTATTAGGAATGTATGTCTTTGATGATGATAAAAATGTTTGGATGATTAAATATAGCTTTATATGTGTTTGAAATTTAATGGGAAGGAATTAGTTCATGTTTTGGAGTAAAACATGATTGTGTTAAATATAAATGCTACGAGAATTAAATACGATGGTTATAATCATAAAACTATGATGGGTTTTAATTTCATAATTTTTTCGAATTCATTTTGAATTTTTACAAAGTTTCTAAATTGAGAAAATGGTTAATTTCGGGTAAATTAATTATTAAGAATAATAAAAATAACTATTTTGACCTGAAATTTTGATATTCGGTAAAATGAGGTAAATTGGTTTTTTGGATAATTTTTGAGATTTTTTCCATTTATGTCAATTTTTAAAGAATTTTTTGTCTGATGAAATAAATAATCGATTAATGATAATTAATTAATAAATAGAGAATGTAATTAGCTAATTTTGAAAAGAGAACTATAAAAGAATAGATGAACTAATAAGAATTCGACACCAAATGGCATTTGGTGTAAATTAACTACTTAATAAGGTAGCAAATTAGTTTTCATGTTAATAGCGAATATGCCATTCTAACTTGCGATAGCCTATAAATTGTCAACCTACGATAACTGTATAAAGTTCTTAACCTATGCTAGCACAAAAGGTATCAACCTTCAATGGCTTTGAGAAAGTCAATATGTAATAGTTCCTTTTGAGCTCAACCTTTGATAGTTATTAACTAGCGAAGGCTAAAAGTGTTTCACCATGGGATGGCTTAAAGGAAGATTAATGTGCAATAGCTTATATAGATGCTCAATATGCGAAGGCCTATGGAAGTCAACTTGCGATAGCTCTTTGTTATTGAGTTAAGGGCATGCCCTACAACCGTAGAAGCAGTTCTATAATTTACTGTAAATTATTAACTTTCTAACCAATTCTTGTTCATTGTAAAAGACGTTTTCTTTTTGTTATATATTTGGTGTAATGTGTTATAATTAATTAATTATTTAATTTAACAGAAAATCTACAAATGCTTTGTGCTGTGATAGTAATTACAAGATCCTATAGTCATGAGTAGTTTATCACAATTTAAATAAACACATCATTTTAAATATTCCTAGTCAAAATGTATCAAGACTGAATATAGATGCATCTGTTGAGACTAGAGTACATAACACTTTCCAAATTAGGTTATGTATTACTCGAGACTGCGATGAGCACCAAGGGGTTAGGTATTGATAACTATAGAATGACTCACTCAATATTTTTCTGTTGATTAATATAACTAAGGTCAAATAAAAAAATCAATGTGATAATATTATACAAATCTCTTTACCTGAGAATACTGTTGATCTTCAATATGAAAGCTTCTGTTTGATTATAGTTAAACCATGGCACGATGTCTATCGGATCAATATAGTAGGGTTAAATGGAAGTATTGAAAGTGAAACAGATTTCAAGAGAGGATTCGTCTCCTTAGTTGTATGAGATTAGTATCAGGGTCAACTGAATTCAACCCAAAGTCAAAATCTCTGGCCAGAGTAGATCGATTGATAATAATTATTATTATTAAACCAAGGACTTTTGTGTTTGTAATATAAAATTGAATGTGGACAATGTTTGAATTTTGACCATTTTCAAATTCCATAAGTCTTGATGTGATATCGTTTAAAAGAAGATAATTAGTGTAGATAATTGTCACTACCATGTAACACTTAAATATGTAAAATTGGATTTTACTGAAGCTAAATGAGGACGAATTTGGTCACAATGTCACACCACTAGCTAAGGTGACATGTGAACATTAGTATTCGAATTGTTCGATATTAATCACTGATCGAATTTGTACTTGAAGGGTCAATATGACTGCAACGTTCGATTCTCGGACAACCACCTGATTTAGTTAAATTATAAATGTTACAATTAAATAAATTAATTAATATTTATAAAATATTAGTTATAAATTTTATTTGAATTGTATCGATCGGTGTTGAAAATACAGTGTACGTAAAAGTTATGTATACACTTGCTGATATACGATATTGATGTTCGTTTAAATTTGATTCAAATGTAAAACATCTAATTTGGCTTGAAGTGATTTAAGACCCAATAGGAAGGCGAGTATGGTCGGCCCTGATGGAAGAGGATTGGATTGGAATTTGATTGCAAAAGATGTGTAAATGGCTTAGGAAAAGAAAGATATGTTAATATCTTTGACCCCTTCCTTCCTATGATAATTAAACATCTCCTACCTTTCTTTTTCTAGTTAATTCATTCTAGGACTTGTGCCTCCATCTCTTCTCTTCATACTTGGTGAAAATCATTCACTTACTCCTCTTAAATTTAAACAAAAGTCAACACAAATTCAACTAAAAATAAGAAGAAATGGTGTGTAGTTTTCTCAAAGGGTTGTTCCTTTGGAATTCCTGAATATGTCTTCAAACAGAGTAATGAAGATTCAACATTCAAGGTATTCTCATGGGTAATAATAAGGTTCTAATTTTATTTACAAATTCTTATAATTCTAGAACTGATTGTGATATGCCTTTTGTTTAATTGAATTGTCTATTATTACGGTTCTATATATATATATATATATATATATATATATATATATATATATATATATATATATATATATATATATGTTGTTGACATATAATGTTGAATATAAATATGTGTATATGATTTTAAATTGAACTCTTTTGAATAAGTGTATATGTTTGGATATGTAATCTTGGCCATCAAATCAAAATTAAAATCTTCATTCAATGTTAAATTTGAAAATGTTTGAAGACGAATTTTTATAAATTGATTTATACCAGATATCAATATGTAATGGTATTTGTGTATAGATCTATCAATTAAGTTAACACGTTCATTTGCGTTATCATTTTATAACAAAGAAAAATGCAAATTTTGGGGTTTATATGTTGACTTCAAACTTTAAAAACGTATTTATGTGTATGTACTAGCAAACACAATTAATTGTTTAATATGTAATCTAGGCATGAGATCAGAAGTAAAATTTTCTTTTAATTTTAAATTTGACAGTGTCTGAAGATGAATTTTGATAAATTGATTTATATCACATCTATGTATATAACAGTGGACATGTAAAAATTTATAAATTAAGTAAATTCATTCACATGTATTTTTATTTTATAACAAAGGAGAATGTAATTTCATGTTTACAAGTTGAAGTCAAATTTTAAACACATATTGATATGTATATATTAGCAAACACAGTTATCATTTAGTATGTATCTTGAACCAAAATTCATAATTGTATGTATATTTTATTTTGATATTAATGTTTGTATTAATCAATTTATGTTAATTTTTTTCTAACAATCACTGTTATTAATATTTAGATGTTGTCATATTTTGCAATCATTTAAACATCTCACAAAATAAGTGTAAATTGAGGAAATTGATATATATGCATTTATTGTCTTTGTTGTTGTTAGTTATATTATTTCTGATGCAATGAATATTAATAAATATATATCTTGTTCCCCCGTTAACCATTCATTATGACATTTATTTTGAATGATGATCATGCATAAACATAGTAGGATGTTATTAAAAGAGGAAGTTGTAATGAATTATTAATACCATATTTTCATCTTTCCCTTTTAGATCCTAATGTGAGTACATTTAGGTCTAATATAAATATGTTCACTTGCTTATTAAACATTTTTGGAGTATGAAGATTTTTGATATATCTAGCCTTAAACTATTTACTTAGTAAACATAGATTTAATAAATTAACTCAGAAAGCTAAATAAAATTAGATATTATTTAAATTAACTAGGTTGGATCTAGTGAAACCATTAGACTTCATAAGCCTACTATGATTCAAACAAGATTTATTTTTTGATATTTATCCATTTCACCCGCATTTTACTGGTCACGTTCCAATAATGGTATCAGAGCCCAATAAACTATGTAGTCTAAAATAGTCATGTTAGGGCTAATTGATTGTGCTTGTCCATTTTGTAGAGTGTTCAGAAAAGTAGTGTTTAGTTTAGGTTTTGGAATTAAGTACCCTACTTGGCTACCGGCCTGGCCCAAAAGGTGAAGTGAGCCCAAAAGTTATTTCCAATAGAAAAGGCCTAAATTTATTCGATCCTTTGGCTAATTTTCAAAATATTTTCTATAATCAAAGTGAAATTTGAAAGTTAAGTTCAAAATGAAATGTATATTATAGATGTTATAATATGGTTTTCAAAATTGTTTTGAAATTTTATAAATTAGCATTGAAAATTGATTAGATTATTAATTTGATTAATAAATTAAGCAAATTAAATAAATAAATAATTAAATAATTGATTAACTAAATAATTAATTAAATCTTATATATATAACATATATATACATTATCTTGAATTGTTTGATGATGTAAACATATATGATATTTTCAAAATAAAAAATAAATAGTTAAAATTGTTTAATTAAATAAATTATTTAAATGAATATAAAAGTTACATAATGATAAAACTTATATAATATGAATGTATAAGTTAAAGGTGGTGCAATAAAGAAACCATAAATAGACTTAAAGGATAAATACATACGTATTGTAAGTGCACCATGATTTCTAATGTGTTTGACACTTAAATCACGAAGATATTTCTTATGAAATTCATTATTCTATAAGTCAATATCACTCTAAATATATTATATCAAATATTATGAATCTTTAATATAAAGTTGTCATTTACCATTTATATGTTAATAAATTATTTGTATACTCCTAATCTGTTGAGCTTTCCTCAAGTTAGAGATGTTATATGTAGTATTATTAATATATAAACTAGACGAGGTAAAATATTTGAACTTTCCTTAAGGTATGTGTAGTATACTTAGGATATCGTGAAATGGTAGGTTTGAGTGAATAATCTCTCTTTATTTGTTGAGCATTCCTCGAGGTGAAGATGAGATTGGGGCAAAGACTAAGGGTTAGGGGTTGTATATGATACAACTAGTAAGAAGTTAACGATGATATGTAGACATATGATTTGTTGAGCTTTTCTTAAGGTCTAAATCATAAGTCTTAACACCTATTAGTTAAGAAACAGTTCTATGTTTCATCTTAGGGTTTAGAGAAACTTAAAAGACTAGTGGGAGATGATTAGTAAAATGAAACATAAAGTTAAACTTTACTAATATGATAAGAACATCTACTTTGAAATTGTCCTAATCTATTAAGTTAAATTTTGCAGAAAATGTCTACACCTTAGTTGTTTTCTGAAAATGAAAAACTCATCGGACCTAACTACATTGATTGGCTAAGAGCGATAAAAATAGCATTAGCTTATAAACATCATTGATTGTCAATAATTTCACCTCCAAAAGAACAAACTGTTGATGATGAAGACCCCGAACTCGGACTTGCCTATGATAAATGAGTTTCGGACCTAGAAATTGCCGTAATTTTTGTGATGTCTATGTTAGACAAGCTGTTGTAGAGGAAGCACGAAAACATGTATGTCCATGTGATTTTTCATAGTCTCAAAGCTCTTTCTGGTGAATAGTTTGTTTCACAAGGTATGGACTTATGAAGAAACTGTTCGATACCAAAATGACCAAGGGACAGAAAGTGGAAGATTATGTTCTAATGATGAAAGGCTATATTAATAGACTTGAATATTTAGAAGTAGTAATAAGAAACGAGATGCAAGTAGACTTGATCCTTGGGTCTCTTACTCCCCAATATAAGTTATTCATATTAAACTATAATATGAACCAATTGAACGTAAGCCTTGTGGAGCTCCTCATTATGTTGAGGTTAGCCTAGTCTTCATCCATGAATCAAGGATCTGTACTTGATATTACGGGAAACAGGTTATCTTTGAATGGTTCAAAAAAGCAGAAAGGGTTAACAAGAAAAATTAGATGATTACTGTTGCTGACAAGGGTGAATATCATCATTGTCACAAGAAGAGTTATTGGAAATGGAATTATCCTAAGTACTCAAATATTGTTAAAGAGAAAAAATGGAATGGTTCTTTTACTCCATCAAGTATATTTATGATTCAAAATTACTTCGCAATACATAAATTATCTTGGGTTTTAATTGTTGGATCAAGAACTCACATCTGTAATTTGTTATGGGAACTTATGAATAGACATCATGTGGCGAAGGGAGAAATGAGGCTTTAAGTTGTTGAAGTATCTCTGTAAGATGTAGCAATAATTGGAGATTATCATTTATCTTTGCCAACTTGATAGTTTTAAAATTAAAAAATTGCTATTCTATAAAACACTTTATTTGTGGTATTATTTCTATGTCTAGATCATATGAGACTGGTTATATATTTCGATGTGCTACGAATGTTATAAATATTATGCTAAATGGTAATAAAGTATGTGATGGTATTTTAGATAAAGGCATTTATGTAACTAATACAAAATATGTCTGTGTTGTGAGTAATTATTCTAATGTTGACATAAATAAAAACTATCTTTAGCATTATAGGTTAGGTCATATAAGTGAGAAACATCTGTACAAATTAAAAGATGAAGTTTTTCTACCGTTATTTGATTCTAAAACATTTGATATGTTTATGTCATGTCCCAAAGGCAAAATAACTAAGAACCTCTCTAGTGAGAGAAATGAAAGAGTTAATGAACTCTTGGGTCTCATACATGTGATGTATGTTGCTCAATGCCCATAGTTACTAAAGATAATTCTTCTTATTTTGTGACCTTTACAGATGATTTCTAAAGACCATGATATGTATGTCTTATAAAGAACAAATCTAATGGGAAATTTATTGCATATAAGAACGAGGTTGAAAATTAAACAAACGGTAAGATTAAAATACTTCAATTTGATCAAGTAGGTGAGTGCGTTGGACAAGAACTCCAACAGTATTTTAAAGATAGTGAGATTATCTCTCAGGTGACTTCACTATATACTCCGCAACACAATGGCGTTTCGGAGCAAAGAAATGGAACCTTACTAAATATAGTACGTTCCATGATGAGTTAGGTTGAGTTACCTCTATCCTATCGGGGATATGCTCTGGAACCGTGGTGCATACATTGAAATTGTTACTCACTAAATTTGCACCTAGCGCACTATATGAGATGTGGCACATAAAGAAACCCCACTTTAATATTCTAAGGTGTGGAGTTGTCCAGCCTACATTAAGAACATTGGTCCTGGCAAGATCAGCCTTGCTTAAATTTTTAAGATATCCCAAGAATTAAAGGTGATATATTATTTACACCATGGAGGAACAAAAGGTTACTGTTTCCACACATGCTTTCTTTTTAGAAAAGTAATTTCTATCGGTAGAAATTAACAACGAAGTTGTAGACTTGGATGAAATCCAAAAATTAACACTGAGGCTAAACCAGTGAGAGAAACAAGTTCATCCACATATTAAAACACGCAACCTATTAGAAGGTCCCATAGGGAAACTCGCACACTAGAAATATACTGCCATTTTCTTTTGGATGGTGAGAAAGAGGATTGTGTCCTAGATGACGACACTCCTTTACTCCAAAAGGCGCTACAGAGTAAGGACTATGCACTTTAGCTTGGAGCAACCAAATCTGAGAAAGATTCCGTATATGAGAACAAAGTGAGGAATTTACCAACACATTTACTACTAATAATGAAAATTCAATACAATGGCTTCAACCGCATCTTTCGAGATTTCTCGAAATGCCCTTGCGTATTCCATTAGGCCCGCTTGCATTCCTCCTCTTTCCATTCCTACTTCATAAAACCTAACCATGCTTCTCCCCAAATTCATACGCCATCCTCAATCAAATTCCTTAACACCCTGATTCATAAAAGATAAGAACCCTCCCAACAATTAGTTTCTCTTACTTGCGAATCAATATTGATAGCATCATCAGGGACAGTGTCGACGATTGGTGATCCGATGGATGGCCAGATATAGGTCAGGCATATTATCAGCTTATTTTTTTCCTCGACGATATAGTTCAATGGAATGTATATATTTTAATTGAAATGTTTCCATGTTTGGATTTGCTTCAGTTTTTTACGTCCTCGCTCATTGTTTTTTGCATTGATTTGAATTGTGAAGTACATAATTGTTTCATTTTGATTTATAATTCATGAAATAAATTTTGTTATCTACGAAAATACTGGATGTTTGAAGTATATTACTAGAACCAAAACTATGATGCCATCTCTTTATTTGGAACGAAGCATTTTGTTTACAGTTTGAATTCATTTTATTTTTGGTCATTTTTACACAAATGCTGATTTTATTCTACCCAAGGGTGTGTTTGATTCTTGAGGCTTTATTAAATAGAAATTACCAATAGTGTCTCATTTGAAGGTGGTTAACTGTTGGTTTTTATGAGACAAGAAACTATAAGAAGTGCTTAATAGGTTGGGTTGTAAATCAAAGGAAGTGTTCCTAATATGTAATGTCAAAACAGGCTTTCATTTTGCATTATGATTCAAGCTCTTAACATTAACTAATTACATTATTTATCATTGAGTATTTGGTCATAATTTGATGTCTTTAGTCCCTTCGACTTGGAAACTCTTAACCCTTGCAAAAACATGTACTTATAAGGTAGTGTTGATCATTTCCATTGCTCTGATAATTTTAAGCAACATCAGCTGCTATATATCTTTACATGTTTTTTTCTTTTACTAAAACAATTTGCATTTCATTATCTTTTTATTGAAGTTGGATAGTTTATTAGCGAAAAAATTAGTTTGAAATAGGTAGAAAATGGTTGCAATACATTATGGCATAGTTTTAAGCTTAACATCTATCGTAATGATATTTTGGTGATAATTGAGAAGGTCAATTTTACCATTATGACGACGTTGTGGCAACTTTTGACACCGAGCTTTATAAAGTCACGTTGTTAAAATTTCACAAAATTCAGTTCATATAAATTATGCATAATTTAGAAAATAAAAGGTTGCCATATGGAAAAAAATTTCCATAGTGGCATGGTATGATGCAATTTAATGAAATTGGCATGGCATATCAAATCATGTGAAAAAGATATAAACTACTTCTAATATTAGTGGTGTTTAATTTGCACGATGCTGTAACGTCCCGTCCTTTCGTACGCTTTAAATCGACGATAAACCACACACGTCAGACTTAAACCATACAGAAGGGCGGATTGTTATGGGGTAAATAAGAAAAAGTAGAGAAAGAAAAAAATAAAATAGAATCTTGCAGCGGAACGATAAAATATAATAATCACATATATAGTTCATGAAACTGTTTTACAAAACTTTCGATTTATACTTATACAATACATATCAGAGTTGCACATACCAACGAATAATAATTGATGCAGTGGAATACAGTATGTAGTGGAACAATATAACATATAATAATGATGATGATGATGATGATGATGAAATCTTCGCCTTCGTCCTCCAGAAATAAAGCCTTCGATCCTGAAATGCTCGGACTGACCCGAGCGAATTGAAAGGACAAAACATTCGAGTCGGAACTAAAAGTTCTTATTTAAGTTAAATCAACTGAAATTAATATGAGTATAATAGCATCAGAGATTTTTACGGGGTTTGACATCTCCTATCCAGTGTCTAACGTGAGTGCAGTAACTTAAGAGATTCTCGGAATTCACATCTCCTAAGGATCCGTTAAACTATTTACTATGTAGTAATATTTTGCTACTATAATAGTGTCTAATATTAAAATAAACTTACTTTTTTCATAGCATTAAGGGGTTATCCATATAGCCCTTAACACGTAGTAGTCCCAATAATCCATCCAATATCATAGTCCCTCCTGATCGGGAAGCCACCAGAGGATACCATACGGGCTACGGAAGAAAACCAAACTCGTACAAGGCGCGATAGGGTAGGTGACACGACACAACTAGGCAATGCCAGGGTAGATATACCAATTATGCTTCCGGGCCGGTGGTAACGCGCAGCGCGCAGCTACCGCCCACCTCGAGCCACACCCCAAAAAAGAAAATCAAAGTGGTCACTGAATAAATCCAAAAGTCAAAGTATAATATCGAAGGGATGTGTCCGATTAAAGGTGCTACCTCATTAGCCCGTCAATCGCTCCTGTTTTAGCCACCTTATGCCAACTCACGGGAGTCGGGTCCACGTATTTACCTCAAAGGAAACACCGCCGCCATCCTACTTCATTCTGAAATCTCCACCGCGTACACGGTTGTTAAAGTGGTTTTCGGAGTTGGCAGAGAGTATGACAACTTCCAATCCCGGTCTTTTTAACAACCAAACGTTTTTATAACAAAGCGGTCTTTTCGAAATAGTTTATGCTTTTAAAACCAGAATATAATATCCATTTCAATCCATATAAATATGATATCATTTCCTCCTTTTAAAACCAAATCAAATTTGATATCATTTTCAAATATATTCTTTTCTAAAACCATAACATTTCAAAATTATAATATTTCGAAACCAAAACTTTGAAACATACTACACCACTCAAATGGTTTAAATATCTAATTACTTTATATAGTAAAATAGCTTCTTCACTTTCACAAATCAATTCCAATATGGATTTAAATTCCCAAATAAACCAATATAATTTCCATATATTTCAAAGCTTTAATTATTCTACCATTTCAAACTTATTCTTTGATAATTTCATATATATCAATTTCAACTACTATTATTTAGATTTGAAATGTTTACTTAATAAATCAAATATCATTTTAGTAAAACCTTTAGACTTCAAATAACTGGATATTCTTTCAATCTCATTAACTTGATAATATTCATTTAAATCAATTTGATATTTATTTAAATCTTTTAAACAAAAATCAAGTTATAAAATCATACCTTTTAAATTTCAATATATTTATATTTCAAATAAAAAATTTCGAGGACAATTCTTAAATCTTAAATTCAAATCAAATTCACATTTATTTTCAAACCTTAAATTTTATTTGAGTCATTATAAACTCTACATACAATAGAATTTAAATAGATACTTAACCATATTATATAAAAGAAATCAAACTTTATTATTTAGCTTATTTTATAATTCCAAATAAATTTATACATAGCTAAATCAATAATAAAATAGCATTTATATAACATCTAAAATCAATATCTGTATAGCCCATATATTTCATTACAAAACCATGAAAATCATTTCAAAAATAATTATATATATATATATACCGCGGTGCCTATATGTAATTTCTATCCTATGGTCAAGTGATACAGATATTTATCATTTCAATCCGCAATTAAAAAACAAAAATGCGGTTGTATATCATTTCAAACCGCAATCCCGAATCAAAATAAATGCATAACAACTTGCAGATTATGATGATATAAATAAAACATCCATTCATCCATCATAAAATCATACATCCATCACAATCATCATACAAAACTATCAATCGATATCAACATATAACTGATAATATATAACAGGTAATTAACTGGCAGTTATATTCAATAACAAATTAAATAACGATTTAATTTCAATAAATGCAATTAACTGAGATGATGATTAAAAATATAAGAAACAGCCATAAATAAATGCATAATCACAATATAAATTAATTTACCAAACATAAGAAATTTTAGAAGTTGTGAGTGGGTTAAAACACTCACCTTTTGAATTTAAATTGAATTTAAATCCAATTTAAACCCAAAAATTGAATAGTCTCCAAATCCGTCCAAACCAGCGCCAAAATATCCGGAATTCTATTACGAACCTAGCTGAGAAAACCGCGCGTGAATTAAAGTTCGTATTTAAAAGTTATTGCATTAAACGAATGAAATTTAAATTAAAATATAAAAGAAAACAAAACAATACTACCCACCGTCTCAAGCACAACGTCAACAACACGCACGCACGCACAGGAACCTAGCTTAACCACGTGACTGCCTTCATCGTTCCCAACACATAATAGAAACCCTAAGCCGCTCGCGTTCAAACTGAGCCGCCGCCAACTCGCCTTCGCGCGCGGCCACTCGGTGCGTCGCCCCCTTTCCGCGATCCCATCGGAAACCCCCTGCGATGCACGATCGAACCAGAATCCCTACAGCCGCCGCTAAAACACAGTCCAAACTTGAATTGTTGACGACGATCTGACCATCAAATCGACAAGCGAACACCGCCGATGAACTCCCCTCTATCCCTCTTCAAAACCCATAAATTGATTTGGCGATCGGACTAGTTTGATTTCGACGTGATGAACGGCCAAAAATTGTTCTTCGATTTCTGGATAAACAATGCGTCGAATCGAAAAACGAGTTGCAGATCTGAGTTACGCTCTTCGAGAACTTCGAATTGATATAAAATTTGATAGTATTTGAGGAGATTGAATTTTCATTTGATTTTTGAATTGCAACTGGATCTAGAATTTAATTGTCTGCCATTGAGGAGAAAAGAAGGAATTGTATGCATAGACAAATGAGACTGAGGGAAATTACAGTTTATAACAGAGTATTTATAGACAAGGTTGAAAAAGAATAGATGGATCGGATTGAATATATGCGCTAACGGCAAAGTGGCCCAAAAAAGTCCGTTTCGACTCCGGAATGAAATTGGGTTAACCCATATATCAAAATAAGTGTTTTGAAATATTTTAAACGCAATGGAAAAGGTTTCAAGTCCAAATTCCATCGTATGGAAAAGTTATGCTAAAATCAATATTTTCCAAATTGATTTCAATTTAATTTATTTCATGGCGTTTCAAGCCCGTACGATCAAACGACAAGCCCGATCGCTATGAAACTTGAAATCCTACAATAGTTCACCGTTACGGATCCGATGAAACTGCTTTCGTCGAAATCCGAGTCAGTGGCCAATGGTTATTTTCCCATTAATTAAATTAATTAATTAATTAATTAAATCAGCTTTTCAAATTTAAATTCGATAATTGACAAATTTTAACATTCCTAATTTCTTAATCATTTACAATGATTTTAAACAAATTTAAATGTCAATTTTGAGTTGATTAATTCATCAATTCCAATGTTAACCTCAATTTCAATATTTAATTTCAATTTCATTAAATTTAGAAATTATAAAATAAAACTCCAAAATCCATTTATTAAATTCTTAACCCTTGTTATCCGAGTCTTATACCAATAAGAATATAGATAACATTGCTTTTAAATCTTGGTTCATGATATTCTCCCATTTTAGCTTAATTCCAATTAACGTGCTATTTAATTACCATTAATTGCAATTAATCTTTTTATCATTATAGTTCAAATCCCAATAAATTGATAAATCTTGATTTTCATTCTTCTTATCCAACCAATTGCTTTAATTAATTAAGATTGCCCTAATTAAGTCAATTACTACAATTGCTTTCAAATCAATTTCTATGAACTAAACAAATAGGTAATTTATAACAATTGTAACCATTAAACTTTAATTACCTTTAAGTTTATTTCCTTCAAACAAATATTATAATTACTTCCAGAACATTGATTTTATTCAATGACCATTTATTATAATTTAAATTCATTAATCTAATTCAATGCTTACATTTTGTTTTCATATATTCAATTTGTAGCTAAGTATACATCTGCATTATTTCCATTGATTTGAATTTCATTCAATTTGTTTATAGTCAACTTATATTAACATCACTACCTTTAATTTTAATTATCAATTCATGCAAAAACCTCTAACCATACCTTATTACCCAATATTACCTTAAATCTACACTAACGTAATATTTAATTCATTTATTGCAATAGGTTCCAATTAATAGTGATTGCGCTAAACTAGCTATTTATCAACTTGCTTTAACGTTGGCACATTAATCTACATCCAATTACAATTAATACTCCCAATAAATTTATTTAGCTTTCTATTACACCAATTACTATCTTAAAAATAAATTTTCCATTTCCTTTTTAATTTACACCCAGACTTTCCGTTATTATATTAATTATCATTAAAGTATATTTAGTTATCTTTATTCTTCCCAACCAATTACTATATGTTATTATAACTTTACAATTTTAAATAAATTCATTAATTGACATTTCATTCTACCTATTAATTATTAATCTAAATAGCACTTGTTACGTTTTAATTTACTTATTAGCTTACAAAAAGTGCTACCATTAGTTCATACACTAATTCATTACATTTCCATTCATTATACATTATTTTATTAGTTAGTTAACATTTTAAATTATTAATTTACCTTTTATATCCGATTATAAATAAATGCACACATTAATTAAGATTTTAAATCAATTTAATCATTTCATCTTGGTAACATTTTCATTATAAAAAGGATATAATTAACATTTACACTGTTTCACTTATTGGAATTACATCCAAGTTATTAACAATTAACTTACCAATTTTATCCAATTTATTAATTCCATTAATAATTCACTAAATTTTTATTTTCATCAGTATTAAATTTCAAAAATCTATTAAGATAACCATTATAATCAATGAAAATTTACGGGTCGTTACACTCTCCCCCACTCAAAACTTTTCATCCCCGAAAAGGTAAAGAAGGGATAAGAGGACTTATAAATTAATATCTATTATTCAAAACATTGTATTCATAACAATAGGTTTACAGAATTGGATAATTTAAATAAAATATATAGATTTATAAACAATTAAATCTTTTTATATTCAAATTTATAAAGTTGGGAAACATTTTAAAATTTTCTAAGTCCAAAATTTACGGAAAATTTCGGCAGAGTCTCCTTTGTACGGAGAGGCTTGGGAGAAAATATAATATCAAAATATAACAATATATAACATATATTTTTCAAAATAATATATATCCCAACACGGGAAAACAATATAATAACGCTATAAACCGTAATCCGAAAACGTACATATTTGTTGGGCAATAACGCTTATATTATGAAACCAATTGCAGTAGCAAGTGCTTGCATAACCTGAATTTCACTTATATAATCCAAGAGGAGTTAATAATTATATAAATGAAATATTTAAAGTTGTTTCAAATAACAACATACTAACCATTACGTGCACAAGCAAACAACCATCACATAAATCAACACACATCAATCATTCACTCGTATCAACAAACAAATAGTTGTTTGGGTTCAAAGTTTAAATTGCACAGAATGGAAAATAAACTACTTAGTGCACCATTTACTCAACAGTCTTAGGTGAAACTAAATAGATTATTCATACCTTCCAAACAAATTTAAAGTATCCTTGCCCAACTACCATAAACCAAAAGAAACAACCAACCATTTCGAAAAATAGATCAAATTCATCCTTATTTATTTCATTTCACAATATTTGTTGTTTGATTTATTTTATTTCATATAGCGATTTATCTTTTTAATTTACATTTTCTCTCTCACTTATTTCTTACAATTATTCAATTTCTCAACATTTCAATTTATTTACTTAAGTTTATAATCATTTATTTATAATCCTCATCTTTCTATTATATTTACTCATAGTAACAATTTAATTACAACTTAAGTTTATACTCTATAACATCTATTCTTATAAATAAAAGCAATTTACTGAACACTTTCATTACCTACTTTTACTCGTACAATTTCCATTACAATTTCTTACTAAACATTTCAACTTATAATATTCAGTAAGTTATATATATGTTTTTAGGGATGCAATTGCAAGTTTTTCTCATTTCCTTTAATTTAATTAAATGTTCCATAATTATATCTTTTGTTTAATCAGTTACAAATTCAAATTTCATTTAATCCCATCAATAACTTATCATTAAATCTCTTATTTAATTAGAGGGTTCAATTATTAATTAGTTACATCCCATTTTCTACAATAATAGAAACTATTAATTAACGGAAACTTAAGAATTAAACGCCGGATTATTTCAAATCATTTTAAAGATAAAAGATAGAGGTTTATACTTAAAAGTTATATATCCTATTATACTTAAACAATTAGAAATTTATATTTGGTTATCAAAATAAATCCGTAGTAAAACTACTACAGTGGGCTTCCCACTTCGAAACTCGAAAATGAATGTCGATGATGCGTGCACTCATCACCAAATTTATTTTCCAGCGACAGATAGGGGAGTACATAAGTTATTTCTTTTTAAAGTTCCTTTAAAACAATTCTTTCAAATTATATTGAAATATTTGTATCAGAAAATACTTCTAAGATATTATTATTATATTCCAAAATCATTCAATAGAAATTTTCAAAACCCCAGGACTTAAGCTCCAAATTTCCAATTTTCATTTACTTTATTTTCAATCTCAATTCAACTAATATTTAAAATTTTCATTAACTAACAGCCAATATATTGCAACCAAATATAACCTTTATAAAAATTTATTTTATATATAGAAAATATAATTGGCAAAATTATTTCATTCACCTATATTCAAAACAAATATTGTGTCGTTCTGTCCTATTAAGTGTGTAGAAATCCCTATTGATGTCATAGAATCCCATGCACCAACCAGAATTTATAAATATAAAACGGAACAAATTAACACAATATCAAAACCTTTTATAACACTAACAAATACGCTCTCTCATATACATACACTCAGCGACTCATCATAGGGTATTACCACCCTATTAATAAAGATTCAGACCCCACAAAGCTAAGGTTTATCACTAAACCAAAGCTCTGTTACTAGATGTAACGTCCCGCCCTTTCGTACACTTTAAATCGACGATAAACCACACACATCAGACTTAAACCATGAAGAAGGGCGGATTGTTATGGGGTAAATAAGAAAAGGCAGAGAAAGAAAAAAATAAAATAGAATCTTGCAGCGGAACGATAAAATATAATAATCAAATATACAGTTCATGAAAATGTTTTACAAAACATTTGATTTATACTTATACAATACATATCAGAGTTGCACATACCAACGAACAATAATCGATGCAGCGGAATACAGTATGTAGTGGAACAATATAATATATAATAATAATAATAATAATAATGAAATCTTCGTCTTCGTCCTCCAGAAATAAAGCCTTCGATCCTGAAATGCTCGGACTGACCCGAGCGAATTGAAAGGACAAAACACTCGAGTCAGAACTAAAAGATCTTATGTAAGTTAAATCAACTGAAATTAATATGAGCGTAACGGTGTCGGAGATGTTTACGGGGTTTGACATCTCCTATCCAGTGTCTAACGTGAGTGCAGTAACTTAAGAGATGCTCAGGATTCACATCTTCTAAGGATCCGTTAAACTATTTACTATGTAGTAATATTTCACTATTATAATAGTGTCTAATAGTAAAATAAACTTACTTTTTTCATAGCATTAATGGGTTACCCATATAGCCCTTAACACATAATAGTCCCAGTAGTCCATCCCATATCATAGTCCCTCCTGATCGGGAAGCCACTAGAGGATACCACACGGGCTAGGAGAGAAAACCAAACTCGTACAAGGCGCGATAGGGTAGGTGACACGGCACAACTAGGCAATGCCAGAGTAGATATACCAATTACGTTTCCGGTCCGGTGGTAACGCATAGCGCGCAGCTACTGCCCACCTCGAGCCACACCCCAAAAAAAATCAAAGTGGCCACCGAATAAATCCAAAAGTCAAAGTATAATATCGAAGGGATGCGTCCGATCAAAGGTGCTACCTTATTAGCCCGTCAATCGCTCCTGTTTTAGCCACCTTATGCCAACTCACGGGAGTCGGGTCCACGTATTTACCTCAAAGGAAACGCCGCCGCCATCTTACTTCATTCTGGAATCTCCACCGCATATACAGTTGTTGCAGTGGTTTTCGGAGTTGGCAGAGAGTACGACAACTTCCGATCCCGGTCTCTTTAACAACCAAACGTTATTATAACACCACAGTCTTTTTGAAATAGTTTATGCTTTTAAAACCAGAATATAATATCCATTTCAATCCATATAAATGCGATATCATTTCCTCTTTTTAAAAACCAAATCAAATTTGATATCATTTTCAAATATATCCTTTTCTAAAACCATAATATTTCAAAGTTATAATATTTCGAAACCAAAACTTGAAATATAGCCTTTCAAAACATAAAACTTTAAATTTCATAACTTTGAAACATACTACACCACTCAAATGGTTTAAATATTTAATTACTTTATATAGTAAAATAGCTTCTTCACTTTCACAAATCAATTCCAACATGGATTTAAATTCCCAAATAAACCAATATAATTTCCATATATTTCAAAGCTTTAATTATTCCACCATTTCAAACTTATTCTTTGATAATGTCATATATATCAATTTCAACTACTATTATTTAGATTTGAAATGTTTACTTAATAAATCAAATATCATTTTAGTAAAACCTTTAGACTTCAAATAACTAGATATTCTTTCAATTTCATTAACTTGATAATATTCATTTAAATCAATTTGATATTCATTTAAATCCTCTAAACAAAAATCAAGTTATAAAATCATACCTTTTAAATCTCAATTTATTTATATTTCAAATCAAATTTTTCAAGGATAATTCTTAAATCTTAAATTCAAATCAAATTCACATTTATTTTCAAACCTTAAATTTTATTTGAGTCGTTATAAACTCTATATACAATAGAATTTAAATAGATACTTAACCATATTATACAAAAGAAATCAAACTTTATTATTTAGCTTATTTTATAATTCCAAATAAATTTATACATAGCTAAATCAATAATAAAATAGCATTTATATAACATCTAAAATCAATATCTGTATAGCCCATATATTTCTTTACAAAACCATGAAAATCATTTCAAAAATAATTTTTTATATATATACCATGGTGCCTGTATATAATTTCTATCCTATGGTCAAGTGATACAGATATTTATCATTTCAATCCGCAATTTAAAAATAAAAATGCGGTTGTATATCATTTCAAACCGCAACCCCGAATCAAAATAAATGCATAACAACTTGCAGATTATGATGATATAAATAAAACATCCATTCATCCATCATAAAATCATACATCCATCACAATCATCATACAACACAATAAATCAATATCAATGTATAACTGATAAAATATAACAGGTATTTTACTTTCAGTTATATTCAGTAATAAATTAAATAACGATATAATTTCAATAAATGCAATTAACTGAGATGATGATTAAAAATATACGAAATAGCCATAAATAAATGCATAATCACAATATAAATTAATTTACCAAATATAAGAAATTTTAGAAGTTATGAGTGGGTTAAAACACTCACCTTTTGAATTTAAATTGAATTTAAATCCAATTTAAACCCAAAAATTGAGCAGTCTCCAAATCCGTCCAAACCAGTGCCAAAATGTCCAGAATTCTATTATAAACCTAGCGGAGAAAATAGCGCGTGAATTGGAGTTCCTGTGTAAAAGTTATTGCATTAAACGAATGAAATTTAAATTAAAATATAAAAGAAAACAAAACAATACTACCCACCCTTTCAAGCACTACGTCAACAACACGCACGCACGCACAGGAACCTAGCTCGACCACGTGACTGCCTTCATCGTTCCCAACGCACAACAGAAATCCTAAGCCGCTCGCGTTCAAACTGAGCCGCCGCCACCTCACCTTCGCGTGCGGCCACTCTGCGCGTCGTCCCCCTGCTGCGAACCCATCGTAAACCCCCTGCGATGCTCGATCGAACCGGAATCCCTACAGCCACCGCTAAAACACAGTCCAAACTTGAATTGTTGATGACGATCTGACCATCAAATCGACAAGCGAACACCGCCGATGATCTCCCCTATGTCCCCTCTTCAAAACCCATAAATTGATTTGGCGATCGGACTAGTTTGATTTGGACGTGATGAACGGACGAAAATTGTTCTTCGATTTCTAGACAAACAATGCATCGAATCGAAAAACGAGTTGCAGATCTGAGTTACGCTCTTCGAGAGCTTCGAATTGATATAAAATTTGATAGTATTTGAGGAGATTGAATTTTCATTTGATTTTTGAATTGCAACTGGATCTAGAATTTGATTATCTGCCATTGAGGAGGATAGAAGGAATTGTATGCACAGACAAACGAGAATGAGGAAAATTAGGGTTTATAACAGAGTATTTATAGACAAGGTTGAAAACGAATAGATGGATCGGATTGAATATACGCGCTAACGACAAAGTGGCCTAAAAAAGCCCGTTTCGACTCCAGAACGAAATTGGGTTAACCCATATATCAAAATAGGTGTTTTAAAATATTTTAAACGCAATGGAAAAGGTTTCAAGTCCAAATTCCATCGTATGGAAAAGTTATGCTAAAATCAATATTTTCCAAATTGATTTCAATTGATTTCAATTGATTTCAATTTAATTTATTTCAAGGTGTTCCAAGCCCGTACGATCAAACGACAAGCCCGATCGCTATGAAACTTGAAATCCTACAATAATTCACCGTTACGGATCTGATGAAACTGCTTTCGTCGAAATCCGAGTCAGTGGCCAAATGGCTATTTTTCCATTAATTAAATAAATAAACAAATTAATTAAATAAATCAGGTTTTCAAATTTAAATTCGATAATTGAAAATTTTCAACATTTTTAATTTCTTAATCATTTACAATGATTTTAAACAAATTTAAATGTCAATTTTGAGTTGATTAATTCATCAATTCCAATGTTAACCTCAATTTCAATATTTAATTTCAATTTCTTTAAATTTACAAATTATAAAATAAAACTCCAAAATCCATTTATTAAATTCTTAACCCTTGTTATCCGAGTCTTATACCAATAAGCATATAGCTAACATTGCTTTTAAATCTTGGTTCATAATATTCTCCCATTTTACTTAATTCCAATTAACGTACTATTTAATTACCATTAATTGCAATTAATCTTTTTATCATTATAGTTAAAATCCCAATAAATTGATAAATCTTGATTTTCATTCTTCTTATCCAACCAATTGCTTTAATTAATTAAGATTGCCATAATTAAGTCAATTACTACAATTGCTTTCAAATCAATTTCTATGAACTAAACAAATAGGTAATTTATAACAATTGTAACCATTAAACTTTAATTACCTTTAAGTTTATTTCCTTCAAACAAATATTATAATTACTTCCAGAACATTGATTTTATTCAATGACCATTTATTATAATTTAAATTCATTAATCTAATTCAATGCTTACATTTTGTTTTCATATATTCAATTTGTAGCTTAGTATACATCTGCATTATTTCCATTGATTTGAATTTCATTCAATTTGTTTATAGTCAACTTATATTAACATCACTACCTTTAATTTTAATTATTAATTCATTCAAAAACCTTTAACCATACCTTATTACCCAATATTACCTTAAATCTACACTAACGTAATATTTAATTCCATTTATTGCAATAGGTTCCAATTAATAGTGATTGCTCTAAATTAGTTATGTATCAACTTGCATTAACGTTATCACATTAATGTACATCCAATTACCAATAATACTCCCAATAAATTTATTTAGCTTTCTATTACACCAATTACTATCTTAAAAATAAATTTTCCGTTTCCTTTTTAATTTACACCCACACTTTCCGTTATTATATTAATTATCATTAAAGTATATTTAGTTATCTTATTCTTCCCAACCAATTACTATATGTTATTACAACTTTACAATTTTAAATAAATTCATTAATTGGCATTTCATTCTACCTATTAATTATTAATCTAAATAGCACTTGTTACGTTTTAATTTACTTATTAGCTTACAACAAGTGCTACCATTAGATCATCCACTAATTCATTCCATTTCCATTCATTATACATTATTTTATTAGTTAGTTAACATTTTAAATTATTAATTTACCTTTTATATCCCATTATAAATAAATGCACACATTAATTAAGATTTTAAATCAATTTATTCATTTCATCTTGGTAACATTTTCATTACAATAAGAATATAATTAACATTTACACTGTTTCACTTATTGGAATTACATCCAAGTTATTAACAATTAACTTACCAATCTTATCCAAGTTATTATTTCCATTAATGATTTACTAAATTTTTATTTTCATCAGTATTAAATTTCAAAAATCTTATTAAATTAACCTTTATAATTACTGAAAATTTACGAGTCGTTACAAATGCACTATTAAATGTCGTAATACATAATTACTACCCATAGCTATAAACATAAAGTTCTACCAATAATACAATATCAACAAGTGTAATTTCTTAGTTATATTAGGTTTAACATTACTTTAAAATTGATCTTTAAATGTGTGTCTGCAATGGTAAATCATTCGGCCAACAATGGATTACAAGTTTATTGTATACAATAGAAGTAATATTTTAATTTGCTATGATATAATATTTTTACTCACTTTCTTACCATTTCGTCATTTTGTTGCATTGCATAGACAACCATGACATGCTCAAGATTTCTTGGTGGTTGAGTTGTGCAAGCGAGAATTTTGATCAATGATGGAGGTTGATCATAAGTAGAGTATTTGATCGTCCAAACTTCGTAAGCATCTCTCTTTCACCTTCCCCTCCCTTTCCTTTTAAATATATGGTTGTAATGGTGATATCGATTGAACAGTATGCCATCATCCAAAGTTGCATCACTATATTACAATATCATGCGATAACAATAATATTAACTTGATAAGCAATTCTTTGCAAAAAATAGTTGACTATAGCTGTGAAATTTATGTAAATAAACTTAACATTTTCCAATAATGAGCATATAATCATTTTTAATTCCTTAATTATCCATGAAACCAGTCAAAATAAACTCCTTTAATTTAATTTGATCATATTAATTACTTGGTGTTCCATGGAGATATATTTAAGTTTTTGTAGTTATTTTCTCCATAATGTTTTCCTATGTAAGTTTGTGGTAAATACTTTAACTTTTGTGAATAAAATAGTTTTTTCATAAGCAATGTTCTAGATGTAGGTTTGATATGTATAATAATATTTACAATATAATATTTTGTCATGGTTCATTTTTACTTCTAATTTTAGCTTAGTTTCTCATATTAATTTTTAATTTATGTTTACTTATTGATTAAGTAGGTATTGTTTGCAGTAAATAGCTTGACCTTTTTAATTTTCAAGTAAGCTTACATATTTCCCATTTAGTTAACATTTTGTTTGCTTTTCTTAAACTTATGATTTCCCATTTAGTACATTTTTGTTCCAAAATTCTAGTATGTTTGTCACCAGGTTTCAAGGTGATAGAGTTCTCGATAGCAACCACTTTTACACACAGCATACGTTTTTATTTGCGTTATTAATGCATGAAGTTTTAGCTGTTTATAAAAATAGACAGCAGATCCAAAACATGCGTATATGAAGTCTGCTAGACTTTAATATAATTACAAAAAAAGGTTTTATGTAGTGATTGCTTTTCTTATCCTAGTAAAATGGATAGGGGTTAGCTAATTGGCCCAACTCGCTATTTATTTAATTTGTTCAATTAACGTTGATTAGGTTGCTCAATTGATCATTGGTCCAACTCGCTGTTCATTTAATTTATTCAATTAACTTTAAATAGGCAGCTCGATCGACTATTGTAATCTCATATTAGGATTCAATGTTCATTTATTTTGGAATAGCCATGTTTGAATTCCTTAAAAGTATTATATATATATATATATATATATATATATATATATATATATATATATATATTACTCAAATGCAAAGGATGCCTAATCTTTGAATATGAAGGTCAGCTATATTTACAAACTTTAAATTTGTATTTGTTTAGTAATATGACATGAGAGAGAAAGCGAGTACTGATGATATTATGCAATCCTTTAATTTTCTATAACAATTAAGAGTCAAGTGATGTTGTATGGAATAATGGAATTTATACTCCAAATTCTTTAATATTTGTAATTAATAAACCATACAAATTTTGAAACATTCAAATGATAAAGTAATTTCCTTATATTAAAATTTTAGTTTGGAAACTATGAATCATTCACTTTCACTAATTTGCAAGAGTAATTTAAACCTAAATAATTAGATGTTTAATCATGTTAAGCTTGGAAATATTATTGACTTTTAATGGATTTTGTCAAAATCGATTTAAAAATTATTCAAGTAGGATATAATTTTTAAAATTTTATGTTGTTTGAATGGTGCGATAGTTTACAATATTAGTAGGTAATTTTTAATAAAATGCAGGCCGTGGAATTATTTAAATGTTATTATGATAACTTTAAAAGCACATATGATTCCAAAGAATGTCAATGATCAACCATATTATGGATTGATCATTTTAGATTTCTGGTAACATAGTAATTCTCTTCCACTTAACCATCTTGCTTGGTCAATATAAGACATAATATGGATTAAATGATGCTCCTTCCTCTCCTTTTGCTCTAAACATTTGAGTTAATTATAAATTATTTCGTCAAAACCCCAATTCCATTCGTTGCTATCATCTGATTCATAAAAGCAAAAAAAACTATCCAAAATCCAAACTTTAACTGATGCTTTGAGATATTGTTATGAAGTTGTAGTTTGGGATTAATAAATAAAAAACCAAGTTATAATATTTGCAAGCAGTGAGTGCATGAGGTGACAGTGTATTAAGTGTTTTTGTAGCTTGGAATTTAATTTCTCTATGTTATTTTTAAATAATAATACTGAGTACCGCTTTCACTTTTACAATGAAGATTAAACCAATTTAAGTCTATTAACTACTATATAATATTAACTTAGTAAACATAAAAATGTACCACAATCAGAGTGAGGCCTCTTTGTATGAGCTGTAGTAGAAATAACTCCAAGTGTTGAGCAATGAAGGCCAAAATCCTGAAACTTTGATCCAATTTTTTACCTACAACTTGAATAAACTGGGAAGCTAATAAATCTAATACCATGCAATATATTATTCCTTTGAACTCTAGCTCTTTTAGCATTCAATTGAACTCTTCAGGCATATGAATCTCCATTGCTTATCGATATAGAATAAATCCATGCACTTAGTCCATATGATTCTCCACCTTTTGTTGTTGTTAATCGGTTTATTTCATGCTGCTTATAAACACCTTTTTTCTTCTTATTTTTTGTGAACTTGGGATTATGTAAGGTTGTTATGAGTAGCTCAAAACATCAAATCAGATTGTTTAAAAACATACATATTCAATAGTTTGATACATTAAAAATAAGTTATTGGATGATGTTAGTAGCAAGGTTGTGATTAATTAGGTAAGATTTAATTTTTATATGCATCATAAACTTGAGTATTTGTAAGAAATCAATAGTTCTTTCACCCATAATTCATTTTCTTTCTATTAGTTAACATAAAATATGTGGCATATATGTGGATGTAATGTATGTGATATAAAAACATGCGGTTAAATGTGCCAATAAAACATATTTGCTTCAGAAACGTGAATGATCTACCGTCAAGTTTAGGATTTAAATTATTATAGCTTTAATTTCTCTATGTTGTTGAATTTTTGGTTTTTTTTATGGATAGATTTTAATGACAGCCATCAACTTTCTTAATATGAAATTCTGTTATAAAACCTATTTTAATTTGATGTAAATATCAGGTTAGTTTTATAATCAACGTGTTGTACATTGATTATACAGTCTAATTTTCTTAATCTACTATCATTGTTTATGCAATTTGTTTCCCTATAATTTGCATTCTTAATTTCTCTATTTTTCTTCGAGTTTTTTGATTTATAATATCATATTTTCAGTTAACTGCTGTTATGGTGAGGTATGTGGTAATAAATATGTTTATCATTCTGCCTTTCTTTGATTTACAGTGCTCTATCAAAAATCCACCCTTAATTTATTATTAGATTACCATTTTATATATTGAAAATTTTAGTCGACATAGCATTGTTCTTAACTTATGATGAAGCGCTGTAGCTTTTGGTGGCAACTTCTACAAATTACTCATGTTTAGGTGGTGATAATTCTTTATCATAAGTAAACTTTGAAGATAGACCTGACCCAAAATATTATGTGAATTCGAAGGCTAAATGCTTCTCATGTAGTTAATGGAAGTTCGAGACATTTTGTTACTTACGTTTATTATCATCAATTAGTCGTATTGAACTTATCTATATGCTTTCAATGTTTAGGAGTTGGCTTGATTTTGAGGAAATGCGAATCGCCTTTAGTTTTAATTTATTTATACTACTAGGCTATGGCATCATCCTAAAAGGGAAAATATGAGATAGCCACTGTTTGATCCTTTAGACAAATTAGAATGGTAACTTTACTGATTTTTCTATAAGGGATGTAGCTCTTACTGGTTAATTTCTAGAATTAGAGCTCACTGAGCTAAAAAAAAGGATGCCACTATATCCTTTTTCTAACTATGGGAGCCCAACGCAGGATATCAGGTTATTTTTATTTTATTTTGCATATCAAGTTTCTTTCTCATGTTTTCCAGACTACACTTTTTGTATACATAATTTCCATATATTAATTTGACAATTAAATTTTGATTTGTGTGCTTGAACTTTCCTTTTATTTCACATCTATTACGCAGGTCAAATGTTCCAATATCAACAATAGATGCCATGATTGTAAACCAACAAATAATACTCAATGCCATGAAAATAATGAAATTTAATTTAGTTTTTAGAAGACATGGTAGAATATTTTGTGAGATAAAGTTGTAAAATTATATTGTTATGGAACTCTTATTTTTTGTAACACCTACTAAAGGTGGGATTCGTTTGTATTTTGGTTTACATAGATATTGCTATAATTTGTCATACCAAACATGTTTCAAAGTAGTGTAGGCACTATTAAAGTTGGATGAATTGTTTTTATAATGTTTCTAATGAGCACAAGCTATTATATACGATGAATAAACTTTTTGAAACAACTTTTTTTTTCTAATTTGGTGTTTGCAAAGATGCTTATTTTTTAGTTAGTAGTAACCATTGCTTTGTAATTTAGTACACTTGCACTTGGCCAATTAACCATTAACTATTTTTATTTTTTCCCTAGAAACACTACTACTAATCCACTTGGTTAATGTATAATAAATTACTACGTGTTTGGTGTTTCTAACCTTTTAGTAGCTCTGCATACATTGATGACATTGAGAGAGGAAATAGTTCTACACAAATCAAAGTGGCAGCTTTAGGTGAAAATGGTATATCAATGAATTTATTATTTATGCATATGTATTGAGATAGTAAGTACAACATTATAGCAAAAACAAATTAAATATAGCTCTAACATCATTGGTTTTCTTTCATGTACAAACCAACTTTATGGTGCTGGCAAATTTTTTGCATATGCCAACATTTTTGCTGCCAGTTGATAATACGGGTTGCTTCATAAGCAATTTATTCTTAATTCTAGGTCAACTGCAATTATATAGTAATCATCAAATTGAAGACAACAAAAGAACACGTTCAATGAAAATGACTGTATAAATGTATCAATTCCAAATATCCAAGCAAGTTCATATGGGCATGCATGTATACTCATACTAAGAAGGATAAAACCCATCCGTTGCAAATGGATTTTTAAGAAAAAGCTAAATGTGAATGGATAAATAGAGACTTATAAAGCTAGGCTAGTTGCGAAAGGATCTCATCGAATTCGAGATGTTGATTATGACAACATTCTTTGCTCCCATCCATGCTTAAGTTCATTAGATTATATTGGCTATTGATACATTCTATGAATACAAAATATGAAAAATGGATGTAAAGACGACATTTCTAAATTGAGATTTAGAAGAGACCATAAATATGTCAAAGCCGGAAGATATCGAAGTCTGTAGGAGTAAGGGAATGGCTTGAAAATTTTTAACATCCATTTATGGATTTAAACAAGCTTTAAGGAGTTGGAATAAGTGTTATGATAAAGTAATCAAACAATTAGTTTTTTATCTGAATATAGAGGAAGCGTGTGTGTACTGAAAGGAACAGGACAACGCTATCTTATTCTTAGCGTTATACGTCAATGATCTTATGTTAAATGGCAATGACATTTTGTTATTGCAATCAATAAAAGCTAGGATTTCCAAGAACTTCTCCATAAAGGATTTGGGAGAAGTAGTCTACGATCTTGGTATAAAGATCTATAGAGATAGATCTTAGAGGCTACTAGGATTGTCTCAATCCTATACATATATATTATACTAAAAAGGTTCAGTTTGAAGAATTACGTGTGAAAATGTTCCAACGCAATTTGGAATCATCCTTTCTAAGAAGGATTCTCCTCAAATTAAAGATGAGAAAAGAGCGTATAAGAGGATACCGTATAATGCTTGGACAATAAGTTCCATAATGTACGTTATGCTATGTACTAGACCAGATGTGGCATACACATTAGGATGCATAAGATGATATCAGTCTAACCTTAGAGAAAAGCATTGGACAACAATAAAATGTATTCTGAAGTATTTAAGAAATATTCAGGACTTATTCCTAATAAATGGGAATGGAGACCTCCTTATGAAGGGGTATACCGACTCTATCTTTTAGAGTGATATCGATGATAGTAAGTCGGTATCAGGTTATGTTTTTAAACTTAACCATTGAGGTATTAGTTGTAAGAGTTTCAAATAAGAAGCTGTAGGTGATTCCATGATGGAGGACGAGTACATCGCCTTCAATGAAGCAGCTAAGGCGGCCTGGATGCGCAAGTTTTTATGTGAGCTAGGAGTGATTCCATATACATAGAATCCAATGGAATTATTTTATGACATTAACGCCGCGATGCGGATTGCAACGGATCCCAAAGCACACAAGAAGTCATGACATATCTTTTGAAAGTACCACATAATTTGAGAATTAGTTGAGAAGAAAGTGGTCGTGATACAAAAAGTAGATACAAAGGACAACATAGCAGATCCATTCATAAAGGGTCTAGCTCAGTCGGCTCTCAAGAAGTTGATCAAAGGGATTGGATTGAGATTCCATAATTGGTCCCAAGTGCAAGTGGGAGATTGATAGAGTTAAGGGCATGCCCTATGGGCAATTCGGTAATTTATTGTTAATCATTAACTCTATAATGAATTGTTGTTCATAATAAAAGATGTTTACTTCTCATATATAAATGTTGTAACGTGTTATAATTAATTAATATTTAATTTAAGTATATGTAATAGAAAATTTATAAATGATGTGTTGTTTGATAGTAATTATAATATGTTATAATCATGAGCATTTTATTGCAATTTAAATAACCATATCGTTTTTAATATTTCTAGTGAAGATGTATCAAGATCGAATATCGATGCATACCTTTAGACTAGATTACATAACGCTCTACAAGTGTTGGTCTACGTATTACTCATGAATTCTGGGGGCACCAAGGGGTTAGGTGCTAATAGTAATTGGATAACTTTGAAATAACCCACTCGATAGTTTTATGTTAGTTAACATAACTAAGGTCGAATAGAAAATATCGATGTGATAATATTATACAGTTCTTTTGACTTGAGAATACTATTGATCTTCAATATGAAAGTTCCTCTTTGATTATAGTTAAATCATGGCACGACATCCATCGCATTACTATAATTGGGTCGAGTGGAAGTATTGGAAGTGAACATTATTCAAAAGAGGATTCGTTTCCTTAGTTATACACGGTTAGTATCATGGTCAACTGAAGCCAGCTTAAAATCAAAATCTTTGGCTAGAGTGGATTGGTTAATGGTAATTAAACCAAGGATTTTTGCGTTAGGACTATAAAGTTGAATGTGGATGATGTTTGAATTTTGCATGTTACCAAATTCTGTATGTCCTAATGTGATATAGTTTTGGTAAAGATAATTGGTGTTAATAATTATCGCTACCAGGTAACAGTTAAATATGTAAAATTGGATTTTATCGAATCTATATAAGAGACGAATTTGGCCAAATTGTCACACCACTAGTTAAGGTGATGTGTGAACATTAATTTTTGAATTGTTTGATATCAATCGTTAATCGAATTTGTACTTAAAGGGTCAACAAAGCTATAATGTTTAATCCTCCGTCTACCACCTGATTTCATTAAATTATAATGTTATAATTAATTTAATTAATTAGTATTTATGAAATGCTACTTATAAATTTTTATTTGAATCGTGTTGATCAGTGTTAAAAATACCGTGTATGTAAAAGTTATATATACACTTATAGATATACGATGTCGATATATGTTTAAATTTGATTTAAATGTAAAATATCTAACCTGGCTTGAAGTGGTTTAAGGCCCAACAGGAAGGCAAGTATGGCCAGCCATGATGGAAAAGGATTCGCTTGGAATTTAATTGCGAATGGTGTGTACCTTATTAAGGAAAAGAAAGATATGTAACTATCTTTGACCCCTTGCCTTCCTATTGCTACTCTTTCCAAAATACTTCATTCTAGGGTTTGAGCCTTCACCTCCCTCTTCATACATGAATGAAAATCTCTCCCTTTCTCCTCTTAAATTAGAGAAAAATACAACATAAATTCAATTAAAAAGAAGAAGAAACGGTATATAGCTTTCTCAAAGGGGTTGTGCCTTTTGGAAGTGCTGTATAAGTCTTCAAATGGCGCAACAAAGATTCAGCATTCAAGGTATTCTATAAGACGATAACGGGATACTAATTTTATTTAAAAATTATTATAATTCTAGAATTGATTGTGATATGCCTTTTGTTTAATTGAATTATTTGTTATCACGGTCCCATATATATATGTGCGTGTGTGTTGTTGGAATATAAGGTTGAATATGAATATTTGTATATGATTTTAGTTTGAATTCTTTTAAATAAGAATATATGTGTTGATATCTTGGCCATGAAATCAAAACTGAATTTAGTTTACTTTTAAATTTGAAAATGTTTGAAGACGAATTTTAATAAATTGATCTATATGTATGTTTACAATGGTATATGTGTATAGATCTATCAATTAAGTCAATTCATTCATTTGCGTTTTTTCTTCATAACAAAGGAAATTGCAAATTTCATGCTTATATGTTGATTCAAAACTTTAAATATATGTTTATATGTATGTATTAGCAAACATAATTAATTGTTTAATAAGTAATTTAGGCCACAAAATCAAAATGGAATTTTTCTTTCAATTTTAAATTTGACACTGTTTGAAGATGAATTTTAATAAATTAATTTATAACAGATTTATGTATATAATACTATATGTTATGGATATATTAATTAAATTCATTTATATGTATTTTTGTTTTATAACAAAGGAAATTGCAATTTCATGTTTTCATGTAGACGTCAAATTTTAAACTCATATTTATATGTATATACCAACAAATACAATTATCATTTAATATGTATCTTGAATCAAAATTCATACTTATATATATATATATATATATATATATATTGAATTTGATATTGATGTTAGTATTAATCAATTTATGTTAAGTTTTTTCTAAAGAATCACCGTTATTAATATTTAGATCCTATCATATTTTGCAATCGATTAAACATCTCACAGAATAAGACTAAATTGCTGAAACTGATATATATGCGTTTATTGCCTTTGTTGTTAATTGTTATGTTATTTGTGATGCAATTGGTATCATTAAACGTATATCTTATTTATCATGTTAACCATTCATTATCTTTTTTTGAATGATGATTAGGCATAATTATTGTAGAATATTTGCAAAAGAGGAAGGTTTAATCAATTATTGATACTACATTTTCATCTTTCCCTAGATCTTAATGTGATTACATTTAGATCTAGTATTATTACATTCACCCGCTTTTTATACCTTTTAGGAATATGATTATATTTTATATATTTATAGAGTTAAGCTTATATTTAATAAAGATAGATTTAATAAATTAAATTAGAAAGCTAAATAATACTAGACATTATTTAAATTTTCTAGATTGGATCTAGTGAAACCCTTAGACTTCATAGACCTACTATTATCGAAATAAGATTTTTTTTTTAAATCTACTTATTTCACTTTCATTCAACTAGCCAGGTTCCAATACTTTATAGATCAACGTGCGATAGCTTTGGAAACTATCAATATGCAATAGCTTATGTAGAAGTTCTCCTTGTGATAGCTAGAATAAACTACAATGTGTGATGGCTAGTTGAGGGTCAACTGTTGATGACCTAGGGGAATCAACATATAAAGACTATGTGATAGCTAACAAGCGATGGCTAGGCTTAACTTACGATAGCTATGGTATAGCCAATATGCAACATCTAAGATTAACCCACGATAGTTTGGAAGCTATACATTTTTAAGTAGAATGAATGCACTTTATAAGACGGTTTTCAGGTGTTAATCGACTATTTCATACGGATGAAACTAGGGAAGAATTTTATAAGTTAAAATTATGGTAATTTATTTTTAAAATGAAAGATAGATTAGAGAAGCTAATAAATGATCATTTAATCATAGATAAAGATGGTTTATCTAAAGGAAGTGTAGGGTACACTATAAATCAATAAAAGAAAGGGGTCGAACTATGATCGTAAAGATATATCGGCTCATGTTTATTAGATGGTAGGTTGCCTTTGACTCTTAGTCTAAAGTCCGTTGGTATATGGTAGGGTTCCATGATAGGGTTCAATCCTAAAAGACTTATAAACTCTAAAAGGGAGTTGTGGTAGGGTGCTAAAACATCAAGGTGGTATTACAACTAAGATAAACAAATTGGCAACGTGAATGATAGCGGTTCACGGAATAGAAGTGGACTTTAATGCTTAGTAAAGACACTTGCTAGATAGTATTTAAGATGCTTGCATTCAACCTCTTAGGAGAATCAGGATGGCCTAGTTGGTGTAATGAGTGGTCATTTCACAAGGTGACGTTTTTCGAGAAAAGATAAATTAGTGATAGAAAGACTTAGGGAGGTAATCACTAAACTAAGTTGATGATAAATTAAAGATGAACACTTAAATAAGAGACTATGTGACCTTTGGATGGATGATTAGCTGTTAGACGACATGGTTTTTAATTAGATGACAAGTGTAGGGTATACTTTGGATTGAATGAAATGCACGTGGTTGCTTTTGATGTAATGATTTTTTATATTTATGATGTAATTACTATGAAGAGAAAGTGAAGGGAATACCCATTGTGTGCTGCAATAGCTTGGTCTTACTACGATTGCTTAGGTAAAAGGTTTTACTCATACCAAGATTTATGTATGATCCATGTTTTTATATTCTCATAAACTCAAGGGTACTCATTCGAGTAGGTCAAGTTTATAGATTAAACTGGCATCTTTTGGAAGAACGAATAAAAGGTTCCGAAGATGAAGCGCTAGACTTATCTACATTTATTATTAAATTTTCAATGTGTAAAACCACGAAATATAACTGGTTATATGTTGTGTTGGCATCTTCTTATGTCGGACAAGACACTACTCTTATTTTCTTATTGTATTTACCATTGTGGGGAATAAAAAGGGTTAATGATGATGTAAAGAATCATCTAAACAATTTGATATAATGAAAATTTATATAGTTGCTCTGTTTATAGAATGTTATGAAAAATATTATTGAACTCACTTTGTCGCTTGAAAATTATTCTGATGATGAGCGCAGCATCGTCGACATCCATTTTTGGATCTCAAAGTGGGTGATGTTACAACTAAAATATGATACGTTCGATAATCATTACAGAACGATTTTACATGTACATTAAATGTCTCCTATATTATATAAACTTTAATCACACAAAGATATATATATATATATATATATATTGTTTGATACTGCTCTTAACAATCATTAAACCCTAGATTTTAATTGCTTAAAAGTTCAGGTGGAACCTCCAGATAAATGTTTGAAAGAAACAAATATGAGTAAGGGTAAGGTTCCAATTATGCATGCAGTTTCAGAAGGTAAGAATAGCAAGATCGATGTGGTTAGGCACAATAATAAGGGATTTGTTGCAAACTTACTCGGATCTAGGAAAGACGATAGCCAAGCTATTGATGTGCTGAAATACCCTTGTCATAGGGTTGCATTAGTACCCAACTAATCATTCTTTGTTGGAGACACAATCAAATGTGCATGAGCATAGGGTTCGTGAGGAGGGAGGACAAACTGTACATAGGCTAACTTATTTTCCTTGAACTGCAAGCCAAAATAAATAGGATATGAGAAACCCTAATTCCCGTTATATGAATAACGTTGATCTCAATAGTAAGAAGACTTGGCATGATGTTGAAAAAGGGCCCAATAATCTAATTGATAATCGTTAAATAAAGCAAGTCAATGGTAGAAGAAAGTTATCATATATTAAACCTTCTTTTAATGAAGAAAATATATGGAAACTTCTAATTACTAAGAGAGTTTTCCAAAGATCTAAATCTAAACGGGTAACTCAATGGCTATGTATGTTTTCGAAATGAGGCTATATTATATACATTTCAAAGCATAAACTGACATGGTATGGAAACTAAAGGGAATATATGAACTATTGGGTAGACAAATTGGATTCTTCCTAGTTAGATTTGTGGAAAAAGACGACTATCAAAAAATATTATAAGAGGGACCATATTTATTTGATTCTAGAATTAATACGATGAGAGAGCGAACCATAGACTTAAATTTGATAAGGCATATTGACTATAATTCCATTTTAGTGAAACTAATACATCCAGATCTAGAAATGTGGGACGTAGAAGCTATTAGTATGATTACTAGTGCTATCGGGATATCATTAGAATTGGATGAAATAATCATAAAGAAGAGAGACTATATTTTACTCGAATTCTAGTGGAAATGATAGCTACTGAAAAATTCACCAATGAAATAAAAGCAATTCTGCATAACGGTGAAGATGTCAAAATTAAAGTATAGTATGATTACAAACTAATAAGATGTAAGGTTTGTAAAGTATTTGGATATTCTAACACACAATGTAATAGAAAATAAGCAAATGCATGGATTTCGAAGAGAAATAATGCAAGAAGGACAAAGAAGAAGCAGTAGATCAAGATATTCTTAACACTGTGTATGATATTCTAATAGAAAGTGTGTGTAGAATAATGGAAGAAACAGCGTGTAACGACCCTAAAAATTAATGTTGTTAATATTAAATTAATTAAAAATGGATTTTTAATTAAAAAGTGAATCGCATATCGTATTTATAACCATTGCGAAGGTCTCTCTAAACCCTGAGGTGATCAATTTGATATATAATTCTGATGAGTTTGGATTACGATTTGTGAAATAAAGGCGATACAATATTTAAATAAAGTGCACAGCCACTTTTGGGCCAAATTGTTACACATAACTTAACCCGCATCATTTATTATATAAATAACGTTTAGAAACCCTAAAAGATAGCCTTATATTATTTTATCTTTTCTAATCCTGAAATTTCTCTTAATCCTATTTCAATGGCTGATAATTTCGCTAATTACAAATTGCTTCAAAATTCAAAAGGCATCATACCCATCAAATTATATGTAGATTCAAAGCTCTTGATGAGTGGAAGAGGCGCCAAGTGTTCGTTTTTGGATATGGGGTCCGTGGTGTTCGAAAATTGGTGAGCATAGTCAATCCATGTACTCTGAATAGGCAATGGGTGGTTGGATCGATGACGATTAGTATTTGAATGGGTCAAAAAATTCATAGAGATGACATTTCTCAATGACCAGAAGGCACATGGGGTGTTGGAAGGTGCGGCGTAACACAGGCATTCGAATAGGAGCAATAGAAGGTGGTGTGATGGAAGAGGTGACGACGAGGTCGATTTGAAAATGATGGCTAGAAATTATCGAAGGGGAAGACGTACATTTCACGGTATGTTTTATTGTTATTAATTAACCAAAATACCTATCACTTTCTTACTCAAGTATCTTTCACATTCAAATTCCGATTCATATGTGGTTTCTTCCATTGAACTCGTTGTAGAATTCCAGATGATTTAGCATTGGGTTTTCCGAGTTTAGATGGTGTTAGTGAAATGTATTGGTATGGTTTATTTAATTTAACTAAATAAAACTTCAAATTATAAAATACGTATTTATCGATGAAAAATTATATTTGTTGATACATGTTATGTTCTATGGATGGCTGTTTGATTATTGCAATAGTTTCAATGGGTTGCGCCTCAATGGGTAATTATTGTTGATTATTGTATTTCTGGGTATTTGATTATAATTAATTTTTGATTTGAGTTGAAAGATGATTAATTAGGATAAAATGGATAATAATAGAAGAAATCTGATAAATAAGACAATTTTGAATTTTAGATGATGTTTTTAAATAATTATGATCTGATGAATTAAATGAATCTATTAGACAAAATTTAATAAGTTTATTATTTAAAAATTTCTAAGGATCACAAATAATAACAGAAAATGTATATTGAATTGAATTTGAATGTTTATTTTATTATTTAGATAATAAAATGGATTTCAAAATAATAATGTGGTTTTGTGAAAATTACACTATTTTAAGCCAGGGACAAAATAATGAATTTTAGAGTATTTATTGGATAATACTATTACTATCACCTGAGTTATATAATAGATGATATTTTTGAAATAATAATAATGGTAGTAAAGTATGTTCCAAAAGTGTTTTTGATTAAATAATTTCTATTTTAGGATGGATAGAAATAAAATGGAGTTTGAGGGATTTAAAATTAAATATTATTACTTTTGAGATAAATAATAATAAATGGATTTTGGAAACTATTATAGTAATCTTAAAATATATTATTATCTTGACATGAAACGATAATATTATTGTTTTGAAAAGCAATTTGAGGCAAATTACTAATTTTGATTTAAAATACGATTTTTTGAGGTATCTGAAGAAATAAAAGTACAATGAAGGATTTCAAGAGTATATTACGTTTTAAAAAAAGCATTACTATTTTGAGAAACAATAAATAAATGGAGTTTTATAATAAATAGTAATAACATGGTTTTATACTTAAGAGAATAATGGTTGTAAATATATTATTTAGATGGTTGTAGAACTAGAATGTATAATTAATTGTTGATTGTAATTGTCACATATATTTGATATTTGAAGACGATATTGCATTCTAATGAGTGTGTGATATTCTACCATTATTGCTATTAAATGATGTGTACTTAATTATGATTACTAGATGATTGACGTTATGTTGCTAATGTTGATTGGATTAGTGTACATTAGATTATGGACGTTGTATTACTAATGTTGATTGAATTAGTACACATTTAATGATTGATGTTGTGCCACTTTATGGGATGATTAGTACACGGTTGATAACTTATATTGATGATGCATTGTAGCTAATGATCAATACGTATGTAAGTATATTCGTGTTGTTTTCTTATTTAATGAAGTGGGGTTGTCATTGAGTATTGTTGATGTTTGATGGTTGTATACTATTATTGTTGCTACTTCATAAAATTATTTGTTGTGAATGATGAGTGGGATTATTATTTCATGCTTGCATTGTTTACCTTAGTTGCATGGATGCTATGATTATTATGTACTAACACACGTTTTGACGAAGGAGAAGAGCGGAAAATAGAACTACATGTGTGTAACATCCCGCCTTTTTGTACATTTTAAATCGATGACAAACCACACACGTCAGACTCAAACGATACAAATGGGCGAATTGTTATTGGGGTGAGTAAGAAAAAGGAAGAAAGAAAGAAAACAGAACGGAATCTTGCAGCGGAATGACAAAATATAATAATCAAATAACAGTTCATGAAGCTGTCTACAAAACATTTGATTATACTCATACAATATAGAATCAGAGTTACACATACCAGAGAACAATAAATAACAATGCAGCGGAACAGTATGAATGTAGTGGAATAATATAATAAATAATAGTAATAATACAATCTTCGTCTTTGTCCTTCATAAATAAGGTCTTCAAACCTTGAAATGCTCAGACTGACCCGAGCGAATTGAAAAGACAAAATACTCGAGTCAGAAATAAAAGATCTTTTGTAAGTTAAATCAACGATAAAATATGAGTGGAACGGCGTCAGAGATGTTTACGTGGTTTGACATCTCTTATCCAGTGTCTAACGTGAGTGCAGTAACTTAAGAGATGTTCGGGATTTACATCTCCTAAGGATCCGTTAAACTATCTACTATGTAGTAATATACGCTATTATAATAATGTCTAATAGTAAAATAAACTTACTTTAAAATAGCGTTAAGGAGTGACCCAATATTCCCCTTAACACATAAATAGTGCCAATAGTCTATACAGTACCATAATACCTCTTGATCAGGAGGTCAGAGGATACTCCATAGGTACGACACAAATCAAACTCGTACAAGGCACGCTAGGGTAGGTGACACGGCACAACTAGGCAATGCCAGGGTAGATATACCAATTACACTTCCGGACCAGTGGTAGCAGCTACTACCGCCCACCTCGAGCCACACCCCCAAAATCAAAAAGGGCCTCAATCAATCACAAAGTAATAGAATGGTATCGAGTCGATAAAAGGTGCTACCTTCTTTGCCCGTCAATTGCTCTTGTTTTAGCAACCTTATGCCAACTCATGGGAGTCGGGTCCACGTATATACCTCAAAGGAACGTCGCCGCCATCCTATTTCATTCCGGGATCTCCACCGCGTACACGGTTGTTAAAGTGGTTTTCAGAGTTGGCAGAGAGTATGACAACTTCTGATCCCAGTCTCTTTAACAACCAAACGTTATTATAACACCGTGGTCATTTTTAAAATAGTTTATACTTTAAAACCAAAATATCATTACCCTCCAAAACCAAATCAATATGATATCATTTTAATTTCAAATATATCCTTTTTCTAAAATCATAACACTATCAAAGTTATACATTTCGAAACCAAGACACTTGAAATATACACTTTCAAATCATAATACCTTGAAACTCATAACTTTGAAACATGACTTCCACCACTTAAATGGTTTAAATATTAAATACTTTATATATTAAAATAGCTTCTTCAATTTCACAAATAAATTCCAAAACGACTCGAATTTCTAAATTTTATATTTAACCAAATCCCAATCATAAACTTCAATTCAATTCAGTTTTCAAATGAATTATTCCAAATTATGTTGATTTCAAAGCAGATTTGATCCACAAAATAAACAATTTCAAATTCAATATATTTCAAACTTCAAGTATTCATCAATTTCAAAACTAAGTTTGATAATTTCATATATATCAAATTCAATTTTCTATTATTTAGTTTCAAAATATTTACTTAATGAATCCATTATCATTTAAATAAAACTCAAATTACAAATAACTAAATGTTTCCTTCAATTTATTTATACTTGAAAGATTTATTTATTCACCTTAAACAAAAGCAAGTTATAAATCATACCTTCTAAAATTTCAGATTTAATAAATTTCACATCAAGCTTATTTGAGTTTAATTGTTAAATAAATTCAATTTCAAATAAATCTCAAATTTATCTTCCAACCTTAATTTTATTCAAATCGTTATAAACTCTATATAAAATATAATTTAAATACTTAACCATATTATCTCCAATAAAATCAAGCTTGATTATCAACTTATTCTATATTAAAACAAATTTATACATAGCTTAAAATCAAGGATAAAATAACATTTATATAATATCTAAAATCAATATTTATCTAGAACCATATATTTCTTTACAAAACCATAGAAATCATTTCAAAATATTTATATATATAGACCACGGTGTCTGTATAAAATTTTCTATCCTATGGTCAAGTGATACGGATATTTATCATTTCAATCTGTAATTTAAAATATAAATACGGTTATATATCATTTCAAACCGCAATCCCGAATGAAATAAAAATCCATAACAACTTGCAGTTTATAACAATATAAAATACAACATCCATTCATCTAATATCAATCATCAAACATTTATCACAATCATCATCCAATTCAATCAATAACATCAATATAGAACAGATAATAAATAACAGGTATTTACTGGCAGTTTATATTCAATAATAAATTAAATAACTATTTTATTCAAATAAATTCAAATAAACTGAGATGATGATTCAACATATGCCAAAGAGTCATAAATAAATTTCTAATCATATCATAAATAAATTTAACAAACATAATAAATTTTAGAAGTTATAAGCGTGTTAAAACACTCACCTTTTGAATTTAAATTGAATTGAAATCCAAAATTTGAACAGTTTCAGAATTCGTCCAACCTTACACTAAAATGTCCAGAATTTCAATATGATCCTAGTGGAGAAAACCACGCGTAAATCGAACCTTGTATGGACAAGTTATTAGCATTAGAAGTTACACGATTTTAAATTAAGAAAATAATTAAAATAAACAAAACTAACCTTCCCACGTTATCGACATCACTCTCGTTCAAACCCTACAGGCCAAACCAATAATGACGCACGCTCGACCATTGACCGAGCATCACGCCACCCAGGCCGCCGTAAGCCACCGCGACTACCTCCCCTGACACGCGCCTCCTCCACGTCTTACGAGTCGACCCACGACCTCACGATAATTCACGCGTTCGAGAGCAGCAGCCGCCACCGCTAGCAAACCCTAGCTTGAAATTTAACGCCAGATCCAACCGTCGATTCGCTAAACCAACTGCATAGATGCACTCCACACGTCGATCTCTACGCCAAGGTACCATTTATTTGACGATTAGATGTTGTCGATCAACAAGCGATGAATGGCTAAGATTTATTCCTCGAATTCCGACCACACATAAATCCAGATTGAAAAATGGACAGCAGAATCGGCATGAGCTCTTCGAGAGCTTCGAATCCATATAAAATTTGATTGGTATTGAGGAGTTTGAATTTTTTGTTGTTGGATTTTGAATTGGAATTGAATTGGAATATCTAGAGTTTTCAGCCATGGAGGAGAGCAATAGAAGTTTTTGTACGTGCAGAAATGAAAAATAGAAAGGCTGCTAGGGTTTATAACCAGATATATATAGGTAGAGCTGAAAATAGAGGAATGGATAAGATTGGTTTAGGTTTTGAACGATAATTGACCCGAAAAGCCTGTTTCGATTCCGGAACGGAAATCTGTCAACCCATATGTCAGAATATATGTTTTTAAATATTTTAAATGCAATGGAACAGGTTTCAAGTCCAAATTCCATCGTATGAAGATGTTATGCTAAAATCAAGTTATTTCAAATTGATTTTAATTGATTTCAATTAAATTGATTTCTAGGCGTTTAGAGCCAGTACGATCAAACGACAAGTTCGATCGCTACGAAACTTAAAATCCTATAATAATTCACCGTTACGGATCCGATGAAGCTAGTTTCGTCGAAATCCGAGTCAGCGGCCAAAATGGATGTTTTCTAGTTAATTAAATAATTTAATATTAAACTAATTAATCACTTCTTCAATCCAAATTTAATTATTTACCATTTCTATCATTTTTGATTACAAATAAACTTCTAATTCATTAACCAAAATTTCCATATCAATCAAATAAGGATTTATTGCAAAATTTATAGTGTTTATCTTCAATTTAAGTAAATTCAAATAAATTATATTTTTAATTTCAATTAAATTAATACAATTTGTATTCAAACTCTTTATTCAATCAATCATCATCTTATGGATAAACTTAACATTAGTATATATCCAATTACCCTAATATTTTTACTATCATCAACAAAATTTACATTAACGTAGTTTTTAATTACGTTTAATTCAATGGATTTAGATCTAATTCAATAAATTAAATAAATGAGTAAACAATAAATAATTATCACTATTTGCGTAATTTAATCCCATTCATACATTACTATCAACCAACAATTATTATAATTACTTATCTAGCATTGATTATATCAAATTACAATTTATTAAGTATTATTTCATCAATTAATATAACTTTGAATTTATATCCCAATTTACTAATTACAATCAATTATAACCTTACAATTGTTTCAATTAATTGGGATTGCACTAAATTATTTATTTATCAACTTGCATTAACATTATTACCTTAATTTACATTCAGTTACTATTAATCAATATACTATTTCATTGGTTAATTCAATACTTAGTTTTATTTACTTATTTTTAATTTTATAACCAAGTGCAACAATTTACACTATTTCATTATTGAGATTTCACTCCAATTGTCAATAAATAAATTTTAATTACCAATGCTACATTTCATTTTTAACATTCGCTCCATTATAAATTATAAAGTTTTTTATTTCTTTATAAATTTAATTACAAAAATCTTATTAAATTAATCAATTTAATTATCGAAATTTACGGGTCGTTACATGTGATTGATTCTCCAAAATGGTACGTAAACAGTCTTTTCCTATGCAACAGCCCTCGAGCCTTTAGTTGGAGGGTATAAGGTTAGGCGCAGTCCAAACATAATTAACATTTTTCCTTTTACTGTAAGTACATTAGTGTATTCGTATGTTTGCAGGCGAAAGCAAAGGAGGAAATAAAGAATCTGCAATAGGTCATATCCACGAGATCATTTGGATGGTGTTTATTTGTTTTGGTTGAGTTGTATTTGCTGATTTATTTCTTGTTGGTTTACGTTTGATTCCTAATTTGTACTATATTGTTTGACCGTTTATTTAGTTGATTCATGTCATGCTTGTTTGAATTGTTTTCTCTTTTTTGTATTATGTTGTGTGCTTGATTTTCTACGATTATTTTTTAAAACTATTATTTATTTGCTTTTATGTTTACTTGGATGCTTATTTGCTTATGTGCTTGCCTACTTGTTTGATTGCTGTGTATGATGAACGTATGATGATGTAGTTATCCAATGTTAACTTTTGGTGGGATCCAAATTGAAGAAACTAGTGAATTGATAAGTGACATATTTGATTTAGTCATAGTGGGATGTCATAGTTTCCTAATCCGAGAAAGTCTAGGTATTTAGAATGACTAAGAGATTTGATGATATTCCTTGAAGGTGGGAATAATAATTAGAGAATTTTTGGTGACTAAAGAATTGATGAATACAATTAAGGAATAAGACGACGACTGGGGAGGTTCAATGTATATTTATCAAAATATGCATTTCAAAATCAATAATTTTCAAATAATTACCCACTTCCACAAATATTTTGAACAAAGAGTTTTAATTTTGGAATTTTTTTATAGGATGATATTTTCTCAAAATTTATTTTGAATTTTTTCTAAAATTATGAAGCTATTTTAGGAAATTGTTTTAAGACGGTGAAAATATTTTAGGAATTTTTTTTATAAAACGATGGTGATATTCTAGATAGAAAAGGATTTTGGTTTTAAGCATATATGGATGCATTAACTAGAAAATAAAATGTTTTGCTTTAAACATATACTGTAATACTCCTCACTAGTGGATCCTTCTTTAGTATTTTGGATGAGTTATCATTATCATCAAATGAAGAAACTACTATAAAAAGATTTTGGAATCAAACTTTTTCAACATTATTTGAAGATTGGAAGAGATGAGATCCGATGTTGATGTTCTGGACTTAACAACTCAATGATGGATGTTGTGATGAAGATCCATAAGGACAAGTTCTAGGATGTGAACCTATAAAGTGGAGCGAGGACGTGCTCTACTTTTGAAATGATCATTGATGCTTGAATGTTTCGTTGTATGCTAAAAAATTAGGGGTATATGAGGATGCTCATCTAGTAAGGATGTGCTTCGGATCTTCAAATAAGATATCTATCTTACCATGAACTGTCGGATGGACAGTTTAGTTCTTTACCTTCTAAGTGGTATGGATTCGAGCATAGAAATTGAGGCTTGGGTAGCCTTTGACCTAGGATGTGTCATCCGAGTTATATATCCCAAAGTACATTGACCTTATGATGGTGAGTATTCATTGACCTTATGATGGTGGTCATTTGGAACCTTATTATGTGGTTCTGAGGATCGAAGATTGATGCATATGAAGCATGAGTAGATGACCATATTATTTTGAGGATGTAACCATGAGTAGACACATGTGTTATTTTTGAAGGTGTGAAAAAAAGATGGTACACCGATTAATTTGAAGACGGGACTATGAGAAAGTTCATCGACAGTTTGAGGATACATATATTATAGTGGATGTGTTGTCAACATAGGAATAAATACTAATGTGTTATTGGTTGACATGTTAGTATGGTGATTGTATCATGATATTTTGAGTATATGTTTTCATTTTGGTGAGTTATGATAGTTGTTGGATTTAATTCAATTATTTATACATGTGTCTTTGGATCAACCTTCAGGTTTGCTATGCTCTTTTGTTATGGAAATTAAGGTTGAATTGTTGGGTACATAATATGAATTAACCTATGGTTGAGATTGTTTCACCTTTTATTGATGGAGTGTTAATTTTGCAGCTACAGTTTGGATTGCATTATTTAGGAAGTGTATGTGTTACAATAGTATGGGTGTGTAGAAATTTGAATTCATTTTTTGGATGAATTTGATTCTATAATAATTGATGTTATATTGTCGATATGCACTACTTTGTAAGCAGTTAATCGTTATTATTATGTTTCACCATATTTTATAATTTAACTCATAATAATATTATGATAATTGGATCAAGGGTTATATTTGGCGAATTACGAGGGCGTAATTCTTTTAAAGGGGAAAGAATGTAACGATCCAAAAATTTAACTTTGTTAACATTAAATTAATGAAAAATGGTTTTTTATTAAAAAGTGAACAAGGTATTCTAATTATAAATGTTGCGAAGGTCTCTCCAAGTTGATCGGATTGATGCATAATTTTGATGAATTTGGGGTTACGGTTCGCGAAATAGAGACGATGCCATGTTTAAATAGAGTACGCAACCATGTTTGCACAAACAGTTACACATAACTAAATCTGCCTTAATTTCTATATAAATAACACTCAGAAACACTGGAGGAAGAAATCATCTCATTAGTCTCTCTTCCCTAATCCCAAAATTCCCCTTAATCTCATAGAGGCGTACGATTTTCGCTAATTACAAATCTCTTCAAAATTCAAAATGTCCAATACCCATCGAATTATATATGGATTTAGGTCTCTCGATGAGTAGAAGAGGCATCAAGTGTTCATTGTTGGAGATGGGGTCCGTGGTGGCCGGAAATTGATGAACAAATATGGACCGTCCATTTTAGGGTTTTGCAAACGATGATTAAGGATCGATTAGAGGGTAACGTTCGTGTAAAGCTCGGTGAGTAGAGTCAATAGTCTGATTGGTTAAGCATTTGAGCAAGTGAAAATTTTCAGTGTAACGGCATTTTTTTAATGACCGGACGATCCATGGAGGAAGCTGGACGGTGCGGCGTGGCATGAGCAGTCGAATGGGAGTAGTAGAGGGCAGATCGATGGCCAAGATGGCGGTAGTATCGATTTAAAAGTGGCTAAAAATGATCCAGGTGGAACATTTTTTTATTATTAATTTACCAAAATGCTCTCTCTTTCCAACTCGAATATCTTTAACATACGAATTCTAATTCACGCGCAAATTTTTCCGTTGAACTCATGGCCAAAATGTGGAGTTTGGAGGTTGTTAGCAAAAACGCGTTGATATGGTTTACTTAATTTAACTAATTGACTTTAAATTATAAATTACACATCTATAGATGAAAAGTTATATTTATCACTATGTGCTATGAATGACTATTTGGTTATTATGATAGTTTGGAAGTGTTGTGCTGTGATTGGGTAGTTATTGTTGATTGTAGTATTTTTGGACGTTTAATTGTAATTAGTTTTTTTATTTGAGTTGTATAATGACTAATCGAGATAAAATGGGCAATACTGAGAAAATTAGATAAATAAACGATAAATAAGACTATTCAAGGGTGCAAAAACGCTTATTGTATCAACCAATAAACTGTGAATGATGCTTAAGTTGGTCAAAGCAAGATTAATCAATTTTTTCATTAATTGTTAAATAGCAAGTGGATCCCTTTGTTATTGTATCAACTAATTATATGTCAAATATTCACCGCAGCTGCTTTTCCGCGAGTAGTGTTATCATTCACAACCAAAAATATATGTAGATCTTCAATGGACCAAAATTGATAAATTATACAATACCTCAACTAATTTCATCCATAATTTTCTGTTTTCCAGTGGGTAAAGTTTTATTGTTAATGGATAAATACAAAAGTAGCCCATTATAATGTTGACATCAAATTATATACAATAAGTCAAAAGGAAGTAATTAAACCTGAAGCTTCAGCAGAACAAAATATCAAAACTTTATAAGAGTACATAAACATAATTTGCCTGATTTCTTCCTTTATTCAAGATCTCGTAGCTTTATGATTGTGATCTATTGTCTTTTTCTCGATTCAGAAAAAAGAATTTTCAAATCACCTTTCATTTAAGCATCTTCCAATTTGATTTGAGAGATAATGGTCCGTTTTGTTTCTTTGTCCAGTTGTGTGAATGGATTCTTGAAGAATACAGCAGTAAGTGACGTCTTTGGTAAAATTATCATCTTAAGAGTATTCATCAACTGTAACAGGTTAGTAAAACATTGCATGATATTTCTAGCAAACCAAAATTCAATTTTCTTTTTCTTTTTCTTTTTCTTTGCCCAACTAGAAATTGTATACCACATGAACATTCCACACCGGCTATGGAGCTGTAAGCTTTACTTTTATTTGTGGAACAGTCATTACAGGAGCAAAAAGTATATCCTTCGCTATCAAATCATCGACCCTGATTAGTAAATCTTCGAATAATTGTTCAGCATAATTTCTCGGTTTAACCAAAAGTCTTGCAACCTTCACAATTCAGATGTACTGTGTCCAGATTTTCAACGCCTTTAATGTCTATTTACGTGTACATTAGCACAAAGACTTTTCTTATAACCATACAGGAATACATTTTTATTGGATGATTCCAAAAATGTTGTGGCTGATGTTGATGTTGTTAGAGGACCATTGAATGAGATATTGTCTCACATCCTCAAAAATAAGTTTGTTCATGCTTATATACTACTTTCTTAAAACCTATATTAACTCTTAGGTTTAAGTAATTTTGAGCGAAGAGTAGAATCTATATGGTCATGAACTAACATGTGTGCTGCCCATCCCGTACCGAACCGGACCAGATGCGGGTTCAATAAAAGTGGACCGTGTTATAATTTTGCTACAAAAAAGAAAACAGTTTTCAACTGTTTAAATTCAAATGGAAACGACTAGTGGATTGGACGCGGCTTTTCGAAAAAGACGTGGCAAAGCTGGAAGAGACACGACAGTTCTTGACCGTTGCAAATGAAGAGACGCTACAGTTTTTGTTCGTTGCAGATGAAAAGATGCGGTTGTTTCCAACAAACATAACCATTGTGAATTAGCGTATAAAAGGAGAAGTAAATCTGATCAGTAGATAACTCCAAATTTTCTCTTCTTCCTCTTCGTTTCTTAATCTCCAGATCCGTGCGCTTCTACATATCACACAGAAGATCGTACTCATCACAATCTCAAGCACACAACGTCAGTCGTATCTTGGAAGACTTTGAATAAAGTCTTAAGGAAATTGTTATAACAAGCATCAGACGTAATTTCCTTCTTCATCCGGTTTGATTTCTGTTTACCTATATATTTACATCATTTTGTAATCTTTCCGTTTCAACGTTGTGCTGCTTCTACGAAGTAATACAAAGCTTGTTTATCGCTATAGTTTAATAAAGTAATTTGTTGTTGTGATTGCTATACTTTGTTCTCGTAAATTTAGTTACAACATACTTATTGTTCAAAATAACTAATACAGAATTCCAAATTAGTGAAAATCTGATTTGTAAACTTGTGTGACAAGTTTATAACATATTGGTCTCTATTTTGGTATGCTGATCGTATTACATCTTAAGACTTTCCTGTTTTCACTAAAACAGAGATGGCGACAGTTGAACTATCAGCAAAAAGTGCTACCCACAACAGGGCGGATCTGTTTAAAGAAGATGGTGATGACTTCATAACATGGCAGAATTAAAATGTTGTTTTATCTCACCACGTTAGGGCTGCAGAAATGCATCGAGGAGGATGAACCAAAGCCTAAAGACGGAAAAACTAGAGAAAAAGGCACAGCTGTTTTTCTCGGAATTGACTCATGGAAGCATTCGGACTTCTTGTACCGAAATTACATTCTGAACTATCTGGATAAAGTACTATATAAAGTATACCAATCACACCAGACAGCAAAATCCCTATGGACTGCACTTGCAGATAAATACAGGATGCAGAATGTCAGTTTTAAGAAGTTCATAGTAGATAAATTTATGGAATACAAAATGGTGGATTCCAAATCCGTAACTAGTCAAGTGCAGGGATTCCAACTTATAATTCATGAAATTGAAACAGATGGACATCAAGTTGGAAAATCGTTCCTTGTTGAAGCAATAGCAGGAAAATTACCACATCTTGGAGAGACTACTGCAACCATTAGAAACATAAGAAAAAGGAGATTTATTTAGAAGATCATATTATCGGATTAAAAATTAAGGCAGATAATCATGAAATAACACAACCCAAAGGCGTAGAGGCACTTGTTATAAAAGGGTCAAAGTAGAAAGGATACTTCAACAACAAAAAGAAAAAGAGAAAGGCACCGGATAATCAATCCAAAGATAAACAAACCAAGAATTTCAAAGGCGAATGTTGGGTTTGCGGAAAGACTGGGCATGCAGCTAAAGATTCCAGGCACAAGAAGACGAATGACAAATCGGTGGTAAATATAGTGGAAAATTTGAGTTTAACCATTGAGAAGATGAACTTTTCAAAAGTTGTTTCAGAATGCAACTTAGTACAGAACCCTGCACGGTGGTGGGTAGACACAGGCGCTACTCGTCATGTTTGTTTCGATATATATGTTCTCCATTTACAAGAAATACGATCAGGAAGAAAAACCCTAGATGGGTAATTCTACAGTTTCCATGATCGAAGGTAACAGCACCGTCATCCTCAAATTTACATTCGGAAAAACTGTGACACTAAGTAAAGCTCTTCATGTTAATGGTGAAGATGTCAAAATTAAAGTATAGTATGATTACAAACTAACAAGATGTAAGGTTTGTAAAGTATTTGGATATTCTAACACACAATGTAATAGAAAATAAGAAAATGCATGGATTTCGAAGAGAAATAATGCAAAAAGGACAAAGAAGAAGCAGTAGATCAAGATATTCTTAACACTGTGTATGATATTCTAGTGGAAAGTGTGCGTACAATAATGGAAGAAACAGTGTGTAACGACCCTAAAAATTGATGTTGTTAATATTAAATTAATTAAATATGGATTTTTAATTAAAAGGTGAATCGCATATCGTATTTATAACCATTGCGAAGGTCTCTCTAAACCCTGAGGTGATCAATTTAATATATAATTCTGATGAGTTTGGATTACGATTTGTGAAATAAAGGCGATACAATATTTAAATAAAGTGCACAGCCACTTTTGGGCCAAATGGTTACACATAACTTAACCCGCATCATTTCTTATATAAATAACATTTAGAAACCCTAAAAGATAGCCTTATATTATTTTCTCTTTTCTAACCCTAAAATTTCTCTTAATCCTATTTCAATGGCTGATAATTTCGCTAATTACAAATTGCTTCAAAATTCAAAAGGCATCATACCCATCAAATTATATATAGATTCAAAGCTCTTGATGAGTGGAAGAGGTGCCAAGTTCGTTTTTGGAGATGTGGTCCGTGGTGTTCGGAAATTGGTGAACAAATATTGACCGTCCATTTTAGGGTTTTGTAAACAAAGACTTAGGGTTGTGGGAGGGTAGTTTATATGTAGCTGAGCGAGCATAGTCAATCCATGTACTCTGATTGGGCAATGGGTGGTTGGATCGATGGCGATTAGTATTTGAATGGGTCAAAAAATTCATAGAGATGACATTTCTTAACGACCAGAAGGCATATGGGGTGCTAGAAGGTGCGACGTAACGCGGGCAATCGAATAGGAGCAATAGAAGGTGGTGTGGTGGATGAGGTGACGACGAGGTCGATTTAAAAATGATGGCTAGAAATTATCGAGGGGGAAGACGTAATTTTCACGGTATGTTTTATTGTTATTAATTAACCAAAATACCTCTCACTTTCTTACTCAAGTATCTTTCACGTTCAAATTCCAATTCATACGCGGTTTCTTCCATTGAACTCGTTGTAGAATTTCAGATGATTTGGCATTGGGTTTGCTGAGTTTGGATGGTGTTAGTGAAATGTATTGGTATGGTTTATTTAATTTAACTAAATAAAACTTTAAATTATAAAATACGTATTTATCGATGAAAAATTATATTCGTTGATACATGTTATGTTCAATGGATGGCTGTTTGGTTATTGCAATAGTTTCAATGGGTAATTATTGTTGATTATTGTATTTCTGGGTATTTGATTATAATTAATTTTTGATTTGAGTTGAAAGATGATTAATTAGGATAAAATGGATAATAATAGAAAAAATCTGATAAATAGGACAATTTCGAATTTTAGATGATGTTTTTAAATAATTATGATCTGATGAATTAAATGAATCTAACAGACGAAATTTAATAAGGTTATTATTTAAAAATTTCTAAGGATCGCAAATAATAACAGAAAATGTATATTGAATTGAATTTGAATGTTTATTTTATTATTTAGAAAATAGAATGGATTTCAAAATAATAATGTGGTTTTGTGAAAATTACACTATTTTAAGCCAGGGACAAAATAATGAATTTTAGAGTATTTATTGGATAATACTATGATTATCACTTGAGTTGTATAATAGATGATATTTTTGAAATAATAATAATGGTAGTAAAGTATGTTCCAAAAGTGTTTTTGATTAAATAATTTCTATTTTAGGATGGATAGAAATAAAAAGGAGTTTGAGGGATTTAAAATTAAACATTATTACTTTTGAGATAAATAATAATAAATGGATTTTGGAAACTATTATAGTAATCTTAAAATATATTATTATCTTGACATGAAATGATAATATTATTGTTTTGAAAAGCAATTTGAGGCAAATTACTAATTTTGATTTAAAATACGATTTTTTGAGGTATTTGAAGAAATAAAAGTAAATGAAGGATTTCAAGAGTATATTACCTTTTAAAAAAGCATTACTATTTTAAGAAACAATAAATAAATGGAGTTTTATAATAAATAGTAATAACATGGTTTTATACTTAGGAGAATAATGGTTGTAAATATATTATTCAGATGGTTGTAGAATGTTGGACGGTTAAAGCGCTCGGCAGATTCAAAGCGGTGGAGGTGCAAAACATCATAGCGGGGATACAATGAGAATATAGCGGGATATAGCGGATAGCTCTAAAATAGCATATAAAACTCGTACTTGATGTTTTTACAAATATATAAATGGTAATTAAATGAAAAATTATCATTTAGTTGAATTATAATTAATACAATGATTTTAAACAAAAAACATGTGTGAATATACTTTAAATAAACGTAAAAATGATATATAACATAATTGAATTTGGTAGAATATTAGAGTATTTTCATTTCTGAAAAAATATTAAAAATTAAATCAAATAAATTAGTTTCATAATTTTCATAATGTATAAATGCAATTTTTTAATTCATTTTTTTAAGAAGATATAGCGGAAATAGCAAAATATAGCGGGAATAACGGGATATAGCGGAAATAGCGGGATTAAGCGGAAAGGCTATATTTTGGAGCTATATGGAAAAATCGTTGCGGTCGAAATCCGCTATGAGATATAGCGGGGTTATAGCGGGGCATTGACTATACAGGTAGAATGTATAATTAATTGTTGATTGTAATTGTCACATATATTTGATATTTGAAGACGATATTGCATTTTAATGAGTGTGTGATATTCTACCATTGTTGCTATTAAATGATGTGTACTTAATTATGATTACTAGACGATTGACGTTGTGTTGCTAATGTTGATTGGATTAGTGTACATTTGATGATGGACGTTGCTATTAAATTTAACGTTGTTAACATTAAATTAATGAAAAATGGTTTTTTATTAAAAAGTGAACGAGGTATTCTAATTATAAATGTTGCGAATGTCTCTCCAAGTTGATCGGATTGATGCATAATTTTGATGAGTTTGGGGTTACGGTTTGCGAAATAGAGATGATACCATGTTTAAATAGAGTACGCAACCATGTTTGCACAAAGAGTTACACATAACTGAATCTGCCTTAATTTCTATATAAATAAAACTCAGAAATACTGGAGGAAGAAATCATCTCATTAGTCTCTCTTCCCTAATCCCAAAATTCCCCTTAATCTCACAGAGGCGTACGATTTTCGCTAATTACAAATCCCTTCAAAATTCAAAATGTCCAATACCCATCGAATTATATATGGATTCAGGTCTCTCGATGAGCAGAAGAGGCATCAAGTGTTCATTGTTGGAGATGGGGTCCGTGGTGGCCGGAAATTGATGAACAAATATGGACCGCCCATTTTAGGGTTTTGCAAACGATGATTAAGGATCGATTAGAGGGTAATGTTGTGTAAAGCTCGATGAGTAGAGTCAATAGTCTAATTGGACAAGCATTTGAGCAAGCGAAAATTTTCAATGCAACGGCGTTTTTTAATGATCGAACGATCCATGGGGAAGCTGGAAGGTGCGGCGTGGCATGGGCAGTCGAATGGGAGTAGTAGAGGGCAGCGCGATGGCCAAGATGGCGGTAGTATCGATTTAAAAGCGGCTAGAAATGATCGAGGCGGAACATTTTTCTATTATTAATTTACCAAAATGCTCTCTCTTTCTAACTCGAATATCTTTAACATACGAATTCTAATTCACGCGCAAATTTTTCCGTTGAACTCATGGCCAAAATGTGGAGTTTGGAGGTTGTTAGCAAAAACGCGTTGATATGGTTTACTTAATTTAACTAATTGACTTTAAATTATAAATTACACATCTATAGATGAAAAGTTATATTTATCACTATGTGCTATGAATGGCTATTTGGTTATTATGATAGTTTGGAAGTGTTGTGCTGTGATTGGGTAGTTATTGTTGATTGTAGTATTTTTGGACGTTTAATTGTAATTAGTTTTTTTATTTGAGTTGTATAATGACTAATCGAGATAAAATGGGCAATAATGAGAAAATTAGATAAATAAACGATAAATAAGACTATTCACGGATTTAAATAGACGATGAAGGGTGCAAAAACGCTTATTGTATCAACCAATAAACTGTGAATGATGCTTAAGTTGGTCAAAGCAAGATTAATCAATTTTTTCATTAATTGTTAAATAGCAAGTGGATCCCTTTGTTATTGTATCAACTAATTATATGGCAAATATTCACCGCAGTTGCTTTTCCGCGAGGAGTGTTATCATTCACAACCAAAAATATATGTAGATCTTCAATGGACCAAAATTGATAAACCATTATACAATACCTCAACTAATTTCATCCATAATTTTCTGTTTTCCAGTGGGTAAAGTTTTATTGTTAATGGATAAATACAAAAGTAGCCCATTAGTCAAAAGGAAGTAATTAAACCTGAAGCTTCAGCAGAACAAAATATCAAAACTTTATAAGAGTACATAAACATAATTTGCCTGATTCCTTCCTTTATTCAAGATCTCGTAGGTTTATGATTGTGATCTATTGTCTTTTTCTCGATTCAGAAAAAAGAATTTCCAAATCACCTTTCATTTCATTTAAGCATCTTCCAATTTGATTTGAGAGATAATGGTCCGTTTTGTTTCTTTGTCCAGTTGTGGGCATGGATTCTTGAAGAATACAGCAGGAAGTGACGTCTTTGGTAAAACTATCATCTTTTAAGAGTATTCATCAACTGTAACAGGTTAGTAAAACGTTGCATGATATTTCTAGCAAACCAAAATTCAATTTTCCACAGGGTTTTATAATAAAGACATTGTTTACCACATCTCTGTTAGCACCCACAACATGTTTTACACGCGTATCCACTATACATCTTCAGTCCCCTACTTCTGAAAAAGTGTTACAAAGAACTGAAGAAAATATACGCAAGTGCTTAGCAACGATGCAAATTCTTCTCCTTTAAAGAACGTTAGTTCATTTTCTTTTTCTTTTTCTTTGCCCAACTAGAAATTGTGTACCACATGAACATTCCACGCCGGCTATGGAGCTGTGTAAGCTTTACTTTTATTTGTGGAACAGTCATTACAGGAGCAAAAAGTATATCCTTCGCTATCAAATCATCGACCCTGATTAGTAAATCTTCGAATAATTGTTCAGCATAATTTCTCGGTTTAACCAAAAGTCTTGCAAGCTTCGCAATTCAGATATACTGTGTCCAGATTTTCAACGCCTTTAATGTCTATTTACGTGTACATTAGCACAAAGACTTTTCTTATAACCATACAAGAATACATTTTTATTGGATGATTCCAAAAATGTTGTCGCTGATGTTGATGTTGTTAGAGGACCATTGAATGAGATATTGTCTCACATCCTCAAAAATAAGTTTGTTCATGCTTATATACTACTTTCTTAAAACCTATATTAACTCTTAGGTTTAAGTAATTTTGAGCGAAGAGTAGAATCTATATGGTCATGAACTAACATGTGTGCTGCCCATCCCGTACCGAACCGGACCAGATGCGGGTCCAATAAAAGTGGACCGTGTTATAATTTTGCTACATAAAAGAAAACAGTTTTCAACTGTTTAAATTCAAATGGAAACGACTAGTGGATTGGACGCGGCTTTTCGAAAAAGACGTGGCAAAGCTGGAAGAGACACGACAGTTCTTGACCGTTGCAAATGAAGAGACGCTACAGTTTTTGTTCGTTGCAGATGAAAAGATGCGGTTGTTTCCAACAAACATAACCATTGTGAATTAGCGTATAAAAGGAGAAGTAAATCTGATCAGTAGATAACTCCAAATTTTCTCTTCTTTCTCTTCGTTTCTTAATCTCCAGATCCGTACGCTTCTACATATCACACAGAAGATCGTACTCATCACAATCTCAAGCACACAACGTCAGTCGTATCTTGGAAGACTTTGAATAAAGTCTTAAGGAAATTGTTATAACAAGCATCGGACGTAATTTCCTTCTTCATCCGGTTTGATTTCTGTTTACCTATATATTTACATCATTTTTTAATCTTTCTGTTTCAACGTTGTGCTGCTTCTACGAAGTAATACAAAGCTTGTTTATCGCAATAGTTTAATAAAGTAATTTGTTGTTGTGATTGCTATACTTTGTTCTCGTAAATTTAGTTACAACATACTTATTGTTCAAAATAACTAATACAGAATTTCAAATTAGTGAAAATCTGATTTGTAAACTTGTATGACAAGTTTATAACATATTGGTCTCTATTTTGGTATGCTGATCGTATTACATCTTAAGACTTTCCTGTTTTCACTAAAACAGAGATGGCGACAGTTGAACTATCAGCAAAAAGTGCTACCCACAACAGGGCGGATCTGTTTAAAGAAGATGGTGATGACTTCATAACATGGCAGAATTAAAATGTTGTTTTATCTCACCACGTTAGGGCTGCAGAAATGCATCGAGGAGGATGAACCAAAGCCTAAAGACGGAAAAACTAGAGAAAAAGGCACAGCTGTTTTTCTCGGAATTGACTCATGGAAGCATTCGGACTTCTTGTACCGAAATTACATTCTGAACTATCTGGATAAAGTACTATATAAAGTATACCAATCACACCAGACAGCAAAATCCCTATGGACTGCACTTGCAGATAAATACAGGATGCAGAATGTCAGTTTTAAGAAGTTCATAGTAGATAAATTTATGGAATACAAAATGGTGGATTCCAAATCCGTAACTAGTCAAGTGCAGGGATTCCAACTTATAATTCATGAAATTGAAACAGATGGACATCAAGTTGGAAAATCGTTCCTTGTTGAAGCAATAGCAGGAAAATTACCACATCTTGGAGAGACTACTGCAACCATTAGAAACATAAGAAAAAGGAGATTTATTTAGAAGATCATATTATCGGATTAAAAATTAAGGCAGATAATCATGAAATAACACAACCCAAAGGCGTAGAGGCACTTGTTATAAAAGGGTCAAAGTAGAAAGGATACTTCAACAACAAAAAGAAAAAGAGAAAGACACCGGATAATCAATCCAAAGATAAACAAACCAAGAATTTCAAAGGCGAATGTTGGGTTTGCGGAAAGACTGGGCATGCAGCTAAAGATTCCAGGCACAAGAAGACGAATGACAAATCGGTGGTAAATATAGTGGAAAATTTGAGTTTAACCATTGAGAAGATGAACTTTTCAAAAGTTGTTTCAGAATGCAACTTAGTACAGAACCCTGCACGGTGGTGGGTAGACACAGGCGCTACTCGTCATGTTTGTTCCGATATATATGTTCTCCATTTACAAGAAATACGATCAGGAAGAAAAACTCTAGATGGGTAATTCTACAGTTTCCATGATCGAAGGTAACAGCACCGTCATCCTCAAATTTACATTCGGAAAAACTGTGACACTAAGTAAAGCTCTTCATGTTAATGGTGAAGATGTCAAAATTAAAGTATAGTATGATTACAAACTAACAAGATGTAAGGTTTGTAAAGTATTTGGATATTCTAACACACAATGTAATAGAAAATAAGAAAATGCATGGATTTCGAAGAGAAATAATGCAAAAAGGACAAAGAAGAAGCAGTAGATCAAGATATTCTTAACACTGTGTATGATATTCTAGTGGAAAGTGTGCGTAGAATAATGGAAGAAACAGTGTGTAACGACCCTAAAAATTGATGTTATTAATATTAAATTAATTAAAAATGGATTTTTAATTAAAAGGTGAATCGCATATCGTATTTATAACCATTGCGAAGGTCTCTCTAAACCCTGAGGTGATCAATTTGATATATAATTCTGATGAGTTTGGATTGCGATTTGTGAAATAAAGGCGATACAATATTTAAATAAAGTGCACAGCCACTTTTGGGCCAAATGGTTACACGTAACTTAACCCGCATCATTTCTTATATAAATAACATTTAGAAACCCTTAAAGATAGCCTTATATTATTTTCTCTTTTCTAACCCTAAAATTTCTCTTAATCCTATTTCAATGGCTGATAATTTCGCTAATTACAAAATGCTTCAAAATTCAAAAGGCATCATACCCATCAAATTATATATAGATTCAAAGCTCTTGATGAGTGGAAGAGGTGCCAAGTTCGTTTTTGGAGATGGGGTCCGTGGTGTTCGGAAACTGGTGAACAAATATTGACCGTCCATTTTAGGGTTTTGTAAACAAAGACTTAGGGTTGTGGGAGGGTAGTTTATATGTAGCTGAGCGAGCATAGTCAATCCATGTACTCTGATTGGGCAATGGGTGGTTGGATCGATGGCGATTAGTATTTGAATGGGTCAAAAAATTCATAGAGATGACATTTCTTAACGACCAGAAGGCACATGGGGTGCTAGAAGGTGCGGCGTAACACGGGCAATCGAATAGGAGCAATAGAAGGTGGTGTGGTGGATGAGGTGACGACGAGGTCGATTTAAAAATGATGGCTAGAAATTATCGAGGGGGAAGACGTAATTTTCACGGTATGTTTTATTGTTATTAATTAACCAAAATACCTCTCACTTTCTTACTCAAGTATCTTTCACGTTCAAATTCCAATTCATACGCGGTTTCTTCCATTGAACTCGTTGTAGAATTTCAGATGATTTGGCATTGGGTTTGCTGAGTTTGGATGGTGTTAGTGAAATGTATTGGTATGGTTTATTTAATTTAACTAAATAAAACTTTAAATTATAAAATACGTATTTATCGATGAAAAATTATATTCGTTGATACATGTTATGTTCAATGGATGGCTGTTTGGTTATTGCAATAGTTTCAATGGGTAATTATTGTTGATTATTGTATTTCTGGGTATTTGATTATAATTAATTTTTGATTTGAGTTGAAAGATGATTAATTAGGATAAAATGGATAATAATAGAAAAAATCTGATAAATAAGACAATTTCAAATTTTAGATGATGTTTTTAAATAATTATGATCTGATGAATTAAATGAATCTAACAGACGAAATTTAATAAGGTTATTATTTAAAAATTTCTAAGGATCGCAAATAATAACAGAAAATGTATATTGAATTGAATTTGAATGTTTATTTTATTATTTAGAAAATAGAATGGATTTCAAAATAATAATGTGGTTTTGTGAAAATTACACTATTTTAAGCCAGTGACAAAATAATGAATTTTAGAGTATTTATTGGATAATACTATGATTATCACTTGAGTTGTATAATAGATGATATTTTTGAAATAATAATAATGGTAGTAAAGTATGTTCCAAAAGTGTTTTTGATTAAATAATTTTATTTTAGGATGAATAGAAATAAAAAGGAGTTTGAGGGATTTAAAATTAAACATTATTACTTTTGAGATAAATAATAATAAATGGATTTTGGAAACTATTATAGTAATCTTAAAATATATTATTATCTTGACATGAAATGATAATATTATTGTTTTGAAAAGCAATTTGAGGCAAACTACTAATTTTGATTTAAAATACGATTTTTTGAGGTATCTGAAGAAATAAAAGTAAATGAAGGATTTCAAGAGTATATTACCTTTTAAAAAAAGCATTACTATTTTAAGAAACAATAAATAAATGGAGTTTTATAATAAATAGTAATAACATGGTTTTATACTTAAGAGAATAACGGTTGTAAATATATTATTCAAATGGTTGTAGAATGTTGTACAGTTAAAGCGCTCGGCAGATTCAAAGCGGTGGAGGTGCAAAACATCATAGCGGGGATACAACGAGGATATAGCGGGATATAGCGGATAGCTCTAAAATAGCATATAAAACTCGTACTTGTTGTTTTTACAAATATATAAATGGTAATTAAATGAAAAATTATCATTCAATTGAATTATAATTAATACAATGATTTTAAACAAAAAACATGTGTGAATATACTTTAAATAAACGTAAAAGTGATATATAACATAATTGAATTTGGTAGAATATTAGAGTATTTTCATTTCTGAAAATATATTAAAAATTAAATCAAATAAATTAGTTTCATAATTTTCATAATGTATAAATGCAATTTTTTAATTCATTTTTTTTAAGAAGATATAGCGGAAATAGCAAAATATAGCGGGAATAACGGGATATAGCGGAAATAGCGGGGATTAAAGCGGAAAGGCTATATTTTGGAGCTATATGGAAAAATCGTTGCGGTCGAAATCCGCTATGAGATATTGCGGAGTTATAGCGGGGCATTGACTATATAGGTAGAATGTATAATTAATTGTTGATTGTAATTGTCACATATATTTGATATTTGAAGACGATATTGCATTTTAATGAGTGTGTGATATTCTACCATTGTTGCTATTAAATGATGTGTACTTAATTATGATTACTAGACGATTGACGTTGTGTTGCTAATGTTGATTGGATTAGTGTACATTTGATGATGGACGTTGCTATTAAATTTAACGTTGTTAACATTAAATTAATGAAAAATGGTTTTTTATTAAAAAGTGAACGAGGTATTCTAATTATAAATGTTGCGAATGTCTCTCCAAGTTGATCGGATTGATGCATAATTTTGATGAATTTGGGGTTACGGTTTGCGAAATAGAGATGATACCATGTTTAAATAGAGTACGCAACCATGTTTGCACAAAGAGTTACACATAACTGAATCTGCCTTAATTTCTATATAAATAAAACTCAAAAACACTGGAGGAAGAAATCATCTCATTAGTCTCTCTTCCCTAATCCCAAAATTCCCCTTAATCTCACAGAGGCGTACGATTTTCGCTAATTACAAATCCCTTCAAAATTCAAAATGTCCAATACCCATCGAATTATATATGGATTCAGGTCTCTCGATGAGCAGAAGAGGCATCAAGTGTTCATTGTTGGAGATGGGGTCCGTGGTGGCCGGAAATTGATGAACAAATATGGACCGCCCATTTTAGGGTTTTGCAAACGATGATTAAGGATCGATTAGAGGGTAACGTTGTGTAAAGCTCGATGAGTAGAGTAAATAGTCTGATTGGACAAGCATTTGAGCAAGCGAAAATTTTCAATGCAACGGCGTTTTTTAATGATCGAACGATCCATGGGGAAGCTGGAAGGTGCGGCGTGGCATGGGCAGTCGAATGGGAGTAGTAGAGGGCAGCGCGATGGCCAAGATGGCGGTAGTATCGATTTAAAAGCGGCTAGAAATGATCGAGGCGGAACATTTTTCTATTATTAATTTACCAAAATGCTCTCTCTTTTCAACTCGAATATCTTTCACATACGAATTCTAATTCACGCGCAATTTTTTCCGTTGAACTCATGGCCAAAATGTGGAGTTTGGAGGTTGTTAGCAAAAACGCGTTGATATGGTTTACTTAATTTAACTAATTGACTTTAAATTATAAATTACACATCTATAGATGAAAAGTTATATTTATCAATATGTGCTATGAATGACTATTTGGTTATTATGATAGTTTGGATGTGTTGTGCTGTGATTGGGTAGTTATTGTTGATTGTAGTATTTTTGGACGTTTAATTGTAATTAGTTTTTTATTTGAGTTGTATAATGACTAATCAAGATAAAATGGGCAATAATGAGAAAATTAGATAAATAAGCGATAAATAAGACTATTCACGGATTTAAATAGACGATGAAGGGTGCAAAAACGCTTATTGTATCAACCAATAAACTGTGAATGATGCTTAAGTTGGTCAAAGCAAGATTAATCAATTTTTTCATTAATTGTTAAATAGCAAGTGGATCCCTTTGTTATTGTATCAACTAATTATATGGCAAATATTCACCGCAGTTGCTTTTCCGCGAGGAGTGTTATCATTCACAACCAAAAATATATGTAGATCTTCAATGGACCAAAATTGATAAATTATACAATACCTCAACTAATTTCATCCATAATTTTCTGTTTTCCAGTGGGTAAAGTTTTATTGTTAATGGATAAATACAAAAGTAGCCTATTATAATGTTGACATCAAATTATATACAATAAGTCAAAAGGAAGTAATTAAACCTGAAGCTTCAGCAGAATAAAATATCAAAACTTTATAAGAGTACATAAACATAATTTGCCTGATTCCTTCCTTTATTCAAGATCTTGTAGCTTTATGATTGTGATCTATTGTCTTTTTCTCGATTCAGAGAAAAGAATTTTCAAATCACATTTCATTTTAGCATCTTCTAATTTGATTTGAAAGATAATGGTCCGTTTTGTTTCTTTGTCCAGTTGTGGGCATGGATTCTTGAATGGATTCTTGAAGAATACGGCAGTAAGTGACGTCTTTGGTAAAATTATCATCTTAAGAGTATTCATCAACTGTAACAGGTTAGTAAAACATTGCATGATATTTCTAGCAAACCAAAATTCAATTTTCTTTTTCTTTTTCTTTTTCTTTGCCCAACTAGAAATTGTATACCACATGAACATTCCACACCGGCTATGGAGCTGTAAGCTTTACTTTTATTTGTGGAACAGTCATTACAGGAGCAAAAAGTATATCCTTCGCTATCAAATCATCGACCCTGATTAGTAAATCTTCGAATAATTGTTCAGCATAATTTCTCGGTTCAACCAAAAGTCTTGCAAGCTTCGCAATTCAGATATACCGTGTCCAGATCTTCAACGCCTTTAATGTCTATTTACGTGTACATTAGCACAGAGACTTTTCTTCTAACCATATATAGGAAAAAAGGAGATGGTATACATTTTTATTGGATGATTACAGAAATGTTGTCGCTGTTGTTGATGTTAGTATTATAATTGGGGGATGTGGATGATCTTCAAATTTTTTTTCTTAGAATTTGTCCAATCAATCCAAATTATCGACCAGATTCATTTTTTTAAGCTTTTATATACCTTGCTGGATCTTAGAAGCTAGCATTTTTTTTCCATATTCCATTAATATCTCAATAAATAGATTTGTCACTCATTTAATTTTTCAGGTTAATGCTGTTTGCGATCATAAAACTCTGTCTATCATATCTAGAAATATATCCCAATACTTAAAACAATAAATAGACGACATGAAATATTCCATCATACTGTTCTGTTATATGGAGTTCCTTCCCTCAAAATTCCAAAATGAAAATGTTCATTGTATTATAACTAATCAAAATTGGAGAAATCGTAAAGGACTACGGATCATTCTACAACAAGATTTTAGTGATCAGTCTTTGCCTTGTTATCTTCTCCTGTACAATTTCAACCTCAAATGCTTTTCTTTTCAAGGCTTTTTCTTCAGTCGCGCTATCTATAACAACATTTATACTTATGCCATCTTTATTTGGCTCCTCCTCGTTGAGCTTAGATTTCAGCAAATGAGGTTTGAGTCTATTCATGTCTGAAAGCTGAACCGGTTTCAAAAAGAATTCTTCAGCTCCTTCCTCTAAACATCGACTGATGCGCGAAGGAACATTCTCTGATGACATGATTACTACTGGAATATCTTTCAAATACGAAGACTCTTTCACTTTCTTGAGCAGATCATATCCTGTCATTCCAGGCATGCTGTAGTCTGTAATTATCAAGTTTACTTCTATTTCCTGTAGTTCAATAAAAGAAGAATCAGCCTTTGTAGTCGAACAAAGTTATATAATATAATTGGTTTTCTAAATGGAAGGAAACTTACATGATGGTGAGGGGAATCAAGAAACTCCAATGCTTTGCTGCCTGAATCCACAGTGGTAACTGTACAAAAATCAAAATTAGATTGCATTAGGGAATTGAAAAAATTAACAGATGAAATGGGTGCCTGTAGTGAAGTTATCAAATGAAAGAAAGTACCTTGAAAAGATGAAGTCTTGAGCAATCTTTCAATGAGTTTTCTATCCAGTACGCTGTCGTCAACAGCAAGGACATGATATTGAGACTCAGCAGATATTGCCATTGATATCTAGAATATTAATACTTATGAAGAAGAAGAAGAAGAAGAAATTGGGAATGAAATACTAATGAAGAAGAAGCAAGTTAATGGGGGTTTGGATTTATGGTAATGAAATTGAAGTGGGTATAAATTTATGGTGATATGAGAGTGGTCCAAAAAACAAATCTAAGTAGATCACAACAACTTGCAAGGAAAGATCCGACCAGATTTTCTCCAGATCTTGTAACTGTCATTGTACATAGACCAGAGAATATTGTGTTTTTTCTATTTGGATTTGGTCTCCGTGTGACAATTTCCAACAGTCTTGTGGAAAATTAGCTTAGCTAGTAGACAAGTATTCCCTCTCGTAGCTACAATGAATGCATTCCCCAATCAGAAATTTAACACAAAAAGCATATTGAATAGAAGCTCACCTCAGATGGTACTGGTCACAGTAAAATTTTATGTTTAATTTACAGGCACAATTCAAAAAAAGAAATTTGAAAAAAAAACAAAAATAAAACATTAACAAGTATTAGAAAAAACACGTTTAATTGTATGATTTTAGAAAATTCGCAATTATCTTAAATTTTTAATTAGTTTCAATTCTACACATAATAAAAGTACAGTGAACAAAAATAATTAATAGATGAGGCAATGGAGTCGTGTGTTTAGTGATTCTAAATTGTCCAACGCTACTTTCTTAGTGGTCAGACGCTCTAGTTTTGATCAAAGAAATCACACGTGTTCAAATCATGCATGGCTTAAACCACTGAACATATTTTGAATTATGTTATGTCATAACTACCCGAGACTTGTAGTACAGTTAGTGCAACCATCGAAGTACCCAATTTTTAAAAAAAGATTTTTATATAAAAGACAAAAATTGTAATTTTTTAGCCTCAAAGACACAAACTCAATGTTTTAGCCACAAGAACAAACATTCTAACAATATTAGTGATAAGGACAAACATTTCAAAATTAGTCATAAGGACAAACCGTCAAAATAATCAACCATCATTCGTCGCATCACCACCCACCACCATCACCTACACCACCAGCTTGCCACTGCCTCCAACACCACCTGCCGCCATCACATTCTACCGAAAACTCTTAACTTAAAAACTAATACCTAATAACTGATACCGGTAAATAAAACTGATACTTAAAACAGCTACCTAAAAACTGCTACAAGCAACTAAAACTTATACCTAACAGGTGATACTTAAATAAACCACACATAATCCTCTAAGTTCTCAAATTTATAAAATTCGACAAATATTATCTAAGTTTACAGTTCATTCTTGAACAAACATTTAACAATCATCCTTGTAAAAAATCAGTTCATTATCATATTAAAAACACAAATAGACAATCCATGATCGACATCTATCAAACTCATGAAATTGCATCGTTATATCATATAATGATGCTTTGACTTAAGCATCTCCATTCTTGGATGCACAGATCGAGTGGCTCCACTGCAGCATAAGCATGGATTCCATTCAACTAAGGTAGTCTGAACAATGGCGAGCATGACAGTGGTTCATTTCTAGGTAAAAATTAAAACAGTTTTTACAAACTGATACATAACTGCTGATACCACTTCTTCTCCTCTAATTCTTCCTTGACTTGTTTTTCTTCTCCCTCGACTTACTCTTCTTCTTTCTCAAATTATTGTTTCTTCTAAAACATCACTTAACCACGACGCTCCTGCCACCAGAGCCATCAAATTTCTATCATCAGATGACTTCAAATTGAGCTACTTCAAAACTCTGGCTGTTGTCATCCGTTGTCGAACCAACCACTCTCGCAGTCAACGTTATCGCAATAACCGCCCTAGCTGACAACGCCGCCTCAGCTTGGCGCCGCTTCAAACTCATTTGCGTGTTTGTCTCCAAATTGAAATTTCAAAAGTCGTCATTCATACTAAAATACCGAAGGCCAGTCCTTGAGACTAAAATACTAAGAAATTTTATCTTTGACAATAGTTTTCTGTTTAAAGAAAAAAACTAAAAAAAATCTACATTAGAAAACAATTAAAATTTAGTTTTCAAAATGATGAAACGAATAAATACCTTCAACCCTCATGTACACAAATATTATCAAGCGTTTGCTCCGCAACTTCACAACAACAACAACAACAACAACAACAATAATAATAATAATAATAATAAATTTAGTATGTGAAACCCAAAATAGTATTTGGGAATTGTATTTGGTTTGCCTGTTTTAAAAAATAGTTTTTTCAATATGTAAAACCCAAAATGAAAATGCCTAATTTGAAATCTGCATAGAATCATTAATAAAATCATTAACTTACATTTGTACCAAACATTGCAAGGAAGGAAATTCATATGTAATTGGATACAATAATATACTAGACTGGTAATATATTTGTACGGATATGCTAATATTTTAAACATGACCACGTGACAATGAAGATCGGTAATAAACAGACAATATGTCAAATAAAACTTATCAACAATGCAAACCAATAGCATACCTAAACTAAATCATATTTCTATTCGTGTGTGCGCGTGTGTAACAAAAAAAAAAAAGAGGCTTTGTAAATTGTATGCGATTTATGGATTATAATAATTAATTATCGATTTTGTAGAACAACAGATTTATGTACTGCAATCTTAGTGGTTCAAAGACTACATTGGAACAAATCCATTAACGTGGATGACTAAATTCAGTCCTTTTAACTGATATAAAGTAAAGCAAGCTTTAAATAAATTCACCACCTATATCATCGAAACCATTACATTAACCAGTGCGAGAATGTGATTAATGGTCGACACTATCAAAAAAATTATGATAAAAAAGGGTAAACATAAAGGTAAACAAGAGTATGCATTGATCTCTGCTTTATATCAAACGGTAAGGTCACTGCAATGACGCAAATTTTCCAACTATGAAAATTAAACGCTTCCCTCCCCTTATGAATGAAATATTCGCACCAGCTTGACAAAACTCCACGTATTATGGATGTGCAAAAGGACTAACGGTATAAATATGAAGAGAATTCCAACAACACGTCTTGAAACGGATTTAATATCGACACAGCAAAGACCCATCAAACCTTAGGTCCATATCAAAACTGGCTGTTGGTTAATAAAATTAATATAAAGAATAATACACAGAGCTATTCATATATATATTCGAAATCTCACAGCGAAAAGATAAAATATAATATCAGAAACGTACTCATCTTATTAAAAATTCAAATGTCACAAACATACAACACCATACCACATATTAAAGTCAAATATCTATAATACAATATTATAAAATACACCATCATGTCTAAATAGGTACATCAAAAATAAAAGCAACATAAGTAGATAGATAAATAATAAAATAATTGCCACAAGTTCTGTCTCCGCCACCATCTCTGAAATCTGCATCTTCTTCTCTAACATGTGTTGTAACGAGGAGCGAGTCAGAACAACAATGTCTGATAAATAAAATCTCGAGTCTTTCTATAATAGCACTTGGTCGGTATATTCTAAATAAGAATATGTCTTACGCATTCTAACTATATTCGTTGTAAGTATCTCCAACAATAACTCCAACTGTATAACCTATACCTTTTCCAATCCAACTCACTAACCTATCTTCAACTATAGGTCAAAGGTCATTCCCAATCTCACGCATCTACCGCTAATAAAATCCTAACAATGTAAATGATAATACTCAAGTCACTTAATACATTTTCAATGGGAACTAGGCAGACTCTGAAGGAAGGAGTGCAACACGAGGACTTCCCAGGAGGTCACCCATATTAGTACTACTCTCGTCCAAGCACGCTTAAATTTAGAGTTCTGATGGGATCCGGTGCTTTAGTGCTGGTATGATCGCACCCCTTCTAGTACCTCATTTTAGGAAGGTCTCCGTCATTTATTAACTACCACAAGGCAGATTCATCTCCGATACTGTCTAACTAACATCGCACGGAATCTCATCAGACCACTTAATACTTCTTTATGAAAGAGGCGGACCCTATAATAGCTACAAAATACCTCAAACTCGAAGTGGACCCTTCTTGAGATATCCACTATCGTGCCTAACCGCTAACCTTGACCATTTAAGTAGAGGCGGACCCTCAATCAACCACTTACTACCTTCAACCCCAAAGCGGTTTCTATGTATTATGACTCGTAACTCAAACTATGACGTCTCACATAAGTCCTACCATTCGTAGGTACTGATAGCCAAATTAGGTGGGTAGGTTTACAATACAAAATTTGGGACTAACCCCGCGTCCTCCGTGGGTACTTATTATGGGTGATGTCCCACATCAGTCCTAAAGTCACATAATGATAGCTAAATTAGCTGGGTAGACTTCAATGTGATTTTGACTGACCTCGCATTTTTATAATTTAGTCATAATCTACACTCTCTTAACATACTATCACATATCTCATCGCACTCTCTATCAAGGCCTTATAAGGAAAACCCTTATTTCGTCTTAACTATCAATTTCTTTCCTAAGGGGGATTTAATACTAATTAATTAACTATTTACTATGTAATTAATACACTATTGATTATATGTTATATAAATATACACACAACGCACACGTGCATACATACATACACACACGCGCACACACAAACATGTGCCTAAAATATTTCTAAATGTGCAAAGATTACGCCCTAAACTAATCGTTTAAATGTAAAATCTTTAAATTTAGACAAGTCCATTTACATATCAACAAACATATCATATATCCAATATTCTCAAATCAACAACAGACTTGTATAAAAACAGAGTCCATACCAAACTTATTTTATACTAAATTAGTAGAATCAACACTAGTAGAATTTGTATTTCAAATCCTTTTATGTTTTATTCAACTTTTACATATACAAATGAAAAGAGGGAATTCTCATTTAAATTATGAAAATAGATGGCGCAAACTACAAATAAAGTGAATCTGTATCTTACACAACATTTTCAAAAATATTTTCCTTTCAAAAACCTTTAATCGGATCCAAAGAAAAAGATAAGAAGTGGAATAAATGTAAAACATTAAAATTGCAACAGCTATACGATTCCATTATTTTAGTATAGAATAATTGAGATCCTAACATAAGAATTGACATTTTTCTTAGGGGAATTTTGTTGTTTTAGTTTGATGTTTTCATAGAAAAAAGAAATCTCCAATGCATATATCAATTTCAAATTATGCTGTACAATTACTAGAATAAGAAAAACTAAGATTTTCACTCACAAAATATCATTAGCGCTTATTTGGATTTGTTTACACCCACTTTAGATCTCTTCTTTTAGAAATATACAATAAGAGAATTGTATATGTATCAAATTTCAAAAATTTAGGGATTGGAGGATAATAGAATTAGAAATTGAATAATAAACGCCTAAAATTTCTTACCTAAAACCTTAGAGAATTTTCTGAATTCTTGAAGAGAGAGAGACCAACAGATCTTTGCTTAGTTTTCAAATAATTTGTGAATAAAAGTGATGGGGCTATACTCTTATTTATAGTGGTTGAAAAGCACGAGAACCTTCGAATTTAATTCGTATAAAATAATAAAATCTGGACCGTTCGTGGTATGGAAAACTCTAGCCGCCACCATAACCATCAGTTGGCCGCTCCTACCTAGGCGGTCGATCAGCCATAGGCAGCAGTCGAGCGATTAGTGTATTTTGGGAACGTTTATTCTGCCGCCGTTGATAATTTATTTTATTCCTTAGTTTATATTTAACTTTAATATTTATATTAACGTTTAGTTAACCCTTAAGTCTAACTACCATTAATTTTTTAATTTCAAACTTTAGCATTAACTATTTATTTAAATTTGAATTCCACTTATTTAATTTGAATCCAAAAACTTCAAACGTCAATAACTTTTTCGTTTAAGCTTCGATTTCGAAATTTTATATATGGAAATTGATCGAAAAATTGTCATGAATGCAACGATACAATTTTCATGGCTAAATTAGACATTTATAAAATTTTCATTTTTAGCTTTATTATTAACAGAAAATAGGCACAGGGAAGAAGTTGCAAAAAAATTTAGTCTCAGAAACAGCAAGTTTATTTTTCTGAAGGACGCTTTTTAGTGTAAACAGAAAATGATAGTTACAACTATCATTCTGTGATTTACACCAAAAAGTGTCCTTCGGCCTAAAAAGTAAACTTCTTGTCCCTAAACTGAATTTTTCTACAACTTTTTCCTTTAGCCTAAAATACCCTATTATTAACTTATTAATTGATTCTTTTCTTATTAATACATGGTGTTACATTCTCCCTCACTTAAAATGGATTTTGTCCTCGAAATCACTAAGGGACGGACAACATAACACATATTAAGCATCCATGTTATACAACCAAGTTATCTACACAATCATCTACTCAACCAAAGTGCAATATGATTATGTCTACAGACATACCATAGTTGAGCTCAATTCTAGAATGAATGCAAGTATCGTGACTTATAGGCATGTATGCAAACATCCTATACATGCGAAAACTTTTTTCTGTATGAGTGCAAAAGTAACAGTGAAAGTGTGGCAATCATCCCCTACCATCCAATCTATTTGGCTAAAACCTAATTTGAAGAGAGAAAGTTTACTGGTAAAAAGCTTAGTATGAGAAGTTCTCATCTTCTTTTCAGTTTTCCATGTGCTTTCTCCTAGGTTATCTCCCCATTTTCGCTGAGTTATCTCCTTGTTGTACTCGAACCCGCCTAATTTATTTTTTATGGAGCTTCCTAGTTCCGTGCTCCATAATGCGTGAGGTGGCACGAGTTGTTATCGGCTCTATCTTAATGTCTCCTGATTGATCTTGCTCTACCACAGTGGCTGTGCTATGAAGGCGTTTCCTTAAGTGCATAAATCTTAGTGCCAACTTTCCCTACTTCTCAAATCTCAGGACCTTCCTAAGTGGAGAAACTTTAAAAAAACACATGTCCCCTACCTAGAACTTCAACCCCTTTCTTCGCTTGTCCGCATAGGGTTTGTGGAAATCTTATGCGGCGTTCATTTGCTGCCTATTCGATTCTACCTTCTTCGAAGTCTCGCAAATTAAATCTAGTCCAAGTAAAAAAAAGGGTAGTTTTCCACCAACAATTGGGCGATTTGCATGGCCTCCCATAAAGCCCTTCAAAGGGTGTCGTGTCAATTGTCGCTTGGTGACTATTATTATATAGGAATTCGACTAATGATAGGTGCTACTCATAGTGTCCTCCAAAGTCCATGATGCGAGCTCTCAACAAATCTTCCAAGATCCTTTTCACCCTTTCGATTTAACCATTGGTTTGTGGATGGTAAGCAGTGCTAAAATTCAACGAGGTTCCTAAAGCTGCCTGCAAACTCCTTCGAAATTCGCTAGTATACAAGGGATTCCTGTAATTAATAATGCTAATTGGAATTTCATGAAGTTGAACCACCTCCTTTATATAAATCTATGCTAGATACATTGCGATCATATTCCTTCTAATGGGAATAAAATGGGCGCTTTTACTGAGTCTATCCACTATAACTCAAACTGCTTCATTGCCTCTTTGGCTCCTAGGCAACCCATCTTCGAAGTCCATTGATATAAGCTCCGACTCCCAGGTTGGAATCTCCAATTGTAATAACAATCTTCCGGGTTTCCATTGCTTCTTTATTCTTTGGCATGTCAAACATTGGAAACAAATTCAGCAACCCTCCTTTTCATTCCTGGCCAATAGTAAATTTTCTTCATATCTCTATACATCTATCTTATCTCCTCCGGGGCGAATGTTCATCCTTGAATGGTAACATTCAGCTAGCACTTCCCTTAACACATTATCCATCCTCGGAAGAAAAAGGCATTCATCTCTCTTCAAACAACGCTTTCCTCAACTGCATATTTACAAACGTAGGGGAAATGTTCTCCTCTACTTAACTTACCTAAAATATGCATTATCTCCTCATCCTTCTTTTGCTCAAGATTAATATGGTCCATCAATGTTGTCCTAACCTCCATTGCTGCTAAATAGTCTTGAGTGGATTCTGTTAGTGGTTGAAAGTTGAAATTCGAGGGGAACTCTAATTGCCTTCATTCATATATAGCACCCAAGGTAGCATGCCTCCAGCTAAGGACGTCGACGACGACATTCTCTTTTCCGAAGGTATACCATATTCCAAAGTCATAAAATGCTATAAATTCCATCCACCTTTGCTGCTTAAGAATTGGAAAAATAGGTATTTGAGTGATTTTGGTCGATGAACAATTCGGACCTCTCTCCAAAAAGATAGTTCCTCTACATCTTTAAGGCAAAAACGATAGCCGCGAACTCTAAGTCATGGGTTGGGTATCTCTTCTCAGTCTTTTGATTGCCTACTAGCATAAGTTATCACCCTTGCTTCTTGCATAAGAAATGCTTCTAATGATATACCTCATGCATCCATGTAAACAGTAAAAGGCTTCGTCTCATCAGGAATGGTAAGTATTAGTGCATTTATTGATAGTTCCTTTAACTTCTCGAATGCTTTGGTGCATCTTTCATCTCATGCAAAGACTAGATTATTCTTTGTCAGGAGACTTAGAGTGACTGCTATCTTTGCAAAGTCCTTTATGAATTTCCTATTATAACCTTCTAACCCAAGAAAACTTCTAACCTCTGTGGCATTTTTCTGAATCTTCCAACCTTGAATAGCTTCCACCTTGGCGGGTCCACTTATAATCCATGTTCAGAAATAATGTGTCCAAGAAATCTCACCTTCTTCTTCCGAAAGTGACACTTTGAGAATTTGGCTTTAAGTTGGTGCCTTCCCAAATTCCCTAGTATCTATCTTAAGTGGTTTTCATGCTTTCCTTTACTCTTGGAGTATACTACGATGTCATCAACAAACTCAATGAAAAATTGATTTAGTTGTCCCCTAAATACTCTATTCATCAAATCTACAAAGTACACAGGGGCATTCGTCAATCGAAAAGGCATCATCTTCTCATACATAAGTCCATCCGAAGTGCGAAATGTGGTCTTCAATTTGTTGTCCACTCTATCCTCAACTGATTAAATCCAATAGTCAAGTTCAATTAGGAGAAGATTTTGGTTCCCACAAGCTAATCAAACAAGTTGTCTATTCTAGGCAAGGGATATTTATTCTTCTTATTCAACTTCTTGAGTACTCTATAATCGAAGCATAGCCTTAATGAATCGTCTGCCTTAGTAGCAAAGACAATTGAGGCTCACCATTTTGAAGTACTCCTACAAATGAATCCTTTCTACAACAGCTTCGAGATTTGCTTATCTAACTCTTTCTTTTCTTTGAGGGCCATCTGCCTTAACGTTAGAGTGACCAGTCTAGCGTCCCTTTCCAAATCCATCCTAAACTCAATCTCTGTTTAGGGTGGGAGACCAAGATTTCTTCAAAAACATTTGAAATTCTCGAACCATGAGTATAGATGAAAGCTCATCTTGTGATAGGCTCAGCAAATATAAATAGCTTAACTCGATTGAGTTTAAAGGTGTATAGTAAACATTGATATCTTATCCCCTACAACTCTTTAACCATACAACCCTCCTATTGCAATCTAAAATAGCCCTGTAGTATGACAACCAATCCATTCCTAAGATAAATCCATACCCCTTAAAATTAAGAATATATGTGTTACAAACGAAATTGAAGTTACATATGTCCATAACTAGGTCTTTACAAATTAGAGAAAGATGTGTTGACCCTTTAATAGGATTAGATACTAATACTGGGTTGGTGACAAATTAGGTTTGTAGGCTCAAGTAGTCAACTACATTCCTAGCTATTAATGAATGCAATACTCTAAAGTCAAATAGGGTATAAATTATATTTCCAGAAAGAAGAGTTGTACCTTCCATTGCAGCCTTTTCTTGATCTCTCGAGAGAGGTCTACTTGAGAAAACAGCTTCAATGGCATAGGCTTGTCCACTCTACCCCTCCTTCACAAGTTTTTGGACATTGGTTCTTGAAGTGGCCCATCGCGTGGTAGTGGTAGCACTTCCCCTTAAAATCTTCGTCCAACAGACCCATCCTACCATATTTAGCGATATGTCCTTTCTTTGGCATCTCCGACATACTATACCCTCTTTCTTGAATGTCCCTTTCAATTTCTTGTTTTCTTAAAAAACTCCCTTCTTAGCTCCTCCTTGACTTTGAGTAGGTCCACCTTCTCTTTCTCCATCAAGCTAACCATCTGAAGCAGAACCATCTTAACCATTGTCTCATATGTAGCGCCAGTGCATACTTAGGTCAGAAGTAATTCCCTAGGTGGGAAGTTCAGTCGCTTGACAAATTTCATGGCCTCTTTCATAGGGGTATCAATCGAACTCATCCCAAACTTAGCTAGTTTTGTGAATCTGCTAACATAATCCTTTAGAGTGGAGTCTATCTGCCTAGATTGTATAAATCTCTCCAACCGCAAATTCACCTTAGCCATCGACATGAACCGTGACTTAAATTAGTTTCTGAATTCATTCCAAGTGATAATTCTATCAACATTCTCCTTAGCCATAATAATCCACCATTCTAAGGCCTCTTCTTTAAGGTTCCAAGCCGCCATTCTCTGCTTAATTGTAACACCCCAGATTTTGGTAACATTATTTAGAAAAATTTAGTTAGATAAACTCAGTAAAATAATATGTTGATAAGGGGATGAGATTTGATTTAATTAAGGTAGCCATGTCTTTTAACTAATAAATTAAATGAAGGGTTTAAATGAATTAGAGGAGGGGTATTATAGGAAAGAGGCCATTCCTTTATCACCTTCCTTAGGTCGTGTATTTCATAATACACGTTCACTCTCATTTCCAAAAATTAAAAGCTTGGATGGCCACCATTAATAAATGAAGAAGAAGAGGAAACAAAAGAGAAGCTTAAGGGAAGCAAATTCAAATCAAACTCATTCAAATATCAAGCTCCTTAATCATTAAAGAAAAAGGTGAATAATGTTTACATCTCTAAATTTTATGGTTTCAGTTTTAAGGCTAATTCTGAATGATTTTGCAATGGTTTGCTACGTTTTTTAAAGATAAAATGATATATATACACACACACATTGATGATTTATGTATGTACATATAGATTTTATGACATGTTTTAAAAGGAGAACCCTATTAAATGACATTTGTTAGCCTTGAAAATTTTTAAGATGTTCTAAAAAGTTATTTTAGAGATGGGTTTCGATTTTCGATTTTTTTTAATTTTTTGGAATTTTTATGAATTTTCTAAGGAAGAAAATATTTATTTGAATTATAAAATTATTTATGGGAAAAATAATTATAGTTTTGAACTCGAAAATTTTATATGTTGAAGAGAATATATTATTTGATTTTTTAGAATTTTCCCACAATTTTTGAAGGTGTTTTAATAGTTATAAAAAATTATTTAAGGTATGAGACTTAAATATTTTGTATAATTATAAAGAAGAAAGGGGCTTTATCAAAATTATTCAAATTTCCAAATAGCGAAAGTCGGCAGCATTTTTGAAAATAAAATTCTGGCAATCAATTTGATTTGTCCAAACAAGATATGTTAGGTACAAAAAAACCATTTCAAAGTACAAATAAATAGTCTTTCTTCTATTTCAGCTTTTCGGCAGAGCTTCTGCCTTCATTCCGGACCTTCCGACAAGGACGAAAGGTATCAAACCTTTCGGATAGGTCAAATACCAATGCACATTGTATCATCGAACTGGTACGTAGTGAATTGGATTAAGTTGAAAGGTTTAGGAAAGAAAGGTTATAGCTTTCGAAAGAGATGAAGTTTTGTTTTGGTTTAAAGAAAATACGCCTGCTAGCTACTGACAAAGTGCTTTCGAAATTGTCAAAAGATTTAAAAGAAAAAAGTTTCGATTGGTATGGTTACTTATTTTAAATGAAACCTTTCGACAAGGTCGAAAGGTAAAACTTTCGACAAGGCTGAAGGCATAGTTGCCGCTTCCTAATCTTTCGACACAAATGGAGTCAAAGGTTATCTTTTGTTTTCTAAAACCATTGATTTCGAAGGGTTAGTTCCAACACCAACACTTCATTGTCTTCAAATGGTTATGAAAGGTTTTATAAAGTTTCGAAGTAGTTGTTTCCGATCCCAATGTTTTTCTGATCCCTCTGCATAATCTAAATGTTTTAAATCGAAACTTTTTAAAAGTTTCAAAGTAGTTAACTTTGAATGGTTTCGAAAGGTTTCCACTGTTTTTAAATCGAACCCAATAACTTCGAAAGGTTTTGAGTTCATTGCTTTTGAAAGGTTTATTATATAAGGGAGGTACCCTTGGCTTTCGACAAAGTCGAAAGGTGAAACCTTTCGACAAAGTCTAAAAGAAACCTTCTGACAAGGTTGAAAGTGTTGAGACACAGCTTCTATGAAGATTTTGATTGCTGACAACAATATAAAGGCAATCGACAAATCAAGACCTTCATATGGTTCTCTAGATTATAGATTGATTATTTGATGTTATAATAGTAATAAACTTGTTAAAATCTATCCTCAAATAGTCATGTACAAAATATAATCAATATATATATACATTTATAGTAATGTGCACATTTATTGTGCAACTTAACAGAGACCGGTCGACCGGTCCAAAAATGAACGGTCGACCGTTCCTGTTAAATGTGCACAATAAACGTGCACACATGCACATAACGACTATATATTTAAAATCCTGTCTACCGGTCATTTTTTGACCTGTCGACCGTTTTTAAACAGAAAGCAAGTTTTCCAAAAGACACTTCTCTTCTCCAAGAGTTGCATCTCCTACCTTTCACCAATAATCACAACTCTTAATGGCAACTGTTTCACCAAGAGTTACAACTATTTCTTCTTATATATACTCATCTAAATCGTTGATTCAAAGAAGAATATATATGATTATTAAATGCTTTCTCTGATCTTACTTTCTAACATTCTTGCATTCTAAAAGCACTCATTTAATTAATAGCTTATTGAATCATTGAAACTATTTTAAACCTTTTGATTCAATAAGCAATATACCTTCTTTAATCTTCACAAAACATCAGTCATATACTTTGAGGATAAGATTATAGGAAGGGTGTACTACTAGTGACAAATCCGTGTTTTCAAGAACACAAGTTGTCAACAACAATTGTATTTGTTTTTGTTGAAGTCCTCGTGTTGTAAGAGGCAAGTGTTGAAGTCCTCGGTGTTGTAAGAGGCAAGTGTTGAAGTCCTCAGTGTATTAGAGGCGTGAAATCCCGTTCGGCTGTTCGGGTATTGTAAACCTGTTCCTCCGGGTGAAGCGAGGTAGTTAATAGTGAAAATCCAGATAGAAGTCTGGGACTGGACGTAGGACGGTGCTCCGAACCAGTATAAAAATCTCTGGTGTGATTTTTCTATTTTTCTATTTACAATGCTATTATCATCTATTTCCGCATTTGTATTGTAATCCATATTACTCGATCCGTGTATACTATATTAGCACATATAATTGTATACACACCGCACTTTCAAAAAGGTAGGACCTTTCAATAAGGTCAAAAGGTATGGCTTTGCAATGTTTTCGGAAGGCTAAGGTTTAAAGGATTTAAAAGGCGGATGTCATATGTTTTAAAGCTTGTAAAAGGATGACTTTTAAAAGTTTTAAAAGGAGTTACCTTCAATGATTTTGAAAGGTTTATTAAAGGATGTGAAGTAGTTACCTTCAATACTTTTGAAGGGTTTTATAAATGGTTTTAAAGGAGTTACCTCTATGTTTTTTAAATTTTGTATAAGGATTTGAAACAAAGGTTTCGAATATAAGAATTAGGCAGATCGCCTAAGTGTTTTAAGTTATAAAGGACTTCAACTTATTTTAAAGGATAGAAAATCCTTATTGAACATCATCAACATTATTTTGAGTAAATTATATATAATATGGAAAAAATAGCTTAGAGTAAAGCTAAAGATATATTTTTCTTATATATATGATTTGACGAACTAAATCATTTTGAAAAGGTTTCAAGGAAAATTTAAAGATAGTCGGCTTATATATTGTAGAGTAGTTAACTCAAATATTTTGAAAGGTGGTTAACCCAAAAGAAAATTCAAACAGTTAGCTCATTTTAAATTTGGACAATTAGTCCATTTTGAGGGCAGTCATCCTAGAGGGCAGTTAGTCCACGAAGTTAATCCATTTTGAGGGCAGTCGGTCCAAAGGACAGTTTGTCCATTTTGAGGGCAGTTAGCCTAAAGGACAGTTAGTCCATTTTGAGGGCAGTTAGCCCAGAGGATATTTAGTCTAGAACAGTTAGACCAGGTAGAGCAGTCGCTCTGATAGGAACAGATAGTTCATTTATTAGCATAACGGATTTTGCTAAATTTTTAAGAACAGTTAGTCCACCCTTTTTTACCTGTTTTGGGAAGATAGCCCATTATCTAGCATAAAGATACTTCTATTTTGGTATAACCTGTTTTAGGATAGATAGTCCAGAAAAGAGCAGTTAGCTCAGAATTTAGGATAGATGGTCCAGTAAAGAATAAATAGTTCATATTTAGATAGATATTCTATTTTATTTCTTGTTTTTAGCATAATGGATATTGCTATATTATTAAAATCTGTTGATTAACCTGTTTTGTTGTAGGAAAGGATTTGCAAAATATGTGTTTTGAAAAGAGGTATCAGTGAGAGGAAACCCATTTCGCTAAGCGACATGGTCTCACTAGTCATTAGTAAACTGAGATGTAGCAGATATTATTCATACCAGACCTTAAGTCTGACTCGAAGTTTATGTTTTCTTTTAAACTCTTGGGTGCTCAAAATTTGATTTGAGTAGGCTGAGTTATAGTTTTTCAGATTTTCAAGTTTTAGCAGATTTTGGCGAATAAAATATTCGAAGATGAGCAAGTGGCTGACGGATACCTAATTTAGGGATTCTGATTCAAAATTATTTCGACTATGCATTAAGACAATTATGTCTATATTTCTTTGATCATCGAAAGGGCATCTTCATATGTCGCTTTTGATGTATTATTGTAAATTTTATTTGATCATTACCTGGGATTACATTTGAAATTTTTGTAACTTGGATATGATTTAATTGAAATATAATCACTGAAATTAATGATTTTGGAAATCTTTGATTTTGTTCATATTCAAATGCTTCTGATATTATGTATACCATTAACACAGCCATATTTCATCATCAGAAGTTAATATTGTGGATGACTACAACATCTATAGCGCTTAGTTTTTGGCCTTCAGATACGAGATGTTATAGCTTGGTATCAGAGCATAGGTTTATGAAAAATTTAACTAAAAATTGGTTATGAAAACAAAAATTCAAGGAAATTTGTGTAAGATTTGGGGCTGGGTTAACGTTATAGTAACGCGCTTGTATTTGCTATATATAAGTGTTATCCCAACTTTTGGCAAAGTCGAGATATCCAAAATTTACTAAGAATTGATAATTATTATTCTTGAATATCAACTGTGCATTGCAGGATAACCATGGATATCGATAAATTTTGTCCGAGTCCGGATCGTGCCACAATTGACAAGGCATGATGAGCAAAGCTGTCGAAGCCAGCATTTCAAATTTCAAGTCAATCCGAGTTCGTACGCTCAAGTTATGATCGATTCAAGATAGAGGAGATAACCCTTGTTCGAATCCATAGATAAGGGTTCTGTTCGTATCCCTCCAGCTAAGCTACTTCGAATCCATCGGCTTGGAGTACTTCGAATCCATAAAGTTCGTACCCATCCTCATGTCTCAGCTCAACTCCATCTAGTTCGCATCCATCAGCGAGCAATAGTTCGAATCCATCAGACAACCGCTCTTCGAATCCATCGGTGACTTCACTTCGCATCCATCAACAGATAGTGTGCTTCGTATCCATCAGCAGAAGATATACTCGAATCCATAAATATTGTTAGACTTCGTACCCATTGCGTTCGCATCGGTCAGAAAGGAATTAGCCTCACATCTACCTGGTTCGAATCCACCAAAGATGAAGTCCTTCGAATGCATGAAATTACTCCACTTCAAATCGATCCTGTTACAACAGCTTCGTATCGATCGGCCAGAGCATACCACGATCGATACGAACGAGCCTCTGTTCGAATCCCTGAAAGCCCTCGAATCCACTTAGTCAAAGTATCGAAGATCATGGAGTCGACACAGTCAAACCGGAGTGAAAAGGGGATTGACACGAAGAATGCGCACCACGTCATCACGAAAGCGCGTGGAACCATCGAGTCGAACCCATCGATTCGAACGACATCGAGTCGAAGCAAGCAACCTGCTCGAGAATAGCAATTCGAATCGGCCATATCTTGAGATATAAAAGTCCAAATGCAATGAAATTTTTACAGGAGCTTACATACATGTTGAAGAATGTCCACGCCAAATTTCATCTCGATTGGATGATTTCCCGATCAATTCGAATGGGGTTCGAATCGATCCAAAGTGCGCCCAAATTTCCTGGGGCCTGGCATGTGGGCCCCCTCACGTGCCAGAAGTGGTCTACCGGATTTTAGGAGAAATATCAGCCTCCTACAGCTATAAATAGAGCCCCAGGTCATTCAGAAAGGGGGATCGGAATTCTGAAGCGCCAAGACTCTACTGGATTCAATTCCATACCTTATCATCGCTGTTGCATTCAAGTTTCAGAGCTATAATCCATTGTAACTTGCTGTAACCAACTGTAATCATCAAGAGAACATCAATAAAAAGAAAAACCTTTGAAGTGGACGTAGGCCGGAGATAGCCGAACCACTATAAATTGTGTGTCCTTGTTCATTATTTCTGAATTGCTACTTGTTGCATGCTTAAATCTATGGTTTGTGTTTGAATATTGTTGATTTATATTCATACACTGGTGCTTTCACAACACTTGGGGTTTGTGACCAATTTTGGCGCAAACACTTTGGTGCTTTCACTGAGAAGAACTAGCACCCGCTACACCAGATTCAGAATTCAAATTTAAGAGTTTGAAGAATCTCGACTCAGAGACAATGACTCGACAAACAAGACAAAGAGCCGATCGAAGCCAACAAGGAGGAAGCCAAGAAGCATCCTCTGGAGATGGAGAGGGACAGGCTTCGATGTATATCACTAGAGATGAGATGGAGGCTATGGCTAATTCATTAAGCGAAAGCATAGTGAAGACTCAACAGGAGATGCTGCAGAATTTCCTCGAACAAATGAGGATGACGAATGTGCAAAACCTTGGACCAACTACAACGACTGCAAGTGCGGGACAAGGAATCAGGATAACAGAAGCTAATGAAGATCAGGTTCAAGACCAGAATGCAGGAGCTGAAGGTGATCAACAAGGGCTTGGGGGAAGACCCTCAGGGTCCGATACTGGAAGACCAATAGACGGAGCTCAACAAGCTGGAGCCGATGCCTACGCTAACGAGCCACCTGAAGAGTATGTACTAGAATTCCCTTCAAGGCTTGAGGGGCAGGACAGAAATGCGGCCAGAGGTCAACCCCTGGATGGAGATGAGAGAATGATTGGTCTAATGCGACGAATCATGAGAGGAGGATTGTATGGCGGAGGATTGGAAGAAGTCAGTCGGAGTCCGTTCACTCCAAACATCAGAAATGCAAGGAACCCCCCAAAATTCAAACTACCAATGCTAGATCCTTATGACGGGAGATCAGACCCGACCATGCACATCACCAGATATATTAGGCACATGGAAGTGCTCGGAGCATCCAAAGAAGTGATGGCTCGATGCTTCCCTTTATACTTGTCGGATTTGGCTGCGCTTTGGTTCAGGCAAAAAGAAACTAGATCAATCAGAACATGGGGAGAGCTTGTAGACTGCTTCATGAGACAGTTTATGGTCCATGTGACGCGACCCAAGAGTGTGATGACTTTAGGCTCGATAAAGCAAAGGACCGGAGAGTCCATAAAAGATTTCTTATTGCGATTCAATGCAACGGTGGCTTCTGTAGATCGCCCGGATCCATCGATGATTTTGATGGCGGCGGTGGCAGGAGTTGGGGAAGGCACCAAATTCAAAGATTCTCTGACTAAAGATCCACCGCAAGATCTCGGAGAGTTCTATCACAAAGCTGAAAAGTTCATCCGATTAGAAGAATCACGAGCCGAGAGGCAGGAAACAAACGCCGCGCAAAGCGAAGGAACCTCCAGGGAACAGTCCAGAGTAGATAAAGGAAAGATGAAACAGGATGACAGATACGATAGTCCTGATAAACGGAAAAAATTCCGAGAACCTAGATTCAGGCAATACACAGGTCTGACTGCAGGCCTGGAACGAATTTACACTGAAACTCGGGGGCAACTCCCCTATCGAAAGCCACCCAGGAGGGATCCTACTGAGCGGGAGCGCAGAACTGGTAAATACTGCCTATTCCATGAGCTGGATGGGCACACTACAGATGAATGCCGCCATTTGAAAGATGAGGTGGAAGAACATGCCAGGAGTGGTAGATTGCCACAATATGTCAGAGAACGGACAGCGGCGGCAAGACCTGAACAACTACCGCCTCCACCTAACAGGAACGATCCTGGATCGGGATCACGACTCGTCATCCACTGATTAAAGATGGTAGGGGCCAAGTCCAAGATTTGGACTTCGGTCGAATAATTTTATTTAGATTTGTTTTTGGAATAAATGGCTACTCCACTTACTCATGTACGAGAACTGGAGAGATCCCTAGGCATGCTCTGAGATGGAGATAGACCGATATGCCCGGAGAGGCGATGTTTAGCTTTATCCTGGTGTTTTAGATTGAACATCTATGACCTTCATTTGAATAAATAAATTTGAATTTCTTGAAATAAACCTTAGACCGGAGAGTTAGAGGATGAGCATTAAATATTAATATAAAAATAATCGCTTTATGACCCTACCCGGAGAAACGGGGTCCGGAGTGCAAGAAGTGAGTTGCTTCGTCGGAGAGAGACAGGATCAACTCACTTAAGCGTTGTTTCCCCTTCATCGGAAAGTGACAGGATGGGATCCAGCAAGAGCCCGGAGAGGCTATGATCGGTCTAGAGCGACCATGACATCACTTAATGTTCAGATACACTGAACCGGAGTGCAAGAAGTGAGTTGCTTCACCGGAGAGCGACAGGATCAACTCACTTAAGCACTGTGTCGCCTTCACCAGAGAGTGACAGGATGGGATCCAGCAAGATCCCGGAGAGGCTATGATCGGTCTAGAACGACCAAGACATCGCCATACGTCCTAACCAAGACCAGAGTGCAATAGGATCTTTCTATTCAATCGCTAAGTTGGGAATGGGCTTGGAAAGGGTCCGGAGTGACCATCGATAGTCCGGAGAGACTGAAGAATTTAATTCTTAACTTCCACTGGAAGGGATTGATAACAACTTGGCTCCGAACAGCCATGAACTTGATTGATAATATTGCAGCTACGAATGAAACGTGAATTTACTACACTCGATTTAAGACTGTTCAAAACATACCTTTTACAAAAAGGTATGTTTTAGGGGGCAAAGTGTTATCCCAACTTTTGGCAAAGTCGAGATATCCAAAATTTACTAAGAATTGATAATTATTATTCTTGAATATCAACTGTGCATTGCAGGATAACCATGGATATCGATAAATTTTGTCCGAGTCCGTATCGTGCCACAATTGACAAGACATGATGAGCAAAGCTGTCGAAGCCAGCGTTTCAAATTTCAAGTCAATCCGAGTTCGTACGCTCAAGTTATGATTGATTCAAGATAGAGAAGATAGCCCTTGTTCGAATCCATAGACAAGGGTTCTGTTCGTATCCCTCCAGCTAAGCTACTTTGAATCCATCGGCTTGGAGTACTTCAAATCCATGAAGTTCGTACCCATCCTCATGTCTCAGCTCGACTCCATCTAGTTTGCATCCATCAACGAGCAATAGTTCGAATCCATCAGACAACCGCTTTTCGAATCCATCGGTGACTTCATTTCGCATCCATCAACAGATGTGTGCTTCGTATCCATCAGCAGTAGATATACTCGAATCCATAAATATTGTTAGACTTCATACCCATTGCGTTCGCATCGGTCAGAAAGGAATTAGCCTCACGTCTACCTGGTTTGAATCCACCAAAGATGAAGTCCTTCGAATCCATGAAGTTACTCCACTTCGAATCGATCCTGTTACAACAGCTTCGTATCGATCGGCCAGAGCATACCACGATCGATACGAACGAGCCTCTGTTCGAATCCCTGAAAGCCCTCGAATCCACTAAGTCAAAGTGGCGAAGATCATGGAGTCGACCCAGTCAAACCGGAGTGAAAAGGGGATCGACACGAAGAATGCGCACCATGTCATCACGAAAGCGCGTGGAACCATCGAGTCGAACCCATCGATTCGAACGGCATCGAGTCGAAGCAAGCAACCTGTTCGAGAATAGCAATTCGAATCGGCCATATCTTGAGATCTACAAGTCCAAATGAAATGAAATTTTTACAAGAGATTACATACATTTTGAAGAATGTCCACGCCAAATTTCATCTCGATTGGATGATTTCCTGATCAATTCGAATGGGGTTCGAATCGACCCAAAGTGGGCCCAAATTTCCTGGGGTCGGGCACGTGGGCCCCCTCACGTGCCAGAAGTGGTCTACCGGATTTTTAGGAGAAATATCAGCCTCCTACAGCTATAAATAGAGCCCCAGGTCATTCAGAAAGGGGGATCGGATTTCTGAAGCGCCAAGACTCTACTGGATTCAATTCCATACCTTATCATCGCTGTTGCATTCAAGTTTCAGAGCTATAATCCATTGTAACTTGCTGTAACCAACTGTAATCATCAAGAGAACATCAATAAAAAGAAAAACCTTTGAAGTGGATGTAGGCCGAAGACAGCCGAACCACTATAAATCGTGTGTCCTTATTCATTATTTCTGAATTGCTACTTGTTGCTTGCTTAAATCTGTGGTTTGTGTTTGAATATTGTTGATTTATATTCATACACTGGTGCTTTCACAATACTTGGGGTTTGTGACCAATTTTGGCGCAAACAATAAGTATGCGCATTTTTTTCATTCATCTATCTTTGATTACGTTATCTTTTTGTATCTCATGAGGTTTGAATACATATATGGATGGTAGAAGAAGCAAGTTAACCAAGGTAGGTGAAGCACCAAAAGGAATACCGGACCTAATGTAGGAAGAAGCCAAGGTCAGGCAAAGAATGTTGGTGCTGAAGTCCTATAGGTTGGAATGAAAGCCATGTATCATTTTTTCAGGAATATGATGTAGGCAAGAGTTGCAGCCAGAGTGGTAGGAGGAAATGCCACAGGAGTAGGGGTTTCGGAGGTTCTAGTAGTTAATAATTTTGCTAAGATGAGCGGTGATTATGTGAAGCTAAGAGGGAAACAGTTTATGGGAACGGAGGATGCCATTGAAGTGGAGAATTGGTTGTTGCACTACAAAAGGATTTTTACAGATTTAGGCTTCAATGATGAGAAGAAGAGGAGGTTGGCGTCTAAGAAGCTTCAGGGGACCGCATTATTCTGGTGGAACAGTGTAGCAGCGATAGTTGATGAGGAGATAGTAACCTTGGAGGATTTCAAGAGGAGATTTCAAGAGAGGTTTATGTCAGTAATGGCATAGTTAGCTTTGATTAGGCTGTTTGTTGAGCTAGTGCAGGGAGAGATGTCTATTGCTGCGTATGCTAGGAAGTTCGAAGAGTTAGCCTGGTATAGGCATGCTTCGATGGATACCGTGTTGAAATGGAATGAAAAGTTTATCAGAGGATTGAAGCCAGAATTGGCTAGTGCCACTTTGTCTCATCTAAGAGATCCTTTTGATATTATTATAGAGATGGCTTTGATGCAAGAAGAAGTCCTTGAATCTCTGGAGAAGAGCAAGGCAAAAGTGGTCTAGATTGGGCAAAGCCAGAAAATAAAGTTCTTTCCCAAGAAAGGTGCTCAGAAGGGTGGAGCAGCCAAGAAAGCGAAGTCTGAAGTTGTCTGCGATAAATGCGACAAGAAAGGGCACTATGCTAATGATTATCGCTTAGGGAAAGTGAAGGATGTGGCTAAGGGGAAGAATGTCATGTGTTTTAACTGTGACCGGATAGGCCATTATAATAACCAATGCAAGCAGCTCATTAGAGATGGTAAGGGCAAGGTGTATGCATTGGAGCCTGCCGCTTCTAAGCCAACATCCCGGAGAAGGGAAAGTCAGTTCTTGGGGAAACACTACAGATTCATGGTATGTCTGTTTGCGTTTTATTTGATAAGGGTGCATCGTATTCTTTTATATCTAGAAGATTGATAGATAAGTTTAACCTTGAACCCACATATTTAGTTACTTCCTTATGAGTTGCGAATCCAATAGAAGGGTATGCAACTCTAGGGTTGAGTTGTGACCAGTTGAGTTTGACCTGATAGGTCATACTTTTGAGTGCAGTTTGAATATGTTTGATTTTGTAGGGTTTAGGGTCATCCTAGGTATGGATTGATTAAGTGAGTACGATGCTAAGATATTTTGCCAGGGTAGAAAGATATCTCTTAGTCACCCAGATTGTAGCGATTGGATTGTTTTCACCGTAGGAGGTTCTAGTGGTGCAACGTTTGCTTTGTTGGGTGCATTGGATAGAAATGATGAGTTGAGACGGGTTTTCATGGTTAGAGAATTAGTAGATGTGTCTGAGCCTATTGTTGGATTGCTGCTGAAATGAGCCATTAAGTTTCGAATAGATTTGGTTCCAGGAGCAGAACCATAGACCGCCAAGCAGGATGACCCTTTAAGAAATGAGGGAGTTGAAGGTGCATTTGGTGGATCCGGAAGGCAAGAGTTTCATTAGGCCTAGCAGTTCTCTGTGGGGTGCAGTGGTAGAATTTGCTAAGAAGCCGGATGGATCGTTAAGGCTATGTGTCGATTATCATAAGTTGAATGAGAGAATGATAAAGAATCAATATCCATTGCCTAAGATAGATGATTTGTTCGACCAGCTAAGTGGAGAAAAGGTATTTTCTTAGTTAGATTTGGCAACGAGTTTCCATTAGCTCATAGTAGCAAACGATAGTATACCTTTGACAGCATTCAGAACCAGATATGGATCGTACGAATGGTTAGTCATGTCGTTCAGACTAATGAATGCTCCAGCTTTCTTTGTGGAGTTGATGAACTGGATAAGCCCAGAGCATTTGGATAGGTTTGTGCTGGTTTTCATAGATGATATATTGATTTACTTTAAGGATGAAAGAGAGCATGAAGTTCGTCTTAGAGTAATGCTTGAGACGCTGACGTGGCATCAGCTGAAAGCGAAGTTTTTGAAGTGTCGCTTCTAGAAGAAGGAGGTGAAGTTTCTTAGTCATGTCATCTTAGAGGAAGGGTTATCAGTAGATCCGACTAAGATCGAGGTAGTGAATAGTTACAAGAGAATCGAGACAGTAACTGAGATTAAGAGTTTCATTGGGTTAGCTGGTTATTATCGGAGATTCATTAAGGATTTCTCACGGATAGCAGCACCGATGACCAGGCTGACGAGGAAGGATGTGAAGTTCGTATGGATCGATAAGTGCGAGGAAGCATTCCAGAGTTTGAGTTTGTGTGGACCGATAAGTGCAAGGAAGCATTCCAGAGTTTGAGACACTTATTGACCCATGCACCCGTTTTGATAGTTCCAGAGGGGAATCAAGGTTTGGTAGTCTATACTGATGCATGTGGAACTGGATTAGAAGCTGTGTTGATGCAGAGAGGTAAAGCAATTGACCATGCTTCTAGATAGCTTAAACCACATGCAGTCATATATCCAACGCATGATTTAGAGTTGGCTACTGTGATTTTTTGCTTTGAAGGTGTGGAGACGTTACCTTTTGGGAGAAAAGTTTGAGCTGTTTATTTTTCATAAGTCACTGAAGTATTTGTTCTCTCAAAAGGAGCTGAGCATGAGACAATAGAGATGGTAAGAATTCATAGCAGCTTATGATTTTGGGATTGAGTACAAACCAGCGAAAGGCAACCGGGCTGTAGATGCATTTCGCAAGAAACATCAAAATGCAGTGTTGGCAATGATGGCTAAGTGGAAAGACTTGGAAGCATTTGCAGATTGTAGAATGCAGTGGAGATCCAAGGCAGGGCCTAGTGGTGATACAGTTGTATTGTCTTGTTTGGACCAGTTTTGATCGAATGGATTGCTTCTAAGCAGATAGGGGATTCAGTGTTAGCTGAACGGATCAGTAAGCTTAAGGAAGGAACCAAGAGCGATGACTGGAAAGATTTCAGTCTTGATCAGAATGAGTGGTTGAGAAAGAAAGGAAGATTATGTGTTCCGAGTGTAGGAAACATAAGAAAGGAAGTCTTAGATGAATGCCATCATTTGAAGTTCACTATACATCCTAGAGTTACCAAGATATACGAGATATGAAGAGGAGTTTCTTCTGGGATGGATGAAGCGGGATATTGGTTTGTGTGCACGGCAGTGCTTGAATCGCAAGCAGGCAAAGGTCGAACACCAGAAACCGAGTGGTTTGCTTCAACCATTAGATATTCCAGTGTGAAAATGGGATTCTATTTCTATGGACTTTATAGACGGGTTGCTAAGGTCGAACAGGGAAAATGAAAGTATATGGGTTATAGTGGACAGATTGACCAAGAATGCCCATTTCACTCCAGTTAAGTCAACCAGGACAACACCTATTTTAGCAAGGTTGTTCATGAAGAATGCGTTAGACTGCATGGAGTTCCTAGCAGCATAGTTAGTGATAGAGATTCCTTGTTCATTAGTGAATTTTGGAAGAGTCTGCCGAAAGTTTTAGGAACCAAGCTTATGATGAGTACCACTTACCATCGGCAAACAGATGGACAAACAGAAAGAGTTAACAAGATCTTGAAAGATCTATTGAGAGCTTGTGTTCTGGACTTTAGGGGATCATGGACCATCTATATCTAGTCGAGTTTTCATATAACAACAATCATCGGACTAGTATTGGGATGGACCCATTTGAAGCTTTGTACGAAAGGCCATGAAAATCTCCTTTTTGTTGGTTGGAGATCAAGGATAGGTTGATTCTCAGTCCATATTTGGTTAGAGAAGATGTAGAAAAGATTGAGATCATTCAGGCTAGAATAAAGGAGGCTTGGTGTAGGCAGAAAAGTTATACAGATAAGAGACGGAAAGATTTGGAGTTCTCGGTAGGGCACCAGGCTTTCATCAAAGTATCTTTGATGAAGGGTTTGCTTAGATTTGTAAATTTGGGGAAGTCATCTCCTAGGTTCATAGGACCTTTTCCTATCTTGAGAGAATCGGGAAGCTCGCGTATAGACTTGAGTTACCAAGAAGTTTATAGGTGTCCATGATGTTTTTCATATTTTTCATCTCAAAAAATGTGTTAGAGACCTAGACTATTGCACCGACAGTGTTAGATGATTTAGTGGTAGAATTGGACTTGACCATAGTGAGGCAGCCAGTTCGCATTGTTGCGAGGGATGAGAAGAGGCTTAGAACCAAGACGGTCAGATTAGTCAAACTCCAGTGAAGTGACAACGATAGAGACTTTACTTCGGGAGGTTGAGAGAAGGATTAGAGATACTTATCCCGTGACTTGTTTTGATGGTATGTTTTACCTTCTTGTTTATTTTGAGCCTTATTGTAATTTCGAGGATTAAATTCTTTAAGGAGACGAGACTGTAACACCCCAGATTTTGGTAATATTATTTAGGAAATTTAGATAGATAAACTAAATAAAATAATGTGTTGATAAGGGGATTGAGATTTGATTTATTATGGTAGCTGTGCCTTTTAACTAATGAATTAAATCAAAGATTTAAAATGAATTATAGGAGGGTATTGTGGGAAAGAGGCCATTCTTTTATGACCTTCCTTAGGCCATGTATTTCATAACACACGTTCACTCTCATTTCCAAAAATTAAAAGCTTAGCCGGCCACCATTTATGAAGGAAGAAGATGAGGAAACAAAAGAGAAGCTTAAGGAAAGCTAATTCAAATCAAACTCATTCAAATCCCAAGCTCCTTAATCATTAAAGCAAAAGGTGAATAATATTTAAATCTCTAAATTTTAAGGTTTCGGTTTTAAGGTTAATTCCGAATGATTTTGCAAAGGTTTGCCAAATTTTTGAAAGATAAACTGGTACACACACATACATACACACACGTTGATGATTTATGTATATTCATATAGATTTTATGACATATTTTAAGAGGAAAACCCTATTAAATGACATCCATTATTATAGAATTATTACAGAATTGTTATGAATTTTTCAAGGAAGAAAAGGTTTATTTGGATTATAAAATTATTTACAGGAAAAAAATATATTAGTTTGGATTCGAAAATTTTATATGTTGAAGAGAACATATTGTTTGATTTTCTGAAATTTTTCCAGAATTTTTAAAGGTGTTTTAATAGTTATATAAAATTATTTAAGGTATGGGACATAAATGTTTTATATGATTATAAAGGAGAAATGGACTTTTTCAAAATTATTCAAATTTCCAAATAAGGAAAATCGGCAGCATTTTTGAATATAAAATTCTGGCAACTAATCAGATTTAGACAAACAAGGCAGGTCGGGTACAAAAGAAATGTTTTAAATTACAAATAAATAGTCTTTCTTTTATTTCAGCCCTTTCGACAGAGCTTCCGCCTTTATTCCAGACCTTCTGACAAGGTCGAAAGGTATTAAACCATTTGGTTAGGTCAAATACCAACGCAATGGTATCAGGCAACTGGTATGTAGTGAATTGGACAAATTTGAAAAGTTTAGGGACGAAAGGTTTTAGCTTTTGAAAGAGATGAAGTTTTTTTTGGTTTAAAGAAAATCCGCCTGCTAGCTTTCGACAAAGAGCTTTCAAAACTGTCAAAAGTTTTAAAAGAAAAAGGTTTCGATTGGTTTGTTTTCTTTTTGTAAATGAAACCTTCCATTAAGGTTGAACGGTATAGCTTTCGACAAGGCTGAAAGCGTAGTTACCGCTTCCTAACCTTTCGACACAGATGGAGTCAAAGGTTATCTTTTGTTTTCTAAAACTTGCCGCCTCTCTCCATTGATTTCGAAGGGTTGGTTCCAATACCAACACTTCATTGTCTTCGAATGGTTTCGAAAGGTTTTAGAATGGTTTCGAAGCAGTTGCTTTCGACTCCAATGTTTTTCTGATCCCTTTGCATAATCTAAATGTTTTAAGTCGAAACATTTTAAAGGTTTCAAAGTAGTTAACTTTGAATGGTTTCGAAAGGTTTCCACTGTTTTTAAATTGAACCCAATGTCTTCGAAAGGTTTTGAGCTTCATTGCTTTTGAAAGGTTTATTATATAGGGGAGGCACCCTAGGCTTTTGACAAAGTCAAAAGGTGAAACCTTTCGACAAAGTCTAATAGAAACCTTATGACAAGGTCGAAAGGTATGGTTTTGCAGTGCTTTCGAAAGGGCAAGGTTTAAAGGATTTAAAAGGAGTATCTCATATGTTTTAAAGCTTGTAAAAGGAAGACCTTTAAAAGGTTTAGAAGGAGTCACCTTCAATGATTTTGAAAGGTTTGTTAAAGAATATGAAGGAGTTACCTTTAATACTTTTCGAAGGGTTTTATAAATGGTTTCGAAGGAGTTACCTTCTATGTTTTCAAAAAATTGTTTAAGGATTTTAAACAAAGGTTTCGAATATAAGAATTAGGCGGATAGCCTAAGTGTTTTAAGTTATAAAGGACTTTAACTTATTTTAAAGGATAGAAAATCCTTATTGAACATCATCAATATTATTTTGGGTAACATATATATAATATGGCAAAAATAGCTTAGAGTAAAGCTAAAAATATATATTCCTTGTATATATATGATTTGACGGACTAAATCATTTTGAAAAGGTTTCAAGGAAAATTTAAAGAGCAGTTAGCTCAGATATTATAGAGTAGTTAGCTCAGATGTTTTGAAGCGTAGTTTATCCAAAAGAAAAGTCGGGCAGTCACCTCATTTTAAAATTTGACAATTAGTCCATTTTAAGGGCAGTTAGCCTAAAGGAAAATTAGTCCATTTTGAGGGCACTCAGCCTAGAGGACAGTTAGTCCATTTTGAGGGCAGTCAGCCCAGAGGATAGTTAGTCCAAAAAAATGGTCAGCTCTGATTTGAATAGATTGTTCATTTATTAACATAACGGATTTTGCTAAATTTTTAAGGAAAGTTAGCCCATCCCTTTTTAACCTGTTTTGGCTAGATTGTCCATTATCTAGCATAAAAGATACTGCTATTTTGGCATACCCAGTTTTAAGACAGATAGTCTAGAAAAACGTAGTTAGCTTAGAATTTAGGGCAGATAGTCCAGTAAAGAACAGATAGTTCAGATTTAGATAGATAGTCTATTTTATTTCCTGTTTTTAGCATAATGGATATTGTTATATTATTAAAATCTGTTGAATAACCAGTTTGGTTATAATAAAGGATTGGAAAAATATATGTTTTGAAAAGAGATATTAGTGAGAGGAAACTCGTTCCACTAAGCGGCTTGGTATCACTAGTCATCAGTAAACTGAGATGTAACAGATACTATTCATACCAGACTTTAAGTCTGACTTGAAGCTTTTGTTTCTCCTTAAAATCTCGGGTGCTCAGAATTTGATTTGAGTGGGCTTAGGGTTTAGGTTTTTGGGATTTAGCAGATTTTGGTGAACAAAGCATCCGAAGACGAACAGGTGGCTGACGAATAACTAACTTAGAGATTTTGTTTTAAAATTATTTCCACCGTGTATTAAGACAATTATGTCCATTTTGCTTTGATCATCCAAGGGGGCATCTTCATATGTCTCTCTTGGCGTATTATTGTAGATTTTATTTGATCAATGCCTGGGATTACGTTTGGGATTTTTGTTACTTGGATATGTATTATTTGAAATATAATCACCGAAATTATTGATTTTTGGAAATCTATGATTTTGTTCATATTCAAATGCTTCTGATATTATGAATACCATTAACACTGCCGTATTTCATCAGCAGAAGTTAATACTATGGATGACTGCAACATCCATAGCGCTTAGCTTTTGGCCTCCAGATACGGGATGTTACATTAATCTAGTCCTCCCAACCAAGCTCCCGAAATATCCTTTCACTATCATTTATCCATGCTTTTGTCTCCATGAAACCTTCTTCTCCTATATAAACCTTTCCACCCATGATTTGGAAATCTTTTCACATCTTGGTGAAGTCTATGGGGCAGGGTTCTACTTCAGTAGGCAAGGCAATAAGTGCCGTTGGTGTAGCTGGTTGATGGATGGAAATTTGCCTTACATGCCTCAGGTATTGTTTAAACCATTCAGGCATCCCTTGGATAGTGGGTGCCTCTTTTGAGGAGTTCCTAGACTCGTAAGAATGATTTTCAGCCATAGTCTACTATCTACAGGTTAAAATTTTAATTATAATTCCTAAGTGGTATTATACGCTAAAATAAAGGTTTGCCTAGTGTATTTTCCTATGTTCAAAAATAGTTTATATATATACAATAGAGTTTTTGAAAAATACTTTCAAAAATAGCAAGTCACTCAAACGTATACATATCCTCATTGGTTGGGTAACCTAAACTCTGATACCAAATGTAACATTCCACTCCAAAACAGACCCAATTTTCGACCTAGAAAAGACCCATCGAACCTTAGACCTATTCCGAAGCTAGTTGTTGGTTGGTAAAGCTAATATAAAGAACAATACACAAACCTATCTACCTACATATTCATAATCTTACAGTGGAAGGATAAAATATAATATGAAAAACGGTACAAATCTTATTAAAAATTCGAATGTCAGAAATATACAACACAATACCACATAATAATGCCAAATATCAGTAGTAAAATATTACAACGTATATCATCATGTCTAAATAGATACATCAGAAATAAAACCAACATAAGTAGATAGATAAATAGCTGCCACAAGTTCCATCTCTGCCATCATCTCCAAAATCCGTTATCCTGTGTTATAATGATGAGGAAGCCAGAATAAAATGTCTGGTGAATAAAATCTTGAGCCTTTTTATAATAGTGCTTGGGCAGTATAATTTAAATAAGGATATGTCTTACGCATCCTAACTGTATTCTTTGTAAATTTCTCCAACGTAAGTCCAAATTTATAACATATACCCTTTCCAACCCAACTCACTAACCTATCTTCAACTACAGACCAAAGTCCATCCATAATCCCATGCATCTACTGTTAATAATATCCTAACAACGCAAGAGATAGTACCCAAGTCACTTAATACCTTTTCAACGGAAACTAGGCAGAATTTGACCATTTAATACCTTATTTTAGGTAGGTCCCCATCATTTACTACCTATCCTAAGGCGGACTCCTCTCCAACACTATCTAGCTGACATCGCATAGAATCTTATCAGGCCACTTAATACTTCTTTATGGGAGATGGGGACCCTATAATAGCTACTTAATACCTCAAACTAGAAGTGGACCCAACCCGAGATACCCATTACCGTGCCTAACCACTAATCTTGACAATTTAATACTTCCTAAATAGGGATGAGGCGGACCCTCAATCAGCCACTTACTTCAACCTGAAGTAGGTCCTACGTATTATAACCAGTAACCTAAACTGTGGAATCTCACATTAATCCGACTATTCGTTGGTATTGTTAGCTAAATTAGTTTGGTTGAATTACCCTACAGAATTTATGACTAAACTCACCTCCCCTGTGGGTACTTATTATGAGTGATGTCTCACATTAGCCCTAACGTCACACTATTGGTAGCTAAATTAGTTGGATATACTTCCATGCACTTTTGAATGACCATGTATCCCAATAACATAGTCATAATCTACACCCTCTTAACATACTATCACACACCTTACTGCATTCTTTATCAAGGCCTTACAAGGAAAACCCTTATTCACCTTAACTATCAATTTATTTTCTAAGAGGTATTTAATACTAATTAATGACCTACTTACTACATAATTAATACGTTATTGATTATAAGATATTTATATGCTAATACACGCACACATGCCTAAAATATTTTTAAACTTGCGAAGGTACATCCTAAACTAAATCGTTTAAATGTCAAATCCTTAAATTTGGACAAGTCAATTCCATATAAACAAACATATTATATATCCAATATTCAATTCAATAACAGACTTGTGTAAAAATAGAATCCATGCTAAACTTAATTTATACTAAATTAGCATAATCAAAATTGATAGAATTTTCTACTCAAATCCTTTTGTGCTCTATTTCAACTTCTACACATACAGATGAAAAAGGGAATTCTTGTTTAAATTATAGAAACAGACGGTGCAAGCTACAAATAAAGTGAATACATATCTTACACAATATCTCCTTAATTATTTCCTTTCAAAAACCCTTAATTTGATCTAAAGAAAAAGACGAGAAGTGGAATAGAATGTAAAACATTAAAATTGCAACAACTATACAATTCCACTATTTTAATAGAATACTTAAGATCCTAACATAAGAATTGACATTTCACTTAGGGGAATTTTGCAGATTTAGTTTGATGTTTTTGTACACAAAATTCTCCAAGGCATATATCAAATCCAAATTATACTATATAGTTAATAGAATAAGAAAGACTAAGATTTCTACACACAAATGTCTTTATCTCTTCCTTTTAGATTTGTTTACGCTCACTTTAGATCTCTTTCAGATCTTTTCTTTTAGAAATATTTAATAAGGGAATTGTATATGTATGTATTATTAAAATTGAATAATAAATACCTAAAATTTCTTACCTGAAACCCCAGAGAATTTACCAAATCTTTAAAGAGAGAGACCGACAGAGCTTCGTTTAGTTGCCAAAATAATCTATGAATAAAAGTGAGGGGCTAAACTCTTATTTACAGTAGTGAGAAAGCACTAGAATCATCGGATTTATTCGGTTTAAAATAATAAATTCAGGTTGTTCGCGGTGTGGAAACTCTAGCCGCTACCACGACCATCGGTCGACCGCTCCTACCATGGCGATCGATCGGCCATAGGTAGCGGTCGATCGATTAGTGTATTTTTGGAACATTTATTATGTTGTTATTGATAATTTATTTTATTCCTTAATTAATATTTAACTTTAACATTCATTTTACCGTTTACTTAACCCCCAATTAAACTACCATTAATTTTTAAATTTTAAACTTAGCATTAATTGTTTATTTCAATCTTAATTTCATTTAAATTAGTTTGAATCCAAAAGCTTCAAACGTCAATAAATTTTCCGTTTGAGCTCAAATTTCAAAACTTTATATTTGTAAATTGATCGGGAAATTGCCATTAACTTAACGGCACAACTTTTAGGGGATAAATTCTAACATTTACAAAATTTCCTTATTTAGCTTTATTATTAATTTATTAATTAATTCTTTTCTTACTAGTTAATTTCTTACTAATTTTTACAGGGTGTTACAAGAATTATCTAACAAAGATTAAATATATACACACCACATGCGAGTTAGAATATTATTTCTATACTATGGATATGCATGACCTAATTTATTCGTATCAAGTAGGAATGCATACTACAATGTCTAAAACAATATAAATAGAAAGGAATACCCCCACAGCTTAAGGCACACACATTAATTTCCCAAACGGTTTACTATGAATGTACGTAAAGAGTAATGAATTTTCTTTAAATATACATAATGATGCATAAGTATGTAACTAGTCTGAATAAAGCAAAACAAACAAAAATAACTAGCTAAGCCAAATGTTTGTAAACAATAACAAGATTTGCATATAAGCAAAGAGAAAATGCAGTATTATCCATAACCCCCGTACATGTAGTGCAATTAAATATATTATGATGAAATTATCTAAGACATGATATTATGTTTTCCTTTCTTCTTTGTTACCAACCTATTTTAACCCATGGTAGCAATAAATTATACAAGCAGCACACAATTCTATTATATATCATTAGCAAAATCAAGAATTATCGGATATGATTGACCGATTAAGAAAGAGAAAGTCGTTCTGTAGCATTATTTATTCAAAATCTTCATTGTCAGAATCATTAGTATGAGCATAGCACATGCTCACTAAAAAATGCTCAAATAAAGACAAATTTCATACTCGACTTTCTTAGTTTATGGATAAGTTGTCATATAATCATTATGCATTTGTGTAGCAATTTTATCCTTGTCATGCCCCATTCAAGTTGTTTGGCTAATACCAAATTTTATGATCTGAATTTTGGTTTGCATTTAAATGTATATTCTTACAAAAATATCATATTCTTGGACATGTGCTGAGTGATAAGAGTAATCAAAGCATGTTCTTGAAGGATAAAACTATGTATTGCATAACGAGCTTTAGAAATTTGCCTTTACCTATGAAGTAGATAATTAGTCGTTAATTTTAGAATTAGAAATCATAAAATACCATTAAAATGCTCGATTATTGACGCACAAGTTTTTATGATTGAACAAATCTCTTTGTCCATTGTAATCATGTAATTGATATCTATATCCTCGATATACACAAATCATTAAATATTTAATACTAGAAACAAAATGAAAATATTAAATAAAATGTACATTAGAAAAAAATTAAATTTTTTTAGAACGGTGAGACGAATTAGTGTCATCAACCACAATTTTTCATATATACAAATCATTATCAAGCACTTGCTGTACAACTTCAATATAACAAAAATAAATTATTTTTAATAGCCGACAAATCAACTTCCCTACAATAAATATGTAACAACCCTGTATTTTGTGATTATTTTAATTATTTTAATTTAAATTCTTGATTTAAAAACTTTATTTTATTTATTAAAATGAAAAGATTTTTGTTATTTTAAAATAAATTTTGATTTTGATGTGAATTAAAATTCCAAACATGAATAAATAGAATATTTTCCAAAAATGTGAATTTTGGTCAATATGGTCAAACTTTGACTTTTAAATTTAAAAATTTAAACTTTTGAATTTTTTAATTTTATCTATTATTATGAAAATAAATAAAATTTCAAGTATACTACTTTTCGTTTCGTTGAAATCCGATTAATATTGTGAAAGTTATGCTTTTTAAACCATTGTATTTAAATTGTTTTATTTAACAAAATTGTTTATTTTAATTTATATAAATAATATTTTTGTTTGTCATTTCATGTTCTAATTTATGTTTACATGGCTAACATGACATGTTATGTATATATATATTTTATTTTTAAAACATTTTAAAAGTATAGTTGAAATTTTCCAATGTTAGTTGTATTTTGTTTACAATTTTAAATTCTAGTTTCAATTAAATAAAGTATTTTCTTTGTTTATTTTCTATTTTCCTAAGATATTATTTTATTTTCATTTCCACTTTATTTTGTTCAGCTTTTTATTTTTACTTACTTGATTTTATTTGTTTAAAGTGAATTATAAAAATTGGAAATTCAAAGAGTCAAAACCTTTTCATTTCTAGTGACTTTTCAAGTGCTTGTCTTTTCATTTTTCCTTTGGATTTTCATCTTTGCTTTGGCCGTATACTTCTTACCCTATAGCCGTGTATTCTCATTATTTTTTCACGTGAAAACTTCTCACCACTTCTCAAAACTCACGGCTATCTCATTAGATTTTTTTGTAGTAATGGCTTCCTTTATCTCTTTTCCTCTTCATTTTCAATGATTTTTCCTTTGCTTCTCTTCAAGCTATGCTTGGCCTACCCCTTCACCATCACCACTAACCATCACCATCCATGGCAGCCACCACCTCCTTCTCACTTGTCCAGATCTGGCCTTATCATTTTGTGAAGCTAACACCAGAGAAAGTTACAAAAACTCCTTAAAAACATTGCATAGACGACTTTAACTTCATCACCACCACCATATATTTCCTTGGCCACCTCCCCTTGCTCCACCATCACCATGACCTGACCCCTGACCATCAGCCTCCCCTATGTCCAGACCTGAACCATGCATGGCCGAGCCCAATATTGCACTAGGCCGAGCCTACAAGCACAAAAAACTCCACCGTTTGCACTTGACCCTTTGTCTTCTTCATGTTGTAACTCTCCTACCCCTTCACATCTCCTTGTAGCCGTGCATGTGTGCCAAACCCGAGCCCTCACCACCATAACATCACCATGGCAGAGCAAATATTGAAGGTGGCCAAGCCTATGTTGAGTCATGGTCAAGCACTTTGTGTTAAAGCTAGGTGATGTTCTATGCTAATTCAAATTTTCATTTGTTTCAATTTATCTTTGTATTGTAAATATATGTTTATATGGTCTTGTTTGTTGTTGTTTACAAGATAAATATCAAGCCTCTTCATTCATTCAAATCAAAAGTCGTGCTGTATCGTGCTTGTCGTGCCTTTGGAATCGTTCTTGTGTGTCGTAGTGGTTTCTAGCTTTGATAAAGGTGAGTCCTTCTCACTCTGACATTTTTACTTATGAAATGGTAAATTGATGGCACGTGATTAGTAATTAAAAATATTATGCAAGTTGATGATGATTATATGATATGCTATGCCATGTTATTACTATGTTAACCTTATTAATTATCACCTGACAAATGATATATGACATTATATTGTGACATTGACATGTTAGTATAATTGTTTATATGGTTTATGCATATGTTCACACTACAAGTTCCCTGTTAGAATCACTAAGGGTTGAAACGATACATACTCGAACGGACATTAGAATAGGGAAAAATCATTAGAGCTGAATGATAGCCTCAAGTGATTTTTATTGCATTTTATTTGACTGGGGATTGCGGGTTTGAAATGATAGAACCCGGGTTTTCTTTTTAAATTGCGGATTGAAATGATACATATCCGTATCACTTGACCTAGGTTAGAAAATTATATACAGACCCCGTGGTATATTTTTAAATGATTTTTCTTAAGATATGTATTTTAAAAGTATGAAATTCTGATTTAAAATATATATTTTACGGTTTTAAGAAGGCTAAATATTAAGTCTTGAATTTGCGAATTTATGTATGTAAATTTGAAGTAAATGAGATTTTTGATTTTAAATTATATTTCTAAAACGTAGGTAAATAATGGAAATTAAATTTAAAGTTTTGAAATGATATTTCAAGTAAAGTGTTAAGTTTTATCAAATTAACAAGTTAAGAAAACAGTGAATTTTGACTTAACAAATGAATTGAGTTTTAAATTGGATATTTAATTATAAAATGTTGTTGTGATAAATAATATGTAAAAATTGTTTAAATATGAAATTTTAAAGTCTAGAAATATGATTTATAAGTTTAAAATAACAAAAATTTGGAGTGTTAATGTTTCTAAGGTTATAATGAAATCTGGAATTTATTAATAGCATTTCCAAAAATACTGTGGTCTTATGACAGCATTTTAAGTGCTGTTGTTTTTGAGTTTAACTATGTTTAAAATAACTAAATATCTATTACGACATTTTATAAATGTCGTTGTTCCTGAACTAAACTATTTTGGAAACTATAAGCTACGATAGCACTTTGTAAATGTCGTCGTTGCTATAATTTGACAATGTTTTGAAATATTATAGATTTTAACACTAATTGAGTTATATTTTAAAGTGCTAAATGATTTAACATTTGGAATTGATTATTTGTGAAATTTAAGGAGTTGTTGAATATATATTTTAATATTTAAATTTGAATTTTTAAGGAATTTAAATTGAATTTGAATATCAATCATTGTTTACTTTGTTATGTGTTAAATGGAATGGAATGAAATGAGATAAATGAAATTTTGAATGAAATTTTGAAATGTGTTTTGTAATGATATTTGAAATAATAAATGAATGACATATTTTATTTTAAAATGATATTTAAATTGAATATTTGAATTAAAGAATGATAATGAATTTATAATGGATTTGAAAAGGAAATGATTTTGAAATGGTTTTGAATGACATAATCTTTATTTTGATAAATAATGTGAATTTGAAATGATATTTGAAGTTTATATTAGTATGAAAGGATATTAGTTTACTTGTAATTCTAGTTTATTTAAATGATATTAGATTTGAGAAATGAATATTTCAAAACTAAGTAATAATGGAGTTAAATTTGAGATATATGAAATTATAAAATTAGTGTTGAAATGTGGGATATTAAAGCTTTGAAATATATTAAAAATTAAATAGTTATTTTGTGGATCAAATCTGTATTTGAAACTGTTAAGATTTAAAATGGTTTGTTGGGAAACTGAATTGAATTGAAACTGATGGTTTGAATTGAATTGAAACTGATGGTTTGAATTGAATTGAAACTAGAAATTTGAAAATTTTGGGTTTAATTGAATAAATTTGTAAAATGTAAAGAATTAAAGGGATGTTTCATGATTTCAAATGTATGATTTCGACATGTTATGATTTCCAAAGTGTAATGATTTCAAGTATTTTGGTTTCGAAAGAGTTATACTTTGAAAGTATGATGATTTTTGAAAGGTGAATATATGGTTAAAATGGAAATGTTATAGTATTGATTTGAATATAGTTTTGAAGTAAAAATGGTTTTGGTATCGAAGTATAAACTATTTTGAAAGGGATATAGTTTTGAAATGAAATGATTTGATTTTTGAAGTATAAACTATTTTGAAATGACCACGGCGTTATAATAACGATTGGTTATTAAAGAGACCGAGATTGGAAGTTGTCATACTCTCTGCCAACTCCAAAAACCACTTTAACAACTATATGCGCGGTGGAGATTCTAGAATGAAGTAGGATGGTGGCGACGTTCTTGAGGTATATTACGTGGACCCGACTCCCGCGTGCTGGCTTAATGTGACTAAAACAAGAGCGATCTTGGGCCAAAAGTTGTAGCTTCTTTGGTCATACACACTTCTTCGATACTATACTCTTACTTGTGGTTGATTTGATGGCCATCCTCCGATTTTGATTGGGAGTGTGTTCCAAGGTGGGCGTAGTGGCTGCTTCGTTACCGCCAGCCCGTGTGCGTAATTGGTATATCTACCCTTGCATTGCCTTGTGTGCCGTGTCGCCTACCATACGGAGCTTTACTACGAGTTTCTATATGTGTCTTACCTATGCGGTATTTATGGTAGCCTTCCGATCTAGAGGTACGATGGTACTGTATAGACTATTGGCATTATTTTCTATTAAGGGGAATATTGGATCACTCTTTAACGCTATGTTAAAGTAAGTTTATTTTACTGCAGACATTATTGTAATAGCGCAATATTACTACATAGTAAATAGTTTAACCGATCCTTAAAGGATGGGCAATCCCAAGCATCCTTTAATTTACTGATGCATTTTGTTACTGTTCACTTGAGTTGATTTACAGTTCATAAGTATTTATGTCTCGACTCGAGTGTTTTGTGTTTTGCTTTACGCTCGAGTCAGACTGAGTGATTCAGCATTCAAGACTCACCTTCGGAGTTGGAGCTTTGCTTAAAGATCCAGCCATCTATTTTTCTTCCAGTATCCGGTGATTCCAGTGATGTATTCTGATTTGTCCCTGATGCATCTTGTTACCTTTTGTTGTACCTTGTTTAACTCTGATGTATCTTATATATATATAGTAGCTTCATGAACTACTATCTCTTTACTTCCGCTGCATTATTATTTACTCTGTGTCTGTGATCTGTGATTATTTAATTACTGTATATTCTGATATTTGCCAAATTTTATTTACAACGCGGTATTTTGAGCAATTCAAGTCTGACATGTACGGATGCGAATGGTTGAAAATATCGGGTCGTTACATGTGGTATCAGAGCTTTTATTTTTGGCAAAACTCAGCATATATGGTAAATGTATTTACAGAATCACTCACATTCGAGTTTGAATCTCTTCCTTTTTTACTCGATTCCTTTGAATTTTGGAACGTTCCCTGCGGTTCCAAAATCCATTCATGTCCCTCACTATTCGTCTTCTTATGATTCTGGAGTATCCCAAAACTCCACTTCGAATGATCTTTATAATGAGTCGGCGGTCCCGCCAATCTCAAATTTATTTGTAAAGGGGTGAAACTCCTTTACAACAACATCAATTCACCAAAGATTTTATATCCTCGGTTTAGATGCTAGTATCTCTTATAATTACGAACTCTATCTCTTGAGGCCGAATGTAGATTTACTCCGGAGATCCACATCGATCTTATTCTTTAAGTCACGGTTAACTCAGTTAAGGTTGCATGCAATTTATATAAGCTTATCCATCTTTCTATTATGTTACTTAATCATCTCATCTTTGTTTCCATCTTATCTTCATATCATTCTTGAAGTGTATTTGTAAACTAATATTTAAAATATTTTATATGTTGTGTTGTTTGAGTTGTTGATGTTGATTTAGGTTTTTGATCGATTCGTCTGATCAACGCTTTCAATAAGATTTTCAAAACACTTGAACAGAGAAAATTGACACAGTATGTTTTTCAAATTTAGTAATGAAATAAATTTTGGTACTATACTACAAATTTTTCTAGATTTGTATTGAATTGGTTGTTAATAAATAATATTTGATTTTATATATCATTATCTCTTGTTTAATATATAAATAATTAAACTATAAACATGATTATAAATTTATTTGGAAATTTAAACTGAATTTAAACAAGAATTTGAGAATTTAATTTCTGATGGATTTCAAACCTTGTTTTTAAAGTTTTAAAGGATATACTATTTAAAGTATTTTCTTATAGAAATTTATTTCCAAAGAATTTTAAAGTTTAAAACTAGTGCTCTTCTCTTTGTCGATGGAAAATAACTTCGGTGATGACTGCAGCATCATTGACATTCATTTTCGAGTTTCGAGGTGAAGAGACTGTTCTGTAGTCTTGCTATAGTTTTGTTTTGGGGAATTTAATTGATTTGAATTTCTAAAATAAGACTGGATTTATAACATATGCTGATATATGATTTAAATTTGAATGGATATATATAGTGTATGTGCATTTATTTATCTATAAATAGTTTGGAATTTATCGGAAATTTAATTCCTAAATTTTATCTTGAAGGATAATTTCAAGTATAATTTGAAGATTGGGATAAATATTCAAGCTTGAAATGATTAAATTAGAAAGTTTTATTTGTATAATACACAATTTCATTCCAATATAACTTACCTAAATTTTACAGAAGTTGAATATGTAATTGGATAATATGCAATATAAAAGAGATTTTATAGATAAATTTTGAGTGGTTATAATAAATGCTATACACTTAAATTTTAGTTATAAAAAGATTAACGGAGGTAAATCGAGAAATAAGGGTAATGGAATAATTTACAATATAAAATGATGTTAAGGGAACTGAGAATAAATTTAAAGCAGTTATAATAAGTATAAATATACATAATATAGGTGATAAAAATATATTGAGAGGAATAAATTTAATTATAATTAGGAATAAATAAGAATTAAATTTTATTGAGTACATTTTGAGTATAATAAATGATTTTTTTTTTCAAATCCATGATTTTAGAGATTGTTTATTTAAGATAATTGGATGATAATAGAGGTGATTAAGATTTATTTAACTTAAGTAAAATTAATTTTCAATTTAAATTGAAATTTTTAGGGTTTCAAATTTATTGTCTTATTTTGTTTTTCAAACTATCTTTTGGTTGTCCGTTTTTCCTTTATCTTGCTACAGAATGAGGAGGCTATTGCTTATACCAGTCTGTTTAGAAATCTTTCTATAACATTTCTATAATCTTTGGTACTCATTTTGAATCTGAGCACTGCTTGCCATCCACAGACCGACGGTCAAGCTGAAAGGGTGAATCAGATTCTAGAAGATTTTTTTCGTGCTTGTGTTCTAGATTCTGGAGGATCTTGGAAAGATCATCTCCATCTTGTTAAACTTACCTATAATAACAGTTATCAGGTATAATTTCAATCTTCTTGTCATCTTATCTTAATCCTATTTCATTCTATCATTTTCTGTGCTTTCCGTACCTCGTTCCTTTTCGAGGACGAAAAGTTTTGAGTGGGGAAGAGTGTAACAACCCTGTATTTTGTGATTATTTTAATTGTATATTTAAATTATTTTTATTGAAATTCCTAATTTAAAAACTTTATTTTATTTATTAAAATGAATAAATTTTTGTTATTTTAAAATAAATTTTGATTTTGACGTGAATTAATATTCCAAACATGAATAAATAGAATATTTTCCAAAAATGTGAATTTTGATCAATATGGTCAAACTTTGACTTTTAAAATTTTTAATTTTTGAATTTTATCTTTTATTATGAAAATAAATAAAATTTCAAGTATACTACTTTTCGTTTCGTTGAAATCCAATTAATATTGTGAAAGTTACGCTTTTTAAACCATTGTATGTAAATTGTTTTACTTAAAAAATTGTTTATTTTAATTTATATAAACAATATTTTTGTTTGTCATGTCATGGTTTACATGTGAAACATGACATGTTATGTATATATATATATATATATATATTATTTTTAAAATATTTTAAAAGTGTAGTTGAAATTTTTTCAATGTTAGTTGTATTTTGTTTACAATTTCAAATTCTAGTTTTAATTAAATAAAGTATTTTCTTTATTTATTTACTATTTTCCTAAGATACTATTTTATTTTCATTTCCACTTTATTTTTTTCATATTTTTATTTTTATTTACTTGATTTTATTTGTTTAAAGTGAATTATAAAAATTGAAAATTGAAAGAGTCAAAACCTTTTCATTTCTAGTGACTTGTCATGTGCTTGTCTTTTCATTTTTCCTTTGGCTTTTCAACTTTTTAGTTTTGGCCGTACACTTCTTACCCTATAGCCGTGTATTCTTATTATTCTTTCACATGAAAACTTCTCACCACTTCTCAAAACTCACGGCTAGCTCTTGAGAATTTTTTTTGTAGTAAAGGCTTCTTTTATCTCTTTTCCTCTTAATTTTCAATGATTTTGCCTTTGCTTCTCTTCAAGCTATGCTCGGCCTACCCCTTCACCATCACCACCGACCATCACCATCCATGGCAGCCGCCACCTCCTTCCCACTTGTCCAGATCGGGCCTTGTCACTTTGTGAAGCTAAGACAACAAAAAGTTGCAAAAACTTCTTAAAAACATTGCATAGCCGACCTTATCTTCATCACCACCACCATATATTGCCTCGGCCACCTCCCATAGCTCCACCACCACCATGACGTGACCCCTGACCATCAGCCTCCCCTCTGTCCAGACCTGAACCATGCTTGCTCGAGCCCAATATTGCACTAGGCCGAGCCTACAAGCACAAAAAAAACTCCACCTTTTGCACTTGACCCTTTGCCTTCTTCATATTGTAACTCTCCTACCCCTTCACATCTCCTTGTGGCCGTGCATGTGTGCCAAACCTGAGCCCTCACCACCATAACATCACCATGGCCGAGCAAATATTGAAGGTGGCCGAGCCTATGTTGAGTCATGGTCAAGCACTTTTGTGTTAAAGCTTGGTGATGTTCTTTGTTCATTCAAATTTCCATTTGTTTCAACTTATCTGTAACGACCCGAAATTTTCGAAGCCGAAAATTTCAGATAGTTATGAAAAAGAAGAAAGAGATAGAAGAAAAAAGAACAGAAACACCAAACATCTCACATTCGCAGCGGATAAAATATAATAAATGATAACAGTTTACAAAAGAATGCTATATCTATCGATTACGTTTAAAATACATCAGAGTTTCACATTATATACAGTCACTGAATATTTACAATTATCAAGTCTCAGATTAATAATAATATAAATACAGCGGAATACTTTATACGATAGCCATCCAGCTCGCCTCCTGAGCTCCAGAACGTACCTACCTGAAATTTGTAATACTCGGTCTGACCCGAGCATTACACCAAAGTAACACCCGGGTCAGGCTGGAAACCAGCGTGAGTAAACTCATCTAGCATGGAATACAAAAGCTTACATCTTAAATAAAACTCGGGTAACTTAACCCAATTTATCCAATTCACAATTTGCTATAGACTAGGCTTATTTCACATATAAATTTCTAAATACCAAACTTAGATAAAATAATCTGATCCACTTAAATCATTTCATTCCTGCCTATTGATTTCATAAATCAATTTATAAAAAAATCCGAAGTGGTTTTCGGGTATTTCCCAATACCCGACCCCGGCCTCTTCGAGTCTCATGTCATTCTAACCCAATTTATTCAAATGAAAACACAACATTTCATATTAAAGATATCAACTATTTCAAAACATCCCATACCATTCAATCATTCATAAGCTAACTGTTCACTTCCGAATTAATTCAATTGATTCTAATTGAATTTCTAATCTCAATCACTTAGATTCCTTCATTCAACGTTAATTAATTTCAAATCAATAAATTAATTAACCCTTCATTATTCATCTTAATTATTCACACTGGATAAATTATCTTTCAATTGCATCCAAGTAATTATCTTTAATTAATTATCACAATATTAATTATTCTTAACCAAAATCAATAAGTAATCTTTAATTACCTCATTAATTAACTATATTAATTTCATTAATCCTTAATTACTTATGTTCATTATCTTCACATAAGTCACTTATTACTGATTAATTCATCTTAACTAATCAATCTTTAATTACATTGTTAATTTATTAATTACTTACTTTCAATTATATATTTTAATTTGTCTCCATCTAAATTAATTTCTTTAATTCAACCACAATATTAATCACTCTCGGTTAATCAAATAAATCAATTAATTTTTAATCATTTTAATCTTGTTTACTTGACAATAATTAATTACAAACCATTAATTTATCATTCCCAAATTATCCATCTTTCATTTATCACTTAGTGCAATTGTTCAAAGGGTAGTTAATTATCTCAAATTAATTCCCTGGTGAATTACCCTTATCAATTTCACCAGGTAATTTAAATCCAAATTAAATCCTTTCATTAACCGTCCATTAATTTATTACATCCAATAATTATCACTAATTGCTTCACCAAGTAGTTATACTTTCATTAAGTAATTTTACCCACCATAATTTCACGATTGATTATCCATAATTAATTAATAAAACTAATTACCTTTAATTAATCATATTAATAAATCATTTAATAACCCTTAACCAATATTCTTTCATTTGACATATTCTTTAACCAACCCTTTAATTACTTCTCGAAGTACTTAACTTTAATTAATCATTTAATTACAAATTAATTAGTCAATTAATTCTTAATTACAAACTATTTAATTTCTAAATTTTAATTAAATTTATCTAAAATTACTCGATTAACTAATTCAAAATCATCGATTATCAATCCAAACTTATTTAATTATCAATCCTAATTACAAATTATTCTGACTCTATATTAAAAATCTTAATCCAAATTATTAATTTAGAAACCTTAATAACTTAATTGAATAATTAAACCATATCATTAATTCATCAATTTATTTATTTAACCTTTAACTTACTTTACAAATTTTTAATTCATCTACTAAATTCATTTCCTTATGTCATTTCAAAATTAAAATTCATACCGAATACAATCTCTTCAGCAATAAAGTAAACATTTAGAGTCACCTCTAAAATTTAAGACCAAACCGATATGCATATACTGATATAGGTCGAGAATTACTCGCTGGCTATAGACGTGAACACCCACATCACGGCCACGTCGAACTGCCACCAGAACACGCTGCAACTTCGACTCCTCCTTGACATCGATGAACCCCATCTGCTGTCCCTTGCTCACACAATCCTCAAATCGAATCAAGCCCTAACCGAACCCTGAACCTCTCGTCGCCTCCGCGACCCAACACGCGGCCTTGAGTTCGAACCCCAGTCCCCCATCGCGCGCCTCTCCTCTTGTGGCTCAATGAATTCGGCAACGAAACCTAATCACGGCACTGCTACCTCCCAATATGGGTTTGACGTCGCGATGATTCGGCCATGAGCGATCGATCTGAGTTTCCATTCGATTTAAATGTTGAGGACGAGAGGACGAGAGAGAGAGAGAGAGAGAGGAAACACGACGGCCAATTTCGATTCATTCAGTTTTTTATTTTTTATTTAGAGAGAGTACGATTTTGTGAGAGAGAGTAAAGAGGGGGGTGGAACGAATAAGAGGTTGGTGGAAGGCTTCCAGAATACGCGTGAAAATATTATAATAGAATATTGAAAATATCTCGCTTTATAACGCGAAATCCAGAACCCCGAATCAGAGATGCTGACTGACGTTTAAAAGGTTTTACCCGCATTCCGAACACAATGAAACGTGTTTCGGAGGTTAATACGATCGTATGCACGAGTTACAGAAGAAAACGATCAGATTTAATTTAAATCGATTAGAATAGCTCCAAGCGTTTTGAGCTGCCAGGATCAAAAGGCAACTCCGATTGCTACGAAAACTGAAAGCCGATAATAACTAGCTGTTGCGGATCCAATGGAACTAGTTTCGTCGAATTCTGAGACTGTGCCTCGGAGGGCTATTTTTAAATTCAATTTAAACGATAAATTATGAAAACTGAACAAATCACCTTTAATTTAAATTTCAACAATTCCATTATCTTCAGTATTATCATTATAAATTTTATAAGCCCTTCAAATTATTTTAAACAAACTTAGAATCTTAGATTCAACAAGTTACCCAATTTCAATTATTAATTTCAACATTTAAACTATACAATTCAATGATTTCATTATCAAGTAAATATTGAAATCTTGAATTCAAGTTAAAATTAATTTTTAAATATTTAAAATTAATTAATTATTCCAATTAAATTTGTCAAAATTCCCCGGTCGTCACATTCCTCCCCCCTTAAAAGAATTTCGTCCCCGAAATTACTAGTTAGAAAGAATGGTTCAATACCAGTTTACCTTTCCCAAAACCCCCAATTCAACATCTTATCAACTAACTTTTATTTAAGACCCACTATCCTTAATCAACTTCCCAAAACCTTCTATAGCTTTCACGCAATACCCTTTTGCCCACTTCTTTAAATTTCAATTTAAAACCAAATTTTGAATTATCAAAATTTTCTCAAAATTTTTCTAACTCTTTAAATTTCCAAATTTTTTTGCCAGTGTCTCCTTTGCGCGGCTAGCTCGGTATTACTACAAAAGGCCTCTACGGGCTCCCAAAGTCCAAAAGAAAACAAAAGCCAAGTGGCTACATCAAAAACTCAATCCAATTCATACAGAAATTAAAATACATACCTTTTTGTTGGGCAATACAAATTAATCTTTTGGAATCAAATCCAATTCCTTTCCCATTAATACCTGCATAACCTACTGAGCAATAGTATCCAATCATAGCCCTTTCACATCTTTACATACTTTTCCTTACAAAAGTTTTCATATCCCTTCCTATTCAAATTTGTTTTTCCCGTTTTCATATGAATTCAATTTACCTTAAATTTTGAATTTTGAATTTTATCTTTCAAAGATATATGATTCATATTAGCTTCATTTACTAATTTATTTTAATTTCCAATTTGAAATTGTTTGTCGTTAACAAAAGTTTTCCCAAAATTTTCAAAAATTTTCTAACTTCCAAAATTTCGGAAAATTTTGGCAGAGTTCCTTTTGTACGGAGTAGCTTTTACAATTTGACAATAGATATAAATATATATACATCGACCCACCCGGTCAGAAAAACAAAAACAGTTCATATTTCCTATTTTTATTGCGTAGGCGTACCTTATTTAGCATTTTAAGCAAGCAGCTTATTAATTTTAGCAATTAGCGCAATCCAAACCAGCCAAATGGCCTTCAGGTACCTGTACTTACTCAACTTAAACATATAAGTACTATAAATATGAAGTTTATAACATTCCTCTTACAGAAACAACTGTAACACTTCAATTCTAAAAGAAACGCATTTAAAATAACTTCCACAAGCAATTTATATGTTTCCAAAACTAATTCAATTACTTTCAACCAATTTATATACCATTTCATTCAATTTCAATGGTTTGGAACTCAATTTCTTACATTCCATTGATTTTTAATCTAAGCATGCTCATATTCCATTCAATTAATTCCAAATCAAGTTATTTTACTTCTCTCAACTCATAGGATTTTTAATTACATTCATTTATGGCAAACAACAATTCATTCCATGCAAATTTGACAATATTCGCTTGATAAAGTATTCATTTCAGTCTATAACTACTTTCAAATTAATTTCAACACATTCTGTACTTAATTTCTTTCATTTCCAATTTATTCACCAACCATACATTGCGTTTCCGTTCATCTCCGCATTAGTTTCATTTTAAAAACTATTTCAAGGGCTTGACAACATTCAATGCTTACACTAATACTCATTTCCCAAAAATAAATCTAACCCAAACTTTTATAATATTTTGCTTTTGCTCGAAGCCAAACTCTTATTAATTTTAAACTTAAGTTAATTTACTTTCTTCAAATTATTTCAACTTCATAACTTAAGTTCATCCCGATAACCCAAGTTCAAATAAAACTTTTATTTAATTTCTATTCTAGCAGACTTCATCCATATATTATTTAACTCAATTAACCCATTTAAAAATTTAAATTTACTTACTTAATTTATTTATAAATTTATTTCATTAATACAAGGCCATTCTCAATTTATTTCTATTCACTTGGATTTTGTTTGCAACTCAAACCATTTCTATTACAATTCTCTTTCATTATATCCAATTTACCTCCAAAGTTCATTATTATTATTCAAATCACACTTGAATTTTATTTATAATTCAAACCATCTCATTTTCAATCCAACTCTATTTTATTTTTATTTTACAACATCTCTTCTTATTTATTTCATCATCAAATCCAAGTCGAATTCTATTTACAAATTTGAATTCATTGTAAAATTCCATTATTACCTTACCATTTATTTTATTTCCCCAAGTTAAATTTTATTTATATACTCAATCAAACAATTATTTAACCAATCAGCTTATTTCCAACTTCTAAATCAATATTCGATTTTAATTACAAAATCACTTCATTTAAAATTCCAGTTTGGATTTCCTTTTATTTCCCAAAAATTCTAACATCTTTATTTAAAAGTTTTAGAAATGCTTTTAAATTCACATCATACTTAATAAAATAGCCTTTTATAGAAACACTTCTTATAACTCGATGTCTCAACCAGTCCATCCTTGTTCTCACAGAAATTCAGTCATACGTTGATCAGGCGTAGGACTGAAAATCTATAAGTACTTGGTAAATCTGTTTTCAACACTCAGTGAAAATACTTGAAAAATAATTTTATTAAAAATATTGAAAACAGTTTTGTTGAAAATAGAAGAAATATCTTTGGTGACAATGCTCTGAAAATCATCACCCCCATCCATGGTCGCAGTTACATTCCAGGGTTACGTTGCCGTCACAGCAAAAGTCCATGCAACTGCAGGCTCTCCGCGGCCTCTCAATTACGCCATGGATCCCACACAACAGATCACAGTTACATCTAGGGTTACGTTGCCGTCGCAGCAAAAGTCCATGTAACTGCAGGCTCTCCGCGGCCTCTGATTTTCATTGTCGAAATGAAACTTCTCCACTCCAACATAGGTCGCAGTCTGCCAATATAAAATCAAACGCAGACCGTTGGCTCTCAGCGGCACACACGACTTCCGCTATGTTATACCATAGGTCGCAGTCTGCCGATATAAAATCAAACGCAGACCGTTGGCTCTCAGCGGCACACACGACTTCCGCTATGGTATACACTACTCATAATCCCCAGGAACTAGTTTTGTCCGGACTCCTCACAGGATCAACTTTAGAATCCCCCCTTGGGGCTCAAGGCAGCACCACCTAGTGGCACTCCTGAGAAGTTCATTTAAAGGAAGCGCCTTTTTCCCCAGAGCCATCATCAAACACTTTATACTATACACATACAGTATCTTTCAAATCGTACACCTAGTATGAATCTCATAAAAATCTCCTTTACACAAAATCGATTATCCCAAAATCGATGATTCTCAAATCAGGCTTTCCAAATTAAATATTGATTTTGCCCAAAATCAAAAGCCTTTCCAAATCCAAAGGTTCTCAAAACCCTTTCCAAAATCCTCATAAGATCCTTTTTTTTTATATATATTCAGATATAAAATTTTAAAACTTTGGATCAATTTAAACTCGTATAAAATTCCTTTTATACTTCAAACACTCTCAAAAATATTTTCTTCTGGCTATAGATTTATCAAGGGAAGTTTTATCTCATATAACAAAGATATATAACTTCATTTATTCCAAATCAAATATTCAAATTTAACTTCTCTTTCCAATATCAATTTCATTCAAATTCGCACGATGTATGCTTATCATTCGTACGCTATACCAATTTGATCGCTCATTCGATCACACAATTTCACTTCCGAACTAGTATCGTCCACCCGACTTCCTAGCGCGGACTCAAATCTGTTTTCTTAATTAGAAATCGTCATTCTCCTTGCATAGCCATAACTATGATAAAGAATATCCAGAACTAATCAACAATCCATATCCAGGTACGCCGTCGAAAATCGAGTGAAAAATCCCAACTCGGATCGATAAACTATATCGAAATTCTGTGTTCGAATCTGGATCAAATCACTATGTGCATAGAATAATATACGTACATTCTACGTATTTATCTTCATTGATTATTAACTAAATCAATTTCCCTTTCTATTCACATTTCCTTTAATTTCTACCCACATAATCACAATTGCTTCAATTTCATTGGATTATCACTTCAATTCTTATCTCAGTTGGGTATTTAATCAATAACAGTTTGAACTCCGACCAGTTTATTTTTAGAAAAACTAGCTTAAAAGTTTTAAAATAGAAAGTAGTTGAAAAATAATTATTAGTTTGCAAAATGGCTATAAAATAGATAACTAATTGTAAAATAGTTGAAAAATAGCTAAATAGTTTCAGAAATTTTAGATAATTGCAAAATAGTTGTAAAATAGAAATTAGTTTGTGAAATAGTTGAAAAATAGTAATTAGTTTAGGAAACAGTTGAAAAATGTCTAAATAGCTCCAAAATAATGGTAAAACAAATATATATAATAAGTTAGTTTTAAAAAAAAAGGTTGTATATATTTAATAGCTTAGAAAAATAAGTTTGTATTAAAACAATTTATTTAAAATAGTCAAGAGTCAAACTGTTCACTTTCCCAACAATTCAACTTAAATTCCACTTAATTCAAACCAAATTCCATTTGTACTAATGGAATTTAAATTTCAACTTTAACTCACCTCGAATTATATAAATTCTAGTTAGATTTCTCAAAGGTTGGTTTAACTCTTTAAACCAAATTAACCTTTATTTAAAGTTCTTAACAATTTAATTTTCTGAGTCCAATTCTCAAATTTTCATTTTATATTATCTTTACTTACGTATTTCAAGGTTCAAATAAGAGTTCAATACTATTTTATTTTAAGAATTTAATTTAGTACTCAATTTTATCTTCCAGCTTGAAGCCGGATCTTAAACAAGTTTAATTTTACAATTCAATTACTCAAATTTATTTTATTTATACAATACTATTCTCAATTTAAAGATTTTTATTAACAATAGGATGGTATCATCCAATTTATTTTTAAACATCCATCCATTCTTAATTTTTAAATCTCAAACCCGTTTTGAGATCACACAAATTCCCAATTCAAATCACCATTTAACTTTCCAAGTTAAATTCCAATTTAAAATAATTTGGTAGCAATTTCTCTTCTAGAAACTCGAAAATGAACATCGATGATGCTGCAGTCATCACCGACGTATTTTTCTAGTGACCAAAAGAGTTCAATGCTTTTATCTCTCTAAAAACACTTCCAAATATTTTTGATTTCAAATCTCCCAGATTACAAATTCAATACAAAAATATTTTTGAAATAATGCTATTATTCCTCCAAAACCTTTGGAAACCACTTTCAAATCCAAAGGAAGTTTAAATTTCCAATCCATCCAATTCATATTAAGCATTACCCTGAAATTTTCATCTTACTTTATTTTCAAATATTCTCTGGAAGTCTATTTCAAATTATAATCTCATTTATTTATAAAGTTTATTTCAATTTATAAATTACGTTCACGATCTATATTTCAAATTCCATTTCGTTATATAAGTTTGTTCTTCAACTTTGGTTATAAGTTTCAATTGGGTCGTATTTTATATTACTTCTTAACTTAATTCCAATAATTTAACAACCAATCACCTAAATATTCATTAGAAGGAAATATTGCTTTATATAACAAAATATACTTTTATATAAAATCATTTAAAATCTTTATATAAGAAAATAACAAGTACGCTCTCATATAATATATATATTCAACTCATTCTAGAGTGCTACAGACTCTATTTAATGAGTAATCCCCACCAGAGCCAAGGTTCTCGCTTAACCTTCCAGCTCTGATACCAACTGTAACGACCCGAAATTTTCGAAGCCGGAAATTTCAGATAGTTATGAAAAAGAAGAAAGAGATAGAAGAAAAAAGAACAGAAACACCAAACATCTCACATTCGCAGCGGATAAAATATAATAAATGATAACAGTTTACAAAAGAATGCTATATCTATCGATTACATTTAAAATACATCAGAGTTTCACATTATATACAGTCACTGAATATTTACAATTATCAAGTCTCAGATTAATAATAATATAAATACAGCGGAATACTCTTTACGATAGCCATCCAGCTCGTCTCCTGAGCTCCAGAACGTACCTACCTGAAATTTGTAATACTCGGTCTGACCCGAGTATTACACCAAAGTAACACCCGGGTCAGGCTGGAAACCAGCGTGAGTAAACTCATCTAACATGGAATACAAAAGCTTACATCTTAAATAAAACCCGGGGTAACTTAACCCAATTTATCCAATTCACAATTTGCTATAGACTAGGCTTATTTCACATATAAATTTCTAAATACCAAACCTAGATAAAATAATCTGATCCACTTAAATCATTTCATTCATGCCTATTGATTTCATAAATCAATTTACAAAAAAATCCGAAGTGATTTTCGGGTATTTCCCAATACCCGACCCCGGCCTCTTCGAGTCTCATGTCATTCTAACCCAATTTATTCAAATGAAAACACAACATTTCATATTAAAGATATCAACTATTTCAAAACATCCCATACCATTCAATCATTCATAAGCTAACTGTTCACTTCCAAATTAATTCAATTGATTCTAATTGAATTTCTAATCTCAATCACTTAGATTCCTTCATTCAACATTAATTAATTTCAAATCAATAAATTAATTAACCCTTCATTATTCATCTTAATTATTCACACTGGATAAATTATCTTTCAATTGCATCCAAGTAATTATCTTTAATTAATTATCACAATATTAATTATTCTTAACCAAAATCAATAAGTAATCTTTAATTACCTCATTAATTAACTATATTAATTTCATTAATCCTTAATTACTTATGTTCATTATCTTCACATAAGTCACTTATTACTGATTAATTCATCTTAACTAATCAATCTTTAATTACATTGTTAATTTATTAATTACTTACTTTCAATTATATATTTTAATTTGTCTCCATCTAAATTAATTTCTTTAATTCAACCACAATATTAATCACTCTCGGTTAATCAAATAAATCAATTAATTTTTCATCATTGTAATCTTGTTTACTTGACAATAATTAATTACAATCCATTAATTTATCATTCCCAAATTATCCATCTTTCATTTATCACTTAGTGCAATTGTTCAAAGGGTAGTTAATTATCTCAAATTAATTCCCTGGTGAATTACCCTTATCAATTTCACCAGGTAATTTAAATCCAAATTAAATCCTTTCATTAACCGTCCATTAATTTATTACATCCAACAATTATCACTAATTGCTTCACCAAGTAGTTATACTTTCATTAAGTAATTTTACCTACCAAAATTTCACGACTGATTATCCATAATTAATTAACAAAACTAATTACCTTTAATTAATCATATTAATAAATCATTTAATAACCCTTAACCAATATTCTTTCATTTGACATATTCTTTAACCAACCCTTTAATTACTTCTCGAAGTACTTAACTTTAATTAATCATTTAATTACAAATTAATTAGTCAATTAATTCTTAATTACAAACTATTTAATTTCTAAATTTTAACTAAATTTATCTAAAATTACTCGATTAACTAATTCAAAATCATCGATTATCAATCCAAACTTATTTAATTAACAATCCTAATTACAAATTATTCTGACCCTATATTAAAAATCTTAATCCAGATTATTAATTTAGAAACCTTAATAACTTAATTGAATAATTAAACCATATCATTAATTCATCAATTTATTTATTTAACCTTTAACTTACATTACAAATTTTTAATTCATCTACTAAATTCATTTCCTTATGTCATTTCAAAATTAAAATTCATACTTAATACAATCTCTTCAGCAATAAAGTAAACATTTAGAGTCACCTCTAAAATTTAAGACCAAACCGATATGCATATACTGATATAGGTCGAGAATTACTCACTGGCTATAGACGTGAACACCCACATCACGGCCACGTCGAACTGCCACCAGAACACGCTGCAACTTCGAATCCTCCTTGACATCGATGAACCCCATCTGTTGTCCCTTGCTCACACAATCCTCAAATCGAATCAAGCCCTAACCGAACCTTGAACCTCTCGTCGCCTCCGCGACCCAAACACGCGGCCTCGAGTTCGAACCCCAGTCCCCCATCGCGCGCCTCTCCTCTTGCGGCTCAATGAATTCGGCAACAAAACCTAATCACGGCACTGCTACCTCCCAATATGGGTTTGACGTCGCGATGATTCGGCCATGAGCGATCGATCTGAGTTTCCATTCGATTTAAATGTTGAGGACGAGAGGACGAGAGAGAGGAAACACGACGGCCAATTTCGATTCATTCATTTTTTTATTTTCTATTTAGAGAGAGTACGATTTTGTGAGAGAGAGTAAAGAGGGGGACGGAACGAATAAGAGGTTGGTGGAAGGCTTCCAGAATACGCATGAAAATATTATAATAGAATATTGAAAATATCTCGCTTTATAACGCGAAATCCAGAACCCTGAATCAGAGATGCTGACTGACGTTTAAAAAGGTTTTACCCGCATTCCGAACACAATGAAACGTGTTTCGGAGGTTAATACGATCGTATGCACGAGTTACAGAAGAAAACGATCAGATTTAATTTAAATCGGTTAGAATAACTCCAAGCGTTTTGAGCTGCCAGGATCAAAAGGCAACTCCGATTGCTACGAAAACTGAAAGCCGATAATAACTAGCTATTGTGGATCCAATGGAACTGGTTTCGTCGAATTCGGAGACTGTGCCTCGAAGGGCTATTTTTAAATTCAATTTAAACGATAAATTATGAAAACTGAACAAATCACCTTTAATTTAAATTTCAACAATTCCATTATCTTCAGTATTATCATTATAAATTTTATAAGCCCTTCAAATTATTTTAAACAGACTTAGAATCTTAGATTCAACAAGTTACCCAATTTCAATTATTAATTTCAACATTTAAACTATACAATTCAATGATTTCATTATCAAGTAAATATTGAAATCTTGAATTCAAGTTAAAATTAATTTTTTAATATTTAAAATCAATTAATTATTCTAATTAAATTTGTCAAAATTCCCGGGTCGTCACATTATCTTTGTATTATAAATATAGGTTTATAAGGTCTTGTTTGTTGTTGTTTACAAGATCAATATCAAGGATCTGCATTCATTCAAATCAAAAGTCGTGCTGTATCGTGCTTGTCGTGCCTTTGGAATCGTTCTTGTGTGTCGTAGTGGTCTCTAGCTTTGATAAAGGTGAGTCCTTCTCACTCTGACATTTTTACTTAAGAAATGGTAAATTGACGACATGTGATTAGTAATTAAAAATGTTATGCATGTTAATGATGATTATATGATATGCTATGCCATGTTATTCTATGTTAACTTTGTTAATTATCACCTGACAAATGATATATGACATTATATTGTGACATTGACATGTTAGTATAATTGTTTATATTGTTTATGCATATGTTCACACTGCAAGTTCCCTGTTAGAATAGAATCACTAAGGGTTGAAATGATACATACCCGAACGGACAATAGAATAGGGAAAAATCACTATGAGCTGAAATGATAGGCTCAAGTGATTTTTATTGCATTTTATTTGACTTGGGATTGCGGGTTTGAAATGATAGAACCCGGGTTTTCTTTTTAAATTGCAGATTGAAACGATACACATCTGTATCACTTGACCTAGGTTATAAAATTATATACAGACCCCGTGGTATATTTTTAAATGATTTTTCTTAAGATATGTATTTTAAAAGCATGAAATTTTGATTTAAAATATATATTTTATGGTTTTAAGAAGGCTAAATATTAAGTCTTGAATTTGTGAATTTGTGTATGTAAATTTGAAGTAAATGAGATTTTTGACTTTAAATTCTATTTTTAAAATGTAGGTAAATAATGGAAATTAAATTTAAAGTTTTGAAATGATATTTGAAGTAAAATGTTAAGTTTTATTAAATTAATAAGTTAAGAAAACAGTGAATTTTGACTTAACAAGTGAATTGAGTTTTAAATTGGATATTTAATTATAAAATGGTGTTGTGATAAATCATATATTAAAATTATTTAAATGTGAAATTTTGAAGTCTAGAAATATGATTTATAAGTTTAAAATTTCAAAATTTTGGAGTGTTAATGTTTCTAAGGTTATAATAAAATCTAGAATTTATTAATAGCATTTCCAAAAATGTTGTGGCCTTATGACAGCATTTTAAGTGCTGTTGTTTTTGAGTTTAACTATGTTTGAAATAAGTACATATCTATTACGGCATTCTATAAATGCCGTTGTCCCCGAACTAAACTATTTTGGAAACTATAAGCTACAATAGCACTTTGTAAATGCTGTCGTTGCTATAATTTGACAATGTTTTGAAATATTATAGATGTTAACACTAATTGAGTTATATTTTTTGAAGTGTTAAATGATTTAACTTTTGGAATTGATTATTTGTGAAATTTAAGGAGTTTTTAAGTATATATTTTAGTATTTAAATTTGAATCTTTAAGGAATTTAAATTGAATTTGAATATAAATAATATTTACTTTGTTATGTGTTAAATGGAATGAAATGAAATGAGATAAATGAATTTTTGAATGAAATTTTGAAATGTGTTTTGTAATGATATTTGAAATAATGAATGGATGACATATTTGATTTTAAAATGATATTTAAATTGAATATTTGGATTAAAGAATGATAATGAATTTGTAATGGATTTGAAAAGGAAATGATTTTGAAATGGTTTTGAATGACATATCTTTATTTTGATAAAGAATGTGAATTTGGAGTGATATTTGATTTTGATCTATTTGATAAATGAATATTTGAAGTTTATATTAGTATGAAAGGGTATTTAGTTTACTTGTAATTCTGGTTTATTTAAATGATATTGGGATTATGAAATGAATATTTCAAAACTAAGTAATCATGGAGTTAAATTTGAGATATATGAAATTATAAAATTAATTTTGAAATGTGGGATATTAAAGCTTTGAAATATATTAAAAATTGAATAGTTTATTTTATGGATCAAATCTGTATTTTAAACTGTTAAGATTTAAAATGGTTTGTTGGAAAACTGAATTGAATTGAAACTGATGGTTTGAATTGAATTAAATTGGAAATTTGAAAAATTTGGGTTTAATTTAATAAATTTGTAAAATGTAAAGAATTAGAGGAATGCTTCATGATTTCAAATATACGATTTCGAAATGTTATGATTTCCAAAGTGTAATGATTTCAAGTATTTTGGATTCGAAAGAGTTATAACTTTAAAAGTATGATGATTTTTTGAAAGGTGAATATATAGTTAAAATGGAAATGTTATAGTATTGATTTGAATATAGTTTTGAAGTAAAAATGGTTTTGATATCGAAGTATAAACTATTTTAAAAGGGACATAGTTTTGAAATGAAATGATTTGATTTTTGAAGTATAAACTATTTTGAAATGACCACGGTGTTATAATAACGATTGGTTGTTAAAGTGACCAAGATCAGAAGTTGTCATACTCTCTGCCAACTCCGAAAAACACTTTAACAACTGTGTACGTTGTGGAGATTCTAGAATGAAGTAGGATGGTGGCGACGTTCTTGAGGTATATTACGTGGACTCGACTCCCGCGAGTTGGTTTAAGCTGGCTAAAATAGGAGCGATCACGGGCCAAAAGGGGTAGCTCCCCTGGTCGGACACACTTCTTCGATATTATACTCTTACTTGTGGTTGATTTTATGGCCGTCCTCCGATTTTGATTGGGAGTGTATTCCGAGGTGGGCGTAGTGGCTGCTACGTTACCGCCAGCCCGTGTGCGTAATTGGTATATCTACCCTGGCATTGCCTTGTGTGATGTGTCACCTACCATTCCGAACATTACTACGAGTTTCTATTTGTGTCGTACCTATGCAGTATTTATGGTAGCCTTCCAATCTGGAGGTATGATGGTACTGTATAGACTGTTGACATTATTTTGTGGTAAGGGGAATATTGGATCACTTCTTAACGCTATTTTAAAGTAAGTTTATTTTACTATAGACATTATTATAATAGCGCAATATTACTACATAGTAAATAGTTTAACGGTTCCTAAAGGATGGACGATCCCAAGCATCCTTTTAGTTACTGATGCATTTTGTTACTGTTCACTTGAGTTGATTTACAGTTCATAAGTATTTATGTCCTGACTCGAGTGTTTTGTGTTTTGCTTTACGCTAGATTCAGACTGAGTGATTCAGCATTCAAGACTCACCTTCGGAGTTGGAGCTTTGCTTGAAGAACCAGCCATCTATTATGCTTTCAATATCCAGTGATTCTAGCTATGTATTTTGATTTGTACCTGATGCATCTTGTTACTCTTTTGTCGTATCTTATTTAACTCTGATGTAACTTATATATATATATATATATATATATATATATATATATATATAGTAGCTTCATGAACTACTATCTCTTTTACTTCCGCTGCATTATTATTTATTCTATGTCTGTGATCTGTGATTATTTATTTACTTTATATTGTGAGATTTGCCAAATTTTATTTACAACGTAGTATTTTGAGCAATTCAAGTCCGACATGTGCGGATGCGAATGGTTGAAAATATTGGATCGTTACAAAATACGTTCAAGATGATTATAAAATATATCACCAATTCTGTGACAATAAATATTTTAGCAGCTTCAGGTTTTATACTACTACTGATTCTAGTTGTTCAAAATCAATCACTTAGAAATAGAAAAACAAAACCCTCTTTTCTTTCATTTTCATCTTTTGGTTTTGATTATTTGGACCACAATTACGTTTTTTCTAGAAGATTTTAGCATTTGGGAATGATATTTGGTTTTCTTGTTTTAAAAAATAGTTTGATTCAAAATGTGAGACCCAAAATAAAAATGCCTAATTTGAAATCTGCACAAAATCAATAATAAAATCATTAAATTATTTGTGTATCAAAGAAAATTATATATAGACATAATACTATATTACGTGTAATATATTTATATAGATATGATAATATGTTAAACATGACCACAAGATGACAATGAAGATAAGTTATAAACTAATAATATGTCAAATAAATTTTTTCCACAATGCAGATAAATAACATATCTAAACGGAATAACATTTCTATACATATTACATACACAAACACACAAACATGTATAAAAAAGAAATGGTATATTAGTTATGTAAATTGTACGTTGTTACACCCATTTTCTCTTATAACAAGTGCAACGTAGGTTTAAGTACTTCAGGAAAAATAGGAAGCTGCACGGTACAAAGAAGATCATAATAACAGAAGATGGAACCAAGGGGTCAAAACCGTAAAGAAAAGCCACTTATATATTTCCTAAAGACTGCGCCGCAACTTCAGAAAGGCAATTTATATACTCTAAAATACCACGCTGCAACTTCAGAAAGGAAGTTAATATTTTGTCTAAAATACTACACCATAATCCATGAGTACAACTCATATGTTTCCTAAAGATAGCTCCCTAATTTCGAAAGGGCTCCTTGAAAGCTCTGTCCAAAGAGGGGGCAACAATCCCATAAGGTTATCTCCATTAGTTTAAAGATTGCGCTGCAACTTCATACAAACATGCCATAACTGCACATAAAAAGCTCCATTTCATACAAAGGAAACTGCCTTCCTTACCTAACTCAATTCCAGATCGGGACACCCAGAGTAATGCTAATTATGGAGCACGGGGTAAGAAGAGTGCATCTCTTAGACCAACTACTAAAACTAGCCTTGAATACTTTCGAAATTCAAATCTCCCACCTAGGAATTCAAGTTTGAATAGTCCGCCTCCACCAGAAATATTCCCGCTTAATTAAACTCATCAAATCCCTTCAACTTGATCAGCTATCTAAGCATAAATCAGTAAGAGGAGGGATAAATGATACGTGGATAAATCAAATGGCAGAGGAGAGAAAGCTGAAAAAGGAAGTTAACAATCCACGTGACTTTACAGTACTATATTTACCAGAGTACTATAGTTGAGGAATGAACTTTTGATTATTTATTTGAAAAATAGACAAAATATTCTTGTATTCTTTTTCTACCATTAAAAACATTGTACGAGAAAGAAGAAATAAAACAAAGATTTGACTTACGGATGTAGAATTTTCTGAAATCCAAACCATGTAAATTCATGTATCCTTTACTTTTATTGTACTTATCTTGCTATTTAATTTAAATTCCATTTGACATTTCCTTAACTAAAATGGAATTAAAAGTTGGAAGTGACATTTTAATACACAATTAAAGTGCAATTCATAATTGTGCCAGCAAACAACAACATAATTGCTACCTTATGCAAAATTTAATATCATTTAAATTTATTGATTCTTATTTACGTAATTAGTTAGCTTCACAGTTATTTCGCAATCAATTTGGTGTCATTAGACGAATTTCTTACTAACATTTGGCGCCAGAAAGAGGGCCTGAACGTTCGACCTAATTTCCAAAAGAATTAAACATGTTTAGTTCCTTAAACTTCTCTTAAAAGCCTAAAACATATAGCCTAATAATTCCATAACCCTACCACTACAAGAACCCGAGCATTTAGCCGCAAAACTAAATAACAGACCTTTAATCTCCCCATGTAAACCAAAGTACCCACCATAAAAAATAGCCTATCATACCATGTAGTACCAAGTGGAAATGATGAGAATTGGAGTTACCGATGAAGAGGCCTGTTGATTGCAGCCCATTCAGGGATAAGTAGAGACATTGACACATGAGATAAGAATATTTAGAAGCTATGTAGGAGCATTAATTTTTTTTATAAATGAGCCGACAGGTATATCTAGATTAAAGAAGCCAAAACTATGGGAGGAACAACTATTGAAAGAGCTCCCATAACAAATAACGATAGGATGTGGGAAGCAGAAGTGTACAGCAACCCGCCTGCAAAACGACCTAGAGAATTCAACTTCTAGCAAAGACCTCACTTACATATGCACCAGGTCAAATATATGAGATGACCAGGGCAGATTCAACATACAATGTATCGAATAAGGAAAAGAAGTTGGAGCCAATTAAGGGTAGCGCATACTGCAAGCTTCACAAGGTGAATGGGCACTGCATTAACAACTGTCTCCGCCTAAAAATGACATAGAGAGGTTGATTCAAAAGAGGTACCTAATAACTTTTGTAAAGGAATTTCCAATTGTTCCTCCATAAAATTGATCCCCGGACCCCATGGAAGTCTAGAAAGAAACCCAAACAATCTCATAGCCTTCATTCATGAAGGGTCTTACCTAGTAGTCAGAGCAAGAGAGCGCATAAGAAATACATGCATAAGGCATGTACTGAATAACGAACCTTGCTTCACAACAAATAAAGAGTGATGCCAGATATTACCTTCACATCTACAGACTTGGATGGAATGACACTCCTACCTTAAGATCCCTATATAGTAACTGTACAAATATCGAACTGCATAATAAAGAAAGTTTTCGTAGTTTTAGGGAGCTTAGTAGACGTCATCTTCAAATCAGCTTACAATAAAATTAGATTACTAGCAAAAGTTTTAAAGTCAAGCCCAAAGCCAACATATTATCTCAATATTATGATAATAGTTACAGTGGGCATGGCCCGATTTCTTATGATGGCTGAGAGTGCACTACTACATAATTCTTTTTATCTAAGCTTCCTGATAATAAACTGAGAATATCCATAAAATGCCTTTCTAGGGACACCTGCACTTATATATCTGGGTGCAGTTGTTTCTCATAAGGATTTACTTAAAGTTACATACCTCGGTAGGCTTGAGAAGTGTGAGAGGAGAATAATTGTTAGCTAGGGAGCTTTATCATGTAACTATGCATCCTAGCAATAAGTTGTTTAAAATTATACCATTTGTCTTCTTATTTTAGTAAAAACAAAAAACAACAAGCCAGTTCAAAGTACAACATCAGAAATAAGTCCTAAGGTGGATATTAAAACAGGTCATACTACGACCATGGTATCTACAAGAAGAGCAAAAAGAGACTATTTACACATGGATGGGACCGATGAATATAGTTTAGTATTTGTGCAATATCTTTCGAATGCTCCTTTGTGCCAGGAAAGTGCGGTCTTGTCGAACCCGCAAGAGATAGAAAATGAAGTAAGTCAGAAAGTGGGGATAAGGAGTAAAGACCCAGAGTCGGTGGATAATCTAAAAGATGACCAAATAGATCCTTCGGATCCTTTAAAGACAATGAAAATTGGGAAGAATTTGATAACTAAACTGCTTAAAGAATTGATCAGTTTCCTAAGGAAATCACATGATGCATTTGCATGCACACACTTAGACATTAAAGGAATTGACCCTGCGATAATCTACCATGCACTCAACATAGATCCCGATGTGCACCTTATGAGGCAAAAATGTCATACATTGGATCAGGATAGGTACAGGGGGCTTCATGAAGAAGTCAAAAAGTTAAAAGAAAATGGATTTATTCAGCAAGTGTACTACCTGAAGTGGGTAGCAAATCCAGTCATAGTTAAGAAATAAAACGAGAAGTGAAGAACCTGCATAGATCTCATGAACCTTAACAAAGCCTTCCATATGGACATTTTTCTATTACAAGAATAGACCAGTTAGTAGACGTGGCCAGTAGACACGAATTGCTAACCTTCATGGATGCGTACTCATGATATACCTAAATTGCAATGTTCGAACCATTTAGGAGCACATTAGCTTTATGATTGCTAAAGGATGTATTATTACAAAATAAAGTAGTTCTGGCTCAAAAACGCAGGGGCAACATACCAAAGATAATTGAACATGATGTTTGAATGTCATATTGAAAAGAATGTTGAAGTTTATGTAGATGACATGTTGTTTAAGTCAAGAGCAACTTTAGATCATGTGAGAAATCTGCAAGAAACCTTCGGGACCCTAGAATTATATGGGATGAAGCTAAATCTATATAAATGCACCTTTGTAATACAGTCTGGGAAATTATTGAAGTGCATAGTAAGTGCTAGAGGGATAGAAGCCAACCCAAAGAAGATTGAGGCCATCCGAGGAAAGAAGGTGCTGTGAAAACCTAAAGATATAATAAGCCTAAATGGAAAGGTTGCAGCTTGAAGCAGGTTCATCTCCAAAGCCACGAAGAAATGCATCTGTTCTTTAATCCACTCAAGAAGGGTAGTAACTTTAAATGGATCGAGGAACGTAAGAAAGCTGTTGAAGTATTGAAAGGCTCACTTGGCCAATCCCGCAATACTCTCCAAACTAGTCCTAGGTGAGGACCTATTTGTATATTTGGCCATAACTAATCAAGCAATGAGTGCAGTGTTTGTATAGTAAGATGAGGGAGTGATGCAGCCTATATACTTTATATGCAAGTGCCTAAGCGGAGTAAAGTTAAGATACACCATGATCGAAAAACTAGCGTACAACCTGCTGCTTACAGCAAGGAAGCTTAGGCCATATTTTTAGGCACATGCCATCAAGGTGTTGATAGGAAAACCTTTGAAGTGGATATTATGAAAGCCAAAAACATTAGGACGCCTCCAGAAATGGGCCATCGATTTGAGCTAATATGACATCTCTTATTGCCCCAGCAACACCATCGAAGGACAAGCATTAAGAGACTTCATCGTAAATGTTCCTTGTAAACAATGTCGATGAACATAGAAATAGAAGACCCTCCACAAGATTGGAAACTATATATAAACAGAGCATCCAATGAGTAGAGGGCATGAATATGTTATTTACTTGATGCTCCAGATAAGCAGAAAATATATGGAGTGGTCCAACTATAATTTAAAGCAAACAACAATGCAGCAGAGTATGAGGTGCTCATTGCAGGATTAAAGATGGCACATATAATGGAAATAACTCATCATAGAATCCATAGTGATTTTTAATTTGTCATAAATCAAGTGTAGGGAAACTATAAAGCCAAAGAACCCACTCTAGCCAATTATGTGGACATGACCAAAGAATTGCTAACCAAATTTGAGAAGTTTGGTATAGAACAAATCTAACGGGAGGAACACTCATCAACAGACTCACTTGCCAAGTTGGAAAGCACTAAGGTTGCATAGGAAATGAAAGCAGTCTCGATGGAACATTTGGCCGAGCCAAGCATTTCTAAAGTGCAATAGGTTCCAGTGCTGACACGATCATAGCATGCTAAAGGTCACATGGAAGTAAGTCAGGAGTAACATATGAAGATACAAGATGATCATGCCCCTCCAACGAATGTCCAAAAGGAGGTAAAATCCTAGATGACCGTAATCAAACGTTTCTTGCTGGAGGGAGTTTTGCCACCAAACTGAAATGCAGTAAGAAAAATAAGGTATTTTGCTCCTTATTACTCATTCTTTGATAGAACACTCTACAAAAGGGGCCAATCTACCCCTTATCTGAGATGCATAGCCAAAGGCAAAGGAGTTAGGATCATGAATGAAATCCAAGAGGGATATTGTAAAGACCAACCTTGAGGGAAAAAATTAGCAAAGAAAATCTTAAGGAAAGGATATTTTTGGCCGACATCACTGGCCGATCCACAATAGTTCGTACGAAGGTGTGACAAGTGTAATAGGTTTGCAAGCATATCTAGACTACTCTCCCATTAACTCACCCCCATGGCAAGCCTATGGCCATCCGACATATGGGTCATTGATCTGGTAGAACCACTCTCAAAATCCAAAAGAGAGGAAAAATATGCAGTAGTAGCTATACATTACTTTACCAAATGGGTAGAAGATGAACCTCTTGCAACTATAACATCTAAGAAAATGGTTACCTTTTTAGTAAAGAATAACATCACCTACTTTGGGATCCCCTACAAGGTAGCATCTAATAATGGAACGCAGTTCAAAAGCACGAAATTCATCGATCTATGTGAAATAAATTGGATCATAAAAAGCGTCTCTTTTGTGGCCCTCCCTAAGCCAATGTGTAGTTCTAAGCAGTTAAAAAAACAAAAAATAAAATGTTAAAGAAAAGGCTTGCTACCTTTAGCATTATGGGCATTTAGGACACCTACAAGATCTCCCATAGGGCATGCCCCCTTTTCTTTGATATATGAATATAAAGTCATGTTATAGTCGAAGTAGACATACCATCATCTCGACGCTTGTCATACATACTAGAAGAAAATACACGTTTATGCGAAGCTGCTTTAGATCTTATCTAAGAAAGAGGAGATGAGGCTGCAGTATGGTTCGCCATTTATAGGCAATAGATGGTGAAGACATACAACTCATGCCTCAAAGAAATAAAATTCCATAAGGTGGACCTAGTCCAGAGGGAAGCGATAGCTAACACGAAAGACCCATATAGAAGAGACACTAGGTTTGAATTGGGAAGGGACGCTGGTCATTGCCAAAACACTCTCAAATGGAGCATACCATCTTTCCAGGCCTGATGGGAACTTAGTTTCAAAAACATGGAATTCGGAGCATATCAAACCATATTATGTTTGATGCATCTTTTCTTTTTATTGTAATTTGATGTGTATAAAGATCATGTTGATCAATTTAAGCAATAAAAATGATAAACTAGATGTAGGGATATTAGACGACCCGAAGCAGTATAAAAGTCTATTTGTAACAAATTTCTTTTATTGCAAATTCTATGAGCTGTGATTCTTTAGCTCAGCTTTTTGGCAAAAGCTCAAAATGGATGTAGGGATTAAACCAACACAAAAATCATACGCATGAAACAAAAGCTTGTAAAAATAAGACCTGACTTCACCGTCAAAATATAAAACATCCAAACCACAAGTGGGGCGAGTCATGCCAAGTGAAGAACCAAAAAATACGTATATACATATACAGATTTATCTACATACATATACACACACACATACACATACACACACACACACACATACATACATACATACATACATATATGCGCTTCTTCTAAAAGAAAGAAAAGAAATGGAAGGATGCATGCTAAAGAAGCCAAGGAAATAATGAGGTGGAAATCTGCAACAATTAAAGAAAAGCGGTATACTCATCACTTTATCATTCTATTGTAGGTTCTAGTTATGTTATCATCACATGGCACAAATGTGTGTATATATATATAAATGGATGAAAATAAAAGTGTATATGTGCCCTAATTTGACTTAGATTCCTCACATATTATAATCTTCATCCTCTTTTGAGATGCTGGAGCAGTTTAGGATTGAGGAATCTCAGCTAAGAAAACTGAAGAATGATGTGACATCTAAACAACCAGACTCTTGGATCGTAGTTTGCTCCGGCCCATGGGTAACCTATATCGCGTTACTCAATAACGTAGTTTGACCGATTGTAAAGAAAATTTAAATCCAGAGTCGACATGAAATGGCCGAACATGTCAACAGTGTATTTTAAGGCTATCTCAACTGTAATGTTCCAGAATTTCAGTTATTTGAATTTGAAATATTTAATTGATTTTAAACATTAAAAATCTAATTTTATAAGTTAAATAATTTGAATTTCAAATGTAGCAATTTATTGGTTAATTAAATTGTTGAATTTAATATTTGGAACTATATAAATAATTTAATCCTGAATTTAATGTGAATAAAAACGAGTTTGAAATTTGAATTAAAATTCTATCTAAATAAGAATTAAGATATTAAACTTTTAATTTAGATTTAAAAGTGATTAATTTAATTTTTGTAATAATTCTTTTTAATTAACGTGAAAAATAGCCTTCCAGAGCAATGTCTCGGAATTAGATGAAATCAATTTCATTGGATCTTAATATTGAATTATAATATGACCTCGAATTTGATGACGATCGGGCATATAATTTGGGCGTACAAGCTCGAAATGCATATGAAACACTCCACACCCCTTAGTATACCTAAAAAGGGCACACTAGATAGTGTGATGTGTAATAGGTATAGCTAAAACATCACAGAGACTAAGATTCACAAGACATATAAAAAAACATCAGAAACATTTAAATAATAACTAGATATTTAAAATTAAACTTCATTTCAAATAGTATATGTTTTAAAAACCAAAAATACGTATCTCATGGAAATTACAATCTCAGTCACATCATCATAGTACAATAAAAATAATCATCCCTCTCATAAGTACCAGTATATCAAAAGCTAAATGAAAAGAAAGCTTAAAAGAAGAAGAATACCTGAAGAATGAGAAAGCTCTGTAAAAGGGTCTCCAAGAAATCCAAGTCTACTGTCCTTGCCTCTACTGGCTATGGTGGAAAAGGGAAAATGGAGGAGTAGGTCTGACAAAAAGTATGGAGAGTAAAAGTAACTACTTGTATTTTTAAGCAAGATAAAGATAATAGTCCTAGCAATCATTCTAGTATAAAAGGAAATGAAGAAATGATAAAACCAAGATAAAATACTGTTTAACTATTTGCGTTGATTGTGATTGTTTGCACTTATCTTAGATTGCTGTGATTAGTCTAAAATCCTAATCCTATTTTAATTATGCTGCATCCTAGTTTACCCATTGATCGGCCTTCTATCTCTGTTGTGCCACTGTGAGCTAGTTACATCCCGTGGGTCCCACAACAAAAGACACCTATTTAGCACTTGGAACGCAGTAGCGAATTACAACCCTAATCGATATCGCATGCTCGGTCACCGTCGGTACACACACACTGTCTCCCCCCGCTTGTGACCTCTTACTACCCTATCAGCATAAGCATACCCAACCTCACCTAATCTGCTATGAGACCATTTTTCCTAGCCTGAAAGGTTCATACCCAGCCTCACCTAAGTGTTTGTGAGACCATCAGTAGTAGTATGAAAGGGAATGCTGTTGATACGGGTCCTAACAAACAAAATCTAGTTGTGCCCCTGCCTAAATCACCCAATTTGGGATTCTATCTATTGGCCCCTTATTTACCCTAGTTAGCATAAGCGTGTCCCAACCTCACCTCACTATTATGAGACCATTAGTCCTAGTCTAAAAGGGTCATGCCCAGCCTTACCTAACTATTGTGAGACCATCAGTCCTAGTCTGAAAGGGAATGCCGTTGGCACAGGCCTTGTTTCTATCTTTGCTTATTAACTAAGTGTAAGTTTTTACATAAGCCTCTTATATTATTTCTACTATATTTGCTTATTAACTTAATCTAAGTTTTTAAAATAAGTCTTTTCTGTTATCTCTGCTATATTTTCTTATTAACTTAATTAAATCTTTAAAAATAAGCCTTTTTTGTTTAATTATAACCTATGTTATAAATGCTCTTCTATTCTATCTTTTCTGTTATGACTACTAGCAATAAACTTGCTTGAAAATGTCTCAAGTTTTTCTATTTCAGTCTATCTTCATTTTATTATAGTTCTTCTTATTTTACATCTAATTTCTATAAATTTAATGTTTTCCATTTTAACTTATATTTGCGAATTATTCACTTTTTAATGTTCTATTTGCGTGAAAAGGAATAAAAGGAAACTAACATTTACAGGCTCAATTCTAATTTAAAATAGATGCAAATAAATTACAAATAACTGTAAATAATTGAATAAAATAGCTGAATAAAATAAACTGAAAAGAACTTTACAAACTAGTTGTAAACAACTTATATAAAAATTGTCTCAAAATTGCAAAAAAAACTACAACTATTGAGAACCCTATTAATTCAAATTACTTAAAAATCTTAAATAATTACTAAACACTCACCTGTGGTCCTTAGCTGTAGTTCTTGGTCTTCCTTAATCCACTTCTAGAGTGTAGAATATTTTTATCAAAAAGATTTCCTCCTTAGAAATATTTTCTATTTAGGGTCCAGCCTATGTAAATGAACCCGAATAGGAGAAAATCCGAATGAGAAAAATGGCTAAGCCTAGGGTATTATTTATAGTTTGGTTTAGGGGTCTTAGACCGTTGGATTTATAGATTAAATCTGGTGCAAACATGTCATAAGCTCACTGGGAACCATCAGATGGAAGCACAGACGCACAGGATTGAAGAAAAGTGGAACAACACGTCATGTTTGGATCTGGACAAAACAACGACCAAATATAGGGGCGGGTCGACCTTCATGTGGACTTGTATATGCTGGGGGTCGACCTATGCATATTAGGGGTCGATCCTAAGGTCGACCTGACCTTATATATATATTCGTTTTCTTGGTTTCTTGTTTATTTCATAACTTATTCATTTTAGCTCGGATTTTGATAAACTATGTATGGAAATTGACCACAAAATTACCATGGACATCATGGTGGAACTTCCATATCTCAATTCTGATAATTTCACAATCCTATTTTATTATTTAATTAATTCATTAATTAATTATTATAGCTTAAATTTTGGGTTGTTTACAGCATAGAAATTAATTTCTCTAATACATAATATAATTAAGTTTGAAAATCTTTATTTTGTATATGATGAAATTAGCCACGAGACTAGTTCTAAAATGTTCGGAATAGGACTATTACATATAGAATGCTAGGCGACACACCTCGTTTGGTGTCGAGATTTTCGGACGTTTAAATCTAGATATTTTCTAATTTACAATAATATATTTATATTCATCCATACTCTCCAAACATTAGCTCATTCCCATAATATACCCGCCTATACCTAACCCACACCATTCTCCCCTATGCAAAAATCGTGTTTTTCAGAAGGTTTGGTTTGGTTTGTTTTTTTATTTGAATTAAAACCCTCTCGCAATCTAGAAACCATAAGCGACCATCGCCACTCCAGGCCATATTAGTCGGAGGTCCCAACTATAAAGCAGATGGCGACGATGAGATAAAAGATTTGGATGGTTGGGTTTAGCTAATTTAACTTGAGGTGGAGACAATTCTCTATGGACGTCGTGGTAGTTCTTGGTGGAATTCTGGTGCTCGACGACGATGCAGACGGTTGGACTAGAGGCAATCTGAAAAGGATAACGTAGGCGAGCTAGGTGTGGTCGCAATGGTTCCCGGTGATGCTCTGACATGGTGACAAAAGAAGTTAACATTGAGATGGTTTCTTATTCACGTGCCAGGGTGGTGGAGCTTGGGGGAGGGGGAGGGGGAGGGTGGAGTTCGGTGATGTCGGCTAGGCAAATCGTCGACTATGGACGGAGAACGAGGTGAAGGTTCGGTCAGCCTTGGTGTTTTCATTTTGACTGTAGGCTGGATGTAGATTTTGGGGAAGATGATATGTAATTGGGTAATTAGTTTATAATATGGTGATTAGCGATTTAATTAATTACATTTAAAATCGAAAACTTATATTGTGAATAACTTACTCGTACGAGGACCAATCGACACGAAACTTTTTGCATTGCACTCGTAATGGCAAAGGGTCGTATAGGAATTCAATTGGTTGAAGTTGGATCTTGTATAAGTTTCACGCTAAATCGAACATCATTCAATTTAGATGGAATCTTGAAATGCTTCGAAGACAAATAGAATTTTGGTGAGTTAAACTCACCTTTTTGGTTAACCGGTTATGTTATATAGTTCGTTTAAATTGTTGATTGGATGTTTAGATTATTTACTGTTTTATTTTTTAGTTTGGATATATTCCCACCACTAGAGCGGATAAGACCCTATTACATTCTCGTGTATGAACGGATGATCCTTTGTATACGATCCCGCCTCGGAGCGGTTGATATATATTTTATGATTATATACTATATGTGATGCGGGGGGAACAACTTGTAGGGATCCAACTAGATTCCTCACACTGTTGATTTTACTTTTCATATATATATATATATATATATATATATATATATATATTGTGATATACGATTTGTTGGGCGTCATATTTGATGACGTGGATATAATTTTGCTTATTTAGTGTTTTAGTAGCAATGGACCTTACTTTGGTATTTTAAAATACTATAAAAGAATGATTTGATTTTAAAAAAAGAGATTTCAAAGTGATTTTGGAAATTATATATGTTTTAATAATTTTTCTTAAATTATTTAAAGAAGAAATTTATATTTTTTAAAAAGTATGATTTTTAGATATTATAAGTTAATTGTTTGTTTAAATATTTTAAATAGAGATTTTTGAACTGTAAAGTAAAGGATTTTAAAATCTTAAAATTAAGCCCGTGTTTATAATAAAGGGATATGGTTTTAAAAAGAAGATAGGAATGGTTTTGGTATAAATATTTATTATCTGTTATATAAAGTGACACATACACACAGATATATATATATATATATATATATATATATATATATATTAAGGTTAATTTATATTTGGTAAAGTTTATAAATTGGATAATGTATAAATGGGACATTTTACAAACAAAGTGATGATTTGAAAAATCGTATTTATTAATAAAAGGATAGATTTATAAACGTTGTTTATAAATAAAGGGAAACTTTATTATTGGATAAATTGGAAATAAATCACAAATATGGATTTTTAATAATATGTGGAATGTTTTTGAGGAAATAGTTGATTCAATTTTGAAATTTGAAAGTGAGGATAAATTGGAGATGTTAAACGATATTTTATGAATAGAAAGGAATTTATAAAAGAAATTAATAAATATGGAAGTAACGTTAAAACAGATCGTAATTGATGTTTAAATATGATTTTAAAAATAAAAGGCTTTTATTAAAAGGATGTTTTACAAAATAGAAAGAGATTACTAAATATAGTTATAAAAATATGGAAATGATTACGTGAAAATTTAAGTATGGATATTTATCAAGGAAGTATACTTATGTTTAAAAGTTGTTTATTTATATTAATATTGGTTAAAGTTGTTAATCAAAATTTAAGAATTTTGAAAAGTTAATTATTTAAAATATTAATATGGGTTGAAATTAATTACAATTATTTATCAATAATGTTTTGGAAATAAATTATTACTATTTATAATAACGATAAAATTGAATATTATTGTTTATTTAATAATGTTTTTAAGTTATTGAATATTATTTTTAAGAAGTTTCGAGGTTAATAATAATTATTTATTATTTTTAATGTTTTTGTTAATTATATACATATGTGTGTGTGTGTGATTGTGTGTTTTGAAGTAAATGGTTTCTAACTATTTATAATGTTTTGCGAGGCTTATAAATAGAGTTTATACAGATGGACTTTGGTTTTTATAAGGGGAGTTTATGAAACGGTTTAAAGGCTTAAAGGAAGATTATTTACAAGGTAAAGGAGTTTTATAAAAGGATTTTGCGTATCTAAAACATGGCCATAAATGATTTAGGAATGCATGAAAGAGTTTATAATGGTTTGAGAGATTTATAAAATAGTTTATAAATGGTTTAGAAATTTATAAATGGTTTGCAATTGTATAAAAAGGAAATCTTCCTCAGTGTTTGGTGAATATACTTATGCCGTTTGAGAAAAGTATATGGATATTTTTCCCAAGTATTAAAATATTAGGATTTGTGGGCATATCTCTGATAAGATATTTTCATACAAATATTTACAAAGTGATTTTAGTTAATGAAAAGATTAATTAAGAGGTCAGTGTTTATTTATGTGTTTAACCAATGTTGGTTTTCCCTTTTAAAATATATTCCTGATTTGTATGTTTGTTATCCGATAGTTAAATAACCGAAAATCTAATTTGAATCCAAAACGTAGCTTTTGAAATATCTAGGAGAAACACGCGAGTTATATGGCACAATCATCTTTGAAGATACTGTACTTTGCGTATAAATCTCATTTCATTCACCTTGGACAAACGATAAGGAAATCCGTCCAATAACATTTTGGAGGTGAGACCCGCTCTTATCTTTGATTGTTTATTTCCTAAAGAACCATGTTTGAGTTTACCAGAAATTATCGAACGTTGTTTCGAAAAGACCAGAATCAGATATGTTATATGAAAGCCACTTCGATCCAACTCAAGCATTTCAAAGTGAAGATATCTTGAAAATGATGGAATTATGGACGGAGCTCTCAAGCATTTCGTTCAGTCCTAGAATGACCCTGTATGGGTGAATGCTGGAATTACGTTGTTGCGTGGAGGGCGGTGTTAGCATTCCAAGTGGAAAGTGCAATATAAAAGGTAAAACGCAGCCTCAAGCCTCATCAACCGGGAATGGATAAAACATGGGAGATGCAGTAGGGCTAAGTGGGTCTCTCCCAAGTAGTGTACGATCATCCCTATCTAGAGTTGATATCATCTCTTATTTGTATGCTTCTAGACCCATTAATGGAAGGGTGATCATATTCGGTACTACTACTGGTAGGCCGGTACTGTGTTGACATGGGATCCTAGCGAGATCCTCAGTGTTATTTAATCTAGAGATGTACCGTGATGGGTAGTAGCTAAATCATTGTATGGAATCCATTTTCCAATACGATCCTTTATAGTTTTAGTTGTATACATATTATGCTAGAATTCAGTTAATGTAACTGTTTTGGCTATGATCAATCAGTATTTCTAGACACTATTATAATATAAATGGATTTCTATAGAAATTGTTTTGGTTAGCGTAACGTAAAAACCCGTCCGTGTTTTTGTGCGGCGTGGTCTTACGAGGTACCTATATTTTGAAAGAGTTTGATAATATTTAAAAAAAATTAGGAGTATTTTTCTCACGCTGGTTTTCCAGACTGACTCTTGTGTTTTTCTATTATAATGCTCGGGTCAGACCTAGTATATTCATAGATTGGTTTAGATGCATTTTAGCTCAGAGGACAAGTTGGAGGTATTCAAGTTATATTCACGTATATGTTTATTTCTGCTGCTTTGTTGTTGAAATCTAGACCACCATTCTATTCAAAACACGGATGATTGTGTTTGGATACTTGTATGCGGCATCAAGATCTTCTTACCACTACCACAACTTGGTCGAATCCTTGCTTTTCCATTTAAAGGAGAAGAGTTGGCTGAAATTTCCATAAATATGGAATCAAGAGATCGAACTAGCGATTTGCTACTCTCCGATGACATGACTGAACTTAAACCTGTTGCGCTAAGACCCCAAGCACAAATTATGCATCACGCACTGACTCGCACTATCAACCCAAGAACAGAAAGCTATGAAAAGGTGCATAAGCGAGATTTCTAGTCTCTATACGCCATTTGTGGGGGGACGTTATGTAAACTGGGCTAAGGTTATTTCAGAAGAATTTCAGACTTTCAATCAAGGATGAATGTGAACAATCCAATATGGTGCATGCATTATGAGGATAATACAACATTTCAGTTTTCCATTCCCCAACTTAGATTTCTCTACAATTGGATCATTGAACATCAAAGCACCGAGTTTGATGAATCTTCCATAACAATATCGTGATCACACGATTATCACCTATGAGCATTGGCTAGAGAACTAAACTTCGGAAAACCACAACCATCCTCCAGCCAACAACCTCACTGTATAGAAGCTTCAGCTTCTTCTCAACCACCTCCACCTCAAAGAGAAGTTAGCCAGATAAGAGAGATCGTTTCATAAGCTCGACCTCAAGAAGCCTTAACCATTGTTTCAAGAAATCAAAGGCTTCTAGATCAATGTATTTCTCTTTGAGTCCAATGTCTCCCATGTTGAAAAATCTGTAACGAAGGTGAATAAAAAGCTCAATCATATCAAAAATTTCCTAAAAAATATCTAGGAAGCAATCTCATGTGCACAACCCTCTTCTACATCTCTTCATGTGCCAACATCTCAAGGAAAACGACCTACACCACACTTTACTTGGTCAACCTCTAACGAAGAATGGGAAAAAGAGGAAGAGGAAAGGGAAGAAGTAGGAAATCAAGGTGGAGATTCTAGTGGCAAAGAAGGAACCGAGGGAGATGACGAAGAAGATAGTTCCGATGAAAAAGGTGATGGTGATGAGTAGGTATTCTCTTTCTATCTTCATTATTTTGATAAAATATATGTTATTATATTGCAAACAATGGTTGGTATTTTGTTTTTAGTTTGACCATGTAATATTTGTCTGACAATGGTACTCTGGTTATGACTAGTAGTTTGATTTTCTTTGTTTGACTAAATGGATGTCCATGTTATTTATTTGTTTATAAATTTTCTATATTATCCTTTTGAAAACTCTTTTTTTGTCGATGATAAAAGGGTAGAAAGATATTGCTCAAATACTATTTACAGGGAAGTATAAGCATAAATTCAGAGGGAGAAACAACGAGCATAGTAGCAAGTATAGATCTAGGGGGAGATATATATCAAAAAAGCTTGTCGAGATTCGTTCATAACAAATGAAGTTGTCATCATCAAAAAGGAAGAGAATGTTGGATCTTGAGTTTTGATTGCTGACAAGACACAATGATTCATGAATCTACGACCACTACGACGACCGGACTCAACGACTCAATGTATGGTTCGTATAGTCTATATATTTGAACTAGCATTGTGTATTATGTTTATAGAGTCAAGTCTAGTTGATTTGTTAAGATCTTCTCTCAAGAAACATCACTCTCGTTCAAAATACACATACATTTGCATTGGATTTTAAAATAATCATTTTCTAACTCAAATGCACTCAGGTTTCATAAACTACATAGTTCAATCAACTAAACAGATGCCCTTAGTCGACTGAACCTGCATATTATTTTTTTAAATACCCATGGACCAGTCAACTGATGGCATCATTCAGTCGACCGAGTCTGTGCATTTTAACATATATGTGTATAATTTTGAATTCAGTCGACTGAATGCTCAAAGTCAGTCGACTAAAAACTGCAACTGCCATTTTTTCTTTAATAGACACTTTTTTCTGAAGAGTTATCTTCCTCATCAAGGGATGCCGCAATTTCCATTCGTGGAGATCTATTCACCAGCAGTTGCAACTCATTATCTACATAAGTACACTTGAGTTTCATTGATCAAATTACTTCATTTTATTACCTCTCTTGATCTAGTTTTAACTTCATTCTTTTAATCTATTGCTTACCTAATTTGATATACACATTGCTTACAATCACACTATCTTATCTTACAAGCAATTCTAATTTTTCTATTCTTCATCTACACACAATCGTACACATCATTCTTGAGGAGAAGATTATAGGAAGGGTGTATATATGACTTATCTGTGCTATTCAAGAGCATACCCAGTCAGAAACAACTTTACTATTAGTATTGGAAGTCCTGTTCGGTTGCTCAGGCGGTAGTAGTCCTATTCAGTTGTCTAGGTGGTAGAAGTCCTGTTAGGCTGTTCAGGTTGTGTAATACTTGTTCCTCTGGGTGAAAAGGGGCTGCTAGTTTTAATTCCAGAAGGAGTCTGGGAATGGACCTAGAACGGGAAGTTCGAACCAGTATAAAAATCTCTGTGTCATTTTATTCTACTACTATTTTTATTTTACAATTACTTTCCACATTAGCTATCTATTATATATTCTACATTACACGATCCTATAGCACAATCACTTTCATTTGGTTTTAGTGCAAGATCATCTTATAACCGTAACATAATTATCTAATATTTTAATATGGAAAACAACACTTGCGCTGCAACTAACACTACCTTTCTTGAAGGTCAATCTACTACACGACCATGTCTATTTAATGGAATAAACTATAACTATTGGTCCACCAGGATGATAATTTATATACAAGAAAGTAGTTATGAAACCTGGAGCATTCTGCAATCTGAATATACCATACCTATTATAGAATATTCACAATGGTCTAACACACAAAAACTAGATGCTACTGAAAATGCTTAATCTATGATTGTTATATTGCTCATTAGACAAAAATGAGTATAATAGGCTAAGCATGTTTAAAATGGCTTATGAAATTTGGCGTCCACTTAAAGTTACACATGAAGGTACTAACAAAGTAAAACAGAGTAAAATCTCTATGCCCAAAAATTAGTTTCATAATTTCTAAATGAAGCAAGATGAAACAATAAATGAAATGTAATCTAGATTCCAAGATATATCATTATCTTATAGCATTAGGAGAAACTTATATAGACTTCGATATTGTTTCAAAAATCCTCAACTCTTTAACGGATGAGTGGGAAAGAAAAGTCTTGGCAATCGAAGAAGCTAACAACATTTCAACCATTCGACCAGAAGATTTGATAGGAAATCTAATGTCTTATGAAGTTAATCTCCAGGCAAAACGAGTACAGACTCAAGATAAGAAGAATATATCATTCCAAGCAGAAAAGGATGAATCAAATTAAGATGAAGAAGATATGGCGTTCATTACTAAGAATTTCAAAAAGCTTTTGAAATTTAAAAAGAGCAACAAATTCAGAAATAATAAGAACATCTCCGGCAACAATAACAACAGCAACAAATCATCATCGTCTGCTCTAGAATGTTATGAGTGTCACAAGAAAAGCCATATGAAGAAAGACTGTCCTGATCGAAAGAAAGACAAATTTAAATACAAGAAAGATAGATTCAAAAGGAATCCTTCTCTGTCACTTGGGACAATTCAGGATCATTTTTATCATCAGATAGTGACTCAGATAGTGATACAGAACAAGCCAACATATGCTTTATGGCCATAAATGATGAGGTGACTGATCTAACTTTTGATGATTTATTGGAAATAAACATTGAATTAATTGACAAACTAAGAGACATCAAAAGAGAATATAAAGAAACTTCTGAAAAATTAAATAGAACTGAAATTGAAGTAGATATGTTAAGAGACGAGAATTTTTTTTTAGAAGAGGAACTTGAAGTGACTCAAGAGTCTTGTTCTAATATGACATCTCAACTCTCTATGCTAAGTCAAGAGATAGAAACTCAGAAAGAAACTAATGATTCTCTATTGATTGAAAATCATGATCTTAAAGCTAATGTTAAAATTTTAGAACTAGATATCTCTAGTCTTAAAACAAAATTAGATGATACTGCTAAAAAAGTCTCTAATTTTAATAAAGGTAGGGAAAATCTTTCTATAATTATAGAAAATTCTCAAACTGTTTTAAATAAAAGAGGACTAGGATATAGGAAACCTTCTAAAGTTATTCCAAAGAAAAAGAATTCATTAGTATAGCAATTTTAAAAAGAATAATAATAAGATTGAAAAACCTAGTTCAAAATGTACAGATTATTCTAAATCAATTAAGATTTGGGTTCCTAAAACAAATAATTCTTTAACTAGAGATAAATATATAAAATCTTTTATAAAAACTGTTCATAAAAACAAAGCTTTTATTTTTAAAAGGAATTCTAAACCCTCTTGGGTTTGGCTTCTTAAGATCTAACTTTTAGGACCCAAATAAAACAGTGGGTACCGATGTTTATTCTTTATTTTGCAGGTACTGCCGAAAAAAGAGGAAAATGGATACTGGACAGTGCTTGCTGGAAACACATGACCAAAAACAAAGAGATGCTAACAAATATTACCTAGTCAGATGTAATTTACTTAGTATCAGCCAACTGTGTGACAAAGGATTCTATATTTCTTTTTCTGAAAATAAGTGTAGCATTTTTGACCAAAATTAAAATCTTATTTTTGAAGGTTTTAGAGATAAAAATATATATGTTTTAAATATGAATATAAATTACAATACTAACATGTGTTTAATAGCCAAAGAAAATGATCCTTAGCTATGGCATAAGAGATTTTGTCATATCAATTTCAAAGCTATAAAAAAATTATCTAAAAATGAATTAGTAAATGTTTTACCAAAAATGAATTTTAAAGTAAATAATATTTGTGATGCTTGTCAATTAGAAAAATTATCAATGTCATCCTTTAAATCAAAGAAAAATATTCCTACTATACAACCACTAGAACTATTACATTTGGATCTCTTTCGTCCAACTCAAATTCAATCTAAAACTGTAGCAAATATGTGTTTGTTATAGTAGATGATTTTTCAAGATATACTCGGACTAATTTTTTGAAAAACAAAAGTGATACTATTGAACATTTCAAAAAAAATTCTAAAAGAATTATAAATCTAAAAAATTTAAAATTATAAAATATAAGAAGTGATCATGGAGGTAAATTTGAAAACGAAGCTTTTGAACATTTTTGAAATAAAAATGGATTCTACCATAATTTTTCCTTTCCTAGAACACCACTACAAAATGGAGTTGTAGAAAGGAAAACAGAACTTTCCAAGAATGTGCAAGAACTTTTGTTAAACGGAAGCACTTTACCAAAACATTTCTGGGTAGAAGCTGCAGCAACTGCCTGTTATGTTCTGAATCGTGTTTCTATCCGACCACTAACTAAACACACTCCATATGACCTATTTTTTCAAAGAATACCGTATATTTCATATTTTAAAGTTTTTGGCTCAAAATGTTTTATTTTAAACATAAAAGATCAGCTTGGAAAATTCGATCCAAAATCATATGAATAAATTTTCATAGGATTTTCGGAACGAAGCAAAACTTATCCAATTTTTGATAAAAGAACTAAATCAATCGAAGAAACACTTCATGTTTCCTTCGATCAAAATTTTAAATTTAATAATTTTTTAACGATGATGAGATAATCACTAAGACGATCGCAAATATAGTAACTCAAAATAATTTTGACAAAGATGAAAACATTGGTTATAATTTTGAAGAAGACGAAAACATTGTTCATAATGAAAATGAATTAAGATCTCCTCCTAGGATTTTATGAGATCACGCTGTATAAAATGTCATAGGATAAATTAATTTATATGCTAGAACTAGAAACCAACTTAATAAAATCGGCCACGTAGCATTCCTTTCTAATATCGAACCTAAAAATGCCAAAAAAGCCTCTACTAATGACTATTGGATTATAGCTACGCAAGAAGAGCTAAACCAATTCGAACGAAACGAAGTTTGGAAACTAATTCCTAGACCAAGTGATCAAACAGTCATTGGTACTAAATAGGTCTTCAAAAATAAAGCAGATGAACAAGGAAACATAACTAGGAATAAAGCTATATTAGTTGCACAAGGATATAATCAACAAGAAGGAATTGACTATGAAGAAACGTTTTCTCCAATCGCACGACTAGAAGCAATACGTATCTTACTGGCCTTTGCATGTTTTCATAATTTTAAACCATAAATGGATGTTGAAGTGTATTTTTAAATGGATATATAAAAGAAAATATTTATGTTGAATAACCTCCTTTATTCACACATGAAAAATTTCCAGACCATGTCTACAAACTTAAGAAAGCCTTATACGGTCTAAAACAAGCACTTGGTGCTTGGTATGAACGTCTTAAGAGCTATCTGATAGATTCTGGTTCTGAAATTAGGAAGGTTGATCAAACTTTTTGATCTTAAAAGAACTAAAAGGATATTTTAATTATCCAAATTTATGTAGATGATATTATTTTTGGTTCTACAAATGAAAATTTATGTCAGGAATTTTCGAAAATAATTACCAAAGAATTTGAAATGTCACATACAGGAAAATTACTTATTTTCTTGATTTACAAGTTAAATAATTAGAAAATTGAATTTTTATCAATCAAGAAAAATATTGCAATAATCTAATTAAACTCTTTGGTATAGAAAATACTTCCGCCAAACCAACTCCATTGAGTACAACAATACATTTCGACAGAGATGAAGATGGCAAGACTGTCGACCAAAAATTATATCGAAGTACAATTGGATTATTACTCTATCTAACTACCAATAGACCTGATATAATGATGAGTGTTTGCTTATATGCTAGATTTCAGGCAAATTCTAAAGAATCACATATGCGAGCAGTGAAACGAATATCACATTATCTAAGTAAAACTAAAGATTTCAGAATTTTTTATCCAAAAGAATGTCCTTTTGAGTTAGTATCATATAGTGACGCTGAATTTGGAGGATGTTGGATGGATCGAAAAAGTACAAGCAGGACTTGTCACTTTATTGGAAAATCCTTAGTCTCCTGATTTAGCAAGAAACAAAATTTTGTTTCACTTTCGACGTGTGAAGCGGAATATATTTCTGCTGCTTTAGCATGTGCTCAAGTCATTTAAATGCAACAAGCACTTCAAGATTTTGGTATAAACTTATCTAAATCAACTCTTTTCTGTGATTACACAAGTGCTATGAATTTATCTAAAAATCCTGTCAATCATTCATGAACAAAACATATTGACATTCATTATCATTTCGTTCATGATAATATTGAAAAGGATTTAGTCAGATTAGAATTTGTATCCTCAGAAAACCAATTAGCTGATATATTTACAAAACCGCTAAATGAAAACACTTTTACAAAACTAAGAAGAGAATTAGGGATTTTATCATTAAAAGATTTATAATTTTTTTATATACTTTCCCAATTTTTTTTTAAAACAATCGAGTTTCCATTATTCGAACTCTGGTTGCTTATTTTCAAATTAGATGTGCTGCCACTTTACATTTTTATTATCCTCATCAGATTAAGTTTTCTTTACAATTCCTATCGCAATAATTTTCTATTCTTGAAAATTAATTTCAATCTTGTTCCATATTCCTTTTAAACCAAACATACATTTCTAGTTTAAATATGTTTCAGCACATATTTCTTTACTATTTCTGATGCGTTTTGGCTTATATATACCTTTACTTATCAAAAGGTTTTATATATATTCAATATTTTATTTTCAAAAAGAAAGTTTTTTTTCTCAGACACTGCATTTTTTAAACATGATGTCTCAAGAATCATCGGAGTACTCTTCCATAGATTTTTCATCACCAAGTTCCGGCTCGTCAAGTTTACCCACTCCAACTCCAATTTATGAACTAATGCCTATTGTACCTCCCGGATATCACACCGGATATTCAGTCGACCCAAAACACGCTCGTAGAAGTCTGAGTTTTGGCTCCCCATTGATTGCTCGTCAGATTGATGATACCCATCATTATCAACGAGAATAGTTGAGCATTCAACATGAAATATATTACGAGCAGAAAAATCACAGTAGGAGACTCAGCTCACTGGAAAATTTTGCACTCAAATGTTGTGGATTGCCTCCATCAAATAGATATGTTTATTAACCATCTCCATAGAGGCCTTCGTACTCGCCTAATCCATGGGGTCATTCGACTATTCAACCAGCGAGAGAAATAACCAAAATCGAACCGGAAGAGTGTTCAAATCCTAAATCTACTGAGTTATATAAATAAATGTTTTATATCTATCTTCTATTGTTTCTTTTGCCATTTTCTAAGTTATGTTTGTGTATTTTCTTTTCTATACTTGATAAAAATCATTTCAGCATTTTTTCAACAGAACCAGTCGATTGACCATGGCAAAATAGTCGACTGAATTAATTTTTTAACTTTATTTTTTACTGCAACTCGGTCGATTGACTAAGATACTCAGTCAACTAAATATGCCAAAAATACATTATAAACTCTCGAGAATGATTCAGTCGACTGAATCCATATGGTAGTTGACTGAACCCAGATACATATTTTTTAAATAACCCAATCAATCGACTAATTTTGCAACTTCAATCGACTGAAACTTGTAAAACTGGCTGACCCTTGGCTAAGAGACATTTCAAATACCAAAATAAAGTTATATTTGTTCACTTCTGTTCATTTCTACTACTTTTATGCCTTTACTTCTTCAACTCCACTTCAAACAACTCTCAAAATTTCAAAAAATTTCCAAAATAATCTTCGTTTTTTGTCCACAAACTCTAAACCCTAGCATGGCCCCAAAACAAGCGAGACAATCTTCATCCTGAAGGTCTATAGTATGTTGGATCAATTATACAAATGATAAGTATATGACCAATTTAAACTATAGTGTAACAATAGTAAAGTATGTAAATAATAAAAATCACACCAGGGATTTTATACTGGTTCGGACCTCCCATCATACGTCCAGTCCCGAAGCTCCTCTTCGTAATTTCCTTTCACAATATAACCGTCACTTCACCCGGAGGAGCAGGTTTACAATAGCAGAGTTTCTTTTTCAAGAACGTGTTCTCTATTACACGGATTTTGACTATACAGTACAATTGAACTTCCTATATCTCTTGAATGATTGAATACAATATTGTTCGAGAGAGTATGGAAGTGCATGATCTCAGATTTGTAGATTTGATAGCGAGTGGATGATTAGAGCAAGAGATGATCAAGATAGAGAGTCGAGTGAATTAGTTAAAGTACTTTGATCCTTCTTGATTCTCGTTTATATAGTTGTAGAAGGTTGATTCTAGTAGTTACATCTCTTCCCTTTCAGTCTAGAGTCGTCACTGTTCACTGGTGAAGATTTGAGGAGGAGAAATAGGGTTGTGTCTCTTTGGAGATGATAGTTGTAATTTGAATTATCTGTCCCAAGCCCAATTTCAGACGTCTGAATTGTGTTTTCAGATGTCTGAGAACTTATTTTTTTTCATCATCTACGTTCAGACATCTGAAGTTCTGCATTCAGACGTCTGAATCTGTTAAGCGATGTTCTCCTGGGTTTATTCTTGAGTGTATCTCTCTTCGATCTTCGTGCAACTTTGTTGATGAATCTCTTCAATGCTTTAGTCATCGTCTTGTCATAGTAGTGGTTTGTCTTGCTTTGAATTCGTATCTGTATAGTTGTATGATATATATATAATTTCCATTGTATAGTTGTCATCGTCGAAATCATAAACTAAGGGTTTCTAACATTTCCTCCACTGGTCCTTCAGATTCTCAAATTCGTGGTTGGCTATACAACGAGAAAGCAGCATAAAGGTTTGACAAAATGAAGAACTCCTGAATATTTAAAGGGTCATTTGTAAAATATCCAGATTTTGCTCCTTAAGCCATTCAAGAACTTGCTAGACGAGTGGATTGGAGTCTCTAATCGACTACACTGTAAGTAATATCAAACTCAATCATCTTCTCATCAAGCTATTTTATGCGAACCTCAGTCCAGACCATCATTCTATTCAAAACATGGATGATTATATTTGGACACTTGTATGTGGTGTCAAGATCTTCTTACCACTACCACAACTTGGACGAATCCTCAATTGTCCATCTGAAGGAGAAGAGTGGCTGAATTTTCCGTAAATATGGAATCAAGAGATCGAACTAGCCATTTATTCCTCTCTGATGACATGATGAGCTTAAAGCTATTGCGCTAAGACCCAAAGCACGAATTATGCATCACACACTGACTCACACTATCGACCCAAGAACACGAAGCTACGAAAAGGTGTGCAGGAAAAATTTCCAGTTTCTATACGCCATATGGGGGATGTCATGTAAATTGGGCTAAGGTTATTTTGGAAGAATTTCAAGCTTTAAATCTTGGACGAATGCGAACAATCCATTATGGTGCATGCATTATGAGGATACTACAGAATTTCAGTGTTCCATTCCCCGACTTAGATATCTCTATAATTGGATCAATAACACCAAAACACTGAGTTTGATGAATCTCCCGAAACAATATCATAATCACATGATTATCATCTACGAGCATTGGCTAGAGAACTAAAACACTAAGTTTGATAAGAGAGTTAATTACAACAAAAATATTTACCTCATGAAGTCAAGGTAGTTCATCATGAGAGGAGTCTAATTTCCCTTTCCCCTTATCGTCGGTTTTTGACGATGTGTGAGGAGATTGAGAAGGTGTAGACTAGTCAGAAGAAGGTTAACGGACTTGTTGAAGTGCATGATTAAGTTTGGAAACCACTAAAACGAGAGAGTCTTCAACTTTGGAAAGCCTTGTGGACAATGTGAGATAAAACTTCGCTATTTGTTTGCCAAGGATAATTTGATTTCTTGATAGGAGCACTTGGTTTTGTAAGGTTCAGTGAGCAATATTCACGTTAGCATGAGGCTAAGTTCGTGCTTCCAAAATCTCCATATCAGAGTGATATTCAAATGAGGAAGAAGGAGGTGGAGATTGTTGCCTTGGTAGTTCAACGTCACCTTCTTCTTGTTGTTGTTGAGGAGGAGGAGGTTGATCTTGTGCATTTTTCCATTCTAGAAAAGTTATAGAAGATGGTGGTTCCTCCGACAAATGCATAAGATTAAAAAAATTTATTCCACTATATTTGATAGATAACTACTCAAAAGCAGAAATGTACGATGAGATGTTTAGTGCTTTGAGAATTTGCATAATATAAGCTGGGTAAATGATTGCATGGCGAGATCTATTCCAAAAACCTTTTAGTTCATCGAAAATGAACTGAGCCCAATTTATCTTAGTTCGACCAAATAGTGCATATAGTGCTTTGTCTTCAAGATCAGTAATTTGTTCATGGCTACCTAATCTAGGGATAATGCTATTTGTAAGCATTCGAGTAAGGAGCCTAACACATGACCTAAGGAATTTTGATGAAAATTGAGGCATTCGATTTTCCCATAATTATGAGTGATAGTATCACGAGGTTTGAATCGCATGTCCTCCATTTCAGATAAATTTTGACCCGTATAAGAGCACTCTAAGAATCGTCCAATTATAGCGAGGGTTAACTTGATTTTTGCCCCATAGACACTCATCCATAACCAATCTTCATCATTCTCATTAGTCCATACCGCTGGACTATCCAGATTAGTGTAAAAAAGATATATGGCTAGTTGATCGATAGAAACATCGTTGACATTAAAAGAGATAAGGTTTTTTAATTCACCTTGCTCACATATGTCGTCCATATCGTAGGAAGGAAACTTGATTAGGCAATAGAAAGGTCCTAGATGCATCTTCTTAATCTTCGAGTTGTTAAACTGTCGTATATTTGTTGGACTCAGAAATAACCAATTGTTGATTTGAGTATCAGTCACCATCAACGCTTGAGAGGAAGATCCTTCTCTATGCTTCCTTTTCTTAATTCTCATCTTTTTATTTCATGGTGGAATTGATTTGAAGAGAAATTTGATTTTAGAGATATTGGGAGAGATATTTTAATTTGGAAATGAATTGAAGTGGTGAAATAGTGGTTGATCGATAAGGTATAGGGTTTGAAAAACTGTCGTTTTCCATTCCAGATGCTTGAAAAAGTAGATCAGACGTCTGGAGATGTCTAATTTAGAAACAGAAAGTAAAGTCAGACGTCTGGAATCAAAACTCAGATGTTTGGAAAGTTTTAATGTGAGACAGAGAGTGATTTCAGACGTCTGGACTGGAGTTCAAACGTCTAGGAACATATAATTTATTCCGGATTCTTAATTCAAACATCTGGAATCTATTTCAGACATCTGAAAACTCCAGATTAGCTTTTTCTTGAGAGTTTTGTGAAGAAAAACTTTATTTATTGAATATAATACAATATAATACAAACAAATATATATGTTTATAATCGTCTCCAAACGTCGTAGTTTATTTTTCTAGGTTCCATTCCCGACGATCCCATGAATACGGTTCGTAGATGGGATCACCATAGTTGATTGGGGACCAGGAAGGAGGTTTGGGTGGCGAAGCTGATGGTTCATCTTTAGAAGTTTCAACAAAGAATGGACATTTTTTATGTAAACACTTCTTTATTGGAGAACGACCACATATAGCATATATAGCCTTATCCAGGAAGTTCAAATGTTTGATTGTTCCTTCCTGTTTATAGTACATTTCCTTTTGAGCATCCATCACTACGAATTGATAATGTGATATTTCATCACGTTTTTCATGGATTGTAGGCGGTTTTCTTGTTTAGCGTTCTTTAGTAGATGTGATAATCCCCATCGACATTTTGGTAAGTCAGGAGAAGGTAGGAAACGAGGAGGTGAAGGAGTACGAAAAGAAGGAGTGAATACGTTTGAGGATGGTGATCCAGAGTTATACGAAGCTATTTCCTGAGATGACATTTTGATCATGTATTTGTTATGTTTAAAAAACTTCAGAAAGTTAGTTTTTATAGCAATCCAAATATAAAAATAGGTAGTTTGTTCATGGTGCAAAATTCTTGTCTAAATTTTTAAAGATTTTTAATGAACTAATAAACTTGAGGATATAAGAAATTTTTCTTAGTTTGAAAGTTCAATAAGTGAAAAAATGCCTAAGTCTCGCCATAATTTTACAAAATTTTGTTCGTTTAATGGTTTTGTAAAGATACAGGCTATTTGATTTTCAGTGTTAACATTATCTAGAGTTATAGTTCCTTTTTCGACATTATCTCTTAAGAAATGATGTCTTATATCTATATGTTTAGTTCTAGAGTGATTTGCTGGATTTTTAGATAGATTGATTGCGCTAGTGTTATCACAATAAATCGGGGGTTTTTCATTTATTTTTCCAAAATCTTTTAAGGTTTGTTGCATGTAAATTACTTGTGCACATGCTAATGCCGCTGAAATATATTCGGCTTCACAAGTGGATAGAGAAACAAAATTTTGTTTTTTACCAAACCATGAGACGGGAGATTGTCCAATGAAATGACATGTTCCACCTGTAATTTTTCTATCCGTTTTGTATCCTCCAAAATCCACATCGCTATATGATACAAGTTCGAAGGAAGAACCTTTTGGATAGAATAGTCCATAGTTTTTCGTGTTAGATAAATATCTCAAAATACGTTTAACGGCTCTTTAATGAGATTCTTTTGGTTTTTCTCGAAAACTTGCGCAAAGATAAAACACTCGTCATTATATCGGGTCGACTTGCGGTTAAATATAATAACGAACAAATCATACTCTCATATAATTTTGCTTCAAAATCTTTTCCGTTTTCATCTTTATCAAGATGAACCGTAGTACTCATAGGAGTAGGTTTTCTAGATGTTTTATCCATACCGTTTTAATATTTCATTGCAATATTTTCTTGATGTATAAAGATTTGCTTTATTTGTAATCCTACAAATAAATTTAATTCTCCCATGTGTGACATTTCAAATTCATTTTTCATTATATTAGAAAATTTTACACATAAATTTTCATTATTTGATCCAAATATGATATCATCGACATAAATTTGAATAACTAAATATCATTATTTTCTCTTTTAATAATAAAGTAGTGTCAATTTTACCAATTTGAAATCCTGATGAGATTAAATGAGTTTTAAGCCTATCGTATCATGCTCTAGAGGATTATTTTAACCCATATAATGCTTTATTTGATTTAAAAAAATGATTTGAAAATTTTTCATGTTTGAATAATGGTGGTTGTTCAACATAAACATTTTCATTGATAAAACCATTCGAAAATACACTTTTGACATCCATTTGATATAACTTAAAATTATTATGGCAAGCAAATGAGAGTAGAGTTCGTATAGCTTCTAATCTAGTTCCAAGTGCAAAAGTTTCATCATAATTGATTCCTTCTTCTCGATTATACCCCCATGCTACTGAACGTGCTTTATTTCAAGCTATATTTCCGGTTTCATCAGCTTTACTTTTAAATACCGATTCAGTTCCAATGACGGATTGATCTTCCGGTCTTGGAACGAGTTCCCAAACATTATTTTATTCGAACCTATTTAATTCTTCTTGCATAGCTAAAATCCAAAAATCATTTTTAGAAGCTTCTTTATAGTTCTTTGGTTAAAAATTTGGAACAAATGCAACATGACTTATTTGATTAAGTTGATTCGAGTTACTGTATAATTTAAATCTCCAATAATATTATCTATAGGATGATTCTTTAAAATCCTAGGAGGCGAAACTAGAGTATTATTTTTGATCAATAGCTTCATTATTATTGTGAGGTGTGTTAGAAGAATCATTTAATTGTATTTCTTCTTCGTCATTAATTTTTGTAGTTACAAAATTTTCATCACAAGAAACATGTGAACTTTCTTCTATAATATTTTTCCTTTTGTTATAAAATTTATAAGCTTTGCTACATCTGAATAGCCAACAAAGATTCCTTCATCGGCCTTAGGATCAAACTTTCCCAGATTGTCTTTAGTATTTAATATGAAACATTTTGATCCAAATGTTCTAAATATGATACTTTAGGTTTCTTACCAAAAAATTTCATAAGGAGGGTTTTTTGTCATTGGTCGTAATGTCACTCTATTCAAAACATAACAAGCCGTTGTAATAGCTTCGACCCAAAAATGTTTGGTAGATTACTACTGTTTAATATTATTCTTGCACATTCTTGTAATGTTCGATTTTTCCGTTCAAATACACCGTTTTGTTGTGGTGTACATGAAATTGAAAAATTAAGATTAATTCCCTTTTTATTGCAAAAAATTGTAAAAAGTCCATTTTCGAATTCTCCTCCGTGATCACTGCGAATATTTTTAATTTTCAAATTCATTTGATTTTTAATTTTTTTGTCAAAAATGTTAAACATACCAAAAATGTCACTTTTATCTTTTAAAAACAAAGTCCATGTATATCTTGAAAAATGATCAACAATTACAAAAACATACTTGTTATGATTATCGATCTTACTTGAGCAGGACCAAATAAATCTAAATGCAACAATTCTAATGGTTGTTTTGTTGAAATATTATTTTTAGATTTAAAAGAACTCCTTTTTAATTTTCCAATTTGACATGCATCGCAAAAATTGTCTATTTTATAATTTATTTTTTGTAAACCTCTAATTCGTTTATTTTATAATTTATTTTTAAATTTGAAATTCATGTGACAAAATCGTTTATGCCATAGCCATGGATCATCAAGTTTAGCGGTCAAGCATAAGTCGGAATTTTGTTTTATATTCATATTCATATTCAAAATATAAATATTTTTATTTCGAAATCCTTTAAATAATAAATTTTCGTTATTATCAAATACATTGCATCGATTTTTCTCGAAATTTATTTGAAAACCTTTATCACATAATTGACTAATGCTAAGTAAATTATGTTTTGAATTTTCTACTAATAAAACATTAAAAATAATAGGAGAGTTAGAAATAACGATGTTTATGACTTCTTCGATTCTAATGACATATCCTTTTGAGTTGTCTCCAAAGGTTACGGTGCCTCCATCGATATATTTTATATTTGAGAGCATCTTGGAATTCCCGGTCATGTGTTTTGAGCAGCCACTATCGAGTGTCCATTTCTCCTTGCTTTTATTTTGGGTACCTACAAAACAAAAAATTATTCAATTGGTACCCACTTCTTTTATTAGGGTCCTAAATGTTAGGAGGGGAGGGTAGCCATACCCAAGTGGGTTAGGGTCCTTTAAAAACATAATTATTGTTAAATACTACACTTGATCAAAGCTTTTAATATGTTTTTGTCTAATTAATTTATTATTAGACTTTTGTATCCAAATTTTTATATTGTTACATCTTTACTTAACTTTGGTGTCTTTTTGAAACTTTGATATAGGATACTTTGCTTTATAGTATTACTTTTTTTCTTTTATGAATTCTTTTCAAATCATAATATATTTCAATTACCAGAAGGCTTCAAAATTTTAATTAAATTATCAAGATCTTGTTTTCCTTTGTTAAACTTTGAAACATTGTTAGTAATTTTTTCAAGTTTATCCTTTAAATCACAAATTTAAGTTTTTTAAATTTCTATACCACTTTTTAGTTCAATATTTTCCTTAATCAAATTATTATTCTCAAGATTTAACCTATCTATTTCACTAAGTTGTGTATCATATTCGATAGACTTTTTACACTTTTCTTGTGAAATCTCCAGTTCTTCTTCTAAAATAACTTTTTCACCCTTTAATAATCCAATTTCTGGTTCTAATCGATTTATTTTGGCTAGGTGTTATTTATTCAATTTTTTGAGTTGTCTAAACTTATCATCAAGTTCCATACTTATTTCTAATAATTCATTATAGCTAAGTTTAGGACACTTCATCGGTGTTAGCCATAAAACATACATTAGCTTGTTCTCCATCGCTATCACTATCACTATCAGAAGACGATGATGAATCGAAATCATCCTAATTGACTTTAAAAGCTCTTTTCTTCTTAAGTTTCTCAAAGTTGTTCTTTTTCTCATTGTTGTGTTTGGGACAATCCTTCTTCATGTGTCCGTATTGATCACATTCATAGCACTTAATTTGAGATAGATTTGTTGTATTGGACTTTCCTTCTTTTTGGAATTTGGTCATCTTTCTAAATTTCTTGAAATTGTTGTAATTCTTGGCAATGAAAACTACCTCTTCTTCATCCAAATCCGAGTCATCATTCTTTGCTTGAAATGCTATGTTCTTCTTTTCAACATTTTGTTCTTTTCTTGCCTATAAGTTAGCTTCATAGGACATTGAATTTCCTATGAACTCTTCAACCTTGAGAGTAGAAAGACCATTAGCTTCTTCAATAGCTAATACCTTCCCTTCCCAATCCGATGTTAAATAGTTGAATATTCGAGAAACTAAATCAAAATCACTAAACTTAACTCCTAATGCCATAAAATCATGTTGAATAGTTTGAAATCTAGAATACATGTCAACAATAGTTTCATTTTGCTTCATTTTGAGTGAGAAGAATTGGTTTTGAAAAATTGAAATCTTAGTTTGTTTGACCTTTGTTGTACCTTCGTGTGTAATTTGTAAGGTATGCCAAATGTCAAACATAGCAGTACATAACATGACACATGAACATTCATTTTTATCTAAGGAGCAAAATAAAACATTCACAGCTTTAGAATTGTTTAAGGCTAAGGTTTTTTGTGCATCGGTCCATATACTCATAGCAGTGTCAGGTGCTTCATATTTATTTTGTGTAGAAGACCATATTTCTAGACCATTGGCTTCCTTAAAAATACGCATACGAGTTGACCAATATGCATAGTTGGAGCCATTTAATAATGGGGGATGGGGGATGTGCGGTATATTGACCTTCTTGAAAGATACTTGCCATATTAGTGATTCAAAAACTTGTTACAATACTTTTGATCAAACCAAGCTCTGATACCAATTGAAAGTCTATAGTATAGTGGATCGATTATACAAATGAAAAGTGTATGACTAATTTAAACTATAGTGTAATAATATTAAAGTATGTAAATAAGAATAATCACACCAGGATTTCACACTGGTTCGGATCTCCCATCCTACGTCCAGTCCTGAAGCTCCTCTTCAGAATTTCCTTTCACCAAATAACCCTCACTTCACCCGGAGGAACATGTGTACAATAAAAGAGTTTCTTTTTCAAGAATGTACTCTCTATTACATGGAATATGACTATATAGTACAATTGAACTTCCTATCTCTTGAATGATTGAATACAATATTGTTCAAGAGAGTATGGAAGTGTATTATGATCTCAGATTTGCAGATTTGATAGCAAGTAGATGATTAGAACAAGAGATGATCAAGATAGAGAGTCGAGTGAATTAATTAAATACTTTGATCCTTCTTGATTCTCATTTATATAGTTGTAGAATGTCGCTTCTAGTAGTTGTAGGATCGATTTCACCCTAGAGGGGTGGTGAATAGGGTGATGCTATTAATTATAAAAATTAATTGCGGAAGCTTATAGAGAAATTTCAACATAGATCACAGAATAATAACAGCACAGCTGATAGCAGAATAATAAATGCAGAAATAGAACGACACAGAATTTACCCAGCTTCGGCAAAACCCTGCCTACGTGCTACCCCAAAGTTTCTACTAGAAATTAAGTAGTCACACGCTTACACATGTAAACTCGCGACACCCGCTACTGACTCAAAACCCTGCCACAACTCAGCCACTGAGTTGCGAATTCTCAAACTACGCCACACAGTTTGTGCCCTAGTCACACGACTAGAAAATACAATGGTTTAAAATTTAAAAACAAATTTAAAAAACAATGTAAAAAAATATATTAAAACTAAAGCCCTTATTAATATAGCCTAAAGTAATCCTTTAACAAGGCCGGCCCCTCTCTTTTCTTTATTAATTCTGGCCCGTTCCTTTTTCTTGAGAATGGCGGCTTTGTTAATTCTCGTTCATTCCTCTTTGCAAATTTTGGGCTTTCGTGATTTCAAAAAGACCGACTTTAGTGCTCGATTGAGTGAATGATTTATCATGTCTTTCGCCTTGTCGATCGCTTGTTTCTCTGAATTGCTTACTGCTCTTTGAAATTGATCGAGTTCGTGGGCTGGTATGTTATTTATCCCTTTGCTTCGTCTGATTTGCTTGCTTTAACTCGATCGATTTGAGTTATTTCACCATGAAGACACATGTCTGCTTTTTCATTCTCACTGTTAGCACTTTGATTATCTTCATCACTTGTATTCCACGTGGCTGCAAAACTTCTCCTTTTTGATTTCTTTTCAAAGTCGCATCGATTTTGAGGACAATTGGGCTTGATGTGTCCGGGTTGGTTGCACTTATGACAGATGATTTTTGGTTCTTCTGGATTGTCTAACATTTTATTTATTCTGCTTTTCAATTTTCGATTTAGAGCTAGATTTCCGTATTTGTAATTCCACCTTTTGACTTTCTTTATTATCAGCTCCAATTTTGCTGCTCCGTCATCATTATCATCACTACCACTTTCTGTTGTTCCTTTAAGAGCTATTGATTTCTTTCGAATATCGCCTCCTTCACGTTCTTCCTTGAATTTCATTTCTAGCTCATAAGCGGTGAGATTTCCGATGAGTTCTTCGACTTTCATTTGTTTCAAATCTTTTGATTCTTGAATGGCAGTCACTTTGGCTTCAAAACTTCGTGGAAGGACTCTGAGGATTTTTCGAATTATCTCCAACTCTGTATATGATTTTCCAAGAGCTTTTGATTTGTATACGATATTGGAAAGTCGTCCATGCATCTCTTTGACATTTTCTTCTTTTTCCATTGTAAAATTCTCATATTCGCTGCTTAGTATGGCAAGGTGAGATTCTTTGGCTTGAGATGTTCCTTCGTGAGTCACTTCTAGTGTGTGCCATATTTCTTGCGCAGTTAGACAATGTGAGACGCGATTAAATTCAAATTGATCCAATGAACAGATAATAGAATTCATAGCTCTAGCATTAGCATTTTGTAATTTATTTTCTAGCTCTGTCCATTGATCCATTGGTTTGTCTATTTCCTGATTATCTACACTTACAGTTGGTGCTCTATAACCCGTCTCAACAATGTTTCAAGCGTCAATGGTTTTCAGAAAAATTTTCATTCTATTTTTCCAGTAGGCATATTCACCATTGAACTTTGGTGGTCTAACTATGGACTAACCCTCAGCAAAAGCATTAATAAAAGAATCCATTTTAAAAATTCAACTTTTTAAAACAAAAATTGATTTTTGAAAAAAAAAATCAAAATTTTAAAACCAAAAACCAACTTCTATTCCTAGCTCTATACCACTTGTAGGATCGATTTCACCCTTGAGAGGGGTAAATAGGGTGATGCTATTAATTATAAAAATTAATTGCGGAAGCTTATAGAATAATTTCAACACAGATCACAGAATAATAACAGTACAGATAATAGCAGAACAATAAATGCAGAAATAGAACGACACAGAATTTACCCAGCTTCGGCAAAACCTTGCCTACGTACTGCCCCCAAGGTTTCTACTAGAAATTAAGTAGTCACATGCTTACACACGTAAACTCGCGACACCCGCTACTGACTAACCTAACTCTACGCTTAAAACCCTGCCACAACTCAGCACTGAGCTGCGAATTCTCAAACTACGCCATGCAGTTTGTGCCCTAGTCACACGACTAGAAAATACAACGGTTTAAAATTTAAAAACAAATTTAAAAAACAATTTAAAAACAAATATTAAAACTAAAGCCCTTATTAATATAGCCTAAAGTAATCTTTTAACAAGGCCGTCCCCTCTCTTTTCTTTATTAATTCTAGCCCACTCCTTTTTCTTGAGAATAGCGGCTTTGTTACCATTCCTCTTTGCAAATTTAGGGCTTTCGTGATTTCAAAGAGACCGACTTTAGTGCTCGATCGAGTGAATGATTTATCATGTCTTTCGCCTTGTCGATCGCTTGTTTCTCTGAATTACTTACTGCTCTTTGAAATTGATCGAGTTCGTGGTTGATGATGGTATGTTATTTATCCCTTTGCTTCTTCTGATTTGCTTGCTTTAACTCAATCGATTTGAGTTATTGATTTTAATGTTCTCTGTTGGCTTGAACTCGAATCCTCTATTTTTGCCAATGATGAGTAGGGTTTTATATATAGATTGAATCCCTGAATATTCGTTCGTATATATTCGTATGATGATTTTTTGAATTTGTCAAAATCTTTTCTCCGACGCTTGATAATGCTTGAACGTTTGAGATTTCACTGACTTGTTCAGTTCAAATCTTTCCCTTACTTCACTGTCACGGTTTTAGCTTGAAACCGTTCGATCCTTCCTTGTTGTTACGGCAGCTACTTTCCTATTTTATTTGGATTTGATTTTCGACCTTTTCAATTTGTTCCTACGTTGATTTCTTACTTGGTCAAAATTCGATGTTGATTTGTGAATTCAACTTCTTCTTTTCTGATGCTTTGACTTTGGTCACTTTGATTTCGTGAACTTTTGGTTGACTTTGTTCACTAATAAAACTGCAGCATATTCAATGCTCGACCATTTTGGAATTATTGATAATCTGGTCTTTCTCTGTGTCGTCATTACTGATTTGGTTAACATTGATTTTGATTTGTGAATTCATGTGCTTGTTCAATAGCTCACGGTTTTGACTTTGCACTGCAGTTGTCTTCGACTGCAAACTTGATTTTGTGATGTTGTGCTCATTCCAGTTGTTGCAGTTCCACTACTTTGGTTTACATTGTGTATATACATGATGCCTTGATTTTCATTTGGCTTCACTTGAAATTGCTCTGTGCCTTAGTTATATTGACTATTCGACACCGTGCATGTTTGTTTGTATATTGACTTGAAACTACCTTGTTAAACTGAATTCTGGTCGGCTTCGACTTTTATTCTTCACTGTATTCATTGAGATTGTGTTTGAGTCATAGCTGATCATTCACTGTTGCCTGTTGCACTGAGTCTTGATAGTCGAGTTGCACACTTGTGGTCTTCATTTGCACACCGTGCATTGTTGTAGATGCTTGAGCATTCTATTGATGTTTTTGCAGACCACTTGATCACTGTGTCATTCAATTTGCATACATGTTGTCTAAGTCTTGTTGAATCAGTTTGGATATTTGTTGTATATATATATATGGGCTGCTTCATGTACAGTTGGTTCCATTGATGTTTGATGTGTTTAATCTTGGTATTGCTGTATGGTCAGTGGTGCACTTGGTTGTTCTATCCTGATGGTTGATGCTCCTGTTGCACTGCCTTCTTTTTTTTTATTTTGTTTCCGGCATGTTGTTGTTGCCATATTTTTGCTTCACTTCATCTTCATTTACCTGTACATTTGAGTCTGGTTGATAATTATGGTATATGCATTGAGTTGCATCACTGGTCTTTGCATTTGTACAGAATTTTCATTCACTTGTGTATATGAGCAGTTTGAAGTTGCTGACTTTGGTTGTTGCATTGAGTTGAGTCATGATTGCAGTGACTTGACCTTTGCATTTCATTTGTTTTTCGAATTACACCCGAGTTGAATCCAGCTTGTAGCTCGGATTTGACCTTGTGATGAAAGTTGTGACATTATTTTATTTCACTTGAGTTGAATCCGATATTTTGGGTTTGACCTATGCTCACTTGTCCCTGTAATTCAATCAAGTGTATATTTCGATGTGCACAGCCTTGTGGCATATACAGTGATGCACTGTGTATGTCACAAGCTGTTCGTGTATGATGAATTCAAAGTTAAATGATGACGAACAACCCAAATAACCGAGGAAAATATTATTTTCAAAATACACATTTTATTTTATACTGCAAAAAATATTTCCTTTTCAATTTTACTGCGTCAAATTTTTTTTTGCAGATTTCTCAGATGCTGGATTCAATTTGGAATAAAGTTGAAGATAAACATGAGTGTGAGTGATATATAGTGAGGTCAACTGTAAATGTGAAGTTGTGACGTAATTGAATTTATATTGTAATCAAAATTGTCTATGTATAGTGAGAGCTCGAATTTGTACTATTCAAAATTGTAATAAATATTTGTTTGAATAAAAAAATTTGTTTGGATTCAAACTCTGTGTTATTTAATTTTATTCAACAAATATTTATTTAACCTGTGAAAAAAATGAAATAGTACATTAACAAATACATTTACACGAATATATATATGTTTATTATCATCAAACAAAAATCATATAATCGCATATTCAACAATCTCCCCCTTTTGATGATAACAAACATATATTTAAGATTTTGAATATGTTAAATGTATTTGATCATAGATATATTCTAATTGCTCTCCCTATTTATATGCTTCCTCTCTACACAATGCTCCCTCTACATATATGCATACAAATAAAAATATGCAAATGAGCCTAGATGTAAATGGAAAATATTTGACCTTTGCTTGATTTTATTTGACAAAATCTTAAATTTTCTCTCCCCATTTTGTTATCAGCAAAAGAGTGACAGTGTTAGAGAAAATAGAGATAAAGTAATCGATATTAATCCAACATTAAAACTCAAGTAAATATAAATATTAAATTTCAATAAAAAATCAAACAAAAATCATAACTACCCTTGTTAGGCGCATATTCCGCTTTTAGAAATAATGGAAATGATGCCATCATATAAAACCATACAGTTATATCTCTTTGTGGTACATTTATATCAGGAATTTGAATATCTACTAATCATGCATAACCGTTAGGACTTTTAAATGAGATTAGTAATATTCCAGTTTAATTTTAAAAAATGAATTCAAGTATCTTCTAACCACGCATAACCATGAGGACTTTTAAATGGGATTAGAATCAACTTGTTTATTTAATTAATCAATTTTGATATGCGTTCCATACATGCATAACCGTGAGGACTTTTAAATGAGCATAGAAGCACAAAACAAATTCCAAGTAATTCACCCATGCATAACCGTGAGGACTTTTAAATGAGAGTGAAAACTTTGGATTTTATTTTATTTTATAAAATAAAAAACGAATGATTCATGTTTAAAGTACCACATATTGACAAACTATATTGAATTTTTGATGAGCAATGGTCTATAGAAATATGATAGAAATAGAAATGGTCATGGAATCTTTACCCAACAAAAAGTTTTATAACTCTTGTTTGAATTTCTAAAGAAAATTTTCTAAATATACCGTCTTGAGTAATGTATGATAAATATCAACACTCATCACTTTTTCAATCACTATTTATCTTTTCGATAATTATTAGGGAGTTAGACTAGTCAAAATTGTCATTTAAAATCAAATTCAAAAATAATTATGAAATCAATTTTTCAAAATGACTAATCTGAAAATATGGTCAAAAATGATTTTCTCGAGGGGGTTATATGAGAAAAATTTCTGCTATTTGTAAATTATTTAAATTGAAAAATATGCAGATATTTTCTTTGAAAAAATGATACAGTTACTAAAAATCACGTTCAACTTGTAAGTTTTCTATCAACTAGATTACCAGTGTGATCTGCATCTGAATTTCTCTTTCACTCCAAATTATCACTAATTGAATTTGATAGACCAGACCGGAGTGTACACCAAAAAAATTCAAACTCAATTTTAACAGCAATTTAAATGACATTCTCTTGAAGCCGTGTTACTAATCAAAAAACCGTGAATATAGAGTTAGCCGTATTATAACCAAATGTATCATCATCCAACAAAAAAAACTATTATTAATCCAAACTAAGATATATGAAGTAATTCAAATTCTATAGAGATTTTTATAGTGTTTTTGGCATAAGAATATAATTGGCTAATAATTTTAAACAAGTCAGAATCAAAATCATCATCTTTTCATCATCTCAATATTGGTTGATTTTACTTAGATTACTATGCAGAATATCACATATAATATGTCGTTCAAACAGATATACCATCACCTGTTTTACCTTTACAATATTTTTCGTTGTTGTCCAATGTGACTCTGTCACCTTTATACTAGCCTAAGGAACTTTGCTTTGTCGCCCATTGTGTTTTTGGAACAGCCAGAATCCAGATAACACTATTGTTATTCCTTAGCCTGCCACCACACCTACACGAGAAACGATTTTTGTGACCTATTTCTTTTTATAGGTCCATGGTTGTTAGTGGCAGAAGATTTAGAAAAATAATTTTGTGGAGACCCAAAATTGTTTATATATGTTCCTTTCGGCACCCAAATTTGTTTAATTTTGAGAGATTTTATATTTTGCCTTTTGTAACCCAAATTGGTATAATTTTCACATGTTTGGGTCTATAGCAACAACTATTGTGATTGTGTTCATATTTTCTACAAATTGTGCACATAGAATTTTCTTGAGTAATATCGCTTTCAACATTTTCTGATTGATTATATCCAAGTCCATGTCTAACCGTATTAACAGTTTGCTTCCCTAATAGCATATTCAACGATTTTTCACTTTTTGAAAATTTGTCTAAAGTCATTGACAATTGTTGGACTTGTGTTTTGAGCGATTCATTTTCGTTTAACAATTGTGCGCACTTTTTAATAGAACTCTCTCTCCTAGTATTTTCATTCTCTTTCAAAATCAGAATTTCATTTTCAAGTGAGTTTATATTAATTTCTGATTTTTTAATTTCTTCTTCGAATGTTGGACACTTGTCACACTTAGGGATCCTACTTTGATAGGTTTTAACTAATTGGTTAAGTTGTTTATTTAAATCTATCTAAGTATCTTTTTGTGATTCAAGTTTGCCATACTTCTCCCTAAGTCGTTCAAAACAGCCATTCACTTCGTGGAAATATACAAGAAATTCTGAATGAAAAAGTTTTGATACCTCACTTGGCTCGTCATCATCACTGTCGATTATTTCACCATGAAGACACATGTCTGCTTTTTCATTCTCACTGTTAGCACTTTGATTATCTTCATCACTTGTATTCCACGTGGCTGCAAAACTTCTCCTTTTTTATTTCTTTTCAAAGTCGCATCGATTTTGAGGACAATTGGGCTTGATGTGTCCGGGTTGGTTGCACTTATGACAGATGATTTTTGGTTCTTCTGGATTGTCTAACATTTTATTTATTCTGCTTTTCAATTTTCGATTTAGAGCTAGATTTCCGTATTTGTAATTCCACCTTTTGACTTTCTTTATTATCAGCTCCAATTTTGCTGCTCCGTCATCATTATCATCACTACCACTTTCTGTTGTTCCTTTAAGAGCTATTGATTTCTTTCGAATATCGCCTCCTTCACGTTCTTCCTTGAATTTCATTTCTAGCTCATAAGCGGTGAGATTTCCGATGAGTTCTTCGACTTTCATTTGTTTCAAATCTTTTGATTCTTGAATGGCAGTCACTTTGGCTTCAAAACTTCGTGGAAGGACTCTGAGGATTTTTCGAATTATCTCCAACTCTGTATATGATTTTCCAAGAGCTTTTGATTTGTATACGATATTGGAAAGTCGTCCATGCATCTCTTTGACATTTTCTTCTTTTTCCATTGTAAAATTCTCATATTCGCTGCTTAGTATGGCAAGGTGAGATTCTTTGGCTTGAGATGTTCCTTCGTGAGTCACTTCTAGTGTGTGCCATATTTCTTGCGCAGTTAGACAATGTGAGACGCGATTAAATTCAAATTGATCCAATGAACAGATAATAGAATTCATAGCTCTAGCATTAGCATTTTGTAATTTATTTTCTAGCTCTGTCCATTGATCCATTGGTTTGTCTATTTCCTGATTATCTACACTTACAGTTGGTGCTCTATAACCCGTCTCAACAATGTTTCAAGCGTCAATGGTTTTCAGAAAAATTTTCATTCTATTTTTCCAGTAGGCATATTCACCATTGAACTTTGGTGGTCTAACTATGGACTAACCCTCAGCAAAAGCATTAATAAAAGAATCCATTTTAAAAATTCAACTTTTTAAAACAAAAATTGATTTTTGAAAAAAAAAATCAAAATTTTAAAACCAAAAACCAACTTCTATTCCTAGCTCTATACCACTTGTAGGATCGATTTCACCCTTGAGAGGGGTAAATAGGGTGATGCTATTAATTATAAAAATTAATTGCGGAAGCTTATAGAATAATTTCAACACAGATCACAGAATAATAACAGTACAGATAATAGCAGAACAATAAATGCAGAAATAGAACGACACAGAATTTACCCAGCTTCGGCAAAACCTTGCCTACGTACTGCCCCCAAGGTTTCTACTAGAAATTAAGTAGTCACATGCTTACACACGTAAACTCGCGACACCCGCTACTGACTAACCTAACTCTACGCTTAAAACCCTGCCACAACTCAGCACTGAGCTGCGAATTCTCAAACTACGCCATGCAGTTTGTGCCCTAGTCACACGACTAGAAAATACAACGGTTTAAAATTTAAAAACAAATTTAAAAAACAATTTAAAAACAAATATTAAAACTAAAGCCCTTATTAATATAGCCTAAAGTAATCTTTTAACAAGGCCGTCCCCTCTCTTTTCTTTATTAATTCTAGCCCACTCCTTTTTCTTGAGAATAGCGGCTTTGTTACCATTCCTCTTTGCAAATTTAGGGCTTTCGTGATTTCAAAGAGACCGACTTTAGTGCTCGATCGAGTGAATGATTTATCATGTCTTTCGCCTTGTCGATCGCTTGTTTCTCTGAATTACTTACTGCTCTTTGAAATTGATCGAGTTCGTGGTTGATGATGGTATGTTATTTATCCCTTTGCTTCTTCTGATTTGCTTACTTTAACTCGATCGATTTGAGTTATTGATTTTAATGTTCTCTGTTGGCTTGAACTCGAATCCTCTATTTTTGCCAATGATGAGTAGGGTTTTATATATAGATTGAATCCCTGAATATTCGTTCGTATATATTCGTATGATGATTTTTTGAATTTGTCAAAATCTTTTCTCCGACGCTTGATAATGCTTGAACGTTTGAGATTTCACTGACTTGTTCAGTTCAAATCTTTCCCTTACTTCACTGTCACGGTTTTAGCTTGAAACCGTTCGATCCTTCCTTGTTGTTACGGCAGCTACTTTCCTATTTTATTTGGATTTGATTTTCGACCTTTTCAATTTGTTCCTACGTTGATTTCTTACTTGGTCAAAATTCGATGTTGATTTGTGAATTCAACTTATTTTTTCTGATGCTTTGACTTTGGTCATTTTGATTTCGTGAATTTTTGGTTGACTTCGTTCACTAATAAAACTACAGCATATTCAATGCTCGACCATTTTGGAATTATTGATAATCTGGTCTTTCTCAGTGTCGTCATTACTGATTTGGTTAACATTGATTTTGATTTGTGAATTCATGTGCTTGTTCAATAGCTCACGGTTTTGACTTTGCACTGCAGTTGTCTTCGACTGCAAACTTGATTTTGTGATGTTGTGCTCATTCCAGTTGTTGCAGTTCCACTACTTTGGTTGACATTGTGTATATACATGATGCCTTTATTTTCATTTGGCTTCACTTGAAATTTCTCCGTGCCTTAGTTATATTGACTAGTCTACACTGTGCATGTTTGTTTGTATATTGACTTGAAACTACTTTGTTAAACTGAATTCTGGTCGGCTTCGACTTTTATTCTTCACTGTATTCATTGAGATTGTGTTTGAGTCGAAGCTGATCATTCACTATTGCCTGTTGCACTGAGTCTTGATAGTCGAGTTACACACTTGTGGTCTTCATTTGCACACTGTGCATAGTTGTAGAGGCTTGAGCATTCTATTGATGTTTTTGCGGAACAATTGATCACTGTGTCATTCAGTTTGCATACATGTTGTCCAAGTCTTGTTGAATCAGTTTGGATATTTGTTGTGTGTGTGTGTGTGTGTATATATATATATATATGGGTTGCTTCATGTACAGTTGGTTCCGTTGAAGTTTGATGTGTTTAATCTTGGTATTGCTGTATGGTCAGTGGTGCACCTTGTTGCTCTAACCTGATGGTTGATGCTCCTATTGCACTGCCTTCTTTTTTCTTTTTTTTGTTTCCTGCATGTTGTTGTTGCCATATTTTTGCTTCATTACATCTTCATTTACCTGTACATTTGAGTCTGGTTGATAATTATGGTATATGCATTGAGTTGCATCACTGGTCTTTGCATTTGTACAGAATTTTCATTCACTTGTGTATATGAGCAGTTTGAAGTTGCTGACTTTGGTTGTTGCATTGAGTTGAGTCAAGATTGCAGCGACTTGACCTTTGCATTTTATTTGTTTTTCGAATTACACCTGAGTTGAATCTAGCTTGTAGCTTGGATTTGACCTTGTGCTGAAAGTTGTGACATTATTTTATTGCACTTGAGTTGAATCCGGTATTTTGGGTTTGACCTGTGCTCACCTATCCTTGTAAATCAATAAGTGTATATTTCGATATGCACGGCCTTGTGGCATATACAGTAATGCACTGTGTATGTCACAAGTTGTTCGTGTATGATGAATTCAAAGTTAAATGATGACGAACAACCCAAATAACTGAGGCAAATATTATTTTCAAAATTCACATTTTATTTTATACTGCAAAAAATATTTCCCTTTCAATTTTACTACATCAAAAATTATTTTTGCAAATTGCTCAGATGCTGGATTCAATTTGGAATAAAGTTGAAGATAGACACGAGTGTGACTGATATGTAGTGAGGTCAACTGTAAATGTGAAGTTGTGATGTAATTGAATATATATTGTAATTAAAATTGTGTATGTACATTGAGAGCTCGAATTTGTACTATTCAAAATTGTAATAAATATTTGTTTGAATAAAAATTTCTGTTTGAATTCAAACTTTGCGTTATTTAATTTTATTGAGTAAATATTTATTTAACCTGTGAAAAAATGAAATAGTACGTTAACAAATACATTTACAAGAATATATATATATTTATTATCATCAAACAAAAATCATATAATCGCATATTCAACAGTAGTTACATCTCTTCCCTTTCGGTCTAGAGTCATCACTATTCACTGGTGAAGAGTTGTAGAGGGGAGATGGAGTTATGTCTCTACGGAGATGACAGTTGTAATTTGAATTGTCTGCCCTGAGCCCAGTTTCAGACGTCTGAATGGCGTTTTCAGACGTCTGAAAACCTATTATTATTATTTTTGTTCATCTTCTACATTTAGACGTATGAAGTTCAGCATTCAGACATATGAATCTGTTGAGTGATGTTCTCTTAGGTTTATTCTTGAGTGCATCTCTCTTCGATCTTTGTGCATGTAATGACCCTGACTCGACCTTTTAAAATCGGCACCGAATTAATCACCCGTATTCAAATGTCGCAGATCCAAACATCGAATCTAGTTCGCCGAAGCTTATAACATATTAAGTATAATAACACAGCGAAGAAAAATGAAATATATCATTGATACAACAATTGATACAATATTCTGATATAATGAATATCACATAATCAGAGATGCACAACAGTGGAAAGTACAACTACGGACAAGATAACTCCAACATATAGTTCAAGAGAGAATGAATCCACCAACTGCATCCCAAATCCAAAGCTCCAAAACTCCAAATTGAAAGCTCGAACCACATCAAGTTGGACTTTAGCAAGTCCGATCCCGAATGTTGAAGAGAAGCACAAACCGATAGCCAAAACCCAAAGACTTCCAAAATATCGAATCTACATCTACTATCTGACTATCAGAAAAATCTAACTCTTGCCTGCCGGTGTGGACAAATTGTGGGCATTTAGAGTTTAGGAAGGGAACAATAAAATCTAGGTCAGTCATGGGATGGTGTGAGCAAACAAAAACAGTTTTATTTTGAAACAAATCAGTAAAAGAATTTAAAAGAAATCCGCAATGATTTTTGAAAAATGAAACTACCATAAGGCCTCCCGCCACACACACAATGCAAACACACAATTGGAGGAGATTTCTCCTTATGTTAGTCAAACATGCTTGATAGAGAAAATTCTTTTGATATTGTTATTAGTGCATAGTGCAGAAAATATTTCGAAAGTATAATATTAATCTTAGCAAGCCTAGACATTTCGAACTATGCCTACTATAGCTACCATCTAAACAGTGGTGACTACCATAAGTAAATAGCAGGTTATACAATTAAAACCGGAAAGGGCGCGTATTGTTTCTTTAGATTTGCAACAATGGTTAGGCAAAGGAACTTCCTACACTGAATGGAACGCCTCTGAAGGGACGCCACCGAGAACCTAACCGGATCTTTGCCAACACAAGGCCGGGTTACCTCTGTAACTAGGTAACTACTGACACGAATATGCCATCCCTCGGTCATTACCAATCTTTATCCGAGGTACCTCTACACCAACAATCACAAAGCAATAAGTTTGCAGCAAACACATAGGTTAATTATCTGGGCTCCATACCATGATACCACCTTTTATCCAGAAGGAAATGGACACACCCTCAGGGGGCGCTACCCCTGAATAACCTTACTGCAACGATTCCTGTTTCGACCATTACCGGGTTGTGAGGCTCGACGAAGTCTCGTCCACAAAGCTACGCTTTTCACAAAATCCATGCTTCGATCAACACCTGATCAACAACACTTCGTATGCCACATTATCAAATTAGGAATGTATCACTAGTAACCATCAACTACATAACCTCTGCGCTCGTATGTCTCAGAGAAGAGTGTTAAGCTAAGAGAATAAATTCCCCACCACCAAACAGAAATGTATTTGATAGAAACCAGATTTACATCTCAAATTGTAACATTAGACATACAACCATACAATTCTGTTCCGGGTTCAAACAGAACCGAAGGCACTTTAAAAGAAGCCCTTGCAATCCGAATAATCTCTAATCACGTCGAAACTCACCATCACAAAGGGTGATCAAATCTCTATACGGGAGTCCAGTCGGTGCAGAGACATTTGACAGGTAATCCTTTCGCTTTAAAAAATATCCGGTCTTCATCACCGGTCTTCAAATGTTATCCATATCGTCATATCACTATTCGGAATGGGTTTTATGACACAAAGTCCTCTCCCGGCTAAATCGAATAATGAGCTTAATTTAAAAAGCATATGGATATTGGGATCTTAGTTAAGTCACGACTTATTACCCAAAACCTTTCTTTCAAATGGTTTAAAAAAATTACCCTTTTCAAATCTTTAAACAAAAAGATTCACTTCACAAAGTTCACCAATCCTTCACAAAGATTAATTCATAGCTTTCAAACAATTCCATTTCAAATCTTTTATACAAAAGATACACCTTTAAGATCCTCTTCAATTTCAAAACAAAGTTCAACAATCTTTCACAAAGATTCATTCGTAGCTTCCAAAACAATTCTATTTCAAAATTGAAATCTTTTCAACATAAATTGGAAATCCTTTCTTTACATGAAAGCTATTATTATTTGAAAAATAATCCTTTTCGTTTCGGAAAAATCCGATCAAATATGCGCAAGTTATATCTTTAAAGTATAAACTTGGGTTAAATTTAAATTCCCAAAATAATACTGTTAAAATACTTTAAAGATGGTTTAAAAATCCATAAATATATTATATTACTTGTATAAACCTTTCAAACCAAATTTCCAAAATAATTTCAAAACTTAAACAAGATATATTATATTCAAACTGAATTTCAATTTCAAACTTCCTTTTCAAAAGCCTTTCATATTCAACCCGAATCCATTTCCAAAACCATTTGGATTCAAAATTCATGTTTTAAAACCACTACATCATTTGAATAAAATTAAATTCAAATTATCTTTGACTTAACCGATTCCCCTTGAAATCCATATTTGTGTGCGTATGGTGTAGTCCATGGATTTACACAATAGTGCAACATCATCAATCATTACAGATTCAAGCATAGCAATATCGATAAGCGGTATAATCCTATAGCGCTTATCTTTTATTTACAGATTCGCAAATAAATAATATAAATTCGTCATAGATACATAAGTCATAGATCACGGCTCAAACATACAATTCATGTCACAGAATAGCACACATCAGGGATATCAAGCAATTTAAACATTCAATAGAAACCAAACATCCATAAGTAAGATCAATCAATTATCTGATTAATTTAATCAGATTAATCACTAATCCAGGTTAATTTATATTGATTAATAACAAACCATCTTAATTAATTAACCTTTAATAATAAATTAATCAACCATTAATCATTAAATAATTAGCCCTTAATTATTTAATTATCCTTTAATTAATTTATCCTTAATTAATAAATCAATTAACCTTTAATCATTAAATAATTAACCTTTAATTATTTAATTATCCATTAATTCATTATCCTTAATTAATTATTGTTTAATCACTTGATTAATCAACCTCTAATCATTAATTAATTATCCTTAATTACTTTTATTAATAATTATCTTTAAGTAATTAATATCCCTTAATTAATAAATGCTTTAATTAATTACATTAATTATTCTTAATTTACTCCTTAATTATCTTATCAAGTTTATTTAAAATAAAATTCAAAATTAAAGGTTATGTATATTGTAAAACTTTTAAACTCAATAATAATTTTTCTTTCGAAGCTTTAGTAATATAAAGCTTAAATAGCATTGATTATTTTTAAAAGTAGTGGTTAGTAAATTGTCTAAGCATGATTAAACTTTAAACTTTCAAAACTTGTTTCTTTAACTATCTTTGAAAACTTACCTTTTTTTTAAAATTGATTAATACTTAAATTTGGAAAACTTGTTCACCAAAATTTATATATATATATATATATATATATATATATATATATATATATATATATATAAAACCAAATCATGCTTTAGTTTTAAAACTTGGAATCGATATATTAACACCAAATCATGCTTTATATTCAAAACTGGTTGTATTCAAAACCTAAAACCTGTTTCCTTTAAAGATTTAAACTGGTAACTCAATACAAAACATCCCGAGTTAAAACCATCATAAACTCGAGCAATCACTCGAGCAAACACATCAGTTTCTCATGCTCGAACCCGAGAATCAACTTCTTCTTCCCAAGCCTGTAATCAACAGACACACAAATGAATTCATGCACATGCACAAAGGCTTCGACCACCTCTGGTCGGTGCCGTGGCCATCGACAAATCTGCAACCACCTCCTCGAAGCCTCCGACCACCCAGAAACCACCACCGTAGCGACAAACTCGAAAACTAACCATTTAACCCAAACTGAAATAAATTCGATCATTAGAAAACCCTCTTGTTTGATCTCCTTAGGCCACCAGCGACGTTGATACTTTGTTCAGAGCTTCACATGTCTCCAAGGCTTCAATCGCCACCAGCGCGATCAACTCCGGTGCGACGATGAGATGTCAGCAACACGAAATTTGACCCTAACTAAAACATGAGCTAAAACCCTAATTTGACTTCGATCACCAGTCTTCACTACCGGCCTTCAAATGCTATCCATATCATCGTACACTATTCGGAATGGGTTTTACGACACAAAGTCCACTCCTGGCTAAACCGAATAATGAGCGCTTAATTTAAAAAGCATATGGATATTGGGATCCTAGTTAAGTCACAACTTATTACCCAAAACCTTTCTTTTAAATGGTTTAAACAAATTACCCTTTTCAAATCTTTAAACAAAAGATTCACTTCACAAAGTTCACCAATCCTTCACAAAGATTAATTCATAGTTTACAAACAATTCCATTTCAAATCTTTTATACAAAAGATACACCTTTAAGATCCTCTTCAATTTCAAAACAAAGTTCAACAATCTTTCACAAAGATTTATTCATAGCTTCCAAAACAATTCTATTTCAAAATTGAAATCTTTTCAACATAAATTGGAAATCCTTTCTTTACATGAAAGCTATAGTTATCTGAAAAACAATCCTTTTCGTTTCGGAAAAATCCGATCAAATATGCACAAGTTATAACTTTAAAGTATAAACTTGGGTTAAATTTAAATTCCCAAAATAATACCGTTAAAATACTTTAAAGATGGTTTAAAATTCCATAAATATATTATATAACTTGTATAAACCTTTCAAACCAAATTTCCAAAATAATTTCAAAACTTAAAAAAGATATATTATATTCAAACTGAATTTCAATTTCAAACTTCCTTTTCAATAGCCTTTCATATTCAACCCGATTCCATTTCCAAAACCATTTGAATTCAAATTTCATCTTTTAAAACCACTACATCATTTGAATAAAATTAAATTCAAATTATCTATGACTTAAATGATTTTCCGTGAAATCGCTATTTGTGTGTGTATGGTGTAGTCCAGAGCTTTTATACAATAGTGTAACTGTGACGACCAGAATTTTCGAGCATTTAAAATCAGAATATTTAATTGATTTTAAATATTCAATAGAGTAATTTTAACTTGAATTGCGAATATCACAATTTATGTGATAATTGATTTATTAAATTAAACAATTTGAAGTTGGATGAAATGTTGAATCTTCAGTTTTAAGCCTATTAAAAATAATTTGGAGGCTTATCAAATTTATATTGATAATACTGAGGGAATAGAAGTTATAAAATTGAATTTAACATTGATTTGTTTAGTTTTGAAATTTTATCGTTTAAATTGACATTTAAAAATAGCATTCCGAGGCACAGTCTCCGAATTCGACGAAACTGGTTTCATTGGATCCGTAATAGTTAGTTATTATCGGATTTCAATTTTTGTAGCAATCGGGGTTGTCGTTTGACCCTGACAGCTCAAAACGCTTAGAAACTATTTTTATCGATTTAATTTTAAATTGATCGTTTACATCCGTAACCACGCATATGGTCGAATTAACTTCCGAAACACGTTCCATTATGTTCGAAACCCAGGTAAAACTGTATAATTTCTTAGCGGCATTCCTTAGGAGGAGTTCGAAAATTTTAATAGAGATTAACGAGATGTTTTGAAAGTTTTATATAATATAATAAAATTTAAAGTCAAATAGTCAAAGATATTTTATTAACAAGAATGCGTATTCAAGAAGCTTTCCCAAATTTATATTTATCCCCGACTCCTTCTCTAATCGAACTCACATATAAAAAAAAGAAACAAAATGGCCGACCTCTCTCCTTTCCCCTCTTTTTCTTTCAGTAAACGAAATCCCTAAATTGAGCACTCTGATCTAAATCCTAAAATCGTGAAACCCTAAACACCATCAATAGTCGATCCCAATCCTTAGCCGTAATCAACAGTAGATCGCCATCGTTTTCCTAGAACCCTAAGTCGCATTCGCGCTTGTGATGAGGCGTCATGGCGACTGGTATTGTCTCGCGCACGAGGTCACGTGGGATTTTGGCATTGCGGCAACTCGTGAAAGCCTGGACGCGTGCGACTGGGTTTGGGCGACTGGCTCGTGCATTTAGGAGAGCGACGAAGAGGTCGCGTGAAGGGCAGTGGGCGCGAACACAAGATACGGTGGAAGCGTCGATGCGAGGTCTGATAACCGAGCTATGGTGGTGTTCATTGTGGAACTGGAGATCAGGATTTTTTTATTATCGAGTATTGAGGTATTCGTTCATTTTCGATTTAGCTTGTTTTTCTGAAATTTATAATAATAATAATAATAATATATGCAGATTAAAGATTACATATAAAAATATAGTTATAAGAGTTGCTATCAGGAAGTATATACATATGAGATTTTGAGGTGGAATATATAAAACTGTAAATCAGTTTATTTTATTTTTACAAAATATATATATGAAAGAATTGCTGTTTGTTAATTACATAAATATTTTAGTGAAGGATAAAAAAAACTCTGCTTTAGTTTAATATATATAGGTGGGAAGGAATTTTATTAAGGTTCAATATAGATTTGGAAGAAAATCTGTTTATTAGAATTAATATATGTATATATATATATGATTTTAGAAAATAAATAGGAATTTGAAATGTTGAAGGGTTTATAAAAATAATAATTAGATCTTTAATTTTAAATATAGATTATAAACCTACTATTTAATTTTTTAAGTATGGATTATAATGGTTTACTTATTCAATCCACTTGTTCAATTACTTTAGTTACTAAAAATAATTGGAAAAGGGGAATTAGTTCAAATGAACTTATTAGTTTAAATTAAATTGTTATTTTAAATTTAAATCAATAGTTAAATTAAATTATTAAATGATTTGAATGGTACTTTATATTTCTATTAGTTCAAATATTAATAAAATGAAAATGTTTATACAAGGTTTAAATTGTGAAGAATTGTGAAGAAACAAGCCTGACGGAATAGATTGCCAAAAAAAATAAAATCAAAGGTGAGTTAATCTCACTCAGTTAAATTTAAATGATTAAATTTATAAAAAAAATTGTTTGAATGATTGAATTGATTGATGTGCTATAGTATGATATATTTCGGAATTGGAATATTATATTGTGCTAACATCTGTGGATGCAGGGAAAACAGGTTGGAGGGATCCAATTGGATTCCTCAACATTTATATAAATTATTTAATACCCTCTGTTGTGATTATTTTACATTCGGTGATGAATATTATTGTTAATTGGAATATTGGTTGTTATGGTTTACCTGAATATATTCCGGTGTACTAGGTTATCAAGATATACAGAATTGGATTTTGGAAATAAAATGGAGAGAATTTGTAAGTGAAATAATTATAGAGAATTTAAATAAATGAAGAATAAATTGGATAAGAATAATCGTAGTTTTAAATTCTAATAAATAAATTCCGTATATGGAATGGAAATTTTGAATAAACAGGAGATTAATAAATTTTAAACTTCAGTATTATTATTTAAAAGAACGAAACATTTATTTAAAATTTAAGATTTAAATTATTTAAGAAGAATAAAGAAGAAAATTGGAAAAAAGCTAAATTTGGTATATTTCAGTTAAAAGATTTAAAATTAAACGGAAAATAATAACATTAGTAATAAGTTCATAACTAATGGATTTTGAAATGAACTGATAAGTAAAGGAATCAATTTAGAAAATTGGTTTAAGTGATTGAGATTGGAAACTCTCTCTAAATAACCAAGTACGTTTTCAAAGTACATTTTTAAATATAAGTTAAAAGTTTTAAAGTTGTTTTAAAAAGCAAGTTTTGGAAAATCTATTTATTTGTATTATTTAAATTCTAAAGTAAGTATTTTCTCAAATCTATTAAAGTAGTAAGTACTTAAAAAGTGACTTAGTATTTTGTTTTTAAAAGTGAAAATATAGTTATATATTTTATTAAGTAACCTTATTTTCAAATATTCATATAGTATGTATGTTTTACAAATTATTAAAGTAATTTTAACTTGAATGTTTTAAAGTATATTTTAAAAAGTAAAGTGTTTTGAATTATTTTAGAAAAATCTAGTTTTGTGCTTGGTGATCCCAGAGGAGACAGAAAAATATTTGGGAAAGTTTGTTTCGAAAAGAGAGATGGTTCGAGACTGTTTTTCAAAGGATTTGAAAGTGGAAATAATATCTTGTGAAGATAATTTTAAGGTTAATAAATAATTTAGGAAATTATTTATTTTGGATGGATGTCTGTGAATTTTAATTGATAGTTAAATAACCGACTATCAATATTGGACAAATGCGCTGATCATTTCGAAGAGACCGGGATCGAGATTTATTTCTCGAAAACCACTTCGATCCAGTTTGTATGTTTTGTAGAAACGATTTTGGATTCTAAGTTGGAGTAGTGAAGTGCAAGGGCTAGTCGCTACTAATCCTGAGGATATTTCCAAAATGGATATAGTAGCAATAGTGCCTTCGGTTCCGCTCGAACATGGGACGGACTTGTATGGATGAATGTTTTCGGGACATCGTCAGGTGGACGATGGGCATTCTAAGGGATATGTTCTAAAAAGGTAACGCTTAGCCTCAAGCCTCATCAAATGGGAATGAATAAAAACCAGGGGTTATGCAGCAAGGCTAGGTGGGTAGCACCCAAGCGGGGTGAGGTCATCCGTGCCTAGATGTCCCTTTTATTTTGCCTTAGTGGGCGGTTGCTGATCCCATCCATGGGACGATCTCACTCGGGATTATCCAGTAAGGGGTAGTACCAGTCTTGTGTTGCAGGGGAGCAGGCGTACTCCTCGGTACTGTGATCCAGGCCACGTGCTGTGACAGGTGGTACCCCAGTGCCTAGTCATTAGTTGGAAATCCATTCTCCCTATGAGCCTTATACGAGTTTTGTTTGTATTACCCACTCTGTGGCTAGTAGCTAGAATTTAATAGATGTAACAAGTTCGGCTATTTTATAAGTATTTGTATATATACCCTATTATAATATCAGAGGATTTCTATAAAAATTGTTTTAGCCATCGTAAGGTAAAAACCCGACATGTTTATTTGTGACGTGGTCTTACGAGATGCTTTTGTTTTCAAAGTATTTTTGAAACTTTAATAATCAATTGAGTGTGATTTTCTCACGCTGGTATTCCAGATTGACTCGGGTGCTATTTAACTGTAATGCTCGGGTCAGACCGAGAATTATAGGATACAGGATATGATGCTGTGGAGCTCAGGAGACGAGCTGGATGACGATACGTACCCTCGTACTTGTTTTATATCTATATATATTTCGTTGTGTTGAGTAGCTGTGTATCCAGTTGTATGTTATTGTTGTTGTTGTTGTACTCTGATGATGATGTATGTATAAAACAGATATATATTTGTTTTTGTGTAAAGATCATTTATTATCTATTATATTTTATTCCGCTGCGATGGTTAGATTCTGATGTTGATTTCTATTTTCTTCTTCTACCTCTTCTTATTTAACCCAAATGGTTCATATTTCTGTGCAACTTGATTTGATTTATGTAGAATAGTGTTGACTCAAGGGGTACGGATTTGTGGGTCGTTACACTTGGTATCAGAGCTCAGGTTGGTGATAACCTTGGCTCTAGTGGGAATTACTCATAAAAATAGAGTCTATAGTACTCTAGAATGAGTTTGAGAGTATTAATAGATATGAGCGCATATTTGTTAGTGAATATAAAATTGTTTTTATATTGTGTTGATTTATCGGTTGAGTGTTTATGGATTCTGGTTGATATATAGGACGCCATGTCATCGATAGGGATTTCTAAACTCTTGAACAAGATAAACTGACACAGTATTGTTTTAAATAGGGTAAATGAAATAAATTTTATCCAAAATTATTTTGTATATAAAGAAAATAATTTTCGTAAATTATTATGGTTATATATGGATGTTTGTTTGTTGGAAAGTGATAATATTAAATTATTATCATTGTATGATAATTGAATAAGAATTGAAATAATAACCAAGATTTAGGGATAAATTAATAAATTAATGAAATTTGTAAATGTGATTCATAATTGATTAAGGAATTGAAAACCATAATTAAAAACTAAGAAACCAAATTGTATACAAATGAAATTTGTAAATATAAACTATAAATGTGAATTATAGTGTGATTAGTTATTAAAATAAGATAAAATTTTGAAGTAATGTTTGAATATAAATTTAAAGGATTTGAGATTTGGAATTTGGGAGTTTAGATTCTATTTGAAATTGAAAATAATTCTCAAAAGTTGGGCAAATAATATATATTGAGGAATATTTTTGAATCGGATGTGAAATTCGGAGAGATTAGGAAATTAAATATTTGAAGGGTTTTAAAAAAGATAAAAGCATTGAACTCTTTCGGTTGTTAGAAAATAACTTCGGTGATGACTGCAGCATCATCGATGTTTATTTTCGTGTTTCCAAGAGAGAAATTGCTACCAAATTGTTTTGAATGGGAATTGTTTGCAAAAGATGAATTTGATTTTTACAAATGCAAGGAATTTTGAAAATGTTGAAAGACTATTTAAACTCTGGAATTTTAACTAAGACTGTTTATGGCATATAAAAAAATTTGAAAACTTGTAAACTTGGAATTTGTTGAAACAAAATTCAACTTTGTAGGTAGTGAAGTGAGAACTGAATACTGGAATCTAAAATTTGAATTGTGTTAAACTATGTGAAATGGAAAATTTAGTCAAGTGGGGCTAAATAAAAAAAAAATTTGAGATTTAAAATTTATAAGTAACTGATTAGTTACTATGGTATGCAAATGAAATGAAATTCAATATTGGATGATGCTTGATGTAAATGTGTAAAATAAGGTGCAGAATAAGTTCAAATGGACTGAAAATAATTAATGTTTGGAAATAAAATTTATTGGTTGAAAATGAATTTGTGAATGAATGAATGGATCGACTATTGAACTTATAAAGTAAAGTTGCTATTAGTAAGAAGAAATTGAAAATTTTAATCCGGAAATTAAAATTTAACTTAAGTGAATGAATGTGAAGAAAATATATCTGAATTTATAGTTTTGGAATGTAAATCACAATATGAGAATGGAAATTTAACTTAAGCAAGTTAAATAGGATGAGTTGATTAAATGAATTGTATGCATTGAAACTAATGAGACGAAATCAACTTAAAAAAAAAAAGAGGAGAATTCCTGGAATAAAATTTGATTAGGAGTTAAATTAAAAATTGAAGGCGAACTAGTTGATAAATTAATTAGTTAATTAAATTTGGAACTTGGATTAAATAGAAATTATTAAATGCAATTCAAGTTGGAATACTAACAAATCGAATGTGGATAATATAAATAGAGCTCGACATATTATTTTGAATACTATTAAGTGAAAAAAAAAAACGAATTGAAACAGAAGTGACTTAAGTTGTGAGTTAATTCAATTCAAGTATAAATAAATGGAATATGACTTCGAAAAATATTATTCAAATGAGCTTGGGTTATGGAATTAGAAATGAATATGTGTATACATTATAAACTTGGATTATGAATAAAATCGAACTATGATATAAAAAAATATAATCTCTAGTTAAAGGTAAGATGTGAATGTGTTTGACTATAAATAGATGATGAAGTGTGAATAATAAAAGTGAGTAGCTTATAAATTTTTTTTAAAAACGGGAATAAATAAGCCGGAATAAAATATTGTATTGTGAGATAAAATCCAAACTTGGGATATAAAATAAGATTGAACTCAAAAAAAAATTAATAAAATGATTTACAAGATAAATGAAAAGAAAATCAAGTATGGGATTATAATTGAAAGTGTTGTTGAACGAAAAATGAATTGGATTAAAATGGATATGGTGTGAAATGTAAACAAATCCAATTCAAGCACAAACTGAATGGCCTTATTACTAGTAAATTCAACAATGAATTGTTAATGTAAATTAAAATTTAAAATGGATAAAAGAACAAACTAATCGAATAAATTAGTGAAATGGTTGGGATTGGATCAAAGGAAAATCAAATCAAAGATTGTGAATAGATAATTGAGTTTGTAAATGAAGCTTGAGATATAAATAGAAATTCAACATAAAATTGTAAGTGAATTAAATATGAATTGATGTTGTATGGAATTGGATTAGAATAAAAATGATTTGAGATGAAAATAAATCCAATTCGAGTATGAATAAATTAAAACGAGAATGAATTTAATTTATGAAATGGTGGTGAATTGAAGTAAATTAACTTAAGTTTAAAATTAATAGAAGCATGGATGATGTCGGGTATAATAAAAATAGTTTGGAATCAAACTTTTTGGATATGAAAGAAATGCAATGTAAGCTTATGAATAAATTAAAATGGGATGGGATTAAGTGTAAATTGAGTTAGAATCAATTTAAATTGGTTATAGAGCTTATGTTATTATTTGTTCACATTAATATTGTCGAATTGCATTAGAAAATTGGTCGTTCGACGTAAATGGAAGTAAGCAAAATTATATGAATCAGTAGCAGTTTGATAAATTTATTTTTGCATCAATTGGAATGAATATGAGTTTGCTTGCTTAGAATGAATTAAATAAAAGCAAGCAAGTTGTAAATCACTTCAACTGAATGGGATGGTTTGAGAATTGATTATAAGCAATTGTAATAAGTGTCGGAACCTTATATATGCTTATGGAAATTATATAGCATGCAGTATATGTGAAATTTATGTGTTTATGCCAGTATATCATATGCATTATTACAGGATCGATGTTTTAGCTATTTAAATTTAAGTGAAATGCAATAAACTTCCTATATGTAGTACTTATATGTTTAAATTGAGTAAGTACAGGTACCTGGAAGCCGTGTGGCTGGATTGGATTGCTCTAAATGCTAAAATTAATAAGTCGCTTGCTTATAAATGCTAAATAAGGTACGCCTATGCAATAAAAAATAGGAAATATGAACTGTTTTTGGTTTTTCCGACCGTGTGGGTAGATGTATATATATTTATATCTTTTGTCAAATTGCAAAAGCTCCTCCGTACAAAGGAGACTCTGCCAAAAAAATTCAGAAATTTTGGGAGTTAGAAAATTTTTAGTTAACGACGAAACGATTTCAAATTGGAAATTGAAATAAACTAGTAAATGAAACTAATTTAAAATAATGACATGAATCAGTATAAATGAAAAATAAAATTTAAATATTCAGAGTTAAAGATAAACTGAATTCATATGGAAATGAAAGAATCAATTTGAATAGAGATAGATATAAACTAAAGTGGTAAGGTGAAAATATATAAAGAAGCATATAAAATGCTTATACTAACTTAAGAAAGGAATGGTGAATTCTTGATTGGAAATTGATATTACAAATATATTCTAAGTTAATTTTTGAATGAGTAAATATGGACATTTTGTAAAGAAGTCGATAAAATGTTTTTGGAATGTTGTGATTGGATATTAGTACTAAGCAGGATATGCAGGTATTATAAAGAGAAAAAGGAATTGATTTTGATTTCAGAAAGATAAATCTGAAATGCTCGACAAAAAGGTATGTGTTTAAATTTCTGTATGAAATTTGATTAGATTTTGATCGAGCCATTTGGCGTTTTGTTTTCTTTTGGAATTTGGGTGCCCGTAGAGGCGTTTTGTAGTTGTACCAAGCTAGCCGCGCAAAGGAGACGCTGGCAAAAAATTTCGAAAATTTAGAGAGTTAGAAATTTTTTGAGAAATTTTGAAAATTTTAAACTTGGTTTTGAATTATAATTTGAATAATTGAATAAGTAAAGTTATTTGGGAACTATGGAAAAGCTTGGAAAGTTAATAAGAATAATAATGGGTCTTTTATAAAAAGATAGTTGGTAAGATGTTGAATTGTTAGAAACTGTTTGGATTTGGGGGAAAGAATAAATGGGTATTGGACCATTCTTCCTAATTAGTAATTTCGAGGACGAAATTCTTTTAAGGGGGAGGAATGTGACGACCCGGAATTTTCGAGCATTTAAAATCAGAATATTTAATTGATTTTAAATATTCAATAGAGTAATTTTAACTTGAATTACGAATATCAAAATTTATGTGATAATTGAATTATTAAATTAAACAATTTGAAGTTGGGTAAAATGTTGAATCTTCAGTTTTAAGCCTATTAAAAATAATTTGGAGGCTTATCGAATTTATATTGATAATACTGAGGGTAATAGAAGTTTTAAAATTGAATTTAACATTGATTTGTTCAGTTTTGAAATTTTATCGTTTAAATTGACATTTAAAAATAGCCTTCCAAGGCACAGTCTCGGAATTCGAAGAAACCGGTTCCATTGGATCCGTAATAGTTAGTTATTAACGGATTTCAATTTTTTATAGCAATCGGAGTTGTCGTTTGACCCTGACATCTCAAAACGCTTAGAAACTATTTTAAGCGGTTTAATTTAAAATTGATCGTTTACTTCCGTAACTCGCGCATATGATCGAATTAGCTTCCGAAACACGTTCCATTGTGTTCGGAACGCAGGTAAAACCGTATAATCGCCTAGCGGCATTCCTTAGGAGGAGTTCGAAAATTTTAATAGAGATTAACGAGATGTTTTGAAAGCTTTATATAATATAATAAAATTTAAAGTAAAATAGTCAAAGATATTTTATTAACAAGAACGCATATTCAAGAATCTTTCCCAAATTGATATTTATCTCCGTCTCCTTCTCTAATCGAACTCACATATAAAAAAAAAGGAAACAAAATGGCCGACCCCTCTCCTTTCCCCTCCTTTTCTTTTAGTAAACGAAATCCCTAAATCGAGCACTCTGATCTAAATCCTAAAATCGTGAAACCCTAAACACCATCAATAGTCGATCCCAATCCTTAGCCGTAATCAACAGTAGATCGCCGCCATTTGCCTAGAACCCGAAGTCGCGTTCGCGCGTGTGATGAGGCGTCACGGCGATTAGTATTGTCTCGCGCACGAGGTCACTGGGATTTTGGCATTGCGGCAACTCGTGAAAGCCTGGACGCGTGCGAGTGGGTTTGGGCGACTGGCTCGCGCATTTAGGAGAGCGAGGAAGAGGTCGCGTGAAGGGCAGTGGGCGCGAACACAAGATACGGTAGAAGCGTCGATGTGAGGTCTGATAACCGAGCTATGGTGGCGTTCATTGTGGAACTGGAGATCAGGATTTTTTTTATCGAGTATTGAGGTATTCGTTCATTTTCGATTTAGCTTGTTTTTTTATATTTATAATAATATTATATATATATATGCAGATTGAAGATTACATATAAAAATATAGTTATAAGAGTTGCTATCAGGAAGTATATACATATGAGATTTTGAGGTGGAATATATAAGAACTGTAAATCAGTTTATTTTATTTTTACAAAATATATATATGAAAGAATTGCTGTTTGTTAATTACATAAATATTTTAGTGTGGGATAAAACAACTCTGCTTTAGTTTAATATATATAGGTGGGAAGGAATTTTATTAAGGTTCAATATAGATTTGGAAGAAAATCTGTTTATTAGAATTAATATATGTATATATATATGATTTTAGAAAATAAATAGGAATTTGAAATGTTGAAGGGTTTATAAAAAAAATTAATTAGATCTTTAATTTTAAATATAGATTATAAACCTACTATTTAATTTTTTAAGTATGGATTATAATGGTTTACTTGTTCAATCCACTTGTTCAATTACTTTAGTTACTAAAAATAATTGGAAAAGGGCAATTAGTTCAAATAAACTTATTAGTTAAAATTAAATTGTTAGTTTAAATTTAAATCAATAGTTAAATTAAATTATTAAATGATTTGAATGGTAATTTATATTTCGATTAGTTCAAATATTAATAAAATGAAAATATTTATACAAGGTTTAAATTGTGAAGAATTGTGAAGAAACAAGCCGGATGGAATAGATTCCCAAACAAAAATAATCAAAGGTGAGTTAATCTCACTCAGTTAAATTTAAATTTAAATGATTAAATTTAAAGAAAAAATTGTTTGAATAATTGAATTGATTGATGTGCTATAGTATGATATATTTTGGAATTGGAATATTATATTGTGCTAACATCTGTTGATGCAGGGAAAACAGGTTGGAGGGATCCAACTGGATCCCTCAACATTTATATAAATTATTTAATACCCTCTGTTGTGATTATTTTACAATCGGTGATGAATATTATTGTTAATTGGAATATTGGATATTATGGTTTACCTATATATATTCCAGTGTACTAAGTTATCAAGGTATACAGAATTGGATTTTGAAAATAAAATGGAGAGAATTTGTAAGTGAAATAATTATAGAGAATTTAAATAAATAAAGAATAAATTGGATAAGAATAATAGTAGTTTTAAATTCTAATAAATAAATTCCGTATATGGAAGGGAAAATTTGAATAAACAGGAGAATAATAAATTTTAAACTTCAATATTATTATTTAAAAGAACAAAACATTTATTTAAAATTTAATATTTAAATTATTTAAGATGAATAAAGAAGAAAATTGGAAAAAAGCCAAATTTGGTATATTTCAGTTAAAAGATTTAAAATCAAACGGAAAATAACAACATTAATAATAAGTGCATAACTAATGGATTTCGAAATGAACTGGTAAGTAAAGGAACCAATTTAGAAAACTGGTTTAAGTGATTGAGATTGGAAACTCTCTCTGAATAACCAAGTACGTTTTCAAAGTAAATTTTTAAATATAAGTTAAAAGTTTTAAAGTTGTTTTAAAAAGCAAGTTTTGGAAAATCTATTTATTTCTAATATTTTAATTCTAAAGTAAGTATTTTCTCAAATCTATTAAAGTAGTAAGTACTTAAAAAGTGACTTAGTATTTTGTTTTTAAAAGTGAAAATATAGTTTTATATTTTATTAAGTAACCTTATTTTCAAATGTTCATATCGTATGTATTTTTAACAAATTATTGAAGTAATTTTAACTTGAATGTTTTAAGTATATTTTAAAATGTGAGGTGTTTTGAATTATTTTAGAAAAATCTAGTTTTGTGCTTGGTGATCCCAGAGGAGACAGAAAAATATTTGGGAAAGTTTGTTTTGAAAAGAAAGATGATTCGAGACTGTTTTTCAAAGGATTTGAAAGTGGAAATAATATCTTGTGAAGATAATTTTGAGGTTAATAAATAATATGGGAAATTATTTATTTTGGATGGATGCCTGTGCATACTAATTGATAGTTAAATAACCGACTATCAATATTGGACAAATGCGCTGGTCGTTTCGAAGAGACCAGGATCGAGATTTATTTCTCGAAAACCACTTCGATCCGATTTGTATGTTTCGTAGAAAACGATTTTGGATTCGAAGTTGGAGCAGTGAAGTGCAAGGGCTAGTCGCTACTAATCCGGAGGATATTTCCAAAATGGATGTAGTAGGAATAGTGCCTTCGGTTCCGTTTGAACCCGGGACGGGCTTGTATGGATGAATGTTTTCGGGACATCGTTAGGTGGATGATGGGCATTCCAAGAGATATTTTCTAAAAAGGTAACGCTTAGCCTCAAGCCTCATCAAACATGAATGACTGAAAATTAGGGGTTATGCAGCAAGGCTAGGTGGGTAGCACCCAAGCAGGGTGAGGTCATCCCTGCCTAGATGTCCCTTTTATTTCGGCTTAGTGGGCGGTTGCTGATCCCAACCGCGGGTTGATCTCACTCGGGATTATCCAGTAAGGGGTAGTCCCGGCCTTGTGTTGCAGGGGAGCTGGCGTACTCCTTGGTACTGTGATCTAGGCCATGTACTGTGACAGCTGGTACCCCAGTGCCTAGTCATTAGTTGAAAATCCATTCTCCTTACGAGCCTTGTATGAGTTTTGTTTGTATTACCCACTCTGTGGCTAGTAGCTGGAATTTAATAGATGTAACAATTTCGGCTATTTTATAAGTATTTGTATATAGACCCTATTATAATATTAGAGGATTTCTATAAAAATTGTTTTAGCTATCGTAAGGTAAAAACCCGACATGTTTATTTGTGGTGTGGTCTTACGAGATGCTTTTGTTTTGAAAGGATTTTTGAAACTTTAACAATCAATTGAGTGTGATTTTCTCACGCTGGTATTCCAGACTGACTCGGGTGTTATTTAACTGTAATGCTCAGGTCAGACCGGGAATTATAGGATACAGGATATGATGTTGTGGAGCTCCGGAGACGAGCTGGATGACGATACGTACCCTCGTACTTGTTTTATATCTATATATATTCCGCTGTGTTGAGTAGTTGTGTATCCAGTTGTATGTTATTGTTGTTGTTGTCGTACTCTGATGATGATGTATGTATAAAGCAAATATATATTTGTTTTTGTGTAAAGATCATTTATTATCTATTATATTTTATTCCGCTGCGATGGTTAGATTCTGATGTTGATTTCTATTTTCTTCTTCTACCTCTTCTTCTTTAACCCAAATGGTTCGTATTTCTATGCAACTTGATTTGATTTATGTAGAATAGTGTTGACTCAAGGGGTACGGATTTGCGGGTCATTATAGTAACATCATCAACCATTACAGATTCAAGCACAGCAATATCGATAAGCGGTATAATCCTATGGCGCTTATCTTTTGTTTACATATTCACAGATAAATAATATTAATTTGTCACAGATACATAAGTGACAGATCATAGCTCAAACATACAATTCATATCAAAGAATAGCACACATCAGGGATATCAAGCAATTCAAACATTCAATAGAAACCAAACATCCATAAGTAAGATCAATTAATTATCTGATTAATTTAAATCAGATTAATCACTAATCCAGGTTAATTTATTAATTACGAACCATCTTAATTAATTAACCTTTAATAATAAATTAATCAACCTTTAATTAATAAATCAATTAACCTTTAATCATTAAATAATTAGCCGTTAATTATTTAATTACCCTTTAATTAATTTATCCTTAATTAATAAATCAATTAACCTTTAATCATTTGTGACGACCCGAAATTTTCGAGCATTTAAAATTGGAATATTTAATTTATTTTAAGTATTTAAAGGTTAATTCTCAACTTAAATTACGAATATCATAATTTATTTGACAATTAGATTGTTGAATTAAATAATTTGAATTGGATAAAATATGAAACCTGAGATTTAAAGCCTGTTAAAAATATAATTTGAAAGCTTATAAATTTATATTGATAACACTGAATATAATAAAAGTGTTAAAATGGAATCTAACATTGAATTGGTCAGTTTTGAAATTTAATCGTTTAAATTGAATTTAAAAATAACCTTCCGAGGCACAGTCTCGGAATTCGATGAAACCAGTTCCATTGGGTCCGTAATATTGAATTATTATCGGATTTCAAATTTCAGAATTAGTGTGTGAGTGTACGATATATAAACACGCTGAAAATTTAATTGATAATAATTTAATTAGTCAAGCTTCTTGTATACACCATCTCTATTGTATTTATATTTATAATAATACAAACGGTATAAGTATGTATAAGTATAGGATAAGTGGCATGACATGGTGAAGACAAGTGGCATAATATGGACCATACACCTATCTTAAGATGAAATAGAATTATGACACATATATCACTTAGGTGTACACTTCTAGAACACCTTAAATGATTACCAAATAAGGTATGTGTCATGAAATAAAGCTTGCATAAAAAAAATGAAGGACATGTGTCCATGTGTAGAAACCTCTTAAGACACCTAAGTAGACACATAACCCCATTAGGTGTCCATGTGTAGAAACATCTTAAGACACCTAAGTAGACATGTGTCAACATTCTAAAGCTTGTGCAAAGAGAAGAAGACAAGTGTCCAAAACTAAAATTACCAAACTAGCCTTGAAAATTACTATATAAAGGGTGGAAATGTTCACTTATTTTTGGATACTTTCACAAAGCAAAAACAAAAGTAAGATAAAGTGAAAGAGCTTGGAGAAAGCTAAGAAAAAAGAGTCAAGTCAAATACACAAGTTTAAGGTGAGAAAACCTATTTAAATTTCTAGTATTCATGTTATTCTTGAAGAAATGATAGTTATAAGTAAAAATGGTTCGGTTCTATCAAAAACGCAGCTTAGTGATTTAACCATAACTTTCTCAATCCATAATGAAATTTCGATTTCTTGGATGTTCTGGAAAGCTTATTTCATGTGCTACAATTTTTATGTTTTGTGTTTTCTGTAATTTGGAAGTTAGCTATGTCAAAATTGAATCTTTCTACTGTAATCCCGAAAGCAAAACCAATATTAGCTCTGTGCTTAAGGCTGAAAATAAATTGGCCATAACTTCTTCGTTCCTCAACCGATTTCGATAAATTTAGATGTTTCAGAAAGCTTAGACTTTTTTTAAAACTTTTATGTTTTCAGTTTTCCAAAATTTCGATGTTATCTTGGCCAAAATTGTAATTGTTTATCGCTATCCCGAGACAAAATGACACAAGTTGTGAAATTCAAATCTTAGAATTGTTTTATCCATAATATTTACAATTCTTATCGGAATTCGGAAACTTTTAATGTTCCGAAAAGCTTAGGAACTAAGCTAAAACTTTTGCTTTATTCCTTTTGCCTGATTTCGATGTTTCCTATACTAAAATTGAAATTGTTGGTCGCTGTCCTGCAAATGCATAAGTTCAGGCTAAGTTTAATGTTTTTAGTAAAATGGTCATAACTTTTGAACCATTAATCCAAATTCGACGATCTTGGTCATTCCAGAAAGCTAACGGAAAGTCCTATAACTTTTATTTGTATCATTTTCTGAAATTAGTTGATTAAAATATTGAAAAACCTCTTGCAAACTCGCTATCCTGTTGTTTTATGCAAACCTAAGCTAGTATTTTGTGCATAACTTTGCGTTTCTTATCCAAATCCTATAATTTTTAAAGTTTTGGAAGCTACAGGACGAATATGATAACTTTCATTTGTATTACTTTTAAATTAATAAAATTTTGTGTATGGAAAGGAATTTTTGAACAAGCAGAAGGTTAATGAAGTTTGAAACTTCAATGATATTATTTAATAAAAACAAACATTTATTTAATATTTAAGATTTAACTTAAGGAATAAAGAAGAAATGGGAAAAAGCCTGACATTCGTATATTTTAGTTAAAAGTTTTAAAATCAAACGGAAAATAACAACAATAATAATAAGTCCGTGACTAATGAATTTTTGAAATGAATTGAGTAATTAAAGAAACTTACTTCAAATAAAATAAATTGGAAATCAATTTCGGGGAAATTGATTTAAGTGATTGAGTTGGAACTTTCTCTGGATGGCCAAGTACATGTTTTAAAAGGTAAAATTGTAAATATAAATTAAATGTTGTAAAGCTGTTTTTTTAAAGAAAGCAAGTTTTGAAAAATTTATTATTTCTATTATTTAAAGTTTAAAGTAAGTATTTTCTTTAATCTATTCTAGCAGTAATTATTAAGAAGTAACTTAGTATTTGTTTTAAAAGTAGAAATCTAGTTTTATAACCTTATTTCAAACATTCATATAGTATGTATTTTTAACAAATTATTAAAGTAATTTTAACTTAAATGTTTCAAAATAAAGTGTTTTAAATTATTTTAAAAATCTATTTTTGTGCTTGGTGATTTCAGAGGAGATATAAAATATTTGGGAAAGTTGATTCTGAAAAGAATGATGGTTTTGAAACCGTTTTCAAAGGATTGAAAATAGAAATATATTGTGAAGATATTTTTGAGATTAATAAAAAATTTGGAAAATTATTTATTGGTTGATGGTTGTTTGTGAATATTAATTGATAGTTAAATAACCGACTATCAATATTGACCAAATGCGCTGATCGTTTCGAAGAGACCGGGATCGAGATTTATTTCTCGAAAACCACTTCGATCCGGTTTATACATTTCGTGTAAACGATTTTGAATTCGAAGATGGAGCAGTGAAGTGCAAGGGCTAGTTGCTACTAATCCTAAGGATATTTCCAAAATGGATGTAGTAGGAATAGTGCCTTCGGTTCCGTTCGAACCCGGGACGGACTTGTATGGACGAATGCTTTCGGAACATCGTCAGGAGGGCGATGGGCATTCTAAGTGAAACGTTCTAAAAAGGTAACGCTTAGCCTCAAGCCTCATCAACCGGGAATGACTGAAAATCAGGGGATATGCAGCAAGGTTAGGTGGGTTATGCCCAAGCAGACAAGATATTTCCCCTGTCTAGATGTCCCTTTTTATATATTTCGGCTTAGTGGGTGGTTGGTCGCGCCAACCACGGGGTTTATCTTGTTCGGGACTATTCAGTAAGGAATGGTTCCGACCTTGTGTAGCAGGGGATGAAGGGAGTAATCCTCGGTACGGTGATCTAGGCCCCGTACTGTGACAGGTGGTACCCCAGTGCCTAGTCATTGTTGGAAATCCATTCTCCCTACGAGCCTTGTACGAGTTTTGTTTGTATTACCCACTCTGTGGCTAGTAGCTGGAATTTAATCATGTAACAATTTCGGCTATTTTATAAGTATTTGTATATAAACCCTATTACAATATCAGAGGATTTCTATAAAAATTGTTTTAGCTATCGTAAGGTAAAAACCCGACATGTTTATTTGTGGTGTGGTCTTACGAGATGCTTTTGTTTTCAAAAGATTTTTGAAACTTTAATAATCAACTGGGTGTGATTTTCTCACGCGGGTATTCCAGACTGACTAGGGTGTTATTTAAATGCAATGCTCGGGTCAGACCGAGTATTATAGAATACAGGATGTGATGCTGTGGAGCTCAAGAGACGAGCTGGAGGACGATACGTATATCCGTACTTGTTCTATATATATTCCGCTGTGATTGAGTTGCTGTGTATCCAGTTGTATGTTGTTGTTGAGCCGTTGATCGATGTACTCTGATGATGTAATATATAAACAGATATATTTGATTTTGAGTAAATATCATTTATTTTCTATTATATTTTAGTCCGCTGCGATGGTTAGATTCTGATATTGTTTTCTATTTTCTTCTTCTACCTCTTTTTCTTTAACCCAAATGGTTCGTATTTCTGTACAACTTGAGTTGATTTAGGTAGAATAGTGTTGACTCAAAGGGCACGGATTTGCGGGCTGTTACATCATTAAATAATTAACCTTTAATTATTTAATTATCCTTTAATTAATTATCCTCAATTAATTATTGTTTAATCACTTGATTAATCAACCTCTAATCATTAATTAATTATCCTTAATTACTTTTATTGAGTAATTATCTTTAAGTAATTAATTTCCCTTAATTAATAAATGCTTTAATTAATTACATTAATTATTCTTAATTTTCTCCTTAATTATATTATTTAGTTTATTTAAAATAAACTTTAAAATTAAAGGTTATGTATATTGAAAAAAATTTAAACTCAAAAATAATTTTTCTTACGAAGCTTTAATAAATTACAGCTTAAATAACATTGATTATTTTTAAAAGTAGTGGTTAATAAATTATTTATGCTTGATTAAACTTTAAATTTTTTAAACTTGTTTCTTTAACTAGCTTTGTAAACTTACCTTTTTTAAAAATTGATTAATACTTAAATTTAGAAAACTTGTTCACTAAATTTATTTTTTTTGTGCGTGCGTGCGTGCGTGTGTGTGTGTGTATATAGACACAGCACCCCTAATCATGCTTTAGTTTTAAAATCTGGAATCAATATATTCAAATCAAATCATGCTTTATATTCAAAACTGGTTGTATGCAAAACCTAAACTTGTTTCCTTTAAAAATTTAAACCTGGTAACTCAATACAAAACATCCCGAGCTAAAACCATCGAAAACTCGAGCAATCACTCGAGCAAACGCATAAGTTTCTCATGCTCAAACCCGAGAATCTACTTCTTCTTCCCAAGTCTGTAATCAACAGACACACAAATGAATTTGTGCACGTGCACAAAGGCTCCAACCACTTCCTGTCGGTGCCATGGCCATTGACAAATCGGCAACCACCTCCCCTATGCCTCTGACCACCTAGAAACCACCGCCGTCGATGAACTCGAAAACTAACCATTTAACCCAAACTGAAATAAACTCGATCATTAGAAAACCCCCTCATTTGATCTCCACAGCCCACCAGCGACGTTGATACTCCTTTCAGAGCTTCGCCTGCCTCCAAGGCTTCGATCGCCATCGGTGCGATCAACTCCAGTGCGACGATGAGACGTCAGCAACACGAAATTTGACCCTATCTAAAACATGAGCTAAAACCCTAATTTTACTTTGATCACCATCCACGGTGAATTAGAAAAACATTGAACATTTTTCTCAGGTTTAACCATCATCCAGCTATCCTCAGCCATAACCCAGAGACCTGATTCTTCTTCGATTGTCGTGGATTACTCAGAATTCGTTTCGCGTTCAACTTGAAATTGCTCGCAATTTCTTAACTTAAAAATCCTGAATCTTTTATTAAAAATCATACTTATTGAAAACGAACAAGATCATGAAATCAAATCCTAAATTTTAATCAACTAAATTTATTCCCAGTTTTTTTTCCAAATTAATTCTCAATTAATTCACAAATTAACCCAAAAATTATATTAATCACCGATTTAAATTTAGCTCAAAAACAGGGATCGTTATAGTGCAACTTTGTAGATGAATCTCTTCAGTGCTTTAGTCATCGTCTTGTCACGGTAGTGGTTTGTCTTGCTTTGAATTCGTATTTGTATAGTTGTATGATATATATATAATTTCCATTGTATAGTTTTCATCGTCGAAATCATAATCCAAGGGTTCTAACACATCCTCCGCTGGTCCTTCAGATTCTCAAATTCATTGTTGGCTATACAACGAGAAAGCGGCACAAAGGTGTGATGAAATGAAGAACTCCTGAATATTTGAAGGGTCATGTGTTAAACTTCCATATTTTGCTCCTTATCACATTTAATAACTTGCTAGATGAAGTGGATTGGAGTCTCCGGTCGAATACACTGTAAATAATATCAAACTCAATCATCTTCTTATCAAGCTATTTTATGCAAAGCTCGGTCTAGACCACCATTCTATTCAAAACACGGATGATTATTTGGACACTTGTATGTGGTGTCAAGATCTTCTTACCACTACCTCAACCTGGACGAATCCTCATTTGTCCATCTGAAGGAGAAGAGTGGACGAAATTTTCGTAAATATAGAATAAAGAGATAGAACTAGCCATTTATTCCTCTCCGATGACATGTTGAACTTAAAGCTGTTGAGCTAAGACACAAAGCGTGAATTATGCATCACACATTTACTCACACTATCGACCCAAGAACAGGAAGCTACGAAAAGGTGTGTAGGAAAGATTTCCAGTCTCTATACGCCATATGTGGGGACGTCATGTAAATTAGGCTAAGGTTATTTTGGAAGAATTTCAAGCTTTAAATCTAGGATGAATGTGAACAATCCGTTATGGTGCATGCTATAGAATTTTAGTGTTCCATTCCCTAACTTAGATTTCTCTACAATTGGATCGATAGTACCAAAACACTAAGTTTGATGAATCTCCCGAAACAATATCGTGATCACACGATTATCACTTACAAGCATTGGCTAGAGAACCAAACTTCTGGAGAACCACAACCATCCTCTAGCCAACACCCTCCCCATGTAGAAGCTTCAACTTCTACTCAACCATCTACACCTCAAAGAGAAGTTAGCCGGATACGAGAGATCGGTTCACAAGCTTGACCTCAAGAAGCCTTGACCATTGTTTCAAGAAATCAAAGGCTTCCAGATCAATGTCTTTCTCGTGTTGAAAAATCTATAACGATGGTGAACAAAAAGCTCAATCATATCAAAGATTTCCTCAACAATATTGGGGAAGCAATCTCTTGTGCACAACCCTCTTCTACATCTGCTCATGTGCCAACATCTTAAGGAAAACGACCTACACCACACTTTACTTGGTCAACCTCTAATGAAGAATGGGAAGAAGAGGAAGAGGAAGGGGAAGAAGTAGGAAATCAAGGTGGAGATTCTAGTGGCAAAGAAGGAACCGAGGGAGACGACGAAGATGATAGCTCCCATAAAAAAGGTGATTGTGATGAGTATGTATTCTCTTTTTGTCTTTATTATTTCGACAAAATGATATGTTATTATGTTGCAATCAATGGTATGTATTTTGTTTTTAGTTTGACTTTGTAATATTTGTAGGACAATGGTAATCTGGTTATAACTCGTAGTTTGATTTTCTTTGCTTGATTAAATAGATGTCCATGTTATTTATTTGTTTATAAATTCTTTGTATTATCCTTTTGGAAACTCTCCTTTCTGTCGATGACAAAGGAGGGGAAAGATATTGCTCAAATACTATTTACAGGGAAATATAAGCGTAAATTCTTAACGAGAAACAACAATCATAGTAGCAAGTATAGATTTAGGGAAAGATATAGATCAACAAAGCTTGTCGAGGTTCATTCATAACAAATGGAGTTGTCATCCTCAGAAGGGGGAAGAATGTTGGATCTTTAGTTTTGATTGCTGGCGGGACACAACAATTCATGAATCAGTGACCACTACGATGGCCAGACTCAACGACTCGATGTATGGTTTGTATATTCTCTATATTTAAACCAGAGTCATGTATTATGTACATAGAGTCAAGTCTAGTTACTTTCTTAAGATCTTCTCTTAAAAATCATCTCTCTCATTCAAATATACACATACATTTGGACTCGATTTAAAAATAATCATTTTCTAAAGCAAATGCACTCAGGTTTAATGAACTACACGGTTCAGTCGACTGAAACTGTGTATTTTTTTTAAATATGCATAGACTAGTCGACTGAGTCATCATTAAGTCGACTCAGTCTGTGCATTTTAACATATATATGCATAGTTTTTAATTCAGTCGAATGAATGCTCAGAGTCAGTCGATTGAAAACTGCATCTGCCTTTTTTTGAATAGACACTTCTTTTCTGAAGAGATATCTTCGTCGTCAAGGGATGCAGCCATTGTCATTCTTTAAATCTATTGCTTACCTGATTTCATATACGCGTTGCTTACAATCACACTTTTATATCTTACAAGCAATTCTAATCTTCATATTCTTTATCTACACACAATCGTACACATGATTCTTAAGGAGAAGATTATAGGAAGGGTGTACATTATTGACTTATCTGTGCTATTCAAGAGTATACTAAGTCAGAATTTTTTTTACTATTTGTATTGGAAGTCCTGTTCAGTTGCTCAAGCAGTAGAAGTCCTGGCTGTCTAGGCAGTAGAAGTTCTGTTTGATTATTTAGGTGGTTTAATACCTGTTTCTTCGAGTGAAGTAAAGGTCGTTATTTTAATTTCAAAAGGAGTCTGGGACTGGATGTAGAACAGAAAGTTCGAACCAGTACAAAAATATCTGTTGTCATTTTACTTTACTGTTATTTTTATTTACGATTATTTTCCATATTAGTTATCTATTATATATTCTTTATTACACGACCCTATAGCACAGTCACTGTCATGTGGTATATAAGAAAGTGAATTTATAAATATGAATTATAGAGTATTGATTATAATTAAAATAATTGACATTTGTAAAATGATAACACATAAGAAGTGAGATTACATAAATATGTTTTTTAGATGTGATTTATAAATGGAAAGGAAGTGAAATTGTATGAGTATTTATAAATATTATTCGTAAATAAACATGGATTTAAATAAGAAACTTGAGGATTTAAATTCCATTGATTTTTAAAATTATTTTTCAAAGGATTTGGAGTAATAATAATAGTACCATATTAAAAATGTTTTAACTGGAAATATTTTTAAAGGAATTTAAAAGAAGTATAAAGCATTGGACTCACTTCAACTACTATAAAATAACGACTGCAGCATCCTCTGTGTTCATTTTCGAGTCTCTAAGTGATGGGTTGCTACTATTGGAGTTTTCTTTTGGTAAAACAAGTTTTGACTTTAAAATCCAAAGTATGATTTGATAAATATATAAAAAATAAGTTTTTGAACTTATAATTTGAAAATGGTATAGATAAGAAAATAAACTTTGAAACTAAGATATGAAATTAAAAGTTTAACTTGAGTAAAGTTAAATAAACTGAGTTAATGAAATGAATTAAATGAAATGAAGTTTAACTTAAGAAGGTTAAATTGAATTGAATTGGATTTGAAATGAATTAGATGAATTAATGGAATGAATTAATGAAATGGACATGAACTCGAGTTGTAGAATGAAATTCAACTTAAGTTGTAAAATGAATTGAATATGTTTGGAGTGTTGTTTGATAAAATTGAATATGAACTTAAATTATGGAGTTAAAATAAACATAAGAAGTGTTATACGAAATGTTTGTAATAGACTTAAGTAATTGTTGTAGGGAATGGTGCATACATAATATTAGTATTGATGAAATATAATAAGTAATAAATTAATGTGAATAATTTAATGTAAATTAATTTAATGTAAATAAATTGAAAATGAATCAATTGGTGTTAATAAGAAATGAAAGTGTATAAATATAATGTTGATATTTAAAAAAGCAAATTGATATGATGATAAATAAATTGGATGGATATTATTTGTTTGATGGTTTCTCATGTTACATTTGTTATATTTGCACATGGTTATTGTATATTCTATATATTGTATATTGATATTACTTTCCATATACATGTTTTTATTCGTTGTTCAGTAATTAGTAGGTGCGGATGGCTATGCTTCGTATTTGAAGCTCGCTTTCGCATTTTATGGGTTGTATATGCTTGCTAATTAATAAAAGGTACCCATCTTAGATCACATATCATATTTTTATATTTTTTCCCTACGGAATGCCTCATCCTTGAAGATGGGAAGTATATTTATGATTATGTATATATTGTAAATTTTTCTGATCGAGCCGCGTAATGGAAATGCTGGAAAAAATATATGACAATTTAAAAGTTAGAAATTTTGAAGAATTTGGGGAAAAAGTTTTATAACAAAAATCTGATTTTTAATTATAACTTAAAATGGATGAATGGAAGGAAATAAGTTGGTATAGGTGAGTGAATTTAAAAGACTTAGAAATTTTATAATCTCTTCTGATTACTTGGTTTTGAAAGTTAATGGGTTTGGGGCATTTTTTTTACCTTGGAAATTTCGGGGATGAAATTCTTTTAAGATAGAAAGAATACAACGTCCCAGAATTTCGATCATTTGAATTTTGAATATTTAATTGATTTTAAATATTAAAAGTTAATTTTATAAGTTAAATAACTTGAATTTCAAATATAGCAATTTATTGGGTTATTAAAATGTTGAGTTTAATATTTGGAATTGTTTGAATAATTAATCCTGAATTTAATGTGAATAAAAATGAGTTTGAAAGTTGAATTAAAATTCTATTTAAATAAGAATGAAGATAGTAAACTTTTAATTTAGATTTAAAAGCAATTAATTTGGTTTTTATAATAATTCTTTTTAATTAACGTGTAAAATAGCCTTCCGGGGCATTGTCTCGGAACTAGATGAAATAAGTTAACTGCATCCGTAATAGTGAATTATAATATGCTGTCGAATTTCATGACGATTGGACGTATCGTTTAGGCATGCGAGCTCGAAACGCATAGAAAATAATTTCAGGAACTTATATAATATAATCGAATTTGAAAATCTATCTTCTGTATATGATCAAATTAGGCCTTGAGACTAGTTCCAGTGCGTTCGGAATAGGGTTATTACATATGGAACACCAGGTGGCACACCTAATTTGGAGTCGAGGGTTTCGAACGTTTAAAGCCAGATATTCTCTAATTTAAAATAATATATAAGTGTGTGTGTGTGTGTGTGTATTCACCCATATTCTCCAAACATTAGCCCAAACCCATGGTACACATGCCCAAACCTAACCCACCAAAACAATCTCCCTTGTATAAAAATCGTGTTTGTCAGAAGGTTTGGTTTGTTTTTTTATAATTTGAATTATAACCCTCTCATAATCCTACTGCCATGAGCCATTATCGCCATTAAAGGCCATACTACCCGAGGTCCCGACTGCAAAGTTAATGGTGATGATGAGATGAATGGATTGTCCGATTTGGATAATTCGACTTGAGGCGCAGCAATTCCCGATGGACGTCGCAACAGTTCTTGGTGGAATTGCAGTGCTTGACGATGATGTAAAGGGTCGTACCATAGTCAATCGAAAGAAGACGATGTAGGAGAGCTAAGGAGTGGTCATGGTGGTTCCTAGTGATGCTCTAGCATGATGATGACGTGAAGAATTCCTCGTGGGTATGGGTTCTTATTCACGTGCTAAGGTGGTAGAGCTCATGGAGGGGGAAAGTTCGGTGATGTTGGTTAGGCAAATCGTCGACTATGGAAGGAGAACGAGGTAAAGTTCGATCAGTCATGGTGTTTTGATTTCGGCTATAGGCGGGATTTACATTTTGAGGAAGATGATTTGTGATTAGGTAATTAGTTTATAATATGGTGATGAGTGATTTAATTAGTTACGTTTAAAATCGAAAACTTATATTGTGAATAACTTGCTCGTACGAGGTCCAATCGAGATGATTTTTTTTTGCATTGCACTCGTTATGGTGAAGGCTACTCATAGGAATTGAATTGGCTAAAGTTGGAGATTGTATAAATTTTGCGCATCGTTTTATTTAGATGGAATTCTAAAACGTGCGACAACTAGAATTTCGGTGAGTTAAACTCACTTTTTTGGTTAATCAGTTATGTTATATAGTTGATTTAAATTATTGGTTGTATGTTTGGATGATTTACTATTTTATTACTTGGTTTGGATGTATTCACGCCCCTGGAGCGCATTAGACCCTATTAAGTTACCGTGTAAGAGCAGATGACACTTTGTATACGATCCCGCCTCGAAACGGTTGATTTATATTTTATGATTATATATTGTATATGCTGTAGGGGGAACAGGTTGGAGGGATCCAATTTTATACCTCACACTATTAATTTTACTTTTCATACATACATATATATATAGTGATACATAACTTGTTGGATGCCATATTTGATGACGTGGATATGATTTTGCTTATTTAGTGTTTTAATATTTTTTCTTGAATTATTTAAAGAAGAAATTTATTTTGAAAATAAAAATTATGATTTTTATATATTATAAATTAATAGTTTATTTAAATATTTTAAATAGAGATTTTTGAACTGTAAAGTAAACGTTTTAAAATCTTAAAAATAAGCTTGTGTTTTATAATAAAGGGGCATGGTTTTAAAAAGAAGATAGGAATAGTTTTGGTATAAATATTAATTAACCGTTCTGTATAAAGTGGCGCGCATGCATACACACACACATATTAAGGTTAATTTATAAATGAGAAAGTTTATAAATGGGATAATGTAAAAATGGGATATTTTAGAGAAAAAGTGAAGATTTGAAAAATCGTATTTATTAATAATAGATTAGATTTATAAATGGTTTTTATAAATAAAGAGAAACTTTATCATTGGATAAATTAGAAAATAAATCACAAGTGTGGATAATAATAATATGTGGAATGTTGTTAAGAAAATAGTTGATTTTTTTTAAAAGTTGAAAGCGAAGATAGATTGGAGATGTTAAACGATGTTTTATAAATAGAAAGGAATTTATAAAAGAAATATATAAATATGGAAGCAATGTTAAAAACAGATTGTAATTGATGTTTAAATGGGATTTTATAAATAAAAGGATTTTATAAAAAGTAAGCTTTATAAAATAAAAAGAGACCATTAAATGTAGTTATAAAAATTTGGAAATGTTTATGTGGAATTTTAAGTAAGGATTTTTATCAAGGAAGTATATTTATGTTTAAAAGTTGTTTATTTATACTAATATTGTTTAAATTTGATTTTAAGATTTTGAAAAGTTAATTATTTAAATGTTAATATGGGTTGAAATTAATTATAACAATTTATCAATAATGTTTTGGAAATAAATTATTACTATTTATAATAATGGTAAAGATTAATTATTATTGTTTATTTAATAATGTTTTGAAATTATTAGATATTATTATTTAGAAATTTTAAGGTTAATAATTATTATTTATTTTAATATTTATGGTTAATTATTTTTATCTATATTAGTGTTTTGAAGTAAATGGTTTTATCCATGTTTTGCGAGGCTTATAAATAGAGTTTGTTAATGGGACTTTTGGTTTTATAAGGGGAGTTTATGAAATGGTTTAAAGGCTTAAAGGATGAGTATTTACAAGGTAAGGGAGTTTTATAAAATGGTTTTATGGATTTATAAGGGGGTCATAAATGATTTAGGAATGTATAAAAGAGTTTATAATGGTTCCAGAGATTTATAAAATAGTTTATAAATTGTTTAGAAATTTATAACGGAACTTATAAATAGTTTAAAATTTTATAAAAAGGAAATCTACCTCCGTGTTTGATGAATATACTTAAACCGTTGAGATAAGTATATGGATATTTTTCCTAAGTATTGAAATATAAGGATTTGTTGGTTTATCTTTATAAATATATTTTCATAAAAATATTTACAAAGTGATTTTAGTTAATGAAAAGATTAATTAAGAGGTTAGTGGTTACTTATGTGTTTACCAATGTTGGCTTTCCCTTTTGAAATAAATCTCTGATTTTAATGCTTGTTATCCGATAGTTAAATAACCAACTATCGAATTTGAACCCAAAACGTAGGTTTGGAAATATCTAGGAGAAACACGTGAGTTATATGACACAGTCATTTCGATGATGATGTACTGTGCATATATATCTCGTTTGGTTCTCCTAGGACAAATGATAAGAAAATCCATCCGCTAACGGTTAGGAGGTAATCTCTGCTATTATCTTTGACTATTTATTTCCTAAAAACCTAGTTTGAGTTTAACAGAAATTATCAAATGTTGCTTCGAAGAGACCGGGATAGGATATGTTAAACCGAAAGCTACTTTGATCCAACTCAAGTGTTTCGAAGAGATCGGGATAGGATATGTTAAACCGAAAGCAACTTTGATCCAACTCAAGTGTTTCGAAGTGAAGATTTCTTGCAAAAATATGGAATTGAAGAGGAGCTCTCAAGCATTTCATTCGGTCCCAAAACGAGCTTGTGTTGATAAATGCTGACATTCCATTATTTCCTAGAGGGTAGTATTAAGATTCTAAGTGAGAAGCTCTATATAAAGGTAAAACGCAGCCTCAAGCCTCATCCGCCAGGAATGACTAATACATTGAAGAGCAGGGCCAAGTGGGTCTCTCCCAAGTAGGGTAAGATGGCCTCTATCTAGAGGCGATATTATCTCTCATTTATATGCTTCGGGACCTATTAACAGAGGTTTGATAATATTTGGTACTACTAATTATGTGGTAGACCGGTTGAAACAACCCACACCCCTTAGTATACCTAAATAAGGCACACTAAAAGATATGGTGCGTCATAGGCATAGCTAAAGCATCACAGAGACTAAGATTCACAAAGAAAATAAATATAAATAGCGTAAACATTTAAATGATAACTTGTTATTCAAAATAAAACCTCATAAATAAGTTTGAAAAACATCATATGTCTCAAATACCAAATACACTTGTCTTACGAAATATACATCTCAGTCTCATAAAATCAGAGTGCAATAAAATAATCATCCCTCTCATAAGTACCGGTACATCAAAAATCAAATGAAAAGAAAACTGAAAAGAAGAAGAATACATGAAGAACTCCGAGAATGTATCTCCAAGAAATCTGAATCAACTATCCTTGCCTCTATTGGCCTATGCGGGGGAAAAAGGAAATAAAGGAGTGGGTCAGACTATAAATCTGGTGAGCGAAAGTAACTATTAGTATTTTTTAAGCAAGATAAATACAATAGACTTAGCAACAGTTCTAGTATAAAAGGAAATAAAGGAAAGATATAACTAGGATAAAATACTATTTAACTGTTTGCTTTGATTGTGATTATTTGCACCTGTCTTATATTGTTGTGATTAGGCTGAAATCCTAATCCTATTTTAATTACGCCGAATCCTAATTCTACCCGTTGATTGCCTTCTATGTTCGGTGTGCCACTATGAGCTAGTCCCATCATGTGGGTCCCATAGCAAAAGACTCATGTTTAGCGCTCGAAACACAGTATCGGTTATCTACCCTAATCAATGCTGCACGCTCGGTCATGGTCGGTACATGCTAACTGTCGTCCCCCTCTTGTGACCTCTTATCTACCCCAATCAACATAAGCGTGCACAGCCTTACCTGATCTGTTGTGAGACCATCAGTTAAAGTCTGAAAGGATCCTTCCCAGCCACACTTAAGTGTCTTGTGAGACCACCAGTCCTATTCTGAAAGGGAACGCTGCTGGTACGGGTCCAAACAAACAAAACCTAATTGCGCCCTTTGCCAAAATTCTACGATTTGAGCTTCTATCTATTAGCCACTTATTTTCCCTGTATCACAGCCTCACCAAACTATTGCGAGACCATCAGTCCTGGTCTGAAGGGGTCCTGCCCAGCCTTACCTAATCTATTATGAGACCACCAGTCCTAATCTGAAAGGGAATACTATTGGTATAGGCCATATTTCTGTTCTTGCTTATTAACTTAGTGTAAATTCTTATAATAAAACTCTTCTGTTATTTCTGCTCCATTTGCTCATTAACTTAATCTAAGTCTTTAAAATAAGCCTTTTCTGTTATCTCTGCTATATTTTCTTATGTACTTAATTATAAGTCTTCAAAATAAGCATTTTATGTTATTTCTAATTATAACCTATGTTATAATTTACTTGCTAACTTAGTCAAAGTTTTAAAATAAGCCTTTCTGTTCTTTCTACTGAATTATAACCTACATTATAATTGTTACTCTTCTTTTTTATCATTTTAGTAATAACTACTAGTTATAAACATGCTTGTAAATGTAGGATCGATTTCACCCTAGAGGGAGGGGGTGAATAGGGTGATACTAATAATTATAAAAAATTATTGCGGAAGTTTATGAAATAATCTCAACACAGATATTTCAAAATTATAGCAGCACGGATAATAACAGAATTATAAATACAGAAATAGAATGACATAGAATTTACCCAGCTTCTGCAAAACCCTGCATACGTGCTGCCCCCAGGGTTTCTACTAGAAATTAAGCAGTCAGACGCTTACATACGTAAATTCGCGACGCCCGCCATCGACTAGCCTTAACTCTACGGTCAAAACTCTACCACAACTCAGCCATTAAGTTGCAAATTCTCAAACTACGCCGCATAGTTTGTCCCCTAGTCACACGACTAGACAATACACAAGTATAAAAGGAAAATACAAATTTAAAAACAATTTTAAAACACACAAAACCCTAATCAAAATATAAAGCCCAAATTAAACAAGCCGGCCTAAATAAAATAGGGTCCTTTTGCTTTTTATATTATCGGCCCGATCCTTTGAGAAAGAAAAAATGGAAGCTTTCTTTTGTTCGTTCGTTCCTCTTTCAGTTTTTAGGGCTTTGTTAAATTAGAAGCCACCGCTTTGTCAAATTGAATGCAATGATGCTTCGAATCCTTTCTTTGGTTGATTATATGTTCACGGCAGCTTCAACTTGGTTTGCGATCGCTTCCAATTAGTCGAGTTTGATTGTTGAAAGAATTGGTACGTTTGTTCCTTTTTGATTGATATAGCACTCGGCTTTGATTCGAGTTTTATGGTTTGTTCTTCGCTGTTTAGCTCGTACTCGAATGCCTTTTGCCGATGATGTTTTAGGGCTTATATAGGAATCAAATTCCTTATTTTTCGTTCGTATATTTCATACGAATTCGTCTGATAATTTTTGGCTTGCTGTTCGATTTTGCATTGATGACTGTGATGATTTCTGACATTTTCAATTCCGTATAATTTTCGTTGCTTGATTACTTGATACCCACAGTTTTGATTTCTGACTTGGTTTGATTTCTTGGATATGACGGTTTCGAAGTTGGTTCGAAACTGCTATTGAACCTATTTGATTTCTTGATTACCATGACTTTATTTTCAGTTGACTTCGTATTCTTTGTCTTTGATCAAAACTGCTACTTGATGCTTGCATCCCTATGCTTCATGTTGTTCGGTCTTGACTTTGTTTATATGATGACTTCCACAATTTACTGGCCTTCGGTTATGATAGTTTTGTGATGATATTTTGACACAGCTCTGACTTTTGATTCTTCGATAACTTTTCTTGACTCTCTGCATATTGAAGTCTTCTTGCTTCACTTTGGTATTTGAAGTTACACTTCATGTATTTTGATATTGCATATGAGCTTGTGCATGCTCTGTTTCAGGTTGAAGCTGCACTGGGTTTGAATTTGGAGTTGGTTCATTTAGCTAGCTCGAGTTGTTTTGAGTCTGGTCTTTGGACATCTGATTTTTCATTTGAACTCATGTGCACCGATGTTGGTTGAACTGTTGTCGATTTGTTAATATGTGCACTATCTATGTATGTTTGCATATTGTAACTTGTTTGTGTCTGAAATAATCTGGTTGTATTTGATTTGAGTCAGTGTGGTTCATGTAGTTTGTCTGCACTTATATTTGCAGTTTGTTGCATTCTGGTTTCTCCTGTGTACATATCTGGTTCATGCTGTACATATACGCTATTGAACTTCATGTTGAGGCTAGTGCTGTTTTGGTCGAGACTCTCTTCTTGTTGTACTTGGTTCAATCGAGTCTGGTATCTTTTGTAGCATTGTTTTGTGATATGATTTCATCTTGAATTGTGCGGTCTTGATTCTTGTACATGTATCATTTGCTTGACCCTTGTATGTGTGACTCACTTGATTACTGAACTAGTTCTGGGTACATTGCATATTGAACTGGTGCATGCTTTGTTCTTATAGTCTACACTGCAACCACATTGGAGTCTTGTGTATGGACTTGTAGTATATCCAGCTCGGTTGTCTCGTCCACATGTATTTTGTTGTCTAACTAGCATGAGCTAGTTGAGTCTGCTTGGAGCTTTTGTTGTATGCTCATGTCTTGTGTCAATTTATGGTGCACCACTGTTGCATTGACTTTGTACATATTGTGCTTGTATTTTTGGACTGCACCTGTGTTGATTCCAGCTTTAAAGCTTGGGTTTGACTTTGTGCTAAAATCGTGACTATATATTTATTTCACTTGAGTTGAACTCGGCTTTTTATTTGGGTTTGACCTTGTGCTCACCTGTCCCTGTAATTTTATCAAGTGTATATATCGGTGTGCACGGCCTTATGGCATGTACAGTGATACACTGTGCATGTCACAAGCTGTTCGTGTATGATGAATTCAAAATTAAATGATGACGAACAACTCAAATAACCGAGGAAAATAATGTTTTCAAAATTACATTTTATTTTATACTGCAAAAATATTTTATGTTCAATTTTACTGCGTCGATATTTATTTTTGCAGATTGCTCAGATGCTGGATTCAATCTGGAATAAAGTTATAGATAAATTACGAGTGAATGAGCGATATGTAATGAGGTGTATTTGTATTGATAGATTGTGATGTAATTGAATTTGTATTGTAATCAAAATTGTTTGTGTATAGTGAGAGCTTGAATTTGTACTATCCAAAATTGTAATAAATATTTGTCTGAATAAAATATCTGTTTGAATTTAAATTTTGTGTTATTTATTTTGTTCACCAAATATTTATTTAATTATGTGAAAAATAAAATAGTACATTAACAAATACATTTAAATGAATGTATATATATATATGTTTATTATCATCAAACAAAAATCATATGCTTGCATATTCAACAATCTCCCACTTTTGATGATAACAAACATATATTTAAGATTTTGAATTTATTAAATGTATTTGATTATTGATATACTCTATTTGCTCCCCCTATTTAAATGCTTCCTCTCTACACAAAACTCCCCCTTCATATGTGCGTGTAAATAAAAATATGCAAATGAGCCTAGATGCAAATAGAAAATATTTGACCTTTATCTGTCAAAATCTTAACTTTTCTCTCCCCCTTTTGTTATCAGCAAAAGAGTAAGAGTGTTAGAAAAAATAGAGATAAAGTGATAGATATTAATACAACATTATAACTCAATCGAATATAAATATAAAATTTCAATAAAAAATCAAACGAAAATCAAAAATACTCTGTTAGGCGCACATTCCACTTTTAGGATGATGGGAATGATGTCTTCATATAAAACCATATAGTTGTGTCTATTTGTGGTATATTTGTATCAGGAATTTGAATATCTACCAACCATGCATAACCGTTGGGACTTTTAAATGAGATTAGTAGTATTCCAATTTTGTTTTAAAAAATGAATTCAAGTATCTTCTAACCACGAATAACTGTGAGGACTTTTAAATGAGATTAGAATCTAGAATCAACTTGTTTATTTAATAAATCAATTTTGATATGCGTTCCATACATGCATAACCGTGAGGACTTTTAAATGAGCATGGAAGCACATAATCAAAAATTCCAAGTAATTCACTCATGCATAACCGTGAGGACTTTTAAACGAGAGTGAATAATTTGGTTTTTATTTTTTTTATTTTTATTTATTTATTTTCTATTTATTTATTTTTTTAAAAAAATATAAAATGAAAAACGAATGATTCCTATTTAAAGTACCACATATTGACAAACTATATTGATGAGTGATGGTCGTTAGAAATATGATAAAAATAGAGATGGTCATGGAATTTTTACCAACAAAAAGTTATTATAACTCTAGTTCAAATTTCTAGAGAAATTTACTAAATATACCGTCCCAAGTTATAATATATGTTTAATATTAACATTCATCACTTTTTCAATCACTATTTATCTTTTCGATAATCATTAGGGAGTCAGGTAGTCAATATAATCACTTAAAATCATATTCAAAAATAGTTATAAAACCTTTCCAAAATGACTAATCTGAAACAAGGTCAAAAATGATTTTCTAGAAGGGGTTTTGTAAAAAAAATGTCTGCAATTTGAAAATTATTTGAAGTGAAAAATATGCAGATACTTTCTTTGAAAAACGATACAGTTGCTAAATGTCTCATCATAAATCACGTTCCACTAGTAATTTTTCTATCAACTAGATTACCATTGTAATCTGCATCTGATTTTATTTTCACTCAAACTTATTATTAGTTGAATGTTACAGATCATATCATGAGTTGTGCAACAAAACATCTCAAAATCATTTTTAACAACTTTTTAAGTGAAATTCTCTTGAATTTGAATTGAAGCCGTGTAAATAATCAAAACCGTGAATATAGAGTCAGCCGTAAAATAACCAAATGTATTATCATCTAATAAAACACTATTATTAATCCAAACTAGTATATATGAAGTAATTCAAAGACTCTAGAGACTTTTATAGCGTTCTTGGCATAAGAATATAATTGGCCAACAATTTTGAATAAGTCAGAATTAAAATCATCATTTATTTCATCATCACATTACTGGCTGAATTAATTCAGACTATGGTGCAGATTATCACATTTAATATATCGTTCAAATTATACCATTACATGTTTTACCTTTACGATAATTTTTCGTTGTTGCCCATTGTGATCCCGCTACCTTTATACTAGGCTAAGGAACTTTGTTTTGTCGCTCGTTGTGTCCCTGGAGCAGCCATAATCCAAGTAACACTATTGTTGTTCCTTAGCTTGCCACCACATCTACACGATGAAAGATTTTTGTGACCTATTTGTTTTTATAGGTCCATAACTGTTAGTGGCAGAATATATTGGAAAATAATTTTGTGGAGACCCAAAACTACTTATATATTTTCTTTTTGGCACCCGGATTTGTTTGACTTTTAAATATTTTATATTTGTGCCTTTTGGAACCCAAATTGGTAAAGTTTTCACGTGTTTGGGTCTATACCAACAATTGTTTTGATTGTGTCCAAATTTTATACAAATTGTGCACATTGAATCGACTTGATTAATTTCATTTCTAACATTTTTGGATTGATTATATCCAAGTCCTTGTGAAACAGTATTAACAATTTCTTTTCCTAATAGCATATTCAACAATTTTTCACTTTTTGAAAATTTATTTAAAGTCGTTGACAGTTGTTGGACTTGTGTTTTGAGAGATTCATTTTCTTTAACAATTGTGTGCACCTTTTAATAGAATTTTCTCTTCTTGTATTTTCACTATCTTTCAAAATCAGAATTTCATTTTCAAGCGATTTAATTTTTATTTCTGATTTTTTAATCTCTTCTTCGAATGTTGGACACTTATCACACTTAGCGATCCTACTTTGACAGTTTCTAACTAATTGGTCAAGTTGTTTATTTAAATCTATCAAAGTATCTTTTTGTGATTCAAGTTTGGCATATTTCTCCCTACGTCGTTCAAAACAACCATTTACTTCGTGAAAATATATATGTAATTCTGAGTGAGTGAGTTTTGATACCTCGCTTGGCTCATTATCGTCGCTATCAGTTATATTACCTTGAAGGCACATATCTGCTTTCTCACTCTCACTGCTATTACTTTTATTATCTTCATCACTTGTATTCCACATGGCTGCGAAATTTCTCCTTTTTGGTTTCTTTTCAAAGTAGTGTCTGTTTTGAGAACAATTGGGCTTGATTTGTCCGGGTTGGTTGCACTTATGACAGATAATTTTTTGTTGTTCTGTGATATCTAGAACTTTGATTAGTCTTCTTTTTAATTTTTGATTTAGAGCTAGATTTCTGTATTTGCGGTTCCACTTTTTTAATCTCTTTATTACCATTTCCAACTCTACTACTCCATCATCATCGTCATCATCATCACTTTCAGTTGTTCCTTTGAGAGCTGTTGATTTTTTTTGAGTATCTCCTCCTTCATGCTCTTTCTTGAATTTCATTTCTAGCTCATAAGTGTTGGGATTTCCGATGAGTTCTTAAACTTTGATTTGTTTTAAATCTTTCTATTCTTGAATGACAGTCACTTTTGCTTCAAAACTTCGTGAAAGGACTCTGAGGATTTTGCGAACTATTTCCAATTTCGTGTATGATTTTCCGAGAGCTTTTGATTTGTATACGATGTTGGAAAGTCGTTCGTACATCTCTTCGACATTTTCTTCCTTCGCTATTGTGAAGTTCTCATATTCGCTGCTTAGCATGGCAAGACGAGATTCTTTGATTTGAGTCGTTCCTTCGTGAGTCACTTCGAGTGTGTGCCATATTTTCTGCGTAGTTGAACAATGTGAGACACGATTAAATTCAAATTGATCCAATGAACATATAATAGAATTCATAACTTTAGCGTTAGCATTTTGTAATTTATTTTCTAGCTTTGTCCCTTCGGTTTATTTATTTCCTGATTATTTACAATTATAGTTGGTGCCCTATACCCTGTCTCAACAATATCCTAAGCGTCAACGGTTTCAGAAAAATTTCCATCCTATTTTTCCATTAAGTATATTCACCATTGAACATTGGTGGTCTAACTATGGACCGACCCACCGCAAAAGCATTATTAAAAGAAGCCATTTTCAAAATTCAATTTTTTTAAAAAAAATTTTTTTTTTGAAAAATCTAACTTTTTAAAACAAAAATGGCTTTTGTTCCTAGCTCTGATACCACTTGTAGGATCGATTTCACCCTAGAGGGGGGGTGAATAGGGTGATACTATTAATTATAAAAAATTATTGCGGAAGTTTATAAAATAATCTCAACACAGATATTTCAAAATTATAGCAGCATAGGTAATAGCAGAATAATAAATGCAGAAATAGAACGACACAAAATTTACCCAGCTTCGGCAAAACCCTGCCTACGTGCTGCCCCCAAGGTTTCTACTAGAAATTAAGCAGTCAGACGCTTACACACGTAAACTCGCAACACCCGCTATCGACTAGCCTTAACTCTACGCTCAAAAGCTTACCACAACTCAGCCACTGAGTTACGAATTCTCAAACTCCGCCACGTAGTTTGTCCCCTAGTCACACGACTAGACAATACAAAAGTTTAAAAGGAAAATACAAATTTAAAAACAATTTTAAAACACACGAAACCCTAATCAAAATATAAAGTCTAAATTAAAAAAGCCGGCCTAAATCAAAGTAAGGTCCTTTTGCTTTTTATATTATCAGCCCGATCCTTTGAGAAAGAAAAAATGGTAGCTTTCTTTTGTTCGTTCATTCCTCTTTTAGTTTTTAGGGCTTTGTTAAATTGGAATCTGCTAGTTTGTCAAATTGAATGCAATGGTGCTTTGAATCCTTTCTTCGGTTGATTATATGTTTACGGTAGCTTCAACTTGATTTGCGATCGCTTCCAATTAGTCGAGTTTAATTGTTGAAAGAATTGGTACGTTTGTTCCTTTTTGATATATACAACGCTCGACTTTGATTCGAGTTTTATGGTTTGTTCTTCTCTATTTAGCTCAAACTCGAATGCCTTTTGCCGATGATTTTTTAGGGTTTATATAGGAATCGAATTCCTTATTTTTCGTTCGTATATTTCATACGAATTCGTCTGATAATTTTTGGCTTGCTGTTCAATTTTACATTGATGATTGTGATGATTTCTGACATTTTTTATTTCTTATATTTTTCGTTGCTTGATTACATAATACCCACGGTGTTGATTTCTGACTTAGTTTGATTTCTTGGATATCACGGTTTCAAAGATGGTTCGAAACTGCTGTTGAATTTATTTAATTTCTTGATTACCACGACTTGATTTTTAGTTGACTTCGTATTCTTTGTCTTTGATCAAAACTGCTACTTGATGCTTGCATCCCTATGCTTCATGTTGTTCGGTCTTGACTTTGTTTATGTCGACCTCCTTTTTATGCAATCATGTCCGTGCTATGTATCCAAATGAATGAAAATTTCCTAACGACAACTGATAGTTCTATATGCGTGCTACAGTCACCATTCAAATGCAATAATCATATGATAATCATCCATTTATAGCAACCATGGAAATAAAATAAGAATGCAAATCATCATACGTCCATATGCATATGCATTAGTAACCTAGTTAACCCGATTCCTAAGAGATAATAGTGCCTAGTGTATATATATATATATATGTATATATGTGTGTGTGTATATATATATATGCGTCTATTAGCATCCACAAGCAAACACTTGCCACCACTAGCGTCCATCATACATAACTTGTTCTAGTAACATGTTTACCTTCAGTCCTACCATCTATATGTTAAATCCTAAGATCTACCCTCCCAAAGGATACTAAAGGAATGAACCTATTCAAAACTAAAGTTGAAAATAGGAGATTCAAAACGTACCATCGAAAAGAAATGGATAAGAGGTACGTATTTTCTCTTCAGCCTCCCATGTACGTCCTCAATGCCATCTCCATAGTGCAACTTAAGCAAAGAGATTCCTTATTACTAAGCTTTTTGATATCACGTCCAACGATCTTAGTACGAATGTGATGAACCGATGCTTCTCTCTGCACTTCAACTTCCTCAAGTTGATTAGGTTCCACTACCTTTGCTAAATCATGTAAGCACTTTCTTACGTGCAAAACATGGAAAACATTATGAACTCCTGCGAGCCTCTTCGGTAGCTTTATCCGACACGCCATCTTTCCTACTCTTTCCACGGTGGGGAATGTTTCTACGAAACTGGAAGCAAGTTTCCCACTTGATCCAAATCTTACTACCTTTCTTAGCAGACACCTTAATGAAAACTAAATCTCCTACCTTAAACTTAATATCCCTTCTCCGCGAATCTGCATAGGATTTCAATCTATCCCCGGCCGTCTTCATTCTCCTTCTAATCAAATCAATCTTTTCTAGAAGTCTCTCTAACCATGTTGGGACCAAGTAGTAATCTCTCTGCAGACTCCAACCAACATGAAGGCGACTTGCATGGTCTTCCGTAAAGAGCTTTAAAAGGTGTCATCCCAATACTAACTTGAAAACCATTATAATAAGCGAATTCCACTATAGGAAGATGCTCCTCCCAAATTCCTCCATAATCAAGAATACACATCCTCAACAAATCCTCAAGAACTCTATTAACTCTCTCTGTTTGGCCGTCCGTTTGAGGGTGATAGGCCGTATTCGATCTAAGCTGCGTTCTTAAAGCCTCTTGCAAGCTACTCTAAAACTCGCTAATAAAGATAGGGTCTTTATCGCTCACTATGCTAGAGGGAACTCCATGAAGTCGGACTATCTCATGAACATATAAGGATGCTAAATAAGGTGTTGTTCTCTTACTCTTGACCAGAATGAAGTGGGCGCTCTTAGTTAAACGAACTTCAATCACCCAAATACTGGTATTCCTCTTCCTAGATCGGGGCAAACCATCTATGAAGTCCATTGAAACACTATCCTACTTCCATTCTGGTACATCTAATGGTTGAAGTAATAAGTCGGAATTCTGTTGCTCTGCCTTTACTCTTTGGCACACAAGACACTTAGCTGAAAACTCTTCTACATCCTTCTTCATGCCACTCTAATAAAACACTCTCTTCATGTCCGTATACATCTTATCACCACTCGGATGAATAGTTATTCGAGAATGGTGTGCTTCTTCTATACGTCAAATCACTGGTGCGGGGGACACAAAGCCTTCCATCTCTCCTTAGCCACTCTTTACTAACAATGGAATATCATTAGAGATGCCTAGAGCCCTCTCCTTTACAAATCCTATCCAAAATATCGATAAGCTCTGAATCCTCTTGCTGCCTTGAGCCAATCTGATCTATGAAAGTAGGTTTAACCTCAAGTGCTGCCAATAATCTAGGGGTAATGTTCGTAGAGGGCTTAAAATCGAAGGTAGAAATAAACTCTAGGCTTATTCACTCCACGATCATTGGCCTATGGGTTGCCCTCTTCCTACTTAACGCATCCGCAACTACGTTTCCTTTTCCAGGGCTGTAGGCAATCTCAAAGTCATATGATGCCAAAAACTCCATCGAATGCTACTGCCTCAAGTTTAAATTCTTTTATGAGAATAGATACTTCAATGATTTATGGTTAGTGAAAAGCTCGAACCTCTCTCCTAGCAAGCAATGTCTTCAAGACTTGAGCGTGAAAACAATAGGAGCTAACTCCAAATTATGGGTAGGGTAGTTCTTCTTATGAGTCCTCAACTGTCTACTTCCATGGCATACTACCCTTCCTTCTTGCATCAATACTGCCCCAAGACCCGTCCCACATGCATAAGTGTATACCGTAAAACGCTTAGCTCCATTAGGAAAACTAACACTGGTGCACTAGTCAAGGCCCTCTTTAGCATCATGAAGGAATCCTTACAATCTATGTCCCATATGAATACCGTATTCTTCTTAGTCAGGCGAGTAAGCATTGCTAAAATCTTAGCAAAATCTCTGACAAACTTCCTATAATAGCCATCGAAACCTAGGAAGCTTCTAACTTCGATCGCATTCTTAGGGTCCTTCCAATCTTGTACTGGTACGACCTTAGAGGGATCAATAGCTAGACCCTCTCTTGAGACTACATGCCTCAAGAAACGCACCTTCTTACCCCAAAAGTGATGCTTTGAGAACTTTTCTTTCAATTTATGAACACGAAGTGTACGTAGGACCTCCTCAAGATGAATAGCATGCTCATCCCTAATTTTGGAAAACACCAAAATGTCATCCACAAATACTACAACGAACTTATTTAGGACATCTTGAAAAACATGGCTCAACAAATCTACAGAATATGCTGGGAATTGGTCAGCCAAAATGGCATAACCAACCACTCAAAGAATCCGTTGGGTATCCTAAATGTTGTCTTATCAATGCTATCGTCAACGACCCTAAGCTGATTAAATCCTGTGGCTAAATCAAGCTGAGAAAATACTGAAGAGCCAATTAACTGATTGAAAAGATCGTCCATCCTAAGTGGGTAACGTTCTTCTTCGTGAGCTTATTCAATTCTCTGTAGTCTATGCAAAGTCGAAGGGAACTATCCACATTTGTAGAAAACACGACTAGTGATCTCTACTCATATATGCTCCATATGATGAAGCCTTTCTCAAATAGCTCACTGATCCTAGCATTGTCATTCGGATAGATCCTAAAGTCGATCTCTCTCTTAGGGGATAGTCCCATAACTTCCTCAAAAACGTCTGGAAATCTCAAACCACTGTAACTGAATCTAACTCTCCTATTGATGAATCAAGGGAATAAAGGAAGCTCAACATGACCGACCCTTGTGGATCGTAAAAAACCTCAAGAGTCCTACCGTTGCATGTCTCTAGTCTGACGACTCTCTTCTCACAGTCCAATATCGCTCCATAAGTGGATAGCCAATTCATCCCCAAAAACATCCCATATCCCCGAAATCCCATCACATAGGCATTACAATCAAACTCTACGCCTATTTTAAAAAATTTCGAAACCCTACAAATCATGGATAAATGTGTCGATCCTCCTATAGGGTTTGAAACTACTATAGGGTCTACTACTAGAGAAATATTTAAGTGCAAACAATCAACCAAGGAACTAGAAATGAACAAATGTGATGCTCTAGAGTAAAAAAGAGTCTGAATTGGAAAATCCGAAATAGAGATCAAATCTTCTACAGAGACTTTCCTACCTCAATCCGGTGTACTGCTAGAAGGTGCTGCATCCAAAGCCCGTACTTGCGCTGTAGGTGTGCCTGCCCTCTGCCCCGTCCTCTGAGGACAAGCTCTACTAAGATGACCAGGTTGCCCATAGTTGTAACACCTCCCTTTCGTCGTGCCCTTCTTACAGTCCTTTGCATAATGTCCAACCAATCCACCACTATTGCATTTCTCCCATTTCTTGATCTTCTTTTGAGGGCCTTGTCGTTTCCTCTTATCTTTATCCTTCTTGTTCTTCCACCATTGCTTCTTAGAATTCTCCGACTTAGGAATCTTCTTAAGCTCTCCCTCCTAAACAGCATCAGACATGAGCGCCAACTCCATAAATGACTCATACGTCGCTCCCATCGGTACACGAGTCAATAACAACCCTTGGAGGGGCTGATTCAATCCCTTAGTAATGGCCTTGTTGTGCGTAAAAAAGCTCCAGGCTACGCAATAAGTCATTAAACTGATTTACATATTTCTTTATTGAAAAAATTCCCTTGCTTCGGATTAATAAACTTCTCCAATTGCATGCTTTCCTCATAAGAACTTTCTCTCAAACCTTTCCCTAAATCCAAACCAACCAATGTCTTTTCCTTTCATCTCTATGATCTCCCACCAAGAAGTGGCTTCTCCTTTCAGCTGCCAAGATGCAAGCTAAATTCTCTGGCTATCCTCCAATCCTAACAGCCCAAATACCCGCTCTGTATTCCTCAACCAATCTCGTGCCTCTCCGAAATCGTCCATGCCGGAAAACGTCTTGCCTCCTAGATTAGCGAAATCCTTGCATAGCTAGGAAAAATTGGCTGCTACAGGTTGATTAAAGGGATCTCCACCTGCCGGTGCTGGATTGGCGCTTGCCCTTGTACCTCCGGTGCCGTAGCTTGGACATATCTATGGAACCAGCCATGGACTTAAACACCCTCTGGAAGATTTGGGGCGTCCGCCATTCTATGCAAAGAAAAGAGAATTTAGGCTCGAAAGAATCGAAAGAAGGTTGAACTGGACTTTGAGGGGATTTTTATAAAAACTCTCTTTTATACTTGAAAACTATTTCTATAATAAGAGTTTATTTCCGAAAAATACTTCTAAAGGTAGGTTACTTTTGAAAAATACTTTATTTTTTAAACAACTTTTAGGAATCCTATAACCTTAGGTTCTGATACCAAGTGAAACACCCTACGCCCTTTAGTATACCCAAAAAGGTCACACTAAAAGATATGGTGCATTATATGTATATCTAAAGCATCACATAGACTAAGATTCACAAAACAAATAAATATAAGCGGTGGAAACATTTAAACGATGACTCATTATTCAAAAAAAACTTCATAAATAAGTTTGAAAAACATCACATGTCTCAAATACCAAATACACCAGTTTCATTAAAAATACATCTCAGTCTCATAAAATCAGAGTACAATAAAATAATCATCCCTCTCATTACTACTAGTACATCAAAAACCAAATGAAAAAAGAAACTGAAAAGAAGAAGAATACATAAAGAACTCTGGGAATGTATCTCCAAGAAATTTGAATCAACTATCCTTGCCTCTGTTGGCCTATGGAGGGAAAAAAGGGAAATAGAGGAGTGGGTCAGACTATAAGTCTGGTGAGTGAAAGTAACAACTAGTACTTTTTAAGCAAGATAAAGATAATAGACTTAGCAATAGTCCTAGTATAAAAGGAAATAAAGGAAAGATGTAATTGGGATAAAATACTGTTTAATTGTTTACTTTGATTGTGATTGTTTGCACTCGTCTTAGATTGTTGTGATTAGGCTGAAATCCTAATCCTATTTTAATTAGGCTGAATCCTAATTCTACCCGTTGTTCGGCCTTCTATCTCTATTTTGCCACTGTGAGCTAGTCAAAAGATGTGGGTCCTACAGCAAAAGAAACATGTTTAGCACTTGGAACGCAGTAGCGATTTATCTACCCTAATCAATGCTGCATGCTCGGTCATCACCGGTACACGCTAACTATCGTCCCCCTCTTGTGACCTCTTATCTACTCTAATCGGCATAAGCATGCCCAGACTCACTTGATCTATTGAGAGACCATCAGTTCTAGTCTGAAAGGCTCCTGCCCAACCTCACCTAAGTGTTTTGTGAGACCATTATACTAGTCTGAAAGGGAATGTTGCTGGTATGGGTCCTAACAAATAAAATCTAGTTGCGCCTCTTGCCCAAATCCTCTGATTTAAGCTTCTATCTATTGGCAGCTTATTTAACTTATGTCCCGACCTCACCTAACTATTGTGAGACCATTAGTGCTAGTCTAAAAGGTTCCTGCCCAGCCCCACCTTCTGTTGTGAGACAATCAATCCTATTCTGAAAGGGGATGTTGTTGGTATGGATATTATTTATATTCTTCCTTATTAACTTAGTGTAAGTTCTTAAAATAAGTATTTTTTGTTATTTCTGCTCTATTTGCTTATTAACTTAATCTAAGTCTTTAAAATAAGCCTTTTCTGTTATCACTGCTATATTTGCTTATTAACTTAATTATAAGTCTTTAAAATAAGCCTTTTATGTTATTTTTAATTATGACCTATGTTATAATTTCTTCTTCACTTAGTCAAAATTTTAAAATAAGCCTTTCTGTTCTTTCTGCTAAATTATTACATACGTTATAATTGTTACACTTCTGTTTTATCTTTTTAGTTATAACCACTAGTTATAAACATGCTTCCAAATGTCTCAAATTTGCCTATTTCAATCTATCTTCTTTTTATTATAATTTTTCTTATTTTACATCTAATTTCTGTTAATTTAATGTTTTCTATTTTAATCCACATTTGCAAATTATTCTCTTTTTTAATATTCTTATATTTTATTCATGCAAAAAGGAATAAAAAAGAAACTAAAATTTACAAGCTAAATTCTAATGTAAAATAGATGTAAATAAATGCAAATAACAGTATATAATTGAATAAAATAGACTGAAAAGAGCTTTAAAAACTAGCTGCAAATTACCGATATAGAAATTGTCTAAAAATCACAGTAAAACTACAACTATTGAGAACCCTATTATTTTAAATTAATTAAAAATCTAAAATAATTACTAAGCACTCACTTGTCGTCCTTAGCTTTAGTCCTTTATCTTCTTTGATCCACTTCTGGAGCGTAGAATATTTTTATCATAAAGATCTTCTCCTTAGAAAAATATTATATTTAAGGTCCAGCCTCAAGCAGTGAACCCAGATAGGAGAAAATCTGAATGAGAAAATTAAATAGGCCTAGGGTCTTATTTATAGTGTCACTTAGGGATCTCAGACAGTTGGATTTGAAGATTAAATCTAGTGCAACCACGTCATATGCTCACTAGGGACCATCAGATTGAAAATGCACGGGATTGGAAGAAAGTTGAAAAATGGTGTGTTCGAACAAAACTGGACAAAACAATGCACAAAACAAAGGCGGGTCGACCTTTAAATTATAAGCGTCAACCTAGCTATGGCTAGGGTCGACCTAACCCATTTTTTCTTTTAATTCTTGAATTCTTGTTTAATTCATATCTTCTTTGTTTTAGCTTGAATTTTGATAAACTAGACATGGAAATTGACCAAAAAATTACCATGGACACAATGATGCCGCTTCCATGGCTTAATTCTGACAATTTCTCAAACTTATTTTAGTATTTATTTAATTCGTTAATTAATCATTATAGATTGAATTTTGGGTTGTTACACCGGTCCTATGTTGGCAGTGGATCATGGCGAGGTCCTTGGTGTTATTTTATCTAGAGATGCACCACGACTGGTGGTACCCTAGTAGCCTAGTCATTATATGGAATCCATTCTCCAACATGAGCTTTTACAGTTTGGGTTGTATACCTATTATGTTGGAATTTAATTAATGTAACAATTTCTGCTATGATTAATAAGTATTTGTATCTTGGACACTATTATAATATAAATGGATTTCTATAGAAATTGATTTGGTTATCATAAGGTAAAAACTCATCCGTGTTTATGTGCGGCGTGGTCTTACGAGATACCTTTATTTTGAAAGAGTTTGATAACATTAAAATCTAGTTGCATGCGTTTATCTCATGTTGGTTTTCCAAACTGACTCGGATGTTGTTCTATTATAATGCTCAGGTCAGACCGAGTATATTTATAGATTGACTTGGATGTATTGGAGCTCAAGGGACGAGGTGGATTCTTCAAGTCGTATTTACGTATATGTTTATTTTCCACTACTTTGTTGTTCAAATCGTCAGCATTTGTGAGCACATGTTGTTATAACTATCCTGGCTAATGATTGTGTTTTGTCATTGTACTCCGATTGATGTATGTATATTACAGTTCTCACTATTAGATCATTGATATTATATTATGTATATTGTTCCGCTGCGAGTGTGAGATTCTGTGTTGATTTCAGTTCCTTTTTCTTTCTTCTTCTCTTTTTTCTTTTTTCTTTCTCCTTACTCTTCATCTTTCCTTGCAATTTGGGTTGAAAAATTTATGGTTTATTATCATCTTGAATTATACAGATTTGCTGGTTGTTACATCAACCATAACCCACATGAACCTCTCATGTTTAAGGTTCCCAACCCGATTAGACCACGTTGATGCTAGGGCAATCAAACGAGAATAGAGTGTGGCTAGAGTCTAAGAGTTGGGTTATATCATAGTACATGTTCTTCAAGTTCATTAATCTATTCGATAGTGACGCGATACACGCGCTCAAAGTCATTCAAAGCTTCTGCTTTTCTTTTTTTCTTTTTAGAAAATGGGTCGAATAAGGCATAGGCTGAAGAGCATATTTTGACCCTTATGTTTCCAATAAAACCTCTTACTTCTTGTCAAAGCCAGCGATCAAAACATCAACCTTTGCTTGGTAGAACATCCGCACTTCCTTTTTCCATTAGGAAACCTCCTCCTTTCAAGATGCGAAGGAAGATCAGGAACTATATAAGAAAGAAACTTCTTAGAAAGAGTGGTAGATAAAGAAGGGCAACCCTCCTCAACTAATCCGGCCGTGATTTGTTGAGATAACTCATTTTTTGTCATATTAAGATTCTTGATCTCATCTTCATAGAAGACCTTGTATAAACCTTCAGCTTCTTTTAACAATCCTTTTTCCATTGGGAACCTCCTCCTAGTCCTGATGCAAAGGAAGATTAGGAACCGTATAGAAAGAAACTTCTTAGAAAGACTGGTATCGGAAGACGGTCCACCCTCCTCAGCTAAACCAACAATAATTTGTTGAGATAACTCCTCTATTGTCATATTAAGTCTCTTGGTCTCATCTTCATAAGAGACCCTATATAAACCTTTAGCATCGTTTAGCAGCCCTTTCAATTTATTAACATAATCTTGAGTGGACTTGACTCTTTTTCCAATCCTGTACATTAGAAGTTGTGGATGCTATTTTGGCCCTCACTTTCATGTTATAATTATGGTTTCGAATGTTAGCCTTCTTATACTCTTCAATTTGGTGCATCTCTTCTTTGAAGTCAAATGCAATTCTTCTTTGATTTCACAAGCCGTTTTCTCCTTCTCATCTCATAAATTCACATTTGTGGACTCGAGTAAATGAATTCGGAGCTTATAGCTCTCTAAGGTGGTAGGCAAGGCCTTGTTCCTTTGGCAAGAACTATTAAGGGAAAGGGGAGTGCTACTATGACCAGAGGGTGCAACCGAGGATAAGCCAATTGGGAAGTGAAAATGATGATCTAAAATGAGAAATAAATAAGCAAGGAGACCGACCTACAAGAATAAAAATATATATAAAACACAATAAAACTTGAAAGCATTTTATTCAACAAATACATTGATACATAAAAACATTGCTCTCATCTGTGGTTAATCCTATTCTTAACCCAAGATAAATGAGGATACTTTATAGGAAGAGTCAAATCCTTCAATAAAGGACTCCATCTGCATAGTACGAAATCGTAAAGTGTGTCCCTTTCGTGAGTTACCCTGGTGATCATGAACAATAGGTCTTGCGAATCGTTTCTTAGTCTAATAATGGATATTTCTAGTTCATCCTCTCTTCTTAGAATCGAGGCTAACATCTGCGCTATTCTTTCCATAGCATGTGTCTCCTTATTTTTAATATGTTCCACTAAATATTGATCCGACTTACCCTCCTCAAATGACTTTATTAAGAGAGATTTATCAACTTTAATCATTCCTACCTAAGTAGGGAAGAAAAATTAATTCAAGAATGATGTAATATTTTTAAACAAGAGCCAAGGCACCCCATAGGCAACAAAAATTAGGTCAAGTAAACAAATGTTAAAGTTTACTATAAACAAAGAGTTCATTAACAAAACCACCGCCACAATGACTAAAGAAAAACGTCCAACTATACTTTAGACATTACAACAAGTTTTATCAATAAAAGGAAGGATGCCTAAAAAGACAACTAGGAAATTGTAATCGAGGGATCAAACATTTACTATATTAGATTGAAAAGCTTTAGAATTCTGGTCAACATCAATGCCATGCATGCCCTGAGAAGCATCTTCATTTGAATTGTCTGTAATATCATGATTAGCAACTGAAAAATTAGCTCCCTCTCATTCCTAAACCCATAACCAACGGCAGTGCTCCTACATAATTTTAGCAACCTCTTGGTTAGTTAAAAACTAAAAACTCACCCCATCCTTAGGGTCGTCCAAACACTTAGCAAAACTGCCTCTTTAGTTGATCGTATATTTGATAAAGAACGTCATAGGCTATACACTTAGCATCTTTTATGGACTATGCTAGTTTCTCTCTTAGTCGTTTCTTCCATCCTTCTACTTTAACAATCTCTTCTTAGTGTTAGCTAGGGCCTCCTCAAATTTAGTTGAAGCATCTTTTGTTTTCAACATGTGAGATTCCAGATCAGCGTATTTATTTTTGAGATCCACAAGCCCTCTGTTATAAATTTTAGCCTCTTTTTGAGAACTCACCAAAGCTAACTCTACAATCTCGATTCATCATTGTAGCTCCATAGCAAAAGCATACCCATGCATAAATAAATGAACAATCAAAACAAATCGTAAAAATGCATAATAACAAAGTAGGAAGAGGAGTTTTGATCATCACGTAGAACATGATTTTATGAAGGCTCTGGAAGATGTTTGCAGAAGAAACATTTAGGGGAGTAGGGCCAACGAATAAAATGGAGCATAGTTGAAGGTGGAGACATCATCAACCATCAGTCCCTCCATCTGTTCAGCTAATTCAGAAATGGCACTCCCTTAGAGGAGATGCAAAACACGATAGCATGCTAAAACCGCATTATGGGGATGTACGTTCAAGGTAGGAGTAGCCCGGGAAGCAGAAGGAGGCAGGAGTTTTGAGCCTCCTAAGGGTAGCTCCCCTTCTTACTACAATCAGAAGGGATGTGATTTTTTTTCTTATCTACCGAGGACTATTGTTTGAAATCATTTACAAATCTAACATTATACTTAGGAAGTTCAATCATTAATATATTAAAAGGGTCTTTATAGAATAATCAAGACACTATTAAGAAGGAAGGAAATATTGAGTATAAAAGTACTAATATGCTACAACGCGAACATAGCTATGCAACCTTAAAATTGTTAAACCATACCAATAGAACAGAAACAACACACTCATAAATGCATGTCGAGCATAGAGAAGTGATGTTGTGAGTTCAAAAAACCATGTATGTAGTAATGCCACCATAAAGATATTAGAGCATTTATGGGTTTCCTTGTTAAGATTAATAATTTTAGTCTACACACTTGGAACGAGTCATGTTCCATTATAGTGAAGTCGTTAGGATGTTAAGCTAAAAAGAAGAAGGAAAGAGGAAGATAATTGAAAGTTATCTCTATATATATATATATATATATATATATACATACATATATGAAAGTGTGCTATGGATCGTGTAAATTGGATATATGATAATAAGAGTGTAGTGATGATAGCTATATAGTAAATAGTGCGAAATATAAAAGCAGTATAATAAAAATGACACCAGATATTTTTATACAGGTTCGGAGCTTCGTCCTACGTCCAGCCCTAGACTCCTTTTGGAATTTCACTAAAACAACAACCCTCTCTTAACCCGGAGGAACAGGTCTATACAACCCCTAAGCAGCTGAACAGGGACCTGATCAGTAGAATAAGATTTCTCCTCAGCAGCCGAAGAGGACTTCACATTCCTGAGCAGCAGAACAGGGCTTCTTCAACAAACATAAAAGATTGTTTGACTTTTTGTGCTCTGATAACATGAATAAGTCTGTTTATAGTACCCCTTCCTATGTTCTTCTCCTTGAGTAGAAATAAATATATTTGAACTTTATGAAAAATATAAAGGTATAATATTGCTTAGAATATGTTAATGCAGAATATTTGAGAGCATTGTTGCGAGTATGTTCAAGTGAGTTGGATAAGAAAGATAAGAAAATTCGGTTAATTGGAATCAAGTTAGAGTATGTATTTATAGATGTTAAAAAGCAGCGACTATTGACGAAGAGTTTCGGTTGAAGTATTGCATCCAAATTTTTTTGTAGAGATTTGTAACTCTTTACAAATAGTCGTGTCTTTTCAAAAAATATAGCTGTTGTAGAAATTTAATCTACTGAACCTCTGCGTCAGTCGACTGGATATTCAAACGAATTTTTTTAATATATATTTGTTTATTTATGCACCTGTGCATGTTGCACAAAAATTGTCAGGTCAGTCGACTGACCTGGTATTATCTGTGCAATTTGCATAGTTTTCACAGGTGTATATGATATATGTGTATATATTATATATGATTCTAACTTTAAAACTTTGATTATACATATATTATGCTTATATATGTATAAATCATTTGAAAATAATATATACGTAAATGAGTAGAGATCTTAACAATATTGACTTAAGACTCAAAACAAAATAATATAAGAGTTGATGCACCGATTTTGATTTCTTGTCTCCATGTAGTATATATTCTCTTTTGTCGTAACAGTCGTCGAATCAGTATGTTTTAGTGATAGTTTCGTGTCATGAATCAAAACCAAGTCTCAACATTCTCCCCCTTTTTGATTGATGGCAACCTATAAATAAATATAGATTTCGACTGTATGTAATATAATATGAATACTTACTCCTCCTGAATCTTTGGGGATATATATCCTGCATTCTTAATGTTAATGATAATCTTTCTCCCCCTTTGTCATCGACAAAAGGTACCTTTCTATTCTTCATAAACTTCAAATATATATATTTTTACTCGAGGAGAAGAACATAGGAAGGGTGTACTATGAATAAACTTATCTGTGTTATCAGAACAACAAAAGTCAAACAATTTTTCTATTTGTTGAAGAAGTCCTGTTCTGCTGCTCAGGCATGTGAAGTCCTCTTCGGCAGCTGAGGCAAAATCCTATTCCGCTGCTCAGGTCCTCGTTCGGATGCTCGAGATTTTATAGACCTTTTCCTCCGGGTTAAGTGAGGGTTGTTTTTTTAGTGAAATTCCTAGGACTGAACGTAGGACGAAGCTCTGAACCAGTATAAAAATATCTGGTGTCAATTCTATTATACTGCTTTTATATTCCGCACTATTTACTATATAGCTATCATCACTACACTCTATATTATCATATATCTATATTATATGATCCATGGCACGCTTTCATTTGGTATCAGAGCCCAGAATTCTATCGACCGTCACAACATCATAGAATAATAACCAGAAAACGATCCAGTCAAAATTCAACCGGTAAAATCCCTGTCAAAGCCACTAGTGAGGACTACAAAAAGATACTTTCTAATTTACAAATTTCTGTAAATGATAATATTGAATTATTTAGTATAAACAATAAGATTTCAAAGCTTAATTTTATTATTTTAGAAAAGATGAAATCTGTTGAACTTGAAAATGAGAAATTGAAAAATGAGAAGTTAAATTTAGAAAATCAACTTGGTGTTTTAAAGAATAATTTTATAACTGTTAAAGATTTTCTAGATGAACAAAACACCTATTTGAAAAAGAGAGAGATAAATTTTCAAAAGAAATTTTTGATTTGAAAAGACAAAAGATTTATTACAGCCCTCTTTTGATAATTCAGAATCTCAAAATTTTCTTCTCAAAAATAAGAACCATACGTTAAAAAACGAGAATTACGAATTAAATAAGAAAATTGATATTTTTAATAATAGTAATATTCCTTTTGGAAATAACAATTGTGACTTTAAAGCTAAATTTGATAAACTTAACGCTGAAGTCACAAAATTTAATAAAGGTCAAAATGATTTAAACGTGATTTTATATAGTTCTAGACCTTTAAATGATAAAAGTGGTTTAGGATATAATAAAACTGATCGTAGAAATAGCACTAGACAGGCTTTCACGTATAGTAAACATGTTAGTGCTAGTACTAGATTACGAGTAAAGCCTAAATTTAATTTTTATAGAAATTCAAATACTGCTATGACCAATAATGTATAATTTCTTTAGAAGTACAAAATCATTGACAGAAAATATGAGTAAAAATTATCAAAGTATTTGGGTTCCTGTTAATTGGAAAAATAGAGAAAAATACATTGATGTCTATTTTGATATGGTTGCTAAAAATGAAAATTACATTTATAAAGGTTCAAGCACACCCAAATGGGTATGGTTTCCTAAAAATTAGGAAATTATAAGAACCTTGGGTATCACATGCTTTAAATTTTAATTTTTTTCTAATACCGTACATCATAAGTAGTAGTTATTTTGTTCTGTATTGTTCTATGTTAACACTTATGTGGAATATAATTTTTTTATCATAGAGATATTGCTTAGAATATGTAAATGCAGAATATTTGAGAGCATTGTTACAAGTATGTTCAAGAGAGTTAGATAAGAAAGATAAGAAAATTCGGTTAATTGGAATTAAGTTAGAGTACGTATTTATAGATGTTAAAAAGCAGCGAGTAGTGACGAAGAGTTCCGGTTGAAGTGTTGCGTCTGTAACGACCCAGGATTTTTATTAATTAAAATTTGAATATTTAATTAATTTTAAATATTAATAAGTGAATATATAAGTCAAATAAATTTTTATTTGAATAATTGGATTTAATTGAATAATTAAATCGATAATTTAATATGTTAAATTATGGAAATAATTGAAAATTACGTAAAATATGATTGAAAATGATTTGTAAAATTTTATTTTATCATATTGAAGTTAGAACGATATTTTAGAACTTTTAAAATCGAATTTGAAGTTAATTTGTGAAAATTGAATATTTTAATATTTAAATCGACTAGTGAAAATAGCCAATTTTTGAACAGTCTCAGAATTGAACGAAACCAGTTCCATTGGATACGTAATAGTTAGTTATTACCGGATTTCAATTTTCGTGTCAATCGGAGTTATCGTTTGATCGTGGCAGCTCGAAACGCATCGAATTATTTTTAATATTAATTTGGCGAGTTAAAATAGCCATTTTTCAAAAAGTCTCGGATTTCGACGAAACCAGTTTCATCGGATCCGTAATGTGATATTATTGTAAGGTTTCAAATTTCGTGTCAATTGGATTTACCGTTTGTCCGGTACAAATTAAAACGCCTAGGAAATCGTTTAAATCGGTTTAATTTAAATTGAACGTTTATGGCCATAACTCGCACAGATGTCCGAATTAGCTTCCGAAACCTATTCCATTGTGTCCGGAACGCGGGATAAACCCTAGAAACGTCAGTTTCGGCGCGTAAATCGGAGTTCGGAATTTCCGGATGAATAGTGTTCGTTCAAATTCCTATAAATAGACCAACACCCCCTCTCATAAATAAAAAAAAATTATCTAAACCTAACCCTAGCCAGCCACCACCATCAATATGAACGGCCAGAAATTGTCGGATTCATCTCTTAATCTCTCCCAATCTACAAACATTCACGCGAAATCACCAACTAAGAAGTTGTAGAGGATAGAGAGAGCTTTGATTTCATACGGAGTTGATCGTGTTTAGAGCAACGTAGTGGGAGTAATTAGCTCGCGTTCATCTACAGTTTGGCATGCGTTTCAAGGCTGTAAGGGGGGCCGAGCTCTATGAGCTTGAGGCCGAGCATAGTAGTGGTGATGCTCTTCGAGATGAGAGGTGCTGATCGTGTTCAAATCGCTCGAATTGGTTGCAATAATTAACCCTGATATGGATAAATGGATTCTATGGTGCGGCGGCTATGTCCTGTAGGATACGTGAGTGGAAGATGAAGTTATGTGCGGCCAAGATTGCAAAGGAGATGGATCCAGTGGCTGTAGTTGAGCTAGGTTTAAAAATAGTTAAGTTATATTGTAAATTGTTTATAAAAAATTTGTGTAATGTTCAAATATTCATAACTTTTTCATACGAGGTCGGAAACGCGCGAAACCAGTTGCGTTGGAATCGTATGGACGAGCACTACGCGATGAAATTGGCTTGGTGTCGTTTGGAGTTAGTGAGAATTTTGGGTAAAATTAAACGTCCGTTTAATTTTATTCGAAATAAATCGCTAAAACAAAATTGAAATCAAGGTGAGAACTTCTCACTCAATCGAATCGGTTTCGATTTTATTTTAAATAGTTAGATTTAAAATATTTGAATGCATGTTTGAATGATGATTGTTATCTATTTATTGTTAAAATAGACATTATGCGCCGTTAGTAAGCGGATGTTATTTATTAAAAACATATACCACGAATATTTCATAAACAGTGAAATTGGTATTATATATGATAGCAATATATATATATTGGCATATGTATATATTGCAGTTATTGATTTTCCGCATTTTTTAGCGGATGAGACCCTATTGCGCCGTTATTAAGCCGATAATATTTTAAATCCCATATACCGCGATAATTTCGTACTGGAGCGAAATTGGTATTGTGCTAATGTTTGTGGATGCAGGAAAACAGGTTGGAGGGATCCAACTGGATTCCTCAACAATATTTATTTGATTATGGATATTTCGATATTCGTTGATTATCATATACGATATATGATATCATTGTAGTCGTGATTGACTGTTTGGTGTGTAGCATCATTGGACCAAATTTTGGGATTTTAAAATGATTTTAAAGTGATTTTTTGAAAGTATACGTGTATAAAATATTTTTGGAACTGATCCATTTTAAATAAATAAACGTTATAATTTTTAAAGTTATAAAAATTATAATTTTGAGAAATACGGTTAAAGATTGATTTTTGAGAAATATGGGTTAATGTTTTTCTAAAAGAGTTTAAATCGGGACTAATTGAATTTATTGTGAAAAGTTTAGATGTAGGATTTATAAAATTTGATTATTTTATAAATCAAGAGAATGGTGAAATTATAAAGGAGATTAAAGATGTTTTAAAATAATAGTATAAATTGATTTTATAAAGGATTTATAAATTGATATTTATAAATTAAAACATTTGAATTATAAAACGAGTTTTTATAAGTGTTTGAATGAAGTGAAAATGAATTCCATAAATGAATGAAATTTATAGAATTATAAACGGTGAAGTTATAAATGGAATTTTATAAGCAGTAGGTTTATAAAATTTGTAAAGTTATTGAAAGAATAGATTTGGGTAAATAATTGAATCTTATAAGTTATAAGATTCATAATTATGAAGTTCAAAGGAAATGGAAGTTGTTATAAAATAAATAATAAAGGGATTTATAAACATTGTTTTATAAATTCGCAAACCACTTATTTTGATAAGTTAATTTTTATAACTTATTTATGAAGTTATATTCATGTTTTTAACTATGAATAATCCTTTGAAATAAAATGAATAAAAGGATGAAATTTGTTAACGTAGTATATTCACGTTTTTGAATAGTGAATAACATGTTAAAGAAATTGTTTTGAATGTGATATTTGAAATAGAATTAAAACGATCTAACGATGTTTTTAAATGTGTTGAGATTCGAAACCATAGATTTCAACGTTTATTGTTGAAATAGACGTTTTCGAGAAATAAAAGGAAATGGTGGACTATAGCACTGTTGTTATAGTAAATGATTTCCGAAAGGAAATGTTTTGTATAGTATTGGGATTTATATATCTATTTTAATTTCGAATCCCTATACTAGTGATTTTGGGTTGTCGTAACGATGTTTTACGTAACATTCGTTTTGGCCCAAATAAATATGTTTAAGAGCATGATTTCCTTAAAGAATGAAATATATACTTAATCTCGATTTAAGTATATTGAATATTTTCTAAGTATTGAAAATAAATAAAATTTGTGAATTACTTATTTAATAAGTATGGAAATGTTTTCCAATATGAAGTGAATATTTAGAATTTATCCTTTTGAAGATAAATTGAAATGGATAATTGAAATCGTATATGCATGGATATTGTGAAATATAAATTCACTAAGGAATTTATAAAAGAAAGTGGAATTTGTTAAAAATAAATACTGATTTATTTTTGAAGTGTGAAAATTATATATCTAGTAAAGATATTTTTGAAAATAAATAATTTGGAAAATTATTTGGAATCTGGTGATGTTGTGCATATCCATTGATAGTTAAATAATCGACTATCAATATTTCCCTTTGAATGGGTAATTGATGTGATTTGTTTGAATTTGAATGCCGCACTTATTTTTGAATAAGCGCTCACTATTCGGGTTAACCGGGAAAGGACCATGGGGTCGTATAACCCATTCCGAATATGTGATACGTCGTTGTGAATTGCAATTGAAGATCGGTGTTGAAGACCCGGTATTTGCGAGAGCGATAGGATGACCTGTCGATTGACTCTGCACCGAGTTGCTCCGGTATAGAGTTCTCCATATGTGATGGTGAATCCGATCAGGATTGTGAATATCCGGATTGCAAGGACTTCTTTGTAAGTGCCTTCGGTTTTGTTCGAGCCCGGAATAGACTTGTATGGATTGTATGTCTGACGTTACAAATTTAGATATAAAGCCGATTTCATTCAAATATATTTCTGTTGGTGGCGGAGAATTTATTCTTTTAGCTTAACACCCTTCTCTGAGACGTACGAGCTCAGAGGTTATGTAGTTGAATGTTATCAGCGATATATTCCCAATTTGGTAATGTGACATGCTGAGTGTTGCTGAAATGATCATTGTGTTGATTATTTTTGATAGGATCATTTGTTTGATCGTCTATCCTGGTGATCATTTCTATGATCATTTGTTGACCCAAAGCATGGCTTTTGTATAAAGTATGTTTTTGTGGACGTGACTTCGTCGAGCCTCACACCCCGTGAATGGTCAAAACAGGAAAGATGCAGCAAGGTTATGAGGGGTAGCGCCCTTTAGGATGTGTGCATTTCCTTCTGGAAAAGGGTGGTATCATGGTATGGAGCCCAGATACTTACTCATGTTGAAAATACTTTATGATTGTGTGAATTGATTACGAGCGCTCGGTGAAAGGTCCCAAAGGACCGGGGGATGGCATATTCGGTCAGTTGTTACTCAGTTAGGGGTAACCCGGCCTTGTGTTGGTAGAGATTCGGTTTGGTTCTCGGGGATGTCCATCCAGAGGCATTCTCATGTGGCAATGGGAAGTTCCTTGGCCTGATCATTCGTTGGAAATCCAATTCCCAATACGAAACTTGTACGGTATTAGTTGTAGAACCTGCCATTCACTTATGGCGGTCACCACTGTTTGGATGGTAGCTATAGTAGGCATAGTTCGGAATGTCTATGTTGGCTAAGATTTATATTCTACTTTCGAAATAAATTTTTCCTACACTATGCACTAGTAATAATATCAAATGTTCTTTTAAATGCGTATCAAGCATCTTTGACTATCATAAGGAGAAATCTCCTCCGATTCTGCGTTTGCATTGTGTGTGTGTGCGGGAGGCCTTATGGTAGTCTCATTTTTAAAAGCATTGCAAATTGACTTTAAAAATATTCCTCTATTTTGATTTTAAAGATAAATAAACTGTTTTGAGTTCTCGCACCAGTCACATGACTGACTCGGAGTTTATTGTTTTCCTTCCTAAACTCTGGGTGCCCACCAATTTCCACACGGGCAGTCAAGAGTTAGGTTTATCAGGATATTCTGGATATTCTGGAGTTGCTGGAGGCAAGCTAGATGGCATGGCGTAATTACTAGTATATAGTATTTCTTTTTTCCGCTGCACTATTTGTATGTTGTTGTACACTCTAATGATATGATGTAATGTAATGTATAAAATGTAATAACTGATATAGTTCTTTGTTTAAAGATTATTCATTTATGTATTATATGTTGTTCCGCTGCGAATTGTGAGATTCTGATGTTGTTCTGTTTTTCTTCTGTTCCATTCTATTTTCTATTTTCTTTTCCCTCTATTTTCTATCTTTTTCTATCTTCTTATCTTTTCTGTCATTTTCTTTTTCTTAAAACCCTAAGTGTTCGGTTTTCCGTCGTTCGATTGCTCGGCAGTTGATAAAGTGAGTATCGATGTTGAATTTTCGAAAGTCGAAGAATCGGGTCCTTACATCTGGTATCAGAGCTTATGGTTAAGCGACAACCATGGCTCTGTTGGTGTTGGGTATTACTCATTAGAGATAGAGTGAGTAGTACTCTAGAATGAGTTTGAGTGTAATAATAGCTATGAGAGCGTATTTGTTAGTGAATATAAATTGTTTTGTATTGTGTTGACTTATCGGTTGATTGTTTATAGATTTCGGTCGATGTAGTCTAGCTAACTATCGTAGAAAGGGGTTTCTAAACTCTTAAACAAGATAAATCGACATAATATTGTTTTAAATTGGGTAAATGAAATAATTTTACCTTGAGTGTATTTTATATATATAAAGAAATAATTTTTCAGAATTATTAAAGTGTATATAAGTGATTGTTTAGTTGTTTGAATAATATAAATGAAATTCAACTTTTGTAATTGAATTGAATGAATGGATTGAATGATAATCAATTGAATGTAAATTAAGTTGATATGGAATAATGAATATAAGTGTTAATTCATTAAAATCAAATGTTATTGGAAGTAGAAAGATTGAATGCAAAATCAATTTAATTAAGCCAATTGTAAGCAAAGGAATTTGGTTGTAATGAATATACATTGGTTGTTATTTGATTGTTAGTTGATTGTATATAATTCATTAAGTGTTAATGAAATTGAATTAATGAAATTGGAAGCTAAAGTAATTGAAATTCAATTGGAAGTTGAATGAATCTTAAGTAGATTTGAATTTGATTTGGAAGCGAACCAACTTGAATATGAATTAGTGAATGCAAACTAATTGAAAATGAATGCTAGTAAAAAACATCCACTGTTAATGAATCAAATGTGATTTAAGTTGAAAACCCAATTCATTGAATATAAATGAGAATATGAATGAATATTTATTGGTTATGAATTTTTGGATGCTAGTTGGTTGATGGTTGAATATATAGCTTTTATTGCATTTGCTATGTTGACATATATAGTTATTATGTTACTATATGATGTGTATTGATACTATTTTCATATATGCATGTTCTCATGTTGTTTGTTGAGTGTTTAGTAGGTGCGGATCGCGTTTGCTTCGCATTTGGAGCTCGCTTTCGCGCTATATTAGCCGTATATGCTCGCTAATAAAATATAAGGTACATATCTCGGATTACATATCGTACTTTTACATTTTTTCCTTGCGGGATGCCTCATTACTTGATGAGATGTATATTTGTGATATATATACTGTCATTTTTTTTTTTCGGATCGAGCCGCGCAAAGGAGACTATGGCGAATTTTTCCGAAAATATAAGGCGTTAGAAAATTTTTGAAAATTTTTGGAAAATTTTGGAAAACTTTAACTTTGATTTGAAATTGAAAGTTAAACAATGGTAATTGTTTTAAAAAAAGATAACTAAGTATGATTTGAAAACTTAGTAAGTTATTGTAAGAAGTTTAACTATGAATTTTGAAAAATTAATAGATTCTGTAACTTTTCTTACTTGGTAATTTCGAGGACGAAATTCTTTTAAGGGGGGAAGATTGTAACGACCCAGGATTTTTATTAATTAAAATTTAAATATTTAATTAATTTTAAATATTAATAAGTGAATATATAAGTCAAATAAATTTTTATTTGAATAATTGGATTTAATTGAATAATTGGATTTAATTGAATAATTAAATCGATAATTTAATATGTTAAATTATGGAAATAATTGAAAATTACGTAAAATATGATTGAAAATGATTTGTAAAATTTTATTTTATCATATTGAAGTTAGAACGATATTTTAGAACTTTTAAAATCGAATTTGAAGTTAATTTGTGAAAATTGAATATTTTAATATTTTAATCGACTAGTGAAAATAGCCAATTTTTGAACAGTCTCAGAATTGAACGAAACCAGTTCCATTGGATCCGTAATAGTTAGTTATTATCAGATTTCAATTTTCGTGTCAATCGGAGTTATCGTTTGATCGTGGCAGCTCGAAACGCATCGAATTATTTTTAATATTAATTTGGCGAGTTAAAATAGCCATTTTTCAAAAAGTCTCGGATTTCGACGAAACTAGTTTCATCAGATCCGTAATGTGATATTATTGTAAGGTTTCAAATTTCGTGTCAATTGGATTTACCGTTTGTCCGGTACAAATTAAAACGCCTAGGAAATCGTTTAAATCGGTTTAATTTAAATTGAACGTTTATAGCCATAACTCGCACAGATGTCCGAATTAGCTTCTGAAACCTGTTCCATTGTGTCCGTAACACGGGATAAACCCTAGGAACGTCAGTTTCGGCGCGTAAATCGGAGTTCGGAATTTCCGGATGAATAGTGTTCGTTCAAATTCCTATAAATAGACCAACACCCCCTCTCATAAATAATTTTTTTTTTATCTAAACCTAACCCTAGCCAGCCGCCACCATCAATATGAACGGCCAGAAATTGTCGAATTCATCTCTTAATCTCTCCCAATCTACAAACATTCACGCGAAATCACCAACTAAGAAGTTGTAGAGGATAGAGAGAGCTTTGATTTCATACGGAGTTGATCGTGTTTAGAGCAACGTAGTGGGAGTAATTAGCTCGCGTTCATCTACAGTTTGGCATGCGTTTCAAGGCTGTAAGGGGGGCCGAGCTCTATGAGCTTGAGGCCGAGCATAGTAGTGGTGATGCTCTTCGAGATGAGAGGTCCTGATCGTGTTCAAATCGCTCGAATTGGTTGCAATAATTAACCCTAATATGGATGAATGGGTTCTATGGTGCGGCGGCTATGTCCTGTAGGATACGTGAGTGGAAGATGAAGTTATGTGCGGCCAAGATTGCAAAGGAGATGGATCCAGTGGCTGTAGTTGAGCTAGGTTTAAAAATAGTTAAGTTATATTGTAAATTGTTTATAAAAAATTTGTGTAATGTTCAAATATTCATAACTTTTTCATACGAGGTCGGAAACAAGCGAAACCAGTCCGTTTAATTTTATTCGAAATAAATCGCTAAAACAAAATTGAAATCAAGGTGAGAACTTCTCACTCAATCGAATCGGTTTCGATTTTATTTTAAATAGTTAGATTTAAAATATTTGAATGCATGTTTGAATGATGATTGTTATCTATTTATTGTTAAAATAGACATTATGCGCCGTTAGTAAGCGGATGTTATTTATTAAAAACATATACCGCGAATATTTCATAAACAGTGAAATTGGTATTATATATGATAGCAATATATATATATTGGCATATGTATATATTGCAGTTATTGATTTCCCGCATTTTTTAGCGGATGAGACCCTATTGCGCCGTTATTAAGCGGATAATATTTTAAATTCCATATACCGCGATAATTTCGTACTGGAGCGAAATTGGTATTGTGCTAATGTTTGTGGATGCAGGAAAACAGGTTGGAGGGATCCAACTGGATTCCTCAACAGTATTTATTTGATTATGGATATTTCGATATTCGTTGATTATCATATACGATATATAATATCATTGTAGTCGTGATTGACTGTTTGGTGTGTAGCATCATTGGACCAAATTTTGGGATTTTAAAATGATTTTAAAGTGATTTTTTGAAAGTATACGTGTATAAAATATTTCTGGAACTGATCCATTTTAAATAAATAAACGTTATAATTTTTAAAGTTATAAAAATTATAATTTTGAGAAATACGGTTAAAGATTGATTTTTGAGAAATATGGGTTAATGTTTTTATAAAAGAGTTTAAATCGGGACTAATTGAATTTATTGTGAAAAGTTTAGATATAGGATTTATAAAATTTGATTATTTTATAAATCAAGAGAATGGTGAAATTATAAAGGAGATTAAAGATGTTTTAAAATAATAGTATAAATTGATTTTATAAAGGATTTATAAATTGATATTTATAAATTAAAACATTAGGATTATAAAACGAGTTTTTATAAGTGTTGAATGAAGTGAAAATGAATTCCATAAATGAATGAAATTTATAGAATTATAAACGGTGAAGTTATAAATGGAATTTTATAAGCAGTAGGTTTATAAAATTTGTAAAGTTATTGAAAGAATAGATTTGGGTAAATAATTGAATCTTATAAGTTATAAGATTCATAATTATGAAGTTCAAAGGAAATGGAAGTTGTTATAAAATAAATAATAAAGGGATTTATAAACATTGTTTTATAAATTCACAAACCACTTATTTTGATAAGTTAATTTTTATAACTTATTTATGAAGTTATATTCACGTTTTTAACTATGAATAATCCTTTGAAATAAAATGAATAAAAGGATGAAATTTGTTAACGTAGTATATTCACGTTTTTGAATAGTGAATAACATGTTAAAGAAATTGTTTTGAATGTGATATTTGAAATAGAATTAAAACGATCTAACGATGTTTTTAAATGTGTTGAGATTCGAAACCATAGATTTCAACATTTATTGTTGAAATAGACGTTTTCGAGAAATAAAAGGAAATGGTGGACTATAGCACTGTTGTTATAGTAAATGATTTCCGAAAGGAAATGTTTTGTATAGTATTGGGATTTATATATCTATTTTAATTTCGAATCCCTATACTAGTGATTTTGGGTTGTCGTAACGATGTTTTACGTAACATTCGTTTTGGCCCAAATAAATATGTTTAAGAGCATGATTTCCTTAAAGAATGAAATATATACTTAATCTCGATTTAAGTATATTGAATATTTTCTAAGTATTGAAAATAAATAAAATTTGTGAATTACTTATTTAATAAGTATGGAAATGTTTTCCAATATGAAGTGAATATTTAGAATTTATCCTTTTGAAGATAAATTGAAATGGATAATTGAAATCGTATATTCATGGATATTGTGAAATATAAATTCACTAAGGAATTTATAAAAGAAAGTGGAATTTGTTAAAAATAAATACTGATTTATTTTTGAAGTGTGAAAATTATATATCTAGTAAAGATATTTTTGAAAATAAATAATTTGGAAAATTATTTGGAATCTGGTGATGTTGTGCATATCCATTGATAGTTAAATAATCGACTATCAATATTTCCCTTTGAATGGGTAATTGATGTGATTTGTTTGAATTTGAATGCCGCACTTATTTTTGAATAAGCGCTCACTATTCGGGTTAACCGGGAAAGGACCATGGGGTCGTATAACCCATTCCGAATATGTGATACGTCGTTGTGAATTGCAATTGAAGATCGGTATTGAAGACCTGGTATTTGCGAGAGCGATAGGATGACCTGTCGATTGACTCTGCACCGAGTTGCTCCGGTATAGAGTTCTCCATATGTGATGGTGAATCCGATCAGGATTGTGAATATCCGGATTGCAAGGACTTCTTTGTAAGTGCCTTCGGTTTTGTTCGAGCCCGGAATAGACTTGTATGGATTGTATGTCTGACGTTACAAATTTAGATATAAAGCCGATTTCATTCAAATATATTTCTGTTGGTGGCGGAGAATTTATTCTTTTAGCTTAACACCCTTCTCTGAGACGTACGAGCTCAGAGGTTATGTAGTTGAATGTTATCAGCGATATATTCCTAATTTGGTAATGTGACATGCTGAGTGTTGCTGAAATGATCATTGTGTTGATTATTTGTGATAGGATCATTTGTTTGATCGTCTATCCTGGTGATCATTTCTATGATCATTTGTTGACCCAAAGCATGGCTTTTGTATAAAGTATGTTTTTGTGGACGTGACTTCGTCGAGCCTCACACCCCGTGAATGGTCAAAACAGGAAAGATGCAGCAAGGTTATGAGGGGTAGCGCCCTTTAGGATGTGTGCATTTCCTTCTGGAAAAGGGTGGTATCATGGTATGGAGCCCAGATACTTACTCATGTTGAAAACACTTTATGATTGTGTGAATTGTTTACGAGCGCTCGGTGAAAGGTCCCAAAGGACCGGGGGATGGCATATTCGGTCAGTTGTTACTCAGTTAGGGGTAACCCAGCCTTGTGTTGGTAGAGATCCGGTTTGGTTCTCGGGGATGTCCATCCAGAGGCATTCTCATGTGGCAATGGGAAGTTCCTTGGCCTGATCATTCGTTGGAAATCCAATTCCCAATACGAAACTTGTACGGTATTAGTTGTAGAACTTGCCATTCACTTATGGTGGTCACCACTGTTTGGATGGTAGCTATAGTAGGCATAGTTCGGAATGTCTATGTTGGCTAAGATTTATATTCTACTTTCGAAATAAATTTTTCCTACACTATGCACTAGTAATAATATCAAATGTTCTTTTAAATGCGTATCAAGCATCTTTGACTATCATAAGGAGAAATCTCCTCCGATTCTGCGTTTGCATTGTGTGTGTGTGCGGGAGGCCTTATGGTAGTCTCATTTTTAAAAGCATTGCGAATTGACTTTAAAAATATTCCTCTATTTTGATTTTAAAGATAAATAAACTGTTTTGAGTTCTCGCACCAGTCACATGACTGACTCGGAGTTTATTGTTTTCCTTCCTAAACTCTGGGTGCCCACCAATTTCCACACGGGCAGTCAAGAGTTAGGTTTATCAGGATATTCTGGATATTCTGGAGTTGCTGGAGGCAAGCTAGATGGCATGGCGTAATTACTAGTATATAGTATTTCTTTTTTCCGCTGCACTATTTGTATGTTGTTGTACACTCTAATGATATGATGTAATGTAATGTATAAAATGTAATAACTGATATAGTTCTTTGTTTAAAGATTATTCATTTATGTATTATATGTTGTTCCGCTGCGAATTGTGAGATTCTGATGTTGTTCTGTTTTTCTTCTGTTCCGTTCTATTTTCTATTTTCTTTTCCCTCTATTTTCTATCTTTTTCTATCTTCTTATCTTTTCTGTCTTTTTCTTTTTCTTAAAACCCTAAGTGTTCGGTTTTCCGTCGTTCGATTGCTCGGCAGTCGATAAAGTGAGTATCGATGTTGAATTTTCGAAAGTCGAAGAATCGGATCCTTACAGCGTCCAAATCTTTTTATAGAGATTCGTAACTCTTCATAAATAGTCGTGTCTTTTCAGAAAATATAGTTGTTGTACAGTCAACTTAACCTCTGGGTCAGTCGACTGGATATTGGAACGAATTTTTTAATATATTTTTTATTTATTTGTGCACCTGTGCATGTTACATAGAAATTGTCAGGTCAGGAGACAGACCTGGTATTATCTATGCAATTTACACAGTTTTCACAGGTGTATATGATATATATATATATATATATATATATATATATATATATTATATATGATTCTAACTTTTAAAACTTTGATTATATATATATTATATGCTTATATATGTATAAATCATTTGAAAATAGTATATACGTAAATGAGGAGAGATCTTAATAGTATTGACTTAAGACTCAAAACATAATAATATAAAAGTTGATGCACCGATTTTGATGTCTTGTCTTTATGTAGTATATATTCTCTTTTTGTCATAACAGTCGTCGAATCTGTATGTTTCAGTGATAGTTTCATGTCATGAATCAAAACCAAGTCTCAACATTCTCCCCCTTTATGATTGATGACAGCCTGTAAATAGATATAGATTTCGACTGTATATAATATAATATGAATACTTACTCCCTCGAATCTTTGGCAATATATATCCTACATTTTTAATGTTAGTGATGATGTTTCTCGCCGTTTTTCATCGTCAAAAAGGAGAGTTTATATGTAAAAAAAAAATATTCCACATAAGTCTTAACATAGAACAATATAGAATAAAATAACTACTACTTATTATGTAAGGTATCTTTAAAAAATTAAAATTTAAAGCGTGTGTACCGAAGGTTCTTATAATTTCCTAATTTTTAGGAAACCATACTCATTTGGGTGTGGTTGAACCTTTATAAATATAATTTTCATCATTAACTACAATACCAAAATAATTGTCAATGTATATTTCTCTATTTTTCCAATTAACAGGAACCCAAATACTTAGATAATTTTTACTCGTATTTTCTGTCAATGATTTTATACTTCTAAAGAAATTATAAACATTATTGGTCATAGCAGTATTTGAATTTCTATAAAAATTGGAGTTAGGCTTCACTCGTAATCTAATATTAGCATTAACATATTTACAATACATGAAAGCGTATGTAGTGCTATTTCTACGATCAGTTTTATTATATCCTAAACCACTTTTATCATTTAAAGGTCTAGAACTAGATAAAAATCACATTTTGACCTTTATTAAATTTTGTGACTTTAGTGTTAATTTTATCAAATTTAGCTTTAAAGCCACAATTATTATCTTCAAAAGGAATATTACTATTATTAAAAATATCCATTTTCTCATTTAATTCAGAATTCTCGTTTTTTAATGTATGGTTCTCATTTTTTAGAAGGAAATTTTGAGATTCTGGACTATCTAAAGAGGATTGTAATAAATCATTTTGTCTTCTCAAATTAAAATTTTCTTTTGAAAATTTATCTCTCTCTTTTTTAAATATGGTGTTTTGTTCATCCAGAAAATCTTTAACAATTATAAAATTATTTTTTAAAACACCAAGTTGATTTTCTAAATTTAACTTCTCATTTTTCAATTTCTCATTTTCAGGTTCAACAGATTTGATCTTTTCTAAAATAATAAAATTAAGCTTTGAAATATTATTGCTTATACTAACTAATATATTATTATCTTTTACTGAAATTTGTAAATCAGAAAGTACCTTTTTGTATTCCTCACGGGTGGCTTTGATATGGATTTTGCTGGTTGTATTTCGACTGGATCGTTTTTTGGTCATTATTTTACGATGTTGTGATGATCGATAGATTCCAGGAAAATTGTGTTATGGATCGTGTAATATGGATATATGATAATACATAGTGTAGTGATGATAGCTATATAGTAAATAGTGCGGAATATACAAGCAGTATAATAAAAATGACACCATGGATTTTTATACTGGTTCGGAGCTTCGTCCTATGTCCAGTCCCAGACTCCTTCTAGAATTTCACTAAAACAACAACCCTCACTTAACTCGGAGGAATAGGTCTATACAACCACTGAGCAGCCGAACAGGGACCTGAGCAGCGGAACAGGGTTTTGCCTCAGCAGCCGAAAATGACTTCACATGCCTGAGCAGTAGAACAAGACTTCTTCAACAAATACAAAAGATTTTTTGACTTTTTGTATTCTGATAACACGGATAAGTCTGTTTCTAGTACACCCTTCCTATGATCTTCTCCTCGAGTATAAATATACGTATTTAATGTTTATGAAGAATATAAAGGTATAATATTGCTTAGAATATGTTAATGCAGAATATTTGAGAGTATAGTTGCAAGTACGTTCAAGAGAATTAGATCAGAAAGATAAGAAAATTCGGTTAATTGGAATCAAGTTAGAGTATGTATTTATAAATGTTAAAAAGCAGCTACTATTGAGGAAGAGTTCCAGTTGAGTCCAAATTATTTTGTACAGATTCGTAACTCTTCATAAATAGTCGTGCCATTTCAGAAAATATAGCTGTTGTAGAAATTCAGTCCACTGAACCTCTGGGTCAGTGGACTGGATTTTCAAATGAATTTTTTAAATATATATTTGTTTATTTGTGCACCAGTGCATGTTACACAGAAATTGTTAGGTCAGTCGACTGACCTACCAAGTCAGTCGCATGACCTGGTATTATCGGTGCAATTTACACAGTTTTTACAGGTGTATATGATATATATATTATATATGATTCTAACTTTTAAAACTTTGATAATATATATATATATATATATATATTATGCTTATATATGTATAAATCATTTGAAAATAATATATACGTAAACGAGGAGAGATCTTAACAATATTGACTTAAGACTCAAAAAATAATATAAAAGTTGATGCATCGATTTTGATGTCTTTTCTCCATGCAGTATATATTCTCTTTTTGTCGCAACAGTCGTCGAATCTGTATGCTTCAATGATAGTTTCGTGTCATGAATCAAAACCAAGTCTCAATAATTTATACATATATATATAGGTTAGAAATTAATTCAAACAATAAGAGGTTAGAAATTAATTTAAACAATAAGAAATAAGTACAGTACCAAGAGTCCTAAAGAAGCAAATAAAGTTGTCGTGATCAGAGATATTAAAGGATTAGTCAGCTCATCCTGGAGTTTTACGAGGAGAGATCGAGAAAATGGATTTCAAGGCCTGAACATAATAAAATAATTTACATCTTGACACATGTGTTCATGAATTGAATACAAAAGTAATATCTCTCGGTAGGTAGGAGCAGCTAGATGCTCAAAATACAAAACAATAATGGCTCTGAGCAGGTAATAAGAAAGAGGGGATAACATGATCAACAATAAGTCATAAATTATTAGTCATTCCTTAAGGATGGGTGAAGAGGAAGGAAGAGCCCATCACAGATGTGCTCCGTGGTTACTGAAATAAAACCCTCTAGGGCATGTGAATGCAATCAGATAAGGTGAGAATCCTAATTGCATAACCACATAACCTAAAATGATCAAGGATCTCTTGTGCTTGGCCTTCTTCACAAATCCTCGATGTTAATTCGGTAAAAGAAGCCTAATATTGGACCAAAATGCAAGGAAGGCTATCAATAGCCATGAATAACTAATAAGAGAAAAGGGAAGAAGGTGAAAAAGAATGGTAAGATGTGTAAAACGATTAATCCAAGTTGAGAGAGAGTAATATTGTAACACTAGAGAAATAATAATAATGAATAGATCAATCTCCATCATTACGTATTAATCAGATCAATTAAAAATTAGAAAATGAAGAGAGGGAAAAGTCACCCAAGTCTCAGTCTAAAGGGATGATACACAAAAGCATTTCCCTAAATATCGTTGAGAAGTAAATGCGTTTGATTATATAACAAAGAAGAATAAAGGGATAAAGAAGACACAAGAATAATGTAAAAATAATTTTTTTTAACTTACAAGTCTTGATAAGTCATGAGCTAGGTGCTATAAAATATTGTGGAGGAGAAGAAAACCGTTGAAAGGTAGAAGGTAAAAAATTGAGTAAGTAAAAGAAAAAGGAAAACAGAGAAAGGTATAACACCACTAAAATAAACTATAAATAAATTGGATATAAAAATAGATATTTTGCAAAATATAAATTTGATTGTGAAAGTTATGTCATTTCATTCGTGGTGAAAGTCTGATCAATTTCAATATACAATATGTTGTCAAAAGGAAAAGTTATGGACCTTTGAAGTTTTTTGATTCAAGATAATCTAAATAGAATTCAAATAAATATTTAATTCTTAAATTTGAATTTAAGAATTAGAGTTTAAGTAAATGTTAAAGTTAATATTAATGTTAAAGTGTAATTAAGGAAGAAAATAAATATATAAAATGACATAATTCCTTCCCAAAAAAGATGAAGAGGTCGACCCCCTGACGTCTACCCGTCGACCGCTAGCGGTCGACCGATGGCATAGAAGCAGTCGACTGCTCCATATCAAGTGGCAGCTAGGGTTTTTAATTTCAGACGATTATTAAATATGATGGTTCTGATGCTTTCTCACCACTATAAATAAGACCCAAGACTCCTCACTTTTAATCACATAATATTTTAGGAATATTAGCGAAGATATGTTGGTCCTTCTCTTCAAGATTCATAAAAACTCCATTAGGGTTTTAGGTAAGAAATCCTTTGGAACTATCTTTTTTTATTAGTTACTTTCTCAACTTCTTCCCCTCCAAATCTTTAATTTTCTAAATATAACATATATACAAATCACTTGCTCTATTTATGTATCGAAAAAAGGAGATCTCATAGAGATCATCCAAAGGCATGTCAAATCCAAAGGAGGCAGAGCTAAGGCTAACATTAAGTGGAAATCTTAGCTTTTTTATTTTAGTAATTGACTAGTGTAATTTAGGTATGAATATGTCTTAGGGAGTTTTGGTTTGTGAAAACATCATATTATAAAACCTAAAACTTATGCAATGCAAGATGTCAATTGTAGATTGAAACCTCAATTTGATTATGTGTCAAAATAATAGAAATTGTGTAGATTTGCATTTTTTATAATCTTACCTTCTATTCCACTCCTTATTCATTTTCTTTGAATTTGATTAAAAGGCATTGATTATGGAATAGTGCGTAAAGTACGAAATTTATTCGTAGTTTGTGTTGCTAATTCCCTCAAATTAAATTGAAATTCCTTCGTTTATTTTTATGTGAAAAAGGAGTTGAATAGAGCATAAACATTAGAACTGTAAGTTTCTAATAGGCATATATTCCATTATCTTGATGCAACAAGTTGAGTTTAAATATTAATTGTATACAAGTCTGTTGTTGGAACTTTTGGATATGGATATTGGAATTTTGGTAATGTTGATAATATTAAATGAGATTTGTATAATTGTTTAGAGAATTGACATTCAAACGCCAGTTTAGGACGTATATTCGAGACGCTTAGAAATTACTAGCATGTATATACATACATACATATATGTATGTATATGTATGTATCTTGATGGAAGAGTGATCCTCTAATAAGGAGAGCACTCATGATTTTATTAGAAAATTAGCCAAAAGGTCAAATCAGAGTTACATTAGTATTTACACATACAAAATAAGGATCATCAGTTAGATGATCAACAAAAGAGGATATAATAAAGAGACAAAAGGATCTATACAAAATTAACCGCAATCTAAAATTATAAATTGGCGAGCTAGCAACAATGTGAGTCATGAGTCCTATGGTGCCACAAGGAATGGATAGATCTAAGCATGTTCTTGCAAGGAATAGACATGCTACAACATAAAGAGATTAGGTACGGTACAATGCAACCCCATGTGTTTAGGCTGCACCATGGGTAGGTAAGACTGCTACATAGGGAGAATATGATATTCTATTATGGAGGAAGTAAATTATAGGCATGCACACTAGAGGTTGAGGTTGTATGAGACTGCAGCACGAGTGAGATATGAAAATAGGGTAGGCAGTTGAAAGATAGGTCAGTGAGCATTGGTGGAGCTATGAAAATGGACCTAAAAATAGTGGTTGCGAGATTTTGATGTGTACATGTGCTAAATATTCAACAGTGGAGTTGTTACCATTTGTGCATGTGTTGAATAGATGTAGATCAGCAGAGACAACAGAGGTGTGCTGAGATGAAGATGCAGACATGGAACATGTGTATGCAACAAGCATTAGGAAGATGTGCTAAATACGGATTTCCTCTGCTGGTTTGCATGCAATGAGATGAATACAATTTCAATAGGCTAAGCTGATATGACGGAGACAGCAGAGGCAACGATTTATCAATAAGGTAAAACCTTGACGTATAGATGTGTACTGATACATGTGCATGTGAGTGTGTGTATTAGCATAATTAACATATAATTGCATTGTTAAATGGGTTATTAATTTTAATTAATCTCCCTTAGGAAGGCAATTAATGTTAAAGGTGAAATAAGAAAGATTTCTTATAAGGCATTGATTATGGAAGCTGTGTGATGTGTGATAGTATATTTAGAGTGTAATATAAATTATGAATAAGTTATAGGGATGCGAGGTCAATCAAAAGCATATGGTAGTCTACCTAGTTAATCTGGCTATCAGCAATACTACTTTAGTGCTGATGTAAGACATCGCCTATAATAAGTAATTACGATGACATGAGGTTTGTCCCAAATTTTGTAAGGTAAATCTGTCTAACTAATCTGGCTACCGGTGCCTACGAATAGTCGGGCTGATGTAAGACATCATCATGGGGTACGGGTCATAATACGAAGGACCTGCTTTAGAGATTGAAGGTATTAAGTTATTGTATGAGGGTCTATCGCTTCTCTGTATAGGAAGTAGTAATTGGCCGAGGTTATAGGTTAGGCATGGCAGAAGAAATCTTGGAAAATGGGTCATTTCAATAGGAAGTATTAAGCGGCTGAAGAGATTCCATGCAATGTCAGCTAGACAGTTACTAGTGAGGAGTCTGTCTTAGGATTGTAGGTAGTAAATGACGTAAGCCTACCTTAAATAAGGTATTAAATGATCCGAGTCTGCCTAATTCCCATTAAAAGATATTAAGGGACTTAAGTACTATCTCTAACATTGATAGGACACTATTGACAGTAGATATGGGTTATTGGAATGATAGCAAGTTAGCTATGAGTTTATATTTGGAAAGCCTTTTATTTTTTGGAAAAGCCTTTAGGTTTATATTTAGGAAGACTTATGTTGTAGGTAGAAACATAATACATATTCTTATTTAAATTATACTGCCCTAGTACTAATGTATTAAGACTCGAGATTTTTATTCACCATACATATGTTGTTCTGACTCCCTCCTCATTACAACACAGGTTAGGATGGGCGATGCTAAAGGCGGAGACGTTGATGATGCTAGTGGCAGTAGACTATTATTTGTTTGTTATTTTATGCACTTTTTTGATGTACCTGTGAAATAAAAACAATGTTCGAATATTGTGGATATGTGTGGTTACCATTGGGTTTTGACATTACAGATATTTTACTATGTTTCTGAATGATATTTTTAAGTTTGAATGTAATGGGTACTTTTTTAATTATTATATTTTATCCTTCCACTGTGAGATTCTGAATGTGTAGATAAATATCTATGTATTGTTCTTTTTACAAACAAACAGCCAGCTTTGAGATGGTTTTAAGTTTTGAGGGGTCAGAATTCAGGCCCATCTCCAGGAGGGTTGTAACTTTTGGTATCGGAGTCTAGATTACCCGATCAATGGCAAAATATATGCACAAGAGACATACATGTTAATTTTTTTAAAAGTTTTTTTTTCAAAAATCCCTATTACATATGCATACATACATATATATATACATACATACATATATATATGCATATGTATGCACACACTCTTTGTTATGAACTTATGCATATACACTAGGTAAATCTTTCTTTTAGCGTATAATACTGTTTTAGGAAATTATAACTGAAAGTTTAACCTACAGATAGTAAACTATGGCTGAATATCCTTCTTCTTCTGAGACTAGGAACCCTGCCAGAGGAATGCCTCGCCTACCTAGGTAGCACCTCACCCAATCAATTTTCCCAAAATGTGTAAGGATTTTATGAGTATGGGAGGAAGAGTATATTCTAGGAAGAAAAGCTCTTGGAGACTAAGGCATAGATAAATGACCGCTAGTGGATATTTCGGAAGATTGGTTGGGAGGATAAAGTGAAGTAGAGAATGGCGGCTCGGCACCTTAAAAGAGAAGCCTTGGATTGGTGGAATTTGGTGACTTGAGAGAATGTTGGTAGGATTGTCACTTAGGATGAGTACAAGAACAGATTTGAGAGAAGGTTTATGTCAAGAGTAGAAACGAGCTTGCAACTAGAGAAATTCATTCATCTTAGGCGGGGCGACTCCACTCTAAAGGAGTCCATTAGTAAGTTTACAAAATAAGCTAAATTTAGAATGAGCCTGATTGATACACCCATGAGAAAGTCCATGAAGTTTGTCAAGGGTTTGAACTCTCCGCTTAATGAATTATTTGTTGACTCGGATACCCACTAGAGCTGCCTACAAGATGCTTGTCGAGATGCCTTTACTGCATATGATGAATGCTAAGGAGAAAGAGATGGAGAAGGAGAAGGAGAAGAAAAACCCACACAAAATCAAGGAGGGGCCAAGAAAGGAATTTTTTGGGCAAATAGGAAGTCAAAGGGGAAATTTAAGTAAGAAGGGAAAGTGTGTAATAGATGCAAAAAGAAAGGACACCTTGCATAGGATTGTAGAGTGAATCTGTTGAAGGAAGCTTTTAAGGGAGGTGTTACCATTGGCACGACGAAGGACATTTCAAAAATCATTGTCCGAAGATGGTGAAAGAAGGGCAGAGTGTGCAAGCATATGCCATTGAGGCTGCCTTTATTTTGATTAGACCACCGGTAGAGACCAAGGGAAGTTGGCTATGGAAGGTATAACGCTCATTTTAGGAAATAATTTCGTACTCTATTTGATTCTAGAGTATCACATTCATTTGTAGCTAGGAATGTAATCAACACCCAAAACGTTCAAACCCAAACTATCACCCACCTAATAGTAGTTTCAAATCCTATTAGGGGGAAGACACATCTTTTCTCAATTTGCAAAAATCTAGTGTTAGACATATGTGACGTTGATTTCATATGCAATGCTTACGCACTAAATTTCAAGGGTTATGGACTTATTTTAGGTATGGATTTGTTGTCTCAATATAAGGAAGTCGCGGACCGTGATAAGTGGTAGTATGGCTTAACAGTTATAAAGAGCACGACCTAGACATTCGTTGTACTCCCCAAAACTCATTCTAGTTAAGTTATCTATACTAGTTGAACCTATTGCAAAATGAACTTTCATCCGTACCTATAGTTTGTGAGTTCTTTGATGTCTTTGAAGAAGTTTTAGGGCTTCCACCCTAAAGAGAGATTGAGTTAAGGATTGATCTATAGAAGGATGCTAAATCGGTCGCTCTACTGTTAAGACTTATGGACCCTAAGAAAATGCGAGCATTAGATAAGTAGATCTCGGAGCTACTGCAGAATGATTCATTCAACAAAGTATGTTGGAATGGGGAGCCTTTTTTATCTTTACCACCAAGGCAGACGGCTCATTAAGATTTTGTGTTGATTATAGGGAGCTCACTAATTCGATGAAGAAGAATAGATATCACTTACCTAGTATATATGATTTGTTTGATCAACCCGTGGCAGCTAAAGTCTTCTCCCAATTAGACTTGGCAACTAGATTACATCAATTAAAGATCGCAGAGGATAGTAAACCTAAGACTGCATTTCGAACATCAGATGGACTCTATAAATAGGAAGCTATGCCTTTTGGATTGACAAATGCCCCCTGTATACTTTGTAGATTTGATGAGTAGAGTATTTAGGGGAAAGTAAAACAAAATTGTTGTAGTTTTTATTGGTGACATCTTGGTATTTTCCATAAGTGAAAAGAAGCATGAAGGTCACTTAAGGGAGATATTTGGAACCTTGAAAAGGCACCAATTTAAAGCAAAATTCTCAAAATGTCACTTTTGAAAGAAGGAAGTGAGATTTCTTAGCCCTATTGTTTAGGAACCTGGATTAGCAATGGACCCTGCAAAAGTGGAAACTATTCAAAATTGAAAGACTTTAAAGAATGCCATGGAGGTCAGAAGTTTTCTAGGGTTATTAGGTTATTATAGAAAATTCATAACAGATTTTGCAAAGATAGCAACCCATTAGACTACAAAGAATTTAGTATTCTCTTGGGATGAGAAATGCACGGAAGCATTCAGTAAGCTAAATGAACTATTGACAAGTACACAAGTACTTGTCTCCCCTGTGAAACGAAACCTTTTATGGTTTATACAGATGCATGCGGCACAGGATTGAGATAAGTTTTTATGTAAAAAGGAAGAGTGATAGCTTATGCTAGTAGGCAACTGAAGGACCATGAGAAGAGGTACCCAGTGCACGACTTGGAGCTAGGAGCCATTGTTTTCGCCTTGAAGATGTGGAGGCACTATCTTTTGGGAGGAAGGTTTGAGTTGTTTACCGACCATAATTCACTTAAATATCTATTTTTCCAAAAAGACTTGAATCTTAGGAACTAGAGGTGGATGGAGTTTATAGCATCCTACGACTTAGGTGATGTAGTATACCCATAAGAAAGTGAATGTCATTGCCGATTCCCTTAGCCAGAAGCATGCTAACTTGAGTGCTATATTTGAGTATGGATAATTTCGAATTTCAACTTCCAACCGCCAATGAAAACCACTCAAAAATATTTGACGGTAATGAAGGTTAGATTAGTGCCGGTGGACCGTACTGGACTTGAGCAAAGTAAGGATAGGAGATAGTAGATATCTTAGATAAGGTAAGGAAAGGAGGACAGTTTCCCCATGATAGTAGATATGCAGTTGATGAGATGGGATGTTTGAGGAGAGATGGATGCTTTTTCTTCCCAAGGATTGATAGTATATTGGAGAAAGTGCTTGCTGAATGCACCATTCGAGAATGACTATCCACCCTGGAGGAGATAAGATGTATAGGTATATGAAATAGATTTTCTATTAGTCAGGGATGAAGAAGAAAATGGCTGAATTTGTTTCTACGTGTTTGACGTGTCAAAGGATTAAAGTTGAGGGAAGCTCGGAGGATTGTTATTACCATTAGTAATTCCGACTTGGAAACGAGCACATATTAATGGATTTCATAGATGGGCTGCTTAGAAGTCAAAGAGGTAATGAAGCAATTTGGTAATAGTTGATAGACTCACCAAAAGCGTCCATTTTTTTTCCATTTGGAGCAATAGGCCCATATCTTCTTTAGCACAAATTTATCTTAAGGAAGTGGTCCGACTTCATGGAATTCCAGTCAACATCGTTAGTGATAGAGGCCCCTTATTTAATAGCAAGTTTTGAAGGAATTTGCAGACAGCTTTGGAATATCCTTGAATCCTTGTACCGCTTATCTCCTACAGATAGATGGGCAAACAAAAAGAGTAAATATGATATTAGAGGACATGCTGAAACCATGCATCATGGACTTTGGAGGACATTGGAAATAATATCTACATTTAGTGGAATTCACTTATAGTAATAGTTATCAATCGACGATAAGTATGGCATCGGAAATTTTTTACTTTGACTAGATTTGATTCACAAAACTTTGATGAAGGTAGAGTTGGTTATGCAGCAAACGAAGGTAGTGTAAGATTGCCAGAATTCCTATGCAAATAAGAGAAGGAAAGAACTAGAGTTCGAGGTTGGAGGCATGGTGCTCATCAAAGTTTTCCCTCTGATAAAGGCATGATATTTGAGAAATTGAGAAAGTTGGCACCAAGATTTGTTGGACCTTTTCAAGTGGTGGAAAAAATAAGAAGACCGACTTATCGTGTGGAGCTACCCAACAGATTAGCGGGAGTCCATGATGTTTTTCACGTTTAATATTTGAGGAAATGCCTTTATGACACAGCTATTGTGATATAGCCTAATCAATTAGGAATATTAAGATAAAGCCGATAACTTCTCATGCAACCACATGCATTATGGAGCATGAAACTATGAAGCTCGGCAACAAAAAATTAGATTGGTTTGAGCACAATGGGGAAATAACCCGGTCGAAAGCATATAGGAGACCGAAGAAAAGATCATAATTTCTCATCCTAAGCTTTTCACTGGTAACTTTTTCTCTCTAAAATTAGATTTAGTTACATTGTGGTTTCCTAGATTGGTTGGTAGGAGAAGGTTGCTACATATTCATCGTCACTTTGCAGTTGCAGTCGCATAGAAATATCCATGCACGTTAAGGGTGATTCGCATACATACTTATATGTCACAGTCTCACACTCACGCTAGGATTGAGCTCATGTATAATATGCCTGCAATACCTAATCATATTGTACTTAGGGATGAGTACATGGATGTGTAGATAATTTGGTTGTATAACATGGATGTTTAGTGCGCGTTACGCTGTTCACCCCTTAGAAAATATTTCGGTAACGAAATAATTTTTAAGGGGGGAAGAATGTAACACCCTATAAAATCAACCATATGTAAATTGGACAAATTAAATTAAATTAAATAAGATAAGAGAAAAAAGTAAAAAAATTTGCAAAATTTGGGATTTGACCATGAAAAATATATCATTGCATTTGTGGCTAAATTTTGATCAATTTTTGCACATAATATGTTGAAAACGGAACTCAAACGGAAAAGTTATGGATGTTTAAAGTTTTTAGATTAAAAATAATTTAAATAGAATTCAAATTCAAATAAATAAATTAATTCTCATATTTAAAATTTACAATAAATAGACTTGGGGTTAAGTAAATATTAAAATTAATGTTAAAGAGTAATTAAGGAAGAAAATAAATATATAAAACAATGACACGATTCCTTCCCAAAATAAATGGGGAGGTCGACCCTTTTACCTTTACCGGTCGACCGGTGGCATAAGGGTGATGAACTACTACATTTCAGGTGGCGGCTAAGGTTTTTTATTTTTGGACCCTTTGGATTAAATTTTTTAAATATGACAGTTCTGGTGCTTTCTCACCACTATAACTAAGACCCTAAACGTCTCACTTTCACATAATATTTTTGAAATATTAGCGAAGCTCTATCAGTCCGTCTCTTCGAGATTAAGAAAAAATTCATTAGGTTTTCAGGTAAGAAATCCTTAGATTTATCTTTGTTTATTATTTATTTTCTCAACTTATTCTCCTCCAAATCTTTAATTTTCTGAACCTATGTATATACAAATCCTTTGTGGTATACATATATCAAAAAGAGGAGATCTGATAGAGATCGTCAAAAGGCGTATCAAATCTAAATGAGGCAGAGCTAAGGTTATACTATGGGTAGAAATCTTGGCTTTCTATTTTAGTAATTGATTAGTGTAGTTTGGGTTTGAATATTCCTTGGGGAGTTTTGGTTCGCGAAAGCATTATATTATAAACCCCAAAACTCCTTCAACGTGAAATATCAGTTCTAGGTTGAAATCTCAATTTGCTTATGCCAAAATAATGGAAACTGTGTAGATTTGCAGTATTTATAATCTTACTTTCTATTCCACTCCTTACTCTTTTTCTTCGAATTTAATAAAAGGACTTTGATTAATGAACAGTGTATAAAGTACGAATTTATTCATAGTTTGCACTGCTGATTCCCTCAAATTAAGTAGAAATTCCTTCATTTATTTTTATCTGAAAAGGGAGTCGAATATAGCGTAAAAATTAGAATTGTAAATTTCTATTGGCAATATATTCATTATCTTAATGTAACAAGTTGAGTTTAAATTTTAATTGTATACAAGTCCATCGATTGGAATTTTTGGATATGAATATTGGAATTTTGATATTACTGATAGTATGGAAGACTTGTATAATTTTTTAAAAAGTTGACATTTAAACGCTAGTTTAAGGCGTATGTTACGCACGCTTAGAAATTACTAGGCAGGTGTGTGTGTGTATTAGCGTATAACGTATAATTATAACATACAATTGCATAGTTAAATAAGTTATTAAATTTGTTAAATCCCCTTAGGAAGGTAAGTAATGTTAAAGGCGAAATAAGAAAGATTTCTTATAAGGACTTGATTATGGAAATGGCGATATAGAGTGCGATATAAAGTATGACTAAGTTATGGGGACACGAGGTTAGTCAAAAGCACACAGAAGTCTGCCCAGCTAATCTGGCTACCAGTAGTGCGACTTTGGGGTTGATGTGAGACATCGCCTATAATAAGTAACCACGATGAAGTGATGTTAGTCCCAAACTCTATAAGGTAATGTGATCTTAAGGCTGGATTAACACTAAAAAGATGATGAATAGTGTTTAATGGATTTTAGGTAATTTTTGAAATCTTTTGAAATTAGACACAAACAAATGCAATTCACAAACACAGAAATAAACACAGAATCAGACACAGATACAAATAGTAAATAAAAGCAATAAAAGGAAAGAACACACCGGAACTTTATTCTGGTTCGGATTTACCATATATCCAGCCCTACATAATTTCTTATGCAGATTTCTTTTCAAATATAATGTCGATATTACAACCTCGATTAAAGGTCACGAGATACACCCTCCTGTCTTCGAGTCTATGGCAGACTCTCTTGATTTAACCAGGCTACATGATCACCTAATTGATTTATGGGCTACAATCAAACCCAATTGATTTATAGGCCACAACCACACCGTTTCCAATATCATTTTGATGGATAGAGAGACTCGATACACTTCTTTGATTACAAATGATCCTATAACTCTGAATAACACTGACATCTTTGAGAGAGAGAGAGTGACAGAGAATCAAACTAGAGATGATCGAGTTTGATTCACTTAAGATTTCGATAAAGTTTTGTTAAAGCATTTGAAATATAAAATAATATTTGAGTGGAGAACAAGGAGTGAGGAAATGAAGAAAAACTAACGTAAAATTTATTAAAAACTACTGGTATATATAGAAGAACCACGGACATGTCCATTAGTGAAAGGTTATGACAAATAAACACTTCATTTGAAAATTTGAATTTTAATTTCTACGGCTACCATGTTGACATGGGGGGATGGAGAATGTCGACATGCCTATGTGAATTTTGAAAATTGATTTTGTTTTTAAATTGATTTCTATTCTAAAACTTGTCAAAACAATTTCTAAGCTTTGTATACCATTTTTAATATAGTCTAAACTTATAAAAGAGATTTAAAAAAAATCTTAAAAATATATATCTATAATATAAAATTAGTATTAAAAACTAAGTATAGATATATTTTTGAGATTTTAAGGCTAATAATATTAAAACCAGGAGAGAGTTTAAAAACAAGAGTTGATTTTGAAATAAAAAATATAAAAGATGATAAGAATAGTTTAAGGCTAAAATATTAAATCAAAGAGAGAGACATGACTTTTAAAAAAAAATTGGAAAAATATTTAAAATAAATCATTTTGAAAATTTTATGGACTCCATTTCACAAGAAAAGGTCGTGGGTTCCATCCTACTAAAGAGGTCGTGGGTTCCATCACATTATTAAAGTGAGAAGGTGGATTCCATTCCATAATAAAAATCCGAATAAAACTTTAGTGTATTATGAAGTTTTAATATAAATCTACACCCTATTACTTATCTTGATATCTTGAACTCTTGAACTCTTCATACACATGAGTCTTCAGTCTTGATTTCTTCAATCTTGAATTCATTAGTCTTGAATATCTATACTGTACAGTCTTTATTCTTCAGTACCTACATATATATCATGCATATACATACATATATATATATATATATATATATATATATATATATAGACAAGAATATTAATATTAATATTTTATAACAAGTCATAAGGTTGTTGTCATCAAAACCATCATCTCAAGAACTAACAATCTCCCCCTTTTTTATGATGACAACCTATGTTTATAAAATATACTCTACCTAACATTGATTCTACTCTGACTGCCCCTTATTCCAACAACTCCCCCTAAATCTACTGACTCCCACCTTAATCTAAGCCTAACTAACAGCCTAACTATCCTATCTTATTTTATAATTCTTCCCCTTTGTCATCGACGAAAACTAATCCTAAACTACATAACTCCCCTTGAATCTTATACTATAGCACTATATAAGATAATAATACAATATAGTAGAATAAGTAAAATATAGTAAGGTTAATGTGAGAGATATGTAAATTTAAAACATAATCAATCAATATATTTATCAAACCACGCCATGTTCAATTATATACTACACACCATGTTTAAACCAAAACAAAATTTTCAAACCAAATCAGACCAAAACAAACAATTCAAATCAAATCAGACTATTCAAATCAAATCAAAATATATCAAACCATACATGTCAAATCAAACATTTCTTAGAACTTTAACCCATCCTTCTTCATCGAAGATAGGATCTGCCTTCATAGCATCCCATTCTTCATTATCCTTATTTAGAGTTTCTTTTAGATTCGCTTTGAGTTCTTCTATGTTGAGGGTTGAAATCATCCATCGAATGGCATCAAAGTGCCTTTTTTGTTCCTTTATCATCTGCATTTGGCTTAGTTCTAAGTGTCGTTGATTGCGAAGGATAAAAATAAGTATGTTCTTGAAAGATATGAGAGTTTCTTCAAGATTCTCACTTAGATTAGAATAGGAGAGGTCATTATTTGATAAAATACGAAGAAATTCAATAGAAAATAAGAAGAGTTTGAAAGTATGCATTTTTCTAGAAGAAACGGGTATTTATAGGGTTAGAAAGTCGTTTGAAATGAATAGACGCAAGGTAGTTATGTCAATTTCAATACAAAAGCCACTTTCTGGCCGTTATATGTCGACATTGGGGGTAGGGGATGTCGACATGCCCCCGTTGATTTTGGCAATTTGCTTTGTTTCTTTATATTATGTACAAGTCGATATATATAAACTCATATAATATAAAAGCAAGCATTCCAAAGATATTTTAGAGTTAATAAACAGAAAATAAAGGATTTTCATGATAAATTTAGTTAACATTACATAAACGATACATATAATTAACTAAAGAGAGATACAAACTTATAAAACATGAAATGAAACTAGTGTTAGTTCGAGGATGATGAAAATGATGATAATTCAAGCTTGCGGCTCACTTTCCCAAAGAACTTGTTCGTTTTGGTGGAAATCTTGTCCAATTTTTTACTAACGGATCTTTTGAGAATCCATTGATTTTCCACGATAATCTTTTGGTTCTTGAGTAGCGTTTTGTTGGATGGATTGTTAGGAGTGATAGTGTATTTAATGCTTTCCAATAGAGCCTCTTCCTCCTCCTCTCCTTCTTCTTCAATCTCCATCTCCTCCATTTCTTCCTTCTCTTCTTCTTCTACTTCCTTCTCTTCATAAGCCAAACCTGCATCCTTTTCGGTAAGTGTTTAATATGGGTGAAACACAAGCGGAATTTTCATGAGAGAGATATTAGCATGGTTAAACACTTTTCTATAAACGAAATCCTCTCTCTTATAGTCAACACAAAAATAGTTAAAAGTCTGAGTAAGATAAATCTCGATACAAAGTGTTTTCTTCTAAAGAAAAATTTTCAGGACGAAGTTCATCCAAAATTACTTGCGCCCAATTAATGTCATAGTGCCCGTAAATAGCAAAAAGTGCCTTACAAACTTTTAAGGTTGGGTGATTGAAATTTTCCGATCATGGAGTTATGGTATGTTGCAAAAGAAGGTTTACAATTCTTGCTTTTGGATGGAAATTTTGATTTATAAATTGTCATCTCCTTCAAAAATATGATGAAATATCTCACAGTCGTGTTCATCAATTTAAAAATCTGAAGGATTCATTTCTATATACTTACAACCAAGAACATTTCCCAAAATCTCACTATTTAAAACAATTCGTGTTCCTGTAACACTACTCCAAACTTCCCCTTCATTACCATCATAAAAATTCACGATTCAAATTTGCATAAAACATTTTAACAAGATTTGGATAACAAACAAAATCATTTTGAGAATCATCAACTAAACCGGGAATTTGATTCTCTTCGAAAAGAACATTGAGTTCATATGAAGGAAAATCACTAAAGGTAGCAAATTTTCCCGTATGGGCTTTTCCAAAGTTTACATAGCTTATGTAAGCTTTGGTAGATTCCGGGTCATTGTAGAGGAATTCTTTGATGGCCTTGGACAGCCTAATTGTGGATGTGATGCTTGAGTAAGCCATTTTTGAAGAGAGGGGAGAGCTCGAGAGTTTGAAAGAAAGTTTTAATTTTGAAATGAAAGTGAAAAGATAGGATAAAGTTAAGGAGATAAATAGAAATCCAATAATCATGTTCTCTTGTCAAGAGACACCTTTTCAAAGCCTTGGAGTTGGTGAAAATGTGGAGGGAAATTTAAAGTTTTAAATTTCAAATTTCTGGTGAGATGTCAACATAGGAGGTAGGGCCATGTCGACATGGGTCCTATAACACATGTGACTAATTTTTTTTCTATTTTTTTAATGTATACATATCCTATAATCTAATTTATATTTTATCTGAAAATCAAAATTTTAAATTCAAACAGCAAGCAATTTCAAAACATATAAACAATCAAATATTCAAGCAAAAAATTTCAACCAATATAATTTAAATGCGTACCTATTTGTAGATCCATATTTCTGAGATCATCGGATTCGTAAATAGCTGTAAAGCACATATTTAAATTTTTCGTCTTCTGATCTTCATCACTGGAGGATGAGTCTGATTCGTCTAGTGTAGCGATATAGCTCTCTTTCTTTTCTTTGACGAATCATTACTTGGACGAAATTTCTTCTTATCTAGATGCAGAAAATCTCTTTTTAAGTGGCCTGGCTCATCACAATTATAGCATCTGACATTGTTGTGAGTCTCGTTATTATTTCCATAATTCTTGTGATCATTTCTCTTGTAGTTGTTCATTTTTCTGTATTTCAGAAACTTTCTAAAATTCCTTGTCATCAAGGCTATTTCTTCATCGTCGTCACTATTTGAGTCTGAACCATCTGTTATTGCATTGAACGCTATTGACTTCTTTTCTAAGGCCTTACTTTCTCTTCTCCCTTGCACTTGTACTTCAAACGACATCAAATTCCCCATTAATGCTTCAATTTTCGGTGTACTGACATCATTAACCTATTCAATTGCTAGTGTCTTCTGATCCCATTTTGGAGTGAATGAATTTAGAATTTTTCTAACTTGATCTTCTTTCGAAAAGTTCTTCCCTAATGCAATTTGTGAGTGCACAATGTCTTGAAACCAACTATACATGCCTGAAATGGACTCATTTGGATTCATCTTGAATAATTAAAGCTGATTGGTCAAAATGGATATTTTGGTCTGTTTAACTTTGCTTGTTCCTTCATGAGTAACTTGCAAAGTTTTTCAGATATCATATGTAGACTTACAAACACACTCTATTAAATTCATTCTCATCAAGTGAACATAATAGAATATTTATGGCTTTGGAATTGTTTTGTGCAACAATCTTTTGCTCAGCGGTCCACTGTGCAAAATTTGTTGTGGTTCAATGTAGTCAGTTTGTGTGATATTCCAAGTATCTAATCCTATTGATTATAAACAGATTTTTATCATACATGCCCAATATCCATAGTTGCTTCCATTAAAAAGTGGTGATCTGGCAGTACACTGACCCTCTACAAATGAACTAATGATAGTCTTGACATTACCGGTGTTGGCAGCCATTTGCAAACTTTTCAAAAAGTCAGATTATGAAAACTTTGAAAACCAATTCTCTGATACCAAATGTAGAAAATGCGGATTACGAATCTTAAGGTTGGATTACCACTAGAGGGCGGTGAATAGTATTTAATGAATTTTATGGAATATTTGAAATCTTTTGAAATTAAACACGCAAAAAATGCAATTCATAAAGAGAGAAACAATCATAGAATTAGACACAAATGCATATAGTAAATCAATAAAAGGAAAGGACACGCTGGAATTTTATACTAGTTCAAAGTTATCCTACATCCAGTCCCACACAATTTCTTGTGCAGATTTCTTTTCAAATATAATATCGATATTACAACCTCGATTTCAAGGCCATGAGATACACCCTCCAGTCTTCGAGTCTAGGGCAAACTCTCTTGATTTAACCTGGCTACAAGATCATCTAATTGATTTACAGGCTACAATCACACCCAATTGATTTATGGACCACAATCACACCATTTTCAATATCACTTTGATAGATAGAGAGACTCGATACACTTCTTTGATGACAAATAATCCTATAAATCTAAATAGTATTGAGATCTTTTAGAGAGGGTGATAAAGAATCAAACTAGAGATGATTGAGTTTGATTCACTTAGGATTTCGGCAGAGTTTTGTTAAAGCATTTGAAATATAAGAGAATATTTGAGATAAGATGGAGTGAAGAAATAAAGAAAAACTAACTCAAAATTCGTTGAAAACAACTGGCATGTATAGAAGAAAAACGGCCATGTCCATTCATGAAAGGTTATGATGAATAGACACTTCATTTAAAAATTTGAATACTAAATTCTACGGCTACCATGTCAACATGGGGGGATGGGGACGTCGACATGCCTATGTGTATTTTGAAAATTTATTTTGTTTTTAAAATGATTTCTATTCTAAAAAATTTCAAAACAATTTCTAAACTTTGTAAACCATTTTGAGTATAGTTTAAACTTATAAAAGAGATTTAAAAATAATCTTAAAATATATAATCTATAGTATAAAAGTAATATTAAAAACTAAGTATAGATATATTTTTGAAATTTTAAAGCTAATAATATTAAAACCAGGAGAGATTTTATAACAAGAGATGATTTTGAAATAAAAATATAAAAGACGAGAAGAATAGTTTAAGGCCAAAATATTTAAATAGAGAGAGAGGTGATTTTTAAAATGTTTTTGAAAAAAATATTAAAATAAATCATTTTGAAAATTTCATGGATTCCATTCCACTAGAAAAGGCCGTGGGTTCCTTCCCACCAAAGAGGTCATGGGTTCCATCGCACTGTTAAAGCAAGAAGGTGGATCCCATTTCACAATAAAACTCATAATAAAGATTTTAGTGCTATTATGAAGTTTTAACATAAGCCTAGACTCTATTACTTATCTTGATATCTTGAACTCTTGATACTCATGAGTGTTTAGTCTTGATTTCTTCAATCTTGAATTCGTCAGTCTTGAATCTCTATACTGTACAGTCTTCGTTCTTTAGTAACTGCATATATATCCTGCATATACATATATATCTAGACAAGAATATTAGTATTTATATTTTATAACAAGTCCTAAGGTTATTTTCATCAAAACCATCATCTCAGGAACTAACAGGTAAATCTGCCCAGCTAATCTGGCAACTGGTTTGTAAGGACCTACCCTTTTGGTCCTCAGAAGTTAGTGGTAATATACCCACGGCATTCATATGCTGAGCACCCAAGCATCGAAATGACAAATTATTGGAGTGAAAAGAAAAGAGAAGACATAACAGAATCACACATCATAACGAGTAATATTTAATACCCAAATTATCTTTACAAAAGAAAACTTTAATGTTCAAAACACATTAGAGTCTAATCTATCGTCGGCTTGGACAGTTAAAATTGCATTTCCTTACAAATGTTGATGAATACAAATAAGCAACATAATGGAAAGAAAAATACATCTTGGAGGCATCTCGCTCGTCTCCTGAAGCTCCAAAGCATCCAAAAGTAGTTCCAGAAAAATTATTCAGGTCTGACCCAAATATTATAAGAAAATAACACCTGAATCAGTCTGGTAAACTAGTGTGAGAAACTCAAATCATAAGGTTGTTATATCTTGAAAAAACCTTTCAAAATAAATGTATCTTGTAAGACCAATTCGCACATAAACATGACAGTTTTTTAACTTACGATAACCATAAAAATTTATGGAAAATCCAGTGATATTATAATTATGTCTATGGCTTTAAAATAAATTAAGAATATAGCTAAAATGCTTTCATCTCACATTCCAGTATAGTTGGAATCAACTAAGTCCTTATAGCCCTTATTGGAGAATGGATTTCATACGATGACAAGGCTACTGGGGTACTGCCTACCACTGTACACCTCTAGAAAAATGTACCTAAGTCCTCACATGAACCACCTGCCAACACATGAACGACCTACCTTTTACTGAATAAGACTGAATATTTTATCACCATAGTTGCTTTGCAACCTTTTCTCGAGAGCTCGCATGCACAACCAAATCCATATATATATATATATATATATATATATATATATATGGGTGATGACAATACCCTAATAGGTGCGACCTAGATAGCCCTGTCGCATATCCCTTATTTTATTCACTCCCGGTTGATGAGGCTTGAGGCTAGCTTTTACCTTTTATATTGCAATCCCACTTGGAATACTAACATTGCCCTCTAGGCGATAATGCAATGCCAGCATTCATCCACACAAATTGTTCTGGATATGAACAAAGCAAAGGCACTACTTCTACATCCACTTTTGAAGTCACCCTTAGGATTAGTAGCCTTTGTACTTCAAAATTATCCATCTTCAATTCCATCATCTTCAAGATGTTTTCAATTCGAACGCTTAAGTTGGTGCGCAATGGTTTTCGCATAATTCATACTTACCTGATCCAGGTCTCTTTGAACCAACATTCGATGGCTTCCGATAAACTCATTTTTGGTTTTTTTGGAAACAAACAATATATAAGAGCGGATATCACCTCCTAACCGTTTTAGTGGACGAATTTTCTTATCATTTTGTCCTAGAAGAAAACAAGTTTATACGTAAAGTAGCATAAACAAGATAACTGTACCATATAATTCTTGTTTTTCTCCTAGATTTTTCCAAAGTTAAAAATTAGTCCACATTTGATAGTCATTATTTAACCATTAAACAAACAAATAAATCAAAGATAGATTTAATTTCATATAGGATCCACTAAGCGTCATTTGAGTAATCTTTCATTAATTAAATCTCCTTAATTATACATAAAAAATTTCATATACTTATCTCACCGGTATAAGTATACTCATAATGCACTTAAGAAAAATTTCTTATTTCAAATCATATTAAATTAATCAAAAATAATGTCATTCAAAACATTGTTCACTTATAAACCCAAAACCAATAATCCTTCGGTGTTAAGTACGGAAAATGCTTCCATACCACCAAATTAAGAAAGATTATTTATTTCTTTTTCAAAGACTTGATTTTTATAATTGAACCAATTCATATATGGGAAAATAATACTTTATACACCAAACATCAATCTTCGATTTCAAACTTGGACTATCCTTAGGATAACAACAAAGTCATTCATGCGGGGATGTTATTACATCGCACCTTGACTCAACAAAATTCTTATCTTTAGGGACGGATAATAATTTCCCTACCATGAAGTTCGATGTCCAGCATATGGTTTTAAATATATATATATATATATATATATATATTATTCTCATTTAAAATCAAAGTTTACAGACTCAAAATCCTTTTCCAATTCCCAAAATCTCTTTCAAATTTCCAAATTCCATATTTAAATCCTTTATTTAAAAATAGTTCTCTTTTGTGAAAAATATTATTATTTTAAACATTTTGTATTTAATAACTTGATTACCTTTAAAAACCTCCGTAATAAATAATTTATGAATTTTAAAACATCATTAGTAAACAATTAATTAACCTTAAAACACATAATGAATAATTAATAAACTTAATCACTACTAAATAAACGATTAATTAAATTAAACCACTATTAATAAATGATTAACAAATGTCAGAAACATCATTATTAAATAATTTACTAACTTAAAATATCATTAATAAAATGATTGATTAACTTTAAAACAACTTTATTTATAAATACCAGTTAACTTAAAACATCATTATAGATAATCGATTAACTTTAAAATATTATTATTATTCAAATAATGTTAGCTTAACCATTTAAATAGAAACATTTTACTTCAAAATATTTTGAAGTTAAAATTAAATTCAAATCCATCTCTTCAATCTTTGGAAGGAAGCTTAGCAACCCAAAATGGCACTTAAACAAGCTACCACTCATTTTTCAGTTCAACAATCCCGATCATATCACTAATGTTTATATAAGCAACATATATGTAAATAAAATTCATAATTAAATAATGATGGATGGAACGTCATCTATTCGAGTCAACTAACATATAAATAAATATCTAAATTAACAATTTTACAGAGCAGTGATTTATTCTACTAAATAGATGTCCAATATAATCAATTAAATTCAATTATAACAAAACAGTGTTTTTATTCTGCTAACAGAATGTCAGAGATAAAATATAATTTTCTAGCTACGTAACTATTGCTACCACTATACTAATTTATCTTTATTATACATCGTTAAATTGTCAACCATTTTTACAAAGGTGTTGTACACGTCGATATGACTCTAGCGTAAGATGCCGCATGTTGAACAGATCGAAAATGGTTGAGTTGCACTTTCTAATTTTTTTTAAATTATTAGCTAATTAACTGACTTAAAATAAATTACCTACCTACCCAAACAAGCTTAAAGCCCAAGCCCGATTTCCTAAATCCAAAACAACTCCTTATTCTCACTTAAACCCATTTCTAAATCAAATTTCACAATTTTAAAACATGGAGCCAAATTTTTTGCGCTCCCCATGCATGCTTGCACCCGGCACACTGCCACCATCCTCCAATCACCACCTCAACCATCCCCTCAAACTCCACTCACCACCTTGGACCTGCCTGTCCCCTCGTCGTCTATTCCAGCCAAGCAAATCGAAAATCAACTGGTCAATTCCCAATCAAATGGACGCCTAGGCCATGAACATCTACCCCTTGCCAAAGCTCCAACCATTGCAAGACCATGTTGCCACCACCACTTCAACGTAAACACCATGCTCTACCTCTCCACCAAAGCGCAGCCCATAGATAAAGTTATTATTCCAAGTGGCATTTCTATATAAAAGGAAAACATAGCTTCATGCTTTATTAATTAGGAATGACAAAAACCTAGGATATATGACAGGGTTATGTGGGTTGCACCAATTAGAGTATTGACATCACCCTTCTAGATATATATATATATATATATATATATATATATATATATATATATATGGATTTGGTTGTGCATGAGAGCTCTCGGGAAAAGGTTGCAAAAAAACTACGGTAATAAAATATTCAGTACAATCTAGTAAGGGGTAGGCCGGTCATTTGTTGGCAAGAAGTCCATGTAAAGCTCTCCATATATTTTTCTGAAGGTGTACTATTGCAGGTGGTGCCCCAGTGGCCTTTCATTATATGACATCCCATTCTCCACTAAATGCCTTATAGACTTACTTATGCCCAATTATGCTGGAACGTGAGATGCAAGCATTCCAGCTATATTCATAATTTATTCTAAAACCTTAGACGTTATTATAATATTACTGGATTTTCTATAAAAATGTTTTGGTCATCGTAAGTTAAAAACCATCTTGTTTATATGCAACGTGGTCTTATAAGATACCTTTATTTTGAAATGTTATTTTAAGATATAACAACCCTTATGATTTGAGTTTCCCACGTTGGTTTACCAAAACGATCCGGGTATTATTTTCTTATAATTCTTGGGTTAGACTCGAGTATTTTCTCCAAAATGCTTTAGAGCATCAGCAAACAAGCAGGATGCCTCCAAGATGTACTTCCATATTTTTATTTTCACTATTTTGTTTGTTTTTATTCATCAGCATTTGTAAGGACAGGTAGCTATAACTGTCCAGGTTGTGATAAATTAGAATCTGATGTGTTTTGAGTATTAAAGATTTATTTTGTAAAGATAGTTTTGGTATTATATATTACTTGTTATGATGTGAGATTCTGTTTTGTCTTTTGTTTTTCTTTTCATTCAATAGTCTGTATTGCCGGCACATGGATGCTAGGCATGTGAATACCATGGATGTATTAGTGTCGACTTCTAAAGATCGAAAAGGTAGGTTGTTACATATGGTATCAGAGTTGAAGGTTAAGCGAGAACCTTAGCCCTGTTATGGTAAAACTTAGTAAGGATAAGGTAAGTTGCACCGAGCGTATTTGTTAGTGCAATAAAAACTGTTCTATACCATGTTGATTGATCTGTTGAGTGGCTTATGGATTCTGTCCGATGCACCTTATCAACGTTATCGATAAGTATTTCTAAACACTAAAATAAGACAAACTGACACTATATTGTTTTCTAGTTGGTAAATTAAATAATTTTACCAAGGATTATATTTGATACACATAAAGGAATAATCTTCACAATTCTAATATAGTTAATTTTGTTGTGATTATTATTAGGGAATGTTGATATTTAATTATCATCGTTATTGGTTACTTACTTATGATTGGCTAGTTTACGAGCATCGATTGTTTAATTGAATTAGATACGAAAACTTGTAAATTCGATTCACGATTTGACTATAATGCGTTCTTTAATAACATAGGATTAATTAGTTTACTTGGATAAAGGAGATTGCTAAAAAAAAAGTTGTAATATAAGGTGTGATTTATAAATTTGGTTAGGGTTTAAGGATGATTTTTCTTTAAATTTGGTTTATAAGATACGATTTATAAATTAAGGAAATTTTTTAGAAATTTAAAATTCTGTTCCTTTTGAAAAAGATTTCAAATAACTTTTGGGAAAAATGTAATAATGGTATTACTTGAGAGAATTTATGAGTATATTTCAAAAAGGAAACATTAAGTAATGTACATTTCTTTGAATAGTTCGAGAAAAGATCTCAATTAGTTTATGTAATTCAAACAATCTTCTAAGTGACGATCGGATGTTTGCTTAGGTGAATTTTGTAGTGCGCTTAGTTTATTATTCCCTTTATCATTGTGTGATCGATATGAGTTCAAATCCTAACGAACCTTAAACAAGTCTGAACAATAATGTGCTTAGGGTATTTTTTTAGTGAAGGATAGCAGGGTTAACAGGGCCCCTACCTAATTTTATTGCAAAAAACAATAAAAGAAAGAAGCTCAAAACAAACTTCAAGCTTCAAAACACACAGTAGGAATCACAAGAAAAAGACAAAAGAGCGCACATGGAGGACAAAGCAAATCAAAGAGGAAAACACTAAAAAAACCGAAGTAGACAAAAATTAACTCCGCGCAGAACTCGAAGCAGAAGGAAATGTAGACAGCCTCTTCAGAGCTTCAAGTATTTCATGTTTCAGACTCTTCCATAAAACTTCATCATCCCTCTTCTTCTTTTCAAAGCATATCTGATTACTTTCAGACTATACAATAGTCAAGTATTTCTTCAGGCAAATGGTCAACAGTCTTGCTTTCATTGTTCTCTACCTAGTAGATTTGTAGATCAAGTTCAAGTCAATTACTGATTGGGTAGACAACATAATGCTTTCAGCAACCATCATCATTCTTCTAAAAAGAGGCAGGTTTACATGGTAGCCAAAGAATATGTGGTGAGTAGTTTTAGGGTGTTTGAACAGAAAAAACACATGTCACCATGATAAAGCCCTATACTCAACATAACAGTTCTTGTCAGCAAGCATTATGAACTACCTTCCATAGCATCATGTTTTCTCTAGGCATTGAATCTATAGACCAAATTATGTTCCTCCACCTACAATTTGGCAAAATGTCATTTGCAGAGAGAAGGCTGTAAACATGAGAGGCAGTATGAGGCTTGGTCCTCCACAAAACTTGATCAGTCTCCATTGTTGGAAAGCTGGCTCCTTGTATTTGATTCCAAACAGATCTTATTATCTGGTTAGAGGAACAAGGAAGTTGAAGGAAGCCATGAGAAATGAAATCATTTGCCTTAGCTGCAAAAGGGATTCCAGTTTGCAAAATTTGTTGATAATTTAATAAGTTGGAAAGAATCACACTAGAGGCAACCTAGGCATCATTCCAGAACTTTACATCACAAGTAGCAGCCAGTTTGAAGACTACCAGAGGTAGGAAGGTGGTGCGCAATCCCAACAACTCTTCCAAGTCCAACTACAACATTGGTGGAAATTTCACACTCCAAAAATTCCTACAGCCTAATCTATGTGTCCAGATCCAGTTCACCCAAGCACTACCATGCCTAGAAAGGATAAAATTGAAGTGTGTACTGAATGCTACCACGTTCCAATTCACTATATTGATAACTCCTAACCCACCTTTGTTTCTAGATTTTTCAATCTGATTGAATGAGCAAGGCATGATCTTCCTTTTATGAATAGATCCACACCAAAAGAACCTTAGCATAGCACTTCTAATCATTTTCAAAAGTTTAGTTGGCAGGATAAATGCTTTAGACCAATATACCACTATGGAAAATCTTACTAATTTGATAAGGATAAGTCTACTAGCCTGAGATACAAAACGATTTTCCCACATATCCATGGAGGATATAATTCTGGAGTAAAGAGGAACGCAGTCAGACAGTGTCAGTCTAGAAAATATAAGTGGGAGACTAGATAATACATATTAATGTCCATCTACTGTGAAGGCCAAAAGCTTGCAAAAGTAATGAGGTAAGATGTGTATTGGACCCAGAGAAAATAATACCGGATTTAGAATTGTTCAGTTTTAGACCAGTCATCAAATAGAAGGAGCTCAAAGTGGATAAAACACAATGAATTGATGTAAGATGTGGTTTTGTGAAAATTATGATGTCCTCAGTGAACATCAGAGTAGCCACATTATGATACTTACACTTCGAGTGATAGCTAATAATGCTTGCACTGTACTTGAGAATGAAGAATATAGTTAGGACCTCCGTCATGAATATAAATAAATATGAGGAAATGGGATCACCTTGTTGAATCCTTAGCTTACTATTAAAATAACTAATAGATCGCCCATTCAGAACAAGAGAGAAGCTTGGTGTTGAGATACATTCATAAACCTCCCCACAAAAGGCTTTGGAAATTCCATTAAGGCAATGATTTGGACCATGGAGGTCCAGTGGATTGAATCATAGGCCTTCATAAAATCAAGCTTCAACATAGCAGCCAGAGAGGCATTTGATCTACCGTATCCACATAGTAGCTCCTGAGCAAGAAGAATGTTATCCAATATACTTATATTAGGCAAGAATGCCAGTTGATTCTAGGAGATTAAATAAGGAAGAACTCGAACAAGTCTAGTAGCAATAATTTTGGATATAAACTTGTATACCACATTGCAGCACGAGATAGGTCGGTATGTTGAAACTGAACTTGCTTCAGTTGCTTTAGGGGTCAACACTAGGTTTGTTGAATTTACTTTAGAGAGAAGATAGCATTTGTCAAAAAAGTTATGCACGACCTTACAAAAATCATGGTGGATGATATCCCAGCTTGAAATGAAAAGGTGGACGTTGAAACTATCAGGGCTCCCGCTGGATTTTCTATTCGTGGCAAAAAGAGTTTGTTTAATTTCGTCATAAGTGACTTTCCTACCTGCATGAAGACTAGTCACTGCTAAGGAAGGGGAGGGAATTTCATCAATCAAGTTGAGGTCTGGAGCAAAGTTATTTGAGTTTTCCAAGTAAATCCACGTAGTAGCTGAGGAAGCCAGAATCAATTTGATCAGGAGTGGAGACAAGAGTAACATCATGACTGCGTATCATACAAATATTTTCCCTTGCTTGATTAACTTTGATCGAAGCATGAAAGAACTTAGTATTACGATCAACAACAGTAACCACTTACTGTGCAACTGTTGTTCTTTCATACTGCTTTCAATATCACGCGCTTTGTTGAGTGAAGTGCAAAGTTTCTCTTCCTCCTCTGCAGGTTCAATGTGTCAGGGTTATTCATCATGTGCTCCTATGCCAATTTATATTTATCCTTCGAGAGGGTAGACTGCTTGGATCCATCTCCATGTAGAGCACTAGCCTAATTCTCAAGGCCTTCTTTACCAATGTAAGTTTCCTGCACGGTATATACAGTGGATTACCATAACCATTAGATGACCAGGCATTACCTACAATTTATTTAAATTCAGTAGAGAGGGTCCATGCATTAAAGAATTAGAGCTTCTTTTTTCCTTAACCATAGTAGTACCATAAGAAAGAATTAAAGGGGAATGATCAAAGAGTATAGGATGAGGAACAAAGATTGAAAGATTGGGCCATAGAGAGATGGTTCTGAGATTGCAGAAGGCATGATCATGTTGGTGCAGGATTCCGACTCCAATCGAAACCCCACGAGCGCAGCGGAAGACGGGATCGTGATAAGCAGTGTAAAAACAACCAGTCAATAACTCAAATCCAATCACAATCAATCAAAATCCCAGACAAGCAAATCAAAGATCAAGGCAATAATGAAAATAGATCACACAGAGATTTATAGTGGTTCCACTAACGTTGTGTTAGTGTACATCCACTTTAAGAGAGAGCTTTTATTATTGTTGATGAGAAGAGTACAAGAGATTGATTACAATGATCAATAATCAAAATAGAAATTGATTTTGTGGAGAAGAGAATTGAAGAAAATTAGGTTTTGATAAACCCTAATTTGGTGGAGGCTGATCTCTTATTGTTGCTTGCACACGCTTCTCTCTCTGCCTGCCCAACGGATCTGATACCTGAGGCTAGCTTATTTAGGAGAATAGAAACCCTAGACAATATTCCAAAATTGCCCCTGCGGATATCACAAATTTTCACCCAAGTCCGCGAGATGAAAAACTGAAGAAAAAAAACGTTCCACACGTCTGGCCTAAGGGTCAGACGTCTGACTTAAGTCTCTGGAGCGACTTCGCTCCAGATCAGACGTCTGACCCACTTGGTCAGACGTCTGACTGAGTGTTCTGGAACCACTCCAGAACAATTTCAGACGTCTAAAAATAATTTCAGACGTCTGAAATTAGTTGTTGTCCCCAAACAGCTCACTTCACCTTTCCTCTTCTAACTTCCACCTCCGGACTCTGATTTGCGAACCGTTTCCTCCGTTACGAAGCTACTTCCGACCACTACAAATCCTCATATAGTGTCGTCAAATTTTAACACTCCACCTCGACACTATATCCATCTTCAATTCCAATGCTACCATACCATCAACGACAACCGATAGCACCAACTATCACCTCTTCTACCTTTAACCAAACATGAATGCTTTTCCAATGAACTCCGGCAAAGCCACCGCCCATTGCACTCCACCAACGAGCTCAGGCAAAGCCCCCGCCCGCTAATGAAATGTTGAAAACATCCAAATCCTAAGCTATCTCACCAAAGACTAGCATTTACCAAGAAGATAGAACATCAATCTCTCTCACCAATACTCTTCCTTATCTACCACCAAGCTCCTCCCTTAACTGTGCCACCCGTGGCACCTAGCACTTCTCCAAACGAATCAAGTTCGAGCAATGCTCGAACTTTCCAACCGGCAATGCCTTAGTGAACATATCCACCGCATTATCCTTTGTGTGCACCTTTCGAAGATATACTTGCTTATCTTCATCCATGGCTACTAGAAATGACTCTCTCACCTCAATATGCTTAGTCCGTGAGCTAAACGCCAAATTCTCTGCCAAGTGAATAGCACTCTGGCTATCACATCGAACATCAATACTATCATGCGTGAATCCCAAGTCACACAACAAATCGCTTCAAATAGAGTGCCTCCTTTGCCGCCTCCATTGCGGCTATCAACTCCGCCTCCGTAGTGGATAAAGAACTACGGTCTGCAATCTAGATCTCCAACTTATGGTTGTTCCCCCAAGTGTGAAGACATATCCGGAAGTTGGTTTTCTTCGATCCCTATCACCAGCGTAGTCCGAATCACAATAACCAACCAACTTGCAATCCATCGCCTTACTACCGCCAAAAACAAGACCATGAGATGATGTGCCTCTAAGGTATCTCAATATAAGCTTCACAGCTTCCCAATGCGATTTCCCCGGATTAGCCATGTAGCGACTAACCATCCCGACGGCATTTGCAATATCGGGCCTTGTACACACCATAGCGTACATTAGACTACCAACCGCACTAGCATATGGCACCTTTGCCATATAAGTCTTGTCTTCCTCCAAGATAGGTGATCCTTTATTCGAAAGCTTCATATGCAAAGGTAAAGGTGTATATGACGCCTTTGCATTCTCCATGCTAAACCGGCAAAGCACTTTCTCTATGTATTCCTTTTGAGTTAGTTTCAACTCAAAATGCTTTCGATCCCTTACAATTTCCATGCCCAATATCCTTCTTGCTTCTCCAAGATCCTTCATTTCGAACTCCGATTTCAAACTCAGTTTTAGCTTGTTGATTTCGTTTTTATCTTTTGAAGCAATGAGCATGTCGTCAACATACAAGAGTAAATACACCCAACAATCATTTCTCAACTTCTTGAAATAAACACAAGCATCCTCGATGCTTCTATCAAAACCATTTTCAAGCATAAAATGATCAAACCTCTTGTACCATTGTCTAGGTGATTGCTTTAAACCATATAGTGATTTCTTCAATTTGCAAACCAAATTTGACTTACCATCCACAACAAAACCTTCCGGTTGCACCATGTAGATGTCTTCATCCAAGTCACCATGCAAGAAGGCGGTTTTCACATCAAGTTGCTCCAACTCCAAGTCGTGAATGACAACTATAGCAAGTAATATCCGGATAGAAGGATGGCGCACAAGCGGTGCAAATATCTCATCATATTCCTTTCCTTTCCTTTGTGCAAACCCCTTAGCCACTAGTCTAGCTTTATATCTTCCATCGTCCTTCACCTTGTATATCCATTTGCACCCAATAGCACGGTTTCATTTAGGAAGTGGAACCAAATTCCAAGTTTGATTCTTCAACAATGATTGCATCTCTTCCTCCATGGCACAAATCCATTTCGAGCTATCACTCGACTTCATGACGTCATCAAGGTCCATTGGCTCATCTTGGACTACATGAAGAGCATAGTCCAAATTATCACAAAAGCTAAGATAGTTCCAATCACCATATCTTTCGGGTGGTCTTATAGTACGACGACCAATCCGAGTAGCAATCCATCACCTAAACTCCCTTCGGCTCCACCTTGAACCGAATCTTCTCTAGAATCATGTACATCACCAACACTACTAGAGGCACCATGTGGACCATGTGATGTAACATCAACTGCTACCTCCTCACAAGCATCGCCAAACTCTACTCTCTCTACTCCTTGGACAAAATGTGGAAATAATTTCTTTCTCCTTTGATTCACCATGAACCAAATCTGGAACATCCGATGAGCTCACATTCTCCTTGAACATAGCCGACTCATCAAAAGTAACATGACGAGAATTCACAACCTTCTTCATTTCCGATTCCAAATCCGATAGCATTTTACACCATCCGTATAGCCAAGCAAAATCCCCTTGAAAGCTCTAGGTTCAAGCTTATCATTTCCCGGATCATGCATATAAACCGGACTGCCAAACACACGAAGATAATTCAAGTCAATGCTCTTTCCCTTCCACACTTCCTCCGAAATTTTGTTACTAATAGCTGAGCATGAAATTCGATTAATAATATGCACTGCGGTTGACAAAGCTTCAGCCCAAAATCCCTTTGCCAAACCCGATGTCAATCTCAAGCATCGAGCTTTCTCAAGTAGAGTACAATTCATTCTCTCCGCAACATCATTCGACTGCGGATCTCCAGGTGTAGTAAAATGCCTCCGAATACCATGATGCTTGCAATACTCCAAAAAATTCTCCGGAAACATACTCTCCGCCATTGTTAGACCTTAGAACCTTCAAAGACTTGCCACTCTCATTCTCAACAAGAGCCTTCCACGCTTTGAACTTTGCAAATGCCTCCGACTTGGCCTTCATTACATACACCCAAACTTTCCGAGAAAAGTCATCTATAAAGGAAATATAGTAGCGAGCTCCACCTAAAGAAGCTATAGGTGCCGGTCCCCAAACATCCGTGTGAACATACTCAAGAACCGTTCTCGAATCATGTTTTCCTTCACCGAATGAAACTTTAGTTTGCTTCCCCATGACACAATCTTCGCAAAACTCTAACTTGTTGAAACTTTCTCCATCGATCATCTCTCTCTTTCGAAGAACATCTAAACTTCTCTCCGAGACATGACCTAACCTCAAATGCCACAACCTAGTCGCATCCAAGCCACGAGAACTATCAACCCCCATACAAGTTTCACCTTCCACAGTCACTCCTTGAAGCAAATAAATACCATGAATCCTTGCACCCTTCATTACCACAAGTGCCCCCTTCGAAACCCGCAATCTATCACTTTCAATAGTGATCTTACAACCTAAAGAATCTAGCTGCCCCAAAGAGATAAGAGACTTCCTAAGTCTTGGAACATAGCGCACATTAATGAGAGTATGAACCACTCCGTCAAGCATCCTAATTTGCACGGAACCAATGCCTTTCGACTTACAAATAGCACCATTTCCCATAATAATTGAATTTCCTTCTTTGTCGATGTAAGAAGAAAAACAATTCCTATTTGGCGTCATATGATAAGACGTCCCCGAATCGAGCACCCATTTGTTATCCGAAACATCTGATGCTACTGCCGATAAAACATCTACCTCTTCCTCACCAACTGCATTCTCTACCGCTACGGATGAAGATGCTACTTCCTTCTTTGCCTTCTCCTTGTCCGGACACTCGTTCTTCCAATGACCGGGCTTCCTACAAATATAGCACTTGCCTTTTCTTTCCTTCGACTTTCCTCTCCAACCGGGGTTCCTTGATTTAGAATGCCCCCGGATCTCCTTCTTTGCATGCCTCTCCTTCTCCACAAACAAGCCATGACCACTACTAGCACCACTACTTCCATCACCTAACTCCTTCATTTGATCCCGCAACTTCTCGCTAAGAAGACCCGTCTTGACATCATCAAGAGTCAATGTATCTCGGCTATAGATCAAACTGTTTGAGAAACCTGTATAACGGTCTGGCAACGAACACAACAATATCATCGCCTTTTTCTCTTCCTCAATCTTCAAATCTACCGCCTTCATCTTCATTAGCAAATCATCAAAAATGTTTAGGTGAGCCTTCAGCGAAGTACCTTCCTTCATCTTATAGGTGAAGAACGTTCGCAATAAGATCAAACGATTCGTCAGTGACTTCTTCATATACAATTTCTCCAACTTATCCCAAATACCCTTAGCGGTTGTCTCACCACTAATTTCAGAGATAACATTCTCTCCCATAGCAAGTTGAAGTGTAGTGAATGCCCACTCCTCCATCTCCTCTCTCTCAACATCCGAGATGTCCGCTGGCAATAAATGTGTGTCAAACACTACCCGATGCACCCGATTCCTTCTAAGAACCGCTTTCATCTTCCATTGCCATTTTTCAAAATCATTATCGCCATTCCACTTGTCTATTACCAATTGTGATCCTAAGGCTACGTACGAGCCACGTACATAAGGAGCTACACCACTTGGAGTACCCATTGAGGAACTACTTGAGTTATTACTTGATTCAGGCATCTCTACAACCACCTACCAAAACCTGAAGCTCTGATACCAAATGTTGGTGCGGGATTTCGAATCCAATCGGAACCCCACGAGCGCAGCGGAAGACGGGATCGTGATAAGCAGTGTAAAAACAACCAGTCAATAACTCAAATCCAATCACAATCAATCAAAATCCCAGACAAGCAAATCAAAGATCAAGGAAATAATGAAAATAGATCACACAGAGATTTATAGTGGTTCCACTAACGTTGTGTTAGTGTACATCCACTTTAAGAGAGAGCTTTTATTATTATTGATGAGAAGAGTACAAGAGATTGATTACAATGATCAATAATCAAAATAGAAATTGATTTTGTGGAGAAGAGAATTGAAGAAAATTAGGTTTTGATAAACCCTAATTTGGTGGAGGCTGATCTCTTATTATTGCTTGCACACGCTTCTCTCTCTGCCTGCCTAACGGATCTGATACCTGAGGCTAGCTTATATAGGAGAATAGAAACCCTAGACAATATTCCAACATTGCCCCTGCGGATATCACAAATTTTCACCCAAGTCCGCGAGATGAAAAACTGAAGAAAACAAACGTTCCAGACGTCTGGCCTAAGGGTCAGACGTCTGACTTAAATCTCTGGAGCGACTTCGCTCCAGATCAGACGTCTGACCCACTTGGTCAGGCGTCTGACCGAGTGTTCTGGAACCACTCTAGAACAATTTCAAACGTCTGAAAATAATTTCAGACATCTGAAATTAGTTGCTGTCCCCAAACAGCCCACTTCACCTTTCCTCTTCTAACTTCCACCTCCTGACTCCGATTTGCGAACCGTTTCCTCCGTTACGAAGCTACTTCCGACCACTACAAATCCTTATGTATTGTCGCCAAATTTTAACAGATCAATGGTAGAGAAAGTTCTCACACCACTCCTACTTCTAATATTCCACGTAAATCTTGCTCCAGACGTTTTAATTTTGATAAGATTTGAGTCAGTGGAAGCATTGTTTAGAGGATAGATATGCTTGGCAGTAAGGGTTGACCACCATGCTTGTCATCCAAGTGAAAGTAACAGTTGAAATCACCCATGACAAGCTATGGGTGCGTGTCCTGCCTTAAGTAAGGAATCAAGTCTAGAAAATTTTGCCTAGATGCTATGGAGTTGTCTGTATACAAAAAAATTATATAAAAGGAAGTGATTTACTGAAGAAAAGACACATGAGAGTGAATGAATTGGCTTGAAGATAGAATGGTTAACATGGAGAAGGAGGAAAGATCATGAATGATAAAAATCCTACCATATTCAACATCAGAGAGATTATGAAGCAGATTCCATGTTGGGTTTATATAGCTTGTAGCACAAATAGTTAGAGGTAAATTAAGCTTTGTCTCTAGTATGAGCAATAATTTTCAGGTTATGAGAGAATAGGGTATTTTATACGTTTATAAGATATATATATCCTATGGTTAAAATTTTAGTGGAGCTTAGTATGAGATTCTAAGGATATTTGTCGTTTGATTTAGAGGACAACCGTAGTTGTGAGAGAGGCCTACACGAGGGTTAGGAGATCAAAGCATGGCTAGGAATGACGCAGAGGTGTTGAGATCTAGATACTAGAACCAGAAGGAGAGTCGATGGAGGAGGTTGCACCTGAAGGAGAACCGATGAAGAAGGTTGCACCTAAAGAAGAGATGGTAGAGGAGGAACCAGAAGAAGAGTTGATGGAAGAAGGCCCCAAGGAAGAGAAAATGAATAGCCAGTGGAAGAACCAATGGAGGAGTTCCACGAGGAGAAGGAAGAGGAACCCAAAGAAGAACATGTGGAGTGGTGGATGGGGCATGGAGGTGGGTAGACTTCTGATTATCCAGAATCCATGGAGTTATCAGGTCCTTGAGGACTCTGATGAGAAGGGCTCTATCTATAGTTAAGTTAGTATCTAGATATAAGATGTATCTTTATTTTGATTGTTAGTTGTGCTTGGCATCTTTGTAGATACTTTAGTATGGATTGGGAATTCCTAATAGGTGTTTGAACTTTTTCAGGCATATAATGGTTATTAGCCGTCTTTTAAGGGTTTTCATTTTACTCCGTAAATAGTTAGTAATGGGTTAAGGGTTTTATTTAGCCTTGGTTTTACTGGGTTTAGACTGTGGTGAAATTTCAGGGTCGAAATTCTTTAAAGGGGAAGAATGTAACAACTCATAATTTTATCGTTTTAATTAGTGAATATTCATTAATTTCAAATAGTCAATTAATGGTCTCAATAATTAAATAATTCTCTTTCAATTTATTAATAATGGCAGAAAATTCAATTTTTGAATTCTGTTTACATAAATAGGAAGTTTAATAGGGAACTGAAAATAGGACCAAAACCCGCTTTTAGGATTTTTAGCTTTTTATCGAATGACAAGTTGTAAAAACTCATAATACCCTTGTATAAACTCAGGAATAACACTAAAATGCTTTAAGCATTTTTAGTTGAAATGTATAAATAAATAATAATAAAAAGGATTTATAAATGTAAAATAAATTTAAATTTCAAGTGAAAAGATAGATTGAAATGAATGAGATTCGTTTAGTGTGTAAATAAACAAAGGTACAAGAATTACTCTATTGGCCAATATGTTTTCCCATGAATGGTACTTTGATGGATACGACAAGGTTGAAAATTGGATTTAAGGGTAAATTTGACTTTAGCCTTCTGTTATTTTTTATCAGCATCTTCTTGTCCTACATTTCATTTTCATACTTCATTCTTTTTTATAAATCTTGCGAAATCATCCTTTTAACTCAAAGAAAAATATTACTTCACTCAAAGACTAAATTTGAAGCGCTTTAAATCATGCGGTAGGTGAGATACTAAATCTTTTTTAGCATTTTGAATAAATAATAAATGTTGTGAGGAATTTAATCTTGTTTAAGTATATTATAATAAAATAAGAATGTTGTGCGTTTGGCAACAATTTGATTTTTGATATGAAAAAAGTATGTGTATATAATTGTTTAAAATCATATTTTATTAGTATTAATTTAAAAATGAGAAATAAACTTATTGTAAATACTTTTCTCTTGTTTATTTCTTCCTTCTGTTCTCTGTTTAGTTGGAAAAAATCTCCTTCCCTCTCATTTAAAAATCAATAGCACTTAAACCGTTTAAAAATTAGCTTAGATGACTAAGTAGGAAGTCATCCATATTTGTCCATAGTTATTTTTAAAAATAATCGAGGGTTGTTTCGTTGAGTATTTGAGTTATTGGTTGAAAACAATAAGTGGTTGAGATGTGGTAATTTTTTGTCAAGCGCAAATTGACGAACAAAATATATACTTGTATTCTTCTCTAGAAATCTTGATTTTCAAGGCAAGTCACTGGATTTTAGGGCTTGGGATCACATTATGGTGGTGAGTGTACTATTTTGGTTAAATTTTGGAATTTCGATGATCAAAGAGGTTTAGGGTGGAGCGATCAGAGTTGGAATAGCCTTGGGTCAAGGAGGTCCTGTGGGGGTGATCGTAGGGGGTGTGATGCTCTGAGGTGGCGTCCCGAGCACAAGTTAATGTTTTAGGAATTTAGGATTTGTGGTTCAAATGTTGGCGTCACGGTGGAGATGGGGTGCATAGCATTCATCCATACAATTTGTTCGGGATATGAACAAACCAAAGGCACTACTTCTATTATATCCATTTTGAAATCGGCCTTAAGATTAGTAACAAGTATCCCTCAAAATTCAAAGAGCTCCATCTTCAATTACCATCTTCAAGATGCTTCCAATTAGAGCGCTAAAATTGGTTTGAAGTGATTTCTAATAATTCATACTTATCCAATCCCATTTTCTTTGAACCAACACTTGATAGTTTTCGGTATACTCAACTCCGGTTCTTTTAGAAATAAATAGACAATACATAAGAATAAAGCTCACCTCCTAACCATTTATGTGGACGAGTTTCCTTATCATTTGTCTTATAAGAACACAATGAGTTTATATGAGTAGCATCAACAAGATAACTACACCGTATAATTCTCGTGTTTCTCATAGATATTTCCAGAGTTAAAATTAGTCCAGATTTTATAGTTGGTTATTTAACTATCAGATAAACAATCAAATCAAAAGTAGGCTAATTTCATATGGGATCCACTAAGCCTCATTTAATTAATCTTCCATTAATTAAATCTCTTTAATTATACACAAAAATATTCATATACTTATCTCACTAGTATAAGTATATTCACAAAGCACTTAAGAAAGATTTCTTATTTTAAGTAATATTAAATGCATAAAAAATATTTTAATTCAAAACATTGTTTACTTATAAACCCAAAGCATTTAAATAATAAGTCGTTCAAGCAGGAATATTATTACATCCCACGTTGACACAACAACATTTTTACCTTTAAGGACAGGTGCAAGTTTCCAAACCTTGAAGTTAATGTCCAATATATGGCTTCAAAAATCTTAATGTTATTTTTCATTTAAAATAAAAGTTTACAAACCCAAACTCCTTTTTCCAATTCCCAAGATCTCATTTCAATTTGTAAATTCCATATTTTAATCCTTCATTTAAAAATAGTTCTCTTTTATAAACCACTTATTATTTTAAACATTTTTTATTTAATAAATTGATTAGCTTTAAAACCTCCTTAATAAATAATTTATTAATTTTAAAACATCATTAGTAAATAATTAATTAACTTTGGACATTATAATGAATAATTAATTAACTTTAAACACTATAATGAATAATTAATAAACTTGATCAATATTAAATAAATGATTAATTAACTTAAACCACTATTAATAAGTAATTTACTAAGTTAAAATATCATTAATAAAATAATTAATTAACTTTGAAACACATTTATCTATAAATAACAAATTAACTTAAAACATCATTATTAGATAATTAGTTAACTTTAAGATATTATTACTATGCATATATTTTAACTTAACCATTTAAATATAGCAAACACTTCATTTCAAAATATTATAAAGTTAAAGTAAATTCAAATCCATTTCTTTTCAATCTTTGGAAAGAGGTTTAACGATCCCAAATGGCTCTTAAGCCACCATTAGTTTTTCAGTTCGATAATCTAGATCATATCACTGATGTTTACATAAGCAACATATATGTAAGTAAAGTTCATAATTAAAAAATGACACATAACACATCACCTATCAAAGTCAACTGACATATAAATAAATGTCCAAATTAATAAAATAGCAGAACGGGGTTTATTCTGCTAAATAAATGTCCAATACAATCAATCAAACTCGGTTATAGCAGAATGATGTTTTACTCTGCTAATAGAATATCGGAGATAAAATATAATTACCTAACGACGTAATTATTTATATCACTACTAATTTATAATTAAATTATACATCATTAAAATTATCAACCACTTTATTAAGGTGTTTTACTCGTCAATATGAGTCTTGTGCAAAAAACCACATGTTGAATCGATCAAAATTGGGTGTGTTGCACTTTCTCAAAGTTTTAAAACTATTAGTTAATTAACTACTTAAAATAAATTATCTACATACCCAAACACGCTCAAAGCCCAAGGTCCATAACCTAAATCTAAACAACTCCTTCTTCCCACTTAAAACCATTTCTAAATCAAACTCCACAATTTCAAAACTTGGAGCCAAATCATGTGCATGCCCGTATATGAGTGCACTCGACACTACTACCATCCTCCGACCAACACCGCGACCATTCCCACAAATTCCATTAACTATGTTAGACCTGTCTTTGCTTTCATTGTCCATTCTAACTGACCAAATCGAAAATCGACCGGTCAATTACGAAAGCTACTAAGGATCGTATAATATGGAATATTAACTAAGTTATCCACTAGTGCGGAATATAAATATAAAAGTAAATAATAAAATAGACACCAAAGATTTTTATACTGGTTCTAACTTTCTGTTCTACGTCCAGTCCCAGACTCCATTTGGAATTCAACTGTAAACTCTCACTTGACCTGGAGGAATAAGTATCACACAGCCTAAGCAACCGAATAGGACTTCTACCACCTAAGAAACCGGATAGGACTTCGACCGCCTAAGCAATCGAATAGGACTTCTAATACAAATAGTAAAATTGCTAAGTATGCTCTTGAGTAGTAATATAAATTAATAACATACACCCTTCCTATAATCTTCTCCTTTGTAGTATATAGTGTAATTTGTGAAGATAGGAAGTTTATTTAATCACTAATGAAATTTTCTTGAATGAACAAGTGATTAGAACAAAAGTATTGAATGCAAATGGTAAGATTGTTTAGATAATAAGAATGAGAAATAGAATCAGAATTAAGTAATTAAATCAATTTATCTCATGGCTATATATAGTGATTAAGGGTTGCCATCATTCATGAAAAGTAGCCATGAAAGAATATGGAAGCAACTCTTGAATCAAGAATTTTTTCTATTCGCTAAAATAAAGTGTCTTTTCCATAGCCATTATGAAGATTCAGCCGTCTGATTGGAATAATTCAGCCAGCTGAATTGATAAAAAATCAAATCAAAAAAAATTGGTGCAGAAGTCATGCAATTCAACCGGCTGAATCATATTGCTCAGCCGTTTGAATATACAAGTGTAATTGTGCACATGCACAGGCATTCAGTCGATCGAGATATATGTTTCAGTAGGTTGAATGACTTGTTTTTTTTTTCCATATCAAAGCTTTTTTCAGAAAACTTTTTGTAAATGAAATAAATGCAATCTTTAGCATATAAACTAATTTTTGAAAATACTTTAGATTGTGTGTGCGTTCATATTCACTTCGGAGAGATTTCAACATGTATTAGTTACTACTCAGACCATAGACTAAATGTATTTCTAAAGCTTCTATCTAGAATTTGATCTGCAACATGTTAGATTATTTCTCGAGTAAAATAGTATTTTCTCCAGCAAATATGGTTAGTTCATATAATATTTACTTATATAGTTGTCACAATCAAAACATCAAGAGACAAGGTTCTAACATCCTCTCCTTTTTTGATGATGACAACTATGTAAGCTTGTAATATATAAAACCAGTTTACTCCCCCTGACTGAATACTCCCTCTATCAATCATATTCCCCCCTTTGTCAACGTAAAAAAGGAACAAATAATTAACATGAAAAATATAGACATATAAGCATATAGTTAGGAGAAGCAAATACACAACACACATCATAGATAGCAAGCATATATGAGAATGTGGATATGATAAATAAATAACAATCTTACCTAGGAACTTCAAAGTAAAACAGACACATAAGAAGACGTCTTAAAAAAATACGACAGGTTGTTCATGAGCAAAATATTAAAAAAAAATCTAGAATTCCTCATTATCTTGTACTTGTACTTCTTCTTCTTTCAAAGTCGACCAAGTGAATGGGGCTGGATTTTCAGCAACATCAGTAGAAGTAGAACCAGAACAAGAGATTATTTTTCCCAGATTTTATTTAAAAAGCCTTTGATCATGTTTAGCTTTTTGTTCATTTTAGACACATTTTTTTCTACATTAGCTAAACGTCGACCAAGTTTGCTTTAATTCTGTGATAGTGTCACAAGAGCTTGCTTTGGAGACACATCACCTTGAAGTTTTTGAATTTTTTCATTGTCTTCTTCTTCTTCATGTCGAGAAACTTGAGTGGAGGAAGAAGCAATATTTGTGTCTCTCGATTGTGGGATTCCTTGGTCATGATTAGCGGCCCATTGTTTAAAGCTATTAATTTTTTTATGCTCGAGGCATTTAGGAAGAACCATTAGACTTAGAGTCTTCATGTTAAGCTCTCTGATGGTCATGAAACCCGAATCGGGCAATGGAACTCCGAAATTTTATTGAATGTGCATAATATAAGCTCCATTGTGAAGCATCTTGTATCTTTTCTTGTGATTGACGGTGAGAAATTCACCCAATATAATCTTCCCTAATTTACTCGTTGAGATGAGTAAATAGCATATAGGCTTGAAAATCCCATTTATAGACCTTTTCATAGCTTCCGATCTGGGGTTGTAACGATTGAATAAGGCTCGGTGGATGATTCGTGCCTTCGGACGTAAGGCACTAGATTTCAAAAAATTTATATCGTCCGACAAAAAGAGATGTGATACTTCGTCGCGATTATACATATCCACCTCAACATCATTAATATCCAACCATTCGGATGGACATCTTAGTATATGGCCTAATCGTTGAAGAGGTAAATAAATGTTTACTCAACACATCAAGGTCCATATGCAATCATCCTTGTTTCGGGGATCTTGGTGGTTAATATTCATATTTGCAAAGAAAAGATTAATTAAGAGAGGTTAGTTTTTGACATTGTTGGAATCATAACCAATAAGCGAATCGAAGCTACGAGCTTCAGTCATTTCTCAAATTGTTTAGCCGTTGAAGTCGAGGAAATTCATGAAAGCTCCTTCAAATAACTTAGAATTCTTCATGGTGTTGAATCTATTGACCGCCATTTCATTGTGTAACCAAGCACGAATTTGGCTCTTGGATGGTCTGATTATTGATTCACAAGCTCCTTTTGATCTTAATGCTATTAGATTGATGTAGTTTTGAAGAAAAATTTAAAATTTATGAGGAGGCTAGGGTTTGTATTTTGGTTTCTTTTGATATTAGAGTGTTTAGGTAAGGTGAGAATGAAGGATTAGATGGAAGCTATGTAGGGTTTGAGTGAATAGTTGCGTTGGGGAATGTGCGGATCTATTTTTTGAAAATTGAAAACTGACGAATCAGCCGGCTTAAATGGTAAAAACAATCAGCTGTATGCAGAGAATTTGATCCGGTAAGTTTACAATGAAAAACCATATTTCATCGGACGAGAGATGATGTTCAGTCGGCTAATTGCTGAGTTGGTTGATGCAATTTTAAATGTTCAGTCAGTTGTTATATGGAGTCAACCGACTGATATGCAGAGAAGTTCAACCTATAGAAAAACAATGCAAATTTGATACACTTCAGTCGATTGGTGGGTGGGGTTCAAACGGCTGAGTTCAGTAAAAAAAATTGGGTTTCTTTGAATGTTTAGTCGGTTGATTTTCTATTATCGGTCGGCTGAAACTGTTGCTTTTGCTGAGTTCAGGCTTTCTTTTAGTTTATTCTTAAAGTGGTTAATTTATAAACTATATATATATATATATATGTTTTTGAGCTTTATTCTCATGTTAAACATAAATACAATTATTATTTCAATAAAACATTACTTATCCATATTACAATATTAAATTCATAAACATATAAAAAATAGATTTTAATTTCCTAAAGACTTGGACTCATCTAGGTTTGTTTTAACATTAGTGATTTCATGTAATGGATGTATATAAGACCAAACATTATGTAGAGCACCTTGTTCCTAAGAATTCGGAGACACGTGAGGACGTTGGGGAGACGGATTGTGCACACTTTGCTTTGGAGACAATCCACAGAATTTGAGAGAGAATTGTTTAAGAAAATTTATTTGTCTTCTATGGTTTGTTCATAATACATTTCATGTTGTAATCCTAAAGTCTTACGTTGATAGCGATGGATTTCATTGATTTTTTCTTTAGTAGATGGTGAACCAAAGTCCAAGTTTTTCTCAACTCGCTTCCTGATAGGTGTATATCCAGTATGATAATTCGAAGATGGAGTAATCTTCACCGGAATATATACTAGAGTGGATTTGTTTGAGGAATCCGTAGAAGGGGCGCTGAAGACGATCGATGAGGGATCGGATCTTTCATGAGACGACGTTGTAAAGAGAATGTTTATTTAATTGTGAAGTTTGTATATGAGTTTTTAGAGAAATTTGACCATGTATATATACTAAGTTGATTTTCTATTTAAGGTTATTATTTTAAGGTTAATATTCCTTAGAAATCATCGGCTAAGAGAAAATGTAAGGTTAAGAAATAAAAAGAGATTATAACCTCATAGAAAATAAAAGATATGTATGATCTTAAATCAAGTAACATAATTGAACATTGGAAAAACATTCAACTTCCTCCAATGAGTGCATATTTCGAGTGCCATCATCTCCAATTTTTGTTCTATTAAATTTCTATTTATTTCATAATTCTACAAATTTATATATTTTAATATCGAATTATAAATCATATTACGACTTAATTCCTAGTTCACGTCTAAATTTAAGAAAAATATTTTCATTTAAGGGTTTAGTAAATATGTCCGCTGGTTGATTTTCTAATGGTACAAAATCTAGTGAAATATTACCTATTCTATATTATCGTGAAGAAAATGATGTTGAATATCAATATGTTTAGTTCTGGAGTGATATATAGGATTTTTAAATAAATTTATAGCACTTGCATTATCATAATAAATTATTGATTTAGATAGGTTTATTCCAATATCTTGTAGTGTTTGTTGCATGTATATTGCTTGAGCATATGCCAAAGCAGCAGAAATATATTCTACTTCATACGTCGAAAATGAAACAAAATTTTGTTTTTTACTAAACCAAGAGACTAAAGATTGTACAATGAAATGACAAGTACCACTTATACTCTTTCAATCCATCCAACATACTCCAAAATCAGCATCATTGTATGAAACCAACTCAAAAGGACATCTTTCGGGTGTGACCATAGTCTTCAGTCTTGCTTAAGTCGCAAAATTCGTTTCACTGCCCGCAAATGTGATTCTTTGGGATTTCTTGAAATCGTGCACACAAGCATACACTTATCATTATATCTGGACAGCTTGTAGTTAAATAAAGTGAGGATCCGATCATACTTCGATATAGTTTTTGGTTAACACTTTTGCCATTTTCATCTCAATCGAGATGTCGTAGTGCTTTTAGGAGTTGGTTTAGTAAAAGTGTTATCTATACAAAACATTTTATAAGATTATTACAATATTTTCATTGATTAATAAAAATTCCATTACTTAATTGTTTAATTTATGAACCAAGAAAATATGAAGTTCTCCCATATGAGACATTTCAAATTCTCTTGTCATAATATTTGAAAATTCTTGACACAATTTTTCGTTCGTAGAATCAAAAATGATGTCATCTACGTAAACTTATATTATTAAAATATCATTTTTATCTTGTTTTATAAACAAAGTTTGATCGACTTTTCCAATTTTAAAACTAGAATGTGTAAGATAACTTTTAAGACGATCATACCAAGCACGAGGTGCATGTTTTAAACCATATAAAGCTTTCTTTAGTTTATAAACATGATCTGGAAATTTTTCATGTGTAAATAAAGGTAGTTGTTCTACATATACATTTTCTTTTATAAACCTTTTAGAAAAGCGATTTTTACATCTATTTAATGTAGTTTAAAGTTATGAAAACACGCAAATGATAATAGAATTCGTGCTGCTTCTAGTCGAGCTCCTGAAGCAAATGTTTCTTCGTAGCCTATTCCTTCTTCTTGATCGTAGCCTTGAGCCACTAATCTATCCTTGTTTTGAATAATATTCCCTCGCTCATCGACTTTATTTTTGTAAACCCAGTTAGTACCAATGACTGTTTGATCACTAAGTCTAGGAACTAAGTCCCAAACTTCATTTCGTTCAAATTGATTTAATTCTTCTTGCATAGCTATAAACCCGTAATCATCAGTTAAGGCTTCTTTAGCATTTTTGGGTTCAATGTTCGATAGGAAAGCAACATGACCCATTTGATTTAATTGATTTTGAGTTCTTACGTTAGTATTTACTTCTTCAACGAAATTTTCAATTGGATGATTTTTTAGAAGTCTTGGTGGAGTTTGAATTTCATTTTTATTTGGTAAATTATTGTTTTCATTTTTAACATTTTAAGTATCATTTTCTATGATATTTGATTTAGGAACTATTTCTTCATCTTCATTTTTATTATTAAATTTGAAATTTTCATCGAATAACACATAAATTGTTTCTTCGATTATTTTAGTTCTTTAATTATAAGTTCTGTATGCCTTGCTTCGTTCCGAGTATCCAATGAATATTTCTTCATCGGATTTTGGATCGAATTTACCAAGTTGGTCTTTTGTATTTAATAGGAAATATTTTAAACCAAAATTTTTAAACTATGACATATTAGGTTTCCTTCCATTAAAAAGTTCATATGGAATATATTTTGTTATTGGTCTAATGGAGAAACGATTTAAAACATAACTAGCAGTTTCAACAGCTTCTGCCCAAAAATGTTTAGCTTCCATATAATAAATTTCTAGCGCATTCTTGAAGTGTTCTATTTTTCCTTTATAGAACCCCGTTTGGTTGTGGAGTTCTAGGAAATGAAAATTTATGAACAATTCCTATCTTATTACAATATTTTTCAAAAGTATCATTATCAAATTCTCCACCCTGATCGCTTTGAATGTTTTCAATTTTTATATTCTTAATATTTTGAATTTTCTTAGCAAAGGTTTTGAAATTTTCAGAATTATCACTTTTTTTCATAAATTGTCCATGTGTATCTTGAAAATCATCTACAATTACGAAAACATATCTATTATGATTTATAGATTATACTTGAGTTGGTCCAAAAAGATTTAAATGTAATAACTTGAGTGGTTGTAGTGTAGAAATTGTTTTCTTTGATTTAAAAGACGATTTGGTTAATTTTCCTAACTGACAAGTATCACAAATACTATTTACTTTAAAATTCATTTTTGGTAAACTTTTTAAATTTTTATTAGACAATTTACTTATAGCTTTAAAGTTTGTATGACAAAATCTTTTGTGCCATAACTGTAGGATCTAGATTAACCCTAGAGGGGGGTGAATAGGGTTATAGCAAATTTTCTCGAATTAAACACAGAAATAAACTGCAGAAATAAATATGCTGAAAAGTAAATCACACACAAAATTTACCCAGCTTCGGCAACCCCTGCCTACTGCTGCATTCCCAGATTTCTATTAGAATTAAACAGTATCACGCTTACAAACACTCTACTAGACTCGCAGACCCTTTTGCTCCCGCTCACAAACACTCTACTAGACTCGCACACCTTGCTCCCGCCTATAGAGTTTCGCTCACTCGCAAACACTGCTCCCGCCTATAGAGCTTTGCAAACTCGCACACCCTGCTCACTGAATTAATTCTAAATAGACAATCTGACACTACCTAAACCCTAGGTGGTGATTTACAAATTCTTTGACTCGAAAAGAAAAAACAACTTCAAAAATAACCGCAGGAGCAAAAATTAAAATACGAACTTTGGACCCGTAATTTTTGCTCAAATTAAAAACTAAAAACCCCTTTTATAAAATTAAAACACTAGACCCCCTTTTAATAATAAGTCCGACCCACTCCCTTATTTCACCCATCTCCTTTAATTCTTTCTTGAGAATGGCGGCGACAATTCTTTGTTACAGAAATTAGGGCTTCGGCTTCTTTCTCGAATTAGGGCTTCGGCTCTGGATGATTGATACTCTTTGCTTGCGCTCGTTCTCTGATGTTTCGCGACTTGTTCTCTGATGATTCGCGACTTGTTCTCTGATGATTGATTGTTGTTGTCTTTGAGATTGTGAGTTGTTTGCAACTGCTTCTTTTGATGACCGAGTTCGTTAAATTGGTATGTATTACTTTCGTTTGATTGTTTGCCTTTTTCACTTTATAACTCGATGCCAATGATGTACTCTTGGGTTTGATATTTATATGGATTCGAGACACTTGTTTTCATTCGTATCAATTTGATACTTTCCCAATTTTCTGTTACCTAATGCGCACGGCTTCTATTCTGTAGCGTTCGATTCTCTTGATTCACACGGCATTAAAACTTTCCCCTTTTTTTTATTTCTGACTTTTTCAAAGACGTATTTGATATAATGTCATGAATTCGAATTTGACTTGGTCTACTTGTAATCTCTGGTATTTTATTGCTGACTTTTCATTCGGCAACAACTTGTTGATTACCTGTAGTTGCTGCTATATTACTTCGAATTGCATTCTGTGCATATTGTACTCGGTCGAGTTCATCCCCATTCTGTAGACCTGAACCTTGCATTTTATACATAAGTATATGCTCACTATCTTCTATTCACCTGCATGTTTACTGTAACGTTTGTTTTGATCAGTTGCATTGTTCATGTCATGTTGTTCATGTGCATGCTTTGTACTTCATTTGAGGTTGTAGCTTTGGTCTTTGTTGCTCTAGTCCTGTTGCCTTCAGTTGCTTGTCGAATATGTATTGAACTCTGTAGTATGCACTTGTATAGTTGGTTCCATATTCATGTATCTTGATGGTGTATAAACTTTTTCATGCTGCTGTGATGCAGTTTCCTTCATTGTTGTATCTTTGGGAGTTTGCACTGCTTCATGTTGAATTCATTGAAGTATTGATTTGGTTGTGCACTTGTGTTTCGGTTTGAACTTGCAGTTAAGAACAGTTGCTTTTGATCTGCTATGCACATTGTTGCATTGTTGATGTTCTTTGTAGTTTGGTCATTGCTTGGTCATTTGGTCGTGCTGTAATCCAGTTGCATTCATTGGTCTAGTCGTGCACTTGGTCCCTTCACTTGTATATTTGTACTGTTGGTTTGTAGTTTGCATTGCTGAGCTTGGTCTCTACTTGATGCTGTCTTGAATTTTCGCAGTCCATGTTGCATTCATTCCATTTTGCATTGATGCAGTGCTGTCATGTTGTTTGCAACTGTGTTGCACTTGTATCACTGGAATTTGAACTAAACTTGTGTGTCTTGTAGCTTTCATCACTGGTGCATGTACATTGCTTCATGTTGCCTTCAGTAGCTTCACTGTTGCATTTGTATCACTGGTTCATTGCACTGTTTCATGCATGCTCGACATTGTGACTTGAGCTTTGTATATGAACTGTGTTGTCTTCATGCCTGACTTGATTTTTGTAACTTGTGGTTTCATGCTTCATGCATGTACTCTGTTCATATGTTCTTGGTGGCATTTCTTTGGTCTGCACTGCTTGTTGATGTTGCTTGTGCACTGCCATATTTTGGTCATTGAAGTATGTTGTTGGACTTGGTGTCTCTTCTGGTTTGTTTACTTCGGTCGGTTGCTTTGAACCTGTTGCCTACACTCTGGTGCATTCCTGTATATGCTTTGCTTTCATGCATTGCTGTGTTGGCCTGAATTGCTGCACTCGAGTTTTGTTACTTGAGTTGCTTTGTTGAGTTCCATTTGACTTGACTGTACTTGCAGTTGTGTAGTTGTTGACTACATCACCATATATCAATTGCTCGGCCTTTGGTTTCATGTGCATTAAACTTTGACCCTTTGTTGTTCATTTGGGCTGCTGGACTTGTTGTACATTGCATAGTGCATTGCCTTGTTTGTTGAAGTTGTGCTTGCACACTTGCTATTTTTGGCTGCGCACATGAGTTGGCGAGGCAGTGCACACGTGTATGAATGTACACGTGTGTATTGCAGCCACTTATGGTTACTTGTCCCTGTAATATCTATGTGCACGACTTTGTGATGAATTCAAGTGTGAATGATGACGTACAACCCAAATAACTGAGGCAAATCATATTTTCAAAAATCATATTTCATTTTATATTGCAAAAATATTTCCTTTTTAATTTTACTGCGTTAGTGAATATTTTTGCAGATTGCTCAGATGCTGGATTCAAACTGGAATGCAGTTGAAGACAAAATACGAGTGTGAGTGATATGTAGTGAGGTTATCAATGTAAAAATATTTGTGATGTAAACAAAAATGTATATGTATAGTGAGAGCTTGAAATTGTACTATTCAAGATTGTAATAAATATTTGTTTGAATAAAATTTCTGTTTGAATTCAAAATCTGTGTAACTTGTTCTGTTTGAATTCAAATTCAAATTCTGTGTAATTTATTTTATTCAACAAATATTTATTTAATCTATGAAAAAAAAATAGTACATTACCAAATACATTTAAATGAATATATATGTTTATTATCATCAAACAAAAACATATAAGCGCATATTCAATAATCTCCCCCTTTTGATGATAACAAACATATATATAAGATTTTGACCGTATTAAATGTATTTGACCAATTACATACTTTAATTGCTCCCTCTATTTAAATGCTTCCTCTCTACATGATGCTCCCCCTACATATATGCATACAAATGGAAATATTCAAATAAGCCTAGATGCATATGGGAAAATTATTTGAACTTTGCTTGATTCTATTTGACAAAATCTTAACTTTTCTCTCCCCCTTTTGTTATCAGCAAAAGAATAATAGTGTGAGAGAAAAATAGAGATAAAGTGATCGATATTAATCCAACATTAATCTCAAATTGGATATAAATATTAAACTTCAATAAGAATCAAACAAAAACCATAACTACCCTTGTTAGGCGCATATTCCACTTTTAGAAATGATGGATATGATGTTCATATAAAATCATACAGTTGTATCTACTTGTGGTACATTTATATCAGGAATTTGAATATATACTAATCATGCATAACCGTTAGGACTTTTAAATGAGATTAGTAGTATTCCAATTTAATTTTAAAAATGAAATCAAGTATCTTCTAACCACGCATGACCGTGAGGACTTTTAAATGGGATTAGAATCAACTTGTCTATTTAAGCAATTAATTTTGATATGCGTTCCATACATGCATAACCGTAAGGACTTTTAAATGAGCATGGAAGCACATAATCAAAAATCCAAGTAATTCACCCATGCATAACCGTGAGGACTTTTAAATGAGACTGAATACTCTGGATATTTATTTATTTTAAAAAATGTGACATGAAAAACAAATGATTCCTGATTATAGTACCACATATCGACAAACTATATTGAATATTTGATAAACCATGGTCGATAGAAATAATGATAGATATAGAAATGGTCATGGAATATTTACCCAACAAAAAGTTTTATAATTCTTGTTTTAATTCCTAAAGAAATTTTCAAAATATACTCTCTTGAGTAATGTATGTTAAATATCAACACTCATCACCTTTTCAATCACAATTTATCTTTTTGATAATTAGTAGGGAGTCGGATTAGTCAAAATTTGTCATTTAAAATCAAATAAAAATGACTAATCTGAAAATATGGTCAAACAATTAATTTCTCGAAGGGGTTATATGAAAAAAATTCTGCTAAATGAAAAATTATTTCAAGTGAAAAATATGCAGATATTTTCTTTGAAAAACGATGCAGCAAATGAATGTTTCAAAAATTAATCACGTTACACTAGTAATTTTTCTATCAACTATATTACCAGTGTAATCTGCATCTGAATTTAAATTTCACTCAATATTCACTCATTGGATGTCAAAGACCAGATTGTGAAATTTCAACAAACTATTTCAGAATAAATTTGAAATGAAGCCATGTTCACACTCAAACAAATATCATAGTGTTAAACTTAGAAACCATAGAATGAACAGTTATATTCATGAGTAATCAACAATCAATCATCATCATAATTATTTCAAAAAAAATCTTGAAGTTTCAACAATTTCTAAAAATCCTTTTTAACAGCTTTCACATGAAATTTGAAATCGTGCAAATTTACAAGCAGTGGCCAAAAAATCAAAATATATCTACGTGTAGCATGAGTAATCAAAGATAAAATAAAATACCATCATTTGACCGAATAAATTTATATGGATTAGTTCAAAGTTGAAAATTTGATAGGTCATCATTTAAGCACAAATCAAGGTCATAAATAAGAACAAGTCAAAATAAAAATCATATCGATATGTCAGAATTAAAAACATCACACCATTATCACAATTTTGGCTGATTTAATTCAGAATATGGTGCAAATTATCACATTTAATATACCTTCACCTGTTTTACCTTTACGATAATTTCTCGTGATTTCCTATTGTGATTCTGTCACTTTATATTAGGCTAAGGAACTTTGCTATGTTGCCCGTTGTGTTTCTGGAACAGCCAAAATCCAGAGAACACCGTTGTTGTTCCTTAGCCTGCCACCACACCTACACGATGAAAGATTTTTGTGACCTATTTCTAGGTCCATGATTGTTAGTGGCAGAAGCATTATGAATAAACAAACCCTTTGGAACCCAAACTTGTTTAGTCCTTTTATTCTTGTTCCAATAGACATGGAATTTGTTTGTAGAATTCTTAGGAACCCAAACTTGTATAAATTTTGTGTTTTTGTTCCTATGACTACAATTTTCAACACGATGTCCAATTATTTCACATCTATCAAAGACACTCTTCCCTTTTGCATTATCCTCAACTTGGGTTTTCCCAAAACCTAGTCCTTTTCTGTTGTTAGCAAAAATCTGTTTTCCCAATAGCATGTTGAAAGATTTTTCGCCTCTTGAAAAGTTATTCAAAGATTTCTCAAGATTTTGGACTTTGGTTTTCAGTGTTTTGTTTTCAGTGACAAGTGAGGTGCATCGATTTATAAAATCCTTTTTCCTAGTGTCAATGATTTCCTTAAGACTCAAGTTTTCATTTTCAAAATTCTCAGAGTTATTCTTAAGTCTTGTCAATTCTGAATCTAAAACTTTACATCTTTTACATTCTAGGTTTTGAATATTTTCAAGTTCAGTTTTTAACCTAAAATTTTCACGAGCAAGTTCTCTCCTATCAGTTTTCAGTTTTTCAATTTTAGATTCAAGAGCATCAACTACTTTAGTAAGATCAAGACACATAAAAACAAGCTCTCTATAGGAATACTCACCTGCCTCACTAGATTCCTCAGAGCTTGCTTCTGATTCTGATTTCGTCATAAGACACAAGTTAACCTCCTCTGAGCTGCTATCCGAAACTTCCTCTCCTTCTTCATCATCCCAAGTTGCTGCAAAAGCCTTCTTCTTCTTTTTCTTTTCTTTGTTGTATTTGAGAAGTGGGCATTCTTGTTTGAAGTGGTCAGGCTTGTTGCAGTTATAGCATGTCAGTTCATTATCGGAGTTGTCAGAATCTTTTGGCCTATTACGACTTGTTTTCTTCTTGCGTGGCTTGAATCTCGACCATTTTCTAAGATTATTGACAGCCATTGTAAGCTCTTCAATTGGATCTTCTCCTTCTTCATCGCTTTCTTCTTTGCTCTTTAAGGCAATTGTCTTCTTCTTTGGTTCGGAGTTGTTGCGTTCTTCCTTTGCTTTTAGCTCAAGCTCATATGTCATCAAGTTACCAATCAACTCCTCCATGCTCAGTTTACTCAAATCTTTTGATTCTTGGATTGCCGTGACTTTTGCCTCAAAGTTCATTGGTAAAACTCGTAGTATCTTCCACACAAGCTCTACCTCAGTGAAGACTTTCCCAAGCGCTCTAGCATTGTATACCAAAGTTGAAAAGCGTCCAAACATATCCTTTATGCTCTCGCCTTTGTCCATCACAAAGTTCTCGTATTCATTGCTGAATAGGGCTAGATGAGACTCCTTGACTTGAGAAGTTCCTTCGTGTGTCACCTCCAAAGTGTGCCAAATTTCCTGTGCTGTTGTACAATGAGAAATTCTATTAAATTCATTTTTATCAAGAGCACATATCAAAGCATTCATGGCTTTAGCATTTGTCGTTTTCAATCTCTTATCGTTAGCATCCCACCTATCCTTAGGTTTAGGAATCTTAGCATCACCAACGATTATAGTGGGAAGTTTATAGCCAGTTTCAATAATATCCCAAACATCATAATCAACGGAACTAAGGTAAATACTCATCCTAACTTTCCAATAAGCATAATCATTCCCGTTAAACATGGGTAGCCTAACAATAGATTGCCCCTCAGAAAAAGCACTATTTGACGGATTCATGACTCTAGAGTTAAAGAAAAATACCAGGCTCTGATACCACTTGTAGGATCTAGATTAACCCTAGAGGGGGGGTGAATAGGGTTATAGCAAATTTTCTCGAATTAAACACAGAAATAAACTGCATAAATAAATATGCTGAAAAGTAAATCACACACAAAATTTACCCAGCTTCGGCAACCCCCGCCTACTGCTGCATTCCCAGATTTCTATTACAATTAAACAGTATCACGCTTACAAACACTCTACTAGACTCGCAGACCCTTTTGCTCCGCTCACAAACACTCTACTAGACTCGCACACCCTGCTCCCGCCTATAGAGTTTCGCTCACTCGCAAACACTGCTCCCGCCTATAGAGCTTTGCAAACTCGCACACCCTGCTCACTGAACTAATTCTAAATAGACAATCTGACACTACCTAAACACTAGGTGGTGATTTACAAATTCTTTGACTCGAAAAGAAAAAACAACTTCAAAAATAACCGCAGGAGCAAAAATTAAAATACGAACTTTGGACCCGTAATTTTTGCTCAAATTAAAAACTAAAAACTCCTTTTATAAAATTAAAACACTAAACCCCTTTTAATAATAAGGCCGGCCCACTCCCTTATTTCACCCGATCTCCTTTAATTCTTTCTTGAGAATGGCGGCGACAATTCTTTGTTACAGAAATTAGGGCTTCGGCTTCTTTCTCGAATTAGGGCTTCGGCTCTGGATGATTGATACTCTTTGCTCGCGCTCGTTCTCTGATGTTTCGCGACTTGTTCTCTGATGATTCGTGACTTGTTCTCTGATGATTCGCGACTTGTTCTCTGATGATTGATTGTTGTTGTCTTTGAGATTGTGAGTTGTTTGCAGCTGCTTCTTTTGATGACCGAGTTCGTTAAATTGGTATGTATTACTTTCGTTTGATTGTTTGCCTTTTTCACTTTATAACTCGATGCCAATGATGTACTCTTGGGTTTGATATTTATATGGATTCGAGACACTTGTTTTCCTTCGTATCAATTTGATACTTTCCCAATTTTCTGTTACCTGATGCGCACGGCTTCTATTCTGTAGCGTTCGATTCTCTTGATTCACACGGCATTAAAACTTTCCCCTTTTTTTTTATTTCTGACTTTTTCAAAGACGTATTTGATACAATGTCATGAATTCGAATTTGACTTGGTCTACTTGTAATCTCTGGTATTTTATTGCTAACTTTTTCATTCGGCAACAACTTGTTGATTACCTGTAGTTGCTGCTATATTACTTCGAATTACATTCTGTGCATATTATACTCGGTCGAGTTCATCCCCATTCTGTAGACCTGAACCTTGCATTTTATACATAAGTATATGCTCACTATCTTCTGTTCACCTGCATGTTTACTGTAACGTTTGTTTTGATCAGTTGCATTGTTCATGTCATGTTGTTCATGTGCATGCTTTGTACTTAATTTGAGGTTGTAGCTTTGGTCTTTGTTGCTCTAGTCCTGTTGCCTTCAGTTGCTTGTCGAATATGTATTGAACTCTGTAGTATGCACTTGTATAGTTGGTTCCATATTCATGTATCTTGATGGTGTATAAACTTTTTCATGCTGCTGTGATGCAGTTTCCTTCATTGTTGTATCTTTGGGAGTTTGCACTGCTTCATGTTGAATTCATTGAAGTATTGATTTGGTTGTGCACTTGTGTTTCGGTTTGAACTTGTAGTTAAGAACAGTTGCTTTTGATCTGCTATGCACATTGTTGCATTGTTGATGTTCTTTGTAGTTTGGTCATTGCTTGGTCATTTGGTCGTGTTGTAATCCAGTTGCATTCATTGGTCTAGTCGTGCACTTGGTCCCTTCACTTGTATATTTGTACTGTTGGTTTGTAGTTTGCATTGCTGAACTTGGTCTCTACTTGATGCTGTCTTGAATTTTCGCAGTCCATGTTGCATTCATTCCATTTTGCATTGATGCAGTGCTGTCATGTTGTTTGCAACTGTGTTGCACTTGTATCACTGGAATTTGAACTAAACTTGTGTGTCTTGTAGCTTTCATCACTGGTGCATGTACATTGCTTCATGTTGCCTTCAGTAGCTTCACTGTTGCATTTGTATCACTGGTTCATTGCACTGTTTCATGCATGCTCGACATTGTGACTTGAGCTTTGTATATGAACTGTGTTGTCTTCATGCCTGACTTGATTTTTGTAACTTGTGGTTTCATGCTTCATGCATGTACTCTGTTCATATGTTCTTGGTGGCATTTCTTTGGTCTGCACTGCTTGTTGATGTTGCTTGTGCACTGCCATATTTTGGTCGTTGAAGTATGTTGTTGGACTTGGTGTCTCTTCTGGTTTGTTTACTTCGGTCGGTTGCTTTGAACCTGTTGCCTACACTCTGGTGCATTCCTGTATATGCTTTGCTTTCATGCATTGCTGTGTTGGCCTGAATTGCTGGACTCGAGTTTTGTTACTTGAGTTGCTTTGTTGAGTTCCATTTGACTTGACTGTACTTGCAGCTGTGTAGTTGTTGACTACATCACCATATATCAATTGCTCGGCCTTTGGTTTCATGTGCATTAAACTTTGACCCTTTGTTGTTCATTTGGGCTGCTCGACTTGTTGTACATTGCATAGTGCATTGCCTTGTTTGTTGAAGTTGTGCTTGCACACTTGCTATTTTTGGCTGCGCACATGAGTTGGCGAGGCAGTGCACACGTGTATGAATGTACACGTGTGTATTGCAGCCACTTATGGTTACTTGTCCCTATAATATCTATGTGCACGACTTTGTGATGAATTCAAGTGTGAATGATGACGTACAACCCAAATAACTGAGGCAAATCATATTTTCAAAAATCGTATTTCATTTTATATTGCAAAAATATTTCCTTTTAATTTTACTGCGTTAGTGAATATTTTTGCAGATTGCTCAGATGCTGGATTCAAACTGGAATGCAGTTGAAGACAAAATACGAGTGTGAGTGATATGTAGTGAGGTTATCAATGTAAAAATATTTGTGATGTAAACAAAAATGTATATGTATAGTGAGAGCTTGAAATTGTACTATTCAAGATTGTAATAAATATTTGTTTGAATAAAATTTCTGTTTGAATTCAAAATCTGTGTAACTTGTTCTGTTTGAATTCAAATTCAAATTCTGTGTAATTTATTTTATTCAACAAATATTTATTTAATCTATGAAAAAAAACAAAGTAGTACATTACCAAATACATTTAAATGAATATATATGTTTATTATCATCAAACAAAAACATATAAGCGCATATTCAACAATAACCGATGATCATTTCTTTGGCTGCTAGGCACATATTATGTTATGATTTACTTTCATTTTTCATATGTATATATTTCGTTCTCTAATTTCTTCAAAGATTAGATTTTTATTTTGATCAAATATATTACATTTATTTTCTGAAAAAGATATATCAAAGCCTTTATCACATAGTTGATTTATATTAAGCAAATTATGTTTTAAATTTTTAACTAGTAAAACATTTGTAATAAGAGGTAAGTTAGATGTATCGTCATTGCTCATATCGCCTTTGCCAATGATATAACCTTTAGAATTATCTCGAAATGTGACATCCTTCATCCAAGTCGATAATATTAGTCAGCATATTTTTGTTTCATGTCCTATGTTTTCAGCAACCACTGTCAAGTAACCACTTTCCTCTTTTCGTAGTTGGTACCAGCAAAAAATATAGAGATGACATTGGTACCATCTTTTATTAGGATCCTAAGAGTTAGATCTTTGGAAACCATACCCGAGATGGTTTAAAATTCCCTTTATAAGTAAAATTTTCATTTTTATGAACATAATTTATAAAAGACTTTATATACTTATTTCTAATTGAATTATTATTAGTCTTTAATACCCAAATTTGTATAGTATTTATGCTGCAAATATCCTTCTTTTCAGTGAAAACCTTTGGTTTTGGTTTTTGCTTTGACAAAATTCTTATGTATATTGAAATTTTTATATGGTGAAATATTTCTCTATGAATTAGATTTTGAGGAGTTTGTATATCCTAACCCTTTCTTATTAAAAGTAGTTTGAGAATTATTTATAATCTTAGAAAGATTTTCTCTACCTTTATTAAATTTAGATACATTTTTAGTAATATTCTCTAACTCGGTTTTGAGACTGGTATTGTTTAATTCAAGAACTTTGATATTTGATTTTAAATGATGATTTTCTAAAGCTAATGTCATATTCTTTTCTTTTTAAACTTCAATTTGATTTGATAGCATAGTGAGTTGAGAAGATATGTTAGACAAAGATTCTTGTGTTTTAACAAGTTCTTCATCTAAGATTTTCTTTTCATCTCTAAGCATATCTACTTCTATTTCACTTCTGTTTAGGTTTTCTAAAGCATCTTTATATTTTCTTTTAACTTCTTTTAGTTTATCCAATAGCTCTGAGTTTATATCTATTAAAACATCAAAAGTTAAATCACTTACATCATTAGTCGAAGCCATAAAGCAGACATTGGCTTGTTCAGAATCACCGTCAGTGTCACTATCTGATGATGAAGATGATTTTGAATCATCCCATGTAATAGAGAATGCTTGCTTCTTTTTATACTTGTCCTTTTTATTCTTGTATTTGTCTTTCTTTCGATCAGGATAGTCCTTCTTTATGTGACCCTTCTTATGACATTCATAACACTCGAGATTGAAGTTGATGGTTTATTGGTATTGTCTCTTCTGTTGTTTTCGAATTTCTTATTCATTCTAAAATTACAAAAACTTTTTGAAATTCTTTGCTATAAATGCCATGTCATCTTCATCTGAGTCTGAATCTTCTTGTTCAACTTGGAAAACTATACTCTTTCTATCTTGAGCTTGATCTCGTTTTGCCTGCAAATTTACTTTATACGATGTCAGATTTCCTATTAACTCTTCAGGATGGACGGTAGAAACATCGTTAACTTCTTCAATAGCTAAGACTTTTCATTCCCATTCATCTGTTAAAGAGTTTAGGATTTTTGAAACAATTTTCAAAATTAGTATATTTTTCTCCTAGTGATAATAGTGAATGATATAAGTCTTAGAATCTAGAATACATTTCATTTATAGTCTCATCTGGTTTCGTTATGAAATTTTGGAACTGATTTTTAAGCATAGATGTTTTACTTTTTTCAACTTTGTTTGTTCCTTCATGTGTAATTTTAAGAGTTCGCCAAATTTCATAAGCAATTGTACACATGCTCACTCTATTAAATTCATTCTTATCTAAAGCACAAAATTACATATTCATGGCTTTTACATTTGAGGTGGCATTTATTTTTTGTGTGTTTGGCCATTGTGCATACGGTGTAATGGTATAGTGTATTCATTCCGAGTGATATTCCAAATATCATGTCCATTTTCTTGCATATAAATTCTCATGCGAGTTGACCGATAATTGTAATTCAAACCGTTAGTGGTGGTCGTGCAGTGGATTGACCTTAATAAAACTTATGCTTGTGTTATTTTCCATATTAACTGAATATCAAATAACTGTGTTATTGTAATATGATGACCTTGCTTCGATACTAAATGAAAGTTACTAAGGATCGTATAATATGGAATATTAACTAAGTTATCTACTAGCGCGGAATATAAATATAAAAGTAAATAATAAAGCAAATGACACTAGAGATTTTTATACTGATTCGAACTTCCCGTTCTACGTCCAAAACCAGACTCCTTCTGGAATTCAACTATAAACCCTCAACTGACCCGGAGGAATAAGTATTACACTGCTTAAGCAACCGAATAGGACTTCTACCACCTTAGCAACAGAATAGGACTTCAGCCTCCCAAGCAACCGAACATGACTTCTAATACAAACAGTAAAATTACTTCTAACTGAGTATGCTCTTGAGTAGCACTAATAAGTCAATAGTGTACACCCTTCCTATAATCTTCTCATTTGTGGTATATAGTGTAATTCATGAAGATAGGAAGTTTATTTAATCACTAACAAATTTGATTGAATGAACAAGTGATTAGAACGAAAGTATTGAATGCAAATGGCAAGATTGTTTAAATAATATGAATGAGAAATAGAATCAGAATTAAGTAATTAAAACAATAGATTTCATGGCTATATATAGTGATTAAGAGTTGCAATCATTCGTGAAAAGTAGCCACGAAAGAATATTGAAGAAACTCTTGAATCAAGAGTTGTTTTTATTCGTTGAAATGAAGTGTCTTTTCCAAATATAGCCGTTATGAAGATTCAGCCGTCTTATTTGAACAATTCAGCCAGTTGAATCTATTGAAAATCGAATCGGAAAGAAAATGGTGCAAAAGCCATGTAATTCAGTCGGTTGAATTATATAGTTCAGCCGTTTGAATATTTAAGTGCAATTATGCACATGCACAGGCTTTTAGTCGACTGACCTGTATGTTTTAGTTAGCTGAATGACTAGTTTTCTGCCATATTAAAGCTTGTTTTAGTAAACTTTATGTAAATGAACTATGTTATGCAATCTTTAGCATATGAACTAAATTTTGAAATACTTTAGATTGTGTGTGCGTGCATATACCACTACGGAAAGATTTTAACATGTATTAGCTACTATAATCGGACCATGGACTAAACGTATTGCTGAAGCTTATATCTAGAATCTGGTCTTCAACGTGTTAGATTATTTCTTGAGTATACCTTCTCTTGAAAATATGGTTAGTTCATATAATATTTACTTATATAGTTGTCACAATCAAAACATCAAAAGACAAGGTTCTAACAAATTCCCAATCAAATGCATGCCCACGAACATCCACCCCTCGCCCAAGCTCCAACCATCGCTATGCCACGTTGCCAACACCACTTGAACGTTGATACCCTGCTCTGCTTCTCCACCAAAGCATGACCTACTCGATAAACCACATCTCCTCCACGATGCCAACATTCGAACCAAAAAATCCAAATTCCTAAAACCCTACCTTGAGCTTGGGATGCCACCTCGGGCCATTACACCGCCTGCGATCACCACCACACCATCGCCTTAACCCAAGGCTGCTCTAGCTCTAATCGCTTCACCCTAACCTCTTCGATCGCCAGAATTCCAAATTTGAACCGAAAAAGTTCATCTACTATGACGCGACCCCAAGCCCTAAAATCCTACGACTTGGCATAAAAATCAAGATTTCTAAAGAGGAACGCGGCTATATATTTTGTTCATCTATTCGCGCTCTAACGAAAAACTGCCACATCTCGACGACTTTCTATTGCCGCCAATTACTCAAACTACACTCAACGAAACAAACCCCGATTATTTTTCAAATAATTAGAGACTAATACAGACGACTTCCTAGTTGGTTACCTAGGCTAGTTTTAAATGGTTTTAGTGCTATTGATTTTTGAATGAGAGCGAAGGAGTTTGTTTCCAATCAAACAAAGAACATGAGGAAGAAATAAAGAAGAGAAAGGTGTTTATGTAAGCCTATTACTCATTTCTAAATTAATAATAACAAAAATATGATTTTTAAACAATTATATAAACATGGTTTTTCATATCAAAAATCAAATTATTGCCAAATGCACAACATTTCTTATTTTCTCAAAATATACTTAAATAAGATTAAATTCCTCACAATATTTACTAGTTATTCAGAATGTTAAAAAATATTTAGTATCTCGCCTTCCACACGGTTTTAAATGATTCAAATTTTAGTCTTTAAGTGAGGTAAGATATTTTTTGAGTTAAAAAGACGATTTTGCAAGATTTATAAAAAGTATGAAGTATTTAAATAAAATGTAGGATAAGAAGAGGGTATATAAAATAAAAGAAGGCTAAAGTCAAATTTATCCTTAAATCCAACTTTCAACCTTTCCATGACTTCCAGATCCATCAAAGTACCATTCGTGGGAAAACATATTGGATAACAGAGTAACCCTTGTACCTTTCCTATTTACACACTTAAGGAATCCATTTCATTTCAATCCATCTTTTCATTTGAAATTTAAATATATTTTACATTTATATATCCTTATTATTATTATTATTATTTATACACCTCAAACTAAAAATGTTTAAAAAATTTAAATATTGTTTTTGAGTCCATACAAGGTTTTATGACTTTTCTAAAACTTGTCGATGGATAAAGAGCTCTAAAATCCGAAAAGCGAGTGTCGGTCACATTTTCAGTTTTCCGTCGAACTAACTATTTATGTGAACAGAATTCAAAATGAATTTTCTATCATTATTTAAAAACTAAACGATAATTATTTAATTATTAAAACCATTAATTGAATATAAAAAATTAATTAAATATTCACTATTCAAAGCGATAAAATTCTTGGCCGTTACACAATATCTACGAATAGTTGGGCTAATGTGAGACGTCACCGCGGGGTACTGGTCATAATATGGAGGACCTGATTTAGAGATTGAAGGTATTAATTGGTTACGTGGGAGCCCCCCACTTCTTTATGTCGAAAGTAGTAAATGGTGGGGGTTATGGGTTAGGCATGATAGTGGATATCTTGAAAAAGGACCCACTTCAATAGGAAGTATTAAGTGGCTAGAGAGTTTCCGTGCAATGTCAACTAGATGATTACTAGTGAGTAATCCGCCTTGGGATTATAGGTAGTAAATGACGTGGATCCACCTTAAATATGATATTTTAAATGGTTGCATCCTGCCTAATTCCTATTAAAAAGTATTAAGTGACTTAAATACTATCTCTTACAATGATAGGACATTATTGACGGTAGATATGGGTTATTCAGATGATATAAAGTTGGCTACGGGTAAATATTTGGAAAGCCTTTCGGTTTATATTTGAAAAGACTTATGTTGTAGGTAAAAATGTAGGACATATTCATATTTAGATTATACTGCCTAGTAAGACTCAAGATTTTTATTCACCAAACATATGTTGTTCTAACTTCCTCCTCATAACAACACAAGTCAGGAAGGGCAATGCTAAAGGCAGAGATGTTGATGATGCTTGTGGCAGTATACTATTATTTACTTGTTATTTTATGCAGTTTTTTGATGAACCCATCAAATAAAAACAATGTTGTAATTTTGAATATTGCAGTTATTGCTGGGTTTTGACACTATGGATATTTTACTATGGTTTTGAATGACATTTTGAAGTTTGCATGAAATGTGTACTGTTGTTATTATTATAATTTATCCTTCCGTTGTGAGATTCTCAATGTGTAGATAAATAGCTCTATATTGTTTCTTTTACCAACCAACGGCTAGCTTTGAGATGGTTCTAAGTTTCGGTGGGCCTTTTCTGAATCAGAATTTAAGCCCATCTCAGGAGGGGTTGTTATAAAAGGGAAAGAAATTCATATAGCCATTGGGACGAGAGATCCTAGCCCTATAACTTAAACGGCACAAAAATCGATAGCAGTTTGATTTTAATAGTGACAAGTTGAAATACGCTAAAGAAACAAGGAAGATTTTCGAAAGAAATGATTTTATACATAATGGGTAGAAATAGCAAATCATCATGAGACACATATAAAAGTAACATTAAATGTGAATGAATGATTAGACAATTGAGGAAAATTGGTGTGAACCGTGCAAGTTCGCACTAACATGCATTAGTGTAGATTTGAGCGGCAAATGTTAGACATATTTTGTCTTATAATATATGCAGCATAGATTTAAGTACCTGAGGAAAATAAGAAAACTATGAAGTTCAGAGAAGATCGAAATAACAAAAGGTGCAACCAAGGGGTCAAACCTGAAATGAAAAGCAACTCATATATATCCTAAAGACTATGCTAGAAAGGCGGCTAATATGTTCTCTAAAATACTATGCTGCAACTTCAGAAAGGCATCTAATATGTTCTCTAAAATATTATGCAGTGGTCTAGGAGTACAACTCATATTTTTCCTAAAGATGGTGCCCTAATTTCAAAAGGGCAGCCCGAATAGCTCTATCCAAAGACGACGCAGCAATCGTAGAAGGTCATCTCCGTTAATTTAAACATTGCGCCACAACTTCATAGGGACATGCCATAATCCCACATAAAGAGATTCATCTCATACAAAGAAAACTGTTTCCTACCTCAAAGGGTCAAGTCAGCTCAACTCCAGACCGAGACACCCGAGTATTACTAATTAAGCAGCATGAAGCATAAAGAGTGCTCCTCCATGGCCAAACACTAAAACCAGCCTTGAGCACTTCGAAATTCAAATCTTCCACCTAAGAATTCAGGTTTGAAAAAAACTACCACCATTAAAAATCTTCCTATCTAATTAAACCCATCGAGTACATTCTACCAGTCAGCAATCCAAGAACAAATCAATGAGAGGAGGAAAGAATGACACGTGAACAAATCAGACGACAAAGAAGAGAAAGCTGAAAGAGGATGTTAGCAATCCATGTGACTTTACAGTGCTATATTTTGAATAGAACTGCAGTAGAGAAAGATAATTTTGGTTAATGTTCTAAAAATAGACAAAACTGTTATTGTACCCTTTTTCTACTATGAAAAACATTATACGGGGAAGAAGAAATAAACCAATATTTGACCCATGGACGAGGATTTTCTAAACTAAACCATTTAAATTCTTGTATCCTTTACTTTTATTGTACTTACTTACTTTCTGTTTCAAGTAGATGTTATTTTCCTTTTCCTTAACTAAAATGAGATTAAAATTTGAAATTGATATTTCAACACATAGTTAAGTGCAACTATATGATAGTGCAAGCAAACAGAAACACAATTACTACCTTAAGGTAGATTTAATATCATTTAAAATTTTCAATTCTTAGCTACATAATTAGTTAGCTTCATAGTTATTTCTCAATCAATTTGGCCTTGTGAGACGAAATTTCTCACTAACATACATGATTTGTGATAATAATTAATTATTGATTTTGTAGAATAATACGTTTTTGTACTACAATCTAAGTGTTGCAATGACTATATTAGAACTAACCCATTAACATAGATGAAATAATACCATCACTTTGATTGATATGAAATAAAGCAAGCTTTTAATAAAGTGCAAATTAGGCCCACACCCTAATTTTTGGGTTTATTATTAGAAAACCCTTTCAAATCTAACTTTACAAAACCCAACCCCTCTTTTTTTTTGGTTTTTTTGGCCTTCTTCCTCATTTTACTCTTTGTTAATAAATTTTTGAGTTCATCTATGTATAAATTTTCTGCCTTTAATTGGTTCGTTTTGGTTTAAATCCATTTTTTGTTCCAATAGTTAACCTCCATATTTTGTCCAAATCGACTAGTTCCTTAATGGCGCCTTCTTCTTCTAGGTACATTTTTTCATAGTTTTTTGTTTATTCTGTAATGTTTTTTTTACTAATATTGTCAGTTATGTCTGTTACTTTATATGGAATTAACTATAAATATTTTCATCAAATATATTCATATATGTGTAGATTTGTCTACGCGTTTTTTTGTTTATATCTTTCACAAATGTTTAATTTTATATGTTTTTTAGCTCTTCTCCCAATGTTCTCATTCTTTTTATGCTTGGTAATGATAGTTACCCTAAACATGTTAATTTGATGGATGGTATCTCTAATTTGAGATAAGATATATGTTCAAGATGGTATGAACTGAATTCCACATCATTTTATTTGTCCTATGTGTGAGATGGTAAAAAGAAGAATATAAAGACTAATTTTGATTTGTATTCTATTTTATTGTTGTGTGCAGATAATCAGGACAACTTTTTTGTTATCTATGTTGACGGTAATACTTCTAATTATTCGACTAACATTTTGCAATTAAGTAATTCAAATAATGCCGAAAGTAGTTGTAGTCTTCTTTAGTTGGTTCTAGGTTAGATTCTGATATTAATTTTGGCAAATGTTTAGAAATTTGATAGGGCATCTTTTACTGTGTTGGCCAACATTTTCCTAAGGGTATTGAAGATTTTCAATTTTATGATATGTTGTATTTGATTAAAAATGATTATAAGCTTAAATTTGTTAAGAATGAACTAGACAGAGTTATTACTATTTGTTTTAATGCCAAGTGTAGTTTTAGGGTTCATGCATCTAAGAAGCGCAATAAGTCTGGTTACTTTATAAAGAAGTTTCAACCTGAGAATTCTTGTAGTGCTAATATTTTTACTATGAATCATCCTCGTATTTTTAGTAAGTCTGTAAAGCTTTTGTTATATGCTAATATTCGTGCTAATCAAAATATGAAGACCAAAGATATTGTCAATCTCTTTCTAAATGAGCAACTTTGTTTTAATTATTATTTTGCTTATACCGGTAAGAGATTGGCACTTGAAAGTTTACATGAGTCTAATATGGCCTTATCATCATTTGAAGTCTATTTGTGAAGCTATACTTGTATCAAATCATGGTAATAAAGTTATTATGGAATAAATTTCTGTTAGTCATCAATTTGAACGAGTGTTTATTGAATTTGAAGCTTGTATTCATGGTTTTCAATTCCGTCGACCATTAATTTATTGGATGATTCATTATGAGTGATAGAGCATAAAGGTGTTTGATGGTGGCAACAGGTAAAAGTGGTAACGAAGGTACGTTATGTTAATTTTTTAGTTTATGTTATATTTTTATTTTACTTTGCAAATTTTTGTCGATATCCACTATTGGAAAAACACATCAGACGATAGATATGCTCCGTTATCTGATTGCATATCTACCCATCGTTAAATCCCATGTTGTCTTAGTGCACATTCGACTACAGATTGCCCCGTCTTCTGATACGCACTAACATAACAAAAAACTATATGTTGTCTGATGTTATAGTATAATTTCTAGAATTTGCTATTAGAAAACATATAAATATTGACTGATATGAATAATTATTCACATAATGAAATAAATGTTTGCAGAATGAAATAAATGAATTGCAATTTTATTTAAACAAATATTTTATTTTAAATCAAATTCATATACAACACAACTTTCACTATCACTCTACTTACATTTTCGAATACAATACAACTTTCAATATCACTCTCATGTATACAACATTTCTCTATACTCTCATGTATAACACTTTTTTACTCATACTCACTCGAGTTTGCTTTTAATGTTGATCCTGATTTGCTTGCTCCATATTGTGTCTAGCCATCTCCTATACATGACAAATAATCAACGCTATACAATAGAAAAGGAAACAAATGTAGATTACAAATATAAAATTGGAATATTAAGTTTGGCTCAGTTTATGAGTTTGTTTTCTCTTCATATTTTAGACATGGAAAAATATTTTTATGCATGGACAATTTATGATATGCACAGTGTATCACTATGACTATCACAAGGTCGGACATCGATTAAATCTCACAGACTATTGCAAAGGTCAAGCCCAATGGCTCAACACAGTGCAAATGTGCACAAGGTCAAGCCCAAACCTCCTCGGGCTCAACTCAGGTGCACATATATACAATTACAAACCAGGCGGCAAAACAATTAAAAGTATCTCAACGCTACCTTGTACCAGGCAGCAAAACAATCAAAACAAATCAGACACATATATAAGTACAAGTACAAACTAGTCGTAAGGGATTCAACCAACAGTGCACACACAACAACAATTGAATTAGCAAACATTCACACATATGCATACATACATATGTACGTATGTATATATGTATATACACGAAAATACACACTTGCACATCCAGGAAATACAAACAAGACAAATAGGAAAGAATTCAAGGTAGTGTGTATAAACAAGCTTAGGCAAAACAACAAGTGCAAATGCATATAAAATCGTTAAGAAACTTAAAATGGTTCAACTGAATTCAGGATAGTGCATACAAACAAGCTCAGGCAAAACAACAAGTGTAAATGCACGTAAAATGGTTCAGAAACTCTAAATGGTTCGGAACTGGAGCAGCAAAAGCAACACGGACTGGTGTAATATACAAGTGTATACAAGTATATGCAGAACTGGACAAGTATACAAATTCAAGTACAAGATGGACTAGTGTAGCATACAAGTTCAAATATATACCAGTGTATACAGAACTGGACTAGCAAAAGAAATAGAAACTCACACTATAAGAAAACATTACTTTAGCTGCACTAATATTATTTTTGCAATTTCTTTCAAGAGTTTTTATTTTATTCTTGACTGCCAAATTTTGCCGCCAATGTTTCTTCTATCTCATGCCTCCCCCCTTCCCTACATAATTCATTGTTACGTTTACACCCTTATTTAAACAATTCCTCTTGCATGTTTCCTCTATCTCGCGTTACTTCTCTCCGTCAATCTGCTCCCTTCTACTTCATCGATGCACTCTCCCTTTAATCTGCTCCTGTTTACTTTCTTGAGATTCGGTCATAAGCTCTAAATCAACAAATCGAGGTGATAGCAAAAACCCTAGTTTGGCCGAGGTAATTTCCGTACTAGGTCCACGGTCGATCTGAAATTTTCCTTCCTTTATGATCTGGATTATCACGGTTTTTATTAGTGATCATTGGATTTGATTATGTATTAGCCCCAACCTTAATATCTGACGGTGCTCACGCTTGAATCAGTGTTTCCTTAGCTTGAAACCACGTTGGAGTCTCCATTTTGATGTTGAATTATATGTTGCGAGATCTACAGGCAACTATTCCTGGATAATGGATGAACTTGGATCTGCTATTGATGTCAAGAAACCAGAGACGTAGCTTCTGAATATGGGTTCAATGTCAATGCAAAATTCACTGGCTGGAGTCCAACCTGACTCTGATGGAGTAGTAATATCACTCTTGCTTTGGGTGAATATGACCAGATTTGCATCTAATAATTAGTGAGGTCAAAATGTGTGCCAGAGATGGTGGTTGGACTAGGATGAGATATTGGGTTTAGCAAGAGTAGGATTTGTTGGATTATTTATTAATTGCTTGAACTGCTATAGATGATGAAGATCTCCTCCTTCATACTGTTGAAACGCCAACCAAATTTTGATCGGCTATGTAAGTGATGTTTGGATGAATTGATATATTTGAAGTTTTTGTTTATTGAAGGTGAGTGGATCCGATATATAGAATGACAAAAACCATGTGGTTTATGTGGATTTATTCTTCCGCGTCTACTTAGCTGAGTTGATTCATTCACTGACTCAGTTATGAAAGAAGTCGATGGATTTATCCTTATGCATCCACTTAACTGCTCAGCTATGTCTGCATGTATATCAAGTATAAAGCATATAGGAGATGGTGCAAAAGATATGGTTATCTGTTAAAAGATAATTTTGAGGTGTAAAAATTACAGTTTTAGACATCGTCAAGAAACATAAATGTTAAGATTATCACCATCATAGCTTTTATTGGTCGCATTTATATGTTAGAAGTCATTGCTTAAGGTTATATATGTTATTTATCTAGTGTACTAAAACAGATAGCACGCTACAATAAACTCGTCGCACAAGTTTATTAATTAGAATTCCACTACGCTGGAATTCTGTATTAGATAAATGTAACAATAAGTTACGTTGTAAATAAATTACAACAACAACGTTATACTATTGTAAGAAATAGTATAACTTATAAACGGGAAAGATTACCGTGAATCTAACCAGTATATAAAAGAAATTCCGTCTGAGACTTGTCGTAACAATTTGCTTAAGAATTTTATTTCAAAACTCTCCCAAGATACAACAGACGTAATCTGCACGAGATTGTAATGAGTATGTCAACTCTGTGATATATATGGAACATAGAGCAGTGGAGCAAAGAAGCAGAAGAAATTAGATTGGAATAGGATGAGAATGTGATCAGTATTCTCTTCTATTTATAATTTCGTCCGCATCCCTTCGAACGGTCGCGTCCGCTTGACGGGTCGCACCCGTTGCCTTTTGGTCGCTGCTGTTCGTTAACGGGTCGCACCCGCTCGCTACTGGCTTGCACCCACTCGTACCGCCTGGTACTGTTTCGCCTGCACTGCTTCAGCCAGGTCGCACCCGTTCGCGTTTGGCCGCACCTGTTTGCTTCTAACGGCCCGCACCCGCTACTGTTCGCCTCTAACGGGTCGCGCCTCTTCAGTTATTCGCGTCCGCTTATGAACAGTCGCATCTCCTCAGGAAAAAACCCTGCGTCTGTTCACCCGCCCGCTTATCTTTAAATTCCAGGCCCAGCCCAGTTTCAGACGAAGCCCAAAACCGTTAAACAATGGCCTAGTAAAAAGAATGGTCATTTTAGACCCGTACCCGAGCCCGGCCCGGTTAGGTCGGACGGACGGACGGCGGCGGCGCGCGCGCGTGTGTGGTGGTGATGCATGATCTCCCTCCTCACGACGAAGCATACATTTGGGAGCCCCAGGCCCCCAACCTCCTCATGAGAAAGCTATATTTAAACCAATATAGCTCTCACAATTTGGAGATGTGGGACTTGTATTTTTCATTCATTTTGCTCTTTAGGAATTCCAACAATCCCCCACATGAATGATAATATACATATCCCCCACACAAAGCGAAATATCACAGAGTACATATGGAATAATGCTTTATCGTGGATAAGTAGATATTTCACTTTGAACTTTCCCTAGTTAAAACTTGTCGGATCTACTTGGCTAATCGGTGAATTATTTCATCTTGAACCGTCGGCCTTTATTGTATATCCAGACAATAAGCTTTACGAAGCATTGATTCCCTTCTCATCCAATCTCTTGGTTGTGTTCATTTTGGTCCTGAACAATTTTTGGTTCTGCGAGTGTTTTTAGAGAATAAAAGCCTTTTAATATTCTCATAGAGCCGACCCAGCTCACACTAACATAGGTGATCGCAACCATTAAGAGTATCCTACATATACCCCACTTGTTATTTTCAAGATATGGTCATCATTAAAAAAACATAGTTTTAACCTTTAAAACTTCTGTAGGCATGCATTATATTTTGCACCATAGGAATGGAGTAGGACCAAGTCCAGACAAATGCATTACTTCTTGAGTTACTCATAACTGGTTTGCCTATTGATCCTAGTCTGTGGGATCTCCAGTCGCTAGGATAGGTTTCCGTATAAGGTAACTCTTGTTGGTTTAGGCTTTTAAACCCATTTCCCTCGATGCGCAGTCAATTTTCTCTCTTGATAAACCTTTAGTAAATGGATCCGCTAGGTTATCATTTGTTCTCACATAATCTATGGAAATAGTTCCATTTGAGAGTAACTGCCTAACTGTATTATGGCGTCGACGAATATGTCGTGACTTTCCATTATACACAAAGTTTTGCGCTCTGCTTAGCGCTGCTTGGTTATCACAGTGTATGCATATGGCCGGTACAGGTTTAGGCCAAAACGGAATATCTTCTAAAAAGTGACGAAGCCATTCTGCTTCTTCGCCTGCTTTATCTAATGCAATGAACTCTGATTCCATAGTGGATCGAGCTATGCATGTTTGTTTAGTAGATTTCCATGACACCGCTGCCCCTGCTAGGGTAAAGACATAACTACTCGTTGATTTTGATTCCTCTGAATCTGCAATCTAGTTTGCATCACTATATCCTTCTAAGACGGCAGGATATTTTCCATAATGTAAGGAATAGTTAGTGGTATTTTTTAAATATCCAAGCACTCTCATTAGTGCTTTCCAGTGTTCCTTCCCTGGATTGCTTGTATACCTGCTCAATCGACTTACTGCATAAGCTATATCTGGTCTTGTGCAATTCATGAGATACATGAGACATCCTATTACACGAGAATATTCCAGTTGCATTACACTCTCATTAGTGTTTTTATGCAGTACTTCTGATGGATTAAAAGGTGTATTTACTCCTTTAATTCCAAAGTTTTGAAATCTTTCAATCACTTTTTCTACATAATGTGATTGAGGTAACTCAATTCCATTAGATGTTCTTATTATTTTTATTCTCAAAATAATATCTGCAACACCCAAGTCTTTCATGTCGAAATTATTGATCAACATTTTCTTTATGGTCTCAATTACCTGAGTATTTGGATCGAATATTAGCATATCGTCCACATATAGACAAATCATCACATATGATTGTCCAAGTTGTTTGTAATAAACACATTTATCACATTCATTTATACGAAGACCATTTTTCATCATGACACTATCAAATTTTGCGTGCCATTGCTTTGGAGCTTGTTTTAGTCCGTATAATGATTTGACTAATCTACAGACTTTGTTTTCATTTCCTTTGGAAATAAATCCCTCAGGTTGCTCCATGTAAATCTCCTCATCGAAATTTCCATTTAAGAATGCTGTTTTTACATCCATTTGATGAATCTCTAGATTATAAATGGATGCAATTGCTATTAACATTCTTATAGAGGTTATTCGTGTAACCGGTGAATAGGTATCAAAGAAGTCTACTCCTTCTTTTTGACGATATCCTTTGGCTACTAATCTGGCTTTATACTTGTCGATAGAGCCATCTGCTTTCATTTTCTTCTTGAAAATTCATTTGCAGCCAATTGGTTTTATTCCTGGTGGAATATCAACAATTTCCTAAGTTTTATTACTTAGAATTGAATCAATCTCACTTTGGATTGCTTCTTTCCAACATGAAGATTCAGAAGATGACATTGCTTCCTTGTACGTTTGAGGTTCGTGTTCTAACATATAAGTTAAAAAATCCGAACCAAATGTTTTGGAAGTTCTTGCCCTTACGCTTCTTCTTGGTTCAACCTCCTCGTTGTCCTGATGAGTTTCATCTTCACATGTCTCATCTCTGTTATCTCTTGTCCTTTTTGGGACAGGATTTCCATCGTATCTTTTATGTGGAAACACATCTTCAAAGAACGAGGCATCTCTTGATTCCATGATTGTATTTACATGAATATCATTTATATCAGACTTGAATACCAAAAATCTATAGGCACTACTATTTTGGGCTGGCCCAAGATAATAACAATCTACTGTTTTTGGTCCAAGTTTGACTCTCTTGGGAGGCGGAACTGGAACTTTTGCCAAGCACCCCCACACTTTGAGGTATTTAAAGCTTGGTTTGTGTCCTTTCCATATCTCATATGGAATTGTTCCCGTTTTATTGTGAGGTTGGAAATTTAGAATCAATCCCAAGTTTGATAATTTCTTCATTTTTCGGAAGTTTATGTGTCCTAACCTATCGTGCCATAGTAAAATTTCATGCTCAAGCAAGTAAGAGACTTCACTTTTATTATTAGCACAATCAGAATAGATAGATTTATTGCCGGTAACTGCTACATTTGCCTTAAATAGGCCATCACATAAATATCCCCTTCCGATATACATTCCAGCTTTGGACAGAACCATCTTGTCTGACTCAAACACCATCTTGAATCCCTTCTTCGATAGGACTGTATCAGAGATGAGATTCTTGCGTATGTCTGGAACGTGAAGCACGTCATTCAATTTGACAGTTTTTCCAGAAGTGAACTTGAGGATAACTGTGTCACTTCCTTCGATCATGGAAACTGCAGAATTACCCATGTAGAGTCTTTCTTACTGATCGAATTTCTGGTATGTTGAAAACATGGATTTTTTAGAGCAAACATGACGAGTAGCTCCTGTGTCAACCCACCATTGGTTAGGATTCTGAATCAAATTGCATTCAGAAATAACCGCTGAAAAGTTGGACTTAATCCATTTTCATGTTGTCAACTGTTAACATCTCTGTTTTAGTGTAAAACAGTAAAATTCTTAAGATGTTATTTATCTAGTGTACTAAAACAGATAGCACGCTACAATAAACTCGTCGCACAAGTTTATTAATTAGAATTCCACTACGCTGGAATTCTGTATTAGATAAATGTAATAATAAGTTACGTTGTAAATAAATTACAACAACAATGTTATACTATTGTAAGAAATAGTATAACTTATAAACGGGAAAGATTACCGTGAATCTAACCAGTATATAAAGGAAATTCCGTCTAAGGCTTGTCGTAACAATTTGCTTAAGAATTTTATTTCAAAACTCTCCCAAGATACAACAGACGTAATCTGCACGAGATTGTAATGAGTATGTCAACTCTGTGATATATATGGAACATAGAGCAGTGGAGCAAAGAAGCAGAAGAAATTAGATTGGAATAGGATGAGAATGTGATCAGTATTCTCTTCTATTTATAATTCCGTCCGCATCCCTTCGAACAGTCGCGTCCGCTTGACGGGTCCCCCGTTGCCTTTTGGTCGCTGTTGTTCGTTAACGGGTCGCACCCGCTCGCTACTGGCTTGCACCCACTCGTACCGCCTGGTACTGTTTCGCCTGCACTGCTTCAGTCAGGTCGCACCCGTTCGCGTTTGGCCGCACCTGTTTGCTTCTAACGGCCCGCACCCGCTACTGTTCGCCTCTAACGGGTCGCGCCTCTTCAGTTATTCGCGTCCGCTTATGAACAGCCGCATCTCCTCAGGAAAAAACCCTGCGTCTGTTCACCCGCCCGCTTATCTTTAAATTCCAGGCCCAGCCCAGTTTCAGACGAAGCCCAAAACCGTTAAACAATGGTCTAGTAAAAAGAATGGTCATTTTAGACCCGTACCCAGCCCGATGGACGGCGGCGGCGCGTGTGGTGGTGATGCATGCTCTCCCTCCTCACAACGAAACATACATTTGGAAGCCTCAGGCCCCCAACCTGCTCATGAGAAAGCTATATTTAAACCAATATAGCTCTCACAATTTGGAGATGTGGGACTTGTATTTTTCATTCATTTTGCTCTTTAGGAATTCCAACAATATATAATCCATGGGAAGCTTAAATTTTTGATTGAGCATTGTGTGTCACCAGAGTTCAATGTAGGCACCTCTCTCCATATATGTTAAACTTATTCATATTATTATGTCGCAACCTACTCATTGTGTTAGCTCCAACAGAAGCTGATCATAGAACTCAAGAAGCTTGTACATAAACAGTGTCATGAGAAGATTGATGCTCTGTATAGTGAATATAACATTGTAAGTGTAATGATATACTTTTATCCATGATTTTGATATAATTTGATGTACAACTCAAACCCATTCCTTCTCTAATTTGTAGTCCTAGTCTTAAAGATGTATATGTGTGCTATGTTCTATAGCACCTTAAAATTAGAATCTCAATCTAAGACATTTAATCAGCCAGATGATGACATGACTATTTATGATTTTAGTTGTTCATTAATCAGTATTGTCTCGACACGATTATAAATAGGCATTGTTTAAGTGAATCCTGGGTATAAAATGAGGTGTAAATGGAATTATATTAAACCTAAATTTAAGTCATACATATTTTTTCTATAAAAACTGGAAAGCTGGCGATCCAAACCAAGACCTTTTGGTATACAATCATGAGGTCTTACCACCATGCCAGTGGTCCTCGACATATATATACATACATATTTAGATGTACACATATGTATGTGTGTATATTTACATGTATACGTATTGTACACAAACTCATGTGCACAAACACAAACACACACACAGAGGTAGAGAAACATAGAGTACTTCCACTTTCCACTATTATATGATGAAAAATAAAATAAAAATTGTTCACTTGTTAAAGCTAAGGGATACAATGGAAACTGATGGTAAAATCATATATCTCAAAATAACATATTTAAGGTGTTTATTTAGTATGCACATTGTAGATACAACTTATTAAAGCAGAGAAGTAGAAACATAGCTGCTTGTATGCAGTCATGCTTGTATAGCATAGAAGAGGCAGTAGGATTTCACAGTCAATATAAAATTTTAACATTCAGTTCATAATCAAAATGTATCAGGGTGATAGCGCGTTGCATCTACATACATAAACATATAATTATGTAATTCAAGTGTTACTTATCTGATGAAACAACGTTCATATGGAATTTGCTGCAAATTTTATGAGCTGTTACAAGATGGTTGTCTCTAAAGGATAATGAAGGTATAGGGGATTTTATTTTCACCTCTTTGAGCAGTAAATTTCCTTCCTTAGATTTTTTTTATTATACGTTATTTGGTAAAATTTAGAGCTTGTGCGTATCAGGTCATCTTCGAGTGTGCTATGGAATGACTTCAAGGCATTAATGGTTCCATCTGGATAATTCAATAAAATATGTACAGTTACAAGGATGTGGTATTATATAATAAATTACTAAGGTGACATAAACTATTTATATACATGTTGCACTCTAGGAATCATTTTGCTTAGCTCTCATTAATTTTTCAGTTGCTTTAATTTATATGTCAATAGTATGTTATTTCATCTACATATACATATTCTTTTTTAACGGCACAAACGTGCATTTTTCTTCCTAAAGCACACGCGCTATCTTTATTTTGAGTTTTAGAATAATTATTGGCACTGTATAGTTAGCATTGGGCTTTCCTAAATTGAGGATCTATCTTCTCTCCTTAAAGGATAAAAAGGCTGTTTGAGGGCATATTTGGAGCTAAAAGCACAGGATCAAGTAAATATCAATTTTGTATTGTTTATGACAGACTTTGAAACATCATTCTTTGAAATTGAGATTTTCAGACTTGAACCTTTAGGACTATCCGTTCTCTGTTCATAGTAAAAATATTTTTATTCGGGCTCTTTATTGCATATCACTTTTATTTCTGTTTACTTAATGAATGAGAGTCGTTTTCTTATTAATAAACCTAGACATACAGAGGGTTTTTCGATCTGGAGCACTTCATCCACAGCCTAGGGTAACAATAATCATCTCTCTAGTAAAAAAACGCACGCGTGCACATCATATTTTGAATTCGAAGAAGTTGATTTTAACTGTGTGTATATTCATGTAGCCATCTCTCTCTAGTGCCATTTGATAGAAACTGTGCTTGCAGGGGTCTCCAAAGGGGCCTGAGCAGTATGTTGCCATGTACTTTAACCACGTATGATTTAAATACTTATTTTTGATTTGAACGCATAGAAGTTAATTTTAGCAGATATGTTGCTGTAATGAATGTAATATTTTCAGCGCAACGTTCTATGGTACACAGTTTACTTCTCCATTTTATTTTATTACCCGCCAAAACAAGCTTACTTTCCATTGTTGAATGATACAAGACATAGTCTCTCCTACTGAAGTAATTTATGAAATTCAATCAATTCTGTATTTGTGCATCCTAAGTGAACTTGTTCATGTTTTTCCCCTTCAGACATACAGCATCATTAAACCAGACATGTAGCAAGTTCTCCTTCATGTTTCCATTTTCATTTATGAGATTCCAACCCAAAATGCCATTACCTAAAACATGAAAATATAACGCTGTTCATGATAAACTTATAAATTTGTTCTAGTGAAAGTCCGTAAAATTAATTTTTTTTGCATAGTTACATCTTGTCATCTATCATGTTCCTATTGATGCATGTGTGGTAGGGGCCCAACATTCAGCCTTTCTACAGTAGGTACATAGATATAAGAATATATGAAATCAAAGTATCAAATTTATATTAGTGCTTTAAAGCAAATTATGAGATTTCATCTACAGGCATCGTATATCACTTGTGGGGTTTATTCAAAGCCTCGGCAACTAGATGTTTTGTTTCAATATCTAGTGGCAAGTGCAGTTACTGCTACTTTTCATCCTTTAGGCTTTAGTAGCTTTTGTTAGATTTCTAACCTGAACTGATAGTGACCATGGTGATGAACATGTTATAAGTTTACTTAACTTTATGCTACCTCTTCTAACCTTTTTGTTATTGCTATAGTTTGTTCTACTCATAATCTTGCTTCATCCAAACATATTTTTATTTTCTTGATCATATCAACATAGAATGAGAACCATTTCATATGTTTTTCCTTTAATTGGAATATAAACTATGGCAAATGATATTAATCTACTTTTAGGCTGAAAATGTTGACAGGCTGAATATGAATGATTGAAGAATAATTATGCCCTGAATTGGCTCTGAAGTGACTAAAACTTTGTGTGAATTATGGCAATGAACAAAACTGGCAATGTGGAGTGGCATGACTGAACTGAAATTTTGTGGCAATGAGAAGAAATGGCAGGGGCAATGCGTTGTTGGATCAGGATTTTGCGGCATGGCGACAGGTGTGCTGGTGTTACTATAATTTCTGGTGAACAAATGTACACGTGTTTAAGGAAGGAGAGCGAATACTGCACTAGACAACTAAACTGCAACATAGTCATGGTGGACATTTCCCATACCAAAAACCCTAAGATAGGTAAATGATCTAAAACAGAAGAAGGCGGAGAAGAATCTATAAGCATTAGTTCCTTTCAACCAAAAAAAATCAAAGTGATAAAACAAAACAAGCCCAAATTTAAGCAGTAACATGATGAGTTCTAGCACAAATGCTACTACCTCTATTGGGTTTAGTACTGATCGAGATGGTGCTACTACAATTTGTTCAATGGATGCTTCGCCTTTTAGTCCGAGACTTCATGATTTTATAAAAATAGTACCCGAGGGGCAGAAGAGAGATAAAAGTCTGTTGGTGCTAGAATACAGTAAACAGAAGTTTTCTGTAAAACTTTCAAGTAGAACAGGTGATTGTTTAAGTATGAAAGATTTTGTACTGCAAAAATCTCTATATTCAAACTGAACAGTTTAAACGGAACTTGAAAGGATGGTCAATCTTAATAGACACATGAGATATAAATGATAGAATTTCACAAGTTTCTGCACACAGATCGAACTTCACAAGTTTCTTGTTCTACACATCAATTCTCACATGAATTTATACAAATTTAACACAAGTTATAATTACATTAAGACTCCTATTATTTGCTATGTACTATATTTGAGTGTTTCTTTTCATGCCCTGATGCTTTGAAATTCTCGTTATTGCTATTGTTCATCCGTCACTGCCTTGATGGTTTGAAATTCTTGTCACACAATGCTTGTAGCTATATTTTAGTGTGTCCTTGCTCTGCTGCCTTGTATTGATGAGTAGTAATACCCAATGCCTTGCACAATAACCAAGCTTGCACTTTTTTTCTTCTTTTTTTCTATTTCATTGTTTTGCCTGTAGCATATTTACATGTCCCCATCCAGTGCTTTGAGTTTTATTTCATCCTTTATGTGTCTGTTATGTTGAAAATATGGTTATGCACACATTTATTACTCTACTGCCTTGGAGATTTTTCACATATTGCCTTGAGTTAGCTGAAGGGGACTGAATTGCGAGCTGATGGCTAACCTGCACAGTGCTGATAAAGGTATGCTACTAGTGACATTGTTTACAAGAGCAACTTTGCTATTAGTGTTTTTGTTTGGAAATGAAACCATATCAACACATGTGTTATTATAAATATATGATTGCATTGTGTGTTTAAAAACGAAGATGAGTTGTAAGGTTTGTTTTTTTACTGGTTGTTATGATTTTTATACATTACTTGTTTTCTTCCTTTTAAGAATTGTCTAAAAACTACGGTTTTATAAATTTATCAGGCCCTATAAGAACAATGCAAGAATGATCAAAGAAGATTTTGTCTATAGAGATACATTACATTCTGGGGTTGAGGGTGTAGAAACTGGTGCTGATGCTGTTGAGTTTCTTCATCTTAGTACATATACAGTTTATGTTAGAAATTTTCAGGAATCTAGTTATTCGAATTTCCTTGTATCATCAGATTTTGGAGTTACAAATTAAAGTACCATCGGATTTTGGAGTTTGAGTGTTGAGTTTTGTCTTCTTTATACGTCGTTTGCTAAATAAAAACAAATTACACTTGTATCTATACAAATTCTTTAACTTTGATCTCTTCAATTTTGTTGTATTTCAATAATAATAATAATAATAATAATAATAATAATAATAATAAAACAATACTTTGAACAAATTAACTAAGTTTTATAAAATTAAATATGTTAATAAAAATTAACCAAGTATTATAAAAATTAACAAGGTTATAATAATAATAATAATAATAATAATAATAATAATAAACAACTAAATTTGGTAACAATATTAACTAAGTTTATAATGATAATAATAATAATAACAATAGTAACAATAACAATAAACTATAGTTTTATGAAAAATTAGCTAAGTTTATAATAATAATAAATTAACCAAGCTAACTATGTTTTATAATTAATAATACAAACAATAAAAATAATATAAAAAAACTAAGTTTATTAAAATTAACTAAGTTTATAACAATAATAATAAATTAACTAAGTTTACAATAATAGTAATAAATTAGCTAAGCTTATGAAAATTTGTAAGTTTGAGATAATTTATAAAAATAGCTAAGTTAATAGAGTTTAAGTTTGAGATATTTTATAAGTTTAAGTTAACTAAAATATAAGTTATGACATTTTAATTTTTAGCAATTAAAGTAATTTATAAGTTTTATAATAATAATATATTATTATTATTATTAAAGAATAGTTTGAATACATTAACTAAGTTTTATAAAAGTTAAATATGTTTATAAAAATTAACGAAGTATTATAAAATTAAAAAGTTTATAATAATAATAATAATGTAAGTTTGATAAAAAAAATAACTAATTTTATAATAATAATAATAATTTGTTTTATAAACTATAATAATAATAATAAATTATAGTTTGATAAAAATTAATTAAGTTTTATATAATTTAACTAAGTTATATAAATATAGAATAAATTTATGCAAATTAACTAAGTTTTAGAAAAAGGAATAAATTTATGCAAATTAATGGGTTTACAGGTAATTGATTATCAACCTTATTTACAGGTAATTAGCTTTTCCGAAGTGAAGACCATCAACAACAATGGACATGACTTCAATTGTTACATGTATTATGAAATTTGTTAGTACTAGTTGTGTAAACTTTTTTTTGAATGCTTGTGGTATGTGAATTTGCTCATTCTGTCAAATAACTATTATCTAAATGGTTATGGATATATGCTTATGTGATTAACGCGTTCTCAATTATTTGAATATGATGATTATATGGTTGATTGGTTGTTGGTTTGAATATGGTAATTATACAATTGTTATTGATTTTAATGTGACTATTATATAACTAGTTGCTGGAAATAATATAAGCCATTAACAGCATATAGTAGCATTTAAAATATGCTACAAAAAAATTAATAACTTTTAGAAGCATTTTAAAAATGCTATAGAAACAAATATAAAATACGACCTGAATTTATAGTGGCATAAATTAAATGCAAGAATGATCCAAGTCCAAAACTAAAAATGTTAGTTTAGTAGGGTTTTTTAAACGCTGTAGAAAATCTTCAGCTGCGTTTAAAAAAATGCAGTTATATAGAAACATTTTGTAGCGTTTATTAAAACGCAACAAAAGAAATCATATTTTTAATTGTGCGACCTATAGTAGCATTCTTTAAAACGCTACGATAAGTTTTGGTAGCGTTTTATCAATGCTACTAAAGATCTTTTCTATTGTAGTGTCAAAATCGTATAGAAGCTCAAATTGGTTCAGGGTCAAGTGTACACAAGTGCATACAAGTATATACAAACAACTCACAAACCAACAGCATGTATGGACGAAACAAGACAACATAACAAGAAACCAGCAAAAGCAACTGGACCAGCAAAAGCAACATGGACCAGCAAAAGCAAAAGACGCATGGAGCATCAAAGTACACAAGTAAGGTATCACCTATGTGCACTGCCTTGACAAGGCAATGATTTGCACTGCTTTGTCAAGGCAGCGCATTGGCTTGCCACAAATTAAAACAAGCAAGTACCATAAACATTCACACATATATACATACATGTATATGTATGTATATATATGGAAGTTCAAACCATCAAGAATACAACAAGAGAAAGGCAGGGACAAGTATACACATGAACTTAAGTGTACACTAACTCGGACATGAACTCAAGTGTACACATGAATTCAGACATGGTAATGCAGATGGAACTCAAATGTATGCATAAACTATAAATGAAGTACATATATGTACTTCATTTATAGTTTATGCGACATGAACTCAAGTGTACACATGAATTCAGACATGGTAATGCAGATGGAACTCAAATGTATGCATAAACTATAAATGAAGTACATATATGTACATATATGCACATATATACACATATATCTCAAAATAGTTTAGGCACGTGGCAGATCAGGAGAAAAGATTGAAATTTTCGAAGTCAATTACACAAATGAATATCCAGGCATACTAATATAGATATACATACATATGTATATACATGTATATATGTACATAGTAAGTAGAAAGGCAACTTAATAGCATGGTCTAGAAACTCAAAATTGTTCAGAACTGAATTGGTTCAAGCTCAAGTATATACAAGTGTATACAAGTATATGCAAACAACTCACAAACCAACAACATGTATGGATGAACTAAGACAGCATAACAAGAAACCAATAAAAGCATTTGGACCAGCAAAAGCAACATAGACTAGCGAAAGCAACATGGACTATTAAAGTGCACAAATAAGACATCATTAGGGTGCACTGCCATAAAAAGGCAATGCAGTGCACTGCCTTGTAAAGGCAAAGCACTGGCTTGTCACAAATTAAAACAAGCAAGTGCCATAAATTAAAACTGCAAATGCCTCAAATTGAACAGGGTAGTGCCATAAATTAAAACAGGGCAGTGCCACAAATCATACCAAGATGAACAAGAAAATTAAAATAGTAGAGAAACCCATAGCCGAAGTTAAGATCAGTGCACATATCAACAACCAAAGTGCAATCCAGTTTCAAAGTTTTGAAGCATATATATGAAGAATAAATCAACAAAGCATAAAAACCATTTCAAATCAAAATCTCAAAAAATATAGAAAATCAACTCCTATATAAGCAACCATATCATCATCGGCATAATTATAGATCGAGTTCCAGGAAAATCAAAAGATAATAATAAATCACATACCAATCAGTATGTAATGACCCACTATTTTGAACCATTCAAATTGACAATAAAATCACATATATCAAACTTGAATCATTCAAAACAACGGATTGTTAATTATTTTTGGGGTAAATAGAATCAACTACAAAATCATAGACACAGAATATGCAGCGGAATAATTAAAAAAATTATAATTCATGAAGCTATTGCAGAAACAACGGATCACAAGCAGATACAACAAAAATCCAAATGCATAGAAGTTCGCTAATACATAAGCAAATGACAAATGTTTGAACAGAAATAACTGAAATAACTGAGATAATTGAAATAGCTAAGCAGATAGGTAGATAGATCTCCAGCAAAGTCTCCAGCTCCAAAAGGTGAGTCTTGAATAATGTGGAACTCAAACTGACTCGAGCATAAACTAAAAAAAAACACGAGTTAGGATATCAACTCAAGTGAAATGTAACAAATGAAATGCAATAATAACTTAAAGGATGTTTGGGATTCACATCCTTTAAGGATCCGTTAAACTATTTACTATGTAGTAATATACGCTATATACGTAATATCCAGCAGTAAAGTATAATATACTGAAAATAGCATTAAGGCATTACACACATTCCTTTTAACACATTTTATAAATGCCCTAGTCTGTATAGTACTGTAAACTCCACCAAACCGGTGGGTTATAATGGAGCACTCCATATGTATGACACAAAACAAAATCATAGTGGGCTTGATAAGACATATGACAAGGCACGCGAGGCAATGCCCAGGGTAGGATTCTGCCGTTTTGCACTCCCGTACTAGTGGTAACGCGTAGCAGCTACTACCGCCCATCTCGAGGCACACTCCAATAATCAAAGATGCGCACCAAATCAATCACAAAGTAATAGAGATGGTTTCAAAGAAGCATGCTCGATTGGAGAAGTGACCTCACTCGGCCGGGTATAGCTCCTGTTTTAGTCATATCAAGTTGACGAGACGGTCTAGTATATGTTTCTTACCTCATACCAGAAGCGTCAACCAAACCATTCTACTTCGTTCTGGATCCTCCACCGCGTGTACAGTTGTTAAAGTAGTTTTGGAATTGGCAGAGACTACGACAATGTCTGACACCGGTCTCTTTAACAACCAATCGCTATATTTTTCCACACAGTCGTCATTTACAAAACTTTATATATTAAATCTTAAACTATTATTTAAAATCAATACTAAATATTTTAACTTCAATTACATTTTAGATTTAAAACATTTATTATGAAATTCATATTAAATCAAATTATTACATTCCAAAAATCATACCTTTAGAACTTAAATTAAACCTTATTTAAATTTTGAATCCTTTAAATAAAATTTAATTAAAAATTATTCTCCACTTAACTTCTTAAATTTATTTATAAAGTTATTATATAAAATCTATACTTATCATATTAGATTAAAACTATATTTATTATACTAAATAAACTACATTTATTATATTAAATTTAAATTTAAATTATTTAAATTAAATATTTTAAAACCAAATAAAATTATAAGTTTAAACCTTAAAAAAATTAAATCATATTTAGCTTATAATTTAAACATTGAAACACATAAAATATTTTTATTTTCCAAATATAATTTTTTAAATAAAATCAGTAAATTAAATTAAATTTAGAAAAAAATCAAATTTATTAAATCAAAACATACTTTATAATCTAGAAAATAATTTAAAACAAATTTAAAACAGACCAACAATGTCTGTATATAATTTTCTACCCTATAGTCAAGTGATTGGGAATATATCATTCAACAAAATTATAACTAAATTTCTGAGTGTATATCATTTCAACCCCTATCCCAAATTCGAGTCAATAAAATCACTTGGATCTTTCATTTTAACCCATAACAATTTTTCCTAAACTAAAAGATCTTTGGGTATGTATCATTTCAACCCATAGTTAGGGAACTTGCAGTGTAATATAAATAAATAAATAACATAGCGTATCAGTAAATATCACAGAACATATCGTATCGTGTCACAGATGAGCATCATATCATATCATATAATATTAGAAGGCAAATCAAATCTAACTATCACAACATTTCAATTGACATTTCAAAAGATGTCCATTCGCTTAAACATAAGAATTTAGTCATGAGTGATTGCTCACCTTTCGTGGCAATTGAAAGAGACAACTATATGAATGGACACGAAACGGATACGACATGGAGATAGAGACCACAAGTCAAGCAACAATGATCCAAACCAAGACACGAACACAAAAGATCCAAGATCCAAAAATCCAAGATCCAAAACTTTGAAAAAAAATTCTTTCTTTCTTTTTTCTTTTGAGAAGAGGAGTGTGCAAAAAGGGTTCGGCTACGGGTTATATGGGCTCGGCCAAGTGGGTGTACACGACTAAGGGGGTGGGTGGCCAAAGTGTGTGTGGTGTGGGTGTGTGCGCTCTGTGGCCGAAGTGGGTAGGTGAGAGAGGCCGAGTGTGTTGGCATAGGGTGGTTCGATTATGGGTTTGTGTGTGGGTGAGTGGAGGCCGTAAGAGTAGGTGGGTAGGAGTTTTGGTGGATGGCCGATAGATGGGTAGGGGAAAGTGGCAGTAGATGGTAAGGTTAAGGGGGAAGGAGAGGAAAGAGAGAGGGAGAGGGAGGCTAGGGAAAGGAGGTTAGGCTTTGGATTGGAGATGGAGATAGAGGATGGAGATGGATTGAGGCAGCGGATAATTAACAACACGATATGGATCGATGAAGGTAGCAATCGGTGGATTGAAGATACTGAAATGCCCAAATTCGTTGATCACAAGGATACCGAATTCTAGCTATCTTCGACACGTTGATCGCGCACGATACCGTGAGAGAAGATCTTCAATTCTTCAAGGGTTGATCAAGCGCATTTGATTCCGCGAATCGGCTTGAACAATCGTTGATTCGAGCGCACTCGAATATCCGAAAGTGGAGATAGGAGATTACACTCAACTACCAATTTAAATGAAAGCACAAAGCTAACAAAAGAGAATTTTATTCAAAAATCAACCACCTTTGAAATGTACAACTCACTCCCTATTTATAGTGTTTCACTCCCTGACCCTTAAGTCGTATACAACTTACGACCCAACTAAGTCGTTGCCGACCTAACTGATCAATATTGCAAACAGTATGCGACCTAACCTTCTTACACACAGCACAGCGCAAACGACTCAAGACACACGACTTAAGAACCCACTGTTTACGACCTATACAACCCCGCGACCTAATAGTTACAACATAAGAAGACGCGACTTAAAAAAAATACAACTCACCATTACAACACTTCACATAGGTCGGTAACAACCTAAAATACAACGCGACTCAACTCTTAAAGGTTCGCCTTGGTCAGCAGCGACTCAACACACACACGACTTAAGCAAGCCGCGACTTATGACTCAACTACATCACAACATATATACACATGACCGAATTACATTCAACGACTCAAAGATCAAGGAAAAATTACAAACAGATAACGACTCAGGACTTAAGACTTAACGAGTTACAACCAACTCAACACAAGACGACTTACGACTCATCCATATACAAGTTACAACGCCTCAAGCTCCCAAGCTCATAGCTTCTGCGACTCAAGCTCCCAAGCTCCCTGCGGCATATCTCCTCAAACGACTTAACTAGGTCGTGCCCTTCATCCGACTCAAGCTTTTAATAGCTGGAACTTTCCCCTGCTGCATGATAAGTCGTGGACGACTTATAGATGAGTCTTTGGGTCGTGTACGACTCATCAAGCTCGAACAACTCAAACTCCCGTTAAGTCGTAACCCTGTCCCCTTAGCTTTGTTAAGTCGTGGATGGTTTAAACCCGCCTCCTTAGGTTGTGCACGACTCAAGCCCTCCTTAAGTCGTGTACGACTTACTCCTTTGGCCTGAGCTGCATCATCCTCCCCTGGCTGAGAAAAATTCGTCCTCGAATTTATAAATTCTTCAACATCTGATTGTCCATCCCCATAATATGGTACAAGATGCTTAACATTGAACACGTCAGAAGTATATACATCCTCCGGTAGCTTCAACTTATAAGCATTTTCATTAATCCGCTTCACAACTTCTGCAGGACCAATTTTTCTGGCTTTCAACTTGTTATAAGCGCCTACTGGAAAACGATCCTTCGTTAACACAGCATATACCATATCTCCTTCATTAAATTCAACATTTCGTCGCTTCGAGTCTACAGTCTGCTTATATTTATCATTTGCTTTCTCCAATCGTTTCTGAACGATTTTATGACATTCAGTCAATACATCAACAAAATCTACAGCTCGTTTAACCGTCTCCTTCGGTTGTGGTACTACTGCCAAATCCAACGGTCCCCTTGGCAAACTTGAATATACGACCTGAAATGGATTGAATCCCGTACTACGATTCACTGCATGATTATGTGCAAACTCTGCCTGGCATAACTTCATGTCCCAACTCTTCAGATTGTCCTTCACAAGACATCGCAATAAATTTCCCAACGATCTGTTAACAACTTCTGTCTGTCCATCTGTTTGCGGATGATAAGCGCTACTAAATTTCAGCTTCGTTCCAACCATCTTCCACAAACTTAGCCAAAAATGACTTAAAAATCTGGTATCCCTGTCCGAAACAATAGACTCTGGCAACCCATGTAAACGATAGATTTCTTTAAAGAACAACTGAGCAACACGAACAGCATCCGCCGTCTTCTTACAAGCAATAAAATGTGCCATTTTCGAAAACCTGTCCACCACAACAAATATAGAATGATTCTCTCTTTGAGTTCTAGGCAAACCCAAAACAAAATCCATGCTGATATCAACCCATGGTTTGTTAGATACTGGTAACGGCTTATATAATCCTGCATTTGTCGCTGTTCCCTTCGACATCTGACAGATATGACATCTCTGAACAAACCTTTCAACTTCCTTCCTCATCGATGGCCAATAGTAGGATTGAGAAATCAAATGCAATGTACGATCACGTCCTACATGTCCTTCCTCGTGTAACTCCTTGATAATCTTCAATCTCAAACTGCTCTCTGGAATACATAATCGATTTCCTTTAAATAGAAAACCATCAACCAATACAAATTCATCGGTACTTCCTTCCTTGACTTTTTCAACAAATTTCATAAAGTAAGGATCTTCTTCAATCAGTTCTGGCAACAATTCAAACCCGATCATCTCAACTTTCATTGTTGTTAATAAATGACTCCTCCTACTCAATGCATCGGCTACACGATTTGTTACCCCAGATTTGTGCTTCACAACAAAAGTAAACTGTTGCCAATAAGCAATCCATGATGCATGTCTCGCTGAAATCTTGTCTTGTCCCTGCAAATGCCTCAAAGCTTCATGGTCTGTGTAAAGAACAAACTCCTTATGGAACAGATAGTGTCTCCAATGTTTCACTGCTTGCACCACTGCATAAAACTCTGCATCATACGTACTATATCTCATCTTTGCCCCTGATAACTTCTCACTAAAGTATGCAATTGGACGTCCCCTCTGACTCAACACTCCCCCAATTCCAACCTTTGATGCATCAGTATGTAATTCAAACAACAACTGAAAATCTGGTAAAACAAGAATCGGTGCTGTCGTCAAAAGTTCTTTGATTCGTTCAAAAGCAACTCCTACTTCCTCTGACCAAGAAAACTGCTTTCCTTTCAAACAATCGGTAACTGGTGCCATCACGCTACTGAAGTGTGGAATGAATCTTCGGTAGAATGATGCCAATCCATGAAAACTTCTAACTACAGTGATAGTTCTCGGTTGTGGCCAATTTCTAATAGCTTCAACTTTACTTTGGTCCACTTGGATTCTCTTCTCAGATATAACATATCCCAAGAATAAAACACTTCGAGTCATGAACACACATTTCTTCGTAGCTGCATAAAATTGTTCCTCACGAAGAATAATTAACACCTTTCTCAAATGTTGAACATGCTCCTCCGTACTCCCACTATATATCAGAATATCATCGAAATATACCACTACGAATTTCCCAATGAATGGTCCAAAAATTTGATTCATCACCCGCATGAACGCACTAGGTGCATTTGATAACCCAAATGGCATAACCAACCATTCGTATAGACCCTCCCTGGTTTTAAAAGCAGTCTTCCAGTCATCACCTGGTCTAATACGAATTTGATGATATCCGCTCTTCAAATCAATCTTCGAAAAGATAGTTGCCTCACTCAACTGATCTAGCAAGTCATCCAACCTTGGCATTGGGAATCTGTACCTCACAGTGATCTTATTCAATGCTCGACTGTCAGTGCACATCCTCCACGTCCCGTCCTTCTTCGGTACCAACAAAGCTGGCATAGCACATGGACTTAAACTTTGCTGAACACGTCCCTGTTCTAACAACTCTTCCACCTGCCTCCTCAACTCCTCATGTTCCTTCGGACTCATCCGATAATGTGGTCTATGCGGTAATACTGCTCCCGGAACAAGATCGATTTGATGTTGAATGTCTCTCAGTGGCGGTAACTCCTTAGGCAACTCTTCTGGGAATACGTCTTCAAATTCTTTCAAAATTGGCTTTGCTTCTTCTGGAATTTCAACCCCTTCACTGCACTCTCGCCCAATCAACAAAAAGACTTCAGGCTCCTCTTCAACCTCCTTGACAAACTCTTTCAAAGATAGTAAAGTTTTCAGTTCTTCGATCTCCTCTAGCTTGCTTTCCTTCAGTTGCTGCTTCTTGGGAACTAAAGTGATCTTAGTACCTTCGAAAATAAAACTGTAACTATTAGCATGACCATCATGTTGTACTGCTCTATCAAACTGCCATGGTCTGCCCAACAACAGATGACACACATCCATGTCCATAACATCACACCAAATTTCATCTTTGTACTTCTTTCCAATAGAAAAATTCACACAAGCTCTTCGTCCAACCTTCACTTCACCACCCTTCCTTAACCACGCTAACTTGTACGGTTTAGGATGCTTCTCAGTCTTCAAATTCAACTTCCTTACTACTTCAGTAGAGATAATATTGTCACAACTCCAAGCATCAATGACGAACTTGCAAACTTTTCCCAAAATAGTGCATGTCGACTGGAAAATATTGCTTCTCAACCAACTAGAATCTTCCTCTTGCTTTGGTGTAAGACAAGATCTACTCATCATAAGGTTACAACCCTCATCTCCGGACAATAAGTCTTCCTCCTCAACTAGTAATGAATTAGAACATTCTGCATCCACATCCTCTTCTTCAATCTCTGCAACCATTGCTCTCTTCTTCGGCTTCGGACATTCATTGCTTTTGTGACCCAACTCCTGACAATTGTAACATTTGAAACCACTGCTAACCTTTGCCTTCTCACCCTCCTTCACTACTGGCTTACTGACAGATTTAGGAACATTAGGACTCCCACTAACACCCTTTACTTGATTGTTGGAATTTGTAAACACACCACCTCCACGCCTTCCTTGCTTCTCCCAAGCCAACGCTTTCTGATGCGCTTCTGCAACAGATCTTGGATCGAACATATTAACCATATCCTGGATCTGCATTCGTAACCCTCTAACAAATCTAGCAGTCAATTGTTCCTCTGTCTCCATAATGTCATTTCTGGCAATGAGTTGGTAAAATTCATCTGCATAGTCATTAACTGATTTCGTCCCTTGCCTCAAATTCTGCAACCTCTGATACATAAGTGATTGATAATTGTATGGCAAAAATGTAGTTCTCAACATCTTCTTCATCTTATCCCACTCTACAACCTTTGACTTCCCCATCCGTTCTCTCGTAAGTTTAGTTTGCTGCCACCACGCCAATGCTCTCCCCCTCAGTCTTGTAGCAACTAACTTCACCCTTCGATTTTCCGGAACCTCCTTAAAGTCAAAAATTTCTTCTACATTAGATAACCAGTCCAAAAACTCTTCTGCTACCATTCCACCTTTAAATTCAGGAATTTCCATCTTCATACCCGATTCCCATCGACGATCATCATCTACATCTCGATATGAATTTCGAACTTGGTCTCGAACTCGATAATGCATGCTAGCTCTATCACCCTCTTCATCAAAATCAAATGTACGTCTACATCGATCTCGACCATCAACATCCCTTTGATCACGCATGTCTCTTCTACTATGTCTCTCTTCATCTCTATATGGCTCATTGTCAAATTCTCGTGGAATTCTCCTCTCTTCATGCCCACAGTCATGGTGATCTCTCCTTGATGAAATTGATGTTTCTCTTCTCTCTCTAAAAGATTGCGGTGATACCCTCCTCGCTTCCGTAACCCATGGCGAAACTCTGTTTCCTCCAGGGTTCGAGTTTGGTGATCTCCTCCTTTGAGTTTGATTCAAATCATTCATCAACTTCTCTAACTTTCCAATGCCTTCATCAAATTTATCATTAATACGTTGCTTCATTTGCTCGGCTTCTTCTCTTCTATACAATGCTTCAACATTTGATGACGATTAGCTCTTCTCGGCGGCATGATTGAAAACTTCTCAAAAACTTCACAAATACTTCAACAATTTTCAACACAAGTCAAACAACTGATGCTCGGCCTATACTTAACACGATGTTATGCTCGGCCTTCACCCTTCAACACAAATCAAATTCAAACTACTTCCGGATTTTGATCCAAAATGGAATGGATCGAAAACTCCAAACTTGTTGCAACTTCAAGATGAACACGATGAATACCAAACTTCAAATTCCTTGGCTCCAAGACTCGTCTTAGCTATGATTGGCTAAGTCAAGCTCTGATACCAAAAACTGATGCAGCGGATAATTAACAACACGATATGGATCGATGAAGGTAGAAATCGGTGGATTGAAGATACTGAAATGCCCAAATTCGTTGATCACAAGGATACCGAATTCTAGCTATCTTCGACACGTTGATCGCGCACGATACCGTAAGAGAAGATCTTCAATTCTTCAAGCGTTGATCAAGCGCACTTGATTCCGCGAATCGGCTTCAACAATCATTGATTCGAGCGCACTCGAATATCCGAAAGTGGAGATAGGAGATTACACTCAACTACCAATTTAAATGAAAGCACAAAGCTAACAAAAGAGAATTTTATTCAAAAATCAACCACCTTTGAAATGTACAACTCACTCCCTATTTATAGTGTTTCACTCCCTGACCCTTAAGTCGTATACGACTTACGACCCAACTAAGTCATTGCCGGCCTAACTGATCAATATTGCAAACAGTATGCGACCTAACCTTCTTACACATAGCACAGCGCAAACGACTCAAGACACACGACTTAAGAACCCACTGTTTACGACCTATACAACCCCGCGACCTAATAGTTACAACATAAGAAGACGCGACTTAAAAAAAAATACAACTCACCATTACAACACTTCACATAGGTCGGTAACGACCTAAAATACAACGCGACTCAACTCTTAAAGGTTCGCCTTGGTCAGCAGCGACTCAACACACACACGACTTAAGCAAGCCGCGACTTACGACTCAACTACATCACAACATATATACACATGACCGACTTACATTCAACGACTCAAAGACTCAAGGAAAAATTACAAACAGATAACGACTCAGGACTTAAGACTTAACGAGTTACAACCAACTCAACACAAGACGACTTACGACTCATCCATATACAAGTTACAACGCCTCAAGCTCCCAAGCTCATAGCTTCTGCGACTCAAGCTCCCAAGCTCCCTGCGGCATATCTCCTCAAACGACTTAACTAAGTCGTGCCCTTCCTCCGACTCAAGCTTTTAATAGCTGGAACTTTCCCCTACTGCATGATAAGTCGTGGACGACTTATAGATGAGTCGTTGGGTCGTGTACGACTCATCAAGCTCGAATAACTCAAACTCCCGTTAAGTCGTGGATGGTTTAAACCCGCCTCCTTAGGTTGTGCACGACTCAAGCCCTCCTTAAGTCGTGTACGACTTACTCCTTTGGCCTGAGCTGCATCATGGATGAAGTTCTATTGTTTTTCTCAATCAGAAGAATGAGAAGGAGGAGCATAACTGGAAGCAAAAGTACGTACAGAAGTTTCTTTTCTCAACCGGTATGTCTATTCCAAAAAGCCACATACCCATTTAGGTGACCTCTAGGATTCCAGGCCCAACAACCAAGTCCAAATAAATCAAGCCCAAACCCAAAATCCAAGTAAAAGAAAATAGAAAAATACACAAAATAAACGCGCGCTTTTACATAGAAAATTACAGATTTGAAGATGTAGAATTCGAATTATCATGAAATGAAAAGAGCAGAGGGGATTAGAATTCAGTCTATTATCATAAAAAAAGAATAAAATTACAAATTTCCAATTTACATTTTTCAACCAAAAGTCAAACTTTGACCAAGTTTGACCAAAATTTTAAATTTTAATGAATTCTATATTTTATTGAATCTGGAAAAATATGTTACTCAGTATCAAAAAATTGTATTTTAATTCAAATTTATCTAAATTTTAAAATATTTAATTCAAAAATTCAAATAAAGTTACTTTAAAAATTTGACTGAATTTACGGGTTGTTATACTCTCCCTCACTCAAAACTTTTCGTCCCCGAAAAGGAACAAGACACAGGAATAGAATCAAAGAAAGATAAGATTGATTAATGAATAGTACCTGGAACAAACAACTTTGGATTCGAAGCATGTATGCTCTCCTCCATTTTCTAGGTACAATCCTAATCATCAATACTTCACTACACCTTGACCAGGTTGACAGATTTCCTCCTCAGCTGTTTCATACCTCTATCGACAATACGAAGTGGCTTCCTCTCGACAGTATGGTTTAGCTCAACATCCAAACTCTCGAGTAAAGCAGGCTGAATAATCAAAAAAGGATCATTGAGACTTATGAAGATGCGAAACATGAAACAAATTGTGCACTCCAGATAGCTTCTCTGGTAAATCCACCAGATAAGCTAAAGGACCAATTCTCTCTAGGATGTAGAAAGGACCAATGAATATAAGAGTAAGTTTCTCTCTCCTACCAAAGAGAATCACATTTTTCAATGGCGAGGTCTTAAAAAAACCCGATCTCCCATTGAAAATTCTAAATCCCTTCTCCGCCTATCAGCATGCTTCTTCTGCCTATCCTGAGCAATCTTTATCTTCCTCCTGATCTCCTTAACCTTCCTGAATGCTTCTAGAATCATATATGTTCCAAAAACCAAACGATCACTGGATTCAATCCAACAAGATGAAAATTTGCAAGGTCGTCCGTAAAGAGCGGAAAACGGAGAAATTGCAATACTTGCCTGAATTCAAAGGATGAGATAAAATAGATTGATGATACAGTAACCTTAATTTAAAAATTAAGATCATACCTCATATCTGTTATTATAAATGAATTCAATGATATGTGAGATGATCTTCCTAAGATCCTCCATAATCAAGAATAAAAGTACGAAGAAGATCTTTCAGAATCTGATTAATTCTTTCTGTCTGACCATCGGTCTATGGATGATAAGCTATGCTCGATTCAGACGAGTACCTTGATCTTTTAGAAATGCTTTCCAAAACTAGCTAGTAAAGATAGGATTTCAATCACAAACAATGCTTGATGGAACACCATGAAACCTGACAATCTCTCTCATGTAAATCTTGGCTAAACTCGAAGCAGTGCGATTAGAGCTGACTGGAATGAAATAAGATGAGTTGGTCAGTCTATCCACAACTGCCTAAATACTCTCATTACCCCTTCTTGTCCTCGATAATCCATCAATAAAATCCATAGAAATATGTTTCCACTTCTAATTGGGAACTCAAGGGGTTGCAATGATCCAGCGGTCTTTTGATAATCAGCCTTAACCTATTGGCAAGTGGCACATCTACTAACATAAAGAAAGATATCTCGCTTCATACCACTCCACCAATACAGCTTCTTCATGTTCTAGTATATCTTCCTCACATTGGAATTAATAGAAAGACTGAACTGATGATTTTCCTTGAGCACTTCTTTCCTTAAACCACTGACATTCAGAACACAAATCCAATTATTAATCCACAGAATCCCTTTATTATCAATCTGTGCTCCCATTCCATCTTGGTTACCACCTTCCCTACTGCGAACATTCTCCTCCATGAGCTTAAGAATCTCGTTTTCATCTTGCTAGGCGGCGATATGATCCAAAAGGGATTAATAAACCATAACCTGACATAACATTGCCTTCTTCCGACTCAAACCATTGACTTCAACATTAGCCTTCCCTGGAGTGTAGTTGATGTCGAGGTCATAAGAAGCTAGAAACTCGAGCCATCTAACTTGCCTCTGGTTCAAATCCTTCTGTGTGAAAATATACTTCATCGACCAGTGATCTGTAAAGGGCTCAAACTTAGTTCCCAAAATACATGTCTGCATAACTTTAAAGTAAACAATATAGCAAGCAATTCTGAATCGTGAGCTGCATACTAGGCCGCATGGGTCTTCAACCGATGACTGTCGTAAGCAATAACTTTACCGTTCTACATCGAGCCAGCTCCCAAATCTTCTCGACTAGCATTGGTGTACACCGTTAATCCCTCACTTACATTTGAAACGGTAAGAACTGGTGCAGAAGTAAGCTTGCGCTTTAACTCATTGATTGTAACTTAACACTTATCATTCTATATAAACTTAGCATTCTTACGAGTCAAAGCAGTGAGAGGTGAAACAATTCAAGCAAAATTCTCTTTAATCAATCACCTCCGAGCAAGATATTAAATGCATAAAAACCAAGAACATAGAAATCCCCGGTGAATTGATGCTTATTGTAAAGGAGCTTCGCCCCTTTACAAATCATACTTAGGTTGGCGGGACCTCCGATGGGATTAGATACACATAAGGATACAATTGCCAACATGGATTGCAAGATATGTTCAAATTATTACAAAGATTAACAGAAATGAAGCTATGAGATGCTTCCATGTCAAATAGAACATGAATAGGAAAATCAAGCAAAGAAAAGGTGCCTTGGAGAGTACCTTGGGTATCACTAGGAGTAGGAGTGGAAGAGGTCAAAGCAAAGACTCCAGAAGACATGCCCTTCTACTGAGTGGGACAATCCTTCTTGAAGTGGCCAGACTGCAAGCAAATGTGGCAAAGGTCGTTCCTGGTCATATGGGCTGGAGGAATAGTGGCTCTGGCCGAACAACTATTGGCGTAATGCCCTTTCTGGTCGCACTTGAAGCAGGTGATGAAAGACAAGTCGATAGGATGCTTCTAAGAAGAATATCCAATACACCGAGATTTTTTCCATTTCTTCTGCCGCTGAAGGAAGTTGGACTTCCTTTTCTTGGAATTATTGAAAGAAGGCTAAGATGGAGGTGCATGGACAACAGATGCTTCCTTACAAGTGGGGTTCTCATATCTAATGGCCATATCCATCAGTACAGTAAAAGGGCTGTGCATATGTGCAAACAAACGATCATAATATTCCATGCGAGTTCCAGCTATAAACTTCTCATTCTTCTTAAGTGGGTATCAATCAAACTAGGACCAAACATGGACAATTCGTTAAACTTCTTTTCATACTCAGAAAAGGTCATATTCCCTTGCTTAAGGTCTACAAAATTCCCTGTATAATTGAGATTTCCTGGCTTCGGGCATCCACTTTACTACAAAAGCATCCTTGAAATATGGTATTCAAGATTTAAGGAAGATTTCAAAGAGATAACTTAACCAAATTTGAATCTAACTCAAGATTTATACCTAAACTATTCCCAAGTGATATTTTCCTTAATAGTGTGGACTGTAACTGACTCCCACTGATCCGGGGCTGCCTCCTGCAACTGCCAAGCGGCTAACTGATGCCTCTGAGCATCAGTGATCTCAAGAACCGTAAAAATCCTCTCTAGACTCCTCAACCGCTGCTGAGCCTCAATGATGCTCTCTGCTCTAGTAAACTTGGTACCACCAAGCTGAGTGTACTACTTACAGAGAGTGCTGAATCTGATTGGTGCAATGGATTCTGGTGCTGGGGCAATCCCTCTACCTCTACCTCTAGCATTCCTACGATTCATCCTGTAAGATTCAAGAATGGATTTTAGAATAAAGGAAGAGATTCAAATTCAAAGGAATTCTAATCAAAGAGAATTATAACTAAGAATCAAACTAAAAATTGAGTGATTCCGTAATTAATTCTACTCATTCTAGGAGATTGCTACCCTATCTCTAATGAGTTTTACCCCTTAGGCTAAGGTTTGCCTAAACCAAAGCTTTGATATCAACTGTAACGACCCACTATTTTAAACCATTTAAATCGACAATAAAACCACACATGTCGAACTTGAATCATTCAAAACAACATATTGTTAATTATTTTTGGGGTAAATAGAATCAATCACAAAATCACAGACATGGAATATGCAGCAGAATAAATAAAACATGGTAGCTCAAGAAGCTACTATAGAAACAACAGAGTTAGAAGCAAATACAATAGAAATCCAGATACATAGAAGTTCGCTAATACATAAGCAAATGACAAATGTCTGAACATAAATAACTGAGATAAATGAAATAGCTAAGTAGACAGATATGTCCCCAACAAAGTCTCCAACTCCAAAAGGTGAAAACTGAATGCCGTGGAACTCAGATTGACCTGAGCATAATGTAAAAACAAAACACTCGAGTATGGACTAACATTCTCATGGAAGTAAATCAACTCAAGTGAAATGTAAAAAATGATATGCAACAATAACTTAAACGATGTTTGGGATTCCCATCTTTTAAGGATCTGTTAAACTATTTGCTATGTAGTAATATACGATATATATGTAATGTCTAGCAGTAAAGTATAATATACCGAAAATAGCGTTAAGTCGTTACCCATATCCACCTTAACACATTTTATAAATGCCGTAGTCTATACAGTACTAAAAACTCCACTAAGCCAGTGGGTTATCAGGAAGCACTCCATAGGTACGACCCAAAACAATATCTTAGTGGGCTCGATAAGGTATATGACATGGCACGTGAGGCTATGCCTAAGGTAAGATTCTACTATTTTGCACTCCCAAACTGGTGGTAACACGTAGCAGCTACTACCTCCCACCTTGTGACACACTCCCATAATCAAAGATGTGCACCAAATCAATCATAAAGTAATAGAGATCTCAAAGATGCATGCTCGATCGAAGGAGCGACCTTACTTGGCCTGGTATACCTCCTGTTTTAGTCATATGAAGCAGACCAAGGGGTCAGGTCTGTGTTTCTTACCTCATACTTGAAGCTTCGACCAAACCATCATACTTCGTTCTGGTTCCTCCACTACGTGTACAGTTGTTGAAGTGGTTTCGAAATTTGCAGAGAGTACGGCAATATTTGACCCTGATCTCTTTAACAACCAATCGTTATATTTTTCCACACCATGGTCATTTAATAAAACTTTATATATTGAATCTTAAATTATAATTTAAATTCAGTACTAAATATTTTATCATCAATTAAATTTTAGATTTAAAACATTTATTTTGAAATTCATATTAAATCAAATTATTACATTCCAAAAATCATACCTTTAAAATTTAAATTAAATCTTATTTAAATTTTAAATCCTTCAAATAAAATTTAATTACAAATTATTCTCCACTTAACTTCTTAAATTTATTTATTAAAGTTATTATATAAAATCTATATTTACAATATTAAATTAAAACTATATTTATTGTACTAAATAAACTATATTTATTATATTAAATTAAATTTTAAATTATATATTAAAACCAAATAAAATTATAAGTTAAAATCTTAAAATTTCCTTTAAATCATATTTAGCTTATAATTTAAACTTTGAAACATATAAAATATTATTTTTTCCAAGTATAAATTTTTAAGTAAAATCATTAAATTAAAATAATTTTAAAAAATCAAATTTATTAAACCAAAACATACTTTATAGTCTATAAAATAATTTAAAATAAATTTAAAACTGACCAACGATGTCTGTATATAATTTTCTGCCCTATAGTCAAATGATTGGGTGTATATCATTTCACCACAAAATTATAATTAAATTTTTGGGTATATATCATTTTAACCCGTATCCCAAATTAAAATCAATAAAACCGCTTGGATCTATCATTTTAACCCATAAAATTTTTATCCTAATCTAAAAGATCGTTCGGGTATGTATCATTTCAACCCATAGTTAGGGAACTTATAGTGTAATATAAATAAATAAATAACATAGCATATCACTACATATCACAGAACATATCATATCGTGTCACGGGTGAGCATCATATCATATCATGTAATATTAACTAGGAAAATCAAATCTAACTATCACAACATTTCAATTGACATTTCAAAAGATGTCCAATCACTTAAACATAAGAATTTAGTCGTGAGTGATTGCTTACCTTTCATGGCAATTGAAAGAGACGACTATACAAACGAACATGAAACGGATGCGACACGGAGATGGAGACCACAAGTCAAGCAACAACGATCCAAACCAAGACACAAACATGAATGATCCAAGTTCCAAAAATCCAAGATCCAAAACTTTGAAGAAAAAAATTTCTTTTTTTCTTTTATAAATGAGAAGAGGAGTGTGCAAAAAGAGTTCGGCTATGGGTTACATGGGCTTGGCCAAGTGGGTGTACATGGCTAACGGGGTGGGTAGCTGAAGTGGGTGTGGTGTGGGTGTGTGCACGCTTGGGTATAGGGTGTGGTCGAAGAGGGTAGGTGAGAGAGGCCTAGGGTGGTTCGGCTATGGGTTTGTGTGTGGGTGAGTGGAGGCCATGAGGGTTAGGTGGGTAGGAGTTTGGGTGGATGGCCGAGAGAGGGGTAGGGGAAAAGTGGTGGTCGGTGGAAAGGCTAAGGGAGAAGGAGTGGAGAGGGAGGGAGGCTGGGAAAAGGAGGCTAGGCTAGGCTTTGGATTAGAGACGGAGATGGAGGAAGGAGATGGATGAAGTTCTGTAATTTTTTAGGCAAAATAATGAGGAGGAAGATAGCAGGAAACAAAAGTACGTACAAAAGTTTCTTTTGTCAACCGGTATGTCTATTCAGAAAAGCCACATACCCATTTAGGTGACCTCTAGGATTCCAGGCCCAATGACCAAGCCCAAACCCAAAATCCAAATAAAAGAAAATAATAAAATACACACAAATAAACGTGCGTTTTTACGTAGAAAATTATAGATTTGAAGATGTAGAAATTGAATTTCCATGAAACGAAAAGTAGAGAAGAATTAGAATTCAGTCTAATATCAAAAAAAAGAATAAAATTTCAAATTTCAAATTTAAAATTTTCAAATAAAATTCAAACTTTGACCAAGTGTGACCAAAATTTGAAATTTAAGAAAATTTTCTATTTTATTTTATATGGAAAAATATATTACCCAGCATCCAAAAAATTATTACTTTAAATTCAAATTTATCTAAATTTTAAATATTTAATTCAAAAATTCAACTAAAATTACTTTAAAATTTTGACTGAATTTATGGGTCATTACACAATAGCAATCGAGTTCGATTAGGAACCCCAATTAAAGAAGACGCGAGAGAACCCAAATTGAGAGAGAGTATCATATTTTCATAAAGATGAGAAGGTGGGAAGGAGCCGACTTCAATTTCATAAAAAATCTAAGTTGATGATGAGAAGGAGACGGGCACTTACATTGTATCAAGATATGGAAAGAAAAAATATAAAACAGGGAACAAAAATATAAATATGACCACAAAAATAAAAGATGACCACAAAAATTATTGAGAGGGAAAAGATGGAGCCAAAAATAAAAAATTTGATAAATCAAATTAGACGACGGATAAAATGTTGTCTAAACGACAAGCATTTTCATAAAGATTTTACGGGCAATTCAGACAGCGGCTGAAAGATTTCAGAGGCTCTTCGGACAACAGATGATTTTTATGTGTTGTGTGAAAAAGTGGGATGATATAAATCTACCTTATGTTGTGTGATCACTGTTATCTAATTCAAATATTTGCATATTTGTAAATTTCTATTTGAATATTTATGTATTTCTGCAAATATTTACAAACCTTTCTGCAAATATTTGCTATTTTTTTAACATATTGTCATATGTTCATTTAATTTATTCTTTACATCTCATGCATTAATTTTTAGGATTCTATCATACTATTATTGCTATTGTTTATGGTGAGTATGAATCTAATTGGATACGATTTTGAAAGTAACTTAGAGATACGCTTCAAGGTGATAGTATATCATTTGCTTTTATTGCAGATCGCCATCTTGGTCTTTTGATTGCTATTTCAAAAGTGTTTCCCAACTCATTTCACATGGTTAGTGTTTTTATTGTTTGAGTAATAATTTGAAAAGTGCTATTAAGGGTATTTTCAAAAGGTTACGTGTTATGGGAATTCTAACTCCGGACTACTCAAATCAAGACCCCAAAGCACAGCGGAAAGCGAGATCGTGGTAAGAAGTGCAAAACCAACCAATCAATATCTCAATCCAAATCTCAGCCTAGTCCAAAACCAATCACAATCACCAAACAAGCAAAAGAAAAACAAAGAAAAAATGTTAAAATAAATCACACACCTATTTATAGTGGTTCCACTAACATCTTGTTACTGTACATCCACTTTGAGAGAGAACTTTTATTAATATCAATGAGAAGAGTACAAGAAATTGATTACAATGATTGATATTCAAACAGAACAGATTTATGGAGAAGAGAATTGAAGAAAAACTTGGTTCTGATAAACCCAATTTAATGGTGGATAAACCTTGATGAAAAACCCTTGGAGCTCTCTTGCTTTGAATCCTAAAAATAACTTATATAGTGAACCATCCTTCCTTGACAAATTCCCGAAAAACTTCTTGAAGCCTTCACAAACCATTCCAATTGGCCCAGGCAAAATATGCAGCACGCGTCGGCCCAGATGTCTGTCCCAAGATGACAGACGTCTGTCAGAAGACTCAGGAAACAAGTTTCCATGCTCTCAAACGTTTGTCATAAGATGATATACGTCTATCACAAATCTCAGGTTACCAAAACCCTAAGCTCGGATGTCTATCGCTTTCCCATAGACGTCTTTCACATGTTGCTCCAGCAGCACTCCACCTTTTTCACCATATTTTACTCCTCTGAGCCTCGATTCGCACCGTCACCAAGCTACTTTCGACAACTTCAGTTCTCCTTATAGTGTCACCAAAATTCAATACTTCACATTGATATTATATCCATCTCCATCACCAAAAACCGATAGCGCCAAACTATCACCACTTCTACCTTCAACTAAATAAGCTTGAATACTTTCTCAATGAGCTCCGGTAAAGCTACCACCCATTACACTCCATCAATGAGCTCAGGCAATGCCCCGCCCGCTAATGAAGTGTTGAAAGCAACCAAGTCCAAAACCATCTCGCCAAAAGACGAAAGTACTGATGAGTGTAAACTAGGACTCACTAAGAAGAAAGAACCATAATCTCTAACCAATACTCTTTATCATCCATAAACAAGCTCCTTCCTTAACTATGCCACCCCCGTCACCTAGCACCTTAATAAGAGAACCAAGTTCGAGCAATGCTCAAACTCCCCAACCGGCAATGTTTTGGTGAACATATTCACCATGTTATCCTTTGTATGCACTTTTCGAAGATATACTTGCTTATCTTCATCCTTGGCTACTAAAAGTGACTCTCTCACCTCAATATGCTTAGTCTATGAGCTAAATGTCAAATTCTCTACCAAGTGAATGGGACTCTGGCTATCATATTGAACATCGTTATTATCATGATTAAATCCTATATCACACATAAATATCCCCAAATAAAGTGTGTCCTTCACCGCCTCCACCGCGGCTATCAACTCCGCCTCCATAGTGGATCAAGCAACTATGGTCTGCAATCTCAATCTCTAATTTTTGGTCGTTCCACCAAGTGTGAAGACATATCCGAAAGTTGACCTCTCATATCCCTATCATTGGCATAGTCCGAATCACAAAAACTAACCAACTTGCAATTCATCCCCTCACTACTGCTAAAAACAAAACCACGAGATGATGTACCTCTAAGATATCTCAATATAAGCTTCACGGCTTCCCAATGCGAATTTCCTAGATTAGCCTTATACCGACTAATCATCCCGACAGCATTTGCAATATCGGGCATTATACACACCATGGCTTACATTAATCATCTAACCACACTAGCATATGACACCTTTGCCATATAAGGCTTGTCTTTCTCCAAGATAGCCGATCCCTTACTCTAAAGCTTCATATGCAAAGATAAAAATGTATTTGATGCCATTGCATTCTCCATGCTAAACCGACGAAGCACTTTCTCTATACACTTCTTTTGAGTCAATTTTAACTCAAAACGCTTTCGATACCTTTCTGTCTCCATGCCCAATATCCTATTTGCTTCTCCAATATTCTTCATTTCAAATTTCAATTTTAAACTTGGATTTGACTTGCTGGTTTCATTTATATCCTTAGAAGTAATAAGCATGTCGTCCACATACAAGAGTAAATACACCCAATAATCATTTTCCAACATCTTGAAATATACATAAGCATTATTGATGCTTCTATCAAAACCATTTTCAAGCATAAAATGATCAAATCTCTTGTACCATTATCTAGGTGATTCCTTTAAACCATATAGTGATTTCTTTAACTTTCAAACTAAATTTGACTAACCATCTACAACAAAACCTTTTGATTGTTCCATGTAGATGTCTTCATCCAAATCACCATGCAAAAAGGCGGTTTTCACATCAAGTTGCTCCAACTCCAAGTCATGAATAGCAACTATAGCAAGTAATATTCGGATTGAAGTATTGCGCACAACCGGTGCGAATATCTCTTCATACTCAATTTCTTTCCTTTGTGCAAACCCCTTATCCACTAATCTAGTTTTGTATCTCCCGTCGTCCTTCACCTTGTACATTTACTTGCACAAGTGGAACTAAATCCCAAGTTTGATTCTTCATCAACGATTGCATCTTTTCCTCCATGGCACAAATCCACTTCGACATATCACTTAACTCCATGACGTCATCAATGTCCATCGGCTCATCTTGGCCTACATAAAGATCATAGTCCAAATTATCATAAAAGCCAAGATAGTTCTGACCACAAAATCTTTTGGATGGCCTTATAGCATGTCGATCCACTTGAGTAGCAATACCATTACTGAAACTCCTTTTGGCTCCACCTTGAACTGGATCATCTTTAGAATCGTGCACATCACAATACTACTAGAGACACCATGTGGACTGTAACCACCCGAATTCTAGTGGGTTCGGATTTTTTGCAAAAATGCTAAAACCCAATCCCACTGAAGCCCAAGCTGGGTATCTGGTATCCTGAAAATAGGCAAAGACAAAAATATCAGAGCTCAATTAAATATCTCGCAGCGAAAATGACTAAAATGTAATAGTAAGTAAACACTCACCAATATAATAACACTTTCTAAATAAGTGTCTTAAAGCTGGAAGGTCTCTGTCGTCTACCTAACATGTATGATGTTATGAGGAGGGGGTCAGAACCAAAGGTCTGGTAAATGGATAAATTATACACTTCTAAGATTAATTCTACATATACCATTTTACTTCCATTTACTGTTATATTAGGTTCATTAGGTTTGTAATACTCTCGCCTCTGTGTGTGAATCGTATGCATCTACTCCTTAGTAAATTAAAACCTAATAACAGATATATATATATATATATATATATGTAGTTATATGTGTTAGGAACTGAGTTAATGATGTTTTGATGACAACAACCTTATATAGTTATTATACTTTACTTTATAAAATATATACTAACATTTTCATATAGATATATATATATATATAGGAAGTATATGCAGGTATTATCGAAGACTGATCAGTATAAAGACTCAAGCATCAAGATGAAGATTAGAGATTCAAGATTCAAGACTCTAGAGAATCAAGATTTCAAGATCTCAAGATAGGTGTCTAGTATTTTGTTAAAACTTCATAATAGCACTCTCATCTTTCTTCCAATTTTCTTTTGGGATGGAACCCAATTTCTATCGAAACCAGTGGCTTACAAACCCACGACAAGTAGCTTACAAACCTACGACAAGTGGCTTACAAACCCACGAAAATCGAAATCATTTAAACTACTTTGTACAAGTTCTCGAGTCCTATGGAGGAGCTCTGTAGGAAGGTTCTTGCAATTTCAGTTTGAATAGATTTTTCAAAATGTTTTAAATCTGTTTTCAAAATGTTTTAGCTTTCAAAATCATGTTTTCAAAAATGTTTTCAAACTTTGTTTTAGCCTTGAAATATTCCTCCATTCTGTTTTTAAAAACTTCTATTTTTAAAACATCAAAACTTATTCTGATTTTAAATATTACTAATAAAATTGATGGTCTATATCAATTATATATATATATATATTTAAAATAATGTTTTATATTCATTCTCTATCTCAAAATATTGTTTAAACACTTTATTTTGCATCAGAGAAGTTTCAACTTGTTTTAAATTCAAATGCTTTTACAAAACAACATCTCTACAATTTTGAACTGAGGGATGTCGACATATGGGGATAACCCATGTCGATATGGTGACAGTTGGATTCAAAATTCAAATTTCAAAAGAAGTGTCCATTCGTTCAAAAACCTTTCGCCAATGGTTATGACTATTATGCATCTATATAAAGGCTTCCAAAACGAATTTTTTAACAACTACTTTCTTATTTTCTTCACTCTTTCTTCTCCACCATTCCATATCCATAAAACTTCATATTTTCAAGATCGTGCCATCATTCTGCCAAATTCTCAATAGGAAATCATTTAGATACTCTCTCTATTTGATTCTCCATTATTCTACTAAAGATCAAAGTGCTATTCAGAGTTATAGGATCAATTTGTATTCAAAAAGTCCATAGAGTCTATCCATTCAAAAGGATTGGTATTAGAAAGTATTAGGGTGATCTTGTGTCCCGTAAATCAAGAGAGTTTACCCCAGACTCGGAGATAGGAGGGTTCCTCAAGGCCTTAGAAATTGAGGGTTGTAATTTGGATATTGGCTTATAAAAATCTGTACAAGGATATTGCCTTGGTGCAGGACTGGATGTAGGAGGATTCCGAACCAGCATAAAATCCGATGTGTTCTTTCCTTTTACTTGCTTTACTTTACTATTTGCATTTGTTATATGTTCTGTGATCATTCTGTGTTAGAATTCTGTTTAGATTTGTGTTGAAAGTTTTAATTTAGTCATATAGTTCACATATTCTTTAAAACACTATTCGCCCCCCCCCCCTCTAGTGTTATTTCTGCCTTAAGATCCTTAATCCGCATCCCCAACAATTGGTATCAGAGCATTGGTTTTCATTGTTTTCATAATCTGAAATTCTGAAAAGTTTTAATGGCACAACACACTAGTAATGTCACTCCTGTCACTACTACGTCTGTCAACACAAGTACTAACACTAGTTCATTTGTAGAAGGTCAGTCTACTGTCAGACCACCACTTTTTAATGGCAGTAATTATGCATATTGGGCATGTAGGATGAAAATTTATTTACAATCCATAAGTTTAGATACTTGGAATATGACACAAATTGAATATGTTGAACCAAGTACAAATTTTGCCCAGTGGACTACTGAGCAAAAGACAGTTGCACAAAACAATTCTAAGGCTATGAATATACTATTTTGTTCACTAGATAGGAATGAGTTTAATAGAGTCTCTGTTTGTAAGTCTGCATTTGAAATCTGGAAAACTTTGCAAGTAACTCATGAAGGAACAAGCAAAGTTAAACAGACTAAAATTTCCATATTAACTAACCAATTTCAATTGTTTAAAATGCATGAAAATGAGTCTATTTCCGACATGTGTTGTCGATTTCAAGACATTGTACACTCATTGATTGCTTTAGGAAAGGGTTTCCCAGAAGAAGATCAAGTCAGAAAAATACTCAATTCACTCACTCCAGAATGGGATCAAAAGACACTTACTATTGAAGAGGCAAATGATGTTAGTCAAATGAAGATCGAAGAGTTAATCGGTAATCTAATGTCTTATGAAGTTCAACTACAAGGGAGAAAAGAATCCAAGGCAATGGAAAAGAAATTGATCGCATTCAAAGCAACAACTGAAGATTCAAAACAAGAGAGTGATGAAGAAATTGCTTTCATGACCACAAATTTCAGGAAATTTCTGAAGTATAGAAAGATGAATAACCTTAAAAGAAATGATCAAAGAAATTCTAGAAATACTTCGGAGAACTACAACAACAATGGTGATAGATGCTACAACTGCAACAGAACAGGGCACTACAAGATAAATTGTCCATATCCAGACAAACAGACATTTCAACCAAACAACGAGCAACTAAGGAAAAGAAAGAAGGCATATGCAGCAACTCTTGACGATTCAGATTCATCCAGTAATGATGAGAAGAAAACTGATAATTCAAATCTGTGCTTCACTGCTATTCTCGAATCGGAAGACGATCGGAGTTTGGATCTAAAAGTAGGTACACGTTTATTTTAATTTTATTGGATGTTTGTTTGTTTTGATTTTGTTTGCAATTCCTTGAATTTTTAAATTCAAAATCACCCTTTGAAATTTGAATTTTTAAATTCAAAATAATATTATTTTAATAATATTTCAAATATTAAAATATTTTAATATTATTATATTTAATATTATTACTGGAATTATATATAGATATAGAATATAGATTAGTTTTCTTAAGATTTTAGGAATTTCTTAGATTTTAGGAATAAACACCTCTTTTCAAATTCAACAGGCACATGTCGACATGCCAGGATACCCCATGTCGACATGTCTCTCAGAAATTTGATTTCAAAATTTGAATTCAAACTTTTGAATTTCCCTCCACCTTTTCACTTACTTCAAAATTCTGAAAAGATACCTCTTGACCAGAGAAAATGACTTTAGAGAATCTATTTAATATACTTATCTTATCATCTCTTTTCACTTTATTCTCATAATTCAAACCTTCTTCATTATCTTCTACTCCTCTCAAACACTCATCAATGGCTTCCTCAAGTAACCCATCAACTATGAGGCTGCCCAAATCCATCAAAAATGATCTTTTCAATGACCTGGAGGCTATCAAAGCTTACATAAGCTATGTAAACTATGGTAAAGTCAATACGGGAAAATTTGCCATTTTTGATGACTTTTCTTCTTATGAAATCGATCAACTTTTTGAAGAAAACTCCATTCTTAGCTTGATTGATAATAAGCAAAATGATTTCGTTTGTTATCCAAACCTTGTCAAAATGTTTTATGCAAACCTAAATCGTGGATTTTATAATGGAAATGAAGATCAAATTTGGAGTAGTGTTAAAGGAACACTTATTGTTTTGGATTCCGATATTTTGGGTACTATTTTGGGTTGCAAATCTACCGGTATGAATCTCTCGGAATTTCAAATCAATGAAACCGATCGAGAGACTTTTCATCACATTTTTGAAAGCGATAACCACATGGATTTTAAGAATCGCTTTTTCCGCCCAAAAGCAAGAATTGTCAACCTTCTTATTCAACACACAATTATTCCTAGGTCGGGAAACTACAATAATCCCACCTCAAAAGTGTGTAAAGCTCTTTTTGCTATTTTTGGAAAATATGATATTAATTGGACACAAACTATTTTGGATGAGTTAAGACCCAAAAATTTAATATGGGAGAAAACACTCTTTATCATGGAATTTACCTTACTCGGATTTTCAATTATTTTGGTGTGGATGTTAAAAAGGAAGAGTTTGTAAGTAGAAAAGTGTTCAATCATGGGAACATTTCTCTTATGAAAATCCCACTTATGTTTCAACCATATGAAACACTTGCCGAAAAGGAAGAGAGACTTGCTCATGAAGAGATGGAAGAAGAGGAAGAAGAAGAGGAAGAAGAAGGGGAAGGAATGGAAATTGAAGAAGAAGAGGAAGATGAAGATACCTCTTTGGAAAGTATAGAATATCCACATACACCCGCCAATCCATCTAACAAAACATTACTCAAGAACCAAAAGATACTTGCTCAAAACCAAAAGGTTCTTAAGAGATCTATTAGCAAGAAAATGGATAAAATCTCCACCAAGATCGACAAGTTCTTTGGGAGGATAGGCAGGAAACTTGGCTTGTCTTCTTCATCATCTTCATCAAACTAATCCTAGCCATTATCTCTCTAGCTATCGTTTATCTATCTTTGTATTTTCTACTTTTTTAGTTAAGATTATGTAATGTTAACTAATATAAGTAATGCTATCTTATTCTCTGTTTTCCAGCTTTATATATCTCTGATAGTTATTTATTTTAAGTTTATATAGGTCCACTAGTATAAAAATAAACTTAAAAATAAAAAATAACTCAACTTGGTCATTCTGTCTAGAACATGTCGACATGCCCCATCCCCCAATGTCGACATATAACAGTCAAAAAGTAGTTACAATTTCTAACTTCAAATTCTTGTAACTACCAAGTGACAATTCATTTTGAACGGCCAATAACTCCTATAAATACCTATTTCTTTCAGAAAAACTTCTTACCTCCATCTCTATTCATCTCCTTTCATACTTCAACTTATTTCTTAAATTATGGCTTCTCCAATTAAGAATTTAAGTGAAAATCTTGAAGAAACTCTTACTTCTTTCAAGAATATTCTCTCTTTTATACTTAGAAATCAAAGGCACTTAGAATTAAACCAAATACAGATGATCAAAGAGCAAGAGAAACACTTCGACGCACTTCGTTGGATGGTCTCAAGCCTTAGCAAAGACGAACCCGAAGCAAATCCACCAGTCACTCTCGACAAAGATAATTAGGATGTTATCAAAACTGATCCTATTTTGGAGAAGATGGATGGGTGGAAGTCCTAAGGAATGTCTGATCATTATGTATGTTTGTTTGTTTGTTTGATTTGATTTAATTTAGATTTGATTGAATTGTTTACTTAAGTTTGATTTGGATTTGGTTTGTATATAACTTCATATACTATACATGATTGGTTTGCTATGTATGATATTGATTTGATTGTCAAGTTACACTTATATATATGCACACACACATGATCACTTACACGTTCACTTTACACTTTTATTCTATATATACTTTAGAACAGGTAAATCTTTTATTCCTTTTTGTTGATGACAAAGGGGGAGAAAGTTATAAAAATATATGTGCTTGGTGTAAGGGGGAGTCATGGAATAAAGGGGAGTTGTAGTTTTAAGAAAAAGTAACGGAGTAAGGGGAGTTATGGAGAGTTATGGTATGGTAAGAATATTTCATAAATAAAGGTTGTCATCATCAAAAAGGGGGAGATTGTTAGGAACTGAGTTGATGATGTTTTGATGACAACAACCTTATATAGTTATTATACTTTACTTTATAAAATATATACTAACATTTTCATATAGATAGATAGATATAAATATATGTATATGTATATAGGAAGTATATGCAGGTATTATCGAAGACTGATCAGTATAAAGACTCAAGCATCAAGATGAAGATTAGAGATTCAAGATTCAAGACTCTAGAGAATCAAGATTTCAAGATCTCAAGATAAGTGTCTAGTATTTTGTTAAAACTTCATAATAGCACTCTCATCTTTCTTCCAATTTTCTTTTGGGATGGAACCCAATTTCTATCGAAACCAGTGGCTTACAAACCCACGACAAGTAGCTTACAAACCCACGACAAGTGGCTTACAAACCCACGAAAATCGAAATCATTTAAACTACTTTGTACAAGTTCTCGAGTCCTATGGAGGAGCTCTGTAGGAAGGTTCTTGCAATTTCAGTTTGAAAAGATTTTTCAAAATGTTTTTAAATTTGTTTTCAAAATGTTTTAGCTTTCAAAATCATGTTTTCAAAAAATGTTTTCAAACTTTGTTTTAGCCTTGAAATATTCCTCCATTCTATTTTTAAAAACTTCTATTTTTAAAACATCAAAACTTATTCTGATTTTAAATATTACTTATATAATTGACGGTCTATATCAATTATATATATATATATTTAAAATAATGTTTTATATTCATTCTCTATCTCAAAATATTGTTTAAACACTTTATTTTGCTTCAGAGAAGTTTCAACTTGTTTTAAATTCAAATGCTTTTACAAAACAACATCTCTACAATTTTGAACTGAGGGATGTCGACATATGGGGATACCCCATGTCGACATGGTGACAGTTGGATTCAAAATTCAAATTTCAAAAGAAGTGTCCATTCGTTCAAAAACCTTTCGCCAATGGTTATGACTGTTGTGCATCTATATAAAGGCTTCCAAAACGAATTTTTCAACGAATACTTTCTTATTTTCTTCACTCTTTCTTCTCCACCATTCCATATCCATAAAACTTCATATTTTCAAGATCGTGCCATCATTCTGCCAAATTCTCAATAGGAAATCATTTAGATACTCTCTCTATTTGATTCTCCATCATTCTACTAAAGATCAAAGTGCTATTCAGAGTTATAGGATCAATTTGTATTCAAAAAGTCCATAGAGTCTATCCATTCAAAAGGATTGGTATTAGAAAGTATTAGGGTGATCTTGTGTCCCATAAATCAAGAGAGTTTACCCCAGACTCGGAGATAAGAGGGTTCCTCAAGGCCTTAGAAATCGAGGGTTGTAATTTGGATATTGGCTTATAAAAATCTGTACAAGGATATTGCCTTGGTGCAGGACTGGATGTAGGAGGATTCCGAACCAGTATAAAATCCGGTGTGTTCTTTCCTTTTACTTGCTTTACTTTACTATTTGCATTTGTTATATGTTCTGCGATCATTCTGTGTTAGAATTCTGTTTAGATTTGTGTTGAAAGTTTTAATTTAGTCATATAGTTCATATATTCTTTAAAACACTATTCACCCCCCCCCCTCTAGTGTTATTTCTGCCTTAAGATCCTTAATCCGCATCCCCAACAATATGCCCAATGACCATATTGGTCCTACGTACTACCCATAGTACCTTCCGTATCCTCCTCGCAAAGGACTCATCTTTGCTCCATGGCGTTCTGTGACTACATCTATAAAGCGACACCCCATGAGGCCTATAATATAGATGTTCCGTCATTTACTATGAAAACATAAAATTGTGTTCGCGCTAGTCTATACTAATGCTCGGACATCCAAAATGCACCTGCGTACCTTGAGGACTATACGTAATTGTTCTATCTACTCTATGAATCCCGCCAACAAGGCCTACCTTGTACGAAACTCAGTCGAGGATTTTCTATATCTACAAAGGACAGCTTCGTTAGGCCTACAATACAGATGTTCTACTTTTTCTGTCTCTTTTCTCATTATGGCTATGACCCGACGCAACCATCCCACAACTAATCGAAAGACCTCCAAAGAGTTAAGTGGCCGTGACCTACTACAAACAATCCAACATCCAATTGGAAGTGCCTCCCATTCAATGTCTCGATGGTGAAAGTATCATTGGACAGTTGGTTTAACTCTAGTCTTTCGCGAACTCGCTCTTGGTTTTGATGCTGGCCGATATCCGCATGCTACTATCCTTTTGGGTCCTACCCACTAAACTTACTTGCAAGTATTGGGACATACGAATATCCTACTCCAAATGCAGACCCCTTCTGAATGCCTACAATGGTCCTGCAATACAAAAATGCAGTCAAGGTATATACTTTTGATGGAACACCTACAAACCTACCTCTGGAGGACCGCATCGTCAGGCCTACACCAGGGGGCCATCCTAAAGTATCCTCACGTCCCATTGAAGTCTCGTACTTCCTTCTAGCCCAAAATAACTAAGTTGGACATGCTTCATATATGCTGAAATCTATGATGAACTGCTTCGTTAGGCTCTTCATTCTTTAGGCTTCTCTAAACGCATTTCACTCTTTTAATAGACCCTAAGTCTAATCTTTTATTTTGCGTTTAGTTTACATTTCTTATTCTGTTGGCTGCTTATTTACCCTAATTAGCATAATCTTGTCCCAGCCTCACCTAAATGTTAGGAAAGCATCAGTTCCTGACTGAAAGAGAATACTGTTGGTATGGGCCACTTATATTATCTTACTTATTAACTCAATTTAAGTCTTAAGTTTATTATAATAAATTTCTTGTATTATTTCTGCTCTATTGGCTTATTAACTTAATTTAAGTCTACATTAAGCCTTTCCATTCTTTCTACTTAATTATAACCTATGTTATAATTTTACTTGTAATTGTCACTTTTATTTTCTTCCATAATCTATATATAATTACAGGTGTCTCTTTTCTATTCTAGTCTATCTTCTTTTATTATGATATTGAATTCTCTTTAATTCTCTTATATTATATAATTTACTTATCACAATAACTATCTTATTTTATTGTTTGCGTTGTAAATGCAGATCTAGGTTCATTACTGTTTATAACTTCTAATTATATTCAACAATTAACTCGTTCCTTCAATTATTTACTTTATTTTCTTCTATTCTAGGAAGTTGTTCTATTCTATTTGATTGGTTACGAAAACTATACTAAAAATCCATTTCCATATTTTAACACTAAATTAAACAATAAATTGTAACTGCGAGATATTTCTTTTATTATTTCATTACTTTTTGGATAGTGTAAAATATCGTGATTTCTCTATTTTACACTAATTTCCTTTTTCTTTCTTTTATTTTTTGCAGTTACGTTTATCGTTATCTTTTTAAATATTAAACTATAAAAATGTATCATGTTTTCTAAACCAACCAATTAATCTATCACTTACTCCCAAATCAATTTACTAGATTTTTCTCTAATTTATTACTCCCGTTTTAGCATAATTAATTGAAGAATTATTTTTCTTGCTTTATTCCAGCTTTTCTTATTACACATCTAATTTCTTAAAATCTAGTATTTTCCCATTTTAATACATAATTACGAACTCTTTTTTTAAACTATATCATCCGCGTAAAAAGGGAATAAAAAGAAGCTAGCATTTATGCTAAAATTTAACTTTAAAATAGATGGAGTTTGTTGTGAATGATAGCAGCTGATTCAGAGAAAATAGTCTGAGCTAGGGTTAAGTTACGTTTAATTTATAGGTGTAGTGAATAACTATGAACCATCTGATTGACCCTAAAAACAATCCTTCCCATTATCTATTGATTTGTTTATGTTAGCTTATAACGTATAATTCTTCAATGTTATTCATTTCTCTGTTATACAACCCTATTAATTCACGTTTCCTTCTAAATAAGATCCTCCCATTAATTATCCAATTAATTAGATCATATGTGTGTGTGTGTATGTATATCCTATATCAATTGATTCTTATACGTTATAATTTCTTACATATTTGAACACGTCAATTAATGCCTCTATTAATTGAATGCATATAAAAGTTATACTTTTTAATTTATTCTTATTAACTTACATTCATCATAAACCTAATTACTCCGTTTAATGTTTGTACGCATTTCATTTTAACTTGGAAACAAATAATACAAAATCTGGCTTTTTCTCCTAGCTAGTTAATTTACATTATTAGCTATTGTAACAATGGCATACTCTTTGATTAATTGACACCCTTTTTAAAATGCTCAACTAATTGCTAATTAATTAATTGACATGTTTTTTCCATCTTAATTGATATCCAAATTAATTCCTATGCGCAACTAAATCACACATTTTACTGGCCCTACGTATTTAAACCGCTAATTCATTACCCAATTGATTGACATATAAGTTTCCCTCTTTTATTAATTGATGCTTATTTAATGTCTTTAATTAATTTCTTAACTAATTGACTGCATAAATTATAAATTAATACATGTATGTTGTTATTTAATTTATTCCCCGCATACATTTATTTCCTCTTACATCTAATTCTCTCAATAATTTACATTCATTACAAACATAATAAGTTTGTTACTACTTTTATAAATATCCAATGAATTAATTGAAAATGTTTATAATTTATAAAATTTCCATGTGACTAATTAATGCAAATTAATTTCCTCCAATAGTTGATTTGATTACATTGCCTGCTGATGTTAATTAACGAACTTTAATTACTAATATTCATTAATTTCCTTTATGATGGCAATGTTAATTAATTACCTTTTTGGCGCGCATCTATTTTAAAATTCAATTGCACGTTATTTCTGTAATTTCATGCGCACATATATTTATTTATAACAAATATATTTACGTACATTTACACGTATATTTATTTCTCAATACAAACTTGGAACGTCAATAACTTTTCATATGAACTCCGTTCGAGACATACTATATATGTAAATTGATCAAAAAGTCACCACGAACACAATAGTATAATTTTCGAGGTCATATTCTAACATTTACTAAAAATTTATTTTTACTATTCATCGTTATTTGATTATTTAATTATATAAAATTGCGGGGTGTTACGTTCTCCCACCCTTTAGGAAATTTTATCCTCGAAATTCGATAAGGTAAAAGTACATAATTCCTCACATCAATTACATCAATTTTATGTATATCCAATTTTTCAACCATCCGTGCTCTTGTGCAAAAGTGTTATTCAATACAAAATATATGCATGTACATGAATTTTTAAGCGGTGTCTCCTATATGAATGTTTTGCTTCTTTAAAAATTTATCTTTAAAACACGATGCACACATCCAAAATATACTTGCAATTCGTATATGATGAATGCAATCTTTTAAAAACTTAAAAGATTTTTCATCCAATTTTTCCCACACTCCTATTGAAAAGGAGCATTGTTCGACAAATGTTACATCCAAACCTATAACACAATTTTTAATTTTTGAATTTTAGAAAATTCTAATTTTTCCCAATTCGATTTCTTGTGTTATAAATAATGCGAAAAATGGAAAATCCTACATTTCCCATTTTACTTTTGCACGCCTTTTTTTCTGTACTTTGGACTTATGCCACTATTCTACAAAAATCCCTATTTTCTTTCCCTGGCACAGTTTACATAAGAAAATTTTCTTTTCAATTTTTTTTCCACTTCTGTTGTCTTTGGTTGCTTTCTTTAAATTTTGTTGTTTTCCTTTGATTTACACTCTCTTATTTTATTGGTCACTATTTGCAGCTCCAGCATACCCAAGCAATATTCCTAGGCTCTACAGTGCTTTATATACTCTACAGGAATTCCCTATTAGTCTCTAAAAATAATTCTTGCTATCTTCTTTATAGCCTCAAACATTTCCCGTCTTACCTAGGTACTCATCCTCATCTACTAAAAATTTTAAGACTTGGTTTGGCTTTTATTTTATTTTTCTTTTCACAATTCAAAGTTTCAAAAGTTTGCTTATATATTTATTTACTTTGAAATGTCAATTCCCAAGATTATAACCTTCTAAAGTGTTACTTAGAATTTTTCAAAAATGCCTAGTGCCATAATCATTTATACTTTTAAAAATCTACAATTTTTCTTATATTTTTTGACTTTAGGCCATCCCCTTAAATCTAGCGGAGAATATGCAATAATTCTAAGTTTAAAATTCAGCATTCTCTTCCATTTTAAAGCATTTTTTTCAATAAATTGTTGGGATCCTTAATTTAAGTTGTTTTTTCCATTAAAACTTATTTTTCACCGAACCATTTCTAGAAGAAAAAAAATGTCATTTCATTATTTCAAAACAACTTTTCTTTCGTAATTTCAAATCATAAATACTGGAGTAGATAAGAACAACTTATTCCTCTATTATCTTCATAACAGCTCATACTCTTCGTTCAAGGTGGGTTTTCTAAAGACACGCAATTAATTGCGCATAATAAGGGAAAATGTTTATTTTTCCTTGCTTAGCCTCTTTAATTATATTTTCTATTACTACTGCACTTTCTACCTAGACATTTCACACTTAAATGCATTTGAACTGTTTCTCCTAAGAGAAGCTGCCAACGTTAAAATTTTCTATGAATGCTATAAAAGAGGATGTGCGTTTTATGTGAAATAAAAAAAAGTTTTTATTTATGTGTTGAAGTAGACAGTACAAAATACAATTTTTTTCATATTTTGTACATCTAGTTTGCTATGTTTACTTTCCTTATTATTTCAAAAATCACCTTCATTTATTATATGGCTGATTCATAGAAACCAATACCATTAAATCATGTCAAATGTATATTTTATTTATGATGATTCTTATTTCTATTTATTTATTTGAGTTCTTGCTACACTAGTGCGGTTACCTATTATTAGATGTCAATAACTAAACTTCCTCCAAATACATACTCTATTTTCAAAATTTTAACAAATTATTTTATCCAACAACCAAAATATTTATATCAAAAATAATTTCGAGCTATATTGCTCTTTTTTTCAATAGAATAGAGCTTTACAAAAATTTCCTTGCTGAAAATTTTTAGTTTCCTTGAAAAATTTAATCTTTACTAGGTTTTCATATTTAATTCTTTCCTACTTTGTGACCCCAAACTAGCGAGTTATAAAAGCTCTAAAAATTTTCTAAAAGAATATATATATATATATATATTATTTTTTAAACAAAAATTTTCATATGAAAACCTTTTTTTCTCAAATTGTTTTTTTTTCAAAACAAAATATGTTACTTGCATGTTTTTTTTCAAATTTTCAAATCTCAAAAATGTCTCTTTTTCTTTCAAAATTTTTTTTCACACAATTATCCACGTTTAAACTAGTATAAATATAAAGCCGTAAACTTTTAAGTTTAAAATTTGAAAACCTTCTTAAAAAATTTCAAATTCTTAAAAGTTTGGTTATTGGGATAGACTCAAAGTGGGTACTTAACTAGCGAGTTATTTTAAACAAAAAATTTCTAAAAGAATATATATATATATTATTTTTTAAACAAAAATTTTCATATGAAAACCTTTTTTTTCTCAATTTTTTTTTTTCAAAACAAAATATGTTACTTGCATGTTTTTTTTTCAAATTTTCAAATCTCAAAAATGTCTCTTTTTCTTTCAAAAATTGTTTTCACACAATTATCCACGTTTAAACTAGTACAAATATAAAGCCGCAAACTTTTAAGTTTAAAATTTGAAAACCTTCTTAAAAAATTTCAAATTCTTAAAAGTTTGGTTATTGGGATAGACTCAAAGAGGGTACTTAACTTCCTTATACGTCCCCAAATATTCCCACAAATTTATTCTTCTCAATTCAATTACATATGTTCCTAATCCATTTCCTCCCTTATGCTTCTATTTATTCTAAGGCACTACTGCCCCACCCATTAATCTAAAGCAACTATCAATTTCCAGATGTTAACATATGGACTTCCATTTTTAAACTGAATTTATTGTACATCTAATACTTTGCCACTATAGGGCCTATAACTCTTGGATTCCCACAATCCTAATATTTATGTGTAAAAGTGTTACTCATAATCTTCACATATGTCATTTCTCTTAAAAGTGGGTTTTTCTATGGATCTAGATATATATAATATATTTATATTTTAGAAAAAAATACAAATACGTTTAATCTTTATTTATTTAGGAACCCTAAACCTAGGCTATGGTACCAAATGTAACCTCCCGAATTCCAGTGGGTCCCCATTTTTTGCAAAAATACTTAAACCCAAGCCCACTGCGGCCCGAGTCGAGTATCTGGTATCCTGCAAATAGGTAAAGATAAATTTATCAGAGCTCGATTAAATATCTCACAGCAGAATTTACTAAAATATTATAGTAAGTAAATACTCACCTATATAATAATACTTTCTAAACTATTGTCTTAAAGCCGGGAGGTCTCTGCCATCTACCTAACCTGTAGGATGTTATGAGGAGTGGGTCAGAACTAAAGTTCTGGTGAATGGATAAATTATATACTTCTAAGCTTAATTCCACATATACCATTTTATTCATTTACTATTATATTAGGTTCATTAGGTTTAGAATACTCTCACCTCTGTGCGTGAATCGTACCCATCTACTCCTTAGTAGGTTAAAACCTAATAATTTATATATATATATATATATATATATATATATATATATATATAATTTGCTATACTCATTGTACCCATTGTAATTTGCTTTGTTTTTCTCCGCTTTTCCACTTTTTCTTTTGCTGTAAGTTCTCTGATTTGTTTGTGCAATTATCTGATTTGCATGTAGGTGTTTCCTTGCTTAATTTTATTTTTTTTAGCTTGGGGAAAGATTTGATTGACAGAGGAGAAAGGAAGAGGGAGAGGAGAAAGAGGAGTTTGCTATGTACGATAGCAGTTGATTCAGAGAAAATAGGATGGGTTAGGGTTAAGTTACGTTTAATTTATAAGTGTAGTGAACAACTATGAACCATCTGATTAACTCTAAAAACAATCCTCCCCAACATTTATTGATTTGTTTACGTTAGCTTATAACGTATAATTCTCCAATATTTTTCATTTATTCCTTTGTTATACGGCCTATTAATTCACGTTTTCTTCTAAATAAGATTCTCCCATTAATTATTCAATTAATTAGATCATACATACATATATACATACATACAAATATATATATATATATATATATATATATATATATATATATATATTAATTGATTCTTGTACGTTATAATTTCTTACCTATTTGAACACGTCAATTAATACCTTTATTAATTGAATGCATATAAAAGTTATACTTTTAAATTTATTCTTTTTAACTTACCTTCATCATAAACCTAAGTACTTCGTTTGATGTTTGTATGCATTTCATTTTTTTCTTTTTAATTTGGAAACAGATAATCCTATAACTGGCGTTTTCTTCTAGCTATGCGCATCTAAATCACACATTTAACAACCGTACATATTTAAACCACAAATTCATTACCCAATTATACATATAAGTTTCCATCTTTAATTAATTGAAGCTTACTTAACGTCTTTGATTAATTTCTTAATTAATCGATTGCATCAATTATAATTTAGTATATGTGTGTTATTATTTAATTTATTTCGCACATACATTTTTTTTCCTCCTACATCTGATTCTCTTAATAATTTACATTCATTACAAACATAATAATTTTTTTACTACACATTTTTTCCTCTTACATCTAATTCTCATAATAATTTACATTCATTACAAACATAATAAATTTTTTTACTACTTTTATAAATATCCTATGAACTAATTACAAATGTTTATAATTTATAAAACTTCTATGTGACTAACTAATGTAAATTAATTTCCTCTAATAGCTGATTTGATTACATTGCCAGCTGATGTTAATTAATTAACTTTAATTACTGATATCCATTAATTTCCTTTATGATGGCAATGTTAATAAATTACCTTTTTGGCGTGCATCTATTTTAAAATTCAAATGCATATTGCTTTGAGAATTTCAAGCACACAAATATTAATTTGTAACAAATATATTTACGTACATTTACACAAATAATTGTTTCTCAATACGAAACTTCGAACATCAATAACTTTTTCATATGAACTCCGTTCGAGACATATTATATATGTAAATTGATTAGAAAATCGTCACGAACACAATTGTATAAGTTTTTAGGCCATATTCTGAAAATTACTAAAATGTTTATTTTCACTATTCATCGTTATTTGATTATTTAATTATATAAAAATGCAGGGTGTTACATAGACTATGTGATTTAACATCAATTGCTTCCTCCTCACAAGCATCTTCGACTACTCTACTCCTTGGACAAAAGGTGCGATAACTTCCTTCTCTTTTGATTCACCATAAACCAAATCCAGAACATCTGATGAGCTCTCATTCTCCTTGAATAAAGTTGACTCACCAAAAGTAGCAAGACTAGAATTCACAACTTTCTTTGTTTTCGAATTCCATATCCAATAGCCTTTTACACCGTCTGTACAGCCAAGCAAGACCCCTGTGAAAGCATTAGTCTCAAACTTATCATTTCCCGGATCATTCACATAAATCATACTACCAAACACACGAAGATAACTCAAGTCAATGCTTTTTCCCTTCCACACTTCCTCCAGAATTTTGTTACCAATAGCCGAGCATGAAATTCGATTAATAATATGCACTGCGGTTGACAATGCTTCAGCTTAAAATCCCTTAGACAAATCCGATTTCAATCTCAAGCATCGAGCTCTACAATACTATTCAACTACGGATCTCTCGGTGTAGTAAAATGCCTCTGAATACCATGATGCTTGCAAAACTCCAAGAACTCTCCGAAAACATATTCTCTACCATTGTCAGACATTAAAATCTTCAAAGACTTACCACTCTTATTCTCAACAAGAGAATTCCATGCTTTGAACTTTGCAAATGCCTCAAATTCATCCTTCATTGCATATACTCATACCTTCCAAGAAAAGTCATCAATAATAGAAATATAATAGTGAGCTCCTCACGCAGAAGCTACCGGTGCCGGTCCCCAAACATCTATGTGAACATACTCAAGAACGTCTCTCGAATCATGTTTTTCTTCATCGAATGAAACTTTTTTTTCTTTCCAACGACACATTCCTCGCAAAATTTTAGTTTGTTGAAACTCTTTCCACCGATCATCTCCCTCTTCCATTCATGACATAACCTAAAATGCCACAATCTAGTCGCATCCAAGCTACGAGAACTATCAAATCTTACACAAGTTTCACCTTCATTAGTCACTCCTTGAAGCAAATAAACTCCATGAGTCCTAAGACCCTTCATCACCATAAGCGCATCCTTCAAAACCCACAAGCTATCGCTCTCAATAGCGATCTTACATCTTAAATAATCCAGCAGTCCCCAACAGATAAGAGACTTTCGAAGTCTTGGAACATAGCGTACATTAATGAACGTACGAACAACTCCGTTAAACATCCGAATTTGCACGAAACCAATGCCTTTCGACTTACGAATAGCACCATTATCGTAACAATTGGATTTCCTTCTTCGTCGGCATAAGAAGAAAAACAATTCTTATTCGGTATTATATAATAAGACGATCACAAATCGAGCACCCATTCGCTACCCAAAATATCTAATGCTAATGCGATCAGGACATCTACGTCTCCTCACCAACTCCAAACTCCACCGCTACAGACGAAGATGCTACTTCTTTCTTTGTCTTATCCTTGTCCGGACACTCATTCTTCCAATGATCGGGCTTCTTGTAAATAAAGCACTTTCCATTTCTTTCCTTTGACTTTCCTCTCTAACTAGGCTTTCTTGATTTAGAACGCCTCCAATTCCCCTTCTTCTCATATCTCTCCTTCTCCACAAATAAACCATGACTACTACTAGCACCACTACTTCCATCACCTAACTCCTTCATTTAATCCCGCAGCTCCTCACTAAGAAGACCCATTTTGACATCATCAAGAGACAAAGTATCCCGACTATAGATCAAACTATTTGAGAAACCCATATAATGGTCCAGCAAAGAACACAACAATATCACTGCCTTTTTCTCTTTCTCAATCTTCAAATATACCGCCTTCATCTTCTTTAGCAAATCATCAAAGACATTCAAGTGCGCCTTTAGTGAAGTACTCTCCTTCATCTTATAGGTAAAGAACATTCACAACAAGATCAAATGATTAGTTAGTGACTTATTCATGTATATCTCATCCAACATGTCCCAAATACCCTTAGCAGTAGTCTCAACACAAATTATGGGGATCGCATTCTCTCCCATAGCAAGTTGAGGTGTAGTGAACTCCCACTCTTCCATTTCCTCTCTCTCAACATGCGAGATGTCCGTCGAAAACAAATATGTATCTACCCAATGTACTCGATTCCGCTAAGAACCTCATTCATCTTCTGTTGCCACTTTTTAAAACCATTATCACATTCCACTTGTCTATGATCAATTGTGATCCCAAAGCCACGTACGATCCACATACATACGGTACTGCACCACTTGGACTAACCATTGAGGAACTACCTAAGGTGTTATCTAATTCTAACATTTCCACAATAACCTACCAACACCAAAGCACAGATATCAAATGTTATGGTAATTCTAACTCAAGACCACTCAAATCAAACCCCAAAGCACAGCTAAAAACAAGATCGTGGAAAGATGTACAAAAATAACCAATCAACATCTCAATCCAATCCAAAACCAATCACAATCACCAAACAAGCAATAGAAAAACAAAGAAACAACGATAAAATAAATTACACACCGATTTATAGTGGTTCCACTAACGTCTTGTTAGTGTACATCCACTTTGAGAGAGAGCTTTTACTAATACTAATGAGAAGAGTAAAAGGATTGATTACAATGATCGATATTCAAATAGAATAGATTTGTGGAGAAGAAAATTAAAGAAAAACTAGGTTTTTTGATAAACCATATTTAATGGTGGATAAACCTAGATAAAAACCCTTGGAGTTCTGTTGCTCTGAATCTTAAAAATAGCTTATATAGTGAACCATCCTTAGAAAATTCCCGAAATGCCCATTTAAGCCTTTACAAATCATTCCAATCGACCTAGGCAAAATATACAGCACATGTCGGCTCAGATGTCTGTCCTAAGATGATAGACGTTTATTAGAAGATTTGAGAAACAAGTTTTCCTGCTCTCAGACGTCTGTCACAAGATGAAAAATGTTAGTCACAAATCTCGGGTTACCAAAACTCTAAGCTTAGGTGTCTGTCACTTTCCAACAGACATCTGTCACCCGTTGCTCCAACAGCACTCCACCTTCTTCGCCATATTCCTCCTCCGAGCTCCGATTGCGAACCGTCTTCTCCATCACCAAGCTACTTCTAACCACCTTAATTTTCCATATAGTGTTGCCAAAATTCAACATTAAGAAGAATTCTTTGATTGGCCATTTGGATTTCTTGCACTTCTATTTTGAGGGATTTTGAGGTTTCTTTGGCTGAATTTCGGAAAGTTATTGTAGTTTATGTTGATAACTTTTTGAGTTGACATCCATTTGATAAGTTTTCTAACATTTTTTCCCTAGTAATCGTTATGGAGAGATGTCATCAAATTGTTCATAGAGTTTCAATAAGTGGATCCTTGAAGAAAGGTGCCTTCCTATTACTACTTGTTTGGACAAGCTTACAGTGAAGTTAACGAATCTTATGTCTCAATATCAAGATCATATTGCTTATTAGAATAATATTTTATGTTTAGCCATTCAAGATTGTTTGAGGAGTATTTATATTGAAGGTTCGAGATGGACTAATGTATAGTCTAGCAAACTTATTTTTGAAGTTCGTTTTTATATTAGGCAATATGTTGATCTTACTACTCAACATTGTTCTTGTAATATGCGCCTAAATCTAGAAGAATGGTTGACCGTCCTACAGTATCCAATTCATCTGGTTCTTTTAAGCATGGACGAAGCTGATGTTGATGTTGCTCCACCTAAATCTACAAGAATGGTTGGTCATCCTTCAGTATCTAATAGAATTAAGTCTTTTGAAGAGGTTAATAAGTCTATTAGACCTAGTTTTTGTAAGAAATTTAGCGGTAATAAAAGGACTTTTACTAAGAAAAATGTTTAGCGATGTTTTTAGTATGACTGAAATTCTATTTTGTATTAATGACATTTATTATTTAGATCAAATTTAGTTTAAACTTTTATGAATATTTGTTACTAGTATTTCAAAGTTGATTTGTTATTATTACTTTATTATTTATATTTTAATGTTATTTCACACCTTTGTTACACGTATTGCTATTTTTTTAAATTTGCAAATTTCTTTGCAAATATTTGTACCTTTTACAATCTATAGGATCGATTCCACCCTAGAGGGGGGTGAATAGGGTGATATTAATGATAGTAAAAATTAGCGTGGAAATATATAAAATAATTGCAGCACGGATAATAGAAAAATAATAAAAGCAGAAATAGAACAACACAGATTTACCCAGCTTCGGCAAAACCCTGCCTACATACTGCCTTAAGGTTTCTACTAGAAATTTAGTAGTCCGACGCTTACACACATAAACTTGTAAAACCCGCTATCGACTAACCTAACTCTATACTCAAACCCTATCACAACTCAGCCACTAAGTTATGAATTCTCGAACTTCACCACCATAGTTCGTAACCTAGTCACACGACTAGAATTTTACAAAAGTTTAAAAGAAAAAATTAAAAAGCAAAAAAACATTAAGAAAAACAAAACCCCTTTTATATTTATGCCCAAATAACAAATAAAAACAGCTGGCCAATAAATTAAAAGATAAATGTTGGATGTTTTCTTCTCTTATTATCGTAGCCGCCTTGTTCTCTTTATCAATCTGCTTTGGAAAACTAGGGCTTGCGTAATTTTGGGGCTTTGCTCAAAATTGAAGTCGTCGAATGAAGATTAGAAACTCGAATCCTCTAATGGTACACTCTCAATTCAATTTTAAGCTTCTTTGATCAGTTTATTTCTTTCTCGACTACTTCAAGTGATGAATTCGAATAGATAAAAATTGGTAATTGATTTTTGCCTTTTTTCGATTTAACTTAAGCTTGACTTGATTGTTCTATTGATTTTCTTGGACTCGAACTCGTGAATTTGTCTATGATGTAATGGGTTTAATTTATAGGGATAAATCCTTAAATATACGTTCACATAATTCACTTTGAATTCTTCATGAATTTATCCCTTGTGTTGCTTTGCTCTGGGCGATGTTGATTTATTCTGACTGGTTCAATTCGAATATTTTTTTTCTATGCTTTGCTTGTTCACCAGGCTTGTTTGGTTTTCTGATTATTCATTCTATTTATGATATTGTTTGATTTTCTCTGAGTTGGTTTCGATCTTTTCTCCTGGCTTTGACTTCATGAAAGAATTCTTGACTTTCATCGAACTGCACTGATTTGTTTGAAATATTTCTAACATATTCCCTGGTTGACAAGTTCAACACTGCTGCTGTTAATAAATAGATGTGGTAGCCTTGCATTCCATTCTGTTGCATATGTTGCTTCATTATTTTGAAACATTTAAACTGTATATATTTGTCACTGCATATAAAATTATACATGTATAGAGCTGTTGTCTTGTTTCATATGAATGTAGTCTTCATTGGTCTTGTCTTCATGTTGCTTTGAGTTTGCACTCTGGTTGTTCATGCCTCTGACCTGATATGTATGTATGTACTTATATGCATATGTGCATACATATGTCGCTTTTCTTGTTGCTTCACTTGTCTGGTGCATTGTGGTCTGTCATTTCATTTTGATCTTTGATAGGTTGTACGTGTGGATTTGTATTCATGTTGAATTTTATTGCTTCTTTGTACATGTATGCTTTAGTGGTCTTGTTCCACTGGTATGTTGTCATGTGCATATGTGTTTGGTTCTCTGGCATTGTGCTTTGCAATTGAGTTCCATTATACATATACTTGAATTTTGTGAACATGCATTTGTCTTTGAGTTGCATTCTCCGTTGCTTCAAGTTACATTAAGATTTGGTTTCTTTGATTGTTCATGTGTAAGTTTCTAAAACTATAATCATGTATATATATATATATATATATATATATATACACACACATGTATACATATGTATATGACACTGATCTCTATGCTTTGAGTTGAATTCTCTGTACATACCCATGCTGGTCTCCAGTTTCACATTTTTATACATTTTCCTTGAACTTGTCTGGTTTTTGGGTTATAATGATTTGGTCGAGATTGGTTGCAGTTGGTTTGTATTGTTTACTTCGACTGCTTTCTTTTGAAATAATTTTAGATTGACCTCGTTATCATCTGTTCATTGAGTTTGGACTTGTGTTTAGTCAAGTTGCATATGTATCCTGCCTTGACTTGTGCTTGCACCTGACCATGCCATGTTGAGTTGCTTGAACATTTTGTTTTGACCTTCACAAGTATATTATTTTTGGGGCCTTTTTGTTTGGACCTATACATGTCTAGTGATAGCTATGACCATGTCTTTGTTAACCATTCATATGCGTTCATCTTCATGTTGCATTACTGTTTTATTTTGGTCTGGTCTGCTTGAACTGATATATATGTGTCCATGCATATATGTTGGTCATTATCTTTTCATGCAACTTCTTTGTTAGCTCACTGCCGAGTTGTTTTGGTGTACATGACACCTCTAGGCTGAAATTTGAGATGCGGAGGCAACGCATATGTGTACATGTACACATGTGTATATGCAGGCTCTTGTGCTCATGCCGTGACTTTATTTGTATTACACCTGAGTTGAATCCAGCCTCGGCTCGGGTTTGACCTTGTGCTCACATGTCCCAGCAGTTTTATCAAGTGTATATCAGTGTGCACGGCCTTGTGGCATGTACAGTGATACACTATGCATGTTACAAGCTGTTCGTGTAAGATGAATTCAAAATTAATGACGGTGAACAAACCAAATAACTGAGGCAAATAAAATTTTAAAACACACACCTTTATTGCACACTACAAAATGTTCCATTTACAATTTTACTGCGTTAGTGTTTGTTTTGCAGATAACTCAGATGCTGGATTCAGGTTGGAACAAAGTTGAAGATAAAATACGAGTGAATGAGTGATATATTGTGAGGTGAACATTGTAACGTGAAATTTATGATGTAACTGAAATTGTATTGTAATTGAAAATTGTATATATATAGTGAGATCTCAAATTTGTACTATTCAAAATGGTAATAAAACATTTATTTGAATAAAATATTTGTTTGAATTTAAATTCTATGCTATTTATTTTATTCAACGGATATTTATTTAATTATATGAAAAATAAAATAGTACAACAACAAATACATTTAAACGAATATATATATATATATATATATATATATATATATATATGTTTACCATCATCAAACAAAAATCATATACTAGCATATTAGAAAATCTCCCCCTTTTGATGATAACAAACATATATTTAAGATTTTAAATTTATTAAATGTATTTTGTTATTGATAAACTCTATTTGCTCCACCTATTTGAATGCTCCCTCTCTACAACAAAGCTCCCCCTTCATATATGCATGTAAATAAATAAAAATATGCAAATGAACCTAGATGGGAATATGCGAATAAAAATAAAATATTTGACCTTTATTTGCAAAATCTTAACTTTTCTCTCATCTTTTTTCTATGAGCAAAAAAGTAATAGTGTTAGAAAAGTAGAGATACGGTGATACACATTGATATAACATTAATAACCAATCGAGTATAAACATTAAATTTCAATAAAAAATCAAACAAAAATAATAATACTCTATTAGGTGCATATTCCACTTTAGCATGATAGGGGTAATGTCAGCATAAAAAATATTGTTATGTCTATTTATGGTATATTTACATCAGGAATTTGAATATCTACTAACCATGCATAATTGTTAGGACTTTTAAATGAGATTAGTATTCCCAATTTTTTAAAAAAATGAATTTTAAGCATCTTCTAACCACGCATAACGGTGAGGAATTTTAAGTGGGATTAGAATCAATGCGTCTATTTATTAATCTATTTTGATATGTGTTTCATATATGCATAACCGTGAGGACTTTTAAATGAGCATGAAAGCACATAAACAAATATTCCAAGTAATTTACCTATGCATAACCGTGAGGACTTTTAAATGAGAGTGAATACTTTGTACAATTTTATTGCAAAAATAAAATAAAAAACGAATTTCCCATTTAAAATACCATATTTTTACATGCTATATTGTATTTTAATGAGTGATGGTCGTTAAAAATACGATAGAAATAGAGATGGTCATGGAATTTTTGTCAACAAAAGTTATTATAAACCTTGTTTAAAGTTTTAAAGAAATTTACTAAATATAATGTCTCAAGTCATAATATATAATTAATATCAACACTTATCACATTTTTCAGTAATTATTTTTCTTTTTGATAATCTGTAGGGAGTCGGATTAATTAATGCAGTCATTTATGATCAAATCCAAAAGATATAAAATCAAATTTTCTAAAATGACTAATCTGAAATGAAGTCAACAAAAACTATTTTTTGGAAGGGGTTTTAAAAAAAAATGTCTGCAAATTGAAAATTGGTTGAAATGAAAATTATGCCAATATTTTCTCTGAAAATGTGATGCAACTAATGAATGTCTTTGCATAAACACGTTCCACTAGTAATTTTTCTACCAACTAGGCAACAACAGAATCTGCATCTGAAAAAAAAACTATTGAATCAAGGTTATCATAAGTTGGATATCATATACCGGACCATGAAGTTGCAAAAAGTACCTTAAAATCCTTTTACAACTTTTAAAATGTGATTCCTTTAGATTTGAATTTGAAACCATGTAAATAAACAAATAGTGAACATAGTGTCAGATCTAGAAGTAGTAAGATTAACAAATATCTCTACAAGTATCTTGAGTAATCATCAATACAAAACAACATCTCTTACTACCTAAGCTTGTAATATCGTTAGTCCAAACTAATTTATATGAACTAGTTCGAAGATGAAAAAATATGATTGGTCAACATTTTTGCATAGTCGGAATTAAAACCAACATTCATTTCTTTATCATATAACTGGCAGATTTATATCAGATTATGGTGCAGATTTTCGCATTAAATGCATCGTTCAACATAAATGTACTATTACCTATTTTACCTTTGCCAGTAATTTTTCGTTGTCACCCATTGTGATTCTGCTACCTTTGACTAGGCTAAGGAAGTTTAATTTGTCGCCTGTCGTATACTTGAAATAGCCAGAATCCAGGTAACACTTTTATTGTTCCTTACCGTATCACCACACCTATACGACAAAAGATTTTTGTGACCTATTTTTTTTTTTTTTTAGGTCCATGGTTGTTAGTGACAAAAGATTTTGAAAAATATGTTTGAGTAGAACCAAGATAATTTATAATTGTTCCTTTTGCAACGCAAATTTGTTTGACTTTAAGGGATTTTATATTCATGCCTTTTAGAACCCAAAGTGGTATGGTTTTCACTTGTTTGGGTCTATGCCAACAATTACTGTGATTGTGTCCAGTTTTTTACAAATTGTGCACTTGGAATTGACTTGATTAATTTCGCTTCTAACATGTTCAGATTGAGTACATCTAAGTCCTTGTCTAACAATATTGATTGTTTTTTTCCTATTAGCATATTTAGTGATTTTTCTCCTTTGGAGAATTTTTCTAAAGTCGTAGACAATTGTTGGACTTTTATTTTGAGAGATTCATTTTAAATCAATAATTAAGTGCACCTTTTAATAGAATTTTCTCTCCTAATGTTTTCATTTTCTTTCAAAATCAGAATTTCATTTTCAAGTGATTTAATTTTGATTTTTTGATTTTTTGATTTTTTTAATTTCTTCTTCGAATGATGGACACCTGTCACACTTAGGGCTTTTATTTCGATAGTTTTTAACTAATTGGTTGAGTTGTTTATTTAATTCTATCAAACTATCTATTTGTGATTCAGTTTTAGCGTACTTCTCCCTAAATCTCAAAAAACAACCCTTTAATTCATGAAAATATATAAATAATTCCGAATGAGTAAGTTTTGATACCTCGCTTGGCTCGTCGTCATCACTGTCGGTTGTTTCTCCTTGAAGACACAAATATTCTTTTTCACTCTCACTTCCAGTGCTTTTATCGGCTTCATCAGTTTCATCCCAAGTAGCTGCATAACTTCTTCTTTTCGGTTTCTTTCCTTGGCTCAATCAATTATGAGGACAATTTGGCTTGATATGACTGGGTTTGTTGCACTTGTGACATATGATTTCCTGCTTTTATGAGTTGTCTAGTACTTTGACTATTCTGCTTTTCAGTTGTTGATCTAGAGCTGGATTTCCGTATTTGTGATTCCACCTTTTGAGTTTCTTTATTACCAATGCCAGTTCTGCTACACCATCATCATCATCTTCACTTTTGGTTGTTCCTTTGAGAGCTGTTGATTTCTTTTGCGTATCACCTCTTCCTTGAATTTCATTTCTAGCTCATAAGTGGTGAGATTTCTAATAAGTTCTTCGACTTTTATTTATTTCAAATTCTAAGATTCTTGAATAGAAGTTACTTTGGTTTTAAAATTCGTGGAAGGACTCTGAGGATTTTTTGGACTATTTCCAATTCTGTGTATAGTTTTCCAAGAGCTTTGATTTGTGTATGAGGTTAGAAAGTCATCCATACATTTCTTTGACATTATCATTCTTGGTCATTATAAAGTTCTCGTATTCACTACTAAACATGGCAAGGTGAGATTCTTTGACTTGAGAGGTTTCTTCGCGAGTCACTTCAATTGTGTGCTAAATTTCTTATGCAGATAAATAATGTGAGACACGATTAAATTCAGTTTGATCTAATGAACAAATAATAGGATTCATAGCTTTAGCATTGACATTTTATAGTTTATTTTCTAGATCTTTCCATTGATCTATAGGTTTTTCAATTTTAGGATTATCTACCATTGTAGCTAGTGTCCTATACCATGTCCCAACTATATTCCAAGCATCAATGGTCTTCAAAATAATTTTCATTCTATTTTTCCAGTAAGTATATTCACCATTGAACATGGGTGGTCTAGCAGTGGACTGTCCCTCAGCAAAATCATTATTAAAAGAAGCCATTTAAATAATCAAATTTTTTAAAACAAAAATTGATTTTCGAAAAATCAAAATTTTAAAACGAAAAATTGGTTTTTGTTCCTAGCTATGATACCATTTGTAGGATCGATTTCACCCTAGAGGGGGTGAATAGGGTGATAGAAATTATAATAAGAATTAATGCGGAAATATATAAAATAATTGCAACATAGATAATAGCAGAATAATAAAAGCAGAAATAGAATAACACAGATTTACCCAGCTTCGGCAAAACCCTGCCTACGTGCTGCCTCCAAGGTTTCTACTAGAAATTAAGTAGTTAGATGTTTACGCACGTAAACTTGCGACATCCGCTATCGACTAACCTAACTTTACGCTAAAAATCCTACCACAACTCAGCCACTGGGTTGCGAATTCTCGAACTACACCACCGTAGTTCGTAACCTAGTCACAGAACTAGAATTTTACAAAAGTTTAAAAGAAAAATAAAAAAATAAAAAACAATAACAAAAATAAGACCCTTTTTATATTTAAGCCCAAATAACAAATAAAAACAGTCGGCCCATAAATTAAAAGATAAATGTTGGAAGTTTTCTTCTCTTATTATTGTGGCAGCCATGTTCACTTTAACACTCTGCTCTGGAAAACTAGGGCTTGCATAATTTTGGGGCTTTGCTCAAAATTGATGGCGCCAAATGGAGATTAGAAACTTGAATCCTTTGATGGTACACTCTCAATTCAATTTGAAGCTTCTTCGTTCAGTTTATTTCTTTCTCGGCTACTTCAAGTGATGAGTTCGAATGCATAAAAATTGGTAATTGATTTTTACCCTTTACAGGTTTTACTTAAGCTCAACTTGATTGCTCTATGATTTTCTAGGGCTCGAAATCATGCATTTGCCGATGATGTAGCGTGTTTAATTTATAGGGATAAATCCCTAAATATATGTTCGTATAATTCACTTTGAATTCTTCATAAATTTATCCCTTCCGTTGCTTTTTGCCTGGACGATGTTGATTTATTCTGACTGGTACAATTTGAATATTTACCTGTAATACTTTGCTTGGTCATCATGGCTTGTTTGGTTCTCTGATTTTTCGTTTTATTTCTGATATTTTTTGGATTTGTATGAGTTGGTTTCGATCTTTTCTCCTGGCTTTGACCTGATGAAACAATTCTTGACTTTCATCGAACTGCACTGAATTGTTTCACATATTTCGAACACATTCCTTGGTTGACAAGTTCAATACTGCTGCTGTTAACTAGACTTGGTAGCCTCGCATTCCATTCTATTGCATATGTTGCTTCACTATTTTGAAACATTTATACTGTATATATTTGTCACTATATATAAACTTATACATGTGTAGAGTTGTTGTCCTGTTTCATATGAATGTAGTTTTCATTGTCTTGTCTTCATGTTGCTTTGAGTCTGCACTCTGGTTGGTCATGTCTCTGACTTGATATATATGTATGTACTATATGCATATGTGCATACATATGTCACTTTGCTTGCTGCTTCACTTATCTAGTGCATTGTGGTCTTGCATTTCATTTTGATCTTTGACAGGTTGTATGAGTGGATTTATATTCATGTTGAAATTTATTGCTTCTTTGTACATGTATGATTTAGTGGTCTTGTTCCATTGGTATGTTATCATGTGCGTATGTGTTTGGTTCTCTGGCATTGTGCTTTGCACTTAAGTTCCATTATACATATACTTGAATTTCATGAACATGCATATGTCTTTGAGTTGCATTTTCTGTTGCTTCAAGTTACATTGAGATTTGGTTTCTTTGATTGTTCGTGTGTAAGTTTCTAAAACTGTAATCGTGTATACATACATAAATACACACACACACACACACACACACACACACACACATATATATATATGCATATATGTATACATGTGTACATGACACTGGTCTTTGTGCTCTGAGTTGAATTCTCTGTACATACCCATGCTGGTCTCTAGTTTCACATGTTAATACATTTTTCTTGAACTTGTCTGGTCTTTGGGTTATGATGATTCTGTCGAGATTGGTTGTAGTATTGTTGTCTGGTTTGTATTTTTTGCTTCGACTGCTTTCTTTTGAAATGCTTTCACGTTGACTTTATTATCATGTCTTTATTGAATCTGGACTTGTGTCTAGTCAGATTGCATATGTATCTTGTCTTGACTTGTACCTGCACCTGACCATGCCATGTTGAGTTGCATGAACATTTTGTTTTGACCTTCAAAAGTATATTATTTTGGGGCCTTTTTGTTTGGACCTATACATGTCTAGTGATAGCTCTGACCATGTCTTTGTTAACCTTTTATATGTATTCATCTTCATGTTGCATTACTGGTTTATTTTGGTCTGGTCTGGTTGAACTGATATATGTGTGTTCATGCATGTATGTTGGTCATTATCTTTTCATGCAACTTCTTTGTTAAATCACTGCCAAGTTGTTTTGGTGTACATGACGCCTCTTGACTGAAATTTGAGATGCCAAGGCAATGCACATGTGTATGTGTACACATATGTATATGCAGGCTCTTGTGCTTATGTCGTGACTTTATTTGTATTGCACCTGAGTTAAATCCAGCCTCGGCTCGGATTTGACCTTATGCTCACATGTCCCTGCAGTTTTATCGAGTGTATATCGTTGTGCACGGTCTTGCGGCATGTACGGTGACTGTGCATGTTACTAGCTGTTCGTGTAAGATGAATTCAAAATTAATGACGGTGAACAGCCCAAATAACTGAGGCAAATAAAATTTTAAAACACACACTTTTATTGTACACTGCCAAATATTTCTTTTCAATTTTACAGCGTTAGTGTTTATTTTGTAGATAACTCAGATGCTGAATTCAGACTGGAACAAAGTTGAAAATAAAATATGAGTGAATGAGTGATATGTAATGAGATGAACATTGTAACGTGAAATTTGCGATGAAGTTGAAATTTTATTGTAATTGAAAATTGTGTATATATAGTGAGAACTCAAATTTATACTATTCAAATTGTAATAAAATATTTGTTTGAATAAAATATTTCGGTAAGGTTGGTTCAATGCTACAATGCAAGTTTATCATAAACATCAAAATTATTAGTATTTCATAAAATTAACTTTCCAAACCATCATAATATTTATAATTTACATCCACTATAACCTTTATAATATTTTGAACCATCATCACAACATAATGTTTTTAACTATTACCGTATTAAAAATATTCTATCCTTCATAATATTTCCAACTATCATGACTTTCATAATATTTTTTAATCATCATCATTGAAACCATCACTACCTTCACGGTATTTAAAACCTTCACAACTATCATAATGTTTTCAACCATTACAGCATTAAAACTTTCACAACCTTTCCTTTTATTATTTCTGCGCCCCAGCTTCATACTTAAGTATCTGTGCTCTTGCTCTTCGGTGCATTTCATTTCTATATTTCCAACCGTGCCTCTTATCTGTTAGTGTGTTGTAGGCTATTTGTGCTCTTAAGTTGTCTATGTCTTCCTTTTCGCATAGATTTTCCTACACGAAGAGATTGTAATTTTTATACCTATCTTCTATTACTTTCATGACGTATAGCCTCAAGTCAACTCTGCAACATTATTTATGTTATAAATTAGAATTAAATTTTGATCAGTTTAAATATGTTGTTCAATATTCTTGCAAGTTGCTTTGTTGCTGCGGTCTGTCAACATAAATCATCTATTTTGATTGTTTGTGTGGAGCTTTCCCTTTTTTCTTCAACCAACTTCTTACATAAGTTTTGTATAAGAAGGCGCAAATTTGTTATCATTTTTATAATTTTTAATTTTTTAATTATAATTCATTGGTTGTATCCACGACTTTTTAAGCTATCTTTTCATGATGTTCCTTTCTGTTACGTCGTGGTTTTAAAGAGTTGTGGTGAAACCAAACTCTTGTTTGTAGGTCAAATTCCAAAATATTAAAGTATGATCAAACAATAATTAGGAAGAATATCTTTGTACAGTTTTGAATATTATCATTTAATTTTTGATCTATAAGGATTGTTTGTTGCTTTTATATTTAAAATTGATGCATTCCTGAAAGAAGTCAAAGATAGGTTTGACGTTGGGTAAATTTTGTTTTATTAGTTGTAAGATTTTTGTTACATAATAAAATATTAAACTAATAAAAAATCCTTACCGCTGCATATATTCTAAAGAAAATTATACGTGGGTAGCCTTATGAAAGATATTTATTGAACCATTCAATGCGAACATCGATAAATTTTGTTAGTTAATATCAAATATGAAATGATTAATATTTGAAGACTCCACTGTAAATATTTGCAGATTTCACTAATATATGCATATTTGTCTACAACTATTTACAGTTATCTTTGCAAATATTTTCAAATTTACTTACAAATATTGTTATTTTGTTATGTTTTTGTTTTACCATTCCATCCAAGAATCTATCATCGGCCAAATACATCATTACTGATTTTGTTATTATTATATCGTCTTCTTGATTTTCATAAGCAACCCTATAACATGTAAGTTATCAATTAATATTATTTTATTTTCATATTTTAACATTTACAGATTAATCTTTACATTAATTCTTATGCTTCATTGAAGAATTATTGTAACGGTGCTTTTTGACTTTTGTAAATACTTTCTTATAGTAGTTCTGCTCATTTTCATTTTTTGTCTTCTTTGAGTTTTACTACTCTAGATTAATGTTCTGATTCCATTTCTATTTGTTTGCCTTCAACTGTTCTAGTTTTTCTTAATTTTTTCTTTTTCTCCCTTCTTTGATTTCTTTTTGTTATAGGATCATATACAAAGTTTGGGTCATTTGTCTTTGAAGTATTCTTTCCTATCTTTATTTTTTAATCATTGAACTTGGAGAATTTCCTTTTCCCTGTAACAACCCGGGATTTGCATTACCAATTAATAAATAAAAATTAGGATTTTCATTTATTTTAATGAAGCATAAAAGGATTTGGAATAACAAAATTTATTTGAAAAAGGCTATTTTAATTAAATGGGAAATATGGGATTTTAAAATGAGGATAAAATGTTATTTTGGAAAGCTAAATATTTTAGGAGAGATTTTAAAACGGGTTTGGATAAGAAAAATGAGTTTTATAAACATATATGAACACTTAGACTAATTTTTGGAAGCATGTAAATAACTCTCTTCTTATTGGGTTACTAAACCTAGCCCAATAACCCACCCTAAACCTCCTCTATAAATTATCTCAAACTCTCACAACCTTATTCATTCATCCTTAATCAAAACCCTATTCATTTCCTAAAGCTTTCTTAACAAAAATGGCATCTATCTTCATCTCCTTCTAGTTTTAGCTTATGCAAGTCATTCTATGCAAAGGTAATGCAAATACCCACCTCAAATCCGTTTTTATATCCTTTCTAATTTCTGAAATTTATTTGATAACACATGTTTTATGTGTTTTTTTGATCTTATATCCTCCTAATCATCTTTTGCTAACTTGGGTTGATGCTATAGTGGTCTTTGTTGCTTTCTAGAGAGGTATATTGCTAAAAACCTCTTCTAATATGTGTTTAATCCTCTTTTGATTTCAGTAATCATTTAGTAACACATGTTTTATTATGTAACATGTGAATCATAGCTCTTTGATCATCTTTACTTTCATTTTGGGGTGTGCACATAAGGTGCTTGTGATATTGCTTCCTAAGGTAATGCTAAGCTTTGGCCCTTTGTTTCCTTTAATATAGTGTAGTAATCATTGTATAGTAGTTTGTGATTGATATTGGTGAAATTTGATGCCAAAAACTTGAAAAAAACATCCAAAATCACCAAAATCAGCATTTCCAGCTGGCTGGAATGCTTCAGCCTGAAAACAGGCTGAAACAGTGGCCTGAGTGCACCAGGGCAGGCCTGGGTTGCACCCAGGCTGCTGCTCGGGCGCAGCAGGCTAGCCAGTAGCAGGGCAGCCCTTAGTGGGCTGGCTCAAAACTTCAGCGCGCGGGCGCATGGACCGTGCGACTTGGTGGCAGACGCGGGCCGAAGCCCGCGTCCCCACTTCCCCAGCCCACGCGGGCTGGGGGTTTGCAAATTCCCCCCGGCCCATGCGGGCTGGGGGCTTGTTATTTCTCCCCAGCCCGCATGGGCTGAGGGCTTGCCAATTTCCCCCCGACCCATGCGAGCTAGGGGGGCTTATTGTTTCTCCCCAGCCCATGCGGGCTGGGGCTTGACTGAACCAGCTACACCGCATGGTGCAGCCTGGTTCACAGAAACGGGTTGCACCATGCGGTGCAGCCGGCTTCTATGCAATGGACTGCACCCATTGGGTGCAGCCGGGTTCCGACCCACCGGTTGCACCATTTTGGTGCAACCGCTTCGAATTGATTGTTTCTGCAACAAACCTTTGGGCTTCAATTGCTAATCAGAAATTGTCGAATTTTGGTTCACAACCATTCGGAATATTTTCCAACGCGAATATTGGTTTTCAGTGATTTTCTGATTTATCGATTTCTCTGAGATTTGGCACTAGATTTCGTACACGGGTTTTATGAACTATTTTAAAAGGATCTTTCACTCCTAAATGGCTTTCGAAATTATTATATAATGTTATTTTTAATTATTAAACTAGCTACTCCATAATAGGAGAAGTTTTCAAAAGCCGTTTTAAAGTGATTTCAAAATCAACTATAAATCCGTTTCTCACCATTATTTTCTATAATAAAAATCTCACACTCACATTTTAGCACGTCGAGCGAAGTGGAAAGGTGCTTAAACGGTTAGGAAATCTCCGGCCTATGGAACCGTGTGTATTTTCTTTTCGGTTAACCCCCGACCTGTTCGATTGATCGTTTTGACCTTTGGGTCTAGTTTACCGATGATACGAGGTAGACTTTTTATTGTTTGGAGTGTGAGCTTGCTATTGGTTAGTAAACCGTTTAGTGCGAACGTGAGGTATGGGACTCATTGTTAACACTTTACGGGTTCCTCTCCAAGAAGTTTGTGACACATTAGCCTCTGGGCGGCCAGTACTGGACCTCTGGGTCACCACGCCTCTGGGCAACCGTCTCTGGACACCTGCTCTATGGAGCAGTTTTTCGGCATGTGCCTCTGGGTCTTTATCCTTCTGGGAAGGATCTCGCCATCTCGCGCGTTCCGCATCTGTGCGAGTGATCGATCGCAACTGTACAGTACTTGGCAATAACGACTCTGGTCGGTGCACGTGCTATACTTGCATTATCTGATGATTTTTATATCCATTCGAGTACCGCCCTTCGGTGTTGGTTCTATGGAACCATACGATGTATGTGCGATTACCTTGTGGATTCACAGTGTCTCTGGACACTGCTTTTCAGTGTTCGATTTCATTGACTTTTCAGTATATCCCTATTGCTCTTTGGAGCATCGATCTTGCTTGGGCATTGATTACAGACTCTGATCACTCTTGGGATTATTGCCTATGGGCAACTTTATATAGCTTTAGCTACGCCGATGATATGAGGCGATTTTATTTATTCAACACTTTGGTGTTGATATTCTTTTTGGAGACTTTTACTGTTTATAGATGATTGGGGATCGTCATTTTATTCATGTGGTCCATAATACTCTCCTCTTCGGAGAAGTACTGTTTTATTTATGTACTGCATTCTTATATATCTTAGTTATTACTGATTTTTTAGCTAGCCTGACCCGAGTGTTTTCGCTCGGGTCAGACCGAGTTGTTTCAGGTTAGGTCTCTGGACTTAGCTTCTGTGCTTCGGCTTGGACATTATCTGCTATGCTGATAGATAGTTCTTTATATTTGTCCACTATTTTGATACTCTGATTATTCAGTCTCTTATGTACATATTTTTGACTCACATGTGTGAGCGGTGGGTTTGTATCCACTTTTTTTACATTTGGACTTGTATTGACGATATGATGTACTTATGCTCTGTGACTGTTCTGTGATGGATATATTATCGTTGTTATTATGTTTGTTCTGAATCTATTTTGTAGCCATTGTAGTTTCGTTATATATATCTATTGGATATGTCGAACCACTTGAGAAAAGAAAACCACCTATTCGACGTATTCAGTAGTTAGTTATAGCTTGATTACATATGGTCGCTTCCATTATACTCTATTCTCCGTTCTAGTAGACGGTATTACTCCATAATACTCTTTACTAGAGTGGGTCTCGGAGTGGGACGTTACATTCCCTCTTGCTGCTACCTTTGTTTTCTGGTTTTTACTTCTTCTTCTTTTACTTATTTTGCTATCATTTCTATATCTTATAATGTAATTATGTTTTGATTTTCGTTGTCTCTTTCGCTTGACATATATTTGAAGCCAGGGTAGTCATTATATAATTTGTTAGTGTGCACCCATGTTTCGCACATGGGTGTGGCATAAATAATGTAGTTTCACTGATCATATGCGAATGTATATAAATTCTAATATATAGATAATGAAAAAACACATTATTAAGGTAGTGCTACAATAGTAATAACAAATTGCAAGGATAAAGAATGCATAGATAAATTTAGTATCCGTAGGTAACACAGAGTAAAAAAGAAAGAGAGGCAAAGCTATTATTAAACAGAAAGATGAAGAGATATAACGTCAGTCATAGTAGGAATAATTAGAAAGGTTGTTGCTTTGTACAGCAAATGGTTCCAAACATTCCTGTTAAAATTTAATATTGATTGCATGTATGGGACCTTAGTCATATAGCAGAAGATTACTAAAAATAATAATATGTTATAAACTAAAAAGAGATAAGAAACCATTAGAAAAGAGGATAAAATATTATTTACGCTGATATCAGTTACATAAGATTGATTGATACAATTACATTACATATGCTCCTTTATGTATAGGCCTTAGAGCATGAGATGGAACATATCTCATGATGTAGGACTAAATAGAAAAACACAAAAGCATATTCACTTTTATATTTACATATATTATAACACTCCCCCTTGAATATGCATCTTCGAAATCTTGGATGCTCATATGGTTGCCAGAAATTGTTTCTTTTGAAACGTCCATGGCAATTGTGCCCCCTCATTATTACTTGCTTTTGTACATCCATCCAATCATTATAAATACTGTATATTGCCTCATTAAAACCCTTACTAAGAAAAAACCAATGGGAAAAATTTTAGTGAAGGAAAAAAAAGAGTACAATGACATATCTTATTTTCTCATTTCTTCAAATGAAGTTTGATACTTCTGGATCAAACTAATGCCTCATTAAAACCTTACTAATAAAAACCCCATGGAAAACTCTTAGTGAAGGAAAAAGAGTATAATATAGTATGAGATATTTCAATAATTTATAGAATCAAATAGAGTTTGATACTTCTGGATCAATATAATACTTCATTAAAAACCTTACAAAGGAAAACCTGATGGGAAAAACCATAGTTAAGGATAAAAATATAGTTTAACTTAAATAACATATTTGAGATGTTATTTCTTGAAAAGACGTTTGATTCTTCTAGATCAAGACAATGCCTCGTTAAAACCATAGTAAGAAAAACCACAGTGGGAAAAATCTTAAATAAGGGAAAAGAGTACATTGTAACTTATTTTCAAATGTTACTGGGGAGTTGATATTTCTGGATCAAGATAATACCTCATTAAAACCTTACTAATAAAAACCTAGTGGGAAAAATCTTAGTTAAGGAAAAAGAGTGCATTATAAAATACTTGTAGATGCTCCCCTTGATTTAAAATTTTCTTCTGAATTCATATTCTTCTTTCGATAAGTCAAATTGGTTATAGATATTTCTGGATCTATAAATATAAATCTCATTAATAATACAATTTATTAATAGTTTCCTTCGATACAATCGAATTTCTAAGATTGTTTCTTCCAAACATGGTTTGCATTTAATGCACTTTGTATGCTACTTTTTTTAAAAAACACTTCATGTGCTTTCATTTTTGTGCTTCAAATTAGTTTTCCGCATTGCCACTATATATCTTTCATGAATATTAAAAATTTCATTACAACATTATTAGAAAGCAGGAAGTAATCTACTCATCTTGAAGTATATCAAGATTTTCATTACAACAATACTTAGAAGAAATTTGTAATCTACACTTCATGTCTTCTGCATTCTTTATAACTATAAAAGTTGTATATATTCTTCAGAAATTTGTATACTTTAATAAGTGTTTGCATAACGCAACTATCACTTTAGTGGATATGAAGAATTTCATTACAACGATACTTAAAAATAGAAAGTAATCTACTCATTATGAATTATATCAAGATTTTCATTACAACAATACTTAAAAAGTAGGTTGTAATCTATGCTCCTTGTTCTTTGCCTTCTTTATAACCACTAAAGTTATTTATATTCTTCAGGAATTTGCATACTTTCATCATTTAATATGATTTAAACCATATTTATACCTTTGGGGTATATTAAGCATTTCAAGTACTTTTGCTACTTTACGGATAACATGTCCATATTTCTCTATTAGTAAAGGATTCATGATGGCCAGTCATGTTTTCTCCTAATTAAAGATCCTTAATTTATTTATAAACAAAAGCACTTTATTATTTACAAATTTATCATCAATAATTATTTCTTGTCAGTTCTAGACATGATTTATTGAGATCTCTTTGATTATCATGTTTTAGGTACCTAAACCACTTCTTGGGTTATTGACAATCACGCCATTAGTCTCTTCAAGTGCACCCTTAAGTATTTCTTCAGGAACACTCATATCTTTTATTTGGCATTTTTATTACTTACTCCAAAAGTATTTCGAAGTGATTTTTGTACCATATTACAAATATGGTTTATACATTTTGATCCTTCAGGGATTCAAATCTATATTGGAGAAAGTCTACTAGGGATATTATTAATAATTTATTCAAGTTACTTAATTTTTGCATCATTATACATGTTAACAAATATTTGACGTTGATGGTCAAAACGAACTTGAATCCCTTTATCCTCCGCCTCAATGTTGAGGAACATTGTCACATTAAATATAATCATCTTTGGATTCTCATTTTGATCCATTATCATATTACTACTAGAAAATACACCATACATATTAAAAATAGGAGGATAAATCTTTTATCAATTGATAAGATGCATTCAAGTGATATTTGTGAGCTTCTGGCTCATGTTAAAATATGGGATTCAATTATGCCAAATTTCGTAAAATATAATCTAGTTGAAATTGTACCAACTATTTCTGAAATAAGCTTCTGGCTTTCAATTTTAGAAAAACGCAAAGGTATTCTTTGACGTTTTCATTATAGTTCCAATATGGTAGCCACTCATTTATATATCCTCAAAACTCAACAAATTTCTTTTAAATTTGCTTGAGTATAATGTATTTTAGATTAAGATATATGTACCATTTGGTAATATTATATGGGCTCTTCCAGACCCTTCAACTATATTAGCAGATGCTATGGTTGAAATTTTTAGCTAAAATATTTTCAGATAGTTTAGAGAAAAAATTTTGGTTTTTCAAAATCATATGATTAGTTGCACTATCTAGTAAGCATATATTATCACTCAAATATTGATGGTCCATATCTTAAGAATTAAAGACTATATAGTTAGTCAACTATTAAAATTTGTAAGCATAAACAAATGCTAGTACTTTCCAGAAATTTAAAATAGACTATTGATTAAAGCCAACATTATCGGTACATTATTTCAATTAGTTATGAAAGAAAAAACATACAAGCATCAACTTCCAACTGATTTGTTGAATTGAAATAAAGTAAAATCACATAGCAGACTTCAGGCTGCTACTATTGATCAATTCGACCATATCATTTATTATTGCACTTAGATTTACATCATTAATGAAGTTTCCTTCATCAACTTCGAAGAAATGATCTAACTTCATGTTGATATTACTAGACAATCCTTTCACATAATTTTAGTTTAGAAGTAATTCTAAATATAGAGGAATTGTATTTCTTAACAGATTTAAAGACTTGAAACTTCAAGTTCAACCACTCGTGTCTAAGTTTAGAAGTGTAACCATATTTTGCTGGTCATAATGCTCCTTCAGGGAGTTCCATAGGTAAAGATGATCTTTTTCAGTTAAATGTTTTATTTTAAGTTTGTCATGCATATGACACCTTAAAAATATAAGAGCCATTGTTTTTATCCTATTGGATTATCATTTTTATGACATTTTCTAAGCAACGAGATTGTAATTGGATGTCAACATCCAATATCTATGGCAAAAAGTTATCTTCTAATAAGTCCAAAGCTTTAAATTCAAGCTTGGCCATGTTTAACATTTTACCAACTATAAGTGGAAATAAAAATGCATAAGCATCAAAATATTGTTCATGGGTATATAACCAATGCATTTCATAAAATAAGAAACCATATCTAATAGTAGTTACAGTGAAAGAATAAAAATATTAACGCAAAATAGTAAAAGACAACCAAATATAATCTATAAAACGACTATAATTTCTTATTTACATCCTTTCGATAGCTCTAGATCCAATCTCATTAATTGCATTCATTACTTTCCTTGAAAATGCAAAATTATCCATGAAAATATGGAAAGGCCTTTATATGGATTGATTGGTGGAGAAGAGATGAATTATAATCAAAGATTGTGGTGACTTGATTATGTTTACTTTCATAATATAGGCAAATTTAAGAATATGAATATGTAGTATTAAATACCATTTATTAATTCATAACAACTGCAATAATGAAAAACATTAATATGTGACATGTATATACGTTATGATCCTTGTCAACAATAAGAGATATAAAAGAGGAATAAATGTATGAATTATTCATAGGCATCTTTGTTGGACCATTCTCATTAATCAATTAATTTTATTTGACGATTTATTAATTGCTACTGATTAATATATGAATTAGTATATGCAGTTATTTACATATTGTAAGCTAAACAGAGAGAGGAAATTTGTACATCACATAGTGTATGAATAATATCAGGAAAACAAAATAGTTTGACTTAGCAACTAAAAAGTATGTTGTATAAGTTACAGCTATTGATAACATCAATAAGTATATTTTTGTGACATGACAATAATAGGTAAAAGATAAGCATATAAAATAGAAAACATTAAAATACCTCTTTGCTGAAAGAGAAAAGATGAATAAGTTTTATATATAATATAACATAATTGATGTGTTTATAGATATTAACATTCATTTTATGAAGAATCCAAAATACTTATTTGATGAGTCAAAGGAAAGAAACTTGATCTATTATATTTTACCTTTTGAAAGACATGGTTAAATGCATAGAAGAAAGGAAAAAATTAGGAAATAAACTTCCTATTAGAATACATTGTTTTCTATTAAAAAGAGAGTAGGAGAGTAGATATATTTCTATGTATTTATTTGGTTTAGTAAAAGCACCAAATATATCAACTAATCTTTTCTGGAGATTTTATTTATTATTATCACCACTTCTGAAGTGAACAAATTTCTATACATTTATTTGGTTTAGTAGTTAATACCATTGGCAGATATTTTTAGAACTTAGGTTCCAATTTTACTTTAAAATAAAGTCTTTGTTTAGTACTTTAGATCCTAAATGCTACAACTTGATTTTCATTATCAAACTTCAGGTTTGGTTGTAATTGGAATTTACCATAATCTGAATTAGGTTTTCTAATAATTCAAAGCTTCACATCTCAAATTATATATTTGAGTTTTGATCTATAAACCTTCTTTTAGGAATGCAAACTTATATGCCTAATTTTTATTTGAGAACATCAGGTCTCCAATATTAAATAAATATAATGAAACAAGAGGACTCTTCGTAATTGTAAACATGAGAATCATAATACTATTTCTCTTCGAGGAAATAATATTTACAACATTTCTAATGTTATTTCAACATATTATTTTTATGTTATGTCTTCTGGACGTATCAACATCTTCTTTTGGAATTGCTCACTTATATTTTTTTCATGCATTTTTTCAGCTTTTGAAAACTTTAATCTTTCACCTTCGCACATATGAACTTCAGGTTCTTATTCTTTCATATAGACTTAATACGATCTTCTAGATACGTATTATCCTTATATTTGTTTCTCTAAGAAACAGTGAAATATTTCTTCTGTAAATATAAATCATGTGGCAAGATTATTTCTACAGTTCTCATTAAAACCGAAATCCAAACAAAAAACTTCAAAATAAAAACCTTTTTTCACCAAATAATGGAATGAGATCTTAAAGTTTAGATCTACGATAAAATGTGATCTAAAATGATAAGATTAATAGAGCAAGATCTATGAGATAAAATATATATATATATATATATATATATAATGAAATCTGGAAAATTAGATCTATGATAGATAAAATCTAAAAAGAAAATTACATTTTAGTCTATGGAACAACTTTAGTCTCAGATCAAATTTAAAATTATCACAAAAAATGGATATACATGAATGATAATTAAATAAGAGATCTGACGATCAAAATCTACAAGTAAAAAAAAAATATCGTTTGAACATGATATTAAAATCTACAAGAGATTTGAAAAATTAGAACGAAAAAAATAAGATCTACAACAAACAAAATCTGAAATACATGGACAAAAAATAAGATGTAAAAATATAATCAGATCCGAATAATTAGATCAATGATACAATGAGATCTAAAAGAAAAAAAAATTAATAGAATGAGATTTGAAAGATTTGATCAATTAGATCAGAAAGATAGCTTACCTTTTAGAAGATTTATAAGGGCTTCGTGCTAATAACGTGTTATAAACTAAAAAGAGATAAGAAGCCATTAGAAAAGAGGAGAAAATGCTATTTACACTGATATCAGTTACATAAGATTCATTGATATAATTACATTACATAGGCTCCTTTATATATAGGCATTGGAGCATGAGATGGAACATATCTCATGATGTGGGACTAAATAGAAAAACACAAAAGCATATTCACTTTTGTATTTACATATATTATAACATAATCATATAAAAATGTAGTTAATTGATATTAATGTGGTCTAAGTGAAATGCAACTAGTGAATCATCCAAACACTTTACAACAATTGTAGCCATAAATATATATTTAATCAACATAACTGTATGACGTGTAGGCAAACATAATTATAGGAAAGAAGCATGTCAAATTAAGTATGAAACAAATAATTAAGGTACTTTATAACATTGCATTCTTGTATACATATACAACAGCCAAAATAAACAACTTGAAGCAGCCAACAAGCTGATAGCAGTGGTAATGTTTAAATACTGCACGACGGTATTTCCATCTTTAGTAAATAATGTAGGCCAATCAAAGTCTTAATGTATCTAAGCACTCGTTCTTGGAATTTTGAAAGGCATAATAAAGGTCGGAAAACATACAGATTTAATGAATGGTGTACAGCAGTCTTGAAATTATACTTCTATGGATATGGGATTTTACATATTTTTTATTTCTTTGTTTGCTTACACTTTTGTCATGTGTTGATATGGCATTGGTATAATATGATGACATTTCAATTATTAGCAAAGAATCTATGTCATATACTCTACAATAAAAGTAAATACCCAGGATGTTCTTGTTGTCTGTTCATGGACGGGATCAACAAATGTTGCAACTTGTTATTTTAATTGAGTAAGGATATAACATCACCCATAACTATTAGAATTTGCAAACAATATTAAAACGTAAATTTATCATTCCTGCAGAAAAGCATCAATGTTTCTACCTTAAAATCACCTTTCATTAAGATTCTAATTCGTATACCATTTTTCCTATACAGATCATAATGGTTCTAAAATCGTAAGTTTGAATCTTATGTACTAGGGTATGCAAAGTGTACATAGAACTTTTTGTAGCATTTTGTGGTGGATTAACCATGTATTTCTCAGTTGGACACAAACCCATAAACAAAAAAAAATTAGCAGTACCATTTTAGATAAAGAGACAATTGGACTTTGAATCTGTACATTGCAAAGTAGGTAGAGATGATCAGCAAAAAGTTTCAATCAAATAAAAGTAGGGTACTGTAATATCTTTGTCAACTAAAACAATGAAATCAGTAGAAAACTAAAATTTAATTTCAAGCAGGCGAAATCTAAAAGGATAAAAATAGATGCATAATTTTGACATTCTTACAGTGTGGATGTTGTTTTTATATTTGTTATATATGACTATTTGTAAATATATGTGTAAACCACATTCCATTTGTTTTATATTATTATATGTGAATCAATAAGGAAATAGAATCGGTTGAATAAAGTATATGGAAAAGTCTGTGAGCATCTAGGTATAACATGAGAAAATTACTATAAGTATTAAATTAGATTGGGTATATCGAAAAATACACTAGAAAAATAATAAGGTTTGCATACGCCATGGGTGTAAATTAAAAACTATAGCGATAAAGCTGCAGCCAGAAGTAATAATCTTAAAGCATTTGGACATCATAACAACAGCAGTCACAGTAATACAACCTTTTATCGTTCAAATGTCAAAGAACGTGCCAACGTCAAACTAGTACAACATTACAAATGAAACTAAAACCCTCATAAATAATCTGCATTCGTCAACTCTATCTCCAAGTACATCAAAACGAAGGGAACACAGACTATATATACAGCAAAACTTCTGCATAAGCTACAAGGGTGAAATCATGCTAATAATAAAAGAAAGCTACATGAAGTACTTAAGGACTAAACTCCGTTATTTTTTGGAGCATCAGGCCTCCATCCCATGTTTTGCACAGGTGTTGACATACCATAAACTGGTGCATTACTAAAACTTACAGGTCTGAAATCCATATTCATATTCGCATTCATATTATTCATATTCATACTACTCATATTCAAATTACAGGGCTGCATCATTTGAGCATTATTATTCATTTGCTCTAAATTCAGACCATAACCAGGAGGAGATCTCCATATTTGGTTCATATTAGGCTGCCCCTGCATATACATAGCTTGAGGATTCAATCCATTATTCAACTGCCCCTGCTGCATAAATCCAAGTTGCATCAGTGAAGGAAAAGGTAAAGGCAGTATTGTATTCTGGTCAAGTGTTTACAACAACACTATTAGACTAACTCTGAGGATCATAGGTCGAACTCTCGGATGTTCTGACACCGGAGAAGATTTATATAATACTCTGGACATGCGTCTCAAACCAAGAGAAAATATCACACATCAAATATGGAAAGATGAAATGCCTAGATTTGCATCAAAATACTTAAAAGACCTAAGGCGAGACTTCTCACTAGGATAATTATTAACACCATCATTCCACGTCTTGGTAGTCATGAGCAAATCACAGAGTTAGAGCACAATGCTCTATGTGCTATATTCAGTGGAACAAGGGTTAATTGAGCGAAATTTATATTTGACGAGCTCAAACATTATTGGACTCGATCACGCCCATCCATCATATATCCTACATACATCATGCGTCTTCTGAGAGCTCACAACATTCCTTCTTACTTATCAACTTTTGAAGAGATTTATTCGAAGTATGCATCCACAAAATTTTTCTCCCTAATGCACTTACCAGAAAATCCTCCGGATTTTATGTCATTTAAAGAGTGGACACAATGTCGTCAAGCCAGACAAGCTAGGCCTCCACCTCAAGAACAACCTGAACCATCACATGAGGTATAACAACATCGCGAGTATACTCCTCCACCTCATGCACCTTTTGATTATTCGTGCCAAGACGACATTTTGGAAACTTGCACTAAGACAAATCCAAATGAGAGTATTCGCGACTTAACTCTCCAAAATCAACTTATTCTATCACGAAATCAAAAATTATTGGTTAAGCATATTGATAGTTTTGAAGCTTCGTTTGCTTCACGCCTAGCCACAGTTGAAGCATCGCTTTCAATGACATTATCCGTTCTAAAAGAGGTTCTTCAACAGGTACATGGTCCTACACCACCTTCGAAAGATTGGCCAACTCCGGTGCCTTCTCCTGCTTCTTTTAAACACTCTAAACTTTTTGAAGAAAAAAAGGAACCTCTCGAACAGACTCCAACATCTCCTAAAAACAAGCGAGTTCTTTAAAGAATGAAGATGAAGGAGATGATCAAGCTCAAGCCTCCCTAAAAGATTCGTAGATATTTTTTTATCTTTCATCTTTTGTATCAAGAATCTATGCATGTAATCAATCAATTTGTTTAATGCAAAGTGCATTTTGGTTTGTAATTTCTGTATATATTCATATAACCTTCGTACGATTAGTAAATATTTAATTGTATGGACATAATGTTTAAATTAAAAATTATTAATGCTTTTTGATAATGCCAAAAGGGGAAAAATAATGAAAAGCGCATATTCAAGGGAAGATTTATAAAAATTATATCTAAGTACATTGTATAGTTGTCATCATCGAAAAAGGAGAGAATTTAAGGAAATCCAATATACGGTTTCGATGACAACAATTATACAATGGAAATCGAATATACATAAATATTTATATATACAAGTATTTGCTAGAACAACATTACTAGAATGACAAGAATAAGGCTTAAAGGACACTACAAGAGACTACAAGTTGATAGGAACAACGAAGCACAACAATAAAAGCACAAAAACTAATGTGCACATTATCAGATGCCTGGGCACACAAGCCAGACGTCTGAATCAGTTCTCTGGAACAATTTACAGGCTAAACCAGACGTATGATAATGGCACTCAGACGTCTGATCTTCTACTATATTCAAAAAAAATATAGTATCAGACGTCTGAAACATATCCCAGACGTCTGATTTCAAACTCGAATTTCAGAAATGGACTTCAACTACCACATACGACTGGACATTTCCTCTCATCACTGCAGCTCTTCATCATCAACAGAAGCAATTGAAGAACGTTCATTAATGAATGCAACTACTCAAGATACCTATCTATAACTATATATAGCATCAAGAATCAAGAGAATAACACTTAACTAACTCACCTTACTCACTTATGCTTTCTGATTCTATACTCTATCATATATTCTTGATCTCTACACTCTAACAAGTTATACTTGTATTCATTCTTCTATATACTCAGTTCTTCATAGACAGTACTCTTTAGATATATATTGGAAGCAATTATACTAATTAGTCAACATCCGTGTTATATTAGAACACACATTTGACAAGAACAACTTATTGCAACTAAGCATGTTCCTTCGGACGAAGCAAGGGTTTTTTATAGTCAAATTTCGAAGGGGAGCTTCAGGACTGGACGTAGGACGGGAGGTCCGAACCAGTATAAAATCCAGGTGTGCTTATTCTATATTTACTTTGATTAATATTGTTTTAGTTGCATCATATATTTTGTCACATATACTTTCGTACACATTACACGATCCATCCCGTAGACTTTCATAGGCAATGTCTTAATGCTATTTTAATACTTTACTTTACCGATAGATATTACATATATAACGTATATTACTACATATAAATAGTTTAGCAGATCCTTAGGAGATGGAAGTCATGAACATCTCTTAAGTTATTGCATGCACATCATACACTGGATAGGAGATGTAAAATCCCACAAACATCTCTGAAGTCGTTACACATATACTTATTTACTTTTGATTTAACTTACATAATATCTTTTTGTTTGGACTTGAGTATTTTGTCTTTTCAGTACATTCAGGTCAGCCTGAGCATTTCAGTGTTGAAGACCATTTTATTTTGGAGGATGAAGACGGAGATGAGTCTATTGTTTATTATATTTATTTCGCTGCATCATGTTGTTCCACTGCTATATCTTATCATACATGTTGTTTGTATAACTCTAGTTGTATTGTAAGTGTAATCAAAATTTATTTGTAAAACAACTTCACGAACTGTTTATTTGATTATTATATTTTGTTATTCCATTGTGATATTCTATGTTTTTTCTTTCCTTTCTCTTATTTTCTTATTTATCATGTTAACAATCCTCCCTTTTGAATGGTTTGAGTTGATATATATGGTTTATTATCAATTCAAACCGTCCAAAAAGGTGGGCTATAACACTATGACCATGGGACTATGACCTTAGTGCTCCAAAAACATGCATAGATTTCACATTACCAGATTTATGTTCATAGACATCGCATCTCTTACATCAGGTAGAAAAATGCATGATGCTAGAAATCTTTATAACATCATTATTTTTATTATCGATGTTGTATAAATCACACATATCACATTGACTTTCATGGGATGTTAAAAATCTTTGTATTATCTTTATAACATCGTTCTTTCACACCAATTTTAGGGCGATGTTAACATGTAAATTCCAAATTTGTAAAAAAAATGTGGAAAAACTAGTGTAAATATTTTGATAGAAAAAGCGTAATATACCCAAATCATCTATGAGCACAACTGTCGCAATTAGTACTATTTGTGTACAATTATTATTTTCTTAAAATTTTAATTAAAAATGTGGAAATTTGAGCAACAAGCACCTATCAATGATAAAAATAGACAAATGCCATTTATCAATAGTTATATGTAAATTAAGTCTCATATCTCATGTACAAGGTGCAATGCACTGCGGAAGATGGACAAAATGTCATTTATCAATAATTATATATAAATCAAGTCGCATATCTCGTATACAGGGGCAATATGCGATGGTCGTGGTTCGGGTGCTTGGCACCCGAAAAATATTTGGGGCAACATTTTTTTACAAATACGTAGAAAAAAATAGGACAACATTTTTTAAACATTCGCATTCCACTATCCACTTCCATCAAGTCCACAAGCTTCCATGCATCTCTATCTAACCTCTACTTCTCACGATCCACATGAATAGCAACTCACCAACCATCTTCTACCATGTCACCGTAATCCCCTCGTTATCCAAAAAACCTAAAATTTGACTAAGTACGAGAAACCAATTTTCATTTGCCTTATTCTCTTCCAAATTTCATTCACGTTTGCACTCCAAAATTCATTCACGTTCACTCCAATCCAGCTAAGCAAAACACTTACTCCCTATATTCAATTTCAGCATCTCGATTTCAATTTGATTCAATTTCAATATCCCTAATCCCTAAATTCAATTTCAGTATCCCAATCCCATTGCAGCATCTTGATTTCAATTTGATTTCAATTTAGCATCTCAATTTCAATTCAGCTAAGGAGAAGACATAATAGCATGCCTGATTTCAATTCATCCACATCCAACTCGGTCACAACTTCACAAAATATTCTCTTAGTGCTAGTTTTTCCAAACCGAGTTCAATTTGTTTTGGAAGGAATTTTACTCTTCCTACACAAATTAATTATGCGGACTTATATAGGGCTCTAAATATTCAGGTTTTATTTTAAAGCACAAGACGAATCCTTAAACTTCTGATTATATTGTAGAGTCGGGAGCAGCTCGGAATTATGAGCCTTGGCGGGCAACTGATGAGGTAAGAAATGTTACTTATGCTTTAATGCTCATATGGATTCAGCCAGTAGAATCTAAAAAGAGCAAAAGAGTAGTAGAAGAAATGGGAGATGCGATGAAACCATTAGAGAATAAGGTACAGGATTTGTTAACCCGCCTTTTTACAAGACCATGGACGGACGGGTTTAACTTAATCGACTGCACGTTCGTCGAGACTGGTGTGCGATGGATTCAGTCGACTGGATGGGTGGATGATGCAACATGCTTGGGAGATAAAATATGATTGGATAAAGATGAACCAACTGTAATTTGGATCTAGGAAACATGGTTCGGCTTTGAACATGGTTCGTCATGGTGGAGGTTCGACACAAATGGTTCGTCTGGCATTCATGTTCGAATAGCATTCAAGAGTACTCGGCATACATAGAGCGTCCGGCATACATGAGTGGTTCGGCATTCCAGGAGCACTCGGCATTCAATAGCGCTAGGCATCCAGGAGCGCTCGGCATTTAGAAACGCTCGGCATTAGAGATCGTTGGGCATGATGGGCGCTCGGCATTAGAAACTGCTCGGCATCAGACATGGTTCGGCAAGATGGAAGTTCGGCATTAAGGATCGTTCGGCATTGGATGGGTCGTTCTGGCATCTGGAGACGTTCGGCATTGAATGGATCGTTCGGCATCATAGAGCATTCGACATCCGGACCTTGTTCGGCACATCACTTCGCTTAGCATTCAAAGTGTTCAGCCTCACTTCGTTCGACATGAGGATATCGTTCGGCATCATTCTGTTCGGCATGAAGCTATCGTTTGGCATTCATGCCTTGTTCGGCATTTTACCATTCGGCATCTATGGATCGGCACACAGAGATCACTCTTTATGGGCCAAGCTATTTAACTACTTGGTCCACCAGGGAAGTCCAACCCATTTTTATCTATAAATAGAGCATGTAGGGCTTCAAAAAAGGGGGCTCCTCCTTCTTCTATTATGCTCTCTGACTTTCGAAGGCTAAGGCTAGTCTATCACTTTGTAACTATAATCGATTGTTACAGCAATAAAAAGAAAATCATTGGAGTGGACGTAGGCCAGAGTTAGCCGAACCACTATAAAATCTATTGTTCTTTATTGCTTTCTTCTTAGTTTTGTCTGTTCTTCACGTTATTACTCTCTACATACACTCTATCTGTTATATGTGACGGTTAGTTGGTGCTTTCATCTATATTTGGGTGTTAATGACCAATTTTGGCGCTAACATTTTGGCGCTTTCACTGAGAATTGAAGCACTTGGGAATTTTGGAGTTAGAAAGTTGGATTCTAAAGAGTAATGGCTAGACCATCACCAAGAAAGTAAGTGACAGAAAGAAGCAATCAGGAGGGAAGTCAAGAGGCTTCCTCTGGATATGGAGCAGGTGGAGCATCCATCTACATCACCAGAGAGGAAATGGAAACGATGATGAAAAGACAGGAGGAGATGATGCAGACTCTTCTTAGACAATTTGCATAAGCAGGAAATGCAGGAGCTCAGATCCGTGGAGCTGGATCAGAAGCGCTCAACCAGCAAGCAGAGGGAATAGCTCAGCAGGGGCAACCCCCAATCAGCAGACGACTATCAATCCAGATGGATCTAGACTCGGGGGCATACCACCGGAAAATGCTTCCATGGAGGGATACCAGATAACATTGTGCAACTCGACACCAACAGAAGTGCAGGAGTACGAGATGAGGAGTATGTGCCAGAATTCCCTCGTGAACTCGGGAGGTAGACCGGAAGCAACAGGAAAGGACTACAGCTTAGCAACAACGACAGATTAGCGGAAATGGTCAGACGGGCTACGAGAGGTGGATTGGTAAATAGAGACTAAGAGGATGTGAATAGGAGTCCATTTACTCCTACTATCAGGCAAGCTAGGAACCCACCAGAATTTAAGTTACCAAATGTGAAAATGTATAATGGAAAGACGGATCCGACGGTTCACCTGACAAAGTACATGAGGCATATGGAAGTGCTGGGGGCATCAGAGGAAGTCATGGCCCGATGCTTCTCGTTGTATCTGACAGACATGGCAGCACTATGGTTTAGGCAATTGGAGAGCTGTTCCATTGGAACGTGGATTGAGTTAATTGAAAGGTTTATGAGACAGTTTCGAGTCCATATAGTCAGACCCAAGAACGTGATGACTTTGACATCGATAAAGCAATGGAAGGGAGAGTCACTTAGAAACTTCTTAACCAGGTTCAACGCAGCGGTAGCCTCAGTGGATCGACCCGACCCATCAATGGTTTTGATGGCAGCAGTTTCAGGAGTCGTGGATAATTCAGACTTTAAGATATCACTGGAACGGGACTCACCAAGAGATCTCGGGGAGTTCTACCATGAGGCGGAAAGGTTCCTGAGATAGGAGGATGTGCAGGTTGAGAGAGAAGGGAGAGAGGCTGAAGCTTATGCGGTGTGGGGTAGAGGTCCATCCAAGGAGGATCCGAGTAAAGATAATAAAGTAAAAAGGAAAATAAATGGCAATGGTGGCACTTCGAAGAAACCTCGGAGGGAGTCAAAGTTTTCTTCTTACACAAATTTAACTGAGACTATAGAAAGGATTTACTTGGACACTCGGGGGCGACTCCAATACCGAAGGCCAGCAAAGAGAGAGCCTTCAGAATACGAACGGGCATCGGGAATTTTTGCCTATTCCAAGAGCTGGATGGGCACAACACAAACGACTGCAGGCATTTGAGGGACATCACTGAGGAGCATGTAAGGAATAGTCACCTACAGCAGTATGTCCGGAATCGAGCTGTGGTAGTAGGACAAGAAAGACCACCTCCTACCTCGAACGGAGATGGCACTGGATCTGGACAACGTCGGCTCATTATCAACTAAACAGATTTATGGTTTTGAATAAGTAATAGAACTCAAAGTAATACGGCTAGGTCACCTACACACGTATGGGATCGAGGATGGTCCCTAGGCGTGCTCTGAGATGACGAAAAACCGTCCTACTTGAGTCTATGAAATCATGCTTTCTTTCTATTTTTCTGCAAACTTTGGTTTCCTCTTTCGCACTTTTGACATTTACCTTTCTTTGGTATGGTTTTGGAGTTTGAATTGAACTCCCGGTTTGTTTGGTTTTTTGGTTTGCTATTTTGGTTTGGATGTTTGATTTTTTTGTATAGATTTATGGTTTTCTAATTGAATTTGGATCACTTTATTGAAACAATTCAGGATTAGCGATTACTGTCCTGACCGGAGAGACGGGGCAGTGATCGCAAGTTACGAGTCCCTTCCCCGGAGAGCAATGGAATGGACTCTGACAGAATATAAAAGTCCTTGGTCGGAGAGTCGAGGTCGGAGAATATAAAAGTCCTTGGACGGAGAGCCAAGGCCAGTGAACATAAAAGTCCTTAGCCGGAGAGCTGGGGCCGGTGAACATAAAGGTCATTGGCCGGAGAGCCGAGGCCGGTGAATATAAAAGTCCTTGGACGGAGAGCCAAGGCCGGTGAACATAAAAGACCTTGGCCGGAGAGCCGAGGCTGGTGAATATAAAAGTCCTTGGACGGAGAGCCAAGGCCCATGAACATAAAAGTTCTTGGCTGGAGAGCCGAGACCGGTGAATATAAAAGTCCTTGGACGGAGAGCCAAGGCCGATGAACATAAAATTCCTTGGTCGGAGTGCCGAGGCCGATGAATGAAAAATCCCTTGGCCAGAGTACTGAGGTCGGAGAACATAAATACCCTTGACAGGAAGGTCAAGGCTGGAACAGGATAACACTACACGGCGAGGTCTACAGATTCAAGGTTAAACTCGGAGAGGTTATGGATGTGAACATCAGCTATTAACGGTGAAGGATTTGGACATTGAGCCGGAGAGGTCCTGGAGTCGGTTATAGAATATGGATGGAACATGGACTTTGGATATCGAATTTGAGGCTATTCAAAACACACCTTCCAACGGAAAGGTATGTTTTGGGGGGCAAGTGTTAACCCGCCTTTTTACAAGACCATGGACACGTCAGTTTAACTTAATCGACTGCACATTCGTCGAGACTGGTGTACGATGGATTCAGTCGACTGCATGGGTGGATGATGCAACATGCTTGGGAGATGAAAATATGATTGGATAAAGATAAATCAACTGTAATTTGGGTCTAGGAAACATGGTTCGGCTTTGAACATGGTTCGGCATGGTGGAGGTTCGACACAAATGGTTCGTCTGGCATTCACGTTCGAATAGCATTCAAGAGTACTCATCATACATAGAGCATCCGACATACATGAGTGGTTCTGCATTCCAGGAGCACTCGGCATTCAATAACGCTCGGCATCCAGGAGCGCTCGGCATTTAAAAGCGCTCGGCATTTAGAAGCGCTCGGCATGATGGGTGCTCGGCATTAGAAACTGCTCGACATCATACATGGTTCGGCATGATGGAGGTTCGGTATTAAGGATCGTTCGGCATTGGATGGGTCGTTTGGTATCTGGAGACGTTCGGCATTGAATGGATCGTTCGGCATCAGAGAGCGTTCGGCATCCGGACCTTGTTCGGCACATCAGTTCGCTTGGCATTCAGAGTGTTCGGCCTCACTTTGTTCGGCACATCAGTTCGCTTGGCATTCAGAGTGTTCGGCCTCACTTTGTTCGGCATGAGGATATCGTTCAGCATCATTCTGTTCGGCATGAAGCTACCGTTTGGCATTCATGCCTTGTTCGGCATTTTGCCGTTCGACATCTATGGATCGGCACATAGAGATCACTCTTTATGGGCCAAGCTATTTAACTACCTGGTCCACCAAGGAAGTCCAACCCATCTTTGTCTATAAATAGAGCATGTAGGGCTTCAGAAAAGGGGGCTCCTCCTTCTTCTATTCTGCTCTCTGACTTTCGAAGGCTAAGGCTAATCTATCACTTTGTAACTGTAATCGATTGTTACAGCAATAAAAAGGAAATCACTGAGTGGACTTAGGCCAGAGTTAGCCGAACCACTATAAAATCTATTGTTCTTTATTGCTTTCTTCTTAATTTTGTCTGTTCTTCACTTTATTACTCTCTACATACACTCTATCTGTCATATGTGGCGGTTAGTTGGTGCTTTCATCTACATTTGGGTGTTAGTGACCAATTTTGACGCTAACAGGATTCAAAACAAGACATGGACATAATGACTAGCCTTGAAGAAATGAGATTTTGAAGGTGAATGTTTTAACAGATCATAGTTAGAATTTACTTGTTACAGTCTGTCTTTGTAAACCTTATGTTATTGTAACTCATTGATGTTTTTATTCATCAGTCCAGGCATGCAACCGTGAGTATAAATGATGTGTTAGCAACGTTGCATCATAAAGGAAAAGGTTAGAATATCTTTATTCATGTTAAAGTAAACATGTAAACTTGTTTTCCTTGTGTTCAGGCCTGTAAATTTTTGGATAAGGGGTGGAATCCAAATTTACTTTATTAACATCCAATTTGGGTCATGATTTTTTATACATCACCTTATACATGGCAAGTCCATCTATCCCATTTGATACTTTGGCAATATTATGGCATTTGATACTTTGGCAATATTATGGCAGTTAACTGCATCACCTTATACATGCCTGTTGTACATGGTATTTGATACTTTTATAATTTGAATGTAGAAATAAAATAGTTCCTCGAAGAACATATTTGTGCAAGTCCTCTATTGCATTATTCCATTGTGGATGAGTTTCAAAATATTTTTATGTAGATTTAATAGCTCAAGAGATTAATAGTATAATGGATATCGATTTAAAGAAAGTCTGCATCATAGATCTCTTGTGCTGTTAAATCTACAATAATTTTTCAGCATAGTTTATTCACTCCTTTATAAGTAAAGATTCTCACTAGTTCAAGGTGAGCAGTGAGTTTTATGAGATGACTTTCCATGGATGAACAAGCTTTGGCTTTAGGATATCAGAGCAAGTGGTATATATTTCATCCTGCTACATGCTATTTTTGTAATGATTTTATATATCATGTTACAATATACTATCATCCTATACTCTTCTATTTTTCTCAACTTATTTACTTTAGGGATCATAGTTAGATTTGTATGGTTAATTTCTTTTACGATTTTACTACTATCTACACTTGTTGAATAGCTTTATGTAGGGAGTCCTTGATGTTGATCCAATGTAATATAAAGAATTATGCACTCAGACCATCCAGGTTAAATACTATTCCTTTTAGCTTAATCTCCATCAATCTACTTATCAAATAGCTTCTACCCTTTGCATTAATAGTTTCCCTGCAAGTTATATTAGGAAATTCGGTATATGTAGAACCATTGTTAAAAAGGATTATTGAAGTATTATATAACATTCATATCCAACTCCTCTTTTGAATTTATTTGGTCCCATCGCCTAAAATGATGTTATGGAAATTATTATGGTTTCTCTTTTGGAACATTTCGGTATAAAAAATTAGAGCACTCATCGCCTTTTGTTAACCAAAACTCCTTGTTTTCTATTTTAGAGCATGTGCTTGAAATTCCAAATTGGATTTTTTTCGCTTGCTTTTCATACAGTTCCAACTTAATGCAGTCATTAGGCCTTTGTTTTGGCCTGCTTGTTTTTTACTCAAAATTATGTGTAGAAATGCATAGCTTTGTGATGCAGTTGTTAATGCAAATTCTTTGGTAGTTCTTAACTGATTTCAGAGCAAGTGAGTGGTATAGGAAAGATGTTGTAGTTTGTCTATATATTGCATGAAAACGGTCAATTTTATGTAAGTGTTTCCATTGTTTTTGAAGTTTGTTTAGGTGCGTGAACAAAATCAATTATTTGTGATATGTAAATATGTACAATATTGTTTCTTGCTAACATACAATAAAATGTGTTCTAACATCGCATTCCATTTTTCTATTGGCCTCTTACTTCAAGGAAACGCTTGTCATATACCAAAGAGAAAATGTTCGATGTCCAGAATGCAGGAGAAGTGTGCGTTTGATGTTTATGAATATGAGGTGTAGTCTATGAGTATGAATGTTTAGCATTATGTATCATGTATTAAATTTATACTATGAAATATGTATTTATACTATTGTTTGTTGCATATATAAACATCTCAACATTATCGAGTATTACATAATGTGCTTAAAACAAACTAACATCATAAATTACAATTCTAATAAACCGATGTATATGATATTCAATAAGATTGTGTCTGATAAAATAACCAATGTGTAGCTAAACCGATTTACATCGCTAATCAGTTTAAAACTGATTTCGGATGTACGTATAGACATTAGTTATAAAGCTATGTCTAAACTTTGGCTATTTTTGAACATCGCCCACTAACACATCAGTACATTTTTCATAGACATTGATCCTGGCCCGATGTTCATAAACAAAATTCCAGTAGTGTCAACTTCACCAACTACCAGTAACAGCGGTATATTTCAATGCATGACACAACTTGCATAGAAGCATGTTCAGCTATGAGTAGGAAAACCCCATAGCGTCCACCAACAAACTTGTAACGGAGAAGATCGATTCCAACCAGATAACAAATAGTCTCTAACGCTCAAACCGTATGACCAATAAACAACAATTACAGCATACAAGCTACAAACCATGGTAGCAAGATAGCATTCTGGACAAAAGCAATTATACCAAATTGCATTTAAACAAAACCAACGCCAGGAGAGGCAGATAGAAAGCAACACACCATATCGCCTAGCACGACAACCAAACAAAATAAACATTCCTCCATTGCACTGAATCGTTGAGGAAGGCTATTAAGGCGGTGAGAAAATGACAAGGCATGGATTGTCATCAAGCCATGACAAAGCACCAGAATCGAATATTGTTGACATTAACACCAGCACACAACATTCAAAAGCAAACCCAACCAGAAACCAACAACAAAAACAACATTCAAGAGGACGGCATCCTCTAAAAATAGCGTCCAGAAGAGCCACAAGAGAGAAAGACCAGCCATTGGACAACCAGAACCCAAAATGGAAAGCGCAACAATCCAAATCAAGAGAAAACCACTTTCGTTACAAGCAATCGCCTAAGGAAAGTTGAAAAGAATGTGAAAGCGGCCCCGGGGGGGGGGGGGGGGAGGTGTTGTCGAGGAGACATACTAAAAACTCTAATAACCATAAGATGGCAAAAGGAAGAATCGATGCCAGATCTAGAAACGTGATTGGGAAAGCGGCGCTGTAAGGGAATAAGCAAGAACGAAAGGGATTTTATGTGAGGCGAAGGTAGAAAGTACAACAATAGAAAAGGCTAGGGTTTAGGGGGAAGAAAGCGTAGAAAGAAGAGGATAGGAGGAACGGAAGAAGAGAAAGGAATGAAAAGAGAGTGGCAGCGGGGAGAAAAAACCCCAGTCCCCATTGATGAAACTTGGCTATGAAAAAAGGAATAAAAACTAGTTAATTCACTAAACATTACAACAATTGTTGTAATTAATGATATGATCATTGCTAAATATTAACCTTAAGTATACCACCAAGCAACAACTATGTGAAGTGCTACTTCATAACCGTATTAAAGTTGGGCCTCTATGCAATGATATTTGTTCATTTTTATCAAAATTATTTAACTTAGACATCTAAGGTTACATCATTGGTCAAAATACTAATAATGTCCCTATTTAGTTATGTCGTTGAGCTCCAAAGTTACTTAGTTTAGTCGAAAACAATCATTGACTAGCCGAAATTATTTTGGTTAGTGATTTCTAACTTTGACTAAAAAAGCAATTATAGAGACATTAACCTTCAATATCGAAGGGATAATTCGCTTTTGAGTAGTGTTTTAGTTCGAGTATTTAATCTCGTACACAACTATGATTTCAAGACGAAGTCACTTCATATGATCAAACATCATCAAACTAGGGTCTCGATACACAATTATGCTGTCATATAATTAGTAAAGAAATTAATTTAAAGTATACAATAAGAATATCTTTGAAAGTTATGTGATCATAGGTGCAATCATGAGTAATTAATCATTAAATAAAATGATATTTTATTTCAAATATTCCTACTTAGGATGTCTCAAGAAAAGAATATTGGTTCGTGGAGACCAAACCCTCTCTAAATTTTAGACAATGTATTACTCGTGGTTGTTGGGGACACTATGGAGTTACGTACTTGTAGTCATTGGATAAATGTGGACTGACATGTTCGAAAGTTTCTCGTTGGTTGATGATAAATTGGTCAAATAGTAAATCTTAATGCGATAATGTTACACAATTCCCTTGACTTGAAGATACCATAGAACTTCAATGTGAATACTCTACTTTGATAATAGTTAAATCATGACATGTGATCCCTAGAGGGAATAAGTTGGGTCTAAGTTAAAGCATTAAGAGTGAAAAATTAGAGAATTCATCCCCTTAGTTGTATGAGGTTAATACCACGGTCAACTATATAGTCAACCCAAATTCCAGATCTTTGGACAAGGTAGTATGGTTAATAATAAATATTATTAATAAACAAAAGACTTTGTTTTTGGACAAATCGAGTAGAATGTGGATAATATTGGAATTTTGACCGATACCCAATTCCATATATCCTAAAACAATATAGTTTTGATGAAGAGAACTGTGTAAATTATCGTTAAAAAGGTACCACTTAAGAAAGTATGAAATTGAATTTTTCCAGAAAGATCTATAAGTGATGAATTCAGACTGTCATACATCGCTGGCTAAGGTGATGTATGACATTAGTATTTGAATTGTTCAATATTAATCATTGGTTGAATTCACATATATAAGTCTCATAACCGCATATGTGAATTTTTCAAAAAGGCACATGATTTAGTTAGTTTATAAATGTTATAAATTAATCGAATTAATTAATATTTAAAAAATATTAATATTAATTTATTTGATGTGTTAGGTGTTATGTATTTATATGGGCTTTAAAACACTTAATTATTTAACTAGCTTTTGGAAAATTTGTCCATGTAGGGGAAAATCCTTAGCCCACCATGCAAAGAAAGAATGGTTGGATTGATTGAAAATTAACTAGGAATTAAAGGGGAAGTTTTAAAGAAAGAAGAAGAAAGATTTTCATTCTTTCCTTAAAGAAAAATCCTCTAGTTCATTTGTTAATTTAATTTTTCTTTTTTCCTTCTTCCCTCATCCATGGCCACCTCCTTTGTCTATTATAGTTGAATCATTACCTACTCCAAAATCACTTTAAATAAATCAAAATAAATTGGCTCATCTGATTCTAGCAAAGTTTGGATATTGATTTTAGGAATCTAAGAAGGATTTGTTGATCAAGGTGTCACTGATTGGCTAGATCCATAAGGTACAATACCTATTTACATCTGTTTATTTTAGTTGTATCATTCTTGTCACAATTTATGTATGTATTGTTGTCTCGTCTTGAGTTGGATTTAATGTTGCATTCTAAACAACTAACTAATTTTTTTGGTTTGATTTTATATGATAGATTAAAATCAAAATACGTATATGTTTAAAATTATATTTTTACATATGGTTTTAATAAACATGTAGTAGCTTTCTATACATAATATGCAATTTATGTAATTCAATTATTTAGTTTTGAATTTCGATCATTTGGAATCATAATTCAGTCTGTCTTATTCAAGTTAACCTATGTATTTTGACTTCAAACTTTTGGTTTCTTATAAATCAAAAGGGTGTGTTGTAGAAGGGGGTGTGTGTGTCTCTGTGTGTATGTATGTTTATATGTATATACTTGTAAATGGATTTGAACAATTTAATATAACATGTACGTATATTTTTAATTGATTGAAAATTATTTTAATCTTATTATACATATGTGTATATATATTATAATTTTAATACAAGGAGATGTTTTAGTTAACTTAACCTTGATCTGAATTTAAATATATTCTATATACCGATCTTTGATTTTTAATCTAAAAATTTTCTTTTGTAATTTAATTTAATCAATGTATATTAGATGTTCTTAATTCAACATTTAAGTTATTATGATATGCATTTGAAACCTTATATATGTTTATGAATGTATTTTTTTTATGTACGTATCTTCACTAAAAAAATTAAATTGAGACAGTAAATATACATAAATGGAAAATGAACACATGGTTGATATAAATCTCAATACCTACATAAGTATATATTGACTTGGTTGCATCACCATGCCATACCTACACGTGTTATTAATAATAATGTATATACATATAGATGTAGTGGTCCATATAATTCATTATTTGGTTGTCTACACATGTAGGGATATGCTCTAATTGTTGGATTTAAATTAAAGGAGTGTTTTATAAGAGAGAAATGAAAGGGTTTCCCTCTCTAATTGAAACAAAACCTTCCTTTCATTTGATTGAATTTATTCTTTCATCTATGGTTGACCACTCACTCCTCTACCTATTTTGATTATATATTCACACTTAGTAATATAATTAATTGGATTAATTAAATAAATCAAAACATTCAATATAAAATAAGACTTTATTCAAACAAATAGATTGGATCTAACGTTACATATTATACTTCATAGGGCCATAAGACCCGATTAGAGATTTTTTTACCCATTTCACTACTATAGATCAAGCCGGTTCCAACATTATTATTAGAGCCTAAATGGTTTATGCAGTATAAATAGTCAACTTTTAGGACAAACTAATAAAGCTTACTTATTTGATGGTAGTCTAGAATAGCAGTATCTAGATTTGGAGTTGAATAAAAAGCATTCGCCCCTCTTTATCTACTAGTCTATCCCAATAAGTGGAGTAAGTCCAAACGGTTGGACACAATGCGAGACCTAAAATTATCTGGGTCTTGAGCTAATTTTCAAATTAAGATTTGAAAATTCCAAATATGTTTTAAATTTAAAAGTTAAATTTAAAATATAAATGGAATTTTATAAAAGTTATAAATTTAATTTAATTTTTCCAAAATTATTTTGAGAAATTAAAAAAGTAATTTAAAAATTTTATTATATTTAATTAGTATGATTAATCAAATTAAATAATTAATTAAGAGTTAATTAATTAAAAAACATATACATTGATACACACACACACACTCTTAACTATAATTGTTATAGTTGTATATTTATCCTAAAATTGATTAAGATAAATAAATTATCAAATTAATTCATATATTTTAATTAAATTGTATAATTAAATAAAATGATTTATTGAAAAAATTAATTAAAGATGTGTACATATATTGACATTAATTAGAAAACTTACTCTTCAATAGTAATTGCTCAATCAATTTGTAATTGATTGGTTGTAATCTTTCTAAATTCAAAAATCGAATTTGCCCTTGTTCTTTACTGATAAAGAGAAAGCATATCATGCATTTTCTTCAAAGAAATGCTTCCATGAAAATATTGTTATCTTGTATTTTCAGAACATTTAATGTTTCTTTCATTAAATGCATTCTTCTTATAAATATAGTGTTATCTTCTCTTTTCAAAATATCTAACATTTCTTTCATTAAATGCATGCTTTTCATAAATATATTACTATCTTCTCTTTTTAAAATATGTAACATTTTTTCATTAAATGCATTCTTTTCGTAAATACATTGTCACGTTCCCTTTCTAATATGGGAAACATATACTTTCATTAATTATAGCAATAAATTCCATCAATATAGTGATTAATGATTTTCCTTTAAAGTAGTTTTAGGTTTATGCATGTAAATATCTTTCCTTCTTTTTTTTATCGCACATTAAAATAATTGTACTCTTTTTAAAGAAATTCAAACATATCCATAAATTTTCTATATACAAATAAGATTTATACTTACAAAATAAAATTTTATTTATTCCTATAATAAATTCTTAAACTTAAATTCCAATATAGGTGCAAAACCTTAAATGCACGCTATGGTAAACGGTCCATATCTCCATCATCCAGTAAACTTCGGCTAGATAATATACTTGATGCAATGAAAAAGTCGTATTTTCCCATTTTATTCATTTGCAAAAATTCTATTTTTCAACCTTACGTAAAATTACAAAAATTCCATTTCTAACTAATTAATTTTTAAAAAATACGAGGAGTTACATGACGCTTGAGAGTTTGGTGAAGAAACAACCAACTTCTAGCACTACAAGAAAAGCAGTCATTGATTGCGTAATAGGATGGCATTTGTAGCCATACTACCATGTTTAATTATTTTTGTTACAAAATCTCTATTACTCGAAGAAAAGTGTAAAGCAGGCTTGTTAACCCTTAGATAGTAGGTTGTGATACAAAGAATTAATGAAAAAAGTTATTTGATTTGTCTGCATGACAGTAAAAACAGTTGTACCTAAGAAATAGAGGATAAGATTATGAATATCTATCCTAATTAACAGTAGACATTTATGGATATAGAAGTGTGCTTTGTTTGTCTATTGTATTACCTAGTAGGGGGCATAGAATATCTTGTATTATGATATGATTATGTGTTAGTAGTTGTACTAATAAATTACGACGGATAATAGTAGGATACTAGTGTAATTATTGTATTTGTGTGTATGCTTTATACTAATAACAATGGTCATTGATCTACATTATTAGAATTTTAGGGACAAAATTCCTATAAGGAGGAGAGACAATAACACCCCGTATTTTATAGATGCAACTGCCTCAAATTTTATTTATATGTTTGTTGTTAGGAGGTGGGCTAGTTAACCCTTAGATAAGTTTTTGAGACAATTTAGTAACACGGCTAAATAGTTGTAATGTTGTGGTCAGGCACCAACGGGAGGTTCTACGGTGTACACGGGCAATTTGGCCTAGACACCGTTTTGGATGCCTGGTGCAGTGTGTAGTTGCGGATACTATCAAGGGATGTATCCTTGTTTATGGGAGATAATGATGATTATACACATACACATATGTATCTATTTCATAAATCAGGTAGCTTAGATGTATCATACGCATGTATGAAGTCAAAACGACAAATTTATGGATAATAGGCATAATACGAAATAGAATCCAGCCAGCATAAGCTAGTGTTATGGATAAAGTATGTAATTTACCAGTCATCAGAACGTTGTTCTGACCCCTCTACAATACAACCCATATGATAGATTTAGAATGATAGGTATTTGTACAAAGCGAGAATTGTGAGAAGGCGGATTCTCCCATGCATGCTTTGCACTGACAAGGGTGCCAGACATCTAAGGAATGATATTGGTTCCAAGGTACTAGCCTTAGTCTATATATATGTGTGTGTGTGTGTGTTTGTGTTTTATCATACTATATTATTCTGTTGTGAGTTCTTATCGATAGCTCTATGACATACTTTTAATTATTTTAGGTTACCAACACCAACGTTCCGTACCCTAGTGGACTTGGGTTTTTGACTTAGTGGAATCTAAGGTGCGGGTTGTTATAGTATCAGAGATGGATATTTATTTATGCGTTATATACATGGAGTTGTTGTAATAACCAACCTCGAAATAGGCAAAAATTCCAACCCAGAAAAGACCCATCGAAACTTAGACGCATTCCAAAGCTAGTTGTTGGTTGGTAAAAAGTAATTAATACAGTGCTATAACAATTATTTTAGAACTTACAGCGAAAGGACAAAATATAATAGCAAATTGTACCCGTTCATTTTAAAATAAATTCAAACGTCATAATACAAAACAAAACATAGTCTTCACAATAACCGTTACATCATTTTTTCAAAAGTATTCTTTCATTGGTAAAATAAAAAGCATAATAAATAAATAATAATAACTGCCATAAGCTTTGATCACCCCATCTTCGAGCATCATCATCGTCATTATTCCTTCCTTAACCTGTATTGTAATGAGGAAAGAGTCGAAACAAGAAGTGTCTGGTGAATAAAAACCTCGAGCCTTATTGTTTCAACATTTGGGTAGTATATGTCAAAATAGGAATATGTCTACATGTTTTAAAACCATTTAATACTTCCTATAAGGAAAGAAGGCGGGCCTTCAAACAACCATGGAATACTTTCCACTCCCGAAGTAGGTTTCCCAATCCCATAACGCATAACCAACATCATAAATGTATAACAACGCGAAAGATAAAACCCAAGGCAATTAATATCTTTTAATGGAAGATAGGAAGACTCTGACCATTTAAGACCTTAATTGAGGTAGTACCACATCATTTAATACCTATTCCTTAGGCAAAATCCACGTAGACATTTATCTAACCGACATTCCAAGGAAATCTCTTTAGACACATAATACTTCCTATTGAAGCGGACCTTTCCGAGATATCCTGAATTATGCTTAAACCTAATCCCGACCATTTGATACTTCATTTTGGGAGAAAGGCGGACACTCAAACAACAAACTTAATACCTTCCAAACCCCGAAGCAGGTCATTCGTCTTATGACCCATACCAGTTGTGACGTCTCATATTGCCACACTATTCGTATGTATCGAATGCCAGATTAACTAGGCAGATTTACCCTACAGAATTAGAACTAACATCATATCATCGTAGGATCTTATCATAGAAGACGTCTTACATCAGCTCCAAAGTCACACTGCTGATAGCCAGATTAGCTGGGCAGACTTTCCATGTGTCCTTTGCTTGACCTCGCACACCTATGACTTATTCATATTTTACACTACTCTTAATATATTATTATCGCACAACTCACCATGTTCGTTAATTATGTTATATAAAAATGCCCTCTTATTTTCCCGTAACAAATCAATTACCTTCCTAAGGGAGATTTAATGACAATCATTACCAAATTAACTATGCAATTATACATTATAATTGTATGTAATTTATGGTAATTAATATATAAATGAATACATGCCTAATATTTTCTTCCTAACTAACGCTTAAATGTCAATTCCTTTTTAATAACAATGATGCAGGTCCTTTTTTCAGATTATCAATGAAGCCAAATATCCAATATCCATAACAAAGGATTTTAATATCCTTAACAAAGGATTCAACATTCATATCCAAAAACTATAGTAAACAGACTTGTACTTGCTAACAATCTTAACTCAATCTATCATATCATATCAGGGAATAATCTCAAAAATAGAAATTGTGATTTTAGTTTCCAATCTCTATTCGACTTTCTTTACAAATAATTTAAACAACGAGATTTCTCTTTTATTTTCATATGAAATAAATGGTCTAAAGTACGAATAAATTCATACATTTACGCCATATCCCTTAATTGAAACTTCATAATCAAACTGGAATTCAAAGAGGAGTGGAATAGAAATTAAAATCACCAAAAACTGCAAAAGTTACATATCATAACGATTTATTGTGAACAATTGAAAATTCCAACAAGAATTGACATTTCCAATTAATATGAGTTTAGAGGGTTTCATTTTGTTTTATTTTCGTAAACCCAAAACCCATAAGGCATATTCAAATCCATAATATACTAAACAATTACTAGAATAAAAATACTAAGGTTTCCACTCACAGATTATTCTTAGCGTTTCTTGTATGGATTTATAATGCCAAAGCACTCTTTTCCAGATCTCTTCTTTTGATATATACACAGCAAGGGATTAGTGTATATAATTTTGTTAGCTTCGAAGAGGTTGTAAGAGAAGAGAATAGATTAAAAGAATAATTAGAAACAAAATAGAATCTTTACCTTAATTTCTAATTGAATTTCTGAATCTAACTGAAGAGAGAAAATGGAAGAGTTCTGCTAAATTTCCAAATATTTATGAATAAAAGTGGAGAGGATAGGGCCATATTCATAGAGGTTGAAATGTACCGGAACCGATGAAAATAGTTTAAAAAGGATAAAGTTGGAACATTCATTGATAGGAAAACCCAAGACGCCATCAATTGGGGAGGTCAACTGCCTTATATCGACCGCTAGTAGTCGATCGGTTGGGGTCGACCCCTCTGCCTATTTTGGGAACATATTAATTTTTGTAACGTTTTTTTTATTTAATTCCTTTATTATTCTTTTAACGTTAATTGTTAACGATTCCTTAACCCCAAGTCTAATCTCAATTAATTTTAAAATTTCAAATTTTATTATTTATTTTAATTTGAATTCAAATTAAACTATTTTAAACCTGAAAACTTCAAATGTCCATAGCTTCTTTATTTGAGCTCCGTTTTCAGTGTATTATAAATGGAAACAGATCAGAATTTTGTCATAATGCAACGGTACAACTTCCACGGCCAAATTCTAACTTTTACAAAATTTATATTTTAAACCCTACTTAATTTAATTTACTTATTTAATTCTTACTGATTTTATGGGGTATTACATTCTCCCTCCTTACAAAGAATTTTGTCCCCGAAATCTCTCGAAGGGATGAATAGTATACTGTGTAATAACATCCATGTTATACAACCAAGTTATCAACATATCCATCTTCTCAACCAAATTGCAATGTGATTATGAACTGCATACATTGTAAAGTGAGCTTAATTCTTGCATGTGTGTATAATGCAAGTATGTATGCAAATACCCTAAGCATGCATATACATGAATGTAAAGTGATAGTGAAAAATTGTAGCAACCATCTTATACCATCCAATCTAACAACCACGATGTAACCAAAACCCTAATTTTGGAGAGAAAAATTTATAAGTGAAAAGCTCTGGATGAGAGATCTTCATCTTCTCTTCAGTTTTCCCTATGCTTTCCGCCGAGTTATCTCCCTGTTGCACTCGGACCAATCTAATTTCATTGTTGTGGAGCATCTTATTTCCATGCTCCACAATGCATATGGTGGCACAAGATGTTATTTGCTCTGTTTCTATATCCCCCAACTGATCATGCTCTAATATGACGGTAGTGTTAGCAAGCATTTACTAAGGAAAGAAACATGAAAAACATCATGGACTCCTTTCAATCGGTTCAGAAGCTTCATGTGGTAAGCAAGCCTTCCCATCCTTTCCAAAACTCGAAATGACCCAACAAATCTATATGCCAATTTTTCGACTTACCAGACCTAGCAACTTTTCTAAGAAGGGTGACTTTGACAACTACCATATCTTCGACCTTGAATCTTAGCTCTTTCCTTGTTTTATCTGCATAAGATTTTTGGCGATCTTGCACTACCTTAATTCTTTGCCCGATCAATTCTACTTTTTATGTGCTATCAGGGATCAAATCGGGTCCGAGCAAAATTTTATCTGTGGTTTCCCATCAACAAATTGGTGATTTGCATGGCCTTCGATAAAGTGCTTCAAAAAGGGTCATACCAATTGTTGCTTGATAGCTATTATTATACGTGAACTCGACCATTGGTAGGTGTTGCTCCCAATGCCCTTTGAAGTCCAAGATGCAAGCTCTCAATAAGTCCTATAAAATCAGATTTACCCTTTTCGTATGACCATCTGTCTGTGGGTGGTAAGCCATGTTGAGATTCAACGAAGTACCCAAAGCTTCTTGTAAACTCCTACAAAACTCACCAGTGAATAAGAGGCCCTTATCACTAATAATGCTCATCGAAATGACATGTAATCAGACTATCTCCTTGATGTAAATCTATGCGAGAGACACGACGGTGTTGTTATTCCTAACTAGGATATAATGGGCACTCCTAGTGAGTCTATCTACAAAAACCTTAATGGCTTTATGTCTCTTTGACTCATAGGCAACCTGTAACGACCCGTAATTTTCAATAATTAAATTTATTACTTAAATAATTTTTGGAATTTAATATTGTGAAAAATTAAAATTTTAAAATTCATTAATGAGAAAAATAACTAGAATGTAATTTAATAATGTGATTTAGTGTAATCGATAACTACTTTAATGTAATTTCAATTGATTGAAAAGTTATAATTAGTTATAAATTATAAATAAGAAAATAGATTAAATGTTATATTAATTGGTGAAATAATATGTAATTGATTGTAATTGGATAAAATCAGTGTTGTGTAAATAGTTATAACAATTGTTTATAGATAATAAACTTATAAATATGATTAAATTAAGTAAGAATAACAATTGTTACTTGTCACCTATTTATTTAATTTGCAAAATTAAATTAGATAGCAATTACAACTAATCGAAGTAAATGTGCAGTTAATATGAATTGAGATGATAGTTGCAGAGTATTAGTGTAATAAGATATAAACCAATGTTAATTATGCTCTTAGAGTAACGATTGATTGAAAAAAATTTGAAATCAAATCAAACCAAATCAATTTATTGGAATTAAAATATAATTAATTGGATTCTATTTACAGTTGAAACTGAGCACTGTAATTAGTGTAATATTTAACACTGAATTGATATGTAATATTTTTTTAGATTATTGTAAATGTCTAAGTGATCAAAAATTATGAAAATTGTTAGTTATTAAATCTGAAATTAAAAATGGTTTAATTAATTTAATAATCATTTATTTAATTAACTTAAAAATAGTCATTCTGGCCATAGTCTCGGATTTCGATGAGACAAGTTTCATTAGATCTATAATAGTGAATTATTGTAAGGTTTCAAGTTTCATAGCGATCAGACTTATCATTTGATTGTACAGACTCAAAATGCATAGAAATCAATTGAATTTAATTTAATTGAAATAAGCCGATTTTAAAAGCTAACTTCTTTATACAATGGAAAGCTAACTTCTTTATACAATGGAATTGAGACTTGAAACTAGTTTCATTGAGTTTAAAAATATCGAAAACATCTATTTTGATATATGGGATGACCCATCTTCGTTTCGAGAACAAAACGGGCTTTTTGGATCGCTATTGTCGTTCGTTTCAATTTGACATGTGTTTATTTTCTTATCGGGCCTTGTCCATATAAATAGTCTTATTTCCCCAAACCCTAGCAGCTTTTCGTTTCTCTATACGTACAGATTATATCATATATGTTCCTCGTCTCTAATGTCAGAAAAAAATAACAAAACCTAATTTCTATTCGAAAATCAACTAGAATTGCACTCTCCAAACCCTAAGTACTACTGCCGCACCTTAATACTTGATCTAACTAGTCGAGATTCTTTGCGACAATCAGAGCCTCTTCAGCCTAAATCTCCAACATGAGAAATGTAGCCCTCCTCTACGTGATTCCATCTATACCACTTGATCGTCGGCCGGTCGCTTGTGCTGGTAGATTACTCCATTTGAACGAATGTCAAATTCATCGATGTTTCAGTCAACGGTGGCAATAGGTGTGGCGGTGTTGGCGCTGAAGGAATGGGGAGGCCTGGGCGATCTTCTGGAAAGGTGCTGCGAACCTATTGGGGCATCTTGCGACGGCAAAGCAGCAATCTTGGTCGCAACTACACCGTGTTCGAACACGAATTGGGTTTGAATAAGTCAACAGTAGGTTGAGCGAATAGGTGACGTGTACTCTATCCCCTATTTATTTTATTTATTTTTAAATTAAAATGTTATAACTTCTAGTTTTAATATATTATGTATATAGGTTGGATTCGCATGCGGTTTGCTACGCTGCGATCATATCGGAATTCCGGACATTCTAAAACTAGTTTGGACGAATTCTGAGACTATTGAATTTTGGGCCATTATTTTGGATTTCAAATCAATTTGGAATCAAAAGTGAGTGTTTTAACTCACTCACAACTACTAGATTATCTTATGTTAGTTAAATTATATTTATGATATGATTAGAAGTGGACTGACTGTTGTTTGATATATTTAAATCATCATTCCAGTTAAATCTGAATTTATTGAATATAATTGTCATTTAATATTAAAATTTAATTTTCCAGTTTATACCTGTTAATGATAATTAGTTATCAACTGATGTTACTGGGTGATTTGAATGTTGGTTGTGATGGATGTTTGATTGTTGATATTGGATGACTGGATGTTATATTTTATATTGTTTAACACTGCAAGTTCCCTATGGGTTGAAATGGTAAATACCTGAACGATCTGATAGATTAGGGAGAAATCATTATGGGTTGAAATGATTAACTCAAGCGATTGCATGGATTTGAAGTTAAATTTGAGATTGCGGGTTGAAATGATATGTGCCTGTAATTAAATCTTTATTGTGGATTGAAATGATATATATCCATATCACTTGACCATATGATAGAAAATAATATACAAACACCGGATTGGTTAAATTTAAATGATTTTTAAATTCTTAATTTTTGAACTCAGTTAAGTGATATTTTATAATAAATTGGATTTATATAAACTAGGCTATTTTTGAAAAATCCAAGATTTAAATGTTGAAATTAGAATTGATCTTAATAATTATTTAAAGGATTTAAATTGAAATTTCAAAGTTGAATTGTCAAACATAAATGAATTTTATCGAAATTGAGTTACTGAAAATGTTGAATATAACGTTGAAATCTATATAATTTGAAGTGGTTTAAATTGATAATTCAAACACAGATTTGAATCGATACTGATTACATGTTTTAAATGAGGATTTGAATTGAAAGAAAAAAAAATTAGTTTGATAATTTGAAAGCTGGACATGGTCCAGATGTGTTGAGATGAATGATATAGTTTAATTTGATATTAATTTCAAATTTATTATTTTTATATAAACGATTTAATATATATATGTATGTATGTATGTATGTCTGTGTATATATATATATTTTAAATCCTGATTATTACGATTTTCAAACTATTAAACTAATTTAAACTATTTTAATATATTTTAATCAATTTAAACTATTTTAAATTATTTTAAATCTATTTTAGTTTATTTTAAATCTATTTAATCTATTTTAAATCTAGTGGAAATTAGCCAAAAGGGTCTCTTTAGCAAGTGCAATTAGTTTCTAGGACACACAACTGAAATAATTACTTTTAAGGACAAAATGCAAAATAATTAGTTTCTAAGGCCTAAAAACCTATGAAATTATGTCCTTGAAAGTAATTGGACTGCTGACTTTATCCTTAAAAGTAATTATTCTGCTGCCTTTGGCCTTGAAATTAATTTCTATAGATGTGTGTCCTAGAAACTAATTGGACTGCAAAGTTTGTCCTTCTAGTGAAATGCCCCTTAAATCTATTTAATATATTTTAAATCTACTTAAATCATTCTAAATATATTTAAACTATCTTAAATCTATTGAAACTATCTTATCCACTTTTAAACTATTTTAAAGTATTTCAAACTATTTAAAATTTGTTTTTAAACTATGTTAAACTATTTATAACTATCTAAACCATTTTCTAAATTATGGACTGTGTAAAGTGGAAGTGTTTATATTTAAATCCTTGATTTAAAGGCAAATATGGTTAAATGATGTTATAATCTAAGTTTGTGTGACGCCCCACCTCTATACCCACGCTAGCCAAGAACACTCCGGAGTAGTGCTGTCAACTAGCACGGAGAATAAGGCTGTTGAGGAGCGACCATCCATGTAATTGGTTATCACACGGTGGCTATAAATAATCTTCGGAAACAAACATAGAAATAATCATATCACAAATCAGTCACAGATATCCATATCACAAAGGCGGAAGAAGATATGAACATATAACTAACACATGAAAGTGTACATCAGAGTAGTGGTCAGTAAGATCCACGATAATACAAAAGAATAGCAACACGTGCTATACAAAAGAATACAACTATGAGTCTATATCTCAAGTGTATACAACAAAAACTGCTAATCTAAACAGTTTGCCAAAAGTCAGAGTGATGAATCCCTGGGAAGAAGTCAAGCAGAAGCACCTGTAACATCTCGGTCTGACCCGAGTATTATTTAAGAAAATAATAAACGGATCAGTCTAGCTATAAATATCAGATGACATGATATAACATAAAAGATATGGCATAAACATAAATATCCATAACGACATACCACTATAAGTATGTAAATAATGATCAACAGAAGATCAATCAATAAGAGATAATCAATATCACAAGAATCTTCTCAAAGATTCGAAGAGGGCATCATACCCTAAACTTGTACTCATAACAAGTCAATGACATAAATTCCAGAAATCAACACGAGAAATCCAGAAATCATAAAAAGGTAAAGAGGCCTATCAAATGACGGTCCGAAGACCATGGGGAGCTACCCCACATGTGTGAATGGAATCACACAGATTGAGGTCAAGACTAACCAAAAAGCAGAAAGGTATGTGTGAATGGAATCACACAAGTGGTGTCTAGTCTAACCTTGCAATGAAAGAGACATCGCGCAATTGCTAGTCTAATTCATAAAGCGATCATCAAGATCAACGAGAAGTGTCAATTACACTAAGCTAGTAAATATAGAAGTTTAGCTTCATGTCCCATAACCACTTGCTTAACTTAAATATTTACGAACAAACTGTAAATCTTCACTAATAAAATTGTCACAAGAGGTTCAATCGAACAAGTCCAAGAATTAACCGATGAAGTGAACGCAAGCGTTTCATACCACTTGTTTTACTAAGTCGTTTAATTAGATTTCTCATCCGAGTGAGGTAAAGGCTTGTATATACTAATAGATTGGAAAACGGTTTAAGAAAAGAGCTTTGTTATTAAAAATAGAGTTGAAATTGTTTGTTAAAAGAGTTTTGATATTTACTACTAGTATTGAAACCTTTATATTATAAAGTGACAAAACACAGAAGCAATTGTAGAAACAATCAGTCACAAAAATCGCATACGGAGATGTGAATAAAATCCAGGGAAATCAGCTCAATGTTTTTCAGATAAGATCCCCTGCGGAGGGGGGATCCAGGGGGGGTGGCAACCCCCCAAGGTGGGGGTGCGGGGGCAACGCCACCGCTTACGGGGTTCGACCTGCCCGGTCAGGTCGCGGGGGTCCAGGGGGCAGCGCCCCGTCCAAAACGGTACGACCTAGTGAAGACAAAATGAGGTCTAACGACCTAAAAGTTAAGGGTCCAACGACCTACGACTCAAGCAAGCCGAGCGACCTAGTGTGGAGGGGTCGAGCGACTTAAGGAAGGCGAACGACCTAAGGTCTAACGACCTACGACTTAACAGAGTCGAGCGACCTAAGGTCTAACGACCTACGACTTAACAGAGTCGAGCGACCTAAGGTAAATGGTCCAACGACCTAACTCGAACGACTTATCTGGAGCTTAGGTCGGAGACGACCTACGAGATAAAGCAGGCCGACTTAGTGGACGAGCGACCTAAGGTAAATGGCCCAACGACCTAACTCGAACGACTTATCAGGAGCTTAGGTCGGAGACGACCTACGAGATAAAGCAGGCCGACTTAGTGGACGAGCGACCTAAGGTTTGCCTAGAGATTATAGGTCGGAAACGACCTAAGACTTAAAGCTTAACTCGCGAGCGACCTACGGCTTAAGGCCTAACTCGTGAGCGACCTACGACTTAAGGCTTAACTCGTGATCGACCTAATTCCGAAGTGCCAATTCTTCCAGAACGACCTAAAGTTAACTCGTGAACGACTCACGACCCATGGACGAACGACTTAACTCCGAACGACCTAAAGTTAACTCGTGAACGACTCACGACCCATGGACGAACGACTTAACTCCGAACGACCTAAAAATGGCCAGAACGACCTAAGTGCAGAAAATTCACCAAAACGCTAAAAATTGGAGTTTTTCGCCAATCCAATCCAAACCAATTGCTAACATGCATGCAAAAATGATAGGGAATCATTCCCAACAGTCCAATATAGTTATAGGCTAGAATTGTGAGATAAAAATCTCACCTTTGCACTAAAGTTTATGAAGATGAAGCTTGAAAGCAAGGAGAAGCAATCCAAAGCTTGAATCCAATATCTTCTACTTGAATTTGGAGTTGAATGTTGGATTTGCAATTGAATTTGTGCTTGGAGTTTTAATTTCCCATTCCCTCCACCATTAATGCCAAAGCTTGATTAGTTAGGAAATTTATGAAGAGTGAGGAGAAGAGGGTTGGAACTTGGGCTTAATAGGCTAAACTAACCCAAAGTCCAAAGCGAGAAAAGTTAGTGAAATTTCACTAACTCCAAACCTATCGATGTTTATACTTAAAAAGTTGTAAACGACATTTCGAACTCAATGGAAGTGGTCTCGAGTCCTAATTTGACCGTTTGCAAAAAGTAGCTTTTCGGACCAAAATCCGATTAACGAGTTAATATTTAAATAAAATATTTAAATACAAACTCGATAAATATGCGGGTTGTTACAGTTTGGATTTGAAATGATATTTTGTAGTGAAATGACATATTTTGAGTAAATATGATGATTTGAAAATATGATTCCAAAGGTGATATAATTTCAAAAATGTATATGATTTCAAAAGTGGATATGATCTAGAAAGTGATATGGTTTGAATTGAATACGATATTTTGATATCAATTATGAATCGGTTTTGGAAATTTAAAGGAACCATCGGGTGTGAAATAAGCGTTTAGTTGTTCAAGAGATTGAAATCGGATATTGTTGCACTCTCTGCCAATATCGAAAACCACTTTAACAACCATATATGTGGTAGAGATTCCAGAATGAAGTAGGATGGTTTGGCGAACGATTCTGTATGAGGTATTTACGTAGCTCCGACTCCCGCGGGTAAGCTTGATGTGACTAAAATAAGAGCCACGCCAGGCCAAGTGAGGTTGCAACTCCGACCGGACATGCTTCTTCGATACCATATTATGAATTGTGATTGATTTGGTGTCCACCCCTGATTTCGATTATGGGAGTGTGTTCTGAGATGGGCGGTAGTAGCTTTTATGCATTACCACCAGTCCTGAACCACAAAACGGTAGAATTCTACCCTAACACTGCCCCGCGTACCGTGTCACATGCCTTATCGCGCCTTCTATGAGTTTGGTTTGTGTCATGCCTATCGAGTACTCCCTGAGACCCACCTATTTAACGGGGGAGTTTGCAGTACTGTATAGACTACGGCATTATATAAAATGTGTTAAGGGGGATATGGGTAACGCCTTAACACTATGTAATACTTTATTTTGCTGTAAACACTATTATAATATCATATTGTACTTTATATGTATATAGTTTAACGTATTCATAGGAGATGGAAATCTGCGACAATTCAAAATTGGGTGAATTTTTTATAGTAATAAATCTATATTCAAAATTATTCCATTCGGAATTTTTTGCTTTATCAAAATGTTGGACTTCTAAATTATCATAAGGTCCTCCAAGAATTCCTTCTAGAGCCTGTTGAATATATCTTAAGTTATTGCACTCACATTAGACACTGAATAGAAGATGTCAAACCCCGTAAACACCTCTGACGCCGTTACACTCATATTTATTTACTATTGATTTTACTTACATGACATCTTTTAGTTCCAACTCGAGTGTTTGTCTTTTCAATTCGCTCGGGTCAGTCTGAGCTTTTCAGTGTATTAAAGATTGCTTTGGAGGATGAAGACGGAGATTTAGTACTATTATTATTTATTATATTTATCCAACTACATCACGTTGTTTCGCTGCATTAGTTATTGATGTTATATGTAACTTTGATTCTGTATTGTAAAAGAATAGTCAAATGTTTTTTTAAAACATCTTCACGGACTGTTATTTGATTATTATATTTTGCAATTCCACTATGAGATTTTGTATTTGTTTTATTTCTGTCTCTTCCTTTTCTTATATACCCCATAGCAATCATCCCTTTTGAACGGTTTGAGTCTAACGTGTGTGTTTTATCATCGATTTAAACCATCCAAAAAGGTAGGTTATTACATTTGGTATCAGAGCTTTGGTTTAGTGATAACCTTATCTTTGTGGTGTCTAGCTCATTAAAATAGGGTTGTAATACCCTAGAATGAGTCATTGAGTGTATATATATGAGAGAACGCATTTGTTAGTGTTATAAAAGGTTTTTGCATTGTGTTAATCTATTCTGTTTAATATTTATAAATTATGAGTGATACATAGGACGATATGGCATCGATATGGATTTCTAAACACTTAATATTATATTTTGTATATAAAAGAAATTTTTTTAAATAGATATAACTGGATATGATATATTTGTTTATTAGGTAATGATAAGTATAGCTGAAAATAGGATTTACAAGTAGAATGAATATAAAATTGAAAATTGAGCACTTAAGTTCCGAGATTTTGAAAATTGTTTTCAAATGATTTTGGAATATAATATTAGTATTTAGAAGTATTTTCTGATATAAATATTTCAATATGATTTGAAAGAAATGTTTAAAAGAATTTTCGAAGGACATAAGTTATGTACTCCTCTCTCTGTCGTTGGAGAATAATTTCGATGATGAGTGCACGCATCATCAACGTTCATTTTTGAGTTAAAAGTGGAAAGACCGCCATAGTAGCCTCACTACACCTTTGTTTGATAAACAAATCTTAACTTTGAATTCCCAGATATGATTTGATCTATAAAGGATATAAATATATTATTTTCAAAATGATTGAAATGAATCCGGGATTTAGTTGTTAAAACTTTTGATAATTAGTAGTTTTCAATTATTGTAATGAATGGAATCTAAACTATTTTAATAATTGGGAACTTATAAGACATAAAATAAGAAATTTGATGTTAAAGAAATTAAAAATCTAAAACATATAGATATGAAAATTTAAAATATGTAATTATTGAACATTTTTGTTAACTAAATGAATAAGATAAACTTGTGTGACTTTCAATTGCATTCTTAAAAGACATATATATATATATATATATATATATATATATATATATAACTTGCTAAAATATTAAAAGTTTAAATGTTAATAAGAATATGTAGTAAAATATTATACAAGTTAAACTTAGGAATGAAAGTGTTTAATGAAATTATGTTTTAAATGGAGAATTAAGATGTATAATAATATTATAAACTTAAGTGAATAATTTGAATGCTACTAATTAAAGTTAGTAAAAAAGGAATACTGTAAGTAAATGATTATGAACTTAAGTGATGTTTTAAGCCAATTATAATCAAAGTAAATAGCAAAGTTGAATACTATATATGAAAGAAATAAATGTGAAAAAGAAAATAAAAATAAAAATCTAAGTATGAGTTGCTTCACAAACGATTATTGATATAAAAAGGGAAATCGACGTAAATAATAAATGTGAATTAATTGAAATAAAATGTTTGCATTACTTCAATAATGAATTCATTAATGATATAAATAATTAAAATGGAAATAACTTGTGTAAGTAATGAAAATGGCATTGTATGAATGAATGGAAAAGGAATTTTGTAAGTAATAAATGTAAATTAAAGAAAATTATCATTGTGTGAATGAAAAAATGAATAGTAAATGATGTAAAAAAAGGATTAATAAGAATAAACTAAAATAATATTTGAAATTATTATTGTGTTGGCTTATGGGATGGTTGGGAAAGGATACTTCTAACTTTATAAAGATGTATAAATAATCTATTAAGTTTTAGCTAAGACTGCTGAGTGTATGGTATACTTAGTAGTTTATTTATCATTTTATACGATTAAAAGTTTATGTACCCAAATAGATCATTTGTTTAGTTGCTATGGATGGATGGTTTATTACTTTGATTTCATGTGATGATTGCATGGTTTTATTTGCATGTGCTTGTTGTTATGTTATGTGTACATGTTTGTTGTTAATTGAAACAACTTAAATATTTCTCTCTTTACATAACTATTAACTATTTTGGATTTTATAAGTGATATACAGTTCATGGAAGCAATTGCTACTACTTTTGGTTTCATAAATAAGCGGTATTTGTCCGATAAATAGGTACGTTTTCGGATTACGGTTTTATAGCGATATTATATTGTTTTCCCATGGTTTGGGATATTTTATTTTGACATATGATAAATATATGTTTGTTATTGATATTATTATTTCTCTCGGACCTCTCGTACAGAGGAGACTCTGCCGAAATTTTCCTTGAATTTTGGACTTAAGAAATTTCGTGAAAGTGAAATATTTTCAAACTTTTACTGAACTTGAAATGAAAAGATTTAATTGTTTATAAACTGATATATTTTATTTAAATTATTTAATTATGTAAATTAATTGTTTATAAATTGAATGCTTTGAATAAGATATATTAATTCCTTAGTTTCTTATTTTCCCTTTTCGAGGACGAAAAAGTTTTGATTGGGGGAGAGTGTAACGACCCGTAATTTTCGATAATTAAATCTATTGGTTAAATAAGCTTTGGAATTTAATATTGTGAAAAATTAAAATTTTAAGATTCTTTAATGAGAAAAATAACCGGAGTAATTTAATAATGTGATTTAATGTAACCGATAACTACTTTAATGTAATTTCAATTGACTGAAATGATTGAAAAGTTATAATTGGTTATATATAATAAATAAGCAAATAGATTAAATCTTATATTAATTGGTGAAATAATATGTAATTAATTGTAATTGGATAAAATCAGTGTTGTGTAAATAGATATAACAGTTGTTTGTAAATAATAAACTTATAAATATAATTAAATTAAGTAAGAGTAAAAAAAATTATTTATCACCTATTTATTTAATTTGCGAAATTAAATTGGATAGCAATTACAACTTATCTAAGTAAATGTGCACTTAATATGAATTAAGATGATAATTGCATAGTATTAGTGTAATAAGATATAAATCAATGTTAATTATGCTCTTAGAGTAATGATTGATTGAATAAAAAGATTGAAATCAAATTAAATCAATTTATTGGAAATAAAATATAATTAATTGGATTCTATTTACAGTTGAAACTGAACAATGTAATTAGTGTAATATTTAACACTGAATTGATAAGTAAATTTGTTTTAGATTATTCTAAATGTCTAAGTAATCAAAAATGATGAAAATTGTCAGTTATCAAATTTGAAATTAAAAAGTGATTTAATTAATTCAATAATCATTTATTTAATTAACGTAAAAATAGGCATTTTGGGCAATATCTCGGATTTCGACGAAACTTATTTCATGGGATCCTAACAGTGAATTATTCTAAGATTTCAAGTTTTGTAGCGATCAGACTTGTCGTTTGATCGTACGGACTCGAAACACGTAGAAATTAATTTAATTGAAATAAGCTGATTTTAAAAGCTAACTTCTTTATACAATGGAATTGGAACTTGAAACTAGTTCCATTGGGTTTAAAAATATCGAAAATATCTGTTTTGATATATGGGATGATCCATTTTCGTTTCGAAAACGAAACGGACTTTTCAAGTCGCTATTGTCGTTCGTACCAATTCGATATGTGTTTATTATTTTATCGGGCCTTGTCCATATAAATAGTCTTGTTTCCCCAAACCCTAGCAGCTTTTCATTTCTCTGTATGTACAAATTATATTCTATGCATTCCTCTTCTCTAATGTTAGAAATAAAAAACAACAAAATCTAACTTCTACCGGAAAATCAACTGGAATTGCACTCTCCAAACCCCAAGTACTACAACTGCCCCTTAATACTTATTTAACGCTCGAGATTCTTTGCGATAATCGGAGCCTCTTCAGCCTAAACCTCCAACAGAGAATGTAGCCCTCCTTCACGTGATTCCATCCATACCACGTAGTCGTCGATCGGTCGCTTGTGGCGGCAGATTTCTCCATTTGAACGAACGACGGTTTTGATTTAAAGGAAAATATGGTTAAATGATGTTAGATTGAAATAATATTTTCTAGTCAAATGACATATTTTAAGTAAATATGATGATTCTAAAATATGATTCCAATGGTGATATAATTTCAAAAATGAATATGATTTCAAAAGTGGATATGATTTCGAAAGTGATGTGGTTTGAATAGAATATGATATTTTGATATCAATTATGAATCAGTTTTGGAAATTTAAAGAAACCATCCGGTGTGAAATAAGCGTTTGGTTGTTAAATAGACCGGAAATGGATATTATCATACTCTTTGCCAATACCAAAAACCACTTTAATAACCATGTACATGGTGGAGATTCCATAATGAAGTAGGATGGTTTGGCGAACGATTCTATATGAGGTATTTACATAGCCCTGACTCCCGCGAGTCGACTTGATGTGACTAAAACAGGAGCCACGCTGGGTCAAGTGAGATCGCACCTCTGATCAGACATGCTTCTTCGATACCATATTATGACTTGTGATTGATTTGGTGGCCACCCCTCGATTTTGATTATGGGAGTGTGTTTCAAGATATTCGGTAGTAGCTGCTATGCGTTACCACCAGTTCGGATCCGCAAAATGATAGAAGCCTACCTTGACATTGCTTCGGGTGCCTTGTCACATGCCTTATCGTGCATTCTACGAGTTTGGTTTATGTCTAATTATCGAGTGCTCCTTGATAGCCCACCAGTTTACGATGGAGTTTACAGTATTGTATAGACTACGACATTATATAAAATGTGTTAAAGGGATATGGTTAACGCCTTAAGGCTATTTTAAAACTTTACATTACTATAGACACTATAATAATAGCATATTGTATTGTGTATGAGGTATTTTAACGGATCCTTAGGAGATGAAAATCCCGAACATCTCTTAATTTATTGCACTCATGTTAGACACTGAATAATAGATGTCAAACACCGTAAGCATCTCTGACACCGTTACACTCATATTTATTTATTGTTGATTTAGCTTACATGAAATCTTTTAGTTCCGACTCGAGTTGTAACGTCCCGCCTTTTCGCACACTTTAAATCGACACAAGTGCCAATTCAAACCATACGGAAGGGCGGATTGTTATGGGGTAAATAAGAAAACAGAGAAGAAATAAAATAAAACAAAGTCTCACAGCGGAAGGATAATAATCAATATACAGTTCATAAAACTGTTTACAAAACATTTGATTCTTCTTTATACAATAAATATCAGAGTTCACATACCAATAAATATCAATGCAGCGGAACTAAATGGTGTAGTGGAATAATATAGTAGATAATAGTAATACAAATCTTCGTCTTCGTCCTCCAGAGCTAAATCTTCAAATCCTGAAACGCTCGGACTGACCCAAGCGAATTGAAAAGGCAAAACACTCGAGTCAGAACTAAAAGATCTTATGTAAGTTAAATCAACAGAAATAAATATGAGTGCAGTAACTCAAGAGATGCTCGGGATTCACATCTCCTAAGGATCCGTTAAACTATTTACTATATAGTATATTTCGCTATTATAATAGTGTCTAATTGTAAAATAAAGTTACTTTTTTCTTAGCATTAAGGGGTTACTCATATAGCCCTTAACACATAATAGTCCCAGTAGTCCATCCAGTATCAGCGCATCTCCAGATCGAGAGACTACCCTAAATACTCCACGGGCTACGGGAGAAAACCAAACTCGTACAAGGCGCGATAGGGTAGGTGACAGGGCACAACTAGGCAATACCATGGTAGATATACCAATTACGCTTCTTGGTCGATGGTAACGCGTAGCCGCAGCTACCGTCCACCTCGAACAACACCCCCAAATCAAAGAAATCAAAGTGGCCACCGAATAAACCAAAGTCAGAGTGGAATATCGAAGGGATGTGTCCGATCAAAGATGCTACCTCAATTAACCCGTCGATCGCTCCTGTTTTAGCCACCTTATGCCAACTCACGATAGTTGGGTCCACGTATTTACCTCAAAGGAACCGCCGCCGCCATTCTACTTCATTCTGGAATTTCCACCGCGTACACGGTTGTTAAAGTGGTTTTCGGAGTTGGCAGAGAGTATGACAACTTCCAATCCCGGTCTCTTTAACAACCAAACGTTATTATAACACCGCAGTTATTTCAAAATAATTTATACTTTAAAAACCAGAATAAAATATCCTTTCAAAACCATATAAATACGATATCATTTATATTTTTAAAACCCTAAATCAATATGAGATCATTTTATTTTATAAATATCCCTTTCCCTCAAAATCATAATAATTTCAAATATATATACCTTGAAACCATAGCTTTGAAACATAACCTTTAATACTTAATGGTTCAATTGCTATATTACTTTATAAAATAAACAGCTTCTTTATATTTTACAATAAATTCCCAAAAACCAATTTAATTTCCATATATTTCAAAGCTTTAATATTCTATATTTCAAAACTTTATAGTTCATATGTTTCAATCTTTAAATATTCCACTATTTCAAAAGGGATTCTTTGAAAATTTAACATATATCAAATCCAATTCCTATTATTTAAATTTGAAATATTTACTTATTGAACAAATATTATTCAGGTAAAACCCTTAAACTTCAATAATAGGATATTCTTTTAATTAAATTAACTTAATAATATTCTTTAAATAAATTTGATATTCGTTTAAATTCTCAAACCAAAATCAAGTTATAAAATCATACCTTTTAAATCTTAATTTATACATTTCAAAACAAATTTTTCGAGGAAAATTCTTAAATACTTTAATTCAAATCATATTCACATTTATCTTCAACCTTACTTTTAATTGAGTTATTATAAATTCTATATACAATAGAATTTCAAATATATTCTTAGCCATATTTTATAAACGAAATCAACTTCATTATTTAGCTTATTTTAAAATTCGAAACAAATGTATATATAGCTTCAAGAATTTTACTGTATATATATCAAAATTTAATATTTAATAAATCGTATTCTTTCCAAAACCATAGAAAAATCATTTCAAAAATAATTATATATATATATACCGCGGTGCCTATATATAATTTTTTATCCTATGGTCAAGTGATATGGATATTTATCATTTCAATCCGCAATTTAAAAATAAAAATGCGGTTGTATATCATTTCAAACTGCAATCCTGAATGAAATGAAAATGCATAATAACTTGCAGTTTATATAATATAGAACACATCATCCATTCACCCAATATCAATCATCAACCAATTTATTACAATCATCATCAACTTTAAACAAAACATCAATATAGAGCCTACAAAATATAACAGGTATCAACGAACAGTTATATTCAAAAATAGATTAACAACTGTTTAACTAGCAGTTTATATGCAAAATATATAAATTTTAACTGTCAATTTATATGCAAAAATAAATAAACTTTAACTGGCAATTTATATGCAATAATAAAATTAAATAAAAATTTAATTTAAATAAATGCAATTAACTGAGACGATTATTAAAAACATGCCAAACAGTCATAAATAAATTTCTAAACACATCACAAATCAATTTAACAAACATAAGAAATTTTAGAAGTTGTGAGTGGGTTAAAACACTCACCTTTTGAATTTAAATTGAATTTAAATCCAATTTATACCCAAAAATTTGACTGTCTCAGAATTCGTCCAAACCAGCGTCATTCAATACGATCCTAACAAAAGACACCGCGTGTCAATCGGATATCGTATGCACAAGATATAACGATTATTGCACTTGAATTTCAATATTAAAATAAACCCAAAAAAAGAACACTTTGCATACTTGCCATATCATCGCAAACCCAATACACAGAAACCCTACAGACCGATGCTTCTCTCAACGCGAACACTCCAACGCGCCGTCTCCTCATCTATACTCCGCCGTTGACTGATGAACTCGGCCCCGTCCAGGTACGTCGCGACCTGGCCTTCACCTTTGAGCCACCGCGTCTACCTGCGCCCCTCTGGTCGTCGAACGGCGACGCGAATTACAGCCGCCCCATAGGATTTCGAACCCGAATCAACGAATTGCCGTTGATCTAGCCGTTGAAATACCAAACGAATGGTACTGATGCAATCCCCTCAGTCTCCTCTATAAAACCCAGAAAGGGTTTGTCGATCCGACAACTTTCACCGACACGTGATGGACGGCCGAGGCTTCTTCGATTTTTACTAATCAGATGATGAACCAAAACGAAAAACGAACACCACCAGTGAATTACGCTAGTCGAGAACTTCAACATATATTTTTTTTCAGATTTTTCTAAAGACTTTGAATTTTCATTTGATTTTTGAAATTAAAATTGGATCTAGGGTTTTGAGTTTGTTTGTCTTCCGTTGAGGAGGAGAGAAAGAATTGTATGTACAGACAGATGGGAAATAGGGATGCTAGGGTTTATAGCCGGATATTTATAGATAAAGTTGGAATAGACAGATGGATCCGAATTACAAACGTGTTAAACGCTAATTGGCCCAAAAGCCCATTTCGACTCCGGAACGAAATTGGGTAAACCCATATATCAAAATAGGTGTTTTAAAATATTCTGAATGTGATGGAAAAAGTTTGAAGTCCAAATTCCATCATATGAAGAAGTTATGCTAAAAACAATATTTTCAAATCGATTTCAAATTGATTTCAATTAAATTGATTTCAAGGCGTTTCAAGCACATACGATCAAACGACAAATCCGATCGATACGAAACTTGAAATCCTACAATAATTCCCCGTTTCGGATCCGATGAAACTGGTTTCGTCGAAATCCGAGTCAGTAGCTAAAATGGCTATTTTTCCATTAATTAAATAAATTAATTATTAATTAATAAAATCCAATTTTAAATTTAAATCTTAATGTTTGCACAAAAAATGGGCAAACACCTCCAAGTCGTATGAATTAGTTGATTTTATGTTGTTTCTAGTGATTTGGGTGATTTATGCAAATATATAAAAAGCATGGACTAAACTGTAAAAGACACACAGATTTATAGTGGTTCGGCCAGAACGTGCTTACGTCCACTTTATATGTTATTCTCCTTTTCTATTCAGATTACAAGTACAAAGCTTTGATTACAAGTAACTGAAAGTTGTTTGAAAGTTTTATCCATGCTTGAGCTCTCAAACTTGTATGCCATTGTTGTACCCCTGCCCCTCTATTTATAGAGTGAGGTTGGGGGCAGGGGTCTTGGATGTATATAGCTGCTGGTGGGCCTGGGCTGAAGCGATCTGGCCTGGTGACGCAGGTCCGGGAATGCCTTCTAGACTTCGGTTCGGTGATAAGTCGATGGTCTGGTCCGGTGAGGCTTTGGACCGGTGATAGTAGCTTTAACTCTTGGATCGGTGGTAGGAGCATGGAGATAGATCTGATTCGGTGGTGAGTGAAGGGATGGGTTGGTTCGGCAGGGAAGTGGTCCGGAGGGGAGGGGAGCGGTAACGACTCGGTTCGACAGTGGTGGATGGAGTTGGTCCGGTGGAGGTTGGACCGGCCATGCTTTGACTCGATAGGTAGGTTGGATTGGTGGCATGAGGAAGGCGCTGGACCGGTAGGAGGTGTAAACACGACCAACATTTGCCCCCTAAAGTGGGGCATATGCCAGCATATGTTGCGCTTTGTTTTAGGTCAGTTAGCTTGGGGGAGTTTTCATCCGCTCCTGTGTGCCGAACCAATTGGTCCGGTCATTGATGTTCGCCTATAAGTAGGGGCTTCAAGTTATTGTTATTCCTTACCAAGTGAGATGGCCGAACCAGATATTCCTGCCGAATCAAATTCTCTGCTGAATTACGTTAGAGTACCGAATCAGGTGATATAGCCTTCTCTCGCCGAATGGTTTTTTTTTAAGACTACCGAATGAATTTGGGTATTCCGAGTGCCGAATGAACCGTTATACTTGAACTACCGGATGGGCTCGAGGATTCTGAGTACCGAATGAGCTTTTTCTCTTGAATTACCGGATAAACCCTTAGAGTATGATCGCCGAATGAGATTGGGTGTTGAGTGCCGAATGGGCCTTATATGCTCGGAATGCCGAATGAGCTCTAGGTTGGGCCTTACTGAATGAACTCGAGTTGAATGAACCCCTCACCGGATGGACTTTTATACTTGAATTACCAGTGAAACTCTAGATTACATAGTTTATGTGTTTTAACGATATACTTTCTTTTGTTGCAGATAAATGTCTCAAAGAGTGGAGACTCGATCAGATAAAAGGAAGTCCAAGGGCGAAGGAGAGTCCTCCTCAGTGCCCCCAGCTCAGCCAAGACCGGAACGTCATGGACCCGTCCCGAGGTCACTAGTAGACGGGTACGGCCCTCAGGAGCTTCTGAACTCTCCGCCTGACTGTTTTCCTAGCTCTCTCAAAGAAGGGAAACTCGATGTCACCGCTCGCTCCTTTGGGATTGACAGAGCGAGTATGCTGTTGCCGGGAGACGGTGTGATGCCGTATGATACTCCTGAAGGATATTTCGCCTATAGCCGATACCATTGCATGTGCGGGGCCATCCCTCCGATCAATGCGTGGACAGTCAGCTTCATTACCTACCTGAAGGTGGCTCCTTTCCAGCTTCAGCCCAACTCTTACGCCATCTTAGTGTGTCTATTCGTTATCTTCTAGAGGAGGTATGGGCGCCCCCCTTCTAACCGGGAAATCCGATATTTGTATAATCTGAGGGGCTACAAGAAGAGGTCTCCGTACATTAGTCTAGAGTTGGCCGTGTCCTTCAAGCCAATCCTGGACCTATACTCGAAGTTCACCATGTTTAAGAAGGAATGGTTCTTCGTCAAGGACGACTCTGTTTCTTTTCGCCTTTTCACTTCTGGCTGTAAGTTGAATTTCATTTTTAATTTCTCTGTCCCGACTGCAATGCTTCTTCTTATATGCTTCTGTTTCTTGCTAGCGACAGGTGGCTTTGCGGTCCTGGAGAATGATCGCCTGGTACAGATGGCTGCGGAGATAGAGGCCATCTCAGGAAGGGATAGGTCAGCTTCTTACCTGATCAGGAATGCCACTCTCCTGGAGCACAACTTGATTTTGCCATGTCAATCTGTGGTTAAGCAGAGAGATACAGCCGAGGAGAGGGCGGCCAAAGCTAAAGGCGTAGCCATGACGAAGAGCAGCAAGAGGAGACCCTTCTTGGTACCTCCAGTCGTCGGGGGGAAGAAGCTCAAGAAATCTGATGGACCCTCTCCCAGCACATGCCCAGATGCTCCGGAGGAGGAAAGTGGAGAGGAGGAAAGAGGCGAGGAGGAGAGCGGAGGCGATGGAGAAGGTGATGGTGGTGACGGTGGCGAAGGTCAGGGTGGTAGTGGCGTTGGTGCCCTGACCTCTGGGCAAGCGGATGAGATTCCAGAGTGGACGGATGATGCTTTCCGCCAAGCCTTTGAGGGGTTGGAGGAAGGGCCGGCCTTGGTGGAGAAATCGAAGAAGTCTGATAAGGCCGGAACTGGTGCCAGTCTATCTTCTGAGAGTATTTCAGCTAAGGCAACTCTGGCGGTTCAAGGTGAATTCTTAACTCCTTTTTTAACTTCATATGTTACTTGAATCATAGTCTCATGCATGCTTGTAACACTTGGTTTTTATTTCAGATCGGTTGAGGCGGCCAAGACATCAGACATTCGGCACCGCCTTGAGCAATTCAAACTCTTCAAGGCTTCTGCTAAACCGAAGCCCTCGACTGACCATTCCGGGAGCGTAGTCAGTTACCGTCCTCTTCTCGGAGTTATCGAAGAGGATATTCAAAAGAGAAAGAGGAGGCGTTCCATGTTCGAACCTTCACTTGGACCTCAGCCCCCAACCCAGCCTATTCATGACATCACGGAGGAAGATACTGAGTCCATATCATCTCCGCATCCATCAGAGAATCCTTCCGTTACTCATATTGATCGTCCCAACTTGGCTCGTAACCCATTTGCGGGTCATCCAGATCTGGACTCGAGTTCTCATGATATTTCCTTCGATGAGGTTACCGGTGAGCACCTACTACCCTGCAATCCTATGGTAAGGGTACTTGATGAGGCTAAAGCTTTGGATCTTGACTTGTTGACTACTCGGATTGTGACTATGGGGGATGAGGCCAAGGCAAACATCGATCGGGTGGCTGAAGAGACCAGGAAGTTAACGGAGCATCACGCCCGACTGGTCAAGGCTGGAGAGGAATCGGAAGTGCTAACATTCCGCTGCGGCTAATGGTTTCCGATCAAGCCAAACAGCTTGCCGATCAGGCCATTCAGATCTCCCAGCATGAGGCGGCCTCCAGACGGCTAAAGAAAACTATGGAGGAGGCTAGTAGAGCCCAGTTGCGAAAAATGGAGGACACCTGCAAGGAACGAATTGATATGGCCATCGCCACTGTGGATGAGGTTCGGTGAGTGGATCTTGAGAAGATAGAGGAGTTATCTGGGAAGCTTGAGGCCGCAGAGCTTGCTCAAGTTAAGCTGAAGGAGGAGATGGAGGCGATGCGGAAATCCCTTCAGGCTGATTGCTCGAGATACCGATTGGAGAGAGATGCTGCCGTTGGAAGACTGTCGGCTTCCGAGGCCCGGATGAGGGAGTTTGAGGAGAACGAGGGGATGATGGATGAGATGCTCCATGACATGTACTTCCGTACTTGGAAGCAGGGTGACCTGTCCTGGATGGACGATTATCCCTGGGTCATGGCTAGGATATATCTCCGGGCTTTGGAGGAGGCCAAGGCTGAGGCGGATAAAGAGGGTGGCGCGGCTTTTAGAATGGATGTGGTTACCGCACAGTTTACCAAGGAGGAGAAGGTGGCTGTGAAGGAGGGCATGCGGCTGCTTACCACCGAGGAAGTGGGTGCACAGTTGGAGGAGGACGATCAGGGAGCAGACGCTGGTAAGTCTTCCATTTTAATCTTTTCTTAACTTGATTGCTTATCGTTTGTCTAATAGATTCTTTTCCTGAATTGGACAGGTGGGACCTCTGGTCAGCATGCTGGGAGTTCTGATCCTGCAGTCAAGTAAGTCTCGGAGGGCTAGCAGGATAGAGGCGGAGCCCTGCTGCAGCTGACTACTTTTTTTTTGGCTTACTTGGCATTCCTGAATATACTAGTCCAAAACATTAACGTACTTTCAGGCTGTAATTATGTAATTATGTCATTGTAGCGAATGATTTTATTTTTAAAATGTAATTTTATAACATGAGCTGATTCTGTCATGTTTGAATGCTATCATTATTTTGATGCGTTGCATAAGAAACATAGCTGTGTATATGTATGTGCTTTAATCGCGTTTGATGCTAAGTTCTTGCTTAAAATGTAATTTCATGTCTCGCAATGTTAGTGTGATGTGTGAATAGGCTATAGTTACAAGTGTATATACAAGAAAAGGAAGTACCGCCCTTCATGTTTTAGTTGCAGAGGGCAGCTTTGAACGTCTTGTGTAACTAAGTATGGAATGCAGCTGAGTGTCTTGTCATCCAGTTTGCGAGTCTCCTATTTGGTGTCTTGTACTTTAGGGACCGTTATATACTATAGGAGAAAAGTTTTTAAATGAAATGGAAATATGAGAAACAGTAAAACTTCCAATCACGGAAGGCCGTCGATATGCTTAAGTTCGTGGCAAACGGGTTTTGTAGTCACTTTCCCTAGTTGTGGGTCTTGAAGACATTTGTCACCCATCTTACGCCTCCGCGGGGAGTTTATCTTTTTTACCACAGCCGCACTTAAGACATATCGGAGCCGAGATCGCACACAGCAACTACCCGAGCCATTATGGCCCGTAATCGTGGGTATTATTTGATTTACTGTGGCCGGCTAGCATGGGTGCCGATCGTCAATCGTGAACTACCCCTGGCTGGCCACACCTTATGTTGGGGCTTAAAGTAGGTTCACAGTTGCCGGCGAGCCGAACGCCGTAATGAGCTGCCATCGGCTATAATCGGCCTTCTTGATGGCTTATAATCGGCTCATTACAGTTGGCTTTGAGGGCAGTCGCGAGCAATGAGTTAACCCGCAGCAGAGGGATGCTGGAGCAAAAGTGTCTCATTGGCGAGTGCATAGATTCGCATAGTACCTGTTGGGTCTTGTCCAGGTGAGGTTGCGCCGTGAAGTGTCTTGAATGGGGATGCCATTACACAGGATTTTGTTCAACAGAAAAGGATACAGTTAACAAGCAGCCAGGATATAAAGGAACAAGTTAAAGAGACAAGTTTTTTAAAGTGGTTCGGCACGAAAATGCCTACGTCCACTGATTCTGTTTGTCAATTCACTTTATATAGGTAGTACAAGTTAGGAGAAGTATCGACGAAGGTGTTGGATGTTCCATGCCCTCTGGAACACCTCTCCGTCCACTGTTGACAAAATATAAGCTCCGTTGTGGAGATCTTTATGAATTACATATGGTCCGTCCCAGATTGGATCTAGCGCTCCGGGGCGCGGGAAGATTCGCTTGAGGACAAGATCTCCTTCTTGTAAGCTGCGGTGTTTGACTTTGGAGTTGTATTGCGCTGCCACTTTTTTCTTGTGAGCTGCTGCTTTAAGTGCTGCATCATTCCTTCTCTCCTCAATAAGATCCAAAGACATGTGGAGGAGTTCTTCATTCTCTTCCGGGTTGTAATGGATCCTACGGTGGGATGGCACTATAGTTTCAACTGGGAGCATGGCCTCCGATCCATATGCCAAAGAGAAAGGAGTATGCCCTGTTGATGTTCTGTAAGATGTGCGGTAGGCCCAAAGTGCCGTAGAAAGTTCATCCACCCAAGCGTCTTTTGACTTTTCAAGTTTCTTGTTGATTAGAGTTTTCAGAATTTTGTTGACAGCTTCGACTTGTCCGTTTGCCTGGGGGTAAGCTACAGATGAGAAGCTTTTGTGAATTCCGTTCTCTTGGCACCAGCGGTGAATTCTTCGCTGTCAAATTGAAGTCCGTTGTCCGATATGATTTTGAGTGGAACTCCGAACCTGCATAAAACATTTTTGATCAAGAAGTTAATAACTTTTTCCGAACATATTTTATTTAGAGGCTCCGCTTCCACCCGTTTGGTGAAATAGTCGACTGCCACTATGGCATATTTGGCTCCGCCTCGGCCCATTGGCGGTTCGCCAATCAAGTCAATTTCCCATATCACAAAGGGCCAAGGGCTGGTCATCTGAGTAATCTCATTTTTTGGTAGTCGAGGAATCTTAGCAAATTTCTGACATTTGTCACATCTTTTGACGAAGTCTAAGGCGTTTTTGTTTAATGTGGGCCAGTAATACCCGTATCGAAGTAATTTCTTTGCTAGAGTCTTCCCTCCGGAGTGATTTTCGCAACTTCCTTGATGGATGTTGGACAAGACTTCCCTGCCTTCCCTTCCAGCGATACACCTTAATAAGGGATTAGAGAAGCCGCGCCGATAGAGAATGCCTTCCTGTAACGTATAGCGGGAAGCTTTCCTTAAGATTTTCTTAGCTTCGTTACGCCCATCGGGCAGTGTGCCACTTTGTAAGTACTTCCGGATGGGAGTCATCCAAGTTTCCTCTTCGATTGCAGCTATCATATTCATTGGCTCGTAACTCAGGGCCAGTTGCTTTGAGATGGTTATTGTTCGGGAAGCGGTGCCGTCCTTCATGCTAGCTTGCTTTGCCAGTTCGTTGGCCTCCTCCTCTTTGTCCCTGGGGTCTAATTCATTGAAAGGATCACTGGTATATCGAAGAGGAGGGGCTTTCTTTAGTTGCTATGCTTCCAAGCTTTTTATGCAGAGAGTAGTCTTTGCATTTTTCCCTTTATCTTTTCTGCGGTTTTGCGAAGTTCAGATACATAGCAGTCTCGAGCAGCGTCTTGATCTCCCTCTATTTCTCCTATTCCGTTATCTGTTAGAAATTTCATCTTCAGGCACCATAGGGCTAGGACAATTTGGAAGTCAGACAAGGCTGGTCTTCCAAAAAGGCGTTGTAGGCTGAGTGGTTCTCTATTAGTGCAAATGTTTGTTTTCGCACAACGAAGCGGGGATGGCTTCCTATTTCAACAAAGAGGTCCAGTTGCACGAGGGGCATCTTCGCATCTCCAGTGAAACCGGGGAGTGGTTTGTTGCAGGGAGACACATCCTTCATTGACAGCTTCATTTTGTCGAAAGCATGCTTGAATAGGATATTTACTGAGCTTCCGGTGTCTACTAAAATTCAAAAAACTTTGGCTGGGCCGAACCAGGCAGAGATGACCATAGGATCCATGTGTGGGTACTGCCTTCCCTCTAGATCACGCCTACTGAATGTGATGTCGTCATTCTCTTTCCGTTTCGGGTGGCGTTCTTCCATAATAGAATTAACGTAGCCTTCATCGTTTCTAAGTGACTTACCGTATCTTTCCATCTCTGCCCAGCTTCTGTCTGCGATGTGTGGCCCTCCTGATATGGTATGGACCACTATCTTCTCTTGACTAGAGCTGCTGGTGTTGCGATTTCCTCCGCCTACTTCTGGGAGGGGTAGCCCTGGGTTTTCATTGGCGGGAGCTGGAGTCCTGTTCTGGCTTTTTACATAGCGTTCCAGTCTCTTCCTTCTGATGTGTTCTTCAATCAAGTCCCGAAGATGGTGGCATTCATTGGTGTCATGTCCATGGGATTCGTGGAAGCGGTAGAACTTTCCAAACTTGAGTGCGTTATCTGACTCCTTCTTGTGCGGGGGGGGGGGGGGGGGGGGGGGGCTTGTATCTAACTTCGTCTTGGGTGGCTAGGAAGATGTTTTTGATTGTTTCATTCAAAGGAGTGTAAGAGTCAAATCTTGGTCCTGGTCGATATAAGCGCTTTTCTCCCTTCTTGCCCCCAGCATTGTCTCTAGAGTCATTTCTTCGAATGTCCTTCGCTGCAGTGGGGGTGTTGCCATGAGCTGTCTTAGTTTGTTGTCCTGACTGCCTTTCAGTGGCAGCGTCTTCAAGCCTCATATACTTCCCGGCTTCATGGAAGAAGTCAGGTAACGTAGCTGGTTTTTCTTTTGTTAATCTTCTAGCAAATTTTGTATCCGGATGCACACCACTACAGAGGGCCATTACGATAAGTTTCTCATCGGCATCTTGAACTACTGCCGCTGCGGCATTGAACCGGGTCAGATATTGTTGCAATGTTTCTCCAGGCTTCTGTTTGATATTAGATAAGGAATAAGCGTTCTTGGGTTGTTCCACATGAATGCGGAATTGGCTGATGAATTTTTCTTTCAACATTTCCCATGAGATGATGGATCCTTGAGGTAGATGACAGAACCAGGAGGTAGCTAGATCTGCTAGGAATAGTGGGAAGCATTTGCATAATACCCCTTCTGTCGCTCCGCTCATGAGCATATGCTGTGTATATCTCTGCAAGTGTACAACAGGGTCAGAGGTTCCCCTGTAAGGTTCCATTGTTGGCATTTTCCATTCCCGGGGGGTGATGGAAGTTTCGATATTGCGAGTGAAGGGGCTGGTTACCCTAGCACCGATCCCCCGATCCCTTTGTTCCCATCGGATGCACTCTCTGAACAATCGCGCCATCCTTTCATCAGAACTTGAAGCGGATAGAAATGAGTTTGGTTCTTCCCTGCGAGATTGACTCCGTCCAGATGACCTGTATGGATGGTATCGTTTATCACTCCTAACATTCTCCAACGGCTGCCCCTGGTCTTCCGGGGGCATGCTGGGGTCAGCCACAGTCGGCCCTTGCCTTGATCTTTCCCTGATGGGTTCTCTTCTCAGCACTTCCTCGGGTCCAACTTCGGGCTGGACTCCAGCTCGGCCCCGTCCCTTGGTGTTTCCATGGTTAGGTAGCATGGCGGGCTCAGCTACATCCGACCATCGCCTGGTACCTCCCCCGTTGGGTTCGGTTCCAAGCGCTTCCTCGGGTAGGGATTCGGGCTGAGTCCGGGCTCGGCTCCTACCATTGCTGTTTCTGTTGTTAACCTCTTCGAAGAAGGAAGACCTTTGTCGTCTCCCAGATCCTCCAGACCGGACTCACCCCATGATTCAGTGTTGCGGTTGGATTCTTTAGCATCCCTTAAGCGTGACATGAGTTGGTCCACCAAGGCTTCTTGTTGAGATGCGAAGCGGTTAGTTACTTCGGCCACAATCCTGTCCAGATCCGTCCTTGTAATTGGTTGTTCCGTAGCAGGGGCTGTCGGATTTTCCTGATTTTCATTTGTTGTTGGAACCGGACGATTGTCTTGATCTCTGATTACTGGATCTGGGATACTACTAGTTTCAATGTTCTTTCCTTTGTTAGTATCCTTCTTCCGCCCGGGAGGCATGTTTCCAAGAAATGAACGATGTTGATAGGAAAAGGGTTGAGTGGGAGAAGCTGAAGCTTCGAGCTCCTATCGCTCTCAATGAAAGCACCAAAAATGTTTGTACAAAAAATGGGCAAACACCTCCAAGTCGTATGAATTAGTTGATTTTATGTTGTTTCTAGTGATTTGGGTGATTTATGCAAATATATAAAAAGCATGGACTAAACTGTAAAAGACACACAGATTTATAGTGGTTCGGCCAGAACGTGCCTACGTCCACTTTATATGTTATTCTCCTTTTCTATTCAGATTACAAGTACAAAGCTTTGATTACAAGTAACTGAAAGTTGTTTGAAAGTTCTATCCATGCTTGAGCTCTCAAACTTGTCTGTCATTGTTGTACCCCTGCCCCTCTATTTATAGAGTGAGGTTGGGGGCAGGGGTCTTGGATGTATATAGCTGCTGGTGGGCCTGGGCTGAAGCGATCTGGCCTGGTGACGTAGGTCCGGGAATGCCTTCTAGGCTTCGGTTCGGTGATAAGTGGATGGTCCGGTCCGGTGAGGCTTTGGACCGGTGATAGTAACTTTAACTCTTGGATCGGTGGTAGGAGCATGGAGATGGATCTGGTTCGGTGGTGAGTGAAGGGATGGGTTGGTTCGGCAGGGAAGTGGTCCGAAGGGGAGTGGAGCGGTAATGACTCGGTTCGGCAGTGGTGGATGGAGTTGGTCCAGTGGAGGTTGGACCGGCCATGCTGTGACTCGGTAGGTAGGTTGGATTGGTGGCACGAGGAAGGCGCTGGACCGGTAGGAGGTGTAAACACGACCAACACTTAAAATTGACAAATTTTATTACCTTTATATTTCCTAAACATTTACAATGATTTAACAATTTTTAAAATTCAATTTATTAAAGATTAATCAATATAAATCTTTAATTTCATAAAATTCAAAATTATAGATAAATTTCCAAAATTTCCATTAAATTAAATTAACCCATATTTATTCCATTCATAATTTCAAATAGAAGGATTTACCATTGGATTTAAAATTATTAGATAAATATTTCCCAATTTCAACTTAATTTTTAAATTAACGTAATAGTTAAATGTTTGATTTCATTCATTTGTAATAAATACAATTATTATAAATTAAATAAATTAACTCACTATTTAAAATTCAAATTCTATAATTCATAAATTTTATCATCTAATATTACTTATTAATTTATAATTCTTCAAACCAATTCCCATCTCAATTCCAAATAGCGTAGTAATTAACTACATTCACAATAAACCCAATAAAAAAAATTATCCAAATAAATTAGCTTGATTTGCTTAAATCCTTTTTATCTAACCAATTATTATTCGTTAAATTTCTTCCTATGGTATAATTATATTTGGTCCATAACTATTACCCTTAATGTTTCCCAAATTTATATTAATGTAACATTTCCTTTAGATTTATTGCAATGATTTCCAATTCAATAATCACCATTTATTATATATATATAAATTAATTAATTCAATATTTCAATTTCATTTTCCTATAATAAATTTATTACCAAGTATACATTTACTCTATTCCAAAAAATTGGAATTCCATTCAATTACTATAACAATCATTTCCCTATTCACAGTTTATTATAAACCCACAATCATTGCATTTATTGTCTTATATCGATTTTATCCAATTACCACATATTCCTTTAAATTCATACTAACGTAAAATTCAATTCCATTTATTTGCATTAACTCCATTTCATAAATCTACATAAAATTACTACCTTAAAATATGTTTACGTTCCTATAAATTTCCATTTCCACTTCCGTTACTGTATTAATAATCATTAAAGTTCTGTTTATATCAATAACACATTATAATTTCTTATCATTTAAATGAGTTTGATTTCCAAATAAATTTATTGACCACTTAATTAGGCAATTTATAGTGATTTGTTATCATACTCATAAATCTACACTTATAACTAAGTCCTACATTTGAATAAATTTATTAAATTGAAATGTTCATTCAAGTTTATAAATTATTAACTTGCATTAACATAATTCCTTAATTTATTCCAATTACCGTTTACAATCTTTTATTACATTAAATCAATTTAATACTTTTCTTAAATTTCTCATGTTCAATTTATATCCAGGTAAAAAATCTTTTCACTACTTAATTCATTAGAATTGTATTCAAATTACTAATAAATAAGTTTTTATATGCCCTTGCTATATTTTAATTTAGCATTCATTCCAATACTAATTTATCACCTTTATTATTTCTACAAAAATTTAAATACAAAATCCTATTTAATTAACACATTTAATTATCGAAATTTACGGGTCGTTACACGAGTGTTCTATCCTTTCATTTCGCTCGGGTCAGTCTGAGCTTTTAGGTGTATCGAAGACTGATTTGGAGGACGAAGACGGAGATTTAGTACTATTATTATTTATTATATTTATCTCACTGCATCATGTTGTTTCACAGCATTAATTTAGTTATTGCTATTATATGTAACTTTGATTCTGTACTGTAAAAGAATAATCAAATGTATTTGTAAAATAGCTTCATGAACTGTTATTTGATTATTATATTTTGTTATTCCGCTGTGAGATTCTGTGTTTGTCTTATTTCTTTTCCTTCTTTTTCTTATTTACCCTATACCAATCTTCCCTTTTGAATGGTTTAAGTTTGACGGGTGTGCTTTATCATCGATTTAAACCGTCCAAAAAGGTGGGTCGTTACAGAACCCGTCTAGGAAGTCCATCGAAAAGTGTTCCTATTTCCAAGTCAGAATATCTAAAGGTAAAAGTAACCCTCCGGGATTTCCTCGCTCGACCTTTATCTTTTGACATTTCAAGCATTTAGCAACAAACTTTGCTACTCTTCTCTTTATTCTGGGCCAAAAGAAAATCCTCTTCATATCCTTATACATTTTATCTCCTCCATGGTGAATAGGCATCTTAGAGTAGTGACATTCCACAAGAATTTCTTCTAATATGCCATTAGTCAGTGGGACATAAAAGGATCCATCGCTTCTCATCAATATAATAGCTACTAGCATGTGGAAAATATTATCCTCATCTCAGCTTCTTCGAAATCTCCACTAACTTCTCATCATTCATCCGCTCAAGCTCATACGGTTCGTTAAAGCGGTCTAACCTCCATTATGCCTGAGAAGCCTTAGATGGGTTCTATTGGTGGTTGGAAGTTAAAATTTGAGAGATACTCCAACTGCCTTCATTCATATATAGAGCTTAAGGTAGCATGCCTCCGACTAAGGGCGTCGACGACCATGTTTCCTTTTCTAGGGTATATTGAATCAAATAACACTATATACTCTATCCATCCCTACTGTCTAAGATTTAAATATTTTTAGGAAAATAAGTATTTGATTGATTTATGGTCAGTGAACAACTCAAACCTTTCCCCCAAAAGATAATGCCTCCACATCTTCAAAGCGAATATAATAGATCCCAACTCCAAAATAATGTACTAGATATCTTTTCTCATGATTCTTTAATTGCCTACCAGCATAAGCAACTACCTTCCCTTCTGTATTAGGATAGCTCCTAATCCATTGCCACAAGCATCTGTGAAAACTACGGATCATTGGATCCCATCGAGAATGGTAAGCACGTGTGCACTTGTCACTAACTCTTTAAGCTTCTCGAATGCCTCGGTGAATCCATTATCTTAAGAAAAAACTAGGTTCTTCTTAGTCAAATGAGTAAAGAGAGCTTCTATTTGAGCAAAGTTCTTTATGAACATCTTATAGTATAGCTGCCAACCCTAGATAACTTCTAACTTCTGATGCATTCTTAAGAACTCTCCATCTTTGAATAACCTCCACTTTGATGATGTCCACCGCCAGTCCTTACTCAAAAACAATATGTCCAAGGAATCTAACCTCTTTCTTCCAAAAGTGACACATAGCATATTTGATCTTAAGTCGATGCCTTCTTAAATTTCCTAGTATCCCTCTTAGGTGGTCCTCATGTTCCTTTTCTCCTTTGGAGAATACCAAGATATATCTCATGAATACAATAATGAATTTATTGAGTTTCCCCCTAAACACCATATTCATCAAATCTACAAAGTATGTAGGGGAATTCGTCAACCCAAAAAGCATTAGTTTCCATTCATATAGCTTAACTGCAATCCTTAACTAATGGAATCTGGTTACCAAGTCTAGTTGGGAAAAGACTTTGGTTGCCAAAAGTTGGTCGAACAAGTTATCTATCCTCAGTAGAGGATACTTATTCTTTCTTGTTAAAATTTTCAACTCCCGATAATCGACGCAAAGTCTCGATCAGCCATGCCTTGGTGGCAAAGACAATAGATGCTCCATTTTCAAAGATACTTCTATGGATTTTAATTTTTCTACAATAGCTCAGAGATATGCTTGTCTAACTCTCTTCTTTCTTGGGGGCCACGTGTCTTAAGGGAAGATTGACTGGCCTTGTACCCTTCTCCAAATCGATTCAAGACTCAATCTCTCTATAAGTTGGGAGACTCGAGACTTCCTCAATGACATTAGGAAATTCACAGACTACAGTTATATATAATAGCTTACTAAAAGGTAGGCTTAGTGAGTATAACTAGCTTGACTCAACTAAGCCTTGAGGTGTACAAAGATCTTCTAGGTCATGGCCTTTACATCTTTTTTATCGCGGTCAAGAATAGCTCCATAGTATGTTAACCAATCCATACCCAAGATAAGTGTATACTCCTTGAAATTTAAAATGTATGCATTGCATATGAAATAAACATCGCATATGTCCACAACTAGGTCTTTGCAAATTAAAGAGAGATACATCGACCCCTTAAAGGGTTGGAGACTAGTATTAGGCTGGTAATAGTTTAGGATTGAAGGTTTAAGAAGTTAACTACATTCCAAGCTATAAAGGAATGTGATGCTCCAAAATCAAATAGAGTACGAATAGTAACCCCAACAATAAGAGTTTTATCTTCTAATGATGCCATCCCCTGATCTTTATGTGCTCTACTCGAAGTAGGGACAACCTCGATAGCATAGACATGTCCACTTTCCATTCCTTTTCCAACTTACTACATTGGTTCTTGAGGTGCCCTTCTTCATGGAAATTACAACACTTCCCTTTAAAAACTTCTTTCATCAAACTCGTACTACAATCTTTAGCCTCATAACCCTTTTTCTGGCATCTCAACTAACGTTTCATATGTAACGCCTATGAGAACTTGGTCATAATATTTCTTTCAGTGGGGAGTTTAGGCCCATTGCGAACTCCATAGCCTTTTTCATCGACGTATTTATCCAGCTCATCCTGATCTTACCTAACTCCGTAAACTTATTAATGTACCCCCTTAAGGTGGATTCTCCTTGCTTAAGTTGTATGAATTTCTCCAGTTGTAAACTCACTTTTGCTCTCGATATAAATATTAAATCAAATCTATTTTTAAATTTGTTTGCACCAAAATTGGTCACAACACTCTTCGGGAGTCGTTGAAGAGATAATAGTGAAGAATGTAAATTCAAAACAGATATTATCTAACAAAAACTCCAATCAACAGTAAAGTAAATGCATAGACGAGCGATTTATAGTGGTTCGGCGTGTTGCCTACGTCCACTGTGAAGTTTTTTGATGTTTTATTGATTCTCTTTCAACGATTACAAGTTGTTACAGCGATCAACAACAAGTTACAACTGGAAATTCGAAATCAACAGCAAAATTATGATATAGGATGATGGAGATCTCGATCCGGCAGAGTCTGGGCGCTTGAGAGTCGAAAGATCTCTTTTTCTGTTGGCTCTGGGGCTCTATTTATAGGCGTAGGATGCTGATATTTCGCTGAAAACTCGGGAGACCTCTTCTGGCACGTGGGGGGCCCACACGCCCAACCTCAGGAAATTTGGGCCCACTTTGGCATCGATTCGAACTCCATTCGAATCGATCAAGAATTCATCCAATCGAGGTGAAATTTGGTATAGACATTCTTCGACATGAATGCAAGCTTCTGTGAAAATTTCGTGGCATTTAGATCAGTGGATTGAGAGATATGATGGATTCGAGATGGGATCCATTGCGTGGATGTTTGGTTCGAAACCATCCATTCGAATCGATGGAACGCAAACTTCGAACCGATCCGGTCTTCACTCCGAGTTGACCGCTTCGACTCCATGTATCTCGGCGCATTCGAACCGATGGATGACACGTCATCGTGGCTAGTTGACCCAGTGGATTCGAATGAAGCTTCACAGATGGGTTCGAACAAGGCTCCAACAATGGGTTCGAACAACTGATGCTTGGTGGATTCGAACAAGGATTTTTTGATGGATACGAGCTTTGCAACCTCTCCATGGACATGAGGCCCACCGACACGAACTAGATGGGTTTGAAGTTGATGGAGTCGAACCGAGGCACTCCGATGGGTTCGAGGTTGATGGAGTCAAACCAAGGCACTCCGATGGGTCCGAGGTCCATCGGTTCGAAGGTGATCGGTTCGAATGGTGTTTGGTGATGGGTTCGAAGACACCTATTATGATGGATTCGAAACCAGTGTTTTTGCCTTCAAGTTGAACCGATCATAACTTGAGCGTATGAGCTCGGATTGACTCGAAATTTGAGATGACGACTTCTATGATCTTTCTTGTCATGTCCTATCAATTGTAGCATAATTCGAACTCGGACAAAATTCAATGATATGCATAGCGAAACGAAGTATGACCAATCTCTGAGACGAACTGTTCTCCGTTTTCGATCGATCTTTTGGTATCGCGGCTTTGCCAAAAAGCGGGATAACATTTTGCCCCCCAAAGTACGTCTTGTGGGAACATGAGGTGCTTTGAATAGCTGCAATTTCTCTCTGAGCAACCATTGCTCTCTTTCTTGTTGAGACTCGTACCCTGTATTGCTGTAACCTTGCGTTGATATGGTTGATTATTGTATGATGGCACTTAGCTGTTGGCTGTTGCATTTGTAACAAGATAAATATTCGATCCCTGTAAACGCATAAAATCGAATGTTAGTTCGACATATACGCACATATGTGCGTTTGACCCTTGTTAACGTCGTGCGTCCATGAGTCGTTGTCAGTTTGGTTTGCTATTGAATTTCATATCGATTCTCTCCTTAACCGATTTGAAAATTCGATTCGAGACAACGCTTGATGGTTGTTTTGAAAGGTCTCTTCGTATCGATCCTCTCCTGAACCGATATAGAAGGTCGAAGGAAACTACTTTGGGTTGCACGAACGTAATACTTTTGAACCGATGCGCTTGAGCATCGATGGGTTCGAAGTCTACACTCGTATGGATGGAGTATGCCCATGTTACGATGGGTACGAATCTGACATTCAAACCGATAACTTGGGCGAGTATGAAACGTTCATTTGTACCGATGAGAAAGAATGGGTTCGAAATAGTAGTCCGCATCGATAGGAAATGATGGATACGAAATAGCCGTTCGTATCGATAGGTCGTGGACAGAGTCGTGAATCTGTTGATGTGAACAGGGGCTTCGAATCGATGTTCCCATTGTTTGTTTCGCATCGGTGCAACTCGTCGCCCTTCTGTGTGTTTCGTACCGATGAAGTGTGAGGGTAACTTCGAATCGATAGGGTCTTAGGCCGATGGATTCGAAGGTTGACCTCGAATCGATACGATAATTGACCGGTTGTGACCGGTTGAGTTAATTAGGATGCGCAACGGCCTGGTCACTTCCTAGGCTTCATATAAATAGCAGGGGGTCTCACTTTTTTCACTTTTTACTTTTTTACTTTTGCCTTGTGTTTCTCGTGTTCTGCATCGTTTCGAAGCCTCAGAGAAGAAGGCACTATGTCACGTATTCGAACCATTCAAGATCCAAGCCTTTAATTCCTCGAATCCATCACTCAAATTAGGTAATTAGCCTGCAAAGTTACTTCGAATCCATCTCTTCTTCATCGATTGCTCACTCTGGTGATTGGCAAAACCAGATCTGGTTTGGGAGGACTTCGAATTGATTAGTGGACTCGAGTTCGAAGCGATGATGGCGGCGTCATTTTCACTTGGATTTCGCATCGATCCCTGGAATCACTTTATGGGGGTGACGCAGTTCACACCGATTGACCATCTTTGATGGGTCCATTCGAATCGATGGTTTCGAATCCATCAGCTATCGGTACGAAGTTCTCAACTTTGCATCGATACGGAGGGTATCGATTCGAACGTGGTTGATGTTAAATTGAGGGTTTCCTTATCGGTTCGAACCAGTTAACCAAGGATCGATTCGAAGTCATCCTTCATTGATCGATTCGAACTTGACACCTGATCATCGATTCGAAGCGCGCCTTTCTGCATCGATTCGCAGTGACGTTAGGATGGGTTCGAATGAGTTCCATTTGTTCGGTTTGAACCCTCTATGATGGATACCAAAGTTTGACATTTTCTAAGCATAATTCCGACGAGCTTCATCCTTGCATATTTGGACTTGATAATCACATTGCATACTTGACCACCTTTCGAAGCTCGTCAATGGAACCATAACAACTTCTATCCAAATCAAATTCCATCATACAAACGGTTTAGTGATGACGGTCAACGATGACGATCATTATAACTGGGGAAATTAGCTTTGTCGTTTGCATATTTCCTTTAACTATGTGACACTTATTCAAGTAATGCATGGCACTGTACAACATACATTCATACACTTTACACTGGGGAAATGCACGGGTCCTTTGTCGTCTAACGATGGTTTCTCATGAGTTAGCTAGTTATGGAACCTTCAAGTTCACAGCAGCAGGGGATTCAAAGTATAATTACCCCGAGACTAGAGGTTCCAGATATTGAACCTGAGATCATCGGTCCAGCTCCGGACGAACTTCCCAATGCGTCTTTCATTGCCAATCCGTCGGATTCCGTTCAATCCAACATTTCTGAAGATAAGTTGGGGAGAATATGCTTGAGACACGGCCTGTCACTGGATGACGTGTTATTGCCGGGGCCGAATGATAGACCACACAACCCGCCGGAGGGATATACAACATTTAATCGCCACGCGTGCGCGGCTGGGACGCTTCCTCCATTCAACGAGTACATAAGGGAAGTGTTGTCTTTTTTGAGGATCGCTCCATCTCAACTACACCCGAACGGATATGCTTCCGTGAATAGTTTATTCATCGTCTTCATGGAGTACCTTCATAGACCACCGATCCCGACCGAGATCAGATATCTATTTTATTTCAAAACTCGATGTGATTACCCTTCCTTCACATTTCTGGAAGCGGTGAGGAACTGCCAAGTGGTCACTGGGTCCTGGACCAGGTTGAGTTATTACAGGACGGAATGGTTCTATGTCAGGTGTCCTCCGGGGTTTGCCCGGCGATGGTTATTCAGACGTGAGTGTAGTTGAGTTATCAAGGACTTACGGGGAGTCCCGAGCAAAGATAGGGATATCGAGCTGCTCTTGATGGATAGGAATCTCCGGACTTACGGGTTGATTGAACGAGGGAAGAGCATACAGTTTGATGGGGTACTAAGGACTGTCTCGAAAAAACGAGTCTAGCACAAGAAGCCCAAAGTTATTATAGCTAAGGAGGCTGATTCTGAAAGAACCCATACCGATGATGAGCCGCTGACCGAGCCTACGGATGTAGTTCAGGATGTCATGGAGCAGAGAAAAGGCAAGGCAGCCGTCGTCACGTCAACTAAGAAGGGGAGATGGAAATCGGTTGCCACGGCCCGATCCTCTCCCGGAGTTAGAATTTTGGAGATGTCTCCTCCGAGAACTGAAAATCTTTATGAAGGGCTCGCCGATATTCCAATTCCGGACGATGTGTCCCTGCAGCATGATGCCGGATTGGAAGAACTTTCAGAAACTTTAGTTTTGAGCGAGTCTTTTCCCACTGGTGTGGCAGACACATCCGGTTGGTCGGGGGGTTGCACATTCGTACATATTTCACAACACTGCATAGCCTTTGACTATAAACTACATGTTTCGAAAGGTGATTAATTCTATTTTATTTTGCTCTGCAGATACTATGTCTAGATGAGGTTCGATGTTAGGGAGTCTCCGACAGGCCCGCAAGTCTTCATATTATGATTCGCGCAGACGAGAAAGGGACAGAGACTATGACCAGGGATGCTCTGGGTACTCTGGTCAAGAAAGATATGATACAGATAGGGGCTATAAGCGTCGGTCTCAATCGCGTACTCCTCCTCCTCCCAGGGATCCCATACAACCTCCTGCTTATGTCTCTCGTCCCTCCGAATCTTCGCACTACCAGTCGGCTTCTCAATCTTCTAGGCATGAATCCCGCCATTCCAGAAGCGAGACAATAACTGCTGTCGTTGCAGAACAGTCCCCCGTGGAGATTTCAGGGGAAGGGGCAATCAAGCTTGCTCAGCTAAAGAAAGATTTCCCAAACATCTGCTTCGACGACTATATCTTTCCCCTACATTTAAAGAAAATCCCGGAGGAAGCCGAGCAATTGGTACATGACTACGTACACGATTTTTACACTCAGTACAAAGCGTGGTCGAAAGCAGCTAACAAAGCGTCGGCATTGGCCTTTGAGCGTGGGGCCACCATCGAGAGATTGCAGGCTGAGTTAGCCCAAAAGAGCCGTATTATTGAGGTACTTAACACTCAAGCTGAATCTTCTCGGAAATCTGAAATGGAGGCTATCAAAAAGCCGACGAAGCCTAGGCAACGATGGATAGGATGAAACGTGAGCATTATGCCACGGTAGAGGATATGGGCCATCGAAACACCCTGGTCACCGCCGAGAAGGACGCAGCCCTGAAGGAGTTAAACGAGCTTAAGTCCAAATTTGCCGAAATCGCCAAGGATACGGATGATGCGAATAACGCAGCCCAGGAGGCGTGTGAACAAGCCGCGATTCTCCAGACTGAACGGGATGCGGCAGTAGCCAAGGTCCAGGCGGTCGAGACGGAGGTTGAGGAGAAAGTTCAACAAGCGGAGGCCAGGCTGGAGGCCGATATTGAAGATTTGCTCATCACTTACAATGCCAATGTGTTGAGACACAAAAATTTGGCCTGGCACCAGGATTACCCGGTACACCTCCGCAGCGCTTGGGGTCGATTGGTCGAGGAAGAAGAGGAAGCGCATCCGGATGAATTGGTCGACTGATTTGAACTCGAAAACCGGTTGCTGACAGGCGATGAGAAGAAGATCCTCCATGACGCTATTATTGCTCATGAGAAGGAGATGATTGGCGGCCGATCTTTAGAGGTTGGAGAGGGATCAGGTGTTGAGCATCACGCCACTGTTATTGAAATCACCGCTCCACCTTCGTTAGAGCCTGTATCTGTGGTTGGTTCACAATGTGTTCCTGCTTATGACCCAGAACATCCGCGGTTATCTCCCATTCGGGAGCACGTCTCTGAGGCCGTCCAACCGTCAACGAGTCAAACTGAGGAAGGTACTTTGAACATATCTCAAGTGTGTTCCTATTAAAGCGTTTGTTTTGAAGTGATTACTAATAATTTCTTCTTATCTTTGCTTAGTGACTGGAATTGCGCCGATTGCCGTGACCCAAGAATCAAGTAAAGGGGGTAATGCCATCACCACTGAGACTACTGTCGTAACAGCGGTACCAACTGAGGCAGCGCAGGGGAGCGGATTATCTCTTGATGAACAAATGGTGAGCGAGCTGCTCGGTGTGCAGGGTGGCTTCTCCACAGATCTGTCGTTCATCATTAGTGACCTCTCGCCAACCTATAGCTCTTCAATGCAGACTGCGGATGCCCCCAGCCAGGCCCAAGCGACTCGTGACAAGGAAATTCTGGCCGAGATCAACGCCGAAATAGAGGCTGCGGGGCAAAGGGGTAGTATTGGTGGCAACACGGCGGCGCAGAGTCCAGCACCTGTAAGGGTAGTATCATCAGGTGGCACTATCCCACCTTCCATTGCGGGTCCAGTCCCTTCAACTCCTCCGGCAGGAAGCCTTCATTTAAGTTCAAGTTCTGAGGAGGACGTGGACATTATGCCCCCGGCCGAAGAGCGGCCACCGGAGAGGAGACCCTCCAAACGAAGGATTTCCGTTCCTAGTGATTCCGACGACGAACCACTGATAAGGAGGTCGAAAAAGAAGAAATAGATCGGCCTCTCAAGCAGATGTTTTGGTAGATAGGAACTTGTTTTCGTTTTTTCTTAGTAGGCCGTGTATAGATGCAGGTTCGGCCCCTGCTAGTAAGGATTCTTTTTTGGGAGAACTTATTTGCATGTAAGTCCTTGTCTTCAGTTAGTTGAAATAAAATTCAGTTTCTTTGTTTCAATTCTCATTTCTTTTGTGCTTAAGTGCTTATAGTGTTTTGTTTTCAGTCCGATGTACTTGTGGTGTTCTTACCGTCAAGTAGAGTTTGTTTCATTTGCCAAGCCTGAAAATCTTGGTCACAAGTTGTGATCGATGAATAAGTTGAACTTCGGACGTTGTATCACTTCCGTTAGTGATTAACACTTAGCTTTCTTGCCCCCCCCCCAGTTTTGGGGAACAACACTTGTATTTTTGGTGGTCGATCACATTTATTACAAACCTTAAGTACACATCCACGCTTTGGGGACTTTGGATAATTTGAGATCGATAATCTGGTTCTCACTTCAGGAAATTGAGAGTTATCGATGTTTGTAACATGGTTCGTGCTCTGGAAACCTGGAATTGATGTTTATACTCCACTTCACGCTCTGGGAACTTGGAGTTAGTATTGATGCTTCGGTTCGCGCTCCGGGAACCTGTAGTCTATATTTATACTCCAATTCACACTCTGGGAAGTTGGAGTCCATTCGTGCTCTGCAAACGAGTTATTGAATGTTTATACTCCAATTCACGTTCTGGGAAGTTGGAGTCCGTTCGTGCTCTGGGAACGAGTTATTGAATGTTTATACTCCAATTCACTCTCTGGGAAGTTGGAGTCCGTTCGCGCTCTGGGAACGAGTTATTGAATGTTTATACTCTAATACACGCTCTGGGAAGTTAGAGTCAGTTCGTGCTCTGGGAACGAGTTATTGAATGTTTATACTCCAATTCACGCTCTGGGAAGTTGGAGTCCGTTCGCGCTCTGGGAACGAGTTATTCTGGGAACGAGTTATTGAATGAACTGTCGTGTGTTGGTCCAGTTCAGCCTTTGATGTGTTGGCTTGCCCCTGAGCTGGGGTTTCACTTAGTGAGTGGCCGGTCGTATCACAGTCACTCGCTATTTGAATAAATTCCATTGTTTGATGGAACTTAGCTCTTCGTGTGTTGTGATTGTTGAACGTTGTATTCGGTGAATCACAGCTCTAGCTTGAAGAGATAGTATTTTATTGCTGAAATAAGAAAATATGGCAGAGTCGGTGCCTTATTACAAAATCAAATTTCATAATGTAAAGGAAATTGCAAAGTATTCATACATTGAATGAGCCTGTCATGTGTGACAGTGACGAAGGTCTTCGTCGTTCCAGGCTCCTGAGTAAGTTGGTCCGCCACTGATGGCGTTTATCACCAATCTTCCATGGGGACAAGTCGAGTCCTCCTGTCTCGGTCGATTGGGTTCATTGTTTTGATTTGATGGGCCCGCTTCTCTGGGCTGCGGCGTCCGCACAAATTGTTCCAGCTTCCTTTCACTGATCAGTTTTTCAACGAGATCTTGTAAGTGACGACACTCGTTCGTATTATACCCGTGGCTTTCATGGAACCTGCAAAACTTTCCCGTCTGTATTTGTCTCTCTGACGACGGTCTTGGTGCAGGTTTTTGATATTGAATTGTGTCACAGGTTTGTAAGTACAAGTCCTCTAGTGACGTATTCAGAGGAGTGCAACTGTCAAACATTGGATTCTTGCGCTGCGGGCCAGGATTTTGATCTCGTTTCCTGGTTTGATTCACGCTCTCTCTTCGCCGAGCTTGCTTGTTTTTAACGTTCAACTGAACATTTCCAGAGCTCTCACCGGACTGTTTGATTGCAACATTGCTTCGGATCCCTCCCGTACTTGGCCCGGCATCGGTTTGCTTCCTATACTGTTTCGCATCTTCTCGTCTCAGGAATTGAACCGCTTTGGCATGGAAACGGTCCAACGATGCGGGTGGTTTTCCAGCTAACCAGTTGCCAAACTCAGAATCGGGGTCGATCCCTTTAGTCAACGCCATAAGGATGGAGTTATCGTTTGGATTGCTGATCTCTGCACATGCAGTATGGAATCTCTCCAAGTATTTTCTGAGCGTCTCTCCAGGAGCTTGAGTGACGCTAGACAGAGTGTTGACATCTTTTGGCCTTGCGACGTGCATGTGGAACTGCTCAACGAATTTTGTGGCTAACTGGTCGAATGAAGAGATGGATCGAGGTGGTAGCCGGGTGAACCACATGGTAGCGATGCCCCCCAAGGATATGGGGAAACTACGACATTTCACTGCATCGTCAGCCCTGGCAGCAGTCATCGACCATTCATATTTTAGAATATGTTGGTTGGGGTCGGAGTTTCCCTCGTACATGGGTAGAGTTGGCATCCTGAATCATCGCGGGGGTTCAGCAGTAAGAATATCGTCCGTAAAGGGAGTGTGGCTTCGGGAGACTCCCCAATCGTCATTTGTGAATCCCTGGCTCTCACGGATCATCTGACGTATCATAGTTGAAAGATCCGGCATTTGCGCCGGAGTATGATCACGTTCCATACTTTGGGTTTGAACCGGATATCGTCGACGGTCCAAGTCTTGCCTCCTTGGCTCATAGTCCTCTGGGACGTACGGTTCAGGAGTACGTCCGCTATGACGGCGGTCCAGGTCCGACTGATCTTGGGCGTCGACCCCTGGTTCAGCCGCAACGTTAGTGGTGCGGTATTCTACGGTGTGGTGAGGAACGGCACCTCCTCGGGAGGAGGGTCTGGTTTGGAAACTGGCCGACGGACCAACTCTGAGTTGTCCAACGGTCTGTGCCGGTTGATTTCCAACGGGTGGCATACGACTCCCATCTAGCCGGGGTCGTGGAGGCCGGTTATGATAATCAGAGGATGAAGAACTTTCGCTGGAGGAGCGAGAAGCATGGTCTCTCGTGGATCTCTTTCCTTTCTGGCGATCCAGCTTGTTGATTAGCTCAGCGTTAGCGCGTAGCTGTTCTTCTAGTTGTTGCCAACTCTGGGTCAGCTCTTGGAGTAGCAACTGCAACTCTTGTCGGGTAACCGAACCTAACGGTTTCGAGTACCCAGCAACATCTTGATTAGATGAAGGTAGTGGGGCAGGATTCTGTCTATCCTGCTTTTCTTGATTGACAGCGTATGAGGTGGTTTTGTGCTAACCATCTTGAAAGCTGAATTCCTTTTCTAGACTTTGTGCAAATCTGAATAGAAGGGAAGGAAGTTGGATTTGATGACCTGGATCTCTCTCTTAGATTTATTCAATCCAGTATCGATGACAGATCCAAAGAGCAGGAGAAAATCTGGGTTCTCTCAGTGAAATCACCAAAGTGTTTGCACCAAAATTGGTCACAACACTCTTCGGGAGTCGTTGAAGAGATAACAGTGAAGAATGTAAATTCAAAACAGATATTATCTAACAAAAACTCCAATCAACAGTAAAGTAAATGCGTAGACGAGCGATTTATAGTGGTTCGGCGTGTTGCCTACGTCCACTATGAAGTTTTTTGATGTTTTATTGATTCTCTTTCAGCGATTACAAGTCGTTACAGCGATCAACAACAAGTTACAACTGGAAATTCGAAATCAACAGCAAAATTATGATATAGGATGATGGAGATCTCGATCCGGCAGAGTCTGGGCGCTTGAGAGTTGAAAGATCCCTTTTTCTGTTGGCTCTGGGGCTCTATTTATAGGCGTATGATGCTGATATTTCGCTGAAAACTCGGGAGACCTCTTCTGGCACGTGAGGGGGCCCACACGCCCAACCTCAGGAAATTTGGGCCCACTTTGGCATCGATTCGAACTCCATTCGAATCGATCAAGAATTCATCCAATCGAGGTGAAATTTGGTGTAAACATTCTTCGACATGAATGCAAGCTTCAATGAAAATTTCGTGGCATTTGGATCAGTGAATTGAGAGATATGATGGATTCGAGATGGGATCCATTGCGTGGCTGTTTGGTTCGAAACCATCCATTCGAATCGATGGAGCGCAAACTTCGAACCGATCCGGTCTTCACTTCGAGTTGACCGCTTCGACTCCATGTATCTCGACGCATTCGAACCGATGGATGACACGTCATCGTGGCTAGTTGACCCAGTGGATTCGAACGAAGCTTCACAGATGGGTTCGAACAAGGCTCCAATAATGGGTTCGAACAACTGATGCTTGGTGGGTTCGAACAACTGATGCTTGGTGGATACAAGCTTTGCAACCTCTCCATGGACATGAGGCCCACCGACACGAACTAGATGGGTTCGAAGTTGATGGAGTCGAACCGAGGCACTCTGATGGGTTCGAGGTTGATGGAGTCGAACCGAGGCACTCAGATGGGTCCGAGGTCCATCGGTTCGAAGGTGATCGGTTCGAATGGTGTTTGGTGACGGGTTCGAAGACACCTATTATGATGGATTCGAAACCAGTGTTTTTGCCTTCAAGTTGAACCGATCATAACTTAAGCGTATGAACTCGGATTGACTCGAAATTTGAGATGACGACTTCTATGATCTTTCTTGTCATGTCCTATCAATTGTAGCACAATTCGGACCCGGACAAAATTCAGTGATATCCATAGCGAAACGAAGTATGACCAATCTCTGAGACGAACTGTTCTCTGTTTTCGATCGATCTTTTGGTGTCGCGACTTTGCCAAAAAGCGGGATAACAAAATTCATCCCAAGTGAAAACCCTATCAGTGTTTTCTTCGGTTGCTAAATTCCACCAAACTAAAGCTGCCTCTTTAAGGTGCCAAGCTGTTATCCTTCTCTTTAGTTGATCCTCTCATCCTAGTTCTTGGAGTATTCTCTCGTAGTCATTAATCCATGCTTTGGCTTCCATGTATCCTTGAGTTCCAAAGTATGTTTTTCCTCCCGCATTAGCAAAGTCCTTACATATCTTAAGGAAGTTAACAAGATGGGGCACTACATTGGCAGATGGGGCAGCGGGTGCCACCGGTGTAGTTAAAGGGACTGAGAGTTGCTTAGCTTGCTTTAGGTACTACTTAAACCATTCGGGAATCCCATGAATGGTAGGTCTTCCTCAAGCAGGGATCCCAGTTTTGGAAGAAGCTTGATTATCAGCCATATCAACTATCTGTAGGTTGAGTCTTTAGTGACGATTCCCTAAGACAGTATTATATGTTGAATAAAAAGAGTTGCCTAGTATTTGCACGTATGCTTAAAGAAATTAGGACATATATGTGTGTACGTATGTTGTATATGTATATATAATAAGAATTTTTGAAAAACGTTCAAAATAACAAGTACGTCTCTCATACGTATAATTTTTTGGTTGACCGGGTAACCTAAGCTTTAATACCAAATGTAACAAACCGCTCTGAAATCGGCTTAAATTCCGATCCAAAAATGGCCCATCAAAATTTAGACCATTCCAAAGCTGACTATTATTGGTAAAAGTAATAACAATACAGAGTTATAACTAATCTTCTGGAACTCACAGCGGAAGGAAAAATATAATATCAAATTATACCCATTCTTTCAAATAAGTTCAAATGTCATAATACAGAACAAAACATGGTCTTCATAATAACTATCACATTATTTGTTCAAAAGTATTCTTTCATGGGTACAATAAAAAGCATCATAAATAAATAACAATGAGTGATGTAAGCTTTGCTCACATCGTCTTTAAGCAACATCATCGTCATCACTCCTTCCTTAGCCTATGTTGTAATGAGGGGGGAGTTGGAACAACAAGTGTCTGGTAAATAAAAACCTCGAGCCTTATTATTTCGGTACTTAGGCAGTATATGTCAAAATAAGAATATGTCTACGTGTTATAAAACCATTTAATGATTCATATAAGGAAAGAAGGTGTGCCTCCAAACAACCACTTAATACCTTCCATTCCCAATGCAGGTTTCCTAACCTCTTAACTCATAACCAACGTCATAAATGTTTAGCAATGCGAGAGATAGAGCCTAAACCACTTAGTATCTTTTAATGGAAAATAGGTAGTGACCATTTAAGACCTCAAATAAGGTAGCCCCCCATCATTTAATACTTATTCCCAAGGTGGACTCTATATAGGAATCTATCTAGCTGACTTTGCACGAAAATCTCTTTGGATACCTAATACTTCCTATTGAAGCAGACCTTTCCAAAATATCCTTAATTCTGCCTAAACCCAATCCTGACCATTTAACACTTCATTTAGGGAGAAAGGAAGACCCTCAAACAACCACTTAATACCTTCCAAACCCTAAAGTGGTTCCTTTGTCTTATGATCCATACCTATGGTGATGTCTCGCACTAGCCCGACTATTCGTAGGTACTAGTAGCCAGATTAACTAAGAAGATTTACCCTACAAAATTAGGATTAACCCCACGTCATCGTAGTTACTTATCATAAGTGATGTCTCACATCAGTCCCAAAGTCACACTGCTAGTAGTCAAAGTAGCTGAGAGACTTCTATGTGTCTTTTGACTAACCTCGCACTACTTATAACTTAGTCATATTTTACAACACTCTTAATACATTATCGCACACCTCACAGTGTCCATTAATTAGGCTATATAAGAATTCCCTCTTATTTTTCCTTAACAAATCAACTACCTTCTTAAAGGGGCTTTGATGATAATTATTACCTAATTAACTACACAATTATATATTACAATTGTGCGCTATTCATGGAAATTAATATATAAATAAATACGCACCTGTTATTTTCTATGCATGTAGAGATTTCATCCTAACTAACGCTTAAATGTCAATTCCTTTTTCCAAATTATCAATGCTGCTAAATTTCCAATATCAATAACGAGGGATTTTAATATCCTTAATAAAGATTCAACATTCATGTCCAAAAAATATAATAAACAAACTTGTACATAGTAAAAATCTCAACTCAATCTATCATACAAATTAGGGAATAATCTCAAAAATAGAAATTGCAATTCTAGTCTTCAATCTCTATTCGACCCCTCTTTACAAAGAATTTAAATAATAAGATTTCTCTTTTATTTTCATATGGAATAAATGGTGTAAAGTACGAATAAATTCAAACTTTTACACCATATCCCTTAATTGAAACTCATAATTAAATTGGAATTCAAAGAGCAGTGGAACAAAAACTAAAATCACCAAAAACTACATGTCTTAACAATTTAACGTGAATAATTAAGAATTCTAACAAGAATTGACATTTCAAATTATAGGAGTTTTGGTGGTTTCATTTTTTTTCGTAAACCCAAAACCCCTAAGGAATATTGAAATCCATAATATACTTAGCAATTGTTGCAATAAAAATACTAAGGTTTTCACTCACAGATTATCCTTAACCTTTCTTGTATGGACTTGCAATGCCAAAGCAATCTTTTCCAGATCTCTTCTTTTGATATATACATAGAAAGGGATTGGTGTGTACAATTTAATTAGATTTAGAGAGGTTGGAAGAGAAGAGAAAAGATTAAAAGAATAATTATAAAAGAAATAGAATCCTTACCTAAATTCCTAATTGAATTATTGAATCGAACTAAGGAGAGAAAGTAGTAAAGTCTTGCTGAATCCCTAGAGAAAGCAGGGTCCTATTTATAAAGGTTGAAACCTATCAGATCCGTAGAATGAAAATATATTAAAAATGTATAAATCTGGAATGTTCATTGATAGGAAAACCCCGGCCGCCATCAACAGAGGTAGTCCACCTACCAACATGCACCGATCGACCGTTGGCGGTCGACCAGTTATGATTGGCAGTCGACCCCTCCGCCTATGTTGGAAATATATTAATTTTTTATTTAATTCATTTTTTATTCTTTTAACATTAGTTGTTAACGTTACCGATTCCATAACCCCCAAGTCTAGTCTCGTTTAATTTTCAAATTTTATTATTTATTTGAATTCGAGTTAAATTAGTTTAAACTTGAAAACTTCAAATATCCATAACTTTTTCGTTTAAGCTCCATTTTCAGCATATTATATATATGAAAACATATCATAATTTTGCCATGAATACAACAGTAGTTTCCATGGCCAAACTCCAATTTTTACAAAATTTCCACTTTTATCCCCACTTAATTTAATTTACTTAGTTAATTCTTATTGATTTTACGGGGTGTTATATGTTATTTAGTACTTCATTTGGAGTTGATTCTATATCTCAGGGATCATGTTGAATTTATATTTGTCGGACATGTTTATTTGATAGTTTTAGACATGTTATGATGGTGTGACTATGATATCGACTATGTATTAAATTTATTCATTCTTTTTGTGAGACTCTAATGATTAGTATTAGTTAGAATTTATATTTAGTACCTGATATCCATCTATATCTGTCTTAGTTGCTTATACAATATTTTCTCCCAATGACTTGTCCTTTCGGTTCTTGGCTATTGACATCGGTTTAGGCGTCTGACCCAAGGACGAAAAGGTGGCTTATTATATTTGGTATTAGAGCAAGGTTAGGAAGTAGGATAAGAAGTAGGGATGTATTAAGAGAGCGTACTTGTATTATTCTATTATATATATGTATATAGGAATAAATGAAAAGGTACATATGCACAGTGCCTGAAAATCAACATCCATACATCACCCGTATTCGAAATGCCACGGATTCAAACGTTTAAATCCGATTCGCCGGAGCTTATAACAACATTAGTTGATAACAACACGGCGGAAACAAAAAGAAATTTTTTTTGATACACAACAATTGATACAACATGGGTACAAAATTAAGTGATTAGCAATATCAGAGATAAATACAACAGCGCCAAAAAAAAGCAACAACAGTGGAAAGACAACATCATCATTGCCAAAGCTCCACACCAAAAGCTCGAATCACAAACGTGTTGCAATATAGCAAGTTCAATGAACAATGAGATCGCCAAATCCAAAGGCTCCAAAGACTGCCAAAAGCTACACCTACTAGCTGACTATCTGATAACCTGACTCTAGGCTGTCCGTGTGGAAAATTATGGGCATCCAAAGTTTAGAAAGGGAACAATAAACTCCAGGCCAGTCATGGGACTGGTGTGAGCAAACAAAATAGTTGTTTGAACAAAAACAAACAAAAAGGAATAAAAAGAAATTCGCTATGCTTTTTGGAAAATGAAACTACCATAAGGCCTCCCGGCACACACACAATGCAATCGCACACTTGGGGGAGATTTCTCCTTATGATAGTCAAACATGCTTGATACGTGAAAATCCTTTTGATATTATTATTAGTGCATAGCGTAGAAAACATTTTCAAGTATAATATTAACCTTAGCCAGCATACGTAGCATTATAGTATGATTACTATAACTACCATGTTAAATGGAAGGTTCTACAACTAAAACCGTATAGGGCTTGTATTGGGTGATTGGATTTCCAATAAATGGCCAAGGCTATGGAACTTCCTTTCCCAATGGGTACGCCTCTGGAGGGACTCCTCGAGAACCTAACCGGATCTCTGCCAACACAAGGCCGGGTAACCTCTGTAACTAGGTAACTAACTGTCATGAGTTTGCCATCCTCCAGTCGTCACCGACCTTTATCCCGGGATTCACTAACAAATTCCAACAACCACATAAGTTATATATCTGGGCTCCATACCATGATACCACTTTTTATCCAGAAGGAAATGCACATACCCTAAGGGGCGCGACCCGTAACCTTGCTACATCCTTCTTGTTTCGACCATTTTTAGGGTGTGAGGTTCGATGAAGTCTCATCCTACAAAGCTACGCTTTTCACAAAAGCCATGCTTCGATCAACCAATGGTCAACACTCAGCATGCCACATTACCAAATTGGGAATATATCACTAGTAGATATCAACTACGTCACCTCTGAGCTTGTACGTCTCAAAGAAGGGTGTTAAGCTAAGAGCATAAATTCTCCTCCACCAAACAGAAATGTATTTGATAGAAAACAGCTTTACATCTCAAAGTGTAACTTCAGATATACATCCATACAAGTCCATTCTGGGTCTGAATGGAACCAAAGGCACTTCCTCCAATTAAGAAAGAAGCCCTTGCAAATCTGGATATTCAAAATCCTGACCAGACTCCCCATCACATATGGAGATCTCTGTACCGGAGTAACTCACTGCAAAGACATTCGACAGGTAATCCTTTCGTTTTTGAAACACCTGATCTTCAACCACCGTCTTCAATTGTTATCCGTTTCATCGTATCATTTATTCGGAATGGGTTTTATGACATAAAGTCCTCTCCCGGCTAAACCGAATAATGAGCACTTATTTTAAAAACATATGGATACAGTCGGATCTTAGTTAAGTCGCAACTTTTAGCCTAAAACCTTTCCTTTTGAATGGTTAAAACAATTTTCCACTTTTAATCTTTTAAGCAAAATATTCACACTTAAAATTTACTTCAATTTGAAACAAGATTTACCAAATCTTTAACAAAGATTCATTCATAGCTTTCAAAACTATTTCCATTTCGAATGTGATTTATCCACAACTCGAAATCTTTTCAACAAAAACTGGAAATTCTTTCCTTTATATAAAAGTTGTTGTTATTTAAAAACGAAGTTTTTTCGTTCAAACAAATTCGATTACATTTGCTCAAGTTATAACCTTTTAAAGTATAAATTGCAAAAATCAGCAAACTATCGCACCCTTGGCAAGATCTATTTAGGTTAAATTTAAACTTCCAAAATAATTCATCAAAAATACTTTAAAAAGGGTTTAAAATCCATATATATATATATATATATTACATAACCTGTATAACCCTTTTAAACCTTAGTTTCCAAAATTTCAAAACTTTGACAAGCCATATTATATTCAAAATAATTTTTAATTTCAAACTTCCTTTTCAAAAGTTTTTCATACATAACCCAAATAACTTCCAAACCATTTTGGATTCAAAATTCAACCTTTAATATCCTTTTCACCATTTTGAATAAAATAATATTAAATTCAAAATATCCGTGACTTTACCAATTTCCTGTGAAATCCATATTTGTGTGTGTGTGGTGTGTAGTCTAGGGTTTCACAAGCAACAATAAAATATCAACCATCATAAATTAGAGCACAACAATATTGATAAGCGGTATAATCCTATAACGCTTATCTTTCATTCGCCGATAAACATGTAAATTCATCACAGATAAATAAATCACAATTCACAGCTTAATCCAAGAAACAATCATATCACAGAATCATCACATATCAGAGATATCATGCAATTCAAGGCATTCAATATAATTTAATCCTCCATAAGCAAGATAAATTAATCACATGATTATAATTAATTTAATTAACTCAAATAGATTAATTACTTATGAACTAATCACCTAAACCTGATTAATTAACACTAACTAATTATAAACCATTTGTTATTATCTTAACTAATTGATAAAAATTAATTAATCTACCTTAATTACTTTCATTAAGTAATTAACCTTTAAGTAATTAATTACCCTTAAACCAATTACATTAAGTAGTTCTCCTTAATCATAAATTAAGTAATCCTTTATTTAATTATCTTTTAATAAATTAATTATCCTTAATTAATTAATTAATTAATTAACCCTTAATTAATCACATTAACTAATTAACTTTACTAAATTACTTACATAAGTATTTATCCTTTATTAATTACACTAAATAATTATACTTTATTGATTACATTAAGCAATCATACTTAATTAATTTATTTAAGTGATTATCCTTAATTAATCACATAAATTAATTACATAAAGCAATTAATCTTTAACTACCCAAGACCTTAACTAATTAAAAGATAAGCTATTTATCTTTATTCATCAATTAATTTCATTCGAGTATATTTGATAAACCTTTGAAAAGATTTAACATACAAATCAACTTAAAACCTTTTAAGTTACTTAAAACTATTACATTACATCGCTTAAACTTATTTAAATAAAGTTTAAAAATAAGTTTAAAATAATAGGTATATAATAAAATACCTTAAACTTAATAAATTTAAAATAAATTATTTTTACCTTTAACCAATTCCAAAACTAGAATATTTATAAAAGAATAAACAAGAAAGTGTTTAAAATTAATTTAATATGAATTTTGAAAAAATTTGTTTATTTAAAAATCTAAAAAACCCAGATCCGAGACTACTCGAGTCCCTACCCGAGTCAAATACCAATTTCCTCGAGTACATCCTCGAGCTTTCCCTTTTTTTTCTCTTTATTATGTTTAAAAAAATTTAAACTACTAAAAACATATAATAGTCATGCGAATGAACCCGAGAACGAACACGAGCCATCATCAAAATTTCTCGAGTTTGACTTCGAGTTTATTTCTTCTTCCCCAAGCTTCAACAAACACCTGATACCGATGATACCCGTGCACGTGCACATGAGCTCCGATCGAGTTCAGTCATCGTCGCGACCTGATTATAATCCAATCGTGCACATGCACACATAGATAAATAAATCACAGTTCACAGCTCAATCCAAAAAAACAATCATATCACAGAATCATCACATATCAGATAAATCAAACAATTCAAGGCATTCAATATAATCCAATCATCCATAAGAAAGATTGAATTAATCACCTGATTATAATTAATTTAACTGACTCAAAATAAATTATGAATTAATCACCCATCCTTGCTTAATTAACATTAATTAATTATAAAACGTTGATTAATGAAATTAATTTAGCATCCTTAATTAATTGATTATCATTTAGTTAATCACATAAATAAATAAATTAACTTTTAAGTTAATTACATAATTAATTAACCCTTAATTAATTATATTAAGTAAGTATCTTTCAATCGTAAATTAATTAACCTTTAATCATTAATTAATTTACCTTGAATCATTAATTAATTAACCTTTAATTAATTTTATCCTTTAATTATTAAATAATTAACCCTCAATTATTAATTAATTAACATTTAATTAATTATCCTTTAATTACTTACATTAATAAATCATCTTTTAATTTAGTAAGTATCCTTTACTCACATTAATTAATTAACCCTTAATTAACTAATTGTCCTTTGATTGGTTACATTAATTAATTACTCTATAATTAATTAATTAATCAATGATCCTTAAATTAATCACTTAATTATTTACATAAAATAATTATCCTTTAATTATTTTCATTAAGTAATTATCCTTTAATCACTTTCATTAAGTAATTATTCTTTTAATTACTTCCATTAATTAAATTTTCTTTAATTATCCACCTTAATTAATTAAAGATAAACCTTTTTATCTTAATTTATCACCCAATTATTGTTAGTCCGTGAGATAATGGTTTTGATGGCAATAACCTTAGAATAGATTATAAAATATAAATACTAACATTATAAGTTTAGATATATGCAGGATTTCATCATGCATGTACCAAGAATGAAGACTGTATACTATATAGATTCAAGATATCGAGATAGAAGACTCATGAGTATCAAGATTATCAAGAGTTCAAGATTTCAAGGTTAAGTATTTTTAGGAATTTTTGTTAACACTCATCGAGCACTGGCATCTTAAAATCCAATTTATTCGTGGAATGGAATCCACTTCGAGCCTGTTAAAGGGATGGAACCCTAAGTAGAACAGAACGTATGAAAAATCTAGTGGAACATTGTTTTGTATCCGCTAAACTTTTATTCAAAATGATTTTTCAAACTTATATCCTGTTTTCAAAATGTTTTCAAAACCTTCCTTTTAAAAGCATCAAAAACCTCTATCCTAATTTTAAATAATTTTAGCCTCAAAATTATCTTTAATTTCAAAGTCAAATTACTCCTGATTTTAAACTATCTTTTAATATAATATATTTAACTTTTAAATATTTATACTTGATTTAAATATAAAATTATAGTTAAATTCTATATATATTATTCTCTATATTTACTTATGAATTTTAACTATAGTCAAGTATATTTATAAAGTTTAAAATAGTTTTAATATAAAATAAAATTTATTTTCAAAGAAAATCAAAACACCAAAAAATCCTTTGGGATGTCGACATGCCTAAGTACCCCATGTCGACATGGTGTCAGTTGAGTTTAAAATTTAAATTTCAAAAGAAGTATCTATTCGCCATAACTCTTCACCAATGGACATGACTGTTGTTCTCCTATAAATAGGGGTCAGTTTCAATGAATTTAAAATTAGATTTTCTAGTTTTTCACTCCTCTTCTTCTTCCACATTTCTTAATATATATTCTTATCATTACTCTGTCGAAATCAACATTGAATCATACTCGATTACTTCTAGTTTGATTCTCTATCACTATCTCAACAAGGTTCTCAATGCTATTAAGAGTTATAGACTTCTTGGTAATCTATTAAGCGAGAAAAGGTGTGATTGTGGCCTTGAAAATCAATCAAGCGAGAAAAGGTGTGATTGTAGCCTTGGTAAATCAATTGGGTAAACTTGTGGACCGGAAATCAAGTATCTCTACCCAGAGGATTGAAATTCTGGAGGGTGTACCTCGTAGCCTTGCAATCAAGGGTCTAATTGTACACTTGCTTTTGAAAGGAAATCCGTACTTGTGTTGCGGGACTGGATGTAGGGTAACTCCGAACCAGTATAAAATCTGGTGTGTTCTTTCCTTTACTGCTTTCATTTTATTTCTGCATCTGTATTTGTTTCTGTGATTATCCATGTATCTGTAGATTGCATACATCTGTGTCTAAATTAACATAAACTCAAAAAGATTTAGTAATTCTTTATAAACACTATTCACCCCCCCTCCAGTGTTAATCCTAGCCTTAAGATCCGTAATCCGCATTTCTAACAATTGGTATCAGAGCGAGGTTTTCAAAGTTTCATAATCTGATTTTTGAAAAGTTTTCAAAATGGCTACCAACACTGGTACTGTTACTAACATTAGTATCCCTGTCACTAGTTCATTTGTAGAGGGTCAGTCTACTGTCAGAACACCACTTTTTAATGGAAGTAACTATGCATATTGGGCATGTAGGATGAAAATATATTTACAATCTATAGGATTAGACACTTGGAATATCACACAAACTAAATATTCTGAACCCTCAACTAATTTTGCACAGTGGACTGCTGAACAAAAGACTTGCACAAAATAATTCTAAGGCAATGAATATTATGCTTTGTTCACTAGATAGAAATTAATTCAATAGAGTGTCAGTTTGTAAGTCTGCATATGAAATCTGGAAAACTTTGCAAGTTATTCACGAAGGAAAGCAAAGTTAAACAGACCAAAATTTCCATGCTCACAAATCAGTTTTAATTATTTAAAATGAATCCTAGTGAGTCTATTTCAGATATGTATAGTAGATTTCAGAATATTGTGCATTCTCTAATATCTTTGGGAAAGGAATTTTCTGAAGAAGATCAAGTCAGAAAGATTTTAAACTCTCTAACTCCAGAATGGGATCAAAAGACACTTGCGATCGAAGAGGCCAATGATATCAGTACTTTAAAGATAGAAGAACTAATTGAAAATCTAATGTCGTATGAAGTTCAATTGATCGGGAGAAGAGAAAGTAAAGCATCTGAAAAGAAATCAATGGCATTCAATGCATTGACCGATGGACCAGACTCAAACAGCGATAACGATGAAGAGATAGCCTTTATGACCATAAATTTAGGAAATTCCTGAAATACAGAAAGATGAATAATCTCAAGAGAAACAACTATAAGAATTCTGGAAATCAGATAGTAGTACCAAATAATGACAAATGTTACAACTGTGATAAACCAGCCCATTTCAAAAGAGACTGTCTGTATCCAGATAGGCAAAATTCTCCTATGAACAATGATCCAGCAAAGAAACGGAAGCGTGCATTTACTGCTACTCTAGATGACTCAGACTCGTCCTCAAGTGATGACGATCAGAAGACAGATAATTCGAATTTATGTTTCACAGCTATTCATGACTTCGACGAATTCAAAGAAACGGACTCAGAAAAAGGTACGCGTTTACAATACAATTGGTTGAAATTGCTTGCTTAGAATTAGTTGCTTGATTGTTTGATTGATTGATTTTGAATTGGTGTGTTGTTTGAATTTTAAAATTTATTTTCTATTTATTATTATTATTTTATTATTATTTTTATTATTTTTTAATAGTATAATAATATTTTCTGAAATATACTAGGAGTTTAATAGTATTTTTTATTAGAAATCTTAGGAAAAATAAATTATCAAAATTCACTGGCACATGTCGATATGGTCCCTACCATGATGTCGACGTGGGTATCAGAATTTGAATTTCAGAATTTGAATTCAAATGTTTGAATTTCCCTCCACCTTTTCACTTTATTCAATTCTCTGAAAAGCTACCTTTTGACCAGAGAATATGTCCTTTGAGAATCTATTTATTCACTATCTTTTATCATATCTTTTCACTCTCATTTTCAAATTCAAACTCTCTCTTCAAAACTTCAAGCTCTCTACTCTCTACTTTAATGGCTTCTTCAAGCAACCCTTCCACCATGAGAATTTCCAGAAAAATAAAAGAGCAACTATTCAATGATCCGGAGGCAATAAAAGCATACATTAATTATGCTAATTATGCCAAATTCCATCCCCTAAAGTTTGCTATTTTTCAAGATTTCTCTTCTTATGAACTTGATTCTCTTTTTGCAAACAATGGAGTTCTTAGTCTTATTGATGCTTCTCAAAATGATTTTGTTTGCTATCCAAATCTTGTCAAAATTTTCTATGCTAATTTAAACCGTGGATTTTATCATGGAAATGAGGATGAAATTTGGAGTAGTGTCAAAGGCACTAGAATTGTTTTGAATTGTGATCTTTTGGGTACCATTCTCAATTGCAGGTGTACGAGAATGGATCTTTCTAATTTTAAAATCGATGAAAATGATCGTGAGTCATTTCATCACATTTTCGAAGGGATTAATAATTTTGAATTCAAAAATCGAAATTTTCGGCCGAAGGCAAGAATTGTCAATCTTCTTTTGCGACATACTTTGACACCAAGATCGGGGAATTTTAACAATCCTACTTCAAAAGTTTACAAATCTCTTTTTGCTATTTTTGGAAATTATGACATAAATTGGGCGTAGGTTATTCTGGATGAACTTCGTCCTAAAAATCTTGAAATGGGTGAGAATACTTTATACCGTGGAATTTATTTCACTTGGATTTTTAACTATTTTGGAGTGGATTTCAAAGGCGAAGAATTTGTTTCTAGAAAAGTTTTCAATCATTCCAACATTTCGCTTATGAAAATTCTGTTTGTATTTCAACCTTATGAGACCCTTGCGAAAAGGAAGAGCGTTGGCTCATGAGGAAATGGAAGAAGAGGAAGAAGGAGAAGAAGGGGATGAAATGGAAATTGAAGAAGAAGAAAGTGAAACCTCTTTGGAAAGCATTGACTATCCTCCTAATCCATCCACCAAAACCCTTCTCAAAAACCAAAAGACGATTGTTGAGAATCAACGGATTCTTAAACGATCCGTTAGTAAGAAGTTGGACAAAACTTCATCCAAGATGAACAAGTTCATTTCCAAAGTCAGCAAGAAACTTTGACTATCTTCATCATCCTCTAGCTAGTTTTATCTTTTCGTATCTTGTTGTATGTGTTTTAGTTTGTTTAATTCGAAAGTTTATGTAGTTTGGTGTATGCTTAATCATTGTAACATCTTAGTATGCAATGAAATGAAATTTCTTTTCCGTTATCTACCTTATCTTATCTCCATAATAAATGTTAGTATAGTGTATATATATATATCTGTGTGTGTGTGTGTGTGTGTACACAATTATTCACAAAATCAAATTACTCATAATTTTTCACTAACCCATGTCGACATCCCCTCTATGACCATGTCGACATGTACTAGTCAGAAATGACAATTGATTTTGAATTTGAAATTTGAATAACTACTTATGTCTATTCATTTTAAACGAATTCTACACCTATATATATACCTGTTTCTTCCAGAATTCTTCACTGAAAATTATTTCTTATCTTCTAGATCCTTCATTTCCATCACAAATTCAATTATGGCTAATCCAATTCATAATTTACCCGAAAATCTTGAAGAAACTCTTAATTCACTCAAGAATATTCACTCGTTTATTCTGCGAAACCAGCATCACTTAGAATTGAGTCAATGCAGATGATCAAGGAACAAGAAAGGCACTTCGATGCGGTACGATGGATGATCTCCTCTCTGCACAAGGATGATAACGAAGCACAATCCTTCTATCTCTCTCACCAATGATAATGATAATTGGGATGCTATTAAGGCAGACCCAATCTTTGGAGAAGAAGGATGGGTGGAAGTTCCACGTAACGTTTGATTTTCATTTGTTTGCTTTGTTTGATTTGTTTGAATTGATTTGGTTTGGATTGATACTCTATGTGTATTGATTTCTTGATATTGGTTTGAAGTTTGTTGTATAAAACATATATATATACATTGAAATGTATATAGTCTTTGATTAGTTATCATGTTCATAAGTATAATTATTTCTTAATCTATATATTATATATTTCATTGTATAGTTTATCAATGCAGATACTGAAGTCAAAGAATGAGGGGGAGTGAGTTTTGTTGATGACAAAGGGGGAGAAATATAAAATAGGGTAGTTAGGCATAAATTAAGGGGGGAGTTTATTAGTTTTAGGGGGAGTTAAGTAATATTTTATAAACAAAGGTTGTCATCATCAAAAAAGGGGAGATTGCTAGTCTGTGGGATGATGGTTTTGATGACAACAACCTTAGAATAGATTATAAAATATAAATACTAACATTATAAGTTTAAATATATGTAGGATTTCATCATGCAGGCACCAAGAATGAAGACTGTATAGTATAGAGATTCAAAATATCGAGATAGAAGACTCATGAGCACCAAGATTATCAAGAGTTCAAGATTTCAAGGTTAAGTATTTTTAGGAATTTTTATTAAAACTCGTAGAAAAGCACCGGCATCTTATAATCCAATTTATTCGTGGAATGGAATCCACTTTGAGCCTGTTAAAGGGATGGAACTCTAAGTAGGATGGAACCTACGAAAAATCTAGTGAAACATTGTTTTGTATCCGCTAACCTTTTATTCAAAATGATTTTTCAAAATTATATCCTGTTTTCAAAATGTTTTCAAAACCTTCCTTTTAAAAGCATCAAAAACCTCTATCCTAATTTTAAATAATTTTAGCCTCAAAATTATCTTTAATTTCAAAGTCAAATTACTCCTGATTTTAAACTATCTTTTAATATAATATATTTAACTTTCAAATATTTATACTTAGATTTAAATATAAAATTATAGTTAAATTCTATATATATTATTCTCTATATTTACTTATGAATTTTAACTATAGTCAAGTATATTTATAAAGTTGAAAATAGTTTTAATAAAAAATAAAAGTTATTTTCAAAGAAAATCAAAACACCAAAAAATCCTTTGGGATGTCGACATGCCCAAGTACCCCATGTCGACATGGTGTCAGTTGAGTTTAAAATTTAAATTTCAAAGGAAATGTCTATTCCCCATAACTCTTCACCAATGGACATGACTGTTGTTCTTCTATAAATAGGGGTCAGTTTCAACGAATTTAAGATTTGATTTTCTAGTTTTTCACTCCTCTTCTTCTTCCACATTTCTTAATACGTATTCTTATCATTACTCTGCCGAAATCAACATTGAATCATACTCGATTACTTCTAGTTTGATTCTCTATCACTATCTCAACAAGGTTCTCAGTGCTATTCAGAGTTATAGACTTCTTTGTAATCTATTAAGCAATAAAAGGTGTGATTGTGGCCTTGAAAATCAATCAAACGAGAAAAGGTGTGATTGTAGCCTTGGTAAATCAATTGGGTAAACTTGTGGTCCGGAAATCAGGTATCTCTACCCAAAGGATTGAAATTCTGGAGGGTGTACCTCGTTGCCTTGAAATCGAGGGTGTAATTGTACAATTGCTTTTGAAAGGAAATCTGTACTTGTGTTGTGGGACTGGATGTAGGGTAACTCCAAACTAGTATAAATCCGGTGTGTTCTTTCCTTTACTGCTTTTATTTTATTTCTGCATCTGTGTTTGTTTCTGTGATTATCCCTGTATCTGTAGATTGCATACATCTGTGTCTAAATTAACATAAACTCAAAAAGATTTAGTAATTCTTTATAAACACTATTCACCCCCCCCTCTAGTGTTAATCCTAGCCTTAAGATCCGTAATCCGTATTTCTAACGATTATATCATTTAAATCTTACTAAATTAAAATGCTTGAAATAAATTTTGTTATACAAAATCACTTAAGAACTTTTATTGATTAAAGTTCAATTACACTTGTCTTAGTTACTTTCTTAATTACATCAATATATTTTTAAAAACACTTGGGAACTAAATAAATAGACTAATACATATTTATTTCAAATCAAAACACATTTATCTTATAAATCAAATTTGAAACCTATTTTGAAAAAAAATACTCGATAAACTTTTTCTACTTTGAAAACTTGTTATTACTTTACTTTAAACTTGCATTGCTTTTAAAACTTAAACATTTTCCTTCTTGCTTTTTAAAACGTATTAGCTTACAACAGAAAACCCGAGCCCATGCTCATTTTCCTGAGCTCAACCCCGAGAAACTCACGCTCAACTTTTCCCCAAGACAACCACGCATCGACCTCGAGACACAACCCGAGCCAAACCTCTTCTTCCTCAATTCCCTGAGTATGAGGCCTGACCATTTCCGGCAATCATTCCGATCAACAACATGTCGACGGAGACCTCGCCGACGAACTCGAACACCTAAATTCAACGATAATGCCTGAAATTAAAATTGAACTATACAAACACCTACTGGAACCAACATGACCAACCAAAAACATCTCGCGCCATCGTGTGACGCCGCCAGAAGCTTCGTGACTCCGTCCAGAGCTCCTCCACAACCTCATACATCGATTACCCCAGGTGCGATCGCTTCTAGTTCACCATCGACGTCAAACTTGCCTCGAGAACGACATCAACCCAACTGGTCGATATAACCCTACTTCACCATCTTCTGGAAACTCCGACCATCTAAAAAATCCCTGCTATTTTTCCATCGATCCACATCCTTCACTCCACCTCCAGCATCAAGCACGACCTCTATACCCTCGCCGATCGTTGGAATTTGACAAACAACCATTATCCATTCAACTCAAATTTCTCAATGTATACAAGCTTAAAAATCATGAAACGATTATCAAAATTCATGATTTTCCCATACGAATTAGATTATGAAATCCAAATATGAATTTGTGTTCATTGATTTTTCCGATTAAAAAGGATTTCACTGTATATTTTTAATTTACCAGTAAACTTAAACTAATTATTCTTAAAAATATTTTTAAAATTAAGATCTGGTTTATTCAAACAAATTTTGTTTAAACATCCAAGCCTATAGGTGAATGATTGAAGAGATTTTTATTTTTTTGTATTTTGTTTCTGGCCTGTAAATACAAGAACAGTTATATATGCATGTTCACAGACAATCTACATATATATATGTATACATGTAGACATACTTTCATTTTATACGAACATTTTTCTCAACAACGACAGGTATTAATCACAAAAAATCCAAATATATCAACAGATTCACGTTTAAATAGGTTAGTTTATTCACCTGGAATTGGAACAGAGAAGCTTTGAACAAAAATCTGGAAATTGTTTATTGACTGTAGCTTGATATTTTTAAGATGATCTACTTGTTTTGATTGTTGTACTTAAATCGGAAACTTGATTGTTGAAGTTTGAGTTGCCTCAGGTTGAATTTTGTTTGATCTTGAATCTATTTTTAGGTTTTTAGATTTTGAAAGATTGTTTTGAATTTGATCTTTGCTTGCTTTTGAGTTTAATCATTAACTTATTTTTGATTTGAAACTAGATTGTGATTTGCTTTTCTTTTCAGGTTGAAGTTTTTAAAAGTTTAATTAATTATTCTCTTCCGGTTTTGTTTTGCTGTTTGTTTTTGAAAGAATGAAAGAAAATGGGAAGATAAAGGGAATAGTGTATATATAACCAATTTTTTATCACCTTATTTATTAATTCAAAAATAAAAAGTATCAATGATACTTGGATTTGTGCATGTTAATTTACTTACAAATGTTTAATTCCATGTTTAAAACCTTTTAAGTTACTTAAAACTATTACATTACATCGCTTAAACTTATTTAAATAAACTTTAAAAATAAGTTTAAATAATAGGTATATAATAAGATACCTTAAACTTAATAAATTTAAAATAATTTATTTTTACCTTTAACCAATTCCAAAGCTAGAATATTTATTATTTTAAAAGAATTAAACAAGAAAGTGTTTAAAATTGATTTAATTTGAATTTTGAAAAAAACTTGTTTATTTAAAAATCTAAAAAACCCAGATCGGAGACTACTCGAGTCCCTACCTGAGTCAAACACCAATTTCCTGAGTTTGACTTCGAGTTTACTTGTTCTACTTGTAGCTGCCAGTAAGCCATTAAAGTCAAATTTTCTACTTTAATTTCCAAAAATATAATTATTATTTTTGGTATTTTGAAATACCAGAATATATTCGGCCAAACCATAGCCTTCAATAATTTCAATTAACAATATAATCAATCACAGATTTATCAATTAACCATATCACAACATATGAAATAAATTCAAACATTTGAAGAATCCAGTTGGATCCCTCTAACCTGTTTCCTTGCATCCACAGATGTTAGCACAAAATTAAATACTCATCCCGCTTCAAGGCGGGATATCGTAGTATAAATGGTCATCTGCTATTATGTAGGGCGCATATGGTCTTATCCGCTATATAATGCGGAAAATCAACCACTCCAACACACACACACACACTCTACTATATATAATATCACCCAACAGATAAATTATCAAATTCATCCAAGCACATCCAATAATTTAAATTTATTCATTTAAATCAACTAAGCAAATCAAGTGAGTGAGAAGATCTCACACCAGTCCCATGACTGACCTGGTTGTTCCCTTTCTAAACTCTGGGTGCCCACAATTTTCCATACGGGCAGCCTAGAGTAAGGTTATCAGTTGTTCTGGAGCGGAATCAGGAAGTATGCTGTGGAGGTCTGGAGACAAGCTGGATGACGAGATGTATCACTTATATTATGTAGTATTTGCTGAGTATGAGTTGCTTCAAGTTCAGTTTTCATATGGACAAGTTGTCATAAATGCTTAGTGTCGTGTTTTGTTGTTGTAATACTCTGATGATGTAGTGTATAAACTGATATGGTTCTTTTGTTTAATGATTATTCATTTATCTATTATATATTGTTCTGCTGCGAATGAGATATTCTGAAAATGTTTCTATTTCTTCTTCTATCTTCTTCTTTAACCCTAATGGTTCGGTTTTTTGGCATTCGATTATTTGGCATTCAATACAGTGGACTTATTGATGTCGATTTTCGAACGTCGAAAAATCAGGCCGTTACAGAGTGCTATAACGATCCCGGTTTTTAGCCAAACTTAATTCATTAATTAATATAAATTTTTAGGTCTATTTGTGAATTAATTTGAATTTTTCCAAATTTAATAAGATATGTATTTGTTTATGTATTATATGCATATAAATAGATTATAAAATTGAATTTGAATTTGAAAAATCCAAAAATAAATATTTTAAAAATAAATTGGATTTGAAAACACTATATTTTAAATTAATAAAAATTTGTTTTCTAATTATAATAAATATGAATATATATATATATATATTTAGAAGTTATATTTTAAATTTAATATAATAATTTTTCAAAAGCTATTCAAAAGTTAAATTCTATATTTGAAAGACTCATATATAATGTGTTTGTGTGTGTATCTGTTTGTGTTTGTGTTTATTTATTAATGTGTAATTAGATTTTAAAATCAATTTCTCAAAGCTATAAATATTTATAAAAGGAAATGCATTAATTATATAATAGAAAATGTATAAAACATATATATATATATGTATGTATGTATGTATGTATAACTAAATAGGAAAATATAATATAAAATTATAAAAATATATTTAAATACATAAATACATGTGTAACATTCATAATATGCAAATTTGACAAGTGTAGAAATTATAATATAGGATTAAACAAGTGTTAGCTAAAATGCAACATGTATTAACAAGTGTCATCAATTCTTTTTAATTTTATTTTTTTAAAAAGAAAAATTTATGAATAAAGTAAAAACAAGTTTATATATATATATATCATTCTCCTCCTTCTTTCTCATTTTTCTTTGATCCAATCAAAACCAAAACTAAAGGAAATGAAACTTGGTGACCAAAATACAAATTCAACAAAGAAAAAAAATCAAAAGGAAAACCAGAAAACAAAATCAAATCAAACAACAACCTGAGCTAGTTTCAAGCAATTCAAAGGAGCAACTCAATATGAATTCAAATCAAATAAAGATCAGATTCAATTCAACGTCAAATTTTCAGATTCGAATCAAGTAACAGATCAAGTTCAAAAATCAAATCTGCAGTTTCAAATTCCAGATTTTCAAATATCATTTACAGGCTCAAGTTTTCCTCTGTTCTTCACAAATCTGTGAGCAAACTTCATTTTTAATCCGATCCTCTTGATTTCGTTTTCCTGTGATGATGATGACTTGGAAATAGTTTGTATGAATGAAAAATGTGATTGCATGCCTGAGTATATAGAGATTTTGGTGTATGCATGTCTGTATACAGGTGTATATGTACCTCTATTTAAAACTTACCGGTTTTAAACAATTTCAAAACTCAAAAGCAAACTGACTAGAAAATCAAACAACTTTCACATTTCATAAAGAAGCAACCTCTTTCCAGTTTCAAAATTAAGCAAAGCAAAAATCAACATCATCTCAAATCTGAAGCTAACAACAATCAAAATAAAGATCATTTCAAACAATTAGGTAGCCTCAAAAACATTTTCAAATTCAAGATCATTTCTAGTTTTTGAAACCTAAAGCATGCAAATTCAATCTCAATCAAGTTTAAGATTTTCAAAGTATAAAACATTTTCCAGTTTTCAAATACCTGCTCTCTGCTTTCAATTCCCAAGTGAGTAAACTACCATCTTAAACACCTTAGTTTGATCTATAACTTGATATCTGTGGTTAATACTTGAAGTGAAGTGGTTGCATGGGTGTAAATATGTTTGTATTTATATATAAATATGCAGAGGTTTGGATATGAATGTCTGTGCATATGTAGATAACTCTGTTTTTGGTATTTACAGGTTTAAATCAAGTTCAAAAATCGATTTCTCTTTATACAAACAATTTTAAGCTGTGATATTTAAAAAGGAAATGATTATAACATTGAAATTTAATTTTTTTAAAAAGATTCATGTGGATCAATTGAGTAATTATTTGGAAAATAAGATTCACACTGATGCTCAAATAATAAGTCAGAAATCGAACATCTTAATTTCTTGTTTTTATTCTACATCTTAATTCGTATCAGAAAACTATAATTTTAGGTAATGGTTTCAAGATTTTTAGGATTGGGAATGTCGAGAATTCGTAAGATGAACGGACTTGGGTTTTTTGTGGATTTTTGGTGATCAAAGGGGAGATGGTCGTCAAAGATCAAGGCAGAAGGAAGCGTGGATGGTGGCGGTCATAGGACATATGCTAAGTGGAATTCCTAAGTGACGTGGTGGCCGTACGACGTCAAACTAGGGTTCGACGACCAGTTTTGGTCGATAATGTTCTCAAGATGATTTCATCAACATGGATGCATCGGAGGCGATCGCACCAGAGGGAAATGATTCGTGGGAAGGTGGCGTAGCTTTGGATGCGATGGCGAGGTTGATGGTGGTCCGGATCGTCGTCGGCGAGGTATTTTGTTGATCGGGTTTTTTAGGTTCCTGTAGGTATGGATAGTTCGATTTCGATTCCAGTCGAGTTCAACGATACTGGGTGATCGGGTGAGTCGGAGAGGTCGTCGGTGATGTGTCGAAGGTCGCGACGATGATTGAACTCGATCGAAGCTCGTATGCACGTGCACGGGTATCATCGGTATCAGGTGTTAGTTGAAGCTTGGGGAAGAAGAAGTAAACTCGAAGTCAAACTTGGGAAATTTTGATGATGGCTCGTGTTCGTTCGCATGACTATTATATGTTTTTAACAGTTTAAATTTTTTTAAACATAACGAAGAGAAAAAAAGGAAAGCTCGGGACTGTACTCGGGGAAATTGGTATTTGACTCGGGTAGGGACTCGAGTAGTCTCAGATCTGGGTTTTTTAGATTTTTAAATAAACAAGTTTTTTCAAAATTCAAATTAAATCAATTTTAAACACTTTCTTGTTTAATTCTTTTAAAATAATAAATATTCTAGTTTTGGAATTGGTTAAAGGTAAAAATAAATTATTTTTAAGTTTGTTAAGTTTAAGGTATTTTATTATATACCTATTATTTTAAACCTATTTTTAATGTTTATCTAAATAAGTTCAAGCAATGTAATGTAATAGTTTCAAGTAACTTAAAAGGTTTTAAGTTGATTTGCATGTTATGAAGATTAATTTCAAAGGTTTATCAAATAAAACATGAATGAAATTAATTGATGAATAAAGATAAATAGTTTATCTTTTAATTAGTTAAGGTCTTGGGTAGTTAAAGATTAATTACTTAATGTAATTTATTTATGTGATTAATTAAGGATAATCACTTAATAAAATTAATTAAGCATGATTGCTTAATGTAATCAATAAAGTATAATTATTTAGTGTAATTAATAAAGGATAATTACTTGTGTAAGTAATTTATTAAAGGTTAATTACTTAATGTGATTAATTAAGGGTTAATTAATTAATTAATTAAGAATAATTAATTTATTAAAGGATAATTAATTAAAGGATTACTTAATTTATGATTAAGGAGAACTACTTAATGTAATTGGTTTAAGGGTAATTAATTACTTAAAGGTTAATTACTTAATGAAAGTAATTAAGGTAGATTAATTAATTTTCATTAATTGATTAAGATAATAACAAATGGTTTGTAATTAATTAAAGTTAATTTATCAGGTTTAGGTGATTAATTTATAATTAATTAATCTATTTGAGTTAATTAAATTAATTATAATCATGTGATTAATTTATCTTGCTTATAGAGGATTGAATTATATTGAATGCCTTGAATTGCTTGATTTCTCTGATATGTGATGATTCTATAATATGATTGTTATTTGTATTGAGTTGTGAACGGTGATTTATTTATCTGTGATGAATTTACATGTTTGTCCGTGAATGAAAGTAAAGCGTTATAGGATTATACCGCTTATCGATATTGTTATGCTTTATTTTATGATGGTTGATATTTTATTGTTGCCTGTGAAACCCTGGACTACACACCACACACACAAATTGGATTTCACAGGAAATTGGTTAAGTCATGGGTATTTTAAATTTCATATTATTTTATTCAAAATGGTGAAAAGCATTTTAAAGTTTGAATTTTGAATCCAAAATGGTTTGGAAGTGATTTGGGTTAAGTATGAAAACTTTTGAAAAGGAAGTTTGAAATTGAAAATTATTTTGAATATAATATGGCTTGTTAAAGTTTTGAAATTTTGGAAACTATGGTTTAAAAGGGTTGCACAGTTTATGTAGTATATATATATGTGTGGATTTTAAACCATTTTTGAAGTGTTTTTGATGAATTATTTTGGGTGTTTAAATTTAACCCAAATAAATCTTGCCGAGGGTGAGGTAGTTTGCTGGTTTTTCTGATTTATACTTTAAAAGGTTATAACTTTAGCAAATTTAATAGGATTTTGTTGAACGAAAAACCTTTGTTTTCAAATCATAACAGCTTTCATATAAAGAAAGAATTTCTAGTTTTGTTGAAAGGAAATCAAATTTGAAATGGAAATAGTTTTGAAAGCTATGAATGAATCTTTGTTAAAGATTTGGTGAACCTTATTTTCAAATTGAAGAGTATCTTAAAGGGCGAATCTTTTGTTTAAAAAATTAAAGTGGAAATTCGTCTAAACCATTTGAAAAGAAAGTTTTTGGGGAACAACTGCTAAAAAGTTATGACTTAACTAAGATCCGAATGTATCCATATATTTTTAAAATTAGCGCTTATTATTCGGTTTAGCCGAGAGAGGACTTTATGTCATAAAACCCATTCCGAATAATGATATGACAAAACAGATAGCAATTGAAGATGGTGGTTGAAGATCAAGTATTTTCGAAAACGAAAGGATTACCTTTCGAATGTCTCTGCACTGAGTTGCTCCGGCATAGAGATCTCCATATGTGATGGGGAGTTCGTTCGGGATTGTGAATATCCGAATTTGCAAGGGCTTCTATCCTTAATTGGACGAAGAGCCTTCGGTTCCATTCAGACCCAGGATGGACCTGTATGGATGTATGTATGACGTTACACTTTGAGATGTAAAGCTGTTTTCTATCAAATATATTACTATTTGGTGGTGGAGAATTTATTCTCTTAGCTTAACACCCTTCTCTTAGACGTACGAGCTCAGAGGTGTTGTAGTATATATCTACTAGTGATATATTACCAATTTGGTAATGTGGCATGCTGAGTGCTGATCATTGGTTGATCGAAGCATGGCTTTTGTGAAAAGCGTAGCTTTGTGGGACAAGACTTCATCGAACCTCACACCCCAAAAATGTCGAAACATGAAGGATGCAGCAAGGTTACGGGGGTCGCCCACCTTAGGGTATGTGCATTTCCTTCTGGATAAAAAGTGATATCATGGTAGGGAGCCCAGATATATAACTTATGTGGTTGTTGGAATTTGTTAGTGAATCCCGGGATAAAGGTCGGTGACGACCGGAGGATGGCATACTCGTGATAGTTAGTTACCTAGTTACAGAGGTAACCCGGCCTTGTGTTGGCAGAGATCCGGTTAGGTTCTCGGGGCGTCCCTCCAGAGGCGTACCCATTCGGAAAGGAAGTTCCTTAGCCTTGGCCATTTGTTGGAAATCCAATCACCCAATACGAGCCATGTACGGTTTTAGTTGTAGAACCTGCCATTCAACATGGTAGCTATAGTAGGCATACTATAATGGCACATATGCTGGCTAAGATTAATATCATACTTGCAAATGTTTTCTACACTATGCACTAATAATAATATCAAAAGGATTTTCGTGTATCAAGCATGTTTGACTATCATAAGGAGAAATCTTCCCCAAGTGTGCGATTGCATTGTTTGTGTGCCGGGAGGCCTTATGGTAGTTTCATTTTCCAAAAAGCATAGCGAATTTATTTTTATTTCTTTTTGTTTGTTTTTGTTTAAACAACTGTTTTGTTTTCTCACACCAATCTCATGACTGACTTGGAGTTTATTATTCCCTTTCTAAACTCTGGGTGCCCATAATTTTCCACACAGGCATCCTAGAGTCAGGTTATCAGATAGTCAGCTAGTAGGTGTAGCTTTTGGCAGTCTTTGGAGCCTTTGGATTTGGAGATCGCATTGTTCATCGAACTTGCTATATTGCAGCATGTTTGTGGTTCGAGCTTTTGGTGTGGAGCTTTGGCAATGGAGATGTTATCTTTCCGTGGCTGCTGCTTTGTTTTTTCGCTCTTGTATTTATCTCTGATATTGTAGATCACTTCATATTGTATCCATGTTGCATCAATTGTTGTGTATCAACAAAATTTCTTTTTGTTTCCGCTGTGTTGTTATCACCTAATGTTCTTATAAGCTCCGACGAATCGGATTTCAACGTTTGAATCTACGGCATTTCGAATACATGTGATGTATGGATGTCGATTTTCGGGCGCTGGAATCTGGGTCGTCACAGTTGGTGTCAGAGTTAAAGGTTGAGTAAGAACTTTAGCTTTGGAGTATAACACATTAGGTAACTCATTAGAGATAGGGTTACGAACACCCTAGAATGAGTATCCCTAAGATCTTGTATGTATGCCTAAACCAATTTAGTGCAAGAAGAGGATGAGGTAGGGGACAGGAGAGTACCACTACAAATGGTCAAACCCTGCATCAACAAGGAAACCAATTTTTCCATCAATCTCTTCTGATCATCATTTACTTTCAATTCTTTGACGGCTTCCTGGTAGCTATAAGAAGAAGCTTTGGTGTGGTGGTGGCCCTGCGAATCTTTGTTTACATTGTTGAAAAGTTCCTATTTCATATTCTCTTCATAAGTTTTCTATCAACCTTTTCGTTCTTAAACTTTAATGAATTTGAAATTTTATTTGAAATAAATTGATTAATAAAGTATAAAGCTAAATTAGATTGTATTAATAAAACGATTTCGGTCAAAACCAAACTTGGGAAATTTTGTTGTAATTTCTTGTGAGGATCCAGGTCCGTAAATGGACAAGCTAGCGTATACTTTAGGGTATTCCGACCTGAGTTGAGAATCCATTTGCCTGTTTTTTGGGTCTAGATTTATTCTATGAATGGTTAGTTATCCCTTCAAACTAACCTATGCCTCTGCATATTTCATAGACCTGATGACCCGAGTATTTCGTAAAGTATTGAATAAGTTCGTTCTCATATTTATTAATGATATTCTGATTTGGTAAGCCAAATGTGGAATAAATATTCCAGTTTGATCTAGTAAACCAATTCTTCATCTTTTTGGTTGTTTATCTGTTCTTTGTTTGTCTCCCTGTCTAGCGAATTTCGAGGACGAAATTTTCTTAAGGGGGAATTAGTAACGATCTCGGTTTTAAGCCAAATTTAATTCAGTAATTAATATAAATTTTTGGTTATATTTGTGAATTAATTTGAATTTTTCCAAATTTAATAAGATATGTGTTTGTTTATTTATATATATGTATATAAATAGATTGTAAAATAGAATTTGAATTTGAAAAATCCAATAATAAATATTTTAAAAATAAATTGGATTTGAAAACACTATATTTTAAATTAATAAAAAATGTTTTCTAATTATAATAAATATGAATACATATATTTAAAAGTTATATTTTGAATTTAATATAATAATTTTTCAAAAGCTATTCAAAAGTTAGATTCTATATTTTAAAGACTCGTATAATATATATATATATATGTGTGTGTGTATATGCGCGCGTGTGTGTGTGTGTTTATTTATTAATGTGTATTAGATTTTAAAATCAATTTCTTAAAGTTATAAATATTTATAAAAGGAAATGCATTAATTATATAATAGAAAATGTATAAAACATACATATATATATATATATGTAAAACTCCTATAATATAAAATTATATAAAAATATATTTAAACACATAAATACATATGTAACATTTATAATATGCAAATTTGACAAGTGTAGAAATTATAATATGGGATTAAACAAGTGTTAGCTAAAATACAACATGTATTAACAAGTGTCATCAATTCTTTTTTTTTTTAAAAAAAAAAATTTATGAATAATGTAAAAACAAGTTTATATATATCACTTTTCTCCTTCTTTCTCATTTTTCTTTAATCCAATTAAAACCAAAACTAAAGGAAATGAAACCTGGTAACCAAAATACAAATCCAACAAAGAAAAAAAATCAAAAGGAAAACCAGAAAACAAAATCAAATCAAACAACAACAACCTAAGCTAGTTTCAAGCAATTCAAAGGAGCGATTCAATATGAATTCAAATCAAACAGAGATCAGATTCAATTCAACATCAAAGTTTCAGATTCAAATCAAGTAACGGATCAAGTTCAAAAATCAAATATGCAGTTTCAAATTCTAGATTTTCAAATATCATTTACAGGCTCAAGTTTTCCTCCGTTCTCCACAAATCCATGAGTAAATTTCATTTTTAACCTGTTCCTCTTGATTTCGTATGCCTGTGATCATGTTGACTTGGAAATAGTTTGTATGAATGAAAAATGTGATTGCATGCCTGAGTATATAGAGATTTTGGTGTATGCATGTTTGTAGGTGTATATATACCTTTGTTTAAAACTTACAGGTTTTAAACAATTTCAAAACTCAAAAGCAAACAGACCAGAAAATCAAACAACTTTCACATTTCGTAAAGAAGCAACTTCTTTCCAATTTCAAAATTAAGCAAAGCAAAGATCAACATCATCTCAAATCTGAAGCTAACAACAATCAAAATAAAGATCATTTCAAACAATCTGATAGCCTCAAAAACATTTTTAGATTCAAGATCATTTCTAGTTTTCAAAACCTGAAGCATGCAAATTCAATCTCAATCAAGTTCCAGATTTTCAAAGTATAAAACATTTTCCAGTTTTCAAATACCTGTTCTCTGCTTTCAATTCCCAAGTGAGTAAACTACTATCTTAAGCACCTTAGTTTGATCTATAACTTGATATCTGTGGTTAATACTTGAAGTGAAGTGATTGCATGGGTGAAAATATGTTTGTATTTATATATAAACATGCCTAGGTTTGGATATGCATGTCTGTGCATATGTAGATAACTCTGTTTTTGGTATTTACAGGTTTAAATCAAGTTCAAAATTCGATTTCTCTTTATACAAACAATTTTAAGCCGTGATCTTTAAAAAGGAAATGATTGTAACATTGAAATATCATTTTTAAAAATAGATTCATGTGGATCCATTGAGTAATTATTTGGAAAATAATATTTACAGTGATGATCAAATAATAAGTCAGAAATCAAACATCTTAATTTCTTGTTTTGATTCTATATCTTGATTCGTATTAGAAAACTATGATTTTAGGTAATGGTTTCAAGAATTTTAGGATTGGGAATGTCGAGAATTCGTAAGCTGAATGAACTTGGGTTTTTTGTGGATTTCTGGTGATCAAAGGGGAGACGGTCATCGAAGATCAAGGCGAGAGAAAGCGTGGATGGTGGAGATCATGGGAAAATACTAGTGGAATTCTCGTGTGACGTGGTGGCTGTACGACGTCGAATTAGGGTTCGATGACCAGTTTTGGTCGATACTGTTCTTAAGACAATTTCATCAACATGGATGGATCGAAGGCGATCGCACCAAAGGGAAACGGTGCATGGGAAGGTGGCGTAGCTTTGGATGCGATGGCGAGGTTGATGGTGGTCAGGATCGTCGTCGATGAGGTATTTTGTTGATCGAGTTTTTTGGGTTCCTGTAGGTGTGGATAGTTCGATTTCGATTCCAGCCGAGTTCAACGATACCGGGTGATTGGGTGAGTCGAAGAAGTCTTGGCTGATGTGTCATAGGTCACGACGATGGTTGAAGTCGATCGGAGCTCGTGTGCACGTGCACGAGTATCATCGGTATCAGGTGTTGGTTGAAGCTTGGGGAAGAAGAAGTAAACTCGAAGTCAAACTCGGGAAATTTTAATAATGGCGCGCGTGCATTCTCGGGTTCGTTTGCATGATTATTATATGTTTTTAACAGTTTAATTTTTTTTTTAAACATAACAAAGAGAGGAAAAAGGGAAAGATCGGGGCTATACTCGGGGAAATTGGTATTTGACTAAGGTAGGGACTCGAGCAGTCTCGGATCTGGGTTTTTTAGATTTTTAAATAAACAAGTTTTTTCAAAATTCAAATTAAATCAATTCTAAACGCTTTCTTGTTTAATTTTTTTAAAATAATAAATATTCTAGTTTTAGAATTGGTTAATGGTAAAAATAAATTATTTTAAATTTATTAAGTTTAAGGTATTTTATTATATACCTATTATTTTAAACTTGTTTTTAAAGTTTATTTAAATAAGTTTAAGCGATGTAATGTAATAGTTTTAATAAGTTAAAAGGTTTTAAGTTGATTTGTATGTTATGAAGATTAATTTCAAAGGTTTATCAAATAAAACTTGAATGAAATTAATTGATGAATAAAGATAAATGGTTTATCTTTTAATTAGTTAAGGTCTTGGGTAATTAAAGATAATTGCTTAATGTAATTAATTTATGTGATTAAGTAAGCATAATTACTTAATAAAATTAATTAAGTATGATTGCTTAATGTAATCAATAAAGTATAATTACTTAGTGTAATTAATAAAGGATAATTACTTGTGTAAGTAATTTATTAAAGGTTAATTACTTAATGTGATTAATTAAGGGTTAATTAATTTATTAAAGGATAATTAATTAAAGGATTACTTAATTTATGATTAAGAATAACTACTTAATGTAATTAGTTTAAGGGTAATTAATTACTTAAAGGTTAAATGCTTAATGAAAGTAATTAAGGTAGATTAATTGATTTTTATTAATTAATTAAGATAATAACAAATGGTTTATAATTAATGTTAATAAATCAGGTTTAAGTGATTAATTCATAAGTAAATAATCTATTTGAGTCAATTAAATCAATTATAATCATGTGATTAATTTATCTTGTTTATGGAGGATTGAATTATATTGAATGCCTTGAATTGCTTGATATCTCTTATATGTGATGATTATGTGATATGATTATTTTTTGGATTGAGCTGTGAACTGTGATTTATTTATCTTTGTTGAATTTACATGTTTATCCATGAATGAAAGATAAGCGTTATAGGATTATACCGCTTATCGATATTGTTGTACTTGAATTTATGATGGTTGATATTTTATTGTTGCCTGTGAAACCCTGGACTAAACACCACACACATAAAAATATGGAGTTCACAGGAAATTGGTTAAGTCACGGGCATTTTGAATTTAAAATTATTTTATTCAAAATGGTGAAAAGGATTTTAAAGGTTGATTTTTGAATCCAAAATGGTTTGGAAGTGATTTGGGTTAAGTATAAAAAACTTTTGAAAAGGTAGTTTGAAATTAAAAATTATTTTGAATATAATATGGCTTGTTAAAAGTTTTGAAATTTTGGAAACTATGGTTTAAAAGGGTTATACATGTTATGTAATATATATATATATATATATATATATATATATATATGGATTTTAAACCATTTTCAAAGTATTTTTGATGAATTATTTTAGAAGTTTAAATTTAACCCAAATAGATATTGCCGAGGGTGCGGCAGTTTGTTGATTTTTTCGATTTATACTTTAAAAGGTTATAACTTGGGCAAATTTAATTGGATTTTGTTGAAACGAAAAGCCTTCGTTTTCAAATGTAACAGCTTTCATATAAAGAAAGAATTTCTAGTTTTATTGAAAGGAAATCAAATATGAAATGGAAATAGTTTTGAAAGCTATGAATGAATCTTTATTAAAGATTTGGTGAACCTTGTTTTTAAATTGAAGAGGATCTTAAAGGGTGGATCTTTTGTTTAAAAAATTAAAGTGGAAATTTGTTTAAACCGTTCAAAAAGAAAGGTTTTGGGGAACAAGAGCTAAAAAGTTGTGACTTAACTAAGATCTGAATGTATCTATATGTTTTTAAAATTAGTGCCCATTATTCGATTTAGTCGGGAGATGACTTTATGTCATAAAATCCATTCTGAATAATGATACGACGAAATGGATAACAATTGAAGACGGTGGTTGAAGACCGGGTATTTTCGAAAATGAAAGGGTTACATGTCGAATGTCTTTGCACTGAGCTGCTCCGGTATAGAGATCTCCATATGTGATGGGGAGTCCGATCGGGATTGTGAATATTCGGATTTGCAAGGGCTTCTATCCTTAATTGGATGAAGTGCCTTCAGTTCCATTCAGACCCAGGATGGACTTGTACGGATGTATGTCTGACGTTACAATTTGAGATGTGAAGCTGGTTTCTATCAAATACATTCCTATTTGGAGGTAGAGAATTTATTCTCTTAGCTTAACACCCTTCTCTGAGACGTATGAGCTCAGAGGTGATGTAGTTGATACTAGTGATATATTTCCAATTTGGTAATGTGGCATGTTGAGTGCTGATCATTGGTTGATCGAAGCATGGCTTTTGTGAAAAGCGTAGCTTTGTGGGATGAGACTTCATCGAACCTCACACCCCAAAAATGGTCGAAACAGGATGAAGCGGCAAGATTACGGGGGTCGCGCCTTTTAGGGTATGTGCATTTCCTTCTAGATAAAAAGTGGTATCATGGTGTTGGAGCTTAGATATATAACTTATGTGGTTGTTGGAATTCGTTAGTGAATCCTGGGATAAAGGTCGGTGACGACTGGAGGATGGCATACTCATGATAGTTAGTTACCTAGTTATAGAGGTAACCTGGCCTTGTGTTGGCAGAGATCCGGTTAGGTTCTTGGGGCGTCCCTCCAGAGGCTACCCATTCGGAAAGGAAGTTCTTTAGCCTTGGCCATTTGTTGGAAATCCAATCACCCAATACGAGCCCTGTACGGTTTTAGTTGTAGAACCTGCCATTTAACATGGTAGCTATAGTAGGCATACTATAATGGTACGTATGCTGGCTAAGATTAATATTATACTGCAAATGTTTTCTATATTATGCACTAATAATAATATCAAAAGGATTTTCACGTATCAAATATGTTTGACTATCATAAGGAGAAATATCCTTCAAGTATGCGATTGCATTGTGTTTGTGTCGGGAGGCCTTATGGTAGTTTCATTTTCCAAAAAGGCATAGTGAATTTACTTTTATTTCTTTTTGTTTGTTTTTGTTCAAACAACTGTTTTGTTTGCTCACACTAGTCCCATGGCTGACCTGGAGTTTATTGTTCCATTTCTAAACACTGGGTGCCCATAATTTTCCACACGGGCATCCTAGAGTCGGGTTATTAGATAGTCAGCTAGTTGGTGTAGCTTTTGGCAGTCTCTGGAGCCTTTGGATTTGGAGATCGCATTGTTCATCGAACTTGCTATATTGCAGCATGTTTGTGGTTTGAGCTTTTGGTGTGGAGCTTTGGCAATGGAGATGTTATCTTTCTACTGCTGTTGCTTTGTTTTTCCGTTGTTGTATTTATCTCTGATATTGTTGATCACTTCATATTGTATCCATGTTGTATCAATTGTTGTGTATCAATTAAATTTCTTTCTGTATTCGGTGTGTTGTTATCACCTAATGTTGTTACAAGCTCCGGCGAATCGGATTTCAATATTTGAATCTGCGGCATTTCGAATACGGGTTATGTATGGATGTCGATTTTCGGGCGCTGGAATCCAGGTTGTTACAACATATGCCCACACCCATTTACTGTTCCAATTTTATTCATTATCCATTTGGAAGTTACTAATGAACCCTAATTTTCCCTTTGGATAGTTGAATATGAGTAATTCAACTGGAATAAAAGACCAACATGGCTAATACTGGTAGGGCAAAAACTAAAGTTGGGACTAGTAATCGCGTAGATATACTAGATACGCCTAGTGTTAACATTCCAGTTTGGTTCGGACGTTATCTTCAGGCGACGAACCAAGCTAGTACAATCCCCATCGAACCCATAACCACTAATACCACTGCTAATTAAGGTATGATTCAAGCCCTATTGTTGTTCCTAAGCTATGTAAGGATTTCTCCAACCTTAGTGGGAAGTCATTCCACGGGATGGATACATACTCGATGACTCGGGCTTGGCTTCATGATTGTGAAAATATTTCCAACTTGTTGGGACTTGGTAATGCAATAAAGAGGTTTTTAGCTACTTAGCATTTGAAAGGTATTACAACTTGTTGGTGGGAAGTAGTAATGACCGAGGGGGATGAGAATGCTATTTCATGGAGGATGTTTAAATCTAGATTCGAGACGAAATTTCTTTCTGGTGCTGAGTAGGAATTGTTGTTAGAAAAGTTTATTCATTTGGAACAAGGAGAATTGATAATGGTTGAGTATATCAATCAGTTTAACGAATTAGCCTGGTTTGGATTTGAATTGGTGAATTCTCTGATGAATAAGGCATTGAAGTTTGTGAAAGGTCTAAGTTCACCTTTGAGAATTGGCGTTGAATCAAATATCAAACGGAATGACATTTGAAGGATTAGTAGAATCGGCATTATTAAACTCTTTGAAAGAAACTTGGTGAAGGAACGGAGTAAGGAAATGGAAGGACAACAACAAGGAAAATGAAATGAAAATGGACCTTAAGGACGACAAGGCAAGAAGCGCATAGTTACATGCCATAGGTGTTAGAAGGTAGGACATGTAGAGAATTGTAAGACGAACCTTTCAAAGGGTGGATGGTATAATTGTTCCTAGGCGGGACACATGGCTAAAGACTATGAGGCGACTCTAGCTCAGAAAAAATTGAAGTGTTATAATTGTGATCAGATTGGGCATATAAAGAGAGACCGTCTAGCTTTGAGAAATGAGGGTCAAATCATGAAGGCATATGCTCTAGATGTCGTTCCTACTTCCAGTAAGGCACTGCCGTCAGCATGATGGAAGGTGTGTTGATCTTATCTGATTCTCCTATTCATACTTTGTTTAATGCTAAGCATCTCATTCATTCATAAAAAGTGCATTAATTTACTATTTATCTCTTAAACCTGACATCGTGCATAAATCCATTATGGTATCAATTCTGTTGGGGGGTCGACCCATCTATTGATGTTGTGTCATAATCTAAACTTGGTAATTTGTGGTATGGAGTTTTTTTATGATGCATATGTACTAAACTTTTCAGGGTATGGATTGATTTTGGGAATGGACTGGATATCTCGCTGTGGCATAGTTTTTGATTGTGACATGTGGACGGTTTAATTGAGGAAAGCTGATGGGTTTGATTTAATTTTATACCGTAAGCCTAATGTTTCATTTATGAGACCTATTTGTATTCGCTTAGCCTATCACATGAAGAGCTATTATGTATACCTGTAGTGAAGGACTATTCCGATATATTCGAAGAAGTTTCTAGCCTTTCTCCCCAAAGAAAAATCGAATTTCTTATTAACCTTGAGAAAGACGCAGACTAGTTGTAATGCCTGTTAGGCATATGGCTTTGAAGCAAAGACGAGAGTTGGATAAGCAAGTGTCTGAATTGTTGCAGAAGAGTTTTATTTGAAGGAGTATTTTGGAATAGGGGCGCCTGTCATTTTGGCTACAATGGCAGATGGTTCCTTAAGGTTATGCATCAATTATCGAGGGTTAAATAAGTTGGTGAGGAAAAACCGCTATCCACTACCTCGTATTGATGACCTCTTCGATCGGTTAGTCAAGGCAAAGGTTTTCTGGCAACTTAACTTAGCAATTGGATTTCGACAATTGAGGGTGGCAAAGGATGGTATCCAGAAGACTTCTTTTCGTACTCTTGATATATTGTTTAAATGGCTGGTGATGCCTTTTGGATTGACGAATGCTCCAGCTTAATTTATAGATTTGATGGGTATAATATTCCAAGAGCGTTTGAACATGTTTATAATGGTCTTTGTGGATGACATCCTTTATTTATTCCAGAAGTGAAGAGGAGCATGAAGTGCATTTGAGAAAAGTGATGGATGTTTTAGGGAGGAATCGATTAAAGGCAAAAAATTTGAAATGTCATTTTTGGAGAGATGAAGTTCGTTTTTTTGGGCATGTAGTATCGGCAATGGATTGGTAGTACACCAAAGGAAAGTAGCAGCGGTTAGGGATTGGAACACACCGAAAGAATGCTTTAGAGATCAGTGGCTTTTTGGATTTGGCTGTAGTTTAGAAATTTCATCAAAAATTTCGCAAAGATATCATCACTTCTAACTCGTTTAACTAAGAAGAATTTGGTGTATACTTGGAATTCAGAATGTAAAGTGGCATTTGTAAGACTGAAAGTGATATTCGACGTGTGCTCTTGTTTTAGCTATCCCAGATGGTACCAAACCATTTACCATGTATGCCAATGCATATTGTGCTAGTCTTGGAACTGTACTTATGTAAGAAGGAAGAGTAGTAGTGTAACGACCCGTATTTTTAAACATTTAAAAGTGTTAAATTAAATAAGATTTTGAATAAAATTGTTAGGAATAAAAATTTAATATTTTATTGATACAAACTAGAATATAATACAAGTTATGAGCTTAATTAAAATTTCTATTAATGATATATGTTTGCAATAATATAAGGATGATAATAAATGTTAATATGTATTTTCATAACATTGGTTTGAATGAAATTAACAATTGTATGAATGTAAATTTCTAACTGATTGGAATAATAAATGTTAATAAGGAATAATAAATGTTTCATTATTAAAGAAGAAATCATATGTTTATTTAATTGAAATGTTTGACAGCTGAAAGATTGATTGCAGAGATGCGAAACTATTATTTTGTAAGAAATGTATAATTATTGTTTGTATTCAATAGTGTATAAATATGTTTAAATCACTATTTGATAGGAAATAATTGTTCTATTTTTCATTACATTTATTTTGTCCATTTTGAAATTCACCTTTGTAAACAATTAAAATTAATGTAATTGAATAATTTCAATTAATGATAGAGAGGACACCAAATTGTAAATTAATAGATGTAATTAAACATGGCTAATGTTTTGTGAAAATATACGGAAAGTTGGTCTTATGAAAAGAACGTTTATATCAAATAAAACGAATGTTTCATTTGTGAATGTAGGTTTAATTCCATTAAAATAAAGAATAGAATGATTGATTTAAAGGAAGAAATATATGTATATTTGAACTCTGTTTTAGCATATAGATGGATTATAAGAGTAGAAAAATAATTTATTTAAGTAAGTTATTTATTACTCTCCTGCATAAACAACAAATTTATAAACGTGTTTAAATGACTAAAGGAAACAATTATTCTATTTTTCATCCATTTTAGCTGTCTGTTTTGAAATTTAACATTATAAGTAATTGCAATTAATGTAACTAAAATATTTTAATTAGAAGGAAAGAAAACGTTGATTGTAATTAATAAATTTAATAAAAGAAATGCACCTTTTGTGCTAAAAAAAGATGTTTTAATGAAAATAAAAGATCATTTTGGGAAAACCAAATTGAACGTTTTCACTTTTATGGTAAGTAATTTTGTTTATTCTGCATAGATAAAAAAAATGAATGCATACAAATTTGAATATTTTTTGAGTTAATGAAGTTAATTTGGTTACATTTCATAAATTGAATTTCAAAAAGGTTGTGCGACGTACATGGCCCCTTCATTTCTTTTGTTATTAATTGTTACATGTACGTTTTAAAATAGTTATCTTCTTATTAATACTTGATCCGTTCATTTCTCCTTTTGTTTAATACTTGAACCTAGACTTTTATGTTTATATCTAATTCTTGCCACCTCATTTTGCGTATATAAAATTTTACTTTCCTTTGGTTTGCAAACTTTTCCATTACAACATACATTTCTTTATGCATTATTAATGCCTAAAGCTTTCAAAATAAAACATGACATTTATTTTTATCTCTCCACCCACATTTCCTAATTATTAAATAACCTGTAGTTTATTTCTTTCATTTGCAGTGTAAATTTGTGTTCTTTTTTTTGCAGAAGTCTTATTGGGTTTGTTTTAGAGTAATGGGCTCCTTAGTAAACCAAGAGACCCTAGGAACCCTAAGAGACTTTATGTGATGACCCGGAAAGTCTGGATATCAGGAATTGAAATATTTAATTGATTTTAATTTAGCTTAACTTGAATTTCAAATATCACAGTTTATTTGGTAATTAAATCATTGAATTTAATAATTGGAAATTGGTTAAAATAGCGAATCTTGGTTTTAAGCTTATTAAAAATATTTCAAGGGCTTGGAAAGTTTATAGTTATAATTCTAGAGACAACGAAATTTTTAAATTTGAATTTGAAAGTGTTATGTTCAGTTTTGAAATTATATCGTTTAAATCGATATTTAAAAATAGCCTTCCGAGGCACAGTCTCGGATCTCGACTAAACCAGTTCCATTGGATCCGTAATAATGTATTATTATTGAATTTCAATTTTCGTAGTGTTTAGAGTGATCGTTTGACCGTACAGTAGATAAACGTGTTGAACTTTATATCGAAATTTAATTTAATGACTGGGTCAAAAAAGTTATCTTCTCCATACGATCGAATTAGGCCTCAAAACCATTTCCATTGCGTTCGTAATAGGGGTACAACATTATAAACGCTTAACAGCACGCCTCGGTAGGAATCAAAATTTTAAGTGGTGATATCATGACGATTTGAATTTGAATTTAAATTAAAATATATATTCACATAATAGACAAATTAGACACATTTCCTCCCTCAGAATACGTGTCCCTTTTTACATTTTTCTTCTGAAACGTGTTGTTTCCTTTCTTCCTGATTTAAAAAATGAAAGAGAAGAGTTGCTCTAAAAATTTTGATGACCGAACAAAACCAAATTCGTATCTTCATCTCCCTCTTTCGCTCTTTAGATCGAAAAGGCACGCAACCTCCTTACGTCGTTCTTTTCTGTTGTCTTCAATTTAAACGTGAAACTTCCCTTCTCAACCTCAATTCAATATCAAAATAATTCCACTCGAAAAACATAAGCCTTTCAAAATCTACTTAAGTAAAGGGCATTTAGATCTTGGTCTCGTGACGGCGTTAAGTTCATAGATCTAAGTAAGAAAGGTTCGATGCTGCTTGGTTAAGTCACGCTGAAGTAAGGCAACTTCGACTTTGTTGATGCCCAGGAAAGGCGACTTCAACTTTATTAACGTGAAGAGAGGCAACATCGATTTGGGAAAAATGGATTATCGTCGAACAAAATTGACGTTGATGTGGAACCGGGCTGATGCCGGAATAAGACCAATGTCGCTAGGTAGGAACAGAGGCAGTGGAGGCGTGGCTTCACATTGGAATTCGAAAACCTCAGATTAAAGATTGGATTTATGCCGAAGTGAATATCATTGAACATCGGATTTCCAAAGATGATTGATGCCAAGGTTTATTAAAATCAGAACTCAAAATTTCATCCTAAATCAGCAAACCCATTACCAATTTCACGAGCTCAAACCAGGGAACAAAATCCATGTCAAAGATGAATGACCTTGAGGTTGGAGTTTAATTCACAGGTCATAAATCGTGGAATCAAATCGTGATTGAAGTGGATTGCAAATTAAAAGGGAAATGTGAGTAAATCTCACTCATCTGGATTATTATTTAAATTTAAATAGTTAAATTTCAATTTTTGTTTGAATGATTAAATTGATTGAATGTGATATATTATATATAGTAGTATATGTATATATTGGAGTGATTGATTTCCCGCATTATATAGCGGATGAGACCCTATGCGCCCCACATAATAGCGGATGACCCCATATAACGTGATATTCCACCTCGAAGTGGAATTGGTATTTTATATTGTGCTAACATCTATGGATGTAGGGAAACAGGTTGGAGGCATCCAATTGGATTCCACAAAATATTTAGATTTTTTTAATAATCCATGATAGGTTTATTTGATAATATTCGATAGATTATATTGGCAATTGGAAATATTGGGTGCTATGGTTTGAACAAATATCTTTTGGGTATACTGTGTTATCAAAAATATATATATATGGGAATTTTTTTGAAGGAAAATAAAAGAGAGAATTTTTGAGTAAAATGATTTTAGAGAATTTGGATAAACTAAAGAATGAATTGGAAAAGGATAGAAGTTGATTTTAAAATCCTAATAAATAAATGTCCAAGTATGGTAAAGAAGATTTTTGAATAAATGACAATAAATGAATATTTAAACTTAAGTGATATTATCTAAAGGAATAAAAGATTTATTTTTCAATTCAGGATTTAAATGGTTTAGGAAAAATAAAAGAAGAATTTTGAAATAAATACGAAATTGGTAGTTTCAATTTAAATAAGATTTTAAATCCTAATAAAGAAGTTAAATCTAAAATTAATGGGTTTTGAAATAAAATTGAGTAAGTAATGGAAATTATTTTTAAAAAGAAGTAAATTTTGGAAATCGATTCGGAAATTTATTTAATGTTTGAAACTGTGTTTTAAAAGGAAAATGAGACTATGGAATTTATAAACTGGGTTTATAAAGTGAAGTAAGATATCATTTGATATTTGGAAGTATAAATTCAGGATGGGAATTTAAAGGAATGGGTATTTGGTTTTAAAATAATAGTGGATTATTTTTAAAGGTGTGAAAGTGAAGTGTATTTCCCTAGAAAGCCAAACACGTTTTCAAAAATAAAATTCTAAGTATAATTTAAAAGTTTTAAAAGAATATTTTTGAGAAATATTATTTAAGTTGTTTAAAATTTTTAAGGCAAATATTTATTAAATTAGTTGTAGCAGTAATCATTTTGAAAAGTTAATTGGTATTATGATTTAAAAAGATAATTATTAATATTTGTATTCTATAAAGTGGTTTTATTTTAAAGATGGTTAGGCTAAAAATTTTATTTGAAAACTTGTATAGAATTTCATAATGTTTTATTTTTTTTATTTTAAAATTTGTTTTGGCTTATGTCTTACTAGAGAAATTTTTTTGAAAACTTCATATTTAGTATTTTAAATAAAATGTTTAAATAGCTTTTATTTTAAGTGTTTAAGTAATGTTTTTGGATAAAGTTATATAAATTATTTTAAAATCTAAAGTATTTAGACTTGGTGATTTTCAGTGGAAATAAACAATATTTGGAATTTATTCTGTGAGAGGAAAGTGATTTAAAACTGTTTTCAGTGGGTTGAAGTATAGATAATAGCTTGCAAAGATATTTTGAAATAAATAATTTGGAAATTTATTTAAAGCCTGATGATTGTTTGTGAATGTTATTTGATAGTTAAATAACCGACTATCAATATTGGCCAATGCGCTGATGGTTTCGAAGCGACCGGGATCGGGATTAATTTTCCGTAAACCACTTCGATCTGATTTGAATGCTTTCATGAGAAAGACAAGAGCTTGGAGTCGAAGATGGAGCAGTGAAGTGCAAGGGCTAATCGCTACTAATCCTGAGGGTGATTCTAAAATGGATGTAGTAGGAGTAGTGCATTTGGTTCCGTTCGAACCCGGAACAGACTTGTATGAACGAATGCTTTCACAACATCGTTAGGAGGACGATGAGCATTCTAAGTGAATATGTGCTAAAAAGATAACGCATAGCCTCGAGCCTCATCAATCTAGAATGGCTAAAACAGGGGAGGTGTACACAAGGCTAAGTGGCTAGCAACCAATTAGGGTAAGGCAACCCCTGTCTAGATATCCCTTTATTTCGGCTGTGTGGTCGGTTGCTGATCCCAACCATGGGGTGAACTTATTCGGACTATCTAGTAAGGGGTAGCTTCGGTCTTATGATGCAAGGGATCAGGGTGGATTCTCGGTACGGTGATCTAGACCACGTACTGTGACGGGCGGTACCCCAGTTGTAACAGCCCAAATTTTAGCAATATTTTATTCTTTATTTACAACTCTGGGGTTTTATTTTTCGAAAATTTGATTGTCTAAATTTAATTATAAATAATCACCCAAGATTTTTATTAGCGTGAAAATTCTAAAATTCTTATTTTGGTTAAAACTTAACTTTTTTTTGAAGTTATAAATCTTTAAATTTTTAATTTTTAATCTTTTGGTTTAATTTAATATGTTCGTAACAACGTTTATTTCACCTTTTGTTCTTTAAAAAATAATTGATTTTATACTTTTAAAATTTTAATATTTTATATTTTACTTATATACATTTTTGAAATAAATTTCTTAGTAAATGTGTAAACAAATCATATTTTTATATAAGTAATAAATTTCCAAAACTTTGTGTATAAATAAACTGTTTAATTTCGCGTTTAAAAGGCGCGTTATTTGAGGGAATAAACAATGTATATATACATACAAGAAAATATATAAAATTTAAATCCATTATTTTCATTTATTTGGACAAAAATCACTGCGTCTGTTGTACGCATTCTACGTTTTCATTTATGCGTATATACAACAGTTTATTTCTTAAATGTTAAGTATATCAAAAGGATATAAACAAATCATATTTTAGTTAAGTAATAAATTTTAAGTTAATAGTGTAAATAAGCTATTTAAGATGCACGTTTTAATTTGTACAATTTAGTTGGCATACAAATGGTATGAATTTGATGTAATATTATAACCTATATTTACTACATAAGAAAAACGTACAAATTTAAAAGCGTTTCTTTGTTATCAATTGGGCGTATATTTTTACGTCAGTTTTACGCATATCTCATTTTCTTACCTTGGATAATAATTAAATTTATCCGTAGGCGTATTTTTTTTAAGTGGGAAATAATTAAATTCCCTAACCGTTCAATTAGTTTAAAATGTTTGCCTTGGATTCATGCGGAAATTTTTCTACTCTTTCCAATTGCCTCTCGTTTAAAATTGGTATAAAATCTTTAAAATCCAATCCGGTTCAAAATCAACTTTCCTCCTGCCTTTTTCTTTCACCGTTATCAACGCGTGTTTAATTATAAAACACGATTCATTTCATACTTCACTACCATTCCTAAAGCAATTTATTTCATACCGTTTCCTCCACTCAATCAACGCAAATTACTCCCTTTAAAAATAAAATGTGCCTCACCATTTACATGCAAATTATATTCACTTTCCTTTTGCCTTCTGATTTAATAGGAACATGATCCACAAATTACTAACCGTTCCAAAATCTTTAAATTTCTTTCCATTTTTCCCTTGATGCACGCAAGCTTTTATTTAAATGCTAAACACGTTTTCTTCCTTACTTTAAAATTTGCATGCCTTGATTTTTGCTTTCCCACTTTAACAATTGTGTTGTCACAAATAAATACAAACCACGTATCAAACTTCGTCTGCATCTCATTTTGGGTTCCTCTCCTTCTTCTTTGCGTGTGAGCAAAGCATCGGGTAATGATCGAATTATTTTTCCTCCTTTTTTTTCTCTTTTCTTCATTGTTCTGTTCAAATTTTTGGCTCTACTATTTCACCACATGACACCTACCCTCCTCCACAATCAAGACCACTCTCCACAGTATAGACAGATTCTTGCTTATATCATTTATAAACACGTTGGAAAAGGACGTAGGTGGCATCGCTGTTTTACTTCAGGTTTTAAATCAGTAAAAATATTCTCCTCAGCTTTGTTCGTTCAAGGTCTTAACGTTAATAAGTATTTTGGTTTGAGAAAAAAGGCATTTGGCTAAGGCCTTGAAAAAAAATCATTTGCTCCACTTGTACTCTAAGATAGAGTAAATATGTTTGCACCACTTTTATAAAAATAGAAAATACATGTTAGACCATGCGTGTTTTGTTAGTCACCTATGCTATAGGAGAATGAGAAAATATTATTCAGGCACCACTTTTCTTTTATATATAAAAAAAATTAATAATAATAAGAATAAATAAATTAGATATATATAATACGTATAAGGAAACATATCATATGATGTATATTTTAAAAGTTATTTTATAATGATAAAGTTTTTAAAAATGTTTTAAAAGTTATTTTAATTGTTCAGTGTATAAAATATATATATAATGATAAAGTTTTAAAAGTTATTTTATACTTGTTGTTTCATATAAAAATGCATGACCTCTTATATATATAACTCGTTGTTGAGTATATTTAGTGCATAAGAAAGTATAAAAACGTATTATATATTCTCAACCATATATAGGTTTGCAGTATAGTTATGTTATTAGCTTTTGAATATAAATATATAGCAAGAGTTTTTATATAACTGAATATTAATAAATATGTAAGGTTGTTCTCTGTGTTTATATTAAAACTGAAATTTTACAGTCACATATTTTGTTATAAGTGTATTGTTAAATATTATATTTATAGTCTTAACGTGTATTGTAATAAGTGTACTGTATACTATATTGCATTACTATACATGGTATAATTTAAATATAGTTTAGTTTAAATGTATAATGGATATATGTTGATTATACAGAACGTATGGTCAATAGTTGTTTCTAAACTATTTATATTTTTGGAAAAACATATGTATATAATTTTAATGAGTCTCAAAGTTATTATTAGTTAAGCAAATAATATTTTAGGATTTTATATATTTTGTTTCGGTCTACATCAAGCAGTTTCTAATCTATTTTCGTCGATCTCTATTTATCATCTCTGTTCGTCCTATTCGTTCCAATCTTGTTCGTTTTGGAAAATTCGTGCTTGGATTCGTAACCTATTTCAAATCTCTCAAGCCTCGAAAGGTGAGCAATCACTCACGATTAACGTTCTTTTATTTATTAAATCTAATTTCAATTGAAATGACAATTGAAATATGAAGCTGTATTTATTTAAGTTGTTATATATGCTATTATCTGTAACTGTTCACTTATGGGATATGACACTGTATCCTATTGTTTATATTTATTTTGATGATATATGACTGTGTTATTATTATTTTCATATCTGTTATCACTCTGCAAGTTCCCTGTTAGTATAGAAATCACTATGGGTTGAAATGATACATACCCGAACGGACTTTAGAATAGAAGAAAATCGTTATGGGTTGAAATGATAAGCCCAAGCGATTTTCATTTAATTGAATTTGGGACTACGGGTTGAAATGATATCCACCCGTATATATTTAGTGTACGGGTTGAAATGATAAATATCCGTAGCACTTGACTTTATGATAGGAAATATATACAGACACCGTTGGTCCACATAAATATTTTGAAAATAAATTTCTACAGTTGAAAAGAAATACATGGGATTTAATAAATACTGGTTCTTAAAATATTATATATAAATGGAAATTATATATATATATTTAATAATAATATTATTGAGATTGATTTAATCCATATAATATGTTTGAGTATTATTTAAGATTTATATTTCAAAATTTACCATGTAAAAAGTTGAATAATTAAGATTGGGAGATAAATTTGGGTTTGTTAAAAATGGTATTTAAATAAGGATTTATTTAATTAAATCGATTTGAAATTATTGAATGGAAAATTTAAAGGTATGATTTTGTAACTGGATTTTTGATTTAAGTAATTTAATGAATATTTCACGTTTAATAAAATTAAAGAAAATATTGAGTAAAATGTAATTTAAGGTTACTTAAATGATATTGAATCTAATAAGGGAGTATTCAAGACTAAATAATAATGAGGTTAAATCGAGATCTATATGAAACTGTTATATAGAACATTTAAATATTAAAGCCTTGAACTATATTGGAATTTAAATGGTTTGTGTTGAGATTCAGATCTGTATTTGAAATCAACGTAGTTGAATTTGTTATTTAGCGACTAAATTGAATTAAAATGAAAATTTAGGTTAAATTAAATTTGAATTTATTATTTAGAAAACTAAATTGAATAAAAATTTAGTTGAAACGTTGAATACTTAAAGTTTTAAAATATATTGAAATATAAAGGGGTATTTTTGTGATTACAAATCCGAATTTGAGATCGATAAATTGAAGTGTTTATTTTAGCAATTGAGTTGAATTTAAATTTATAAATTAAGATTGAATTTAATTTAAATGGGAAGGTCGGGTTGATGTTGAAACGATTTGTCAAGTTGAGGAAATTGAAAATACTTTACTGTATAAATTATTTAATATATATAAATACTATTTTGGGGAATATAGAGATAGTTTAAGTGAAAATGAGATTTGGTTTGAAGTATAAATTAAGCTGAAATGACCACGGTGTTATAGTGTATATTTCTACCTTGTAGTTGCATGGACCCTTAGAGGATGGTTATCCCAAACATCCTTTGAGTTATTTGTATTTTAGTTGATATTTCACTTGAGTTGGATTTATTGATATAAGAATGTTAATCCTGACTCGAGTGTGTTTTGCTTTACGCTTGGGTCAGACTGAGTGATACAACATTAGAGACTCACCTTCGGAGTTTAGAGTTTCATTTGGAGATCCAACTATCGATTCAGATTCCAGCCTTTCCAGTTGATTGGTTCAAAGAAGTCATCTGTTGCATTGGAGACTTCACTGCATTTGAACTATTCGGTTGTATTTTATTTCTAACTCTGATGTATATAGTAGCTTCATGAACTACTATTCTTTATCTATTTCGTTGCATTATATTACTCTGTGATCTGTGATTGATTTATTTCTTGTATATTTTAAGTTTTTCCAAATTTTAAATTAATAATTCGGTATTTTGAATTATTCAAGTCGGATATGTATGGATTTATTGTCGATTTGAATGGTCCAAAATAGCGGGTCGTTACAGTTGGTATCAGAGCTTTGGCTCTAGGCAAAACTTAGCATATATGGTAAAATTATTTACAGAATCACTTTCGCTCGAGTTGAATCTCTTCCTTTTGACTCGATTTCCTTTGAATTTTGGAATGTCCCTCGGTTCCGAAATTCATTCCGTCTCTCCCTATTTATATTCGTTTGATTCCTGAGTATCCCATAACTCCACTGAATGATTTGTAAAGGGGGTGAAAACTCCTTTTCAATTGGCATTGAATCACCAAAGATTTCTGTATCCTCGGTTTACGATGCTGATATATCTTGTTATGCCGAATTCTATATCTCTAGCGATCGAATGTCGAATTGCCTTAGAATTCTACACCGATCTAATTTTGGAATCACGGTTGACCGGTAAAGGTCGCCCGCGATTTATAGAAGTATATCCATCTTCTATTTTGTAATTTAATTATCTCATCTTCGATCGAGTCTATTTTCGAATCAGGATTCTATTGATTGGAGTTCCTCTAAATTAAATCTCTATCTTTGTTTTGAAATCCATTCTTGAATCATCCTTCGAAAATCGGGTGTTGTTTGTATTTTTTGAAATTGTTTATACCGAAATTTTATTTTGATAACTATGATTTTTTATATATATAAAAGTGAAAATGTTTTCGATAAGGATTATATACCTATATATATAAAGCAAATAAGAAATGTTATTCTATATAAAAAGATTTTGAAAGGATTTGAAATTTTGAAAAATTATAAGAAATTGATTTATATAAAAATGATTTATAACTGTAGAGTTAAATTTGAAATTCGAGAATTGAATTCCGGTATTTTGAAATTGGTTTTAAGATTTTGGAAAATATATAAAAATAATGCGATTTAAAAGTATTTGCCGAATAAAAATGTTTCAAATGAGTTCAAATGAATTCCAATAATTTTGAAGAAATTTCAAAGAAGTTTTCAAGAAAATAGAAGTCCAGAACTCACTTATGTCACTGAAAAATAATTTCAGTGATGAGTGCACGCATCATCGATATTGATTTTCGAGTTTCAGAGTGGGGGAGAGGCCACTTTAATAGCTTCGCTATGCAAGTGATTTTGTAAAACCGTTTTTGATTTCAAATTCCGAAGTATAATTTGATATTTTAGAAAGATATAAGTATAAATTTGAACCAATTTAAAATGAGACCGGTGTTCAGTCCTCGAGTTTCGGATTTAATAATTGATTTATTGATTTATTGTTGATTTTCAACTCTTGAATTTAAAATTTGATTTCCCTAACTATTTTGAATGTTCGAACACTTCCAAATCGAGATTAAATTTTCAAAGCTAAGAAATTTCGAAGAGTATAAAATGTTTGATAAAGAATATAAATTTAGTTTTGAAATGTTTTGAAAAAAAAATAGTTTTGAATAATGGTTTTCAGAAAGGTAAATTGGATATTTCAAATAGAAATGGATAAAAAGTTTTAAAGGGATAATTATAAATTTGGAAACCATTTTAAGTATAATTGATTTTGAGAAAATATTTGATTTTGAAAATTAAATTGAAATTAAAAACCAGTACTTATATGGTGATTTGGAAATGAATTTGTTTGACTTGAATTATTTTAATTCGGAAACTGGGATAATTTTCTAAACCTATTATTTTTGGAACTTTGAAATTTAGATATTTAATTTGGAAGAAAATTTGGTGAAATCATATATGATTTTGAAACTAAATTGATATTGAAATGATTTGAAATTGAGAACCTTAGATTACTAAGCACTTGATTTGGGAGTGGTCGAACTTATATAAAATGGATTGTATAAGTATGAAGTTGATTTGAAATCTATCGATTTGAAAGGTACTCAATTTGGAAAGAGATTTTATATAATCGAAGTCTATATAAGTATGATTTGATCTACTACTGATTTGGAAAGTATTCGATTTGGGAAAAATGGAATCCTATATATATGGACTTTATATAAGTACGATATTTGAAAGTGATTTGAAAAGGTACTATATGATATATATTTTCGAAGTAAGGATATGGAAAGTGCCTTCTGCTTGATATCCGCTTTGTGGCCACATCGTGGATTCATTCTATCGATATTATTCTCTCTGATTTTTGGTTTTCCGGATGTGATACTCGAGTGTTCCCACCGTGGCGTAACCCATGGTTTTTTTCTCTCGTGACTGCATAGCGCAACTGCCTGGCTGAGTCTTGTCTAGGGGTACGGATTATTTCCTGGGGGATCCAGGCGTAACCATTGTGTATCCTGCAATCTGTGTAGGTCGCGAATAGTAGCGCAACTGCCTGGCTGAGTCTTGCCTAGGGGTACGGATTGTTTTCGGGGGATCCAGGCGTAACCATTGTGTATCCTGCACTCTACTAGTCATCATGGCGTAACTCGTAGGGCTGAGAAAGCTTACGGATATGGATTGTTTCCTAGGGGACCCAGGCGTAACCATTGTGTATCTGCGAACCATGGTTGGACAAAGGTTTTGGTTTGGTTGTTTGTTCGGATCGTACTTTCCATATCTGTTTTTAAAGGTTTCTCAAGTATTTTCACTGGGTGTTGAAACAAGTCTACTAAGTACTTGAAGAATTCTAGCTTTGCGCCTGATCAACGCATGGCCAGAGTCTGCAAGAACGAGGATAAACTTGTTGAAACATCGAGTTATAAAAGTATTTTCGAAAGGAAAATCTATTTCAATATAATAGTATTTTATTGTAAAAGTATTATTATAAAGGTATTTATTATAAAAGTATTTTTCCCAACAAAGAAATTTTGAATTAATATTTGAAATTTAAATTCTTATGGTTCTAGATTAATTATTCGTGCCCGATACTATTCCTTGCATCTACCTTATCTGCCCGGTTTAGTTATTCACCTTGATTCTGTTTTCCAAATCTACCTTCCTTCCTTGTTGGATATATCCTTTTTAAATATTGCTTATTTGTATACTACATTGTTTAATAGAAAATTTTAGTGTTATAAATATTTTAAGTTATTAATTTAATAAAACATGTTTAAATAAAATGATTATTGATGTATCTATAATGTTGAAAATATCTTAACATAAAGTAGTAAAAAAAATTGATTTCCAAGTGAAGTTTTCGAATGAATATTTCAAGTAAAATTTATATAATTTTAAAATTTATTTTTTATCTTGTCTTTCAATCTATTTTCTTTCTGGTTGTCTTAATTCTCCTACCTCCTTACTTTTCGAGGACGAAAAGTTTTGAGAGGGGGAGAGTGTAACAGCCCAAATTTTAGCAATATTTTATTCTTTATTTATAACTCTGGGGTTTTATTTTTCGAAAATTTGATTGTCTAAATTTAATTATAAATAATCATTCAAGATTTTTATTAGTGTGAAAATTCTAAAATTCTTATTTTGGTTAAAACTTAACTTTTTTTTGAAGTTATAAATCTTTAAATTTTTAATTTTTAATCTTTTGGTTTAATTTAATATGTTCGTAACAACGTTTATTTCACCTTTTGTTCTTTAAAAAAAATTGATTTTATACTTTTAATATTTTATATTTTACTTGTATACATTTTTGAAATAAATTTCTTAGTAGATGTGTAAACAAATCATATTTTTATATAAGTAATAAATTTCCAAAACTTTGTGTATAAATAAACTGTTTAATTTCGCGTTTAAAAGGCGCGTTATTTGAGGGAATAAACAATGTATATATACATACAAGAAAATATATAAAATTTAAATCCATTATTTTCATTTATTTGGACAAAAATCACTGCGTCTGTTGTACGCATTCTACGTTTTCATTTATGCGTATATACAACAGTTTATTTCTTAAATGTTAAGTATATCAAAAGGATATAAACAAATCATATTTTAGTTAAGTAATAAATTTTAAGTTAATAGTGTAAATAAGCTATTTAAGATGCACGTTTTAATTTGTACAATTTAGTTGGCATACAAATGGTATGAATTTGATGTAATATTATAACCTATATTTACTACATAAGAAAAACGTACAAATTTAAAAGCGTTTCTTTGTTATCAATTGGGCGTATATTTTTACGTCAGTTTTACGCATATCTCATTTTCTTACCTTGGATAATAATTAAATTTATCCGTAGGCGTATTTTTTTTAAGTGGGAAATAATTAAATTCCCTAACCGTTCAATTAGTTTAAAATGTTTGCCTTGGATTCATGCGGAAATTTTTCTACTCTTTTCAATTGCCTCTCGTTTAAAATTGGTATAAAATCTTTAAAATCCAATCCGGTTCAAAATCAACTTTCCTCCTGCCTTTTTCTTTCACCGTTATCAACGTGTGTTTGATTATAAAACACGATTCATTTCATACTTCTCTATCGTTCCTAAAGCAATTTATTTCATACCGTTTCCTCCACTCAATTAACGCAAATTACTCCCTTTAAAAATAAAATGTGTCTCACCATTTACATGCAAATTATATTCACTTTCCTTTTGCCTTCTGATTTAATAGGACGTGATCCACAAATTACTAACCGTTCCAAAAAATTTAAATTTCTTTCCATTTTTCCCTTGACACACGCAAGCTTTTATTTAAATGCTAAACACGTTTTCTTCCTTGCTTTAAAATTTGCATGCCTTGATTTTTGCTTTCCCACTTTAACAATTGTGTTGTCACAAATAAATACAAACCACGTATCAAACTTCATCTGCATCTCATTTTGGGTTCCTCTCCTTCTTCTTTGCGTGTGAGCAAAGCATGGGTAATGATCGAATTATTTTTCCTCTTTTTTTTTCTCTTTTCTTCATTGTTCTGTTCAAATTTTTGGCTCTACTATTTCACCACATGACACCTACCCTCCTCCACAATCAAGACCACTCTCCACAGTATAGACAGATTCTTGCTTATATCATTTATAAGCACGTTGGAAAGGGATGTAGGTGGCATCGCTGTTTTACTTCAGGTTTTAAATCAGTAAAAATATTCTCCAAAGCTTTGTTCGTTCAAGGTCTTAACGTTAATAAGTATTTTGGTTTGATAAAAAATGCATTTGGCTAAGGCCTTGAAAAAATCATTTGCTCCACTTGTACTCTAAGATAGAGTAAATATGTTTGCACCACTTTTATAAAAATAGAAAATACATGTTAGACCATGCGTGTTTTGTTAGTCACCTATGCTCTAGGAGAATGAGAAAATATTATTCAGGCACCACTTTTCTTTTATATATATAAAAAAGGTAATAATAATAAGAATAAATAAATTAGATATATATAATATGTATAAGGAAACATATCGTATGATGTATATTTTAAAAGTTATTTTATAATGATAAAGTTTTTAAAAATGTTTTAAAAGTTATTTTAACTGTTCAGTGTATAAAATATATATATAATGATAAAGTTTAAAAGTTATTTTATACTTGTTGTTTCATATAAAAATGTATGACCTCTTATATATATAACTCGTTGTTGAGTATATTAAGTGCATAAGAAAGTATAAAAAGGTATTATATATTCTCAACCACATATAGGTTTGCAGTATAGTTATGTTATTAGCTTTTGAATATAAATATATAGCAAGAGTTTTTATATAACTGAATATTAATAAATATATAAGGTTGTTCTCTGTGTTTATATTAAAACTGAAATTTTACAGTCACATATTTTGTTATAAGTGTATTGTTAAATATTATATTTATAGTCTTAACGTGTATTGTAGTAAGTGTACTGTATACTATATTACATTACTATACATGGTATAATTTAAATATAGTCTAGTTTAAATGTATAATGGATATATGTTGATTATACAGAACGTATGGTCAATAGTTGTTTCTAAACTATTTATATTTTTGGAAAAACGTATGTATATAATTTTAATGAGTCTCAAAGTTATTACTAGTTAAGCAAATAATATTTTGGGATTTTATATATTTTGTTTCGGTCTACATCAAGCAGTTTCTGATCTATTTTCATCGATCTCTATTTATCAGCTATGTTCGTCCTATTCGTTCCAATCTTGTTGGTTTTGGGAAATTCGTGCTTGGATTCGTAACCTATTTCAAATCTCTCTAGCCTCGAAAGGTGAGCAATCACTCACGATTAACGTTCTTTTATTTATTAAATTTGATTTCAATTGAAACGACAATTGAAATATGAGGCTGTAGTTATTTAAATTGTTATATATGATATTATCTGTAACTGTTCACTTATGGGATATGACACTGTATCCTATTGTTTATATTTATTTTGATGATATATGACTGTGTTATTATTATTTTCATATCTGTTATCACTCTGCAAGTTTCCTGTCAGTATAGAAATCACTATGGGTTGAAATGATACATACCCGAACGGACTTTAGAATAGGAGAAAATCGTTATGGGTTGAAATGATAAACCCAAGCGATTTTCATTTAATTGAATTTGGGACTACGGGTTGAAATGATATCCACCCGTATATATTTAGTATACGGGTTGAAATGATAAATATCCGTAGCACTTGACTTTATGATAGGAAATATATACATACACCGTTGGTTCACATAAATTTTTTGAAAATAAATTTCTACAGTTGAAAAGAAATACATGGGATTTAATAAATATTGGTTCTTAAAATATTATATATAAATGGAAATTTTATATATAGATTTAATAATAATATTATCGAGATTGATTTAATCCATATAATATGTTTGAGTATTATTTAAGATTTATATTTCAAAATTTACCGTGTAAAAAGTTGAATAATTAAGATTGGGAGATAAATTTGGGTTTGTTAAAAATGGTATTTAAATAAGGATTTATTTAATTAAATCGATTTGAAATTATTGAATGGAAAATTTAAAGGTAAGATTTTGTAACTGGATTTTGATTTAAGTGATTTAATGAATATTTCACGTTTAATAAAATTAAAGAAAATATTGAGTAAAATGTAATTTAAGGTTACTTAAATGATATTGAATCTAATAAGGGAGTATTTCAAGACTAAATAATAATGAGGTTAAATCGAGATCTATATGAAACTGTTATATAGAACATTTAAATATTAAAGCCTTGAACTATATTGGAATTTAAATGGTTTATGTTTAGCTTCGGATTTGTATTTGAAATCAACGTAGTTGAATTTGTTATTTAGCAACTAAATTGAATTAAAATGAAAATTTAGGTTGAATTAAATTTGAATTTATTATTTAGAAAACTAAATTGAATAAAAATTTAGTTGAAACGTTGAATACTTAAAGTTTTGAAATATATTGAAATATAAAGGGGTATTTTTGTGATTACAAATCCGAATTTGAGATCGATAAATTGAAGTGTTTATTTTAGCAATTGAGTTGAATTTAAATTAATAAATTAAGATTGAATTTAATTTAAATGGGAAGGTTGGGTTGATGTTGAAACGATTTGTCAAGTTGAGGAAATTGAAAATACTTTACTGTATAAATTATTTAATATATATAAATACTATTTTGGGAAATATAGAGATATTTGAAGTGAAAATGAGATTTGGTTTGAAGTATAAATTAAGCTGAAATGACCACGGTGTTATAGTGTATATTTCTACCTTGTAGTTGCATGGACCCTTAGAGGATGGTTATCCCAAACATCCTTTGAGTTATTTGTATTTCAGTTGATATTTCACTTGAGTTTGATTTATTGATATAAGAATGTTAATCCTGACTCGAGTGTTTTGTGTTTTGCTTTACGCTCGGGTCAGACTGAGTGATACAACATTAGAGACTCACCTTCGGAGTTTGGAGTTTCATTTGGAGATCCAACTATCGATTCAGATTCCAGCTTTTCCAGTTGATTGGTTTAAAGAAGTCATCTGTTGCATTGGAGACTTCACTGCATTTGAACTATTCGGTTGTATTTTGTTTCTAACTCTCATGTATATAGTAGCTTCACGAACTACTATTCTTTATCTATTCCGCTGCATTATATTACTCTGTGATTGATTTATTTATTGTATATTTTAAGTTTTGCCAAATTTTAAATTAACAATTCGGTATTTTGAATTATTCAAGTCGGATATGTATGGTTTTATTATCGATTTGAATGGTCCAAAATAGTGGGTCTTTACACCAGTAGCCCTCCATTATATGGAATCCAATCTCCAATAAGTGCATGTACGGTGTTGAGTGTGCCCAACTATGTTGAAACGTGAGATGTAAGCATTTTAGCTAGATTTTATTTTACTTTCTATAGATACTATTATAATAGTAGACGAATTTGATAAAAATGTTTTGGTTATCGTAAGGTAAAAACCCGACGTTTTTATTTGTGGCACGGTCTTACGAGATATCTTTGATTTCAAAAGGATTTTCGAAAACTATAATGATCCAAATTGGGTGTGTTTTCTCACTTTGGTTTTCCAGACTGACTCGGGTGTTATTTAACTATAATGCTCATGTCAGACCAAGTATTATAGAATACAAGAAAGGGTACTGTGAAGCTTAGAAGACGAGCTGGATGGTGAGACATATCATATGTATTTGTTATATACTCTGTTGTGTCTGATTAACTGCATAGACAATTTTGTGAGGACAGGTTAATAAAACTATCCAGTTTTGTGTGCTATAGATTTTGTTGTACTCTGATGACGTAATGTACAGATAGATAAAATTCTTTTGTTTTAAAGATTAGTCATTTGTCTATTATATGTTGTTCCACTGCGTTTGTGAGATTATGATGTTGTTTTCTATTTCTTCTTATACGTCCTTCTTCTTTAACCTTAATGGTTCGATTTTTCGACATTCGATTTCGGCATTTGATATAGTGAACGTATTGATGTCGATTTTCGAGAGTTGAAAATTTCGGATCGTTACAGTTGGTATCAGAGCTGAAGGTTAAGCGAGAACTTTGGCTTTGGTGAGGATTACTCATTAGAAATAGAGTCCGTGGTACTCTAGAATGAGTTTGAGTGTATTAACAGATATAAGCGCGTATTTGTTAGTGAATATAAAAATTATTTTTATATTGTGTTTACTTATCGGTTGACTGTTTATGAATTCTGGTCGATGTATGGGACGCCATATCATCGATAAGGGTTTCTAAACTCTTGAACAAGATAAACCGACACAGTATTGTTTTAAATTAAGGTAAATGAAATAATTCTACCCAAATTATTTTTGAATATAAAAGAAATAATTTTAGTAAATTACTATAGTATATGGTTGCTTGGTTATTAGGGAATGATAATATTAAATTATTATCATTGTTGTATGGAAATTTAGTAAGGAATGGAAATCATAACCAAAGTTAAGAAATTTATTTCATATAACAGGATGTAATTTGTAAATGTGAATTACAAAAGTGATTAATAATTGGACTGGTGTAAAATTTTAGAGTAACGTTTGAATATAGATTGAAAGAAATTTGGAATTTAAAAAAATATTTGGAAATTTTTTTTGAAGGGATAAAAGCATTGAACTCGCTTCGGTCATTGGAAAATAACTTCAGTGATGACTGCAGCATCATTTATGTTCATTTTCGAGTTTCCAAGAGAGAAATTGCTAACTGAATACTTTAAATTGGAATTATTTGCAAAACTGGGTTTCATTTTAAAATTCAAAGGATGATTTGATTTGCAAATGAATTATGTATATATAATTGATTTCAAAAACGCTTTTGAAATATGAGTAATTGTTTAAATACTCTGGAGTTGGTCTGAAATTGTTTATGGAAATAATAAATGGGTTTGAAAAACTTATAACAATTTGAAATTTGTTTAGAATAAAATTTAACTTAAGAAGAATTAAATTTAAATGAGTATGAAATCAAAACAATTTGGAAGGTAAGCTAATTAATTGAAGTGAATTAAAAGATGTTAGCAAATGGAATTTAAATAAGTGGGAAACTTATAAAAGTTGAAATTAAATTGAATGGGAATTTAAGCGAATCTAGTTAAGTAAAAATGAGCTTTGGGGAAAATGATTTTCAAAAATATGTTTATTAAGATTGTAAACAAATGAATAGAGTAACAAAGAAATTTACATCTGTAAGGAAGTAAAGTGGAAGTTGAATACTAGAATTAAATTTGAATTATGTTAATATAGTAAAATGGAAAAATTAGCCATGTTGGACTGAACAAAACAAAGTATGAAATTAAAATTGGTAAGTAAACTAATTGATTTAATTAGTGAGCCAATAAATTGAAATTGAATATGAGGATGATATTTAATTTAAATTGCGCAAAATAAAGTGAAGTTATAGAATTAATGTGAAGTGGACTAAAATAATAAAAGTTGGAAATAAAAAAAAAATGGGTTGAGATAAGATGAATAGAATTCAATATTTAAAATTGGAAGGTAAATTGAATTCAAATGGAAATTGTTAAGGCAAAGTGAATAGAAACGAATATAACTTCAGTAGTGGAGTAAAAATGAATATAAGAAGTGAATGAAATATTTATATTGAACTTAAGAAGAAATGGTAAATTCTTAATTAAAATTTTGTACTGGAAAATATTCTAAGTTAATGTTGAATGAAGGGCAAGTAAAGTGTGAAATGGAATAAGTGTGGATAAGTAAATAGAAATCAAAATAAATGTGAATAAAAAGAAAAAATTATATAGTTAATAATCAATTGGAGATAAATACGTAGGATGTACGTGTATTATTTTATTCGCATAACAATTTGACCCAAATTCGAGCACAAAATTTCGAGATAGTTATATCGTTCCGAATTAGAATTTTTCACTCGATTTTCGACGGCGAACCCTGGATATAGATTTTTGATTGATTCTAGAAATTCTCTATCATAGTTTAGGACTATGCAAGGAGAATGACGGTTTTTGATCAAGAAACCAGATCTGAGTCCGCATTAGGAAGTTGGATGGACGATGCTAGTTCGGAAGTGAAATTTTGTGATCGAGTGAGCGATCGGATTAGATATTGCGTACGGATGATATATGTTCATCGTACGGACTTGAATGAAATAGATATTAAAACTTTTGTAAAGAAATGTGTAAAATGGTTTTCATTTCTGTGATTGGGCATTATTGCTAAGTGGTATATACAGGTGTTTTAAAAGCAAAAAGGAAAATGGTGATTTGATTTAGAAGATAATTTAAATTGCTCGACAAAAGGTATGTATTTAAATTTCTGTATGAAATTTGATGATTTTCTTATCTAGCCACTTGGCCTTTTGTTTTCTTTTGAAATTTTGAGGGCCCGTAGAGGCATATTATATTTGTACCGAGCTAGCCGTGTAAAGGAGACGCTAGCGATTTTTTTCGAAAATTTAGGGAGTTAGAAAAATTTGACAATTTAAAATTGGTTTTAAATTAAGATTTGAAATGGTTAATTTAGTAATGTTGTTTGGAAACTATGGATGAGTTTGGAAAGTTAGTAAGAGTCATAATATGTCTTTAATAAAAAAATATTGTGTTGGGAAAGTTATTTGGAACTATTTGAATGGGGAATAGTAACGTGTTATGGATCATTCTTCTTAACTAGCAAATTTGGGGACGAAATTCTTTTAAGGGTGGAGAAATACGACGATCCGGAATTTAAGGATATTTGGAATTGAAATATTTAATTGATTTTAAATATTTGAAAATTATTTTAACTTGAATTTTAAATATCAGCGTTTATTTGGCAATTAAATCATTGAATTTAATAATTGGAAATTGGTTAAAATAGTGAATCTTGGTTTTAAGCTTGTTAAAAATATTTCAAGGGCTTGGGAAGTTTATATTTATAATTCTGGAGACAATAGAAGTTTTAAATTTGAATATGAAAGTGTTTTGTTCAGTTTTGAAATTATAACGTTTAAATCGATATTTAAAAATAGCCTTCCGAAGCACAGTCTTGGATTTCGACGAAACCAGTTCCATTGGATCTGTAATAGTGTATTATTATCGGATTTCAATTTTCGTAGTGTTTGGAGTGATCGTTTGGCCGTACGGCAGATAAACGCACTGAAATTTATATCGAAATTTAATTTAATGACTGAGTCCAAAAAGTTGTCTTCTCCATACGATCGAATTAGGCCTCAAATCCTTTTCCATTGCGTTCGTAATAAGGGTATAACATTATAAACGCCTAGCGGTACACCCCGATAGGAAATAAAAATTTTGAGTGGTGATATCGTGATGATTTGAATTTGAATTTAAATTAAAATATATATTCACATAATAGACAAATTAGACACGTTTCCTCCCTTAGAACACATGTCCCCTTTTTCATTTTTCCTTTTGAAACGTGTTGTTTCCTTTCTTCCTGATTTAAAAAAAAGAAAGAGATGAGTTGCTCTAAAATTTTTGATGGCTGAACAAAACCAAATTCGTATCTTCATCTCCCTCTTTCCCTCTCCAAATCGAAAAAGCACGCGACCTTCTTACGTCGTTCTTTTCTGTTGTCTTTAATTTAAACGTGAAACTTCCCTTCTCAACCTCAATTCAATATCAAAATAATTCCATTCAGAAAACATAAGCCTTTCAAAATCAACTAAAGTAAAGGGCATTTTGATCTTGATCTCGTGACAGCGTTAAGTTCACAGATCTAAGTAAGAAAGGTTTGATGCTGCTTGGTTATGTCACGCCGAAGTAAGTCAACTTCGACTTGTTGACGCCAAGGATAGGCGACTTCGACTTTATTAACGTGAAGAGAGGCGACATCGATTTGGGAAAAATGGATTATCGTCGAACAAAAGCGACGTTGATTTAGAACCGTGCTAATGCCGGAATAAGACCAATATCGCTAGGTAGGAATAGAGGTAGTATAGGCCTGGCCTCACATTGGAATTCGAAAACCTCAGATTAAAGATTGGATCCATGCTGAAGTGAATATCATTGAACATCAGATTTCCAAAGATGACTGATGCCAAGGTTTGTTAAAATCAGAACTCAAAATTTCATCCTAAATTAGCAAACCCATTACCAAGTTCATGAGCTCAGACCAGGGAACAAAATCCATGTCAAAGATGAATGATCTTGAAGCTGGAGTTTAATTCACATGTCATAAATCATGGAATCAAATCGAGATTGAAGTGGATTACAAATTAAAAGGCAAAGGTGAGTTAATCTCACTCATCTGGATTATTATTTAAATTTAAATAGTTAAATTTAAGTTTTTGGTTGAATGATTAAATTGGTTAAATTTGGTATATTATATATAGTAGTATATGTATATATTGGAGTGATTGATTTACCGCATTATATAGCGGATGAGACCCTATGCTCCCCGCATAATAGCGGATGGCCCCATATACCGCGATATTCCACCTCGAAGTGGAATTGGTATTTTATGCTGTGCTAACATCTGTGGATGCAGGAAAACAGGTTGGCGGGTTCCAACTAGATTCCTCAAAATATTTAGGTCGTTTTAATATTATGTGGTAGGATTATCTGATAATCTGTGATAGATTATATTGGCAATTGGAAATATTGGATGCTATGGTTTAATCGAATATCTTTTGTGTATACCGTGTTATCAAAAATATATATAAATGGGATTCTTTTGAAGGAAAATAAAAGAGCGATTTTTTTTAGTAAAATGATTTTAGAGAATTTAGATAAACTAAAGAATGAATTGGAAAAGGATAGAAGTTGATTTTAAAATCCTAACAAATAAATGTCCAAGTATAGCAAAGGAGATTTTTGAATGAATGACAGTAAATGAGTATTTAAACTTAAGTGATATTATTTAAAGGAATAAAAATTTATTTTTCAATTCAGGATTTAAATGGTTTAGGAAAAATGAAAGAAGAATTTTGAAATAAATATGAAATTGGTAGTTTCAATTTAAATAAGATTTTAAATCTTAATAAAGAAGTTAAATATGAAATTAATGGGTTTTGAAATAAAATTGAGTAAGTAAAGGAATTTATTTTTAAAATGAAGTAAATTTTGGAAATCGATTTGAAAATTTATTTAATGTTTGAAACTGGGTTTTAAAAGGAAGACGAGACTATGAAATTTATAAACTGGGTTTATAAAGTGAAATAAGATATCAGTGGATATTTGAAAGTATAAATTCAGGATGGGAATTTAAAGGAATGGGTATTTTGTTTTAAAAATAATAGTGGTTTATTTTTAAAGGTGTGAAAGAGAAGTGTATTTCCCTGGAAATTCAAGTACGTTTTCAAAACAATTTTTTTTAAGTATAAGTTAAAAGTTTTAAAATTGTTTTTAAGAAATGCTTTTGAGAAATATTATTTAAGTTGTTTAAAAATTTTAAGGTAAATATTTATTAAATTAGTTATAGTAGCAGTTATTTTGAAAAGTTAATTGGTATTATGATTTAAAAAGATAATTATTAATGTTTATATTCTATAAAGTAGTTTTATTTTAAAGATAGTCAGGCTAAAGTTTTTATTTGAAAACTTGTATAGAATTTCATATTTTTTATTATTTTTATTTTAAAATTTGTTTTGGCTTATGTCTTGCTTGAATTTTTTTTGAAAATTTCATAATTAGTATTTTAAATAAAATGTTTTAAATAGCTTTTATTTTAAGTGTTTTAAAGTAATACTTTTGGATAAAGTAATTTAAACTTTTTTAAATCTAAAGTATTTAGACTTGGCGACTTTCAGTGGAAATAAACAATATTTGGAATTTATTCCGCGAGAGGAAAGTGATTGGAAACTGTTTTCAATGGGTTGAAGTATGGAAAATAGCCGGCGAAGATATTTTTGAAATAAATAATTTGGAAAGTTATTTAAAGCCTGATGATTGTTTGTGAATGTTATTTGATAGTTAAATAACCGACTATCAATATTGGCCAATGCGCTGATCATTTCGAAGAGACCAGGATCGGGATTAATTTCTCGAAAACCACTTCGATTCGGTTTGAACGTTTTCGTGAGAAAGACAAGAGCTTGGAGTCGAATATGGAGCAGTTTAGTGCAAGGGAATCGCTACTAATCCCGAGGGCGATTACAAAATGGATGTAGTAGGAGTAATGCCTTCGGTTTCGTTCGAACCCGGAACATACTTGTATGGACGAATGCTTTCAAAAGATCGTCAGGAGGACGATGAGCATTCTAAGTGAATATGTGCTAAAAAGGTAACGCATAGCCTCAAGCCTCATCAACCGAGAATGGCTAAAACAGGGGAGGTGCACACAAGGCTAAGTGGCTAGCAACCAATTAGGGTAAGGTCACCCATGTCTAGATGTCCTTTTATTTCAGCTATCTGGGCGGTTGCTGATCCCAACCACAGAGTGAACTTATTCGGACTATCTAGTAAGGGGTAGCTCCAGTCTTGTGATGCAAGGGATTAGGGTGGATCCTCAGTACGGTGATTTAGACCACGTACTGTGACGGGCGGTACCCCAATAACTCTGCCATCGTATGAAATCCAATCTCCAATAAGCGCCTGTATGGTTTTGATTGTGCCCAACTATGCTGAAACGTGAGATGCGAACGTTTCAGCTAGATTCTATTTTACTTTATATAGACACTGTTATAATATCAGACGGATTTGATAAAAATGTTTTGGTTATCGTAAGGTAAAAACCCAGCATGTTTATTTGTGGCGCGGTCTTATGAGATACCTTTGATTTCAAAAGGATTTTCGGAAACTTTAATAATCCAATTTGGGTGCGTTTTCTCACTCTGGTTATCCAAACTGACTCGGGTGTTATTTAACTATAATGCTCGGGTCAGACCGAGTATTATAGAATACATGAAAGGATGCCGTGGAGCTTAGAAGACGAGCTGGATGGCGAGACGTATCACACGTATTTTTTATATACTCCACTGTGTTCGATTAACTGCATAGTCAGTTTTGTGAGGACATGTTAATAAAACTTTCCAGTTTTGTGTGCTATAGATTTTGTTGTACTCTAATGATGTAATGTACAAATATATAAAGTTCTTTTGTTTTAAAGATTAGTCATTTATCTATTATATATTGTTCCGTTGCGTTTGTGAGATTCTGATGTTGTTTTCTATTTCTTCTTCTACCTACTTCTTCTTTAACCCTAATGGTTCAATTTTCCGGCATTCGATTTCGACATTTGATACAGTGAACGTATTAATGTCGATTTTCGGACGTCAAAAATTTTGGGTGTTGCACTTTGGATCCCTCCTTTCTCATACATTGACCTTCTATTTTCCTATCTGACTAAAACCAAGTACGTACAAAAATTCCTCATTTGAGAAACTTTCTGCGTACTCTTCTTCTTCCTTAAATCTACAAAAAAACTCCAAACCCAAAACTCCTAAATCTCCAAATCAAATTCCATCCTTCATCCTTCAAAACCTTAGCCTACTTCTCTCCTCTTACCACCACCCACCTCCAATCACTACCCATATCCCATGGCAGTAACCCATGGCCAAAGCCCCACCTTTCCTCTTCTCTTTTTTCTTTTTTCCCTTCTTTTCCCCTTCTCTTTTTCCCTCTTCCTTCCCCTTATTTCTATGCCTTCTATATTCCACTAAACTACTCCAACCCAAATAATTTTTTTCTTGAAACCATGTATAATTTCAATGCAACTTGTTGTTGAACCCTTCTTCCCATTCCGAACATTTCTATATCAAAAACACCATTTTTCAAGTCCTTTCTCGGGTCCAGTTTTGGATGAAAATACCCCGTATTGTATTAATCATATCTCCTTCAGGAATGAATCAAATTATGTGATTCTTTTTTCAAACCATTTATTTTTCCAGTGGCTTCAACTTTCGTTTAGATCATTTCTTCAAATTCCTTAATTTTCTATGCCAAAAACTCAAATCTTTTTGAAGCATATATGAACTCAGATTTTCAACTCAAAAAACACCTCTGTTTGTTTTGACCATAACTTCCTCAAGAAAGAAGCTTTCTAAGTGATTCTTTTTTTTATGAAAATGGAGAGAAAAGAATTTTCAACAACTTTCTATTTAGTCACTTTAATAGATCCAGTAATATGCTGGTCCATATATTTTCTTAAAGATGACCTAGTTTCTGGTTTGTCTGATGTTCAAATTTGGGTATAATTGGATTTTTAACCGTCGACAAATCAAAGGTGAGTGTTTTAACCCACTCACAACGACTAAACTATCTTGTGTTGGTTAAATTAGATTTTCAATGTGATTAGAAGTTTATTAATTGTTGTTTGGTGTTTTAATTTGTCATTTAGATATAATTTGAATTGATATTGAATTTTATAGCCATCTAATTAATATTGAATATAATTTCTAGTTAAACACCTAATAATGATAACCAATTAATTGTTGTGATTTATTTTCTAATTTGGATGTTGATTGTGATGGATGTTATTGGTTGAAATTTTGGATGATTGGATATTTATTTATGCCTATATCTCTATTATCACTATGGGTTGAAATAATACATACATGAATGATCTTATATATTAGAGAAATCATTTTGGATTGAAATGATAAGCCCGAGTGGTTTTCATTAATTTGAAAATTTTAATTTTAGATACTAGTTGAAATGATATATACATCCATACAATTTCTTGAATTTGGATTATGTATTGGAATTGAATTATTTAAAAGGTTTAAGTTAAACTTCGATTTTTTTAAATTAAAGTGGTTAAAATTGATACCTCGAATCATTTGAAATCGTTCAATAAGTATATTCACGTTGTACACTTGATAGAAGATGGAAAATCCTGTAACATCTTTGAAGCCATTGCACTCACATTTTATTTTAGATTAATTTGACTTACATAAGATCTTTTAGTTCTGACTCGAATGTTTTGTTTTCATTACGCTCGGGTCAGTCTGAGCTTTTTAGTGTATTGAAGACTATTTTCTGGAGGACGAAGACGAAGATTCAATATATTATCACTATTTATTATAATTATTCCACAACATCATGTATTCTGATGCATTATTTGTTTATTCTTGCTGTATGCATAACTCTAATTTGAATTGTAAAAGTGCAATCACATGTTATTTGTAAAACAGCTTCATGAATTGTTTATTTGATTATTGTGTTTTGTCATTCCGCTGCGAGATTTTGTGTTTTATTTTTCCTTCTTTTATTTTATTTTTTTATTTACCTCATCAACAATCCTCGCTTTTGAATGGTTTGAATTGGACATGTGTGGTTTATCGTCGATTTGAACTGTCTAAAAACGTGTGTCGTTACAAGTAGTACAAATGTGTAGACCATTAGAGAACCATGAAAAGAATTATTCGACGCATGACTTGGAGTTGGTTGCTATCATATTTTCTTTGAAGTCGTGGAGAAATTATTTGTTGGGTGAGAGATTTGAACTATTTACATATCATAAATCTCTTAAGTACATGTCTTTTCAGAATGACTTGAACCTAAGACAACAAAGGTGGATGAAATTCTTATCTTATGATTTTGTAATTCTTTTATACTCCCTACAAAGGAGACGTGGTTGCAGACGCTTTGAGTAGGAAACATGCAGAGTTGAATGCTATGCTAGTAGACTAAAGAAGTTTGAAGTTTATATCGAAATTTGATTTCAAGTCTAATTTGGAGGACACACATGTATTATTAGCAGCAGTGAAAGTTAGGGCAACACTTATGGATCATATTGGTGGAAGTTAAGGGAAAGATACATCATGGATCGATACTATGGAGCAGATGAGATGAGGTGAATGATCACTTAGATTGTTACTCCATAGACTAGAAAGGTTATTTGAGGAGAGATGGGAGATTATGCATGCCACATATCAATGAATCGAAGGAGCAGGTCTTCGATGAATGCCATCGTTCCAAAATGAGCATCCATTCAGGAGAAGATAAAATGTACAAAGATATGAAGGGAGTAATCTATTGGTCGGGAATGAAAAGGTAGATGGCTGAGTATGTGGCAAATTACATGACCTATAAAAAGTGAAGGTGGAGCAGAAAACTCTAATTGAGCTATTATTTCCATTAAATGTGTCATAGTGGAAGTGGGAGTGTATATCCATAGACTTTGCAGATGGATTACCCTAGAGTATAAGAGGAAATGAAAGCATATGGGCGACAGTGAATCGTCTTAAGAAGAGTGCTCATTTTATTCCAACGAAGAGTACGAAATCTGCATTTAGTTTGGCAATGAAGTATATTAAATAAATGGTTAGGCTACATATAGTACCAGCCAGTGTTGTGAGCGACTGAGATCCACCTTTTAAGAGCGAGTTTTGGAGGAGCCTACAAGAGGCTTTAGGGATGGAGTTGAATCTAAGTACTACATACCATCCACTGACCGACGGACAGAAGAAAAGAGTAAATAGAGTGTTGGAGGATCTATGAGGGATTGTGTATTGGATTTCAAAATATCTTGGTAAGACCATTTGTTTTTGGTGGAGTTTGCATACAATAATAGCCATCGGGCTAGTATAGGCATTACACAATTTAAATCTTTATATGAAAAGTCGTGTAAATCACATTCGTGCTGGTGGGAATCTACAGACAAGATTATTTTAGAACCAGAAATGGTTAAAGTTATAATGGAGAAAGTTGAACTCATAGGAAAAAGGCGAATGCTGCACAAGACCAACAAAAATCGCATGCGGACAAAAGGAGGAAGGACCTGGAGTTTGAAGTGGGAGATTAGTGTTTGTGAAAGTTTCTCCATTTAAGAGAGTAGTAAGGTTTGGAAATTCGAGGAAGCTAACGCCCAAATTTTTTGGCCTATTCCCAATTTTAGAGAGGATAAGAAGATTGTCATATATAATTGAGCTACCAAAAAAGATGATAGTAGTTCATAACATATTTCACGTGTCACATTTACGAAGATGTATACACGACCCGATGACCATAATATCGCCTGGCCAATTGGAGGAAGTAGAGTTGGAATCTGAATCGAGTTCATTCAGTGGTCCAACCCGTATTGTGGAATGTTGTGTGAAACAACTTAGAAATAAGATGTGAAATTGGTTAGGGTGCAATGAGGAAATAATCTAGCAAATAACACATAAGAGCCTTAAGAGAAGATGATGGATACACATCCACAATTCTTTTTTGGTACATTTCTCAATACCTATTTGATTTCTTTAGTTAGATCATTTAAGGATTTGCTCCTGGATGCTTTGGATGATTTATAGTTGAATTTATAAGTATATGATTGATTTACACCCATGATGAAATATATATCTATTCTATACTAGAAAGTTATGCATCATACCTTATACGCCATATCATCGCATTCATATAGGATGCATTAGCTGCATTTACATATCTTAGATATAGAAACTGCAAGTTCATGGCATGCCTACTTGCATATACTCATATCATGATATGTTATTTGGTTGCTTTAATTTGGATGTTATAACTTGGTTGATATATGTTGACGAATGAGTGTTATATTATATATTCTTTATTCCTTAGGAACTTCGAAGCTGGAATTCTTTTAAAAAGAGGAGAATGCAATACCCTGAAAATTTAAGTAATATTTTTATTAAACGTTAAAAATACGATTATATGATTTTTTTTTGGAATTAATGATTTATTTAGATAATCAAAATTAAGAAGGGATAAAATAGTCATTTTTAAAACTTTAGGATTTGATGATGAAACCAGTGCCGTTTGATAAATGTTGTTTGGAGTTCATATGAAGGAGATAAGACTTGAAACACATAGAATATAATGGGCGCTACGTGGGCTGAATTTGAATTTGAATTTTGGCTTACATGGTTATTTCTCTTCTTTGAATTGTAACTAAAGTACGTACCCATCTCTCTCTTTTTTAGAAACTACTCCGTAAAATCTTCTTCTTTCTCTAGAAAACTACTCCATTGAAATTAACATAACGTACATGTTTCTCAACAAATTCAATGAAACCAAAGGCGATTCGAAGCTAGCAGGTAGGGACATTGGAGGTGGAATTTCAAAGATAGGAGTTGCAGCAACTACAGACAGCGAGAAGTTGGACTGGATTTGACTATTTGGTGAGTGGTTTGCACCTTACTCCTCTTATGATGCAATCTTAATGCTATGGACTAGACTTAGAAACTAAAGTTAGGGTCTAGGAACATTTTTTGATGATCTAAAATGAAACGGTGGCGGCTAGAGTCAAAACGACATTGAAAAATGCGAAAATCCAAAACTTGAAACCCCAGCATAACTGTACATCAGTGACCTGTAGCTTGACGATGCTCATTTATTTTTGACAGACCGAACCTTGGCCAAATGATCCAAACTAAATATAAAATATATAATTTTATTCATGCTTTCTTCTATATTCTGGAAGGTGATTTGAGACGTGACGAGATGAGTGACAATGCAATGAAAGGGTGCATGGAGTGTGATGGTGGTACAAAACAAATGAATGTACGGTATGCGATGATTTTATGAAATGAATGAATATCAAATGGTTTGGTTTCTGTGTAAAGGAAATATAAATATACGTATATATGTGTTATGAAATGATATGGTGATGCTATGTTGAACATAGTCGAGAACAAGTCTGAGATGCAGGACATACGTCTCAGAATGTGTACGCGATGCGATTGCAGTCTTGTGACACTTAATAGGTGGTCCAAGCTTGACAATTTTTGCTTCCCTATAGTGCTTCGATGGACCAATGGAAGGAAGTGGATGGTAAGCGACCCTATAGGCTCCGATTGATCAGAGTGTGAGTCCAATTAGGTAGCACGAGGACAACAGACGATCCTATAGGCTATAGGTATTACAAGGCGTGAGTTCTATACGATGAATTATGAGACGGATAACATGCCACTCTATAGGGCATGGGGGCCAGACTAGAGCACGAGTCTGTATAGATGTAATATGGTTAGACATGTACGACATTTAGGTATGGCATGATGATAAAATGTATGATGGTCGAACGATGGACTCATGTCGTCATGTTATAGTGTTAATATTGCATCATATGCAGAGTAGAGTTTAGTTCACTCATCGGACATATGTTTGACCCACTCCTACTTTATTTTATATATATCTAGGTTGATGGGGTTCGCAGATGAGGCGGTATCAGAGATGGAGATTTATTTATGTATTATATACATGAAGTTGTTTAATACTGAATTTGGAGTTTATTCTGCATCTAGAGGATTGGGTTGTATCTATATTTGTCGAACATGTTTATTTGATAGTTTTAGACATGTTATAGTGATGTGACTATGATATTGATTATGCATTATATTTTATTCATTCCGTTGTGAGATTCTGAAAATAGTGTTGGTTACAATTTATATTTAGTATACGATATTCATCTAATCTATCTCAATTGTTTATATTATATCTCTCTACCAACGACTCGCCTTTTCAGTTCTCGGGTATTGGCATCGGTTTGAGCTTTGGATCCAGGGTTGAAAATGTGGGTTGTTACATGAATTGACATAATCATGTATTTTAAAATTCTTTTTGGAAGTGAAAGGGCCATGATTGACTATAGACTTTGAAAGAACAACATATAGTCGCCTTCTTTAACGGCAGAAAACCCTAGAGCTCCATCTCAGCCGCCACATCTAATCCCTCTAGTTCCGCCTGATAAAACCACACCTAGCCATTCACCTTTGGTCTGAAATTGACGGATTCACACCAGCCCGGTCTTCAAAGATGTTCAAACAACATCAAAAACCTCCTGTGGTTTCATGAATAAATCGAACGAGCCTTGAATCTTCCAGACCAACTCTAGCTGCTGGTTAGCATTATAACATACACCCTCGCCAAACAAATCCACCAACGAGTCCCTATATACCAAATCCGATAACTAGGCTGTAGAAAGCCATCGCGACCAATGAACCAATCCCCATTTTGACCCCTCTCAAATTTTATAACCCGTTGGTAGTAAATGGAAGGCGATATACAAAAATACGACAATGGTGTATTTTGAGCGAAGAACAAATGGGAAAATTCAATAGACATATATGTCGTAAGATCACGTCCTTGTAAGAAATTTAAGTTTTATATTGAAAGAGTTTGGAGAGCTGAAGGCTCTTCCCTTATCTACACAAAGGATAATGTGTTCTACATGATTAAATTTGATAATAAAGCAGACTATTTTCGAAAAATCCCACCGAAATCCTAAGAATTGGTCCAAACAAGCTAAGGTACAAGTTACGTATTGTGCTGCTGAAGTTTACCAAGCTAGTGGAATCAACAAAAAACACATCTATAAGAAAATTGCAGTGACATTGAATGAGGCTTGACGACTATTTCAGATGAAATACCGGTAATGGAAGATTAAGTTCGCTACAATTATGATGGATTGAAAAAAAAACAATGGTTAGTATGATAGAGTTTGTGTAAAAAAAAGGTATAAAATGAATTCCAGTGAAGGAAATGGTTAGCCAAAGCGAGCAATGGTGGACCAATCGTGTGAAGGTAAATTTGTCTTCTTTTCATTTGTTCACGAGTTAGCGCTAAGTTTTGTTCCTTTTTTGTTTTGCTTTTCACGAGTTTGGCACCACAATTACGAAGTATATGCAACACCCAATCGTCCATACGGAGTTACTGTAACAAAATTTTCAATGTACTATGGCAATGTGATATGGTGCATTCACACATGGTGCCACAGAAGATCAGGTGCATTCTCCTCCTTCAGAACAAATAACTAACACACCATTCGACGCAACATGGAGAATTGATGGATTTTATACTCCACTTGAAGACCCCAACATACAACCGTCTCAACAACCTACACCAGCGTGTGGAGGTGGTTTATCTCCCAAAGTTCGCAGTAGGAGAAGACGAACAGAAAATGACGAGAAGATAAACGATATTATTGATATGATATATCATTTTTTTTGAAGGAATCTCATTTTGAAACAGATAACCCTTCCTTAATCCTAGTCCCTCCCCGTATATTACTTCCCCCTAATACTAGTTCGGGTATACCATTCGCTTGCCCATCTACGACCTTCAAGTATGCCATTGATTGCACGTAGAAATTTGAAGTTTCCGAAACTGCATCAGTATTTAATATTCAAGTGAACGAAGAAGTTTCTTCTTCTTGGTAAGATGTCGTCCGAAATGGGCTTCGATTGGAGATGGAATGTTTGCAACACACAATCAAATATCGACAGTTTACGATGGGTCGTTCACCCACCACCCATTCGTCCACTTACCACCTTACCTACCGCCTGAGTTCTAGTTATATTCTGTTGTATTTTTAGTTCAATTCTACCAATTAATGAAAGTTGTCTTGTTTAATTATATTATTTAACTACGTAATTGACATGTAACATACTAACGCATTTCTCTTTTACGAACCATGTTTCTTTCGTGTCGCAAACAATCGTACAATAAAGTAAAAATAGTAGGACAAAGGTGGAAAAAAATAGTTATATGAGCTACGAGTGAACCAGTAAAAAAAGCGTAAAGGGTCGAATAACCTTTATAGAATGGACTAAATTAAGAGTTTTAATACAGCTGAATTAGCACAAAAAATGGACGGTCAAGATAGGTCATTTCGCTAGAATGAAGGATCCGTAGTTGTTTGAGAACATCACTACCCGACAAGTGTAAAAGATACGGACCTAGAAATAAAATAAAAAAGAGAATAAATAAATCTAATAGATAAACATATCTCAATCTCTATTTCCTGTTTAGGGTTTTCTTCTCCTAATTTATGTCAATCAATAACTAAAATCGCTGCTCTGGATTCGTTCATCCTTAAGCTATCACGATACAGATGAGGTAACGATTCGATTTTGATTTTGATTTTCACTTTATCATGATGATTTTCATTTCACCGATTCTTTCTCTGGTAACAGTCGGCGAATGTTAATTTTTGATTGGATTCCATCTTAGACGATGGTGCTCAGTTTTTCTTTTGACTTTTGGACATGCAATAATCATTATTATAGTGCAATTGGGAGTAAGGGTTGTGTTTTAATTTCGTTCTTATTTTCCTTTTTCCTTTCCTTATCTCAAATAAATATAAAAATACAAGTTTGAAGTTTTGGTCTTCAACAGTTAGAAGAGCTGCCAGTGTTCATCATATCCTATGATGATTGTGATTATTGTTTGTTTTTAAGAAGTGGTACTAAATCAAACTGAACTCAGTGTTCAGAAAGCACGAACATGTTTGTTACAAAAAACAAAAAGGAGTAGTTGATTAAGGTTGCATTCACAGCCATTTCCAGCCCCTTTTTAACGTGCATGCATTGGAAATTTGAATGGGGCTGGAACTCCAACTTACCCGTCCAGATGTAGCAAGAAAACTGGACGGTTGAAGCTTGGCACGCCCGCGTCACAGCTTCAATGGTCCAATTTCCCTTCCGTTATATGGTTTTTCTAATATTTATGCCATTGGTTTGAGATAACATATGAAATGAAATAATTGATGCAGTACTGTGTTAAATGTATTTTCTAATTTGTATTGCCGTATCCATATCTTTGTATTTTTATTTCTAAATCGTTATTTGTTCCATTTGTTTTTGTTATAAACTATTCTGCATTTATTACCTGATTGTCAAATCAGGTGTAATACTTGTTAATTACAAACTAACTACCATTGGCGATAAATTGTATAAATAATCATTTCCCTTTTGCTGTCCCTTTCCTGCAGCTATCGCAACAAAAAACCCATTCCTCATTTGCCGAACTTTCCCCGTTCGGTCCCCATTTGGAATACCTTTTCCGCATGCCCCTCTTGCTTCAAAAAAAACATACCATAATTCAGGGAAATTGGAACCTGCGATGCTAAATCACCTTTTTCAACTTTAGAAGACATAATTCCTGCAGTCAATATGTGATAGTAGTAGTACCAGGGCTATAATGTATTATACAATTTTAATTTATCTATTTCATCAAATAAAAGCATGTCTCAACTTTCTAACTAGCAGTTTGTATAAATTTTTGTTTGAAATTAGAAATGACAATTTTTGATTCATTTAGGGTGTTTTTTTTCATGAGATCTATTACAATAGCAATGTTTTGAAAATTTTCATTCATTTGATGATCTATATTGCACAAAAAATCTAATAAGAATTAGAGATAACATCATCCAAACACCTATCTATTGTACTATGACTACGAATCAAAATGTCTAAAAATCTAAGCAAACAGCAAAATCAGCTTTCAATAATTAGAATCCAGCCGTTAGAATTCAACATTCAATATTAAACGATTAAAACAAACGGTAAATATGGGCAAGTTACATGTCTCCCTTTCCTCGCTCTCTTTAACTCACTAAAAGACTTGATTTTGTTTTCACTTCTACCCATGCTAGTTCTATATATGCTGGAGTTGGGTACAATGGTGGCATGATGATTCTCTAATTTTTGTTATGTTCCACTTGCTGGGGGTACGATGTCACGATCTTAATTTGATTGCGAAATAAAATAGATTGATTTATGCATCTATGGCATTTTCAAGCTAAAACTTGGATGTAAATATGAATCAACTTTTCTTGTACTTTATGCAAAAGATTTGTCCGAAGCAGTGCTAAATACATCCATTTTCTCACTGTTTTCAACCATCCTTTATATTACCCGGTACAAGTACAAATCAAGCTTCGAAATTTTGTTTTCCGTTCCCGTTCTGTGCATTGACAATTTGCAAGATTTCGTTTCCATTTCAGAAATTCTGCTTTAATTCCGATTGACAAATTTCGTTACATTTTCTATATAAATGGTTAAATGTGTTTTAACAAGTTCAATGCTAACTTAAATTTAGATTGCATTTTTTGAATTACATGCAAGTTAGATGCTATGAATTATGATTTACTAAATTTAGTTATAGAATTATTTAGTCGAATTATGAATCTAAATTCATTTATCATTATATTTTATGTACAAACTTAATCTACATAAAATATTTGTAATTGAAAACAAACCCAAGTAGGTTCAGTTAAGAAACATAATAATAATAATTATATAATAATTATAGCACAAAGCTTTCTCAAGTCTCTCACGTGATCTCTATTTGTCTCTTTCTTCTTCATTCAAACCCAAACACCCAATATGTGCCCTAGCTTTACCTCTTTAATTCGCATTCAGTAAAAAAAATGAGAAGAAAAGTTTACCTGCTTACAAGGTTTTAAATCTCGGATATCGGTCATGTTTCGTCTCGGCGATTTTAGTGATCCGGTATCATATCAGGGGAGATTTCAAATGAGACAAGTGCATCTCGGATGCCAATATTGGATTTACATATCGGACCTTAACGTTCATCTCGGGACCATATCGGCATATATTTCAATGTTTCAAATCAGTTCATACAATACTAAAATATGATAAACAATATTAGAGAACCATATCCATGAAGTTTACACAACACTAAAAGTTTAAAACAAGTAAACAACACGTACATATCTAATTAGACATTACAAAAATACTGAATGAACACCACTTACATGATTAAAATTTTAAACCGACATGAACCATTGTTATGTGAATATCAACATAAAAATAGGAAATGCTACCCATCTTGCTTGCATTACTTTCTACTCCATAAACAAGGAAATTCCAACCTTCATGTTTGCATTATTTCCTACCGGAGTATTCACAGCGCCACCAACATCCATAAAATAAATGTTTAAATAAACATATAATGTTTAAGCAAAGAAAATAGTAGTCTTAACTATGAAATTATACTTGCAAATTAAATCTATTTGTAAATATAATCTAAATTATAATGTAAATTCAATTTTTGAATTTCATTAAAATAGAAGAAAAAACCCTAATTTACATACCTATAAGAAGCAGAGAGATTGGTCGAAGACGAAGTTGCAGACTGTCAAAAGCGATCGAGCTAATCGCGAGACATTGGAAGTAGGAAGAGGGAGTTCGATTTTTTCTTTGGAGAAGAGGGAGTTCGATATTTTTTGATGAGCAACGTGATTTTTTGAGAAGTTTAATCGGATAATGAAAAAAAGAGCTGTCGTTTTTTTTTGAATTTGGGCTGAAATGGGCATATACCTTTTTTTTTTAAAAAAAACAATATATCAGGGAGATCTTGGAATATCTTTTAATTTTCAAATATCAGCCGATATTTGTAAATTTCGATCGATATATTCGAAACGAGATATCAACCGAGATCTCATGTTTCGTTTCGCCTATGCCTTCAACCGAGATCTCCGAGATTTAAAACAGTACCTGCTCATTAAATGAGTATAAGCCTCCACTCGAAAGAAAGTCTGCCACCGATGACACATCGTAGGAGAGAAAAGTGGTTTTTCAATTTGTAAGTATTTTTTTTTGCGTGAAATCCAGAAAGGGAAATATGATGCGATGCCGGTCCGGCCTTCGCCGGAACGGATTGGCCGGAGTTCCGATGTGTTGACTGGAAGCTAGAACCTTGGTACAAATGTTCTTTTCTTAGCCAAGTTAACCACAAGTATAATATTTTTTTGGTAAAAATGGAAGCGATGTTGTTTCCCATGGCAAAATAAAGTTGTGTTAAACACAACTCACATGTCAGTGTTAGTCGGACTGACTGTTATTTTCTGAAGAAAAAAACTACTTGTGGACCGTTCTCTGTTGAGAGATTGGAATGGATATTTCTGGTAATATGTTCTGTGATTAGGTATTGTACTACCGAGCGAAGCAAGGAGATTTAGTGTTGAGGATGAATTCAGGTGTGGAGGTTTGATGATATGGATTGCTGGATTACCATGACTATCTATTTTGGCTTTCAATCCTACGCGAGCATAGAAATATATTTGAGTATTCCGTTGAACATAAGGCATATGTTATGTTGCTGATTCACACCCCCTCCCAACACCCCCCCCCCACCCAAACCAAACAAGAGTCACTGTTATCCATTTAATTGCCTTATCATTTCCTAGCGTGCCATGATTATATAGTTTGTTGTTGTTGTTGAAGTAAATCACTTGCTTTTGTTAACTTCATGTAAATCACTTGCTTTTGCTTGAGGATGGGTGTGCTTATCTGTTTATTTTTATAATAAATGCTCAAGGTGATGCTGTTTTTCTGTTAGTATTACACATGCCATTCTATTAGCAGTAGTCTTTTCTTCAAAGGTGTTTGATTTGTAGGGTGCTTCAGTGGACATTTAAAAATTAAAATGTTTAGAAAATGAAAATGGATATTCTACTTCACATGACCGATTTAATTTTGTACAAAGCTTATTTGCCCTATGTTGCATTAATTTGCAAGCCTACCTATGTTGCATTAATTTGCAAACCTACAGATTAGCATTGGAGACCAATTCCCTAAAACTATGTTTGACCATCTTAAGTTGCATGAAATTAAGACTTATACATTGGCATTGTAGATGCTCGTGCCATCTGCTTCCATTACCTTTTCAATGGTGATGTGATTATGTGTAGCAATCATATTCAGTTGTGCATTTGTCGCAATTGCAGGATCTTAGAAGCAGTTTATCTGTGAAGTGATTGTTGGTTGTGACAACCAATGCTTTCAATCGACTGATAAAGAACATATACCGGTACCTATGTCATCCGGTCTTGATCAAATGGATTCAGTGGATAGGAGCAAAGCAACCATGTCTTTGCCCATTCCCTTGTCCATGGCCATGCCTGCTGATATGACATCTCTTCCTCCATCATCAACTAACAGTCAGTCAGCCCAGGTTGATATGTTACCAAGGCTCCATTCACCCTCTCCTACTAACCTAACACCAAGTTCATATCAATTAGCCTTCTCTAATCAGCAGCATATGCACCCTAGACCTTCATATATGAGTTTTCAACATGTAGCATCATCACCAAGTACACAACATCCAATGTATGCAAATGCTGCATTGCGACTTTCAGAATCTAAAAAGCAACCCGCACACAGGCAAGTGCCAACAAAAACTCAGAGTTCTACAACTATCAACCAGAAGTTGCAGCAGTTGACTACAACAAAGAAGCGGCCTGTACAGGCAGACCCACCACAAAAGGCCCGAACTGAACAATTAGAATCTGTGAGATCAAAGTTGAGAGAGTCATTGGCAGCTGCATTAACTATGGTTTCTGACCAGCAGAGCAAACCACAAGCTAGTGAAGGGAGTCCTCCAAAAGTGGCATCCGGAACAGAGATGAAAAATGATGCAAATCAAGATGTGGTTCCCAGTGGAAACCAAGATGTGGTTCCCAGTGGAAACCAAGATGTGGTTCCCAGTGGTAATCAAGACGTGGTTCCTCGTGGAGGTACTAATGTACAAGTTGAAATGGAAAACCATGACTTACAAGAACAAACATCTAATGTTAGCCTAGAAAACGGGGGACCTTTTAGACTCGAAAATGGGACACCCATCAATAATGATGATCTTTTGCTAGGTCATGGGCTTTGTTGGTCATCTGATATTGATATTGAAAGGTCTGAGAGTGTAATGAATGAAGTCTTGAAAAAACCCAAGTTGGTACATGAAGAAGAAACTAATAATGACAAACAACATTCGGTTGAAGCAGAGCCTGACAACTCTAATGAAATATCACAAGTTGCAGAATGTTTAGCTATGAAAATTGAAGCAGAGCTTTTTAAAATATTTGATGGGGTTAGCAAGAAGTATAAGGAAAAGGCTAGATCATTGTTATTCAATCTCAAAGATAGGAATAATCCAGAGTTAAGGGAAAGAGTGTTGTCGGGAGACATTATTCCTGAACGTCTTTGCACCATGACAGCTGAAGAACTTGCTTCAAAAGAACTTTCACAATGGAGAATAGCAAAAGCGGAAGAACATGATCAAATGAGATTTTTGCCTGATTCAGACGTTGATATTAGAAGACTGGTGAGGAAGACCCACAAAGGAGAATTTCAAGTAGAAGTTGACCAAGATGATAGTGTGTCAGTTGAGGTAGCCGTTGGGCAAAGTATACTTACCGGTGTTCCAACAAAAGACAGTATAACTCAGAGTCAATCGAAAACTGATGATAAAACTATGGTATCTGAAGCCTTACCAGAAAATGAAAATGCTAACTTGGAAACTCTTCTTAGTGATGACTTACTGGTTGATGAATTGAAAGATACAGAGTTTCTTCCTCCAATAGTTTCGCTAGATGAGTTCATGCAAGACCTTGATTCTGAACCTCCATTTGATAAGTTATCAATGAATTTAGAACCTGAGATAGATTCCAAATCAGAGCCAGAATCAGATAAATTGGGGCCCAAGTCAGAGCCTACAATTGATGACTTCGCACCTAAGAAAGAGTCATTAGAAAATATTTCGGGTTCAGATAATGAAGGCACTTCCGCGAGCGTCTCTAACAAGGACAGTGTTATTGCTAGGCAAGAGACCATTGCAAAAGCCAAGGAGGAGTCTTCGGAAATTATTTCAAATGGCAATGAAAGCAATTCTGTTAGCATCTCTAACAAGGAAAGTGTTATTGCAAGGGAAGAGACTGTCGTAAAAGCTAGTCCTAACAATATTGTGAAAGATGCATTTCAGCTGGATAGTAAGTTAATGAAGGATCGTCTCTGGGAAGGCATTCTTCAGCTTAATATTTCAGCACTTGCCACGGTGAATTGCTTCTTCAGAAGGTATGTTCTATTAAATTCTATATCCAAGTTTTTTTAATACATTCTGCAAGTAATTTTTTTTCTGACTTGGGATGGTGGTGCTTCAGTTAAAAATATTTGTTGCCGCCGTTAATCCTCGGTCGAATTCATTTAGTTTGTTGAATTTTCATTTGAATTATCTTCGTATATCTTTGGCTGTATAGTTTTATAATATTGTTGAGAACCAAAACATAGCAACTTAATCCATGATTCTCATCGATTAAATCAGTTATCAAACCACTATTACACTAAACAAGGGAAAAGCTTGAAGTAACCATGAAAGCTGTAGTTTTAAACGGTAAGTAATCAGTGACAAATCATGGTACAAATGAAGGATGATTTCAAATACTTTCGAATTGGTGGGAACTAGGATCCATCCACTCTTTGTTGTTTTATCCTTTAAAACCCTTTGCTCCTCACAAACACCCGCTTTCTGGGGGATGTAATTTTTAAATTTCATACTTACGTATAATCTATTATATTTTCGCTCTTTTTCACCAATGGTTCATGATTTAACTTCTTGTCAAGAAATTTGCGATTTCACATACAGTTTTTTGAACAAAACTGGTTGAACAAAATCTCATGATTCCACTTCAATATGAGTAGATTTAGCTCATTTCGAGTTTTTCACTTAAATAAAAATACGATGGAAGATGAAATAAAGTAATATTATGCATTATTATGATTATGATTTCTGTATTAATTAGATGCAATTTCATTTTGATTTGTTATATTTTGTTGTTGGGATTTTAACTTGTAGCCTTGAACAGTAAGTAGTCTGTGTCAAATCATGGTACTAATGAGGATGATTTCAAATGCTTTAGAATTAGTGGGAATAGGATCCATCCCCTCTTTTTTGATTTATCCTTTGAAAACCCCTACTCCTCACAATACAAACCCACTTCTAGGGGGATGTAATTTTTATTTTCATACACTTGAATGATTTCTGTTACATATTTGCCTCTTTTCACCAACGACCCATGGTCCAACTTCTGATCAAGAAATTTGCTATTTCACTTCCAATTTTCGAACAAAATTTAAGGTTGAACCATCTCATGTTTCTACTCCAATACAAGTAGATTCAGCTCATTTTAGAAATTTTTACTTCATCAAGACTATGATGGTAGGTGCAATGACGTAGTTTTATGCATTATTATTATTTATGTATTAACTGGAGTTACTGGATGCAATTCATTTTGACTTGCTGTTATATTTTATAGTTGGGATTTTAACTGGTAATTTGTGATATATATATATATATATATATATATATATAAAATCGTAATTGCAGTTGCATCTCTTATGCATGTGTTCCAATGACACTGAAAATTTGGGTAATTGCTCATAGTACAATAGAATCTGATGAATCAGGCCAATTTACAACTTATAATATACTGCAAGTCAATTTTGAAAACATTGCAACCCAATTATAAATATAGTGCAAGCCTAAATAGATTGCACGCCAGATGCAATCTAATCTATATTACAAATGCAATCCAATATTACCTTTAAGCTTTTCAACTTTTTTGCTCATAGAAAGTTTGAAAAACGAAGTTGGAATAAAGAAGATCGGCCTATAGGCATTTTGCTCTTTTTCGTAGAAGAGTGATTGAATATACAATACTGTAAATAAGAGGTCCTTGATACCATAATTTGTAAGGATATAAAATAAAATCTTAGAATAACTTTTTTGCGTTGCTAAGTGGTATAAAGAGACCCAGAAGTTTGAATTTGTATATTTTTAGCTAGTGCTAAGACTATTACATTCTTTTTTCTTTCTGAAATAACCATTTCACCGCAATGGTTTGTCAACTATAATTTCTAGTATTGTAAATCATGATTTATGCTTGCTCCATTTCTACTTTAAACTACATTTTAAAAATAATAATAATGCATATAGCCAGGTTCGAGTCGGAAAACAACTCTTCGCAGTGTGAGGGAAATGCCGCGTACATTATCGACCTTCCCAGAGCCCGTTATTGTGCAGGAGCTTCATGCATTGGGTTCCACCTTTTTTTTAATAATGCATACAGCCGTTGGAACAAGAGCTATGGCAATTAAAAATAAAAAATAGAGATAGATCTTTTGTTCTTAGTATGTTAACTCTTTGAATTAATCCTAGTCCAAATATTTCCTTTACAGATACTACATAATCTGATTTTACTTTTTTGAGATTCAAATTTAAATGTAGTAATCTATTGATCTAATTAGATCAATACAGTATGCATTTTTTGTAACATATTTTGTTTATACCATGGAAAATTGTGATGCAAATGTCAGATTTTGGCAGCTCTATTTCATACTGATTTTGGTGATACTGGGATGTAATTTCGTTTAAATTCCGTTTTCTAGTCCTCTAGTGCAACAAAAAAAGAAGAACGAAAAGAAGTAAAAATATGCAAATAGAAAATGAAAGAAAATGCGGCATGCAAAGGAATAAAAAAGATAGCAAATGAAACAAGGTAGTACAAAAATGCACAAGAGACCAACTAAAAAAAACGTATGATAATTACGTCAGTTCCAAGCCAATTCAATAATTAAATCGAAAAAACAGTAAAAATTGTTAATTGAACAACCTTTTTATGTATGATACATATTTTAATTTCAAATATGCACCATCTGCCATTGTATTTCTACAGACGAATAAAATTCGAAACCAGTATTGTAAACGAAATTGATCAGGTAATCAATAACCTCAAATAAAGAAAAGATAAATAGAAAGTATCTTGATCCTTGGTTTATAATTCATATTTGGATGTATCTCTATCTCCTGTGGAAAAATGTGTCGTGGTGAATTTTAGAGTTCACCATATTTTTTGGGTGCGTGCTTGGTCACTTGATTCAGCGAATGATGATTTAGTGAACTTGTATTTTTTGACACATCGTGCACAAAGGTTGAGGGTGGAGTAAGTTTATTCATATGATAATTTATATTATTTATTAAATAATTTGTATTCTTTTAAACAGTTTGTATCAGTTAATAATTATTATGATAAATAAATAACGGTAATTTGATTAACTTTATATAGTAATAAAAGTAAAACTTGCAACTTCATGTATATAGACTTACATCTAAAGCCAACTCCCCATTTCATAGTGTTTGAACTTTGAACATAGAAGTTATGTATAGAGAAATAGAAAACGCATATCTTCTTACGCCGAACCTACGAATTTGCCAATTATGGGCGCTTTAACCATTCAACAATGGATGCTTAACAGGTCTCATAGTACATCGTGAATAACCAAATTGCAATTGAAATGAAATCTTTAGGGGGAAGAGGAACCTTGGTTGTGTAAACTCCTGCATCCTGCAAGATCCTGCGTTCAGAGTGTACAATCACATGGCCTTTATTTAGAGGATCCAGACGAAATGTCTTGCAGTATGGATTATGAATATGAATAATTCAGCTTAAATTGAATTTCTGTTAGGAAGCAGCATGCACTTACATCTTATTATCTAAGGCAGTGTTCTATTCTCTATGTTTATTAGATCGTGATGCACTTTAAGTGGTTGGTATTTTGTGCTTTGTTGTTGATACTTGATAGTAGAAATTTTATCTGTTGTTCTAGATGATTATTACCCACTTATTACCGTACAAGAAATTTAAGTTTGCTGTGCAGTGGCTGTATGCTCATTCAGTTGCCTTTGACTTCATTAGGTTGAATTCGGCCAAATGGTTCTCTGCAAGGTCTTTAAAATTTGGGGATGGTTTAGATAGAATTTTTGCTCATTTATCAGTTCTTTCCCCCCTAAAACCCTGCTGTATGGATTTCCCCAATAAAAAGTTGTTTTATAACATTCTACATCTTTTTGGTTATAGCAGTTTTGATTATAGATTTATTGGGAATTCAATACATTTTAATATTGTATGATTATATCTCTTCGTTTATTAGAAACTGAGAAAAAGATCCTGGTGTAGTACACCGCACTGCATGCTAGTGCAGAAATAAATAAATAAAATCTTGCTTTATTTTCATTGGAAAACATTGATGCTCCGTAATCTTTGCAATATGTTAAGCTTGCATATGGAAGGATCAATTCACCGATGCACACCATACATGCATACATTCATAGACATAATGCAGTTTCTCGTTCTCATGATGTAAAGAGAAATATCTCCGTTGTTAATCAAAACAGAGAAGGGAGTGGTTAGGGGTTTTGGGCGATAATTTTACTGAGCTACCAAAAATAGAACAATCTTACTTGTGTCAAATAATAAATAAATTATGTTACCTGATACTGTATGAAGTTGTTTGTTTTCTAAAAACATTTGAATTGATATATTATTAGTTATGCCTTCAGTTTTTTTTTCTTTCATCCATCTCTTATCTAAAACCAACAAAAAGGAAAAAAAAAAATCCAAAATCTTAATTTACCGTTTAAACTAAACCCACATTTAAGTAATTAGTGACAAAAGCACATTAGATTGATTCAGTCTTGTAAAAAAAGCAATCATGGAACGCTCATGCAACGCACTAGTGCAAATATTAACAGTTTGTTATTAGTCTGGAGTTGTGTAAAATTCCCGATGCAGCTTTTCCCACTTGAATGCTGCTCACCTATATCTGTGATGCAATATAAGCAGTTTGCTTACTTACATTCTCTTCTTTACAGTGGTGAGAGAACATCTACGGAAGAATGGCCTGCCTTTCTTGAAATTAAAGGCAGAGTCAGGCTTGATGCTTTTGAGAAATTCTTACAGGAGCTTCATCTGTCTCGAAGCCGTGGAATAATGGTAATATTAGTTTCATTTGCCTTTTTATATGTTATCTCAGATAGTGGTTGAAAATCTACATGTAGATAGCTCCAGATTAATTCTTGTCGAGGTTTTCCCTTGTGTCTTGCTTATGATTTGCATACGAACTTTTTTTTAATAACAATAAATTATTATCATTATCTTCATGATGATGATAAGGTAATGGCTGGAAATTAACTATTATGATTTGTATACGATGAGAAAAAATTGATAGGATCAAGCATTTTATATATGAAAAGAAAACAATATTGTTTTATGTTTATGCTGCACCTTCAAATCTTCCAAGTTATGCTATTTTATCATATAGAATACAAAAATAAATATTATAAGTGACAATCTATTCAACCGAGCAATAGTGAAGTAGAAGAATTTCTTGATTATCTCCCACCGTTGTACATTCAGATCTTCTAATTTGTACATTCTGCACTTTTATACAAGTCTCTTCTTAATTCTCACCCACTATTTTGCATTCAACTAGCTATATTTTACGATTTCTACAAAAGTTTGCAGTTTTTTTTCTTTTCATTATGAATTCAAGTTCATATATAATATATTTTTATTTCTTAAATTGATATGTTATCACATACAAACATACTGTGCAACACCTGGGTCCACACACTAGACGGTTTATCCTTGCACTGCAATAACCATTGCATTTTAACGCTAGATACACCAGATTATTGGTTTATAATATACCGTTGATAGCCCTACATTGAATCATGACCACATTATTTTTTTGAAAATAACTATTTGCCCTGTGTTGTATTTTTTTTTTCTTCAAAATTTATTTTACACAGTAGCTTTTTTATATTTTCATTTCTGCTTTTAGCATTATTTTTGCTATATGAATTAAAGATATGGCTGGAACAGACAGGCTTATCACGTATGTAATAATTGGCATGCATGTGTGATAAAAAAGAGACTGACAGGAATTTAGGATTATATGTTATTTTTGTAGCAAGAGGTAATATTATTGTCAATGCTATAAGTTTACATATGTAGTCTGCAACATATGGTGAAATATTTTACTTAATCCTTTTGATATTCATTTCAGTAGGCTTATTCCTTATAACTTTTAACTAGTGTTATATCCGTGCTATGCATAGGGGTTAAACGTATATCAAATGTGCTCAACAGTCATATATCTTAATTATTGAAGAATTCTGGAAGCAATATTTTTTGGATTAGAAAGTGTACTTCGTTCCACTCAGGTGCATTTTGAAAATTACGAAAACACATGAACAATTTGTATTCAAAAGAAAACAAAGCTGAACCTTAATCAAAGAAGGGTAGCACAGACTCGAATAAGCGTTAGAAATGTTTTTATCAAGAAGATATCAGATCACTGTGAACCATCTTTGCAACCTCTCCGTTAACCTTATACGTGTCAATAATTTCATAAAAATTAGTTAGAACAAAGAGCTACATGATGATCTGATTAATTAACCGAAATGGATATAGTTAACTGGAAAAAGAATTTTGCATTGAAAAGAAAACAAAGTTGAACAGTTGAACTATCTAAGGGTAACAGAAAACTCAAATAAAGAATGAAAAATGTTTTCCTCAAGAAGATACTGAGATTAATATAGACCATATTTGCAACCTCTCCATAAGCTTTATGTGCAAGTCAAGAATTTAATAAAAAATAGTTAGAAATAGAGCTACATGAAGATTTGTTTAATTAGTAGAAATGGATATAATTAGTTTGGAAAAAAAAAAAATCTTAGTTTTTCTAGGCTATTTATAAAATTCAAGCTAGGAAAATAATGTTATTCCTATGAAATTTGGAACTACTCGAATCATTAAACTACATGAACATTACATCCACAAACATATTAATTGGCGACAACTATTATGTATCCGCCTAAAGACAAAAGTGCAATCAATTAAGGTTGCAACTTTCATTGAAAAGATTGCATATGATAGTTCTATTAAGCAATATATCAACACAACCAAATATATCTAATTGTAAAATACAGTTATTTTAAATTTCAACCAATAATCAACTACTTACTCATAAACACTGTAGCTTTCATCAGACTGTTTGAAAAATCAAATTCAAGGTTAAACACTATCTTCTGCATAAATCAAATGCAAGCTTTATTTTTACATGCAAATTCAATTAAAAAGCCATAAAAGAGTCTTTCTTTGACAAATACGCAAAATTAACGAATCGTGTTAAATAAGAAGTCAACGAGTACATCAACTTTTGAGATTAACTGTAGTGGGTTTTATTTTATACCTGATCACTTTCTTTCTGCTCTCTTTTTCCCTTTTATTCTTCTCTAAATTTAGAAGTACTTGAGATTGAATTGACACGTTGGAGTTACGTTAACATTTTTTTCTTTTTTCTTTTTTAGAGGAAGTGAACAAAACTATACTCAATTTTGAATCCATTGTCGTCTTTACTGAAACTGTTGTACATTAATCAATTACAGCTTCTTTATTATAATCAGTCACCTCAGTGCATGAACATGGTGCTAGTGGTCATGGTAATAAAGGCGATCATATAATTTGAAATAAATCATATGTTAACCATAAAAGGTTTTCCAAATCGATTAGCATATACTGTAGTTTTTTGTCTAAAATTAGTTACTCTTGTTGTGTCTTTTTTAACTTGCTGAAATCCTGGCATTCTTCAAGGCGTCCATGCATCTCTTTATGCTGCTATTGAGCTATAAAGTGAGATATTTAGTCTCTCTCTTCTCTCTCTATTTATACATGCATATACATGTCCACATGGTAGCGCAGTTGATTAGGACATGCGATACATATCCTTGTGAGTTTAGCACACACACAGACACACATACATACGTATGTGATAATTCGGAGAATATAAATTTGATACCATTCTGCTTTGTGTTTTCATCTTTATGAAGATATAATTATTTCGGAAAAGAACGGAAAAAGGCCAAACAAACAATTTCCTTCCAGATTGAGTCAAACTCGATATTGGTACTCTCTGTCTGAAGTAAATGAGGTCGAAGGCAAGCTCATGTATCAAACAAAAGCACGGGCACAATATAATATGGACTTATATCAATTTTGCAAATCTCTGTTACATCGTTACAAATAAATATAGTAAGCAAATTTATTTTCATTCTCGATATGATAAGATAGTCTTTATCATCAGTAAATTTTTCTCAAAGCTCGTAGAACACCGTCAACGAAAATCAATCCTTTTTAAGTGCAGTCATCTTCCTAAATCACAAACACAGTGTTCCTGCTTTTGATCCGTATGCATCACTGCATGTTCGTGGTGAAAACTGCTATCGCAGCACATAATTACCAATTACCCATTTCACCAAAGGCGTTGAATTTTGTTGTTTGTTTCAATTTTTAATATTCAACCAAATCAATCTTAACTTGCTTCTGTCTAATTCAATCATAAATATCCAGTTTTTCCCAAATAACTCAAGTATATCCGTTGCCTAATTCTTTGTCAGTTTAGCAAGAACTCAACATCCCAACTTTTGTGATATTTATTAGTATTTCATCGAATAAAAAAAAACATAAATGTTATTCAGGTTTTTTTTGGTTATTTTATTAAGTGACGGGGTTGATCAAACAAAGTGAGTTTTTAAATCATGTTCAAATTTCGGAGTATATAAATAGTAAATACGTATAGCACTAGCTCTATGTAGAGAACTACAAATCTAAGGCTAAAGCAAACTAAGCAGTTAGCATAGCCTGAAGTGAATAAGTAGAACACCGGAAAACAACTTTGTAAATATAAATAATGATGAATTACAAAATCAAAGCATTACTAAAAATACTTAAGCAAATAGTTTTTATTCTTTCTTATTAAACGTTTCTCTTCTGCACGAGTTCCTGAGCATACTTATGACTATGCTTTTATTATAACCAACCAGTGAAAGAAACAACGTTCATCTAAACTGTTTGGGTAGAAATGCGAGTACATAAAATTGATGTATTCCATACAGAAAACATATGCCTATTTCCAATGAAGTGAGCTTTTAAATGTAAGACAATATTTGGAGCTAGTAGAATAGTAAATAGATATTGGACTAGGTTTATAAATGGTGAAGATAAAGCTATAGCAATTCAAACAGCTTACATAGCTTGAAGTAAACAAGTAGAACTCAAGCAATGTATTCAAATAATAAGAGATTATATATGCAATAAATACTAGAAATCCCCAAGCAGACGATTTATTTATTTATTTTTTACATGTGAGTTCATGAGGTTACTCATGACTGTGCTTAATGATTATCATCTATTGGAAGAAAGAATCAATTTTCATCAAAATTGTTTACTTAAGAATGCAAGAACATTAGAGTTGGTATAATTGGTTCAAATAAGATTAATAAATAGGTTATGCAACTTCATATGCTGCATAAGAACACATTATATATATTTATTTATATATATAATTATAATTATATAATTTTAATGTTGTAATTTAACTCCAAATTGAAGATGAACGCAAAAGCCGTCACATCGGCCGTGCAATAAAACATTTTGAGACATCAGTCATTCATCATCATTAAACTTTCATTTGCATGATCCATTCAATATCACATTCATATTGAAACATGAGTTATCTCCCTGTCATTGCTTCAAAAATCTGAAAATATCTTCTTCAGTAAAAACAATCTTCAAACCACATTTCTAATTATCAACTATTTATTTTGACAAGTAATTCTACAAAATTTTATCCAGATGCATCTTTTGAATATTGAAAAATATTAAGATCTATCTCTATCTGACTCACTTGTATTTTGATACAGTAGAAAACCGGTGTCGTCTGATGATGCTATGACAATGAAGTGCATCATAGGTTTTACAGCAAATGGTGGATAGTTCTTGTCAGCCAAAACATTTTTTGGTGCTTGATGTAGAGTGTTTATTGAAACATATGTAAATTTACCTTTCAACAAACTCCAATCACCTCTACCCTGTAGCATCAGACTGTGATCACCCTCTCCAGTCATGTCTGAACCGCTTGTTTAAATGTATGATAAAACAACCCAGGGCAGTGGGAAATGAGAAGCTAAGAAAGAGACGTTTTATGACCTACACCTACTCAGAAACAAAATCAAAGTGCTTTGATCTTGATTCTTGATTCTTGAACCAAGGAAAAGGAGAAACTGTTTTTTCTTCTTCCCTTTTTTAAAGGAAGCAACTAGCTAAAGAAAAGAAAACTTAAAATTAAATAGTGGATCATTTAACTTGAATCAGGAAGTAAGGAAAGAGGATCAGTGAATAATTAGTGGAAAATGCTACATTCTTAAGGAAAAAAAAAACCAATGGTTAGAAAAATTTGTGTTATTATTTATGTATTTTGTGGACGTAATTCTACTTTGATTGAAAACATATTAATCCTCCACGATCTTGATTTTGCATAAATTTGTAAATAAAGATGCAAGCAGTAATCTTGCATATGTCAAATATGAGTATCTGTTTAAGAAAAAATGAGGGAGAATTTCGACTCTTTGTGGATTTGGCTAAAGTGTAAAGGCAATAGCATTCGAGAATGGATCAAAGTCTGGGTTTATTATTATTAGCATGGGTGACATTTTGTTCAGAGCATCCTATTTTATAATCGTTTCTGAGTATTATTTTCCATCCTATAATCTGAACCTCCTTTTTTAGTGAACATTATAACACGTTGAATTGACAAGGTAAAATTCAAATTATGCTGCAGATTGCTCCATTCTTTTGGAAACAGAGTTCTCACGAAAGCGGCCGTCTAAACATTATCGAGGTTGAGTTTTATCTCTATTTTCTTCTTTCTTATCCAAAATAATCATGATTCTTATCATGCTCTAACCCCCCTTACAATATGTGTTTCGCATACGCAGACGATCAATTCATACGTCGCCGACCAAAGAGTAGGATTCGCAGAGCCCGCACCAGGCGTTGAACTATACCTATGTCCTTCACATCCAGACACCATCAAAATGCTCGAAAGTCGCCTCCCAAGCAATTACACTGCTGCTCTTCACTCAAACATCGACAACAGTTTAATTGGTGTTGTTGTATGGCGTAAGCCCTATATAAATACTGTATCGCCTAGGACGTCTTCACACAAGAAAAAACACTCAAAATCAAGAATTGACCAAAGAATCAATAATTCTTGTACACCAATGGTACAGGATGAAGAGCCAATTGATGATTTGCCACCCGGGTTTGGTCCGGGAAGTGCTAAGGTTGATGATGACCTCCCGGAGTACAAATTTGATCCTTCGATTCCTGCACCACCCGACCGACCGGTCGATCAAATGAGGGAGCTCATCGAAAAGTACGGAAAGGGTGCAAATCCAGAACAAAACATTGTTAATCCTAGTAATGTTATTAGTCCTATTCCATTGCCACTGCAGTTACCACCACCACCACCTCCTTTTATACCTCAGTTAGAACCTCCAGTACAGCTATATAATAATAACATGTACCAGAATACAATACCGCCTTTACCTTTTCCTTCACCGATGCAACTTGGATTTATGCAGCAGGGGCAGTTGAATAACGGATTGAATCCTCAAGCTATGTATATGCAGGGGCAGCCTAATATGAATCAAATGTGGAGATCTCCTCCTGGTTATGGTCTGAATTTACAGCAAATGAATAATAATGCTCAAATGATGCAGCCCTGTAATTTGAATATGAGTAGTATGAATATGAATAATATGAATGCGAATATGAATATGGATTTCAGACCTGTAAGTTTTAGTAATGCACCAGTTTATGGTATGCCAGCGCCTGTGCAAAACATGGGATGGAGGCCTGATGCTCCAAAAAATAACGGAGTTTAGTGCTTAAGTACTTCATGTAGCTTTCTTTTATTATTAGTAGGATTTCACCCTTGTAATTTATGCAGAAGTTTTGCTGTATATATAGTCTGTGTTCCCTTCGTTTTGATCTACTTGGAGATAGAGTTGACGAATGCAGATTATTTATGAGGGTTTTAGTTTCATTTGTAATGTTGTACTAGTTTGACGTTGGCACGTTCTTTGACGTTTGAACAATAAAACGTTGTATTACTGTGACTGCTGTTGTTATGACGTCTAAAACTCATGCATTAGGTAATACAAAATTGTGTAAAGTTGCAAAATAAGCTACTTGGTATTTTATTTTTGCTTGTATTCATCTGTACGTCGTATTACATGCGACATTGGTTTAATTTCATTCTTTGTTTGTTTTATTTTGTTTTATTAGAAACAGGTGTTTCTTTTTTGAAACAGCAGAGTCATCATGCGAAGCGTGATTGCACTAAAAAAGGGAGCTGTTTATAAACGCTACCCAACGCTCTATTGGTGGCTTTGTAGCATTTGGAAATGTGATCTGACTATCATCAATACCGCTTCTTTAAAAAAAAATGTCTTATTTCAATAATTTTTTTCCATCAAAAATTAACTTTTCGAACCAATATTGAATACGATATATTGCACAAACAATTACCTAGGTAATTGTAGAGACTAAAAAATAATCTACTGGAGCTTGATAAAGCATTCGTCATCTTCATTTAGTTTATGTCATCTTTACCAAATGTGGGAAAAAAATATACTTTGATTGTCAAAAATAAATAATTTTTGGTAAATGATTATATCAAGCATTTTAAGTTTACAATTTACATAACAGGTTTTGATGGGTTAAATATATTTATATGATGTGTTGATGATGTTAATGATATGGAGCTCATGCATGTAATAAATACATATATACACGTACACACACGTGTGTGTACATACATACATATATACGTATACGTGTATATATATATATATATATATATATATATATATATATGTGTGTGTGTGTGTGTGTGTGTATATATATATGTGTATATGTATATGCAGCACACACATGTGTATATAGTGCGTGCATTGTCAAATTTCGAAAACATGAATACTCGAGTAAATCAGACAGAAATAAAAAATAAAAAAACCGGGGATGTCCAATTTACATTAAACGTCATGTCCATAAAAAAATAGATCATTTAGAAACCAACTTGTTCGAAATGCTAATATCAAATGTTGAAATATTTAACTTGATTGTCGATTTGAAATAATATTTCGAATGTCATGGGACTTTTAAAATTAACCATAGTTTTATGAAAACAAACTTGAAGTCGTAAAAACATATAGATAAATTATCTTTCATTTTCAAATTTGTGGCTTGAAAACTCATAAATGCGTAGATGAGATGTAGTAGATACCTTTCCTACACACATATATGTATGTGTGTGATTATACATACATACATACATATGTCTTCATTTCATTCCTCTTTGACCTTTTCTACCAAAAATTCAGATCAAAATGAATTTTTGCACGAATAATCTATTTGTTGGTAAAATTATATTTACAAATCCTAATCATTTGTATCTTTTCACGATTACATTCATATTACCAGTTACTATAATACTTTCAATGCCTTATTCACTTGTCTTTTTGAAGGAGCTAAACACTTTGAAACGATTGCACTAATGATCTCGTAAATAGAAATATCTATAGAAAATCACTTTAATTTAAATTGAATCAGCCTAAATTGTTAAATTCATCTCACTTTCTTGCGTACACAAAAGTTAACACAAAAGATGTGACACATTTGTCTAAGCATAACATTACAACCAATATACAATCAAAATAACACCAAATTACAAGACAAGTATAATAGTACTCTATACTACTCATCTTTATAGTATTATCACATTCCATATTTACAAAAATAAGATACACTCATTATATAGATGCTAAATTATAATTTATTATTATTATATATATATCTCTTAAGGGTACAAATGCACCTATTTTAGCATGGTTCTTACCCTCTGATTAACCCTGGACCCTAACGTAGGAAGTGAGTGCCAAATCAAATATTATTGTAGATACCTGGTGAGTAACAAGAAGAAATAGATTCTGAGTTACATATGTTTCATATATTTGAATATATTTGATGGGAATGTGAGCTTTTATTGAATAAATATGTCAACAAATTCGGTAAATCTAACTCGTTTTATTTATCCTAAGTAATAAAATGTTGTGGGTAGTCTTCTAAATCTTTGAGTATCATTGAACCTTAATTTTGAAAAAAATAATTTTACGTACTCATAAATTAAGAAAATGATATTGATGTAATTAACCTTTTTTTACTAATCTAAAAATTTTCTTTATTAAAGTATTATAATGCTCTCTGTATACTTTTGATGAAATATCTATGTACTACCTACCTTTATATTTTTCGCATCCTTTTTCTAATGACGAAAGGGTGGAAACTTGAGCATACGGGTAGAAGTACATAGATATCGGGGAGAGCATATGTTATAGAAGGGGGAGGGGGTTGGTTTAGATTTAATTTTTTGTAGGTCATGTGGTTTCCATCAAATTTCAGTAATTTATGTGGCCCTCATCATCAAAAAGGGAGAGAATTTTAGGAACACAATTTTAGTGTTTCAACGATGACACTGTTAATGTGTTTATCAAGATATTATAGGATTAGTGGCACTATATGCAGAGTGACGCACAAAGAAACAAAGTGATAATGAAGAAAACAAAAAAACCAGAGCACGTAAAGATATATTGGAGTAAACGAGCTTTTACAACAGTATAATGATTAGTAAATCTACTACATAAACGTTGAAGACATACTCAAAGACGGATCACAAGGATGAAAATGAAATTATGTTTTATGTCGAGTCCTTAAGAGTCCAGAATTATTAAACCGTACAAATGGTATCCAAATCATTCCTTCCTATACTCCTCAACACAACGATGTTTTGGAAAGGAGAAATTGAACTATGTTAGACACGATTCAATAGATGATGACGGATACTGAGTTGCCTCTTTTTATTTGGAGATACATGCTTGAAGCCACGACATATATGTTGAATTCTATATCTTCTAAAATTGTGCCTAAGACCACATACAATTTATGGGCTGGTGATAAACCCCACCTTAATTATCTTAAGGTGTAGGGTTATATGAATTACGTTAAAAATGTAAACCCTTATAAACTTGAGGCAATATTAGTTTTATGCTAGTTTATAGGGTATCCTATAAATTCTTACGTACACATTTTTTATCCTACCAAGGAACAAAAAGTGTTTTTATTGAGACATGCTATCTTTTTTGAAAAATAATTTTTATCTTAAGAAATTTGTAGCAGTAAGATAAAATTGGATGAGATCCAATAAGCATCCATAGAAAATGAATATTCAGATAATAATTCAACATTCTATAAGACACGTAACCTATTGGAAGGTCTAGTAAGGAATATAGCACGATAGAGATTTATTATGAGTTTCTCATTGACGACAAGAAAGAGGATTGCATCATCCATGACGATAATCTTCTCACATGCCGACAAACATCAGAGAGTAAAGACTCTTCCTTATGGCTCGATGTGATGAAATCTTAAAACGTTCCATGTACAAGAAGAAAATTTGGACTTTGTAGAGTGTACTTAAAGCGGTGAATCTCATCAATTACAAATGAGTCTTTATGAAAAAGATTGACATAGATGGAAATGTTAAGACCTTTAAAGCAAGATTGTAGGCGAAAAGTCTCTGTTAAATTTGTTGTGTTGATTATGATGAAATTTTTTTCTCCAGTTGTCATGCTTTAATAAATTCAAATTCTACTTGCACTATTTTGCTCATTTTGACAACAAAATATGGCATATGTACGTTAAAATAGTGTTTCTACCTAGTGATTTAAAAGAGATTGTTTATATATCACAGCCATAATGTTTCAATGTCAGCTGGAACTATGACAAGGCATGTAGACTCTTAAGATTAAAAGTTGGGACGAATGTTTTGACAAGGTAAACAATAGTTTGGTTTCAGTCAATAAATAGAGGAAGCATGCATATACAGAAAAGAACAAAACATTAATATTACAATTTTAGTTTTATACGTTAATATTTTACTATTGATTAGTAATGATGAACCAATGTTACAATCAGTGAAGGCTTGGTTGTTCAATAAATTTTCGATGAAGAATTTAGGAGAGACATCCTTTATGCTAGGTATAAATATCTATGTAGACAGATCTAAAAGGTCGTTAGGGTTATCCTAATTAATGTACGTAGATGCCATATCAAGAAAATTTAGTATGAAAATTCAAAACATGGAAATGTTCTAGTGCGGTATGTAATTGTTCTTTTCAAGTAAGACCGTCTATCTATGGATGAGAAGAGAGGGCGAATGAGTTGGATTCCTTATGCATTGACAGTAGGATCCATTATGTACGATATGCTATGTACTAGACCATATGTTTCCTTTTCACTAGTTATAATTCGTTGATATCAACTAAATCTGGGCAGACATATAGTTAAGGTCATCGTAAAGAATTTGAGAAATACTAAGGATTTATTTATTATATATGGAAAAAATGAACTCCTTATGTAGGAGTACTTAGACTTGATTTTTCAAAATGATGTCGAAGATAGAAAATTATTTTCGAGATTGTTATTTATCCTCAATGGAAGGGTCGTAAGTTGGAAAATTTCCAAATAATGATAATAGTATGTTAGCGCAAATTATAAGTAAGCTAGGGATGTTTCCCACCATTAACATCTTAATAATGTATTGTGATAATAATGCAATATAGATTTCAATAGGAACTGACTGCTCAATAAGGGATCATATATGTTCTTCGTACTTCACATGATAAAACTTTTTTTTCACCGATGGAGAAGTGTAATAATTAACAGTAGATACTAAAGATAACATCGCAAATCCATTTACCAAGGCCCTTTCTCAGTCTAACTTAGGTAGATTGATCGAAGGTATGGACATAAGGCTCCATAATTGGCTACAAGTACATGCCGGAGGTTGATAAAATTAAGAGTGTGCCCTAGGGACAATTATGTAATTTGATTATATAACTTAACTCTTAAAGAGAATCTTGTTCAAAATGATGCATCTGGTTTTATTTTTCTATCATATGCATTACTTATTAGATATAAATAATGATATATATATTATATATATATAAGTAAAAAATCCTTGGCAAAAGTATTTTATCAATTATAGTTGTAAATATGTTCGTAACCATGAGTTTTGAATTGATATTCAAATTCTTGTCCTTAAATGTTCTCAATCAAGATGTATCGAGAAAAGAATATCCATACAACTATTGAAACTAGTGTACGTAACGCTCTCCGTATAATAGACGACGAATTACTTATGACCGCCAGGGAACCAAGGAAATTACACATTTGTGGTTGTTTTGAACAATCATAGAAAGACTCAACGAGAGTCTTTTATAGGTTAATACAGCTAAGTCAAAATAGATGATCGCATGTAAGGATGGACAGTAGCCCTTAGGCTTGAGTGTACCGTGGATGTTAAGTAAATGGACTACACTTTAATTATGATTATTCACATGATATCATGATCATGTTATAACCATAGTTGGGTATACACTAATCGATTAGTGTTGCAGATTAAACTAATGACTTTAGAGAGGTCCATGTAATTAACTACAGGTGTTATTAGAGTTTTTAGCCATTGACCAAACTATAGACATCTAAGTGATATAGTGATGATGAAAAAACAAGCACAAAATGTCGATACAAGCTATTGCTTAGTAAAGATTAAAAATCGAATTTTGTCTGAATGATCTATAAGCAACAGAAAGCAATGTCCATATAGGCTTTAGTATTTCAATTGTTTAAGTATTAACCGAGGACAAATTCACACCCGGAAGTCAACATAACCGAGTTGTTAGGTAATTTCAAAGTTCAACCAATATGAAATTAATTTATTGATGTTACAAATTAATAATAAAATTAATACAAATATTGTATTGAATTTTACTAGCATTTTAGTTATTTATTTGAACCCTTAAAATTAGCTAAAATAAAACATAATTGATATATATTGAATTAATTAAATGTATAAGCGTAAATAATTAACTAAATAATTAATACATATGATATATTAATTAGGCTTGAAGCCTTAAAGCCTAATATAAGTTATGGTCGGCCATAACATGAAGCTAGAGGGTACAATTGATTTGGTCTTTGGATCTAGAGAGAAGGATGGAAAATATTTGATCTTATAGAGGCTCTGAAGAGCCCTACCCTCTCTTATTTGTAAACCATAGAAAATCAAAATCCTCACGCCCATTAGAGAATTGGTGGGAGTCTTGAAGACAAGATTTTCATACTAAGTTCAAGGATAAGGAAAAGGGTATCCGAAGATGAAATGCAGGCAACTAATGTGTCAATAGCCGATAGATGCAAACTATACTCATTAATTTAAATGATACACACACACATATATATATGTATGTATGTATGCATGTATATATGTATATGTATATTCGTCCATGTATGCTTTCGGCCAAACAAAAAATATTCTATTTTTGAAAAAATGTAATAATAAATACACACCTGTGTAGTTAAAACACCACAAAATCTTTATATAGCGCATAATGCTCTTCAATAGCTACGCTATTTCAATTTAGCGTTATTAAATAGTAGGTCCTCTTTAAACAATGCTATTTTCCGCTGCACTCACTAAATCAAGGCTTTTAAGCGCCCACTTTAGCAATATTAATATACAAAGGTTAATTAGACTAGTTTTCTTTTAAATAAATCATCAAAATTAGGGTAAAGACCTAATTTTAAGGTATAAGAGCTCAATTTAAGTTAGAAATTGTAGTTACCAAATCTAGTTTGCATAAATCATGATATTATTCGATTTTTCAATATAAGATTAAAAAAATATTTCTTTTTCCTACACAAGTGAAGAATCGCTAAGCGCTTTAATTGCACAGACACACGAACATACATAATATTAGTTTAGGTTAAGGACCACTGCTCGAGTGGTAGTAGTATGTCGTTATATGTTGAGGTTCTAGAGGTCATGAATTTGAACCGTGAGACATTCAATTAAGTGCTTTGCTCGAATAAAAGTACCACCCTTATTATAAAAAAACTATATTAATTTATATTACACATGAATAAATTATTCAATTTTTATATATTTATAGTTAATAAAAAATATATTTGTATATAGTAATTCTTAGGACCATTGTATTAGTGGTACATACATACACATGTGTGTGTGTATACACATATATGTTTAAATTTCAACCTCTAGATAAAAATGGTAAGGGTTTTCTTTTAGATATTGTAACGCATCAAGTTTGAATTAGAGAGAAGGAGAATTGTAATATAATTAATAATGAATTGAAGTTTTAATAGGTTCTAAAAGAGGTAGACGACGACCCTTCTAATTTACAGTTATTTGATAATCTTGTTCAAGCTAACAGTAACCTGAAATTTCAAATGAATTTTTTTCAAGATAATTCTAAACGAAAGTCCAAAATTTCATGATTAGAAGAAATGGACACTAATTCAAGATTATTTCAGTATCAAAAGACATATAAACAATTTACGCACCCTTCTCAATAAACTAGTGGAACTATTCTACAATATTGAAATGTTTGAAAATTGCGGTTAAATTTTATTCTAATCTTTCTAATGATGAAAGAAAGAAAAACCTTCATTTCCCAAGAATACAGTGTAGACGAAAAATTAATGAAAAAATTAGAAAATTCCTTTCTGAAATTGTACCTATGGATAAAATAAAAGAAGCTATTTTTTCAGCATCATATGATAAGAGCCTAGGTCCAGATGTTTTAGAGCTAATTCTTGAAAATTCATTAGGAAGAAATCAAAGATATTCTGTATGAGGCTATTAAAGACGTTTTGATCATGTAAACGGGCAAAGGGGGTTAACCATACTTTCTTAGATCTTACTCGAAAAAAAGATAAGTCTATTTTTGTTTCTAATTATCGTCGTCTATCTTATTGTAATATCTATTACAAAATTATATTGAAAATAATCAATAATAGAATTAAACATCTGCTTCCTTTTTTAATTTTAGAAAACCAATCGGCATTTATTCAAGGTAGATACATTGCCGAAAATATTTTGTTGGCGCATCAACTTTTCTGGAGCTTCAAAGAAAAGGGTTCAAGTAAGTTTTGCATAAAAATTAATCTACAAAAAGCCTATAACTGGATTAACATATTTTCCATTTGTCATATGCTTAAAATGATGGGTTTTCCATGAAGATGATAAATCTTATCAATGATTGTATTACTACCCTATCCTTTTCTGTTCTAATCCAAGGGGTCCCTAGTGGTTTCTTTACAAGCAATTGTGGAATCAGATAGGGGTCCCTCTCTCCCCATATCTTTTCGGCAAAGCTCTAAAGTACTTTTCTATTCTTATGGAAAAGATAAAGAAAAGTTAACTTTAATAAATAAAATCTCCCATATTACTCTCATTTACTTCATGTGGATGACTTGATGATTTTTTTGAAGCAAATGAAAAATGTGAAAACAACATACTAGATATTTTTTTACCACTTTGGCTTGAAAGTAAGGTTGAGTATTAATTAGAATAAATTCAAAATTTATTTCAATAATGATTGTATAAATGAAATTCTAATTAAAATCATTTTTAAAGTGGAAGAAGATTCTTTACCTCATTAATACTTGGGGTTCCATTACCTTCTAATATTTACATTACTCTGATTGTAGGAACCTTATTTACAAAATAAAAGAAAGAATGATAAATTAGGATTATAAATTATTGTTAATTGTTGGGACAGTAGAACTTATCCATTCAATCATTATCCTTATGATTTTATATTGGTTGACGATATATTAAATTCTCATGGCTTCTATTAGGATAATTAATAAAATGTGTGCAGATTTTTTCTAGGGATCGAACCATCATAATATAACATGAGATGTGATCTATAGACCTAAGAATGAGAGAGGCACAGGCCTAAAAAACTTTTCGAGCTTAGAAAAGCAACAAGTATGAAAATTCTATGGCATTTCTTGACTAAAAACAACATGTGGTCTAAATGGATCTACAATAAATACTGCCTAAAAAAAAACTTTAAACTATAAATTTCGACAATAATAGCTCTTCCATTTGGAAAACTATTCTCAAAGCTAGAGTGAAATATATACTCTATATTAGAAGAGTTATTTCAAATGAGAAACTACCTAATTATGGTTTGACCCTTGGATTAATGATAACCAATGGTAGATTTGTTGGGTTGGGATAAGGTTGAAACTAGTGGGGTAGAAGAGAATAAAATGAGTGGTATTATAAGAAATGATCAATTGAACCCATCTATTTATTTTGAAACAAGGGAACTTGAACCTCCAATCAAATAACTTACTTTCTATACAAATAACAAATTCGATTATTGGGAATGAGATAAAGGCAAATTCTCATTTACAAATGCTTGGAAAAAATAATAAAGAACTCATTATGATATTCAACCCTGAGTAGATGTTGTATAGCAAAATATTATTAGTTGTAAAATGGCTTTTTGCGCTTATCAGGTTTTTATAAGCAGACTCAACACCAAATAAATATTATCATCAAGGGATAATTATATTAACCCTAAATGTGTTCTTTATGAGATAAATAATGAAAATAAAGATTATCTCTTTTTTAAATGCAATTTTAGTGCTTTCATTTGGGTTTCAGTTCGTATAAAACCAAACTTCTTTCTTATAGTTTTGTCAATATGTTGGATGAATTGAATGAAATCGATAATAATTTCAAACATAAATGTCATCCCAGATTAAGCTAGATACAGTTTTGTAACTTTTTTTTATTATACCAATAAGAAAGAAACTCTTATATCTTTGATAACATTAAGCATGATAAATTGGAACTTACTAGAAGAGTTACTGTTGATGCTAATGATCAAGTAGTGGCTTCAAATAGAAGAACAGAGAGCAATGCTTTCAAGCATGCGGTCTTAAGCATGTGGGGTATTGACTTGAAAAATGAAGGATGAATTTCAATGTGCACATGCTGTACTTCGATCCGTTTGAGATTGACGAGAATTCTTAATTCCAAAACACCATTACTTAGTGCGTCAATCTTGCATTTATTAACTATGCGGAGGATGAATGTATGCCTGGAGAATTTAGCAGTGGATTTATAAGTAGCAGGCATTGAAGGACAAGAACGATAAGACACCAGTTTGGGAAAGTGGCATTGGTCATTATATTTCCTTTTTATTTTATGCTATCATGTTATTTGCTTGCACTAATATATTACACGCACACATACATAATACATATATAGACTTTCTGTAACGAATCGCCTTTCTTACTTTGAAAGACGAGCCATTACGGATAAAAGAAAAGGAAAGATAAGATTAAAGAGAAGAAACTAAACAATACAGAATCTCACAACACAGCGGAACAATATATATTACTCAACATAATAGATTACAAAGTCATTTTAAAAATGTTACATCAGAGTCATACTAAAACAAATTCTATGCTAGGACAATTATAACAGTCTATCCCTACCTAACTGGTACAATAAATATAATATAGCGCAAACAACAAAACTAGCTGTTGATGAAACCACCTGCTTTAAGCTCCTTCAAATGAATACGTGGAAAAACCTAAACTACTTGGCTGCTTGTTCAAATTTGAGCACCCAAGAGTTTAGAAAAAGGGAAAATAAACTCCGGTTCATACGTGGAACTGGTGTGAGTAAAGCATAAATCTTTAACTTTATAAAAACCTTTAAAACAAAGGCATCCTGTATGACCACGCCGCATATAAACACGGACGGATTTTTACCTTGCGATAACCAAAGCATTTGTATATGAAATCCAATGATATTATAATAATGTCTATGGGTCAAAGTAAAATATGAATATAGCTGAAATGCTTGCATCTTAATTTTCAACATAGTTGGTTACATCTAAAACCGTAAAGGCACATACTAGAGAATGGATTCCATACATTGACTTGGCTGTTGGGGTACTGCCCGTCATGATGCATCTCTAGGTAAAATAACACCGAGGACCTCGCCGGGATCCCCTTCCAACACAGAATCGACCTACCACTTGACTAGTACTACCGAATATGGTCACCCCTTTTGTTAATGGGGACTAAAGCATATAAATGAGAGATAATATCGACTCTAGACAAGGATGATTATACCCCAATTAGGAACGACCCACTTAGCTCTGCTGCATCTCCAATGTTTTAGTCATTCCCGATTGATGAGGCGTGAGGCTACGTTTTACCTTTTATATAGCACTTTCCACTTCGAATACTACATTGCCTTCCAATCGACGACACAATGTCAACATTCATCCATACAAGTTGTTTAAAAGATGAACAAATCGAAGGCACTACTTCTATGACATCCATTTTGGAGTCACTCTTAGGATTAGTGGCAAGACACGCTTGCACTTTAAGAAGCCCTGTCTTCAATTCCATCATCTTCAAGACGTCTTCACTTCGAAAGGTTTGAGTTGGGTCGAAGTGGTTTTTGGATAACATATCTGATGCCAGTCTCTTTGAAAAAACATTCAATATTTTCCAGTAAACTTAACTCCGGTTATTTATTAAATAAATAGTTAAAGATAAAAGCAAAGGTCACCTCCTAACCATTAGTGGACAGATTTTCTTATCATTTGTCCTAGGAGAACAAAACGAAATTTATACGCATAGTACAACATTATCGGATATGACTGTGCCATATAACTCACGTGTTTCTCTTAGATATTTCCAAAGCTACGTTTTGGATCCATATTTAATAGTTGATTATCCAACTATCAAATAAACAAACAACAACCAATTTTATTTTAGATTTATTTATCCATAGCAATCACCAAGCCTAAAAAAATCTTTATCTAATAAATCTCATTTCAAAACATTGTCTAAAACATTCATATACTTATCTCTCTGACATAAGTATACCAATAAAATATTTACGAATAACTTATTACTTCCAAATATTGTAAAAAATGATTAAATAAATGTTGTTTAAATTGGAGGTAAGGACAACCCTAGCACTATTCTTTCGATGTTAAGCGTGGAATGGATGTCCCATACCATCATATTTAAAAAGTCAGTATAAAGAAACCCATATCTCAAATTCTTTTTATATTTCTTTCGACAAATCCTGTTTAATCAAATCTATTTCATTCACGAAATCCCTTTTAATTGAAATCCAAATCCATTTCAAAATACTTTCTAACTTCCTAAATTCATTTATAAATCCCTTTATGAATATTCAAAATAATTTATAAAACTTGCTTTTGTAAATATTCAAACTTTGATATAAATTTCTTATAAATAGCCAAACCTTTTTTATAAACTCTCTTTATGAACATCCAAATCATTTTCTAAAATTTTCTTTTATAATTACCCCAAATCAGTTATAAGACTTCTATATAAACCTTTCCCGTCTAAACAACTTTCTAAATAACCTTAAATCAATTTAGCTTCCTTTAATAAGCAAATCCATTTTATAAATCTTCCTTTTTTATAAAATCTTCTTTGCTTAAAAACTCAAATCCGTTTACCTAAAGCACTCTATAAATTTCTAAATTCCTTTCTAGAACTTGTAGCGACCGTATTTCTAACTATTTTAAATTATTAAATTTAATATAATTATTGAATAAAAATGGTTGGAAATAAAAATTTAAGTTTTATTTATGTAATTTATTTAATATGAACTTGAAAAAAATTTGAAATAACAATTTCGATAAGATTTAAGGAAATTATTTGTATTAGACCGAAGTTTAATATAATTAACATCTTGTGATCAACAGCAAGAATTGAACAATAAATTTTGAATTACTGAAAAATGAAAATAATTGTTTTATTATTTGAATTTGTTTTAAAAGTAAATTTTATAAGTCAAATAACTTATATTTCAAATATAAAGATTTACTGGATAATTGAAATATTTAAATTTAATATTGGAAATTGCTTAATAATTGAATCTTGAATTTAATACGAATGAAAATGATTTCGAAAGTTGAGTTGACTTTATTTTAAACAAGAATGAAAATTGATAACTTTTAAAATTTAATTTGAAAGTGAATAAATTTATTTTGTAAATTACTTGTTTTAATTAACTTGTAAAGTAGTCTTTTTGGGTACCATCTCCGATTTCGACGAAGCTAGTTTCATTGGATCCATAATAGTGGAATATTATAGGATTTCAAGTTTCATAGCGATTGGACTTATCGTTTGGTCATGCGAGCTTCAAATGCGTAGGACTTATTTTTAGAACTTTAATTAAAATAATTTGATTTGAAAAGCTATCTTATGAATATGATGGAATTGCCTCTTGATGCATATACCATTGTATTCGAAATAGAGGTCTAGCATATGGAATGCCATGTGGTACGCTTCTTTTGGAGCTCAAAATCTTCATGGATGAATAATGCCGCGGGAAAAAAATCTGTATATGATCATCGTTTCCTTTCATTTTCATTTGTCATTATAAAACATTACCCTCATCCAATGACAATCATTGATCGATGCCGCTAGAGGTCGATCCAGTTGATGGTCCCAATATTAAAGTTGTTCATCTCGACGAAAAGTTGAAGATGACCGGTTGGATCATCGAATGATGTAGTGAGGCGACTTGAAATCGCTAAAAACTGATGCGACTATGGTTTGATTTTCTCCGAAGATGGATGTCGATAGGCGGTGGCGCTTATCGGGGAGTTGTGGAGGACGATGGGGGCTACATGCAAATGGAAATTGGTGGTTTGAAATTAAAAGTGGCGACGGCGGTGAACTGGACTTAGACCGAGCTAGGTTTTTGGGTTTGCACGTACGAGTGCTCATGGTGCATGCGCGGTGGACGCAGGTGGTTCGGTGGAGCGGCAGTAGTGGCTGCAAGCGAGGTGGTGAGGTCCGGTTGGCGGCGACATGGTGGCTGGGGCGTACACGATGTTTTTAAAAAAGGAAAAAAGATAGGAAGCATGGTTCTACTAGAACGAATGGGAAGAAGGTATTATGTTAATTAGGTTGTTAATTATTTTGTTAATTAGTTTAGTTAATTATATTTTAAATTATATCATTATATCAATAAATTCGTAACTTTCTCGTGTGAGGTCCATTTTGAACGAAACAAGGCGCATTGCGATCGTATCGACGAAGGCTACAACATGGAGTAGAACTGGAATTTATTTGAAGCTGAAATTTTTTTAGTTTCAAATAAAAATGAGTGTTTTAAACCGCTCATGAATTACTACATTATTCTAATGTTAGTTAAATTGAAATCGTGAAGTGATTTATTTTTATTGACCATTGTTTGGTAATTTTATTGAAGTTTTAATTGACACACAAATTGAACTAATGGGAATTTTAATCGACAGTTAAGTTTAAAATTGAAATTAAATAGCAAGCTACACACCGGATATGGATAACTAGCCAATTGTTGTGAGTTATTGGTTGATTTGGATGTTGATTGAAATTGAAAGCTATTGGTTGATATATCGGATGATTTGGGTGTTTATTTATTTTATATATCCATGCTACCACCCTGTATATTATTGATAAAATGTAATACAATTATTTGAATTATTTTGAATAAATTAAGAAATAGGTTGAAATGATATATACCTATGAAACTGAGATTTGGGTTGAAATGATATATATCCATCCCGAAAAAATATATATTAAAATAACTATTCACTTGGCCATAGGGTAGAAAATTATATACGGACACCCGATTGGCTGAATAAAATAGTTTAAAATTCTTGATTATGAAATTATTTATCGTTTAAGGAATAAAATAATTGATTTATTGAAATTGAATTATTTTCAAACTCGAGCTTAGAATATTGAAATTGAACTTTTTTATAGAAATTGTTCAAAGAATTAAATTGGAAGTTGAAGTTATAATTGAAATATGATTTGACTTATGGAAATTGATTTGTTTTAAAAGATTTGGACTTTTATTCGAACTTTGAAATATTGCCAAGTAAAAGTAATTTAAATGGATATTTCAAATTTGGCTCGAAATTGAATTATTTTAAAGATTTGAATCTATTTGAACTTTGAGGTTAATTTGAATTAAGTGATTTAAATCGATATTCTGATATTGAACTCGAACTTTATATAAACTTAAATGGTTTCAGATTGAGAATTGAATTGAAACTTGAACTATTTGAATCGAATCAATGAAAATCGAAATCGAAATCTATTTGAATTTAAATCGAAATTCAAACTAATTTGAATCGAAATCGAAATTAATTCGAATCAAAATCGAAATTAATTCGAATTGAAATCGAAATCCAAATTAATTTGAATTAAAATTAATGTGAATTGAAATCAAAATTGAATCGATTTGAATTGAATTAAGATTAAAGATGATTTGAATTGAAAGATTTGAAATTGAATCAGTTAATTGAAACGTGGATCCGAGTCCAGATTTATTAGAAATGGAAAGAAACAGTTTGATTTGAAACTATTTTCGAAATAAATTATTTTAATATAAATTGTTTAAAAATTTATCTTTTTAAATATTCAAATTATTTTTATTTTCCAAACTATTTTACTATATAAACCATTTTCAGTACTCAAACCTTGTTATATCAACTATTTTAACTATTTAAACTATTTTCACTATTCAAACTATTTTATAAAAATTCAAAATTTTCATGTTGGGAACTGTTTATATTTAATCGTTGATTTTAATATGACTGTAGTTAAATTGAAGTTATAACTAAGACGAAATTCGAAAAGGTTTGTAATGTTACTGATTTAGAAGGGAATAAAATGATTTTGAAAGGAAATTGGTTTCAAAGTGAATATGATAATTTTGAAATGAATGATATTTTGAAGTGAATATGATATTTTGATATCAAGTTGAATCGTTTTCGAAATGTAAAAGAACCAACCGTATGTAAAACGACGTTTGGTTGTTAAATAGACCAGGGCCTGTATTGGCATGCTTTCTATCAATATTAGAACCACTTTAACAACCGTGTTGTAGCATCCCGGTATTTTGTGCCATTCGCATCCGCACATATCGGAATTGAATTGCTCAAAAATCAGATTGTTAATTTATTTTTTTGGTAAAACTCGGCATATACAATAAATAAATCAATACAGAATCACAGACACAGAATAATATAACAATAAGCAGCGGAAACACATGAATAGTAGTTCATGAAGTTACTATATATATAACAGAGTTAAAATAAGATACAGTGGAAGTCAAGATACATAGAAGTCTTAATACATAGTCAAATAAAAAATCTGAATATATCACTAGAGTCAACTGAAATACTGAAATCTGAATAGTTATAGATGGATCTCCTAACGAAGCTCCAAACTCCAAAGGCGAGTCTCAAATGTTGTGATACTCAGTCTCACCCGAGCATAAAGCAAAATACAAAACACTAGAGTCAGGATTAGCATTCTTTTATCTACTAAAATACAAGTAACTCAAAGAATGTTTGGGATACCCATCCTCTAAGGATCCGTGGAACTATCTACTATGTAGTAATATACGCTATTATGATATGTCTATAGTAAAGTAAACTATTAAAATAGCGTTAAGGGGCTATCTATATCCCCCTTAACACATTTTAATATATTCTCATAGTCTATACAGTACTGTAAACCCCTCCGTAAACTGGAGGCTATCGGAGGGCACTCCATAGGATGGTACAAAACAAACTCGTAGTGGGCTCGATATGGTAGGTGACACGGCACAATTAGGCAATGCCAGGGTAGATATACCAATTACACTTCCGGGCTGTTGGTAACGCATAGCCGCAGCTACCGCCCAACTCGTCCAACACTCCCAAAAAATCCAAGGGTACATCCAATCAATCACAAAGTAATAGAATGGCATCGAAGAAGTGTGTCCGATCGGAGGAGCTACCTCACTTGGCCCGTCAATTGCTCCTGTTTTAATCACCTTAAGCTAACTCACGGGAGTTAGATCTGCATATATACCTCATATAGAACCATCACCATCCATCCTACTTCATTCTGGAATCTCCACCACGTACACAGTTGTTAAAGTGGTTTCGGTATTGGCAGAAAGTATGACAATAACCGATCCCGATCTCTTTAACAACCAAACTTTATTATAGCACCGTTATCATTTCATTTCAAATAATTTATATTTCAAAACCAAAATATCATATCCATTTCAAAAACCATATAAATTCGAGACAACTACTTACTTAAAATAATATTCATTTCCAAAATCATAACACTTTAAAAATTATAACACTTTCGAAGTCATAACACTTTAAAATCATAACACTTTGAAAATCATAACACTTTGAAAATCATAACACTTTTGAAATCATAACTTCCCACTTAAGTAGTTTAGATATTAAAAATAGTATATATATAATAAAATAGTTTATATAATAAAATAGTTTATATAATAAAATAGTTTATATAATAAAATAGTTTATATGTTAAAAATAGTTATAAGTTAAAATAGTTTATATTAAAATAATTAGTATATTAAAATAATTTATATTAAAAATAGTTTATATATTAAAATAACTTATAAATTAAAATATCTTTATATATTAAATGCTTTATATAATAAAAATAGTTTTCTCAAAGTTCACAAATTGATTCACATCAACTCAAATTCCAAAATCCCATTTAATTAAAACTCAAATTCTCAAATTTCATTTTAATTCAACATCTCAATAAATTATTAATTTATATCGATTTTAAATTCAGATTTGAACTACAAAAATAAACCATTTTATATCGATTTCAAATATAGATTTCATACTTTAAAATATTTAGATCTTTACAATAACTCAATTTGATAAATTCATTTATATTTCAAAATTCAACCTTACCATTATTTAATATCGAAATATTCACCTAGTCAATCCAATATCATTTAAATAAAAAATTAAATTAGAAATAAACTAACTAACCCGTTTGAATTTATTTAAATTTCAAAATATTCATTTAATCACCATCAACCAAAATCAAGTTATAAAATCATATCTTTAAAATCTCAAATTTAATCAAATTTCAAATCAATTTTTATTTAAGAAAAATTCTTTAACAAATACCAAATTTCGAATCAATTTCAATTTATCTTCCCAACTTAATTTATTAAAATTATTATAAAAATCTATTTTAAAAATATAGTTTTAAATAAATAATTAAACATATTATATACAAATTAAATTAAACTTTTATTAAATTAAATCTTATTATTGTTTTAATTTATATTAAATCTATTTTATATATTTTTAAAGTAGTAAAATTATAAGTAAATTCTCAAAATTTAAAATTTCAAAACTAACTTATAACTTAAAAATATATTTCCAAAACATATAATTTTAAAAATCTAAAATTTTAAACATATATAAAATAACACTTATATATATATATTATATTTTTAAAATCAGTATTTATTAAAAACCATATATTTACTTTCAAAACTTTGGAAATCATTTTTGAAATATATATATAGACTAACGACGTCTGTATATAATTTTCTATGCTATGGCCAAGTGGTATAGATATTTATCATTTCAATCCATAATTTAAATATCTACGGATATATATCATTTCTACCACAATCCCAAAGTCAATTCAATGAAAATCGCTTGGGTTTGTCATTTAAACCCGTAGATTTTCTCTTATTCTACAAGATCGTTCGGGTATGTATCATTTCAACCCATAGGGAGTTCTATACTAACAGGGAACTTGCAGCGTGAGAACATATATGATATCAGCAACATGCATATATTATCAGTGATTAATTAAACAAATATAAATAATAAGATATGGTGTCATATATCACATGCGAACAATTACAGATAATAGCATATCATATATCACAATTAACTAATTAACAGTTCAATTTAGCAGCATATTTCAATTGTCATTTCAAATGAAATCAAATTTAATCAATATAAGACTGTTAACCGTGAGTGAATGCTCACCTTTTGAGGCTAGAGGGATTCGAAAATGAAACGAGTCACGAATCCAAGCATGAATTCCAAAGTAAAGCAAGGTTGAACGCGAATTTGACGAGCAAAGATGATAGCTGGAAGTTTGAAATTGACGGGGGACAAAACAAAATTAGTTTAACATAAACTAAAACAAAATAAATATTACATGTATATATTTTTCTCTGAAATTAATATAAAATTTGAAAACTCCAAACTTATGCATACACACATACATAAATTAATGTATAAACATATACAAACTCACATACATTAAAATCAAACATATACATAATATATTTGAAATAAATACTTATATAGATATACAAATATATCACAGCTTATATATCACTTATATAAAATTAAAATCTAAAATCTACGTCCATTTATAAAACTGCTAAATATATAACTTATATAAGGTAACAACTATTATATAGAAAATCTTATACTAACATAAACACATACACACATATATATGTATATAACCTACTGTAACACTTTCATACTTACAAATAAAATAGCGTATTATATCCCATATAATTGACATATAATATGTTTTGTATGAACTATCATATATAACTGTAAATATATGTGAACAGTATAATATGCATAATACTCCTAAAATATCATATATACTATAAACATATTTGACTTGTATTTATAAGATATGTATAGCTTATAATATAACAGCTTATATTTATAAGTATATACATATAAATTATAACAGGTAGCAACCCAAAGTATGCCTCTAAACAGATATATACATCTCTTTATATGGTACATATATATATTTTGGAAACCCAGCACAGGTATATTTGTATATATAGATTACTATATAAACACATATATACTTACATATAATACGCTTTGAAATCAATAATATATATATATATATATATATATATATATATATATAAATATAAGCCGATATATATAAACTTACTTAAATATACATACTAAATATATTTATATCAAATTTTCTAGAAATAAATAGGTATACATGCAGACTGTACATAAACTCACTCAAATATATATAGTTGCAATTATATATATTACTTGAAAAACCCAAATATATATATATACCCAAACATATATATAAATTTTATTTAGATCTGCAACTACAAATACAAATAACATATATATATATATATATATATGTGTGTGTGTGTGTGTGTGTGTGTGTGTTCAAAGTAAGGAAGAGGGAAGGCTTATGGCTGAATAAAGATGGAGAGTGACGTTCCGTGGAGACTTATCGGCATGGAGTGGACTTAGTCGCGGTTGAGGGTACAGAGGGTAGCAGCTTGGTGATGAAGAGGAAGAGGGTGTTGATGGGTATCAGCAAACAAGGAGCAGGCTAGAGAAATATACGATAGAGAGAGAGGTGAAGAGGAGGTGGGATGGCTTGGTGTTTGAGGTGGGAAGTCGAAAAGTGAGGGGGTTCGAGTGGCGGAGCTTTAGCCAAGGGAGGATGAGCGCAAGGCCTAATGTGGGGAGTGGAGCAAACGACAGTAGCGGTGGATGATTTGGTGGAGGCGTGGGCGAAGCAAGGTCGGCGGCAGTGGTCAAGGAGTGGGTGAATGGTTCATGTAGGAGTAAGGACGTTCGACAATAGGAAGGAGATGGGCACGGTGAAGCAAAGAGATGGTGTAGGAAAAATAAATGAATCGGTCATGAACGAACAGGCTTTAATTTCTATATAAACATATAATATATACTATTATTATTTTAAAGTGACGGGGAGAGAATGGAATGACAAAGGAAAGTAGGAACGAATAATATTAATTGAAATGGGAAAAAGCAAAAGTCAATAGTCACATTTAGGAATCATTAATAGCTAGTGGCTATTAACTTTCACAAAGGACAATGAAAAGACACAGACCCAAAAGGCCTAAATACGGAACCGATACGGAAATCGTTTCACAGATTTTTGCCATCCACCAGACGTCTAAATGCACAAATGAATATACTGCGGAGATCAGCACGACAAGAAGATCAAAATGGTATATAGATATCAACAATATGACCATCCTATCAAAAGTCGATATTCCCTGATAAACTGCTGCAAATATGCCGAAAATAAGATAAACGAAACAATAACACTCCAATTTTGACGAAACGAAATATGACGTCTCACTCAGAAGGTGATTTACAATTTTATTGTATAAAAATATTCAGGTTTGAAAAATATTTATTTGCATCAATTTTTAACTGATTTAAATTTAAATAAGATTACACAATAAAATAAACTTTCATATTATCAAATGAAAATTTAACATTCGCTATATTTAAGTAGACGTTTCCAAATATCAAATTATCATTTCAAAATTTAAATATTTAAAAATTTCACAAAATATCAGTTAATTACGTTAATAATAACCACTAAAATTTATGGGTCATTACATTTGTACGCGGATGAGACTCCAGAATGAAGTGGTTGGTTTTGGTGTACGTTTGCTGGATTTGAAGAAAGAAAACGATGATGGTAAGCCCCGACACTTGTGTCAATTTGAAATGACTAAAACAAAATGGCTTGGCAGAGCCAATAAGGGTAGCTACCTCTAGCAGATATTTATTCTTCGATTTTCATTTTGGATTTGGTCCATACTATTACCTTGATGTTGGTTTCGATTGGTGCACCTTGATTTGGGATGACCTCTCTTTGCCTAGATATGGGATGGTGTATGCGGTGGGCGGTTGTGGCTGCGATGCGTTACCACCAGCCCTATGACCCGAACTGGTAGTATCCTACCTTGGGTATTGCCTCATGTGCCTTGTCATACTTTTATCCTTATACGAAACTACTACGAGTTTAGTTTAGCATTGTCGTATCACGGCGCATCCCTATCCCTCGACGTGCTACTGAGGCGTTATGTGAAAATTGTATGCTAATGCTTAAAAAATCATTAAGGGGGATTAATTTTAAGCCTTAACGCTAGGAAAAATATTTATTTTACTGATTAGACATAACATATATAACGTATTCTACTATATATAGATATTTTGACGGATCCTTAGGGATGGAAAATCGCATTACATCTCTTAAGTTATCGCACGCACGTTATACACTGGATAAGAGATGTAAAACCCCATAAACATCTATGACTCTATTACACTCATGTTATACATGATATTTATCTGACTCACATAATACTTTATGCTCAGGTCAGCCTTGAGTTTTCAGTGCATTGAAGATCATATTTTATGGAGGACAAAGATGAAGATTTGGTATTTATTATTACTAGTGATTTGTCTTTGTTGTATGTATAACTCCGATTGTTATTGTAAAAGTACAATCTAATGTATAGTATAAATAGCTTCATGAACAGTTTATTTGATTGTTATATTTTATCATTCCACTGTGAGATTCTGTGTTTGTTTCCTTCTTTTCTTATTTTATTAATCAAATCCATTGGTAATTTGTGTTTCAGATAGTTTTTATTTAGACACGTGTGATTTATTATCGACTTAAACCTTTCGAAATGCGGATCGTCATAGGTTGTATCAAAGTTTTGGTTTAGCGATAGCCTTAGCTTTGACGGTGATTGACTCATTGGAGATAGGGTAGTAATACCTTAGAATGAGTTTGTTTGAGTGTTATATATATACATATAACATACTTGTTAGTATTATAAAATGTTTCATATTGTGTTTACTTATCAGTTGAGTTATTTATGAATTCGGTCGGTACATGAGGCGCCATGTTATCGATAGGGATTTCTAATCACTTAAACGAGGCAAATCGACATAATATTGTTTTGAAATCGGGTAAATGTAATAATTTTACCTAAATTGTATTTTATATATAAAATGGTAACTTTCATATACCCGTATAACTGCAATCAATGTTGTATGTTAGGAGATGATATATTTAGCTATCATCGATTATTGTTTGAATTAAACTAAAACAAATACTTTGTGAACTATATTTCACAAAGTGTTCAATAATTAGATATAATTGAAATCTAATTACAATATGAATTGTTTGTAATAACAATGATGTAAACTAATGAAATGTTTCCATAATAAGGTAATGAAACTGTATATATAATATGGCTTATAAATAAAAAGGATTTAAAAGCTGAGAATTTTAGAATTTAAATCCCGTTGATTTTCGAAAATTACTTTCAAAGTTTTCAGAAACAATAATAATATTGTTTTGAAAGTGTTTTGACTAGAAATATTTAGAAAGAATTTTGAAAGAAATAAAGCATTGAACTCACGTTAGTCGTTGGGAAATAATTTTGAGGATGACTACAGCATCGTCAGTATTCATTTTCAAGTCTGAGTGAGAATTGCTACCAATTTTTTTTATTTTTGGTTTAAACAAGTTTTGATTGTGGAAAAATGTAAAATTTCCATGTACGATTTGATAAATATATGAAAATAGTTTTTGAACTTATAAACTAGAAATAGTATGGATAAGAAATAAGTTAATAACTTATGAATTTCAACAGGAGAATAAAACCGAATTTTAAAATGGTTGAACACTTTGGTTAAACAAACAAGAGAAAATTTGACTTTGAGATATGAAATAAAAGAATTAACCCAAGTAGTGTTAAATAAATTGAGTTAGTGAAATGAAGTAAATAAAATGAAGTCTAGCCGAAGAAAGTTTAAATGGAAGTGAATTGTATTTGAAATGAATCAGATAAAATAATGAAATAAAATTTTAAGTGAATAAATTTGTATAACTTATAGTTTGAGAAATATTAAACTGAAAACAAGTTTTAAATTTGTTGAATGTAAATGATAACAATTTTTATTTCAGATTAAGTAAAAGTGGTAAGCAATAACTTAAACTAAGTTTGAATTATGAAATGAATGGATTTATATAATAAATTGAATATGAAGTGAGTAGGTTATGAAACCAAATTTGAAAATATTAACTTAAATAATTTTTGTTTATGGGTATTTATGAACTTAAGTAATGAACTTAAGTAAAATCTAATTTTAGTTTTAGTTAAAAAGTGAATTTAAACTGAGAATTTGAGAAATTGAATCCCGGTGCTTTTGAAATTGTTTTTTATGATTTTGAAAATTATTAGAATTATTTAAAAATATTGAAGAATAGAAGTTGCTTCCAAAATGGATTTTGAATGGAAATAAGTCCTGTACTCCTCTCTTTTGTCGTTGAAAAATAATTTCGGTGATGACGGCCGCATCATCGACATTCATTTTCGTGTTTCAAAGTGGATGAGGGGCCACTTAGTAGCTTTGCTACACATTTGGTTCAATGAACAAATTTTTGACTTAAATTTCTAAATATGATTTGATATATAAAAATATGAGTATATGTATTATTTTGAAAATGATTTGGAAAGGAACCCGATGTTTAGTTCTTATATTCTCTGTAAATTAATAATTTTTGCTTACTGAAATGAATGAATTAACAAAATGATTTTATAAATGGTCTATAAATAAATTGATATGAAATGTTTTAATATAAAGTGAAACAATTAAATTTGAATAAATAGAACTTGAGTGAAATAGATGTAAATAAATTAAAAGTAAAACTAACTAAATGTTAATAAATAATGAATGTTAATCAGAAAACAAGTGTATAAATTAACTATGGACATTGGATAATGCAATAGTGTAATAACCCATAATTTTGGTAAATATTTTTAAATACAATTTTTTTGAAACTTTGATTTTATATCATTCTAAAATTTGAATATTTTGTATTTTACAATGAAATTTTGGGATTTGTTGAGAATTATTTCTCCAAATATAATAAAATAAAGACTTTTCTGAAATTTGAAATTTTGGTCAACTTTGGTCAAGGTTTGACTTTCAGTTGAAAATTTTAAATTTGAATTTTAAATTCTGTTCTTTTTCTTTGAAGCTGGACTTGATTTTTTTATTCTCTATATTTTCGTTTCGTCAAATTCTGATTTATACTTTATAAATCTACAAAGTTTCAGCATTTTTCACGCGAATATTTTTAGTATTTCATTTTCTATTTTCTATTTTGGCTTGATTTTGTTTGTGTTTTTGGCTTGTTTTGTTATTGGGCTTGGCTAATGGGCTTAGGTATTTCCTAAGAGACACATCTTTGCCTTTTTACATGAAAAGATGTCTTTCCAAAAGCAAGTCACGTGCAAAACTTCTTTCCCATTTCCTTCTTTCTCATTTTTCATTCTACTGTGAAAAAATTTATAGTAAGTTTCTCTCTTCTCATTATTCCTTTTTCAATTATGCTTTGTTTTCTCCTAAACATAGTTCGGCCTCACCAATTCTTCCTTAGCCGACTTCATCTCTACCTCAATCACCACCGTATGCTCGGCCATCACCCATCTCCACCATCTTCCACCATAGCCGTGATTTCCTTCTCCAAAATCACCAAATCCCCTTGCCAAAAACCCTAGCCGACCACCTTCTCCTTCCCTTGTAGGATCGATTTCACCCTAGAGGGCCGGGGGGGGGGGGTGAATAGGGTGATAGTGTAAATTATAAAAATTAATCGCGGAAGCTTATAAAATATACAATTCAGATCACAGAATAGCAGCACAGATATCGCAGAATATAAATAACAGAAAAAAACAGAACAACACAGAATTTACCCAGCTTCGGCAAAACCCTGCCTACGTGCTTCCCCCAAGGTTTCTACTAGAAATTAGATAGTCCCTCGCTTACACACGTAAACTCGCTATACCCGCTATTGACTAATCTAACTCTACGCTCAAAACCTTGCCACAACTCAACTACCGAGTTGCGAATTCTCAAGCTACGCCACGTAGCTTGTCCCCTAGTCACACGACTAGAAATTTAAACGGTTTAAAAAAATGAAAATACAAATTTAAAAACAATGTAAATAAAATAACCCTAATTCTAAAATAAAACCTTTATTATAAATTTTAAAAACCCCAAACTAAATTAAGGCCGACCCATGCTTTCTTTTCTCTTTATCTTCTTATCGGCTCGTTCTTTTTTTGAGATGATGGCGGTTGTGTTCGTCTGAGCAAATTAGGGCTTCTGCTCCTTGCGCTCTTTGTTCCAAGTTAGGGTTGTAAATTAGAAGCAGCTGATAGTAGTTCGATCGTATGATTGATTTAGCTCCTCTCTATGCCGATCGACTATTTTTTCGAGTCGCTCACCGCTGCTCGATCGAGTTCGACGCTTGCGATTTCGGTATGTAATTTATCCTTTTGATTTACTGGGTTGATACTTGAACTCGATCGATTAATTGCCGATGATGATTAGGGTTTATAGGATTTGATTTCCTAGAATTGCGTCGTATATTCTCTATTTGAATTTGTCAATTGATATTGCTTTGATCGTTGATTTTCGTATGGATGTTTATGATTTCACCGACTTATTCATATGCGTATATTTTTTGTTGCTTGAATCCCACGGCATTGATTTCAACTCCTTGGTCGCCACGGCTTCAGCTCCGATCATTTTACTGTTGACTTTATTCTCTGACTTCATTTTGACTTTGGCATTGACTAACTTGATTACGTGAATTTTTGGCTTGATCACCCTTGATGTTGAACTCGGTCTTCACTGATCATGTTTACTCCAGCCATTTGGTACTTGTTTGCATTATTCATTTGTGCTGTTATGTTGTAAATGTTGGTGCACTTGTTATCTTCACTGTGGTTGTCAAATTCTCGTTATTGCTGCTCTTTTGATTTAAATCATCTGGTTGTAATGAATACGAAATGCTACTGCCTTGCATTTTGTTGTTCGATATACTGTTGGCAAAGGTATCATGAAGGTTTGGTATCTTTTCTGTTGGTCTTCCCCCTACTACAAGACTAGTCCATTGCCACACTGTCTTGGCAGCTGAAGCAAGAGCATGTGATACTTTTTCTGGCTTCAGTTGCTTCATTTGCACACTGCTACTTGTCTGTAGCCTTTGTTAATTCTTTTGTCGTCTGCTCTGAACTTTTGATCATGTTGCCTTCGTGTTGTTGTTTGCTTCATGTACCCTACTGTTTTGAACTTCTGGTTGGTTTGGCCTGGACTTCACTTGACAATTGCTCCATGTATACTTGGTGCTTGATTTGGGTTCATACTTGTTCATGTGTACATCTGTGTGTCTTTTGCTCTGTTTTCACTAACCATGTGGTCTGGAATGATTTCGACATTGATTTTTGTGTTATTTGAAGTTGCACTTCACTTTGATGGCTGATCATTTGTATCAATATGCCACTGTTTGTACTGTCATTTTGCTGTAATCTCACTTCGAATTGCATACAGTTCATGTTGACATTTGCTACGCTTTGACACAGATGCTCCACTTGGTCATTCCTTCTGTTTGTTACTGCATTCCTATGCAGTTGCTGTTGACATGTGCATTTGGTTCATTTGAGTTGTCTGCAGTCCATGTTGCATGCATGTTTTCTTCATTTAGCTGTTGGTTGATGTGCATGCTTGTTCATTCCAGTGAGTTTTGTTTTGTGATATCCATGTTGCAACTGTTTTGGTCGAGACTTGTTGTTTGTTGGCACTGGACCTGATCTGCATATATGATTGTTGCAGTCCATTTTGATGTTGGTCTTCGTTGATTCATGTCACGTCGCCTTGTGTTGAATCCAGTTTCAAAACTCGGGTTTGACCTTGTGCTCGTGTCGTAATTTTGAATATACTGCACGTGAGTTGAACCCGGCTTTTCATTTGGGTTTGACATGTGCTCACCTGTCCCTGTAAATCAATCAAGTGTATATTGGTGTGCACGGCCTTGTGGCAGATACAGTGATACACTGTGTATGTCACAAGTTGTTCGTGTATGACGAATTCAAATATGAATGATGACGAACCACCCAAATAACTGAGGCAAATATTATTTTCAAAATTCATCTTTTATTTTATATTGCAAAAATATTTCTTTTTCAATTTTACTGCGTTAGTGTATATTTTTGCAGATTGCTCAGATGCTGGATTCAAACTGGAATGCACTTGAAGATAAATACGAGTGTGAGTGATATGTAGTGAGGAATTTATGTAAATTAAATTATGATGTAATGTAATCAAAATTGTATATGTATAGTGAGAGCTTGAATTTGTACTATTAAAATTGTAATAAATATTTGTTTGAATAAAATATTCGTTTGAATTCAAATTCCGTGTTATTTATTTTATTCAGCAAATATTTATTTAATCTGTGAAAAATAAAATAGTATATTAACAAATACATTTAAACAAATGTATATATGTTTATTATCATCAAACAAAAATCATATAAGCGCATATTCAACAATCTCCCCCTTTTGATGATAACAAACATATATTTAAGATTTTGAATATGTTAAATGTATTTGATCGTTCAATTTGCTCCCCCTATTTTAATGCTCCCTCTCTACACAATACTCCCCCTATATATATGCATACAAATAAATAATATGCAAATGAGCCTAGATGCAAATAGAAAATTAATTATTTGACCATTGCTTGATTTTATTTGACAAAATCTTAACTTTTCTCTCCCCCTTTTGTTATCAGCAAAAGAGTAATAGTGTTAGAGAAAATAGAGATAAAGTAATCGATATCAATCCAACATTAAAACTCAATTGAATATAAATATTAAATTTCGATAAAAAGTCAAACAAAAATCATAAATATTTTGTTAGGCGCATATTCCACTTTTAGAATGATGAAAATGATGTCATCATATAAAACCATATAGTTATGTCTATTTGTAGTATATTTATATCAGGAATTTGAATATCTACTAACCATGCATAACCGTTAGGACTTTTAAATGAGATTAGTAGTATTCCAATTTTATTTTTAAAAAAAATGAATTCAAGTATCTTCTAACCACACATAACCGTAAGGACTTTTAAATGGGATTAGAATCAACTTGTTTATTTAAAAAATCAACTTCTGATATGCGTTCCATACATGCATAACCGTGAGGACTTTTAAATGAGAATGGAAGCACATAACAAATTCCAAGTAATTCACCCATGCATAACCGTGAGGACTTTAAATGAGAGTGAATACTTTGGTATTTATTTATTATTATTATTAATTAATTTTTTTTTAAAAAAATGTGAAAATGAAAAACGAACGATTCCTGTTTAAAGTACCACATATTGACAAACTATATAGAATTTTGATGAGTGATGGTCGTTAGAAATATGATAGATATAGAGATGATCATGGAATTTTTTACCAACAATTTTTTTTATAACTCTTGTTTAAATTTCTAAAGAAATTTACTAATTATACCATCTCGAGTCAGAATATATGATCAATATTAACACTCATCACTTTTTCAATCACTATTTTTCTTTTCGATAAACATTAGGGAGTTAGATTAGTCAAAATAGTCATTTAAAATCAAATTCAAAAATAATTATGAAATTAATTTTTCAAAATGACTAATCTGAAAATATGGTCAAAAATGATTTTCTCCAGGGGGTTTTAAAAGAAAATTTTCTGCTATTTGAAAATTATTTGAAATGAAGAATATGCAGATATTTTCTTTGAAAAACGATGCAGTTACTAAATGTCTCAACAAAAATCACGTTTCACTAGTAATTTTTCTATCAACTAGATTACCAGTGTAATCTGCATCTGAATTTCTCTTTCACTCAAAAATTATCATCAATTGAATTCAAAACATGAAGTGTGCACCAAAAAATTCAAATTCAATTTTAACAACAATTTAAATGACATTCTTTTGAATCTGAATTGAAGCCGTGTAAATAGTCGAAAAGAGTTAGCCAAATGTATTATCAACAATCAATGAATTTCCTAATACCAAAACACTATCATTTTTCCAATTTAACCTGTATGAAGTATTTCAAGAATTTGTAGTGTTTTTGGCATATAAAATATAATTGGCCAACTATGTTGAATAAGTCAAAGTCAAAATCATCATCTTTTCATCAATCTCAATATTGGCTGATTTAATTCTGAATACGGTGCAGATTATCACATTTAATATAACTTTACCTGTTTTACCTTTACGATATTTTTCGATGTTGTCTATTGTGATTCTGTCACCTTTGAACTAGGCTAAGGAACTTTGCTTTGTCGTCCGTTGTGTTTCTGGAACAGCCAAAAATCCAAAGAACGCCATTGTTGTTCCTTAGCCCGCCACCACACCTACACGGGAAAAGATTTATGTGACCTATTTGTTTTTATAGGTCCATGGTTGTTAGTGGCAGAAAATTTTGAAAAACAATTTTGTAAAGACCCAAAACTATTTATAATTGTTCCCTTTGGCACCCAAATTTGTTTAACTTTGAGAGTTTTTATATTTGTGCCTTTTGGAACCCAAATCGGTATAGTTTTCACATGTTTGGGTCTATACCAACAATTATTGTGATTGTGTCCATATTTTCTACAAATCGTGCACATTGAATTTTCTTGATTAATCTTGTTTTCAACAGTTTTCGAACTATTATATCCAAGTCCTTGTCTAACCGTATTAACAGTTTGCTTTCCTAATAGCATATTCCATGATTTTTCACTTTTGGAAAATTTATCTAAAGTAGTAGACAATTGTTGGACTTGTGTTTTGAGAGACTCATTTTCGTTTAATAATTGTGTGCACTTTTTAATATAATTCTCTCTTCTAGTATTTTCATTCTATTTTAAAATCAGAATTTCATTTTCAAGCGATTTCATTTTAATTTCTGATTTTTTAATTTCTTCATCAAATGTTGGACACTTATCACACTTAGGGATCCTTCGTTGATAGTCTTAACTAATTGATCAAGTTGTTTATTACATTCTATCAAAGTATCCTTTTGAGATTCAAGTTTGGCGTATTTTTCCCTAAGTCGTTCAAAACAGCCATTCACTTCGTGGAAATAAATAAGTAATTCAGAGTGAGTAAGTTTTGATACCTCTCTTGGCTCGTCATCGTCGCTATCTGTTATATTTCCATGAAGGAACATACCTGCTTTCTCACTCTCACTGTTATCGCTTTTATTCCACGTGGCTGCAAAACACCATTTTGATTTCTTTTCAAAATCGTGTTGAAATCGGGGATAATTGGGCTTGATATCACAGGGTTTCTTGCAAATGATCCCGTGTTCTTCCGAGTTGTCTAGTGCTTTGATTATTCTGCTTTTTAATTCTTGATTTAGAGCTGGATTTCCATATTTGTGGTTCCATCTTTTGAATTTCTTCATTATTAACGCCAGCTCAGCTGCTCCATTATCATCATCCTCATCACAACTGCTTTTTACAAATCCTGTTAACCACATTTCTTCAACTGAGTCGGTTGTGGAGGACTTCTCATTGTTGTTGACTGTTGCACCATATATTGCAATTAAAGTATTCCAGATTTCCTGTGCATTTTCACAATGAGAGATGAAATTAAAATTATCTTGATTAATATGAGAATATAATATATGCATAGCAAGAGCATTAATCGAGATAATTTTCTTATCTGTTATATCACACCCGTTTTCAATAATATCCCAACATTTAATATTAACAGATTTTAAATAAAATTCCATTTTTAATTTCCAATTCAAAAAATCTGTTCCATCGAAAATAGAAGGAATAATATTGGAGCGACCCTCAACAAAAGTATTAATAAAAGAAGCCATTTCAAAAATTCAAAATTTTAAAACAAAAACCAATTTTTAAAACACAAATTTTTAAAACAAAAATTGATTTTTGTAAAAAAATTTTTTAAAACAAAAACAGCTTTTGTTCCTAGCTTTGATACCAGTTGTAGGATCGATTTCACCCTATAGGGGGGGGGGTGAATAGGGTGATAGTGTAAATTATAAAAATTAATCGCGGAAGCTTATAAAATATTCAATTCAGATCACAGAATAGCAGCACAGATATCGCAGAATATAAATAACAGAAAAAAACAGAACAACACAGAATTTACCCAGCTTCGGCAAAACCCTGCCTACGTGCTGCCCCCAAGGTTTCTACTAGAAATTAGATAGTCCCTCGCTTACACACGTAAACTCGCTATACCCGCTATTGACTAATCTAACTCTACGCTCAAAACCTTGCCACAACTCAACTACCGAGTTGCGAATTCTCAAGCTACGCCACGTAGCTTGTCCCCTAGTCACACGACTAGAAATTTAAACGGTTTAAAAAAATGAAAATACAAATTTAAAAACAATGTAAATAAAATAACCCTAATTCTAAAATAAAACCCTTATTATAAATTTTAAAAACCCCAAACTAAATTAAGGCCGGCCCATGCTTTCTTTTCTCTTTATCTTCTTATCGGCTCGTTCTTTTTTTGAGATGATGGCGGTTGTATTCGTCTGAGCAAATTAGGGCTTCTGCTCCTTGTGCTCTTTGTTCCAAATTAGGGTTGTAAATTAGAAGCAGCTGATAGTAGTTCGATCGTATGATTGATTTAGCTCCTCTCTATGCCGATCGACTATTTTTCCGAGTCGCTCGCCGCTGCTCGATCGAGTTCGACGCTTGCGATTTCGGTATGTAATTTATCCTTTTGATTTACTGGGTTGATGCTTGAACTCGATCGATTAATTGCCGATGATGATTAGGGTTTTTATAGGATTTGATTTCCTAGAATTGCGTCGTATATTCTCTATTTGAATTTTTCAACTGATATTGCTTTGATCGTTGATTTTCGTATGGATGTTTATGATTTCACTGACTTATTCATATGCGTATATTTTTTGTTGCTTGAATCCCACGGCATTGATTTCAACTCCTTGGTCGCCACGGCTTCAGCTCCGATCATTTTACTGTTGACTTTATTCTCTGACTTCATTTTGACTTTGGCATTGACTAACTTGATTACGTGAATTTTTGGCTTGATCACCCTTGATGTTGAACTCGGTCTTCACTGATCATGTTTACTCCAGCCATTTGGTACTTGTTTGCATTATTCATTTGTGCTGTTATGTTGTAAATGTTGGTGCACTTGTTATCTTCACTGTGGTTGTCAAAATTCTTGTTATTGCTGCTCTTTTGATTTAAATCATCTGGTTGTGATGAATACGAAATGCTGCTGCCTTGCATTTTGTTGTTCGATATACTGTTGGCCAAGGTATCATGAAGGTTTGGTATCTTTTCTGCTGGTCTTCCCCCTACTACAAGACTAGTCCATTGCCACACTGTCTTGGCAGCTGAAGCAAGAGCATGTGATACTTTTTCTGGCTTCAGTTGCTTCATTTGCACACTGCTACTTGTCTGTAGCCTTTGTTGAGTCTTTTGTCGTCTACTCTGAACTTTTGATCATGTTGCCTTCGTGTTGTTGTTTGCTTCATGTACCCTACTGTTTTGAACTTCTGGTTGGTTTGGCCTGGACTTCACTTGACATTAGGGGTTTAAGAAATATTTAAGAAAAGAGAAAGGAAGAAAGATAGAAGATGGAGGGAAAAGAAAATAGAAAATTTTTAAAATAGAAAGAAAAGAGAATAGAACGGAATAGAAAACAACAAAATCACATCAGAATCTCACAATTCGCAGCGGAACAACATATAATAGATAAATGAATAATCTTTAAACAAAGAACCATACCAGTTATTACATTACATCACATTTCATTACATCATATCATCAGAGTGTACAACAACATACAACAACAAATAGTGCAGCGGAAAAAGAAATACTATATTGTAGTAATACGCCATGCCATCCAGCTTGCCTCCAGCAACTCCAGAATATCCAGAATATCCTGATAAACCTAACTCTTGACTGCCCGTGTGGAAATTGGTGGGCACCCAGAGTTTAGGAAGGAAAACAATAAACTCCAAGTCAGTCATGTGACTGGTGTGAGAACTCAAAACAGTTTATTTATCTTTAAAATCAAAATAGAGGAATATTTTTAAATTCAATTCGCAATGCTTTTAAAAATGAGACTACCATAAGACCTCCTGCCACACACACAATGCAAACGCAGAATCGGAGGAGATTTCTCCTTATGATAGTCAAAGATGCTTGATACGCATTTAAAAGAACATTTCATATTATTATTAGTGCATAGTGTAGGAAAAATTCATTTCGAAAGTAGAATATAAATCTTAGCCAGCATAGGTACCATTATATTATGCCTACTAATAGCTACCATATTAGATGGCAGGTTCTACAACTAAAACCGTACAAGTCACGTATTGTTTCTTTGGATTTCCAACAAATGGTCAGGCCAAGGAACTTCCCATTGCCACATGAGAATGCCTCTGGAAAGACATCCCCGAGAACCAAACCGGAACTCTGCCAACACAAGGCCGGGTTACCCCTAACTGGGTAACTACTGACACGAGCACGCCATTCCCCGATCGTAAACGACCTTTCTCACGGGATCCCGAAAACCAACAACCACAAAGTAATAAATTCGTAGTAACCACATAGGTTAAATATCTGGGCTCCATACCATGATACCACCTCTATCCAGAAGGAAATGTACATACCCTAAAGGGAGCTACCCCTCATAACCTTGCCGCATCTTTCCTGTTTTGACCATTTCCGGGGTGTGAGGCTCGACGAATTCACGTCCACAAAAACATACTTTATACAAAAGCCATGCTTTGGGTCAACAAATGATCAACACAATGATCACCAAGATAGACGATCAAATAAACGATCCTATCACAATAATCAACACAATGATCATTTACAGCAACACTCAGCATGTCACATTACCAAATTGGGAATATATCGCTGATAACTTCAACTATATAACCTCTGAGCTCGTACGTCTCAGAGAAGGGTGTTAAGCTAAAAGAATAAATTCTTCGCCACCAACAGAAATATATTTGAAAGAAATCGGCTTTATATCTCAATTTGTAATGTCAGACATACAATCCATACAAGTCTGTTCCGGGCTCGAACAAAACCGAAGGCACTTACAAAGAAGTCCTTGCAATCCGGATATTCACAATCCTGATCGGATTCACCATCACATATGGAGAACTCTATACCGGAGCAACTCGGTGCAGAGTAAATCGACAGGTCATCCTATCGCTCTCGCAAATACCGGGTCTTCAACACCGATCTTCAATGCAATTCACAACGACGTATCACATATTCGGAATGGGTTATACGACCCCATGGTCCTTTCCCGGTTAACCCGAATAGTGAGCGCTTATTCAAAAATAAGTGTGGCATTCACATTCAAACAAATCACATCAATTACCCATTCAAAGGGAAATATTGATAGTCGGCTATTGAACTATCAATTGATATGCACACATCACCAGATTCCAAATAATTTTCCAAATTATTTATTTTTCAAAATATCTTTACAAGATATATTATTTCACACTTCAAAAATAAATCAATACTTATTTTTAAACAAATTCCACTTGCTTTTATAAATTCAATAGTGAATTTACATTCCAAAATATCCATGCATATGATTTCAATAATTCATTTCAATTTATCTTCAAAAAGATAAATTCTCAAAACGTTTCATTTCACATTGGAAAAACATTTCCATACTTATTTATTCATAAGTAATTCACACATTTTATTTATTTTCACCCTTGGAAAATATTCAATATACTTAAATCGAGATTAAGTATATATTTCATTCTTTAAGGAAATCATTCTCTTAAACATATTTATTTGGGCCAAAACGAATGTTGCGTAAAACATCGTTACGACAACCCAAAATCACTAGTATAGGGATTCGAAATTAAAATAGATATATAAATCCCAATACTATACAAAACATTTCCTTTCGGAAATCATTTACTATAACCACAGTGTTATAATCCATCATCTCTTTCTATTTCTCGAAAACGTCTATTTCAACAATAAATGTTGAAATCTATGGTTTCGAATCTCAACACATTTTAAAACATTGTTCGATCGTTTTAATTCTATTTAAAACATCCAAATCCAAAACAATTTCTTTAACGTGTTATTCACTATTCAAAAACGTGAATATACTTCATTAACAATTTCATCCTTTTATTCATTTTAATTCAAAGGATTATTCACTATTCAAAATGTGAATATAACTCCATTTATAGGTTTCAACAAATTTTCTTGTCAAAATAAGTCATTTGCGAATTTATAAAACAACGTTTATAAATTCCATTTCTATTTATTTATAAAAACTTCCTTTTTATAAATTCTTTTATTAACCTATTCCAGTTTATAACTCAATTATAAACTAAAAGTTCATATTATAAGTTAAATACTTATAAAACGATTATTTTACAAAATCGTTCTTTTAAAGACTTTCCAATTTATAAACCTTATAACTTATAAGATTCATTTATTTAACCAAATCTATTCCTTCAATATAACTTCACAAATTTATAATTCTTACTATTTATAAATTTCATTTATAACTTCACCGTTTATAATTCTATAAATTTCATTCACATATGCAATCCATTTTCACTTCATTCAAACACTTATAAAAACTCGTTTTATAATTCAAATGTTTTAATTTATAAATATCAATTTATAAATCCTTTAATATAAATCAATTTATATTATTCTTTAAAACGTCTTTAATTTCCTTTATAATTTCATCCTTTCTCTTGATTTATAAAATAATCAAATTTTATAAATCCTATATTTAAACTTTTCACAATAATTCTAAAATATCTCGATTAAACTATTTTATAAAATCAATAGCATCATATTCTCAAAAATCAGTTTTTAACTATATTTCACAAAAATAATAATTTTTATAACCTTAAAAATTATAACGTTTATTTATTTAAAATGGATCAATTCCAAAATATAGTATATTCTCAAAAATCACTTTAAAAATCATTTTAAAATCCCAAAATTTGGTCCAATGATGCTACACACCAAATAGTCAATCACGACTACAACGATATCATATATCAATATGAAAATCCATCAAATATCAAAATATCTGAAATCAAATAAAAACTGTTGAGGAATCCAGTTGGATCCCTCCTACCTGTTTTCCTGCATCCACAAACATTAGCACAATACCAATTTCGCTCCAGTACGAAATTATCGCGGTATATGTTCTTATTAAATATTATCCGCTTAATAACGGCGCAATAGGGTCTCATCCGCTTAAAAAATGCGGGGAATCAATAACTCCAATATATACATATGCCAATATATATATATTGCTATTATATATAATACCAATTTCACTGTTTATGAAATATTCGCGGTATATGTTTTTAATAAATAACATCCGCTTACTAACGGCGTATAATGTCTATTTTAACAATCAATAGATATCAATCATCATTCAAACATGCATTCAAATATTTTAAATCTAACTATTTAAAATAAAATCGAAACTGATTCGATTGAGTGAGAAGTTCTCACCTTGATTTTAAATTCCGTTTTAGCGATTTATTTCGAATAAAATTAAACGGACGTTTAATTTTACCCAAAATTCTCACTAACTCCAAAGGACTCCAATCCAACTCCATCGCGTAGTGCTCGTCCATACGATTCCAACGCAACTGGTTTCGCGCGTTTTCGACCTCGTATGAAAAAGATATTGATTTTACAAGTTTGTACGAATTTAAACTTAATAATTACAACATAACTTTTTATATTTTAAACCTAGAATGCATCTGAGCCCTTGGATCCAAAACATGCTACATCAGGCCCCTTGAACGCAAGTGCTTCTTCCCCATCAGGGAGATGCGTACGCAACTCAACCCAACCAATCACAAACTAGGGTTTCATATTGCAACTCCATTTCTCGACGAAACTCGATCAAACCACTTGCAATAGGAAGCTCTTGACCCCCTCCATGCTCGGCCTGAATGGCACAAGGCTCGGCCCCCCCCTTCCACCTCGTATGGCGTGCGAAATTTGCAGGTTTCGTCCCCAATTGCTCCCTCCACGTCGCTCCGAACACGATCATCACCGTATGGATCTCTAGCTCTCCTCATGCTCTTCGACTTCCGTGTTGAACACTTCGCGTGAATGTCAACGGATTGTGAATGATTGAGGGAAGAAAGGGATTAAATTCTGGCCATTCATTAGGGTAGTGGCGGCTAGGCAGTTGAAATTAGGGTTTAGATATTTTTTTTTATTTTTTTAGAGTGAAGGGCTATTTATAAGGAGCCGACGAAACACTATTCATCCCGGAAATTCCGAACTCCGATTTACGCGCCGTAACCAGCATTTCTAGGGTTTACCCCGCGTTCCGGACACAATGGAACAGGTTTCGAAAGCTAATTCGGACATCTGTGCGAGTTATGGCTATAAACGCTCAATTTAAATTAAACCGATTTAACTCGATTTCTAGGCGTTTTAATTCGTACAGGACAAACGGTAAATCCAATTGACTTGAAATTTGAAACCTTACAATAATATCACATTACGGATCCGATGAAACTGGTTTCGTCGAAATCCGAGACTTTTTGAAAAATGGCTATTTTAACTCGCCAAATTAATATTAAAAATAAATCGATGCGTTTCGAGCTGCCACGATCAAACGATAGCTCCAATTGACACGAAAATTGAAATCCGGTAATAACTAACTATTACGGATCCAATGGAACCGGTTTCGTTCAATTCTGAGACTGTTCAAAAATTGACTATTTTCATTAGTCGATTTAATTATTAAAATATTCAATTTTCACAAATTAACTTTTAGTTCGATTTTAAAAGTTCTAAAATATCGTTCTAACTTCCATATGATAAAATAAAATTTTACAAATCATTTTCAATCATATTTAACCCAATTTTCAATTATTTCCATAATTTCACGTATTAAATTATCGATTTAATTATCCAATAAAATCCAATAATTGAAATTAAAATTTATTCGACTTATAAATTCACTCATTAATATTTAAAATTAATTAAATATTCAAATTTTAATTACTAAAAATTCTGGGTCGTTACAATCTTCCCCACTTAAAAGAATTTCGTCCTCGAAATTACAAGTAAGAAAAGTTACAGAAGCTATTAATTTTCCATAAATCCATAATTAAACTTCTTACAAATCTTTACTAAGTTTTCAAATCATACTTAGTTATCTTTTCAAAAACAACTACTATTGTTTAACTTTCAATTCCAAATTAAAGTTAAAGTTTTCAAAATTTTCCAATTTTCTCAAAAATTTTCTAACGCCTTAAATTTTCGGAAAAATTCGCCATAGTCTCCTTTGCGCGGCTCGATCCGACAAAAAATGACAGTATATATATCACAAATATACATCTCATCAAGTAATGAGGCATCCCGTAGGGAAAAAATGTAAAAGTACGATATTTAATCCGAGATATGTACCTTATATTTCTATTAGCAAGCATATATGGCTAATATAGCGCAAAAGCGAGCTCCAAATGCGAAGCAAACGCGATCCGCACCTACTAATCACTCAACAAACAACATGAGAATCATGCATATAGATAATAGTATCGATATACAACATATAGCAACATACTAACTATACATGTCAACATAGCAATTGAAACAAAGCAACAAATGCAAACATCAACCAACTATCATCCAACTAACATCCATAACCAATAAATATTCATTTATATTCTCATTAATATTCAATGAAATGGTTTTCAATTTAAATCACATTTGATTCATTAACAGTGGATGTTTGCTAACATTCATTCTCAATTAGTTCATATTCACTAATTCATATTCAAGTTGGTTCACTTCCAAATCAAATTCAATCCTATTTAAGATTCACTTAACTTCAAATTGAATTTCAATTACTTTAGCTTCCAATTTCATTAATTCACTTTCATTAATACTTAATGAATTATATACAATCATCTAACAATCATATAACAATCAATGTATATTAATTACAACCAAATTCCTTTGCTTATATTCATTCAATTTGGTTTTAACACCATCACTTTCAATTAGTTCAATTAAATTGATTTCCATTCAATCTTTCAACTTCCAATAACATTAGATCTTAACGAATTAACACTTATATTCATTATTCCATATCAACTTAATTTAACAACTCTTAAGTTATACTTCCATTTAACTTTAAATTCATTTTTATTTCAACTCATATTTATAAATATATTCATATAGTTTCACTTCTTATATATATAAGTTTATTTCACAATTGTAAATCACTTTAATTATAATTCAATTCTTATAATTCTTTACTTACACAATTATTCTTTTATTTAGATTATTCAAACAACTAAACAATCAATTTATATACACTTTAATAATTTTGAAAAATTATTCTTTTATATATAAAATATAATCGAGGTAAAATTATATCATTTACCCAATTTTAAAATCAATATTGTGCCGCATTGTTCTATTCAAGTGTTTAGAAACTCCTTCGGCATAGTCTTGCGGACCACGCTGACGAAAGTTCATATGCCACTCAACAAACCAATCATCACAATATAAAACAATTTTATATTCACTAACAAATACGCTCTCATAGCTATTATTACACTCAACTCATTCTAGAGCACTACTGACTCTATCTCTAATGAGTAATACCCAACAGAACCATGGTTGTCGCTTAACCATAAGCTCTGATACCAACTGTAAAGACCCGTAAATCCGTACTCCTTGAATAGACACTAATCTCCATGGATTTATTCAAGATGAACGAAAATACGAACCCTTAGGGGTTTAAGAAATATTTAAGAAAAGAGAAAGGAAGAAAGATAGAAGATGGAGGGAAAAGAAAATAGAAAATTTTTAAAATAGAAAGAAAAGAGAATAGAACGGAATAGAAAACAACAAAATCACATCAGAATCTCACAATTCGCAGCGGAACAACATATAATAGATAAATGAATAATCTTTAAACAAAGAACCATATCAGTTATTACATTACATCACATTTCATTACATCATATCATCAGAGTGTACAACAACATACAACAACAAATAGTGCAGCGGAAAAAGAAATACTATATAGTAGTAATACGCCATGCCATCCAGCTTGCCTCCAGCAACTCCAGAATATCCAGAATATCCTGATAAACCTAACTCTTGACTGCCCGTGTGGAAATTGGTGGGCACCCAGAGTTTAGGAAGGAAAACAATAAACTCCAAGTCAGTCATGTGACTGGTGTGAGAACTCAAAACAGTTTATTTATCTTTAAAATCAAAATAGAGGAATATTTTTAAATTCAATTCGCAATGCTTTTAAAAATGAGACTACCATAAGACCTCCTGCCACACACACAATGCAAACGCAGAATCGGAGGAGATTTCTCCTTATGATAGTCAAAGATGCTTGATACGCATTTAAAAGAACATTTCATATTATTATTAGTGCATAGTGTAGGAAAAATTCATTTCGAAAGTAGAATATAAATCTTAGCCAGCATAGGTACCATTATATTATGCCTACTAATAGCTACCATATTAGATGGCAGGTTCTACAACTAAAACCGTACAAGTCACGTATTGTTTCTTTGGATTTCCAACAAATGGTCAGGCCAAGGAACTTCCCATTGCCACATGAGAATGCCTCTGGAAAGACATCCCCGAGAACCAAACCGGAACTCTGCCAACACAAGGCCGGGTTACCCCTAACTGGGTAACTACTGACACGAGCACGCCATTCCCCGATCGTAAACGACCTTTCTCACGGGATCCCGAAAACCAACAACCACAAAGTAATAAATTCGTAGTAACCACATAGGTTAAATATCTGGGCTCCATACCATGATACCACCTCTATCCAGAAGGAAATGTACATACCCTAAAGGGAGCTACCCCTCATAACCTTGCCGCATCTTTCCTGTTTTGACCATTCCGGGGTGTGAGGCTCGACGAATTCACGTCCACAAAAACATACTTTATACAAAAGCCATGCTTTGGGTCAACAAATGATCAACACAATGATCACCAAGATAGACGATCAAATAAACGATCCTATCACAATAATCAACACAATGATCATTTACAGCAACACTCAGCATGTCACATTACCAAATTGGGAATATATCGCTGATAACTTCAACTATATAACCTCTGAGCTCGTACGTCTCAGAGAAGGGTGTTAAGCTAAAAGAATAAATTCTTCGCCACCAACAGAAATATATTTGAAAGAAATCGGCTTTATATCTCAATTTGTAATGTCAGACATACAATCCATACAAGTCTGTTCCGGGCTCGAACAAAACCGAAGGCACTTACAAAGAAGTCCTTGCAATCCGGATATTCACAATCCTGATCGGATTCACCATCACATATGGAGAACTCTATACCGGAGCAACTCGGTGCAGAGTAAATCGACAGGTCATCCTATCGCTCTCGCAAATACCGGGTCTTCAACACCGATCTTCAATGCAATTCACAACGACGTATCACATATTCGGAATGGGTTATACGACCCCATGGTCCTTTCCCGGTTAACCCGAATAGTGAGCGCTTATTCAAAAATAAGTGTGGCATTCACATTCAAACAAATCACATCAATTACCCATTCAAAGGGAAATATTGATAGTCGGCTATTGAACTATCAATTGATATGCACACATCACCAGATTCCAAATAATTTTCCAAATTATTTATTTTTCAAAATATCTTTACAAGATATATTATTTCACACTTCAAAAATAAATCAATACTTATTTTTAAACAAATTCCACTTGCTTTTATAAATTCAATAGTGAATTTACATTCCAAAATATCCATGCATATGATTTCAATAATTCATTTCAATTTATCTTCAAAAAGATAAATTCTCAAAACGTTTCATTTCACATTGGAAAAACATTTCCATACTTATTTATTCATAAGTAATTCACACATTTTATTTATTTTCACCCTTGGAAAATATTCAATATACTTAAATCGAGATTAAGTATATATTTCATTCTTTAAGGAAATCATTCTCTTAAACATATTTATTTGGGCCAAAACGAATGTTGCGTAAAACATCGTTACGACAACCCAAAATCACTAGTATAGGGATTCGAAATTAAAATAGATATATAAATCCCAATACTATACAAAACATTTCCTTTCGGAAATCATTTACTATAACCACAGTGTTATAATCCATCATCTCCTTCTATTTCTCGAAAACGTCTATTTCAACAATAAATGTTGAAATCTATGGTTTCGAATCTCAACACATTTTAAAACATTGTTCGATCGTTTTAATTCTATTTAAAACATCCAAATCCAAAACAATTTCTTTAACGTGTTATTCACTATTCAAAAACGTGAATATACTTCATTAACAATTTCATCCTTTTATTCATTTTAATTCAAAGGATTATTCACTATTCAAAATGTGAATATAACTCCATTTATAGGTTTCAACAAATTTTCTTGTCAAAATAAGTCATTTGCGAATTTATAAAACAACGTTTATAAATTCCATTTCTATTTATTTATAAAAACTTCCTTTTTATAAATTCTTTTATTAACCTATTCCAGTTTATAACTCAATTATAAACTAAAAGTTCATATTATAAGTTAAATACTTATAAAACGATTATTTTACAAAATCGTTCTTTTAAAGACTTTCCAATTTATAAACCTTATAACTTATAAGATTCATTTATTTAACCAAATCTATTCCTTCAATATAACTTCACAAATTTATAATTCTTACTATTTATAAATTTCATTTATAACTTCACCGTTTATAATGCTATAAATTTCATTCACATATGCAATCCATTTTCACTTCATTCAAACACTTATAAAAACTCGTTTTATAATTCAAATGTTTTAATTTATAAATATCAATTTATAAATCCTTTAATATAAATCAATTTATATTATTCTTTAAAACGTCTTTAATTTCCTTTATAATTTCATCCTTTCTCTTGATTTATAAAATAATCAAATTTTATAAATCCTATATTTAAACTTTTCACAATAATTCTAAAATATCTCGATTAAACTATTTTATAAAATCAATAGCATCATATTCTCAAAAATCAGTTTTTAACTGTATTTCACAAAAATCATAATTTTTATAACCTTAAAAATTATAACGTTTATTTATTTAAAATGGATCAATTCCAAAATATAGTATATTCTCAAAAATCACTTTAAAAATCATTTTAAAATCCCAAAATTTGGTCCAATGATGCTACACACCAAATAGTCAATCACGACTACAACGATATCATATATCAATATGAAAATCCATCAAATATCAAAATATCTGAAATCAAATAAAAACTGTTGAGGAATCCAGTTGGATCCCTCCTACCTGTTTTCCTGCATCCACAAACATTAGCACAATACCAATTTCGCTCCAGTACGAAATTATCGCGGTATATGTTCTTATTAAATATTATCCGCTTAATAACGGCGCAATAGGGTCTCATCCGCTTAAAAAATGCGGGGAATCAATAACTCCAATATATACATATGCCAATATATATATATTGCTATTATATATAATACCAATTTCACTGTTTATGAAATATTCGCGGTATATGTTTTTAATAAATAACATCCGCTTACTAACGGCGTATAATGTCTATTTTAACAATCAATAGATATCAATCATCATTCAAACATGCATTCAAATATTTTAAATCTAACTATTTAAAATAAAATCGAAACTGATTCGATTGAGTGAGAAGTTCTCACCTTGATTTTAAATTCCGTTTTAGCGATTTATTTCGAATAAAATTAAACGGACGTTTAATTTTACCCAAAATTCTCACTAACTCCAAACGACTCCAATCCAACTCCATCGCGTAGTGCTCGTCCATACGATTCCAACGCAACTGGTTTCGCGCGTTTTCGACCTCGTATGAAAAAGATATTGATTTTACAAGTTTGTACGAATTTAAACTTAATAATTACAACATAACTTTTTATATTTTAAACCTAGAATGCATCTGAGCCCTTGGATCCAAAACATGCTACATCAGGCCCCTTGAACGCAAGTGCTTCTTCCCCATCAGGGAGATGCGTACGCAACTCAACCCAACCAATCACAAACTAGGGTTTCATATTGCAACTCCATTTCTCGACGAAACTCGATCAAACCACTTGCAATAGGAAGCTCTTGACCCCCTCCATGCTCGGCCTGAATGGCACAAGGCTCGGCCCCCCCCTTCCACCTCGTATGGCGTGCGAAATCTGCAGGTTTCGTCCCCAATTGCTCCCTCCACGTCGCTCCAAACACGATCATCACCGTATGGATCTCTAGCTCTCCTCATGCTCTTCGACTTCCGTGTTGAACACTTCGCGTGAATGTCAACGGATTGTGAATGATTGAGGGAAGAAAGGGATTAAATTCTGGCCATTCATTAGGGTAGTGGCGGCTAGGCAGTTGAAATTAGGGTTTAGATATTTTTTTTATTTTTTTAGAGTGAAGGGCTATTTATAAGGAGCCGACGAAACACTATTCATCCCGGAAATTCCGAACTCCGATTTACGCGCCGTAACCAGCGTTTCTAGGGTTTACCCCGCGTTCCGGACACAATGGAACAGGTTTCGAAAGCTAATTCGGACATCTGTGCGAGTTATGGCTATAAACGCTCAATTTAAATTAAACCGATTTAACTCGATTTCTAGGCGTTTTAATTCGTACAGGACAAACGGTAAATCCAATTGACTTGAAATTTGAAACCTTACAATAATATCACATTACGGATCCGATGAAACTGGTTTCGTCGAAATCCGAGACTTTTTGAAAAATGGCTATTTTAACTCGCCAAATTAATATTAAAAATAAATCGATGCGTTTCGAGCTGCCACGATCAAACGATAGCTCCAATTGACACGAAAATTGAAATCCGGTAATAACTAACTATTACGGATCCAATGGAACCGGTTTCGTTCAATTCTGAGACTGTTCAAAAATTGACTATTTTCATTAGTCGATTTAATTATTAAAATATTCAATTTTCACAAATTAACTTTTAGTTCGATTTTAAAAGTTCTAAAATATCGTTCTAACTTCCATATGATAAAATAAAATTTTACAAATCATTTTCAATCATATTTAACCCAATTTTCAATTATTTCCATAATTTCACGTATTAAATTATCGATTTAATTATCCAATAAAATCCAATAATTGAAATTAAAATTTATTCGACTTATAAATTCACTCATTAATATTTAAAATTAATTAAATATTCAAATTTTAATTACTAAAAATTCTGGGTCGTTACAATCTTCCCCACTTAAAAGAATTTCGTCCTCGAAATTACAAGTAAGAAAAGTTACAGAAGCTATTAATTTTCCATAAATCCATAATTAAACTTCTTACAAATCTTTACTAAGTTTTCAAATCATACTTAGTTATCTTTTCAAAAACAACTACTATTGTTTAACTTTCAATTCCAAATTAAAGTTAAAGTTTTCAAAATTTTCCAATTTTCTCAAAAATTTTCTAACGCCTTAAATTTTCGGAAAAATTCGCCATAGTCTCCTTTGCGCGGCTCGATCCGACAAAAAATGACAGTATATATATCACAAATATACATCTCATCAAGTAATGAGGCATCCCGTAGGGAAAATATGTAAAAGTACGATATTTAATCCGAGATATGTACCTTATATTTCTATTAGCAAGCATATATGGCTAATATAGCGCAAAAGCGAGCTCCAAATGCGAAGCAAACGCGATCCGCACCTACTAATCACTCAACAAACAACATGAGAATCATGCATATAGATAATAGTATCGATATACAACATATAGCAACATACTAACTATACATGTCAACATAGCAATTGAAACAAAGCAACAAATGCAAACATCAACCAACTATCATCCAACTAACATCCATAACCAATAAATATTCATTTATATTCTCATTAATATTCAATGAAATGGTTTTCAATTTAAATCACATTTGATTCATTAACAGTGGATGTTTGCTAACATTCATTCTCAATTAGTTCATATTCACTAATTCATATTCAAGTTGGTTCACTTCCAAATCAAATTCAATCCTATTTAAGATTCACTTAACTTCAAATTGAATTTCAATTACTTTAGCTTCCAATTTCATTAATTCACTTTCATTAATACTTAATGAATTATATACAATCATCTAACAATCATATAACAATCAATGTATATTAATTACAACCAAATTCCTTTGCTTATATTCATTCAATTTGGTTTTAACACCATCACTTTCAATTAGTTCAATTAAATTGATTTCCATTCAATCTTTCAACTTCCAATAACATTAGATCTTAACGAATTAACACTTATATTCATTATTCCATATCAACTTAATTTAACAACTCTTAAGTTATACTTCCATTTAACTTTAAATTCATTTTTATTTCAACTCATATTTATAAATATATTCATATAGTTTCACTTCTTATATATATAAGTTTATTTCACAATTGTAAATCACTTTAATTATAATTCAATTCTTATAATTCTTTACTTACACAATTATTCTTTTATTTAGATTATTCAAACAACTAAACAATCAATTTATATACACTTTAATAATTTTGAAAAATTATTCTTTTATATATAAAATATAATCGAGGTAAAATTATATCATTTACCCAATTTTAAAATCAATATTGTGCCGCATTGTTCTATTCAAGTGTTTAGAAACTCCTTCGGCATAGTCTTGCGGACCACGCTGACGAAAGTTCATATGCCACTCAACAAACCAATCATCACAATATAAAACAATTTTATATTCACTAACAAATACGCTCTCATAGCTATTATTACACTCAACTCATTCTAGAGCACTACTGACTCTATCTCTAATGAGTAATACCCAACAGAACCATGGTTGTCGCTTAACCATAAGCTCTGATACCAACTGTAAAGACCCGTAAATCCGTACTCCTTGAATAGACACTAATCTCCATGGATTTATTCAAGATGAACGAAAATACGAACCCTTAGGGGTTTAAGAAATATTTAAGAAAAGAGAAAGGAAGAAAGATAGAAGATGGAGGGAAAAGAAAATAGAAAATTTTTAAAATAGAAAGAAAAGAGAATAGAACGGAATAGAAAACAACAAAATCACATCAGAATCTCACAATTCGCAGCGGAACAACATATAATAGATAAATGAATAATCTTTAAACAAAGAACCATATCAGTTATTACATTACATCACATTTCATTACATCATATCATCAGAGTGTACAACAACATACAACAACAAATAGTGCAGCGGAAAAAGAAATACTATATAGTAGTAATACGCCATGCCATCCAGCTTGCCTCCAGCAACTCCAGAATATCCAGAATATCCTGATAAACCTAACTCTTGACTGCCCGTGTGGAAATTGGTGGGCACCCAGAGTTTAGGAAGGAAAACAATAAACTCCAAGTCAGTCATGTGACTGGTGTGAGAACTCAAAACAGTTTATTTATCTTTAAAATCAAAATAGAGGAATATTTTTAAATTCAATTCGCAATGCTTTTAAAAATGAGACTACCATAAGACCTCCTGCCACACACACAATGCAAACGCAGAATCGGAGGAGATTTCTCCTTATGATAGTCAAAGATGCTTGATACGCATTTAAAAGAACATTTCATATTATTATTAGTGCATAGTGTAGGAAAAATTCATTTCGAAAGTAGAATATAAATCTTAGCCAGCATAGGTACCATTATATTATGCCTACTAATAGCTACCATATTAGATGGCAGGTTCTACAACTAAAACCGTACAAGTCACGTATTGTTTCTTTGGATTTCCAACAAATGGTCAGGCCAAGGAACTTCCCATTGCCACATGAGAATGCCTCTGGAAAGACATCCCCGAGAACCAAACCGGAACTCTGCCAACACAAGGCCGGGTTACCCCTAACTGGGTAACTACTGACACGAGCACGCCATTCCCCGATCGTAAACGACCTTTCTCACGGGATCCCGAAAACCAACAACCACAAAGTAATAAATTCGTAGTAACCACATAGGTTAAATATCTGGGCTCCATACCATGATACCACCTCTATCCAGAAGGAAATGTACATACCCTAAAGGGAGCTACCCCTCATAACCTTGCCGCATCTTTCCTGTTTTGACCATTTCCGGGGTGTGAGGCTCGACGAATTCACGTCCACAAAAACATACTTTATACAAAAGCCATGCTTTGGGTCAACAAATGATCAACACAATGATCACCAAGATAGACGATCAAATAAACGATCCTATCACAATAATCAACACAATGATCATTTACAGCAACACTCAGCATGTCACATTACCAAATTGGGAATATATCGCTGATAACTTCAACTATATAACCTCTGAGCTCGTACGTCTCAGAGAAGGGTGTTAAGCTAAAAGAATAAATTCTTCGCCACCAACAGAAATATATTTGAAAGAAATCGGCTTTATATCTCAATTTGTAATGTCAGACATACAATCCATACAAGTCTGTTCCGGGCTCGAACAAAACCGAAGGCACTTACAAAGAAGTCCTTGCAATCCGGATATTCACAATCCTGATCGGATTCACCATCACATATGGAGAACTCTATACCGGAGCAACTCGGTGCAGAGTAAATCGACAGGTCATCCTATCGCTCTCGCAAATACCGGGTCTTCAACACCGATCTTCAATGCAATTCACAACGACGTATCACATATTCGGAATGGGTTATACGACTCCATGGTCCTTTCCCGGTTAACCCGAATAGTGAGCGCTTATTCAAAAATAAGTGTGGCATTCACATTCAAACAAATCACATCAATTACCCATTCAAAGGGAAATATTGATAGTCGGCTATTGAACTATCAATTGATATGCACACATCACCAGATTCCAAATAATTTTCCAAATTATTTATTTTTCAAAATATCTTTACAAGATATATTATTTCACACTTCAAAAATAAATCAATACTTATTTTTAAACAAATTCCACTTGCTTTTATAAATTCAATAGTGAATTTACATTCCAAAATATCCATGCATATGATTTCAATAATTCATTTCAATTTATCTTCAAAAAGTTAAATTCTCAAAACGTTTCATTTCACATTGGAAAAACATTTCCATACTTATTTATTCATAAGTAATTCACACATTTTATTTATTTTCACCCTTGGAAAATATTCAATATACTTAAATCGAGATTAAGTATATATTTCATTCTTTAAGGAAATCATTCTCTTAAACATATTTATTTGGGCCAAAACGAATGTTGCGTAAAACATCGTTACGACAACCCAAAATCACTAGTATAGGGATTCGAAATTAAAATAGATATATAAATCCCAATACTATACAAAACATTTCCTTTCGGAAATCATTTACTATAACCACAGTGTTATAATCCATCATCTCCTTCTATTTCTCGAAAACGTCTATTTCAACAATAAATGTTGAAATCTATGGTTTCGAATCTCAACACATTTTAAAACATTGTTCGATCGTTTTAATTCTATTTAAAACATCCAAATCCAAAACAATTTCTTTAACGTGTTATTCACTATTCAAAAACGTGAATATACTTCATTAACAATTTCATCCTTTTATTCATTTTAATTCAAAGGATTATTCACTATTCAAAATGTGAATATAACTCCATTTATAGGTTTCAACAAATTTTCTTGTCAAAATAAGTCATTTGCGAATTTATAAAACAACGTTTATAAATTCCATTTCTATTTATTTATAAAAACTTCCTTTTTATAAATTCTTTTATTAACCTATTCCAGTTTATAACTCAATTATAAACTAAAAGTTCATATTATAAGTTAAATACTTATAAAACGATTATTTTACAAAATCGTTCTTTTAAAGACTTTCCAATTTATAAACCTTATAACTTATAAGATTCATTTATTTAACCAAATCTATTCCTTCAATATAACTTCACAAATTTATAATTCTTACTATTTATAAATTTCATTTATAACTTCACCGTTTATAATTCTATAAATTTCATTCACATATGCAATCCATTTTCACTTCATTCAAACACTTATAAAAACTCGTTTTATAATTCAAATGTTTTAATTTATAAATATCAATTTATAAATCCTTTAATATAAATCAATTTATATTATTCTTTAAAACGTCTTTAATTTCCTTTATAATTTCATCCTTTCTCTTGATTTATAAAATAATCAAATTTTATAAATCCTATATTTAAACTTTTCACAATAATTCTAAAATATCTCGATTAAACTATTTTATAAAATCAATAGCATCATATTCTCAAAAATCAGTTTTTAACTGTATTTCACAAAAATCATAATTTTTATAACCTTAAAAATTATAACGTTTATTTATTTAAAATGGATCAATTCCAAAATATAGTATATTCTCAAAAATCACTTTAAAAATCATTTTAAAATCCCAAAATTTGGTCCAATGATGCTACACACCAAATAGTCAATCACGACTACAACGATATCATATATCAATATGAAAATCCATCAAATATCAAAATATCTGAAATCAAATAAAAACTGTTGAGGAATCCAGTTGGATCCCTCCTACCTGTTTTCCTGCATCCACAAACATTAGCACAATACCAATTTCGCTCCAGTACGAAATTATCGCGGTATATGTTCTTATTAAATATTATCCGCTTAATAACGGCGCAATAGGGTCTCATCCGCTTAAAAAATACGGGGAATCAATAACTCCAATATATACATATGCCAATATATATATATTACTATTATATATAATACCAATTTCACTGTTTATGAAATATTCGCGGTATATGTTTTTAATAAATAACATCCGCTTACTAACGGCGTATAATGTCTATTTTAACAATCAATAGATATCAATCATCATTCAAACATGCATTCAAATATTTTAAATCTAACTATTTAAAATAAAATCGAAACTGATTCGATTGAGTGAGAAGTTCTCACCTTGATTTTAAATTCCGTTTTAGCGATTTATTTCGAATAAAATTAAACGGACGTTTAATTTTACCCAAAATTCTCACTAACTCCAAACGACTCCAATCCAACTCCATCGCGTAGTGCTCATCCATACGATTCCAACGCAACTGGTTTCGCGCGTTTTCGACCTCGTATGAAAAAGATATTGATTTTACAAGTTTGTACGAATTTAAACTTAATAATTACAACATAACTTTTTATATTTTAAACCTAGAATGCATCTGAGCCCTTGGATCCAAAACATGCTACATCAGGCCCCTTGAACGCAAGTGCTTCTTCCCCATCAGGAAGATGCGTACGCAACTCAACCCAACCAATCACAAACTAGGGTTTCATATTGCAACTCCATTTCTCGACGAAACTCGATCAAACCACTTGCAATAGGAAGCTCTTGACCCCCTCCATGCTCGGCCTGAATGGCACAAGGCTGGCCCCCCCCTTCCACCTCGTATGGCGTGCGAAATCTGCAGGTTTCGGCCCCAATTGTTCCCTCCACGTCGCTCCAAACACGATCATCACCGTATGGATCTCTAGCTCTCCTCATGCTCTTCGACTTCCGTGTTGAACACTTCGCGTGAATGTCAATGGATTGTGAATGATTAAGGGAAGAAAGGGATTAAATTCTGGCCATTCATTAGGGTAGTGGCGGCTAGGCAGTTGAAATTAGGGTTTAGATATATATTTTTTTATTTTTTTAGAGTGAAGGGCTATTTATAAGGAACCGACGAAACACTATTCATCCCGGAAATTCCGAACTCCGATTTATGCGCCGTAACCAGCGCTTCTAGGGTTTACCCCACGTTCCGGACACAATGGAACAGGTTTCGAAAGCTAATTCGGACATCTGTGCGAGTTATGGCTATAAACGCTCAATTTAAATTAAACCGATTTAACTCGATTTCTAGGCGTTTTAATTCGTACAGGACAAACGGTAAATCCAATTGACTTGAAATTTGAAACCTTACAATAATATCACATTACGGATCCGATGAAACTGGTTTCGTCGAAATCCGAGACTTTTTGAAAAATGGCTATTTTAACTCGCCAAATTAATATTAAAAATAAATCGATGCGTTTCGAGCTGCCACGATCAAACGATAGCTCCAATTGACACGAAAATTGAAATCCGGTAATAACTAACTATTACGGATCCAATGGAACTGGTTTCGTTCAATTATGAGACTGTTCAAAAATTGACTATTTTCACTAGTCGATTTAATTATTAAAATATTCAATTTTCACAAATTAACTTTTAATTCGATTTTAAAAGTTCTAAAATATCGTTCTAACTTCCATATGATAAAATAAAATTCTACAAATCATTTTCAATCATATTTAACCCAATTTTCAATTATTTCCATAATTTCACGTATTAAATTATCGATTTAATTATCCAATAAAATCCAATAATTCAAATTAAAATTTATTCGACTTATAAATTCACTCATTAATATTTAAAATTAATTAAATATTCAAATTTTAATTACTAAAAATTCTGGGTCGTTACACTTGTTATCTTCACTGTGGTTGTCAAAATTCTTGTTATTGCTGCTCTTTTGATTTAAATCATCTGGTTGTGATGAATACGAAATGCTGCTGCCTTGCATTTTGTTGTTCGATATACTGTTGGCCAAGGTATCATGAATGTTTGGTATCTTTTCTGCTGGTCTTCCCCCACTACAAGACTAGTCCATTGCCACACTGTCTTGGCAGCTGAAGCAAGAGCATGTGATACTTTTTCTGGCTTCAGTTGCTTCATTTGCACACTGCTACTTGTCTGTAGCCTTTGTTGAGTCTTTTGTCGTCTACTCTGAACTTTTGATCATGTTGCCTTCGTGTTGTTGTTTGCTTCATGTACCCTACTGTTTTGAACTTCTGGTTGGTTTGGCCTGGACTTCACTTGACAATTACTTCATGTATACTTGGTGCTTGATTTGGGTTCATACTTGTTCATGTGTACATCTGTGTGTCTTTTGCTCTGTTTTCACTAACCATGTGGTCTGGAATGATTTCGACATTGATTTTTGTGTTATTTGAAGTTGCACAGCACTTTGATGGCTGATCATTTGTATCAATATGCCACTGTTTGTACTGTCATTTTGCTGTAATCTCACTTCGAATTGCATACACTTCATGTTGACATTTGCTACGCTTTGACACAGATGCTCCACTTGGTCATTCCTTCTGTTTGTTACTGCATTCCTATGCAGTTTCTGTTGACATGTGCATTTGGTTCATTTGAGTTGTCTGCAGTCCATGTTGCATGCATGTTTTCTTCATGTAGCTGTTGGTTGATGTGCATGCTTGTTCATTCCAGTGAGTTTTGTTTTGTGATATCCATGTTGCAACTGTTTTGGTCGAGACTTGTTGTTTGTTGGCACTGGACCTGATCTGCATATATGATTGTTGCAGTTCATTTTGATGTTGGTCTTCGTTGCATTCATGTCACGTCGCCTTGTATTGAATCCAGTTTCAAAACTCGGGTTTGACCTTGTGCTCGTGTCGTAATTTTGAATATACTGCACGTGAGTTGAACCCGGCTTTTCATTTGGGTTTGACCTGTGCTCACCTGTCCCTGTAAATCAATCAAGTGTATATTGGTGTGCACGGCCTTGTGGCATATACAGTGATACACTGTGTATGTCACAAGTTGTTCGTGTATGACGAATTCAAATATGAATGATGACGAACCACCCAAATAACTGAGGCAAATATTATTTTCAAAATTCATCTTTTATTTTATATTGCAAAAATATTTCTTTTTCAATTTTACTGCGTTAGTGTATATTTTTGCAGATTGCTCAGATGCTGGATTCAAACTGGAATGCAGTTGAAGATAAATACGAGTGTGAGTGATATGTAGTGAGGAATTTATGTAAATTAAATTATGATGTAATGTAATCAAAATTGTATATGTATAGTGAGAGCTTGAATTTGTACTATTAAAATTGTAATAAATATTTGTTTGAATAAAATATTCGTTTGAATTCAAATTTTGTGTTATTTATTTTATTCAGCAAATATTTATTTAATCTATGAAAAATAAAATAGTATATTAACAAATACATTTAAACGAATGTATATATGTTTATTATCATCAAACAAAAATCATATAAGCGCATATTCAACATCCCTTTCCTATTTGCCTCGGCTATCATCATCACTTGCCTAGCCATGACCATCTCCTACCCTAGCCGTGACTTGTTGCCTTCATCACCATCATGGCCGATCATATGCACCTAGTAGTCGAGCCTAAACCATCATAGGCCGAACCCAAATGACCATGGCCGAACCCAAATGCTACTACCCCTTGACCTTTTGTCTTCCTAATGACCTTTGGCTTGCCACCACTTTATTTACCCCATAGCCGTACCTTATGCACACCATAGCCGAGCCTAGCATGCTTCAAAACAACATGGCTGAGCTATGCTATCATGTTGGCTAGCTTCTTGCAAAGTGGCCGAGCCCACTAGGTCATATTAGCCCATTTTGCTTTGTTTTAATTCATATTTTACGTGTTGTATATATATTTATGTATGTTGTATTTTGTTGTGTACAAGATTTGGATCTTGGCTCTACATCCACTCAAGTCTAATTCGTGCTATTCGGAGTTTGTTCTTGTGTCTTGAAGTGTCATCTCTAGCTTAAGAAGGTGACTTTATCACTCTTGACTACGTACTTATATCATAGTAAATTGATAACTTGTGGAATTGTAGTAGTGATATGCTATGTTGATAGTAGTTTCATATATGCCCGTGATATGATATTATATGATGTTATCATCTTATGCCATACATGTTTTATCACATGATAAGATATGCTATGTTATTCTGTTTATTTATATCCTGCTTCTCACACTGCAAGTTCCCTGTTAGTATCGAATCATTATGGGTTAAAATGATACATACCCAAACGAACTTTAGAATTGGGAAAAATCGTTATGAGCTGAAATGATAGGCTCAAGCGATTTTCATTTTATTTGACTTGGGATTGTGGGTTTGAAGATTTTATATTTTATGGATTGAAATGATACATATCCATATCACTTGACCTAGGTTAGAAAATATTATACAGACCCATGGTTAATTTTTAAAATTATAGTTTTCTTGAAATTATTAATATTTTGAATTTTAATATATGAATTTTTTTTACTTAAGTTTTGACTTAAATGAGTTAAACAATATATATTGATTTTCTAATAAGTTATAATTTTATAAGTAAATACATGGTTTGTTTAAACTAAATTTAAAGATTTTATCTGGGATATAAAATTTAATATAACTTAATAATTTAATTTAATATGGGATTTTAAATATAACCTAATGATAATGATAGATTTGATTAATGAAATGGATATGTTTGTGTAATAAAATATATTTTATAAAACTATGATAAAATTGAAGATATTATGTTTTAAGCATGTTTTAGTAAAATTTGTAGCATTTTCAAAATGCTATGCTATTTCTAAAATGCTATGCTACTTTAGGTTATGTTTTAGAAGTGCTACTATTTCATAAATGTAACATTTTCAAAGTGCTATTATATAAAGGTCACATTTTCAAAATGTTATGGTTACTAACTTATTACATTTTAAAATGTTATAACTATGTGTATAGTTTTGAAAATGTTACAACTTTGGAAATGGATATTATTTTGAAGACATAATGGTACTGAATTTAAATGGTTTTGAAATGAATATGTTTGATCTTAAAAGGGCAAACAATTTGAAATAAATAACTATGTGTTATAATAACGATTGGTTGTTAAAGAGATCGGGATCAGAAGTTGTCATACTCTCTGCCAACTCCGAAAACCACTTTAACAACCGTGTACGTGGTGGAGATTCCAGAATGAAGTAGGATGCTGGCGACGATCCTATATGAGGTATATACGTAGACCCGATTTCCATGAGTTGGCATAAGATGGCTAAAATAGGAGCAATTGACGGGCCAATGAGGTAGCTCCTCTAATCGGACACACTCCTTCGATACCATTCTATTACTTTGTGATTGATTGGGTGCACCCTTTGATTATTTTTTGGGAGTGTGGATCAAGGTGGGCGGTAGTGGCTGCTACCCGTTACCACTCTTCCAGAAGTGTAATTGGTATATCTACCCTGGCATAGCCTAGTTGTGCCGTGTCACCTACCCTATCGTGCTTTCTACGAGTTTGATTTGTGTCATACCTATGGAGTACTTATGGTAGCCTCCCGATCTGGAGGCACGATGGTACTGTATAGACTTTTGGCACTATAAATGTGTTATGGTGGAAAATGTAAAGCCTTAACGCTATTTTTAAGTAAGTTTAATTTACTTTAGACATTATTATAATAGTGTATATTACTACATAGTAGATAGTTTAACAGATCCTTAAAGGATGGGTGATCCCAAGCATCCTTTAAGTTACTTGTGCATTTCTATTGTAGTTCACTTGAGTTGATTTATATTTTATAAGTATGTATGTCCTGACTCGAGTGTTTTGTGTTTGCTTTACGCTCGGGTCAGCCTGAGTATCACAACTTTGGATGTCATCTTCTGGAGCTAGAGAATTTGCTGGAGATTGTCTATCTAGTTGCCTATCTATTTCTATTTTAGTTATTTCTATTCAGCTTATGTATTAGTGGACTTCCATTGTATTTTCTTTCAGACTCTAGTATTTTGTATTTGTTTTGAGACTATGTGGATAGTAGCTTCATGAACTACTATGGTTATTTTATTTTCACTGCGAGATATTCTGATATTTTGTATCTATGATTGGTTTTATTTGCTCCAAATTATATTAACAATCCGTTGTTTTGAATTATTCAAGTCCGACATGTGTGGTTTTATTGTCGATTTTAATAGTCCAAAATAGTAGGTCGTTACATTTGGTATCAGAGCGAGGTTTTAGGCAAATCTTAGCCTACGGAGCAAAAACTCATTAGAGATAGGGTAGAAATCCCTAGAATGAGTGAAATTAATCTTAGAATTATTTCTTTGTGAGAGAACATATTTTTAAAGTATAAAATGATTCTAAAGGATTTTTAAAGAATATTTTAGATATAAACTTTTCTTATTTTAAAGTCCAATTTTTCCTAACTTCCTTCCTTTCCGTATCCACCTTGTTAATTAAATTCTTCGATTAGGATTCCTATTCTTGTTGAATTTTGTCTTTTGTTTCTCAGTTACCTTTGTCCTAAAATTCATTCTTGATTTCCAGGATGGATTGTAGGAATGCCAGAGGTAGGGGTCGTGGTGTTGCCCCAATTCCTGAGCCTGTTGCACCCATTAGGTTCACTACTCTCTGTAGGGAATTTACTGAGCTTGGTGGTACCAAGTTTACTGGATCTGAGAGCATTATCGAGGCTTTGCTATGGTTGAAGGGTTTAGAGAGGATTTTCTTCAGTTTTAAGATCACTGATGCTCAGATGCATCAGTTGGTAGTTTGGCAGTTGAAGGGAGTAGCCTTGGATTAGTGGGAGTGTGTTACTACTCGGACTATTGAAGCTGATATTTCTTGGGAGCAGTTTAGCTATCCTCTTGTGTTAGTTTTGAATTCGGTTCAATTTTTCTCCCTTTTGAATCTTTCTTATGTTTCGATATCGTGCTTTAGGGATGCTTTTGTGGTAAAGTGGATGCCCGAAGCAAGGAAGTCTCAGCTATATCAGGAGTTTATGGATCTTAAGCAGGGAGACATGTCATTTTCTGAGTATGAGCGGAAGTTCAATGAACTTTCCAAGGTCGGTCCTAGCCTAATTGATATCCCTGTTAAGAAGAATGAGAAGTTTATAGCTGGAGCTCGCCCAGAGTTTTATGATCATCTCATTTCTCATGTGCGTAGCCCTTTCACTGGTCTGACGGATACGGCTATTAGATATGAGAATCCTACTTCTAAGGATCCTTCTGTTTCTCGTGCCCCTTCATCCCGGCATTTCTCTGGTAACCCTAAGAAGAGAAAGCCTAACTTTCAGCAAAAGAAGAATTGGAATAAGACTCCTGGTTTGGGATCTTCTCCTTCTCAGAGGTAGCCGATCGACCTATCTTCAGTCACTTGCTTCAAGTGTGATCAGAAGGGACACTATGCCAATATTTGCCTTACTTCAGTTGGTGCGGCAGTTCCTCCTCCCGCTCAGTTGAATAGGCGTGATCTCTGTCATATTTATTTGCAGCCTGGCCACTTCAAGAAGGATTGTCCTACTCAGCAGAAGGGCAAGCCATCTGGTATCTTTGCTATTACCTCTGCTACTCCACCTACTTCACCAGCTCCTACTGATACTCAAGGTACTCTTCAGGGCACCTTTTCTCTGTTTAATTTTCCTGTTCGTATTTTATTTGATACTAGAGCTTCCATAGTTTTATTTCTGTGGATCTTTGTGATAAATTTGAGCATCTCCTTTCTCCCGAGTATGCACCTGAATCTTTGTATGTTAAAAATCCTATTGGTGGTCCTGCGAACCTTAGTAATATTTGTAGAAGGGTGAAATTCTTCTATTCTAGCTATTGTTTTTCCGGTGATTTTTATGTTCTGGGTTTTGATGCTTTTGATCTATTGCTTGGAGGTGATTGGCTGAAGAGGCATGAAGCCATTATCTCTTTAAAACCCAAACTATTTCTCTTATGGATTATTTGGGTAATTCTTTGGTGATTCAGTGCCGTTTGCCTTAGGATTATGCTGGTAGTTTTATTTATTCTCTTGACTCTTCGCCTGATGATCTTGACTCGACTCATGTAGTCAAACTTTATCCCGATGTATTTGGTGAAGTCACTGCTTTACCTCCTAAGCGGGAAATCGATTTTCGATTTGATCATATTCCTAGAGCTCAACCTGTAGTTCTTCCTCCTAGAAGAATGACACCACGTGAGAAGGTTGAGTTGTGGAAGCAAATTGAGGACTTGTTCTCCAAGGGTCTGATCAGACCTAGCCATTCCGAATGGGGAGCAGCGGTGGTTTTTGTCACTAAGTCCGATGGTTCTTTGAGGATGTATGTTGATTATAAGGAGCTGAACAAGCTCACTATGAGAAATAGATATCCCGTGTCTCGTATCAATGATATATTTGATCAGCTCTACGGAGCTACTGTTTTCTCTCAGCTTGATCTTGCCAGAGGTTTTAACTAGCTCAGAGTTGCCGAGAAAAGTATTCCCAAGACTGCTTTCCGTACTGAGAATGGTTGAATGGTTAGTTATGCCTTTTGGTTTGACTAATGCCCCAGCTTTCTTTGTTGATTCGATGAATCGTGTTTTCCGTGATGTTCTTAACAAATTTGTTCTAGTCTTTGTCGATGATATTCTTGTCTTCTCCAAGTAAAGGAAAGAGCATGAGTCACATTTGAATTTTGTCCTAGAGACTTTTAAGAATAATCAGTTGATGGCTAAATTCTCGAAATGCCGTTTCTGGAAGGATGAAGTCCGATTTCTCGGGGATATTGTTTCTAGTAATGGAGTTTCTTTTGATCCAGTTAAGATTGCTGCGATCAATGTAAGTCTTTCTTCTCTTTTCTCCTTTTAATAAATCACTCTATCTTTTTTGTGGTCCTTGTTTCTCCCTATTCTGTTGCAGGATTGGGGAACTCCTAAGACCTCATTTGATATTCGTAGTTTTCTAGGCCTTGTCGGTTATTATCGGAGATTCATTGAGAATTTTGCTCGGATTGCTGCACCTCTCACTGCTTTGATTCGTGAGAATTCTAAGTTTATATAGAATGATAAGTGTGAAGCAGCATTCAATGAGTTAAAGAGTAAGCTTACTTCCGCATTAGTTCTTACCGTTCCAAATGGAAATAAGGGATTAACGGTATACATTAATGCTAGTCGTGAGGGTTTAGGAGTTGTTTTGATGCAAGATGGGAAGGTTATTGCTTATGCTAGTCGTCAGTAGAAGACCCATGAAGCTAATTATGCAGCTCATGATTTGGAATTGCTTGTCGTGGTTTTTTGCTTTGAAGCTTTGAAGGCACCGTCTTTTAGAAACTAAGTTTGAGCTCTTTATGGATCATCAGTCTTTGAGATATATCTTCACCCAGAAGGATTTGAATCAGTGGCAGGTTAGGTGGCTTGAGTTCCCTGCTTCTTACGACCTCGACATTAGCCATACCCCTGAGAAGGCTAATGTTGTAGCCGATGCTTTGAGTCAAAAGAAGGCGATGTTGTGTCAGCTTGTTGTTTCCTTTTCTCCTCTTATGGATCGTATTATTGCTAAGCAGGATGAGGATATGATTATTAGATAGATTAAGGAGAATGTTCTTAATAGGGTAGGCGGTAGTAGTCTTGATGGTAGTGGAGCTCAGATCGATGATAGAGGGATTTTGAGGATTAATAATCGGATTTGTGTCCCGAATGTCGATGGATTGAGGCAGGAGTTACTTTGAAAAAATCGTTGATCCAGAATTTCTATTCATCCAGGTGTGATGAAGATGTATCAGGATATGAGGAAGCTTTATTGGTGGAGGGTTATGAAGCGGGATATTTATATCTTTGTTAGTAGCTGCGTGAGTTGTAAGCAAGCCAAGGCCGATCATCAGAAGACCCTTGGTTTATTTTAGCCTCTTGAGGTTCTCAATTGGAAATGGGAACATGTTTCTATGGATTTTATTGATGGATTACCTAGATCTAGGAGGGTTAATGAGAGTATTTGGGTTATTGTGGATAGATTGAACAAACTGGCTCATTTAATTCCGGTCAAGTCTACCCGTTTTGCTTCTAGTTTGGCTGAGATTTATATGAGGGAGATTGCTCGCCTTCATGGTGTTCCTATCAGTATTGTTTATGATAGAGATCCCATATTTACCAGTCAGTTTTGGAAAGCTTTTCAGGAATCTTTGGGTACTCACCTGAATCTGAGCACTGCTTACCATCTGCAGACCGACGGTCAAACGGAAAGAGTGAATCAGATTCTAGAGGATCTTCTTCGTACTTGTGTTCTTAATCATGGAGGAACTTTGAAAGATCATCTCCATCTTTCACCTATAACAACAATTATCAGGTATAGTCTCAATTCTTCTATTTTAATCTTTTCTTAATCTTATATCTATCTCATTTCATACTTGAATCCAGGCTAGTATTGCAATGTCTCCGTTTGTTGCTCTATATGGACGACCTTGCAGATCTCCATCTTGTTGGATTGAATTCGGTAATCATCTGGTTCTTGGTCCTGATATATTTTGGAAGCTTCTGAGAGAGTTGAGGAGATTAAGAGGAAGATGAGGAATGATCAGGATAGGCATAAGAAGTATGCTGATCGACGAAGGAGGAGTTTGGAGTTTTCTATTGGTGATCAGGTTTTCCTTAAGGTCTCTCCCCTAAGGAATGTGATTTGGTTTGGTCGGAAAGGGAAGCTTGCTCCTAGGTTCATAGGTCCTTTTCCATTTTAGAGAGGGTTGGTTCTTTAGCTTATCGCCTGGATTTGCCTGAGAAGCTGTCTGGAGTACATAATGTATTCCATGTTTTGCATCTTCGCCGATATCTTCATGACCCATCTCTGGTTGTCCAGCCTTCCGCTCTTGAGAGCTTGGATATTGAGCCAAACCTTACCGTCAAGAGGAAGCCACTTCGTATTATCGATAGAGGAACGAAGCAGTTGAGAAGGAAATCTGTCAACTTGGTCAAAGTGCAGCGGAGTACCGATGATCGGGATTGTACCTAGGAGACGGAGGAGAGCATGCGTGCTTCGAATCCAGAATTGTTTGTTTCAGGTACTATTCATTACTCTATCTTATCTTTCTTTATTTTTCGTATCTCGTTCCTTTTCGAGGACAAAAAGTTTTGAGTGGGGGAGAGTGTAACAGTCCATAATTTTGGTAAATATTTTTAAATACAATTTATTTGAAACTTTGATTTTAAATCATTTTAAAATTTGAAAATTTGGTATTTACAATGAAATTTTGGGATTTGTTGAGAACTATTTCTCCAAAATATAATAAAATAAATATTTTTTGAAATTTGAGATTTTAGTCAACTTTGGTCAAAGTTTGACTTTCAGTTGAAATTTTTAAATTTGAATTTTTAATTCTATTCTTTTTCTTTGAAGCTGGACTTGATTTTTTTTATTCTCTATACTTTTCGTTTCATCAAATTCCGATTTATACTTTTTAAATCTACAAATGTTTAGCATTTTTCACGTGAATATTTTTAATATTTTATTTTCTATTTTCTATTTTGGCTTGGGATTGATTTTATTTGTGTTTTTGGCTTGTTTTGTTATTGGGCTTGGCTAATGGGCTTAGGAATTCCCTAAGAGACACATCTTTGCCTTTTCACATGAAAAGATGTCTTTCCAAAAGCAAGTCACGTACAAAACTTCTTTCCCATCTCCTTCTTTTTCATTTTTGATTCTACTGTGAAAAAATTTACAGTAAGTTTCTCTCTTCTCATTCTTCCTTTTTCAATTTTTCATTGTTTTCTCCTAAACATAGTTCGGCCTCACTAAGTCTTCCCTAGCCGACTTCATCTCCACCCGAATCACCACCATATGCTTGGCCATCACCCATCTCCACCATCTTTCCACCATAGCCGTGACTTCCTTCTCCAAAATCACCAAATCCCCTTGCCAAAAACCCTAGCCAACCACCTTGTTTCTCCTTCCCTTTCCTATTTTCCTTGGCCACCATCATCACTTTCCTAGCCGTGACCATCTCCTACCCTAGCCATGACTTGTTTCCTTCATCACCATCATGGCCGATCATATGCACCTAGTAGTCGAGCCTAAACCATCATAGGCCGAATCCAAATGAGCATGGCCGAACCCAATTGCCACTACCCCTTGACCTTTTGCCTTCCTAATAACCTTTGGCTTGCCACCACTTCATTTACCCCATAGCCGTACCCTATGCACACCATAGCCGAGCATAGCATACTTCAAAACAACATGGCCGAGCTATGTTATCATGTTGGCTAACTTCTTGCAAAGTGGCCGAGCCATTAGGTTATATTAGCCCATTTTGCTTTGTTTTAATTCATATTTTTACGCGTTGTATATATATTTATATACTATATATATTTATGTATGTTGTATTTTGTTGTGTACAAGATTTAGATCAGGGCTCTACATCCACTCAAGTCTAATTCGTGCTTTGTCGTGCTTTTCGAAGTTTGTTCTTGTGTCTTGAATTGTCATCTCTAGCTTAAGAAGGTGAGTTTATCACTCTCGACTACGTACTTATATCATAGTAAATTGATAACCTGTGGAACTGTAGTAGTGATATGCTATGTTGATAGTAGTTTCATATATGCTTGTGATATGATAATGATGTTATCATCTTATACCATAACTATTTTATCACATAACATGATATGCTATGATATTCTGTTTATTTATATTCTGCTTCTCACATTACAAGTTCCCTGTTAGTATAGAATCACTATGGGTTAAAGTGATACATACCTGAACAGACTTTAGAATAGGGAAAAATCGTTATGAGCTAAAATGATAGGCTTAAGCGATTTTTATTTTATTTGACTTGGGATTGCGGGTTTGAAATGATAAAACTAGGATTTTATATTTACGGATTGAAATGGTTTTGAAATGAATATGTTTGACCTTGAAAGGGTAAACCATTTGAAATAAATAACTATGGGTTATAATAACGATTGGTTGTTAAAGAGACCGGAATCGGAAGTTGTCATACTCTCTGCCAACTCCGAAATCCACTTTAACAATTATGTACGCGGTGGGGATTCCAGAATGAAGTAGGATGGTGGCGACGATCCTATATGAGGTATATACGTAGACTCGACTCCCGTGAGTTGGCATAAGGTGGCTAAAATAGGAGCAATTGACGGGCCAATGAGGTAGCCCCTCTAATCGGACACACTCCTTCGATACCATTCAATTACTTTGTGATTGATTGGGTGCACCCTTTGATTATTTTTTAAGAGTGTGGATCGAGGTGGGCGGTAGTGGCTGCTATGCGTTACCACCAGTCCAGAAGTGTAACTGGTATATATACCCTGGCATTTCCTAGTTGTTCCATGTCACCTACCCTATCGTGCTTTCTACGAGTTTGATTTGTGTCGTACCTATGGAGTATTTATGGTAGCCTCCCGATCTAGAGGTATGATGGTATTGTATATTTTGGCACTGTAAATGTGTTAAGGTGGAAAATGTAAAGCCTTAATGCTATTTTTAAGTAAGTTTACTTTACTTTAGACATTATTATAATAGCGTATATTACTACATAGTAGATAGATTAACGGATCCTTGAAGGATGGGAGATCCCAAGCATCCTTTAAGTTACTTGTGCATTTCTATTACAGTTCACTTGAGTTGATTTATATTTTATAAGCATGCATGTCTTGTCTCGAGTGTTTTGTGTTTACTTTACACTCGGATCAACCTAAGTATCACAGCTTTGGATGTCATCTTATGGAGCTAGAGAATTTGTTGGAGATTATCTTTCTATCTAGTTGTCTATCTATTTCTATTTCAGTTATTTCTATTCAACTTATGTATTTGTGGACCTCTATTGTATTTGCTTTCAGATTCTAGTATTTTGTATTTGTTTTGAGAGTATGTGGATAGTAGATTCATGAACTACTATGGTTATTTTATTTCCGCTGCGAGTTATTCCGATATTATGTGTCTGTGATTCTGTGATTGGTTTTATTTGCTCCAAATTATATTAGCAATCTGTTGTTTTGAATTATTCAAGTCCGACATGTGTGGTTTTATTATCGATTTGAATGGTACAAAATTGTAGGTCGTTACAAATAGCTATGAATTAATTCAATGAATATTAATTATTGGGTGGTTTCTTTTGTTGTAAATCATTGTTATTACTGCTTTTGATTGCATATGACTGTTTTGTTGGGTATTAGTGCTTGTGCTTATTTGATTCAGAATTCCTGTTATACGGTCCTATTGAACCCATGCATGTCTTTATATTTTATTATATGAAACTAATATTCTAATTTGAGTTGAGATAGTGAAGCGACCCGCTATTTTGGACCATTCAAATTGACAATAAAACCATACATGTCCGACTTGAATAATTCAAAATACCGAATTGTTAATTAAAATTTGGCAAAACTTAACATATATAGTAAATAAATCATCACAGATCACAGACACAGAGTAATATAATGCAACGGAATAGATAAAGAATAGTAGTTCATGAAGCTACTATATACATTGGAGTTAGAAATAAAATACAACTGAATATCTTAGATGTAGTGAAGTCTCCAGTATGCGCAGATGACTTCTCTGAACAAATCAACAGGATGACTGAACGGATAGATAACTGGATCTTCAAGTAAGGCTCCAACTTCGAAGGTGAGTCTCAAATGCTGTATCACTCAGTCTGACCCGAGCGTAAAGCAAAACACAAAACACTCGAGTCAGGATTAACATTCTTATATCAATAAATCCAACTCAAGTGAAATATCAACTGAAATACAAATAACTTAAAAGATGTTTGGAATAACCATCCTCTAAGGGTCCATGGAACTATCTATAGGGTAGAAATATACACTATAATACCATGGTTATTTCATCTTAATTTTTACCTCAAAATCAAATATCATTTCACTTCAAATATAGCTATTTTCCAAATTAGTAGTTAGATATATTAAATAATTTATACCGTAAAATATTTTCAATTCCCTCAACTTAACAAATTGTTTCAACATCAACCCGACCTTCCCATTTAAATTAAATTCAATCTTAATTTATCAATTTAAATTCAACTCAATTCCTAAAATAACCACTTCAATTTTATCGATCTCGAATTCGGATTTGTAATCACAAAATACCCCTTTATATTCAATATTTTAAACCTTTAAGTATTCAACGTTTCAACTAAATTTTTATTCAATTTAGTTTTCTAAATAATAAATTCAAATTTAGTTCAACCTAAATTTTCATTTTAATTCAATTTAGTTTCTAAATAACAAATTCAACTATATTGATTTCAAATACAGATCCGAATCTCAAATTTAAACCATTTAAATTCCAATATAGTTTTAAGGCTTAAAAATTTAAATGTTCAATTTAACCGTTTCATATAGATCTCGATTTAACCTCATTATTATTTAGTCTTGAAATACTTCCTCATTTGATTCAAGATTATTTAATTAACCTTAAATTCCATTTTTCTCAATATTTTCTTTAATTTACTTAAACGTGAAATATGCATTTAATCGCTTAAATCAAAAATCTAGTTATAAAATCCTACCTTTTTAAAATTTCTCATTTAAAAATCTTAGATTGATTTAATTAAATAAATCCTTATTTAGATACCATTTAATAAACTCAAATTTATCTCCCCATCTTAATTTATCCCACTTATTTCAAAAATCTATTTGACATATAATTTACATAAATATTAACATAGTTTATGTATTAAATCAAACTTAATTAAATTAAATATTATTAAATCTATATATATAGAAATTTAAGAATTAACATTTATTAAGACCATACATTTCTTTCCAAACAAAGAATTTATTTCCAAATATTTATATATGAACCACGGTGTCTGTATATATTCCTTATCATCTGGTCAAGTGTTACGGATATTTATCATTTAAATCCGTACACTAAATATATACGGGTGGATATCATTCCAATCCGTAATCCCAAATTTAATTAAATGAAAATCCCTTGGGTCTATCATTTCAACTCATAACGAAATTCTCCTATTCTAAAGTCTATTCGGGTATGTATCATTTCAACCCATAGTGAATTCTAAACTACAGGGAACTTGCAGAGTGATAACAGATAACAAAAATATAGCAGGATATGATAATAATATACAACATGAATATATCATCAGTAATTAAATAAAGTATAAACAATAGGATATGGTGTCATATCCCGTAGGTGAACAGATACAGGTAATAGCATAAATATAACAATTTAAATAACTACAGCAACATATTTCAATTGTCGTTTCAATTGAAATCAAATTTAAGAATGTAAATCATGAGTGATTGCTCACCTTTCAAGGTTAGAGAGATAGACAATGAAGTTGAGTTATGAAATGCAAGCACGACTTCCAAAGCAAAGTTAGAAGGTACGATTTCGACGGAAAAGCTTATAGATAGAAATTGATGAGAACAGATCAAATTAGCTTGATAAAATTGAAACGAAGATTATATGATTAATTTATTACTTTCTTTCAAAATGAACGTTAAATCAAATCACGCATTTTAAAAATGAAATATATATATATATATATATATATATGCACACCCATGAAAACCATATAATTTAAAATGCTTCCATTTCATATTAATGTTAAAAACAAATATATAATTATTCAAAATGTCACATATATAGTATATTCATTTTATGGTTGTCGTTTCCATGTAATCATTTTGAACCAATATTAAAATAATATATATGTATAGTTAAAAAAAAATCAATGTTCTAACATAAAACACATATATTAAAGATCAACACACACATATATAATATATTTTGAAATGAACACTTATGTATATATATAATTATTATGGTTTATTACTTTCCTTTTCAAAATATCCAGCAGGAAGTCAAACAAACTTATGCACATATATGTGCAGATAAACAATATTCTTTATAATACATTGTTAACTTACTCCTTTTTTTTCTCTTATTTATTTATTTATTTATTTATATTTTTTATAAAACCTTTATATATAACAAAATATATGTATAAAATAAAATATTTGTATATATAAAAATCAAAACGTTTCAAACATATATTCAAAAACTGGATCATATAAATAACAATGTATTTAGTTAACGCATAGTATAAAATTCATTTATATAACACTCTTATATGTATATATAAATCTTGTATAAGTAAACCTTTATAGCTTCATAACTTATTTACTTTCACATATAACAAGATCTGTACAAAAGAATGCAAACTTTTCTCAAATCCTTTTGAACGTTTATAAGAAATTTTTTAAGCAATAAATATACCTTCTTATTTAGGAAAGAAAGTTAGCAGGCACTTGTAGGAGAAACGTGAGTGGAGGTTGAGGGTTGTAGGCGGTGGGAAGGGAAGAGGGGCAGAGATAGCTTCAGGCGATGGGTATATACGTCGTGCAAATTTTTTATTTTTTTTATTTTTTATATCTGGCGTAGGCCATGGAAAAATTTAGGAGGAGGAAAAGTAAGCAATGGTGGGGAGTGGATCTCGAAAATGAAGAAGGAGCAGGCAACAATGAAATATATGAAGAGAGAGGTAGTGGAAAGCTACAGAGAAAAATATAATATAAAAGGGAATAATAAATGAAATATCAACGTTCATGCGTTGATTCAGCAGAGAAGTTAAAGCAAATAAGAAGAGAATGGATTGATCTAAAGGAAAGGCAATGAGTGGTTTAGAAATAAATAAATGTAAAACGTATACGTTTTAATTTCAAAAAGGAAAGAAATAAATACGGGGATGGCAACAGTCAAAATGCACGTTTAGGCTAATAATAGAATATAAAAGTAAGAAACTCAAAAGGATAGGCACAGAGACGTGAAATTAGGGAGACAAGGGAAGCAAGTGATCTTTCAAATTTATAACGTTGGCAATATATATAAAATAAATGAAAATTAATAGATGGATGCTTGATTGACGCAGTGATTAAAGTATGGTTGCGTGCCAGTCACGATGAAATTTGTAACAGAAGAAAATGTAAATGAATAAAAGGGGTAAGCCAGATTTTCCGCTTAGATTTAGAGAAGACACATCAAATGCTAAAAGGGAATTGTGAAACGGCTAGATTCTAGCAAATAATAAATATGGTAAGAAAAGTAAATAGGCAGGTTATAAATTAGATTGGAAAGAAAAGTGGAGAGGTTAATTGATAAAAGAATTAAGATAATGAAAATGCATAATAATATTGTTGGCATCTAATGTCATTTAACGTTAACTAGCATCAATCATGTCAGACACCCATGTTAAAAAAAGAAACGCATATAGGAGCATGCATTTTCTTCTGACTTGCAACATCATTCATCATTTTGGCATTCGTGGCATTCAACAAATTAAGGTGGTGGTCAAAGTCGTGAAATGGTAGCAAATTAACGATGAATAGGATCCAATAATTCTTAGTGCAATGCACAAAATTGGAAAAATCAGCATGTGCCCTCTACGCACATGTTAAGATATGCATAATTTCACTAATAATCTTTATGATTTTGCATTTTTGCGTGATAAATATAGATAGTTTGATTTTTTAACAATTTACACTGTGTATTAGTGATTATTTCTTGTTTGAGCGGTTATTAGCATATGCCTACTGAATGCATATTAACATAATCCCATAAAAATTTATGTGCACTTAAAATGTTCTTCTGATAAAGTTTTTTTCTCTTCAAGATTATTATTAACATTTAGAATATCATTTGACTTATCCGAAGGTTGATGATTTTCAAATCCTATTAAGATTAAGGTCGCTAATTGATTATTGTTGAAAGCTAAGGATATTAAGAAAATACTATTATGTAATCCATATCTTGTACACGGAATTTGTTATTAAAATCGTATCATTAGAGTTACATGTATGATTATAAACAATAACATTCATAATTTACAACTACGATGTTGCAGATCCTTTTAATTTATACTATTTATTCTCTACCTATTAATTTATACGTTTCATTCTCTACCTATTAATTTATACTATTTATTCTCTACCTATTAATTTATACGTTTCATTCTCTACCTATTAATTTATACGTTTCATTCTCTACCTATTAATTTATACGTTTTATTCTCTACCTATTAATTTATACGTTTTATTCTCTATCTATTAATTTATACGTTTTATTCTTTACCTATTAATTTATACGTTTTATTCTCTACCTATTTATTTATACGTTTTATTCTCTACCTATTAATTTATACGTTTTATTCTCTACCTATTAATTTATACTATTATTCTCTACCTATTAATTTATTAAAAATTATTAAAATTTTATGGGTCGTTACACTCTCCCCCACTCAAAACTTTTCGTCCCCGAAAAGGAAGGAGGTAGGAGAATAGAACAACCAGAAATAAAAGTAGATTGAAAGTCAGGGGTAAATAATTGATTTAGCTATATAAATTTTACTAGAGATATTCATACTTTTCAAAACCCATTTGTAAAACTTCTTGCTTCCTTTATAAATACTATTTATATTTTAGATAACACCTTTATAAGTAAATGAAAACTATTTTAAAATAATTATTTACATCATTAGTTATATTTTAAGAAGCTATTTGAAAACATTAAATTCATAACTCATGAAAATTTTAATTTATCTCAAGATACTTTTCAAATATTATCAATAAATTAATAATCATTTTCTTTAAATATGTTTTATTTAATTAATAACTTCAAAAATGTTTATACCACTAAAATTTTCTATTAACCAATGTAGTATACAGATAAGCAATCTTTAAAAGATTATATTCAAAAAGGAAAGAAGGTTGATTCGGAAAAACAGAATCAAGGTGACAACGAAAGCTGAGAAGATAAGGTAGATTTAAAGAATAGAATCAGGCATGAATCGTAAATTTCAAACCATAAGAGTTTCAATTTCAAATATTAACACAAAATTTCTTTGTTGAAAAATACCTTTATAATAAAATACCTTTATATCGAAATAAATCTTTCTTTCAAAAATACTTTTAAAACTCGATGTTTCAACAAGTTTATCCTCGTTCTTGTAGACTCTGGCCATGCGTTGATCAAGCGCAAAGCTAGAATTCTTCAAGTACTTGGTAGACCCGTTTCAACACCCAGTGAAAATACTTGAAATACTTTTTTTTTAAAAACAGATATGGAAAGTACAATCCAAACAAAACAACCAAACGAAAACCTTTGTCCGACCATGGTTCGCAGATACATAATGGTTACGCCTGGATCCCCCAGGAAACAATCCATATCCGTAAGCTTTCTCAGCCCTGCGAGTTACGCCATGATGACTAGTAGAGTGCATGATACACAATGGTTACGCCTGGATCCCCCAGGAAACAATCCGTACCCCTAGGCAAGACTCAGCCAGGCACTTGCGCTACTATTCGCGACCTACACAGATTGCAGGATACACAATGGTTACGCCTTGATCCCCCAGGAAACAATCCGTACCCCTAGGAAAGACTCAGCCAGGCAATTGCGCTATGCATTCACGAGAGAAAAAAAACCATGGGTTACGCCATGGTGGGAACACTCGAGTATTACATCCGGAAAACCAAAAATCAGAAAGAATAATATTGATAGAATGAAACCACGATGTGGCCACAAAGCGGATATCAAGCAGAAGTCACTTTCCATATCTTTACTTCGAAAATATATATCATATAGTACCTTTTCAAATCACTTTCAAATATCATACTTATATAAAGTCCATTATATATAGGATTCCCTATTTCCCAAATCGAATACTTTCCAAATCAATAGTAGATCAAATCATACTTATATAAACTTCGATTATATAAAATAGCTTTCCAAATTGAGTACCTTCAAATCAATGGATTTCAAATCAATTTCATACTTTTACAAATGCAATTTATATAAGTTCGACTACTCCCAAATCAAGTGCTTAATAATATAAGGTTCTCAATTTCAAATCATTCAATATCCATTCAGTTTCCAAATCATATATGATTTCACCAAATTTTCTTCCAAATTAAGTATCTAAATTTCAAAGTTCCCAAAATAATAGGTTTAGAAAATTATCCCAGTTTCTAGATTAAAATAATTCAAGTCAAACAAATTCATTTCCAAAATCTCCATAAGAGTACTGGTTTTTAATTTCAAAACTAAAAATTTTCTCAAAATCAATTATACTCAAATGGTTTCCAAATTTATAATTATCCCTTTAAAACTTTTAAACTATCTATTTCTAGTCGAAATATTCAATCTACCTTTCTGAAAACTATTATTCAAAACTATATATTTTTTTCAAAACATTTCAAACTAAATTTATATTCTTTATCAAACATTTTATACTCTTCGAAATTTCTTAGTTTTAAAATTTTAGACCTTGACTTGGAAGTGTTCGAACCTTCAAAATGATAAGGGTAAATCACATTTTCAATTCAAGATTTGAAAATCAATAATAAATCAATTTCAATATATAGGGTTATACCAAAACAAATTCGAAACTCGAGGACTGAACACCGATCTCACTTTAAATTGTTTCAAATATATACATATATCTTTCAAAAATATCAAATTATACTTCGGAATTTGAAATCATAACGGTTTTACAAAATCATTCGCATAGCGAGCTATTAAAGTGGCCTCTCCCCTACTCTGAAACTCGAAAATCAATGTCGATGATGCATGCACTCATCACCGAAATTATTTTCCAGCGACATATGTGAGTTCTGGACTTCTATTTTCTTGAAAACTTCTTTGAAATTTCTTCAAAATTATTGGAACTCATTTGAACTCATTTGAAACATTTCTTATTTGGAAAAATACCTTTAGATCGTATTATTTTTATATATTTTCCAAAATCTTAAATCCAATTTCAAAATACCGGAATTCAATTCTCGAATTTCAAATTTAATCCTTCAGTTGTAAATCATTTTTATATAAATCAATTTCTTACAAGTTTTCAAATTTTCAAATCCTTTCAAAACTTTTATATATATAGAATAACATTTCTTATTTGTTTTATATATAGGTATATAATCCTTATTGAAAACAATTTCTTTTTATATATAGAATAAAATCATAGTTATCAAAATAATAATTTCGGTACAAAACAATTTCAAAAATACAACATACTCGATTTTTCAAAGGGTGATTTAAGAATGGATTTCAAAAAAAAGGCAGAGATTTAAATTAGAAGACTCTAACCAATAGAATCCTAATTCGAAGATAGACTCGATCGAAGATGATTAAATTACAAAATAGGAGATGGATATGCTTCTATAAATCACGGGCGACCTTAATCGGGTCAATCGTGCATTTAGCAATATGATGGATGCAGAATTCTAAGGCAAATCGACATTCGATCGCTAGAGATAGAATTTGGAATAACAGGAGATAGTAGCATCTAAACCGAGGATACAAAAATCTTCGATGAATCGACGCCAATTGTAAAGGATTTTTCATCCCCCTTTACAAATCATTTAGTGGAGTTATTGGATACTCCAGAATCAAAAGAATATAAATATAGAGAGACAAGAATGAATTTTGGAACCGAGGGACATTCCCAAATTCAAAGGAAATCGAGTCATAAAGGAAGAGATTCAACTCGAGCGAAAGTGATTCTGTTAATAAATTTACCATATATGCTAAGTTTTGCCTAGAGCCAAAGCTCTGATAGCAACTGAAGCGACCCGCTATTTTGGACCATTCAAATCGATAATAAAACCATACATGTCCGACTTGAATAATTCAAAATACCGAATTGTTAATTAAAATTTGGCAAAACTTAACATATATAATAAATAAATTATCACAGATCACAGACACAGAGTAATATAATGCAGCGGAATAGATAAAGAATAGTAGTTCATGAAGCTACTATATACATTAGAGTTAGAAATAAAATACAACTGAATATCTTAGATGTAGTGAAGTCTCAAGTATGCGCAGATGACTTCTCTAAACAAATCAACAGGATGACTGAAAGGATAGATAGCTGGATCTTCAAGCAAGGCTCCAACTTCGAAGGTGAGTCTCAAATGCTGTATCACTCAGTCTGACCCGAGCGTAAAGCAAAACACAAAACACTCGAGTCGGGATTAACATTCTTATATCAATAAATCCAACTCAAGTGAAATATCAACTGAAATACAAATAACTTAAAGGATGTTGGAATAACCATCCTCTAAGGGTCCATGGAACTATCTACAGGGTAGAAATATACACTATAACACCGTGGTTCTTTCATCTTAATTTATACCTCAATATCATATATCATTTCACTTCAAATATAGCTATTTTCCAAAATAGTATTTAGATATATTAAATAATTTATACCGTAAAATATTTTCAATTCCCTCAACTTAACAAATTGTTTCAACATCAACCCGACCTTCCCATTTAAATTAAATTCAATCTCAATTTATCAATTTAAATTCAACTCAATTCCTAAAATAACCACTTCGATTTCATCGATCTCAATTTCGGATTTGTAATCACAAAATACCCCTTTATATTCAATATTTTTAAACCTTTAAGTATTCAACGTTTCAACTAAATTTTCGTTAAATTTAGTTTTCTAAATAATAAATTCAAATTTAGATCAACCTAAATTTTCATTTAATTCAATTTAGTTTCTAAATAACAAATTCAACTATATTGATTTCAAATACAGATCCGAATCTCAAATTTAAATCATTTAAATTCCAATATAGTTTAAGGCTTAAAAATTTAAATGTTCAATTTATCCGTTTCATATAGATCTCGATTTAACCTCATTATTATTTAGTCTTGAAATACTTCCTCATTTGATTCAAGATTATTTAATTAACCTTAAATTCCATTTTTCTCAATATTTTCTTTAATTTACTTAAACGTGAAATATGCATTTAATCGCTTAAATCAAAAAACCAGTTATAAAATCCTACCTTTATAAAATTTCCCATTTAAAATTTTTAGATTGATTTAATTAAATAAATCCATATTTAGATACCATTTAATAAACTCAAATTTATCTCCCCATCTTAATTTATCCCAATTATTTCAAAAATCTATTTGAAATATAATTTACATAAATATTAACATAGTTTATGTATGAAATCAAACTTAATTAAATTAAATATTGTTAAATCTATATATATAGAAATTTAAGAATTAACATTTATTAAGACCATATATTTCTTTCCAAACAATGAATTTATTTCCAAAATATTTATATATGAACCACGGTGTCTGTATATATTCCTTATCATCTGGTCAAGTGTTACGGATATTTATCATTTAAATCTGTAAACTAAATATATACGGGTGGATATCATTCCAATCCGTAATCCCAAATTTAATTAAATTAAAATCGCTTAGGTCTATCATTTCAACCCATAACGAAATTCTCCTATTCTAAAGTCTGTTCGGGTATGTATCATTTCAACCCATAGTGAATTCTAAACTACATGGAACTTGCAGAGTGATAACAGATAACAAAAATATAGCAGGATATGATAATAATATACAACAGGAATATATCATCAGTAAATAAATAAAGTATAAACAATAGGATATGGTGTCATATCCCGTAGGTGAACAAATACAGGTAATAGCATAAATATAACAATTTAAATAACTACAGCAACATATTTCAATTGTCATTTCAATTGAAATCAAATTTAATAAATAAAAGAACGTAAATCGTGATGATTTCTCACCTTTCAAGGTTAGAGAGATAGCAATGAAGTTGAGTTATGAAATGCAAGCACGACTTCCAAAGCAAAGTTAGATGGCACGATTTCGACGGAAAAGCTGATAGATGGAAATTGATGAGAACGGATCAAATTAGCTTGATAAAATTGAAACGAAGATTATATGATTAATTTATTACTTTCTTTCAAAATGAACATTAAATCAAAACACGCATTTTAAAAATGAAATATATATATATATATGTATGCACACCCATGAAAACCATATAACTTTAAAACGCTTCCATTTCATATTAATGTTAAATACAAATATATAATTATTCAAAATGTCACATATATAGTATATTCATTTTATGGTTGTCGTTTCCATGTAATAAATATTCATTTTGAACCAATATTAAAATAATATATATGTATAGTTAAAAAAAATCAATGTTCTAACATAAAACACATATATTAAAATCAACACACACATATATAATATCTTTTGAAATGAATACTTACGTATATATATAATTATTATAGTTTATTACTTTCCTTTCCAAAATATCCAGCAGGAAATCAAACAAACTTATGCACATATATGTGCAGATAAACAATATTCTTTATAATACATTGTTAACTTACTCCTTTTTTTTCTCTTTTTTTTTATTTTTTTTTTATTTTTTATAAAACCTTTATATATAACAAAATATATGTATAAAATAAAATATTTGTATATATAAAAATCAAAACGTTTCAAACATATATTTAAAAACTGGATCATATAAATAACAATGTATTTAGTTAATGCATAATATAAAATTCACTTATATAACACTCTTATATATATAAATCTTGTATAAGTAAACCTTTATAGCTTCATAACTTATTTACTTTCACATATAACAAGATCTGTCCAAAAGAATGCAAACTTTTGTCAAATCCTTTTGAACGTCTATAAGAAAATTTTTAAACAATAAATATACCTTCTTATTTAGGAAAGAAAGTAAGCAGGCACTTGTAGGAGAAACGTGAGTGGAGGTTGAGGGTTGTAGGCGGTGGGAAGGGAAGAGGGGCAGAGATAGCTTCAGGCGATGGGTATATACGTCGTGCAATTTTTCTTTTTTTTATATCTGGCGTAGGCCATGGAAAAATTTGGGAGGAGGAAAAGTAAGCAATGGTGGGGAGTGGATCTCGAAAATGAAGAAGGAGCAGGCAACAATGAAATATATGAAGAGAGAGGTAGTGGAAAGCTAAAGAGAAAAATATAATATAAAAGAGAATAATAAATGAAATATCAACATTCATGCGTTGATTCAGCAGAGAAGTTAAAGCAAATAAGAAGAGAATGGATTGATCTAAAGGAAAGGCAATGAATGGTTTAGAAATAAATAAATGTAGAACGTATACGTTTTAATTTCAAAAAGGAAAGAAATAAATACGGGGATGGCAACAGTCAAAATGCACGTTTAGGCTAATAATAGAATATAAAAGAAAGAAACTCAAAAGGATAGGCACAGAGACGTGAAATTAGGGAGACAAGGGAAGCAAGTGATCTTTCAAATTTATAACGTTGGCAATAAATATAAAATAAATGAAAATTAGTAGATGGATGCTTGATTGACGCAGTGATTAAAGTAAGGTTGCATGTCAGTCACGATGAAATTTGAAACAGAAGAAAATGTAAATGAATAAAAGGGGTAAGCCAGATTTTCTGCTTAGATTTAGAGAAGACACATCAAATGCTGAAAAAGGGAATTATGAAACGACTAGATTCTAGCAAATAATAAATATGGTAAGAAAAGTAAATAGGCAGGTTACAAATCAGATTGGAAAGAAAAGTGGAGAGATTAATTGATAAAAGAATTAAGATAATGAAAATGCATAATAATATTGTTGGCATCTAATGTCATTTAACGTTAACTAGCATCAATCATGTCAGACACCCATGTTAAAAAAAGAAACGCATATAGGAGCATGCATTTTCTTCCAACTTGCAACATCATTCATCATTTTGGCATTCGTGGCATTCAACAAATTAAGGTGGTGGTCAAAGTCGTGAAATGGTAGCAAATTAACGATGAATAGAATCCAATAATTCTTAGTGCAATGCACAAAATTGGAAAAATCAGCATGTGCCCTCTACGCACATGTTAAGATTTGCATAATTTCACTAATAACCTTTATGATTTTGCATTTTTGCGCGATAAATATAGATAGTTTGATTTTTTAACAATTTACACTGTGTATTAGTGATTATTTCTTGTTTGAGCGGTTGTTAGCATATGCCTACTGAATACATATTAACATAATCCCATAAAAATTTATGTGTACTTAAAATGTTCTTCTGATAAAGTTTTTTCTTCTTCAAGATTATTATTAACATTTAGAATATCATTTGACTTATCCGAAGGTTGATGATTTTCAAATCCTATTAAGATTAAGGTCGCTAATTGATTATTGTTGGAAGCTAAGGATATTAAGAAAATACTATTATGTAATCCATATCTTGTACACGGAATTGGTTATTAAAATCGTATCATTAGAGTTACATGTATGATTATAAACAATAACATTCATAATTTACAACTACGATGTTGCAGATCCTTTTAATTTATACTATTTATTCTCTACCTATTAATTTATACGTTTCATTCTCTACCTATTAATTTATACTATTTATTCTCTACCTATTAATTTATACGTTTCATTCTCTACCTATTAATTTATATGTTTTATTCTCTACCTGTTAATTTATATGTTTTATTCTCTACCTATTAATTTATACTATTATTCTCTACCTATTAATTTATTAAAAATTATTAAAATTTTATGGGTCGTTACAGATAGGTACATGTGAATCTGTTTGGATGTATACACACTTTGATTTTCTTTTGCTCGCTTCAATATGAGCGAACTCGCTCGTATTAATAATAATAAGGTATATATCTCGGATTACATGCCACACTTTTTTGTTTTTCCCTATGGGATGCCTCATCACTGAGATGTATATTTGATATATAAATGTATGTATATATATATATATATATATATGTGTGTGTGTGTGTGTGTGTGTATGTATTTTAAATTTTTACGATCGAGCCGTGCAAAGAAGACGCTCCCAAAATTTTCCGTAAATTCGGGTGTTAGAAAAATTTGAGACCTTAAAATTTTATAACTTGTTTTTATAAATAAGTTGTAATTTCTATAAATCCAGTATCGAACTGGCATAGTGGAAGCTTGGTAAAGGTTTTCAAATAAGATCTAATGCTTTGTATGTTGATTATTTTGAATAAAATATATCAAACGTAAGTTTCCTTACTTAACCAATTTTCGAGAACAAAAAGTTTTGAGTGAGGGTGATTGTAACGACCTGTATTTTTAAATATTTTAAATAATTAAATTTAATATAATTATTGAGTAAAAATGGTTATTTATGTAATTTATTTAACATGAACTTGAAAAAAAATTGAAATAACAATTTCGATAAGATTTAAGGAAATTGATTGTATTTGACCGAAGTTTAATATATTTAACCAGTTGTGATCGATATTAAGAATTGAATAATAAATGTTGAATTACTAAAAAATGGAAATAGTTGTTTTATTATTTGAATTTTTTTAAATGTAAAATTTATAAGTTAAATAACATATATTTCAAATATAGCGATTTATTGGATAATTAAATTGTTTAAATTTAATATTGGAAATTGTTTAAAAAATTGAATCTTGAATTTAACATGAATGAAAATGATTTCAAAAGTTGAGTTTAATTCTATTTAAATTATTGTTAACTTTTGAAAATGAATTTAAAAGTGAATAAATTTATTTTGGAAATTACTTGTTTTAATTAATGTTTAAAAATTGTCTTTCTAGACACTGTCATGGATTTCGACGAAACCAGTTTCAACGGATCCATAATAGCAAATTAATAAACGATTTCAAGTTTCGTAGCGATTGGACTTATTGTTTGGTCGTGCGAGCTTGAAATGCGTATGATTTATTTTTAGAACTTTAATTAAAATAATTTGGTTTGAAAAGCTGTCCTTTGAATACGATGGAATTGGCTCTCGATACATATTCCATTGTGTTCAGAATAGGGGTATAACATGTTGTATGCCAGACGACACGCTTCGTTTGGAGTTTGAAACTTTCGTGGATGAATAGTGCCATGGGAAAATTTTCTTTATAAGATCACCATCTCCTTTCATTTTCATATATCGTTATAAAACATAACCCTCATCCAACGACCTTCGTCGATCGACGCCGCTAAATGGTTATTTAGTTGATGGTCCCAACATTAAAGTTGCTCGTCTCGACGAGAAGTTAAAGATGACCGGTTGGATCGTCGAACGACGTAGGGAGACGACTGAAAATTTCCAAAAAATGATGCGAACAGGGTTTAATTTTTCTCCAGCGATGTTCATCGATAGGCGGCGTCACCTAAATGGGAGTTGTGGAGGATGATGGGGGCTATATGTAGACAGAGATTGGTGGTCTGAAATTGAACGTAGCGGCGGCGAACTGGACTTGAACAGAGCTGGGTTTTTGGGTTTGCGTGTAGCGCGCACAACGCATGCACGGTGGGCGCACGGCACTTGCATGGTGGGCGTAGGTTACTCGGCGGAGGGGCAATAGCGGCTGTAGGTGAGGTTGCGGGGTTCGATTGGCGACGACCTGTTGGCCGAGGCACGTGCGTCGTTTTAAAAAAGGCAGCACAGAGAGGAAGCGCGGTTCTGCCCGAAATGAATGAGAAGAATGTATTATTTAATTATGTTGTTAATTATTTTAGTTAATTAGTTTAGTTAATTATAATTTAAATTATATCATTATATTAATAAATTCGTAACTTTCTCGTGCGAGGTCCGTTTCAAATGAAACAAGTCGGTTTGTTATAATATCGACGAAGGCTACGACATGGAGTAGGAGTGGAATTTATTTGAAGCTAATTTTTTTTTCACTTTCAACTAAAGGTGAGTGTTTTAAACCACTTATGAATTATTAAAATATTCTGATGTTATATACATTTAAATCATGAAGTGATTTATTTTTGTGGACCATTGTTTGGTAATTTAATAGACATTTGAATTAACATATGATCGAACTGTTAGGAATTTTAATCGACGGTTAAATTTAAAATTGAAATTAAATTGTTAGTTAAACACCCGATATGGATAACTAGCTAATTGTTGGTAATTATTGGTTGATTAAAATTGAATGCTACTGGTTGATATATTGGATGATTTGGGTGTTTATTTGTTTTATATATCCCTGTTATCACCTTATATATTATTGACTGTATATAAAATTGTTATTTCATTTGTTTTGAATAAATTAAGAAATTGGTTGAAATGATATATATACCAACACTGAGATTTGGATTGAAACGACATATATCCATTCCTGAAATAAAAAAATTGAAATAACTATTCACTTGGCCATAGGGTAGAAAATTATATATAGACAATGGAGTAGTTAAATTATATGGTTTTGAAATTATTGATTTTGAAATTATTTAAATTATATCATTTAAGGAATAAAATAATTGATTTATGAAAATTGAATTATTTTCGAACTCGAGCTTGGAATGTTGAAATTAAAATTTGCCTATAGCAATTGTTTAAAGAATTAAATTGGAAGTTGAAATTATAGTTGAAATATGATTTGAATAATGGAAATTGATTTGTTTTAAAAGATTTGAACTATTATTCGAACTTTAAAATATTGCCAAGTAAAAGTAATTTGATTGGATATTTCAAATTTGGCGTGAAATTGAATTATTTTAAAGATTTGAATCTAAAATATGAACTTTGAGGTTAATTTGAATTGAGTGATTTAAATTGATATTCTGAAATTGAACTCGAACTTTATATAAACTTAAATGGTTTCAGATTGAGAATTGAATTAAAACTTGAACTATTTGAATCGAATCAATGAAAATCGAAATCAAAATTTATTTGAATTGAAATTAGAATTAATATGAATTGAAATCAGAATTAATTCGAATTGAAATTGAATTAATTTGAATTGAAATTTAAATTGATGTGAATTGAAATCAAAATTTAGTTAATTTGAATTTAATTGAGATTAAAGATGATTTGAATTGAAAGATCTGAAATTGAATCAGTTGATTGAAATTTGGATCTAAGTCCAGATTTATTAGAAATGGAAAGAAACGGTTTGATTTGAAACTATTTTCAAAATAAATTATCTTAGTATAAACTATTTAAATATTCAAATTATTTTGATTTTCCAAACAATTTTATCATATATACCATTTTCAATACTCAAACCTTGTTATATCAACCATTTTAACTATTTATACTATTTTAAACTATTTTCACTATTCAAACTATTTTCAAAAAATTCAAACTGTTTATGTTGGGAACCGTTTATATTTAAAACATTAATTTAAATATGAATGTAGTTAAATTGAAGTTATAATCTAAGTCGAAATTCGAAATGGTTTGCAATGGAATTGATTTATAAGGGAATAAGGAATAACATGATTTTGAAATGTAATTGATTTCAAAGTGAATATGATAATTTTGAAATGAATTATATGTTGAAGTAAATATAATATTTTAATATCAAGTATGAAACATTTTCGAAATGTAAAAGAACCAACCGGTGTGTAAAATGACGTTTGGTTGTTAAAGAGACTGAGGCCTCTTATTGGCATGCTCTCTGTCAATATTGGTACCACTCTAACAAATGTGTATGCCGAGGATACTTCAGAATGAAGTGGTTGGTTTTGGTGTACCTTTGCTAGATTTGAAGAAAGATAACAATGATGGATAACCCCGACACTTGGTCAATTTGAAATGACTAAAACAAGACGGCTTGATAAGGCCAATGAGGGAAGCTACCTCTAGCGGACATCTGTTCTTCGATTTTTTGTTTGCACTTGGTCCATACTATTTCCTTGATTGTGGTTTCGATTGATGCACCTTGATTTGGGATGACCTCCCTTTGACTCGATATAGGATGGATATACGCGGTGGGCAGTCGTTACTATGATGCGTTCCCACCAGTCCTGTGACCTGAACTAGTAGTATCCTACTTTGGACATTGCCTCATGTGCCTTATCATTCTTTTATCATCATATGAGACCACTACGAGTATGGTTTAGTATTGTTGTATCACGAAACATCCTTATCCTCCGACGTGCTACGTGCGTTATATGCAAACTACACGCCAATGCTTAAAAATGCGTTAAGAGGGTTTAATGTAAAGCCTTAACGCTAGAAAATGTTGAATATTATAGTATATGATTTTTGTTTAATGATAATATATATACATATATATATATATATATATATATATTCATTTTAATGTATTTGTTATTGTACTATTTTATTTTCACATAATTAAATAAATATTTGCTAAATAAAATAAATAACACAGAATTTAAATTCGAATAGTTGTTTTATTCAAACAAATATTACAATTTGAATAGTACAAAATTTGAGCTCTCACTATATATATACAAACTTTCAATTACCATATAATTTCAAACTACAACACAATTTTTCACTATACAATTTTTGCATACATTTGCACCTCACTACATATCACTCGTTCACTCGTATTTGATCTTCAACTCCATTCCAACTTGAATCCCGCATCTGAGCTATCTGAAAAATAAACACCGATGCAGTAAAATTGAAAAGAAATATTTGTGCAGTGTAAAATAAATTGTGTGTTTTTTGAAAATATTATTTGCCTCGGTTATTTGGGTTGTTCGTCATCTTTTCTTTTGAATTCATCATACACGAACAACTTATGACATGCATAGTGTATCACTGTACAAGCCACAAGGCTATGCGAACCGATATAGTCTTGATAAAACTGCAGGGACATGTGGGCATAAGGTCAAACCCAACCAAAAGCTAGGTTCAACTTAGGTGCAATACAAATACATCACAAAATTGTCAAGTACAAGTTCTCATGCAATAAGAATCTAAAACCAACATAAAACAAGCCTCGAACAACCATTCAAACTCAAGGCAAGTGCAACAGACATGAGCATGCACATTACATGTAAAGACTTCACAAGTGAACCCAGTTCAACAAATAAGCTCCAGACCAGACCAACAACAACTTCAACCAGAATAAAGTGTACAAACCACCAGTGAAACAAAAAGCTTCAGAATCTAATGTACAACTTCAATTATCAAAGTTCAGATGCAGGCAGGTTCAAATACAATGGCCATGTTCAAAACAACACCAGATATCAAAGGCATGCACAAGACATCAGACTTATGAAGTCCCGACCAAACATGAACATGACTTCAAAATGAAATAGACGAGACAATACAAACTGAAGTGTACACAAGCAAGCTACAAAAAGACCAAATACAACATCGACTCAAGTATGTGGAACAAAACCAAGTGCAAAGTCTAGTGAAACAAAATGGACAGACCAGCAAACAACAAAAGTACCAGGACCAGTGAAAGGAAGCAAACGCAAAACAGAAGCATGGATGAGCATGATGAACTAAACCAGGTCGCGTGTTCGAAGTGCTCAAATGTACACACCAGACAAGTGCACAATGATAGGCCAGAAAATTAAAGTGCAATCAAACTGCACAGCTCCACATGAAACCAGACTCCATGAACACACACATATATACATACATAAATGTATGTATGTATGTATACAAGTGGAGATGACCAGCATTCAAAGTGAAAACAAATTCAAAAACCATGATGAAGCCAGTGAAACCAGACTAGACTCCAAACAAACGAACTCAACCACACAAAGACCAGAACAATGCATGTTGGAGCATGCAAGCAGTTTAACGTGCATAAACAAGACTTCAACATGAAACCATACTACCAGAATTGATACAAGAGGTATCACATCACATAAACACACACACACACACACACACATAATATGTATATACATGGTGACACACATACAAGTAAATAGGACATGATCAAAGAAACTATCAGTAGCTGTTCGAGCACAAGCAGTTTAGCATATACAAGTGCACAAGGATATAAAACTAAAATGCACCAGACCCACACAAACACATTGAAGTAATCGAGAATATGAATTGAACTCGAACAACTTGCACAGTGATATTCATATGCAACAGCTGTGAGCACAGTTGAGAAATTAAGCCATGGAAAATTATTAGATGCAAAATGAAAGAACACGACTTGAACAAGTCAAAGTCCAGTTCATCTTAGAATTTTAAATATCAAAGAAAGGAACCGAATCAAAGAAATTCAAATTCATGCAGTTACACATATTTTGAATAATGTCACGAGAACAAATTCAAATCTCAGAAAAGAACGGAACCAAATCCAAAGCGAATGCAAGCCATGGTGACCAAGCAAGAATAACAGAAAAATATACGAATTGAACCAGTCAGGATTACTCACATCGGTCAATCGAAAATCAGTGGCCAAGCATAGTAACGTGTAGAATTCAAAGAAAATAAATACGAACAATAATTTAGGGTTCGATCCCTATAAAACCCAGTGAACATCATCGGCATAAATTATTTGAGTTCAAAACAAATACCCAAGCCAGCTAAATCATGAACAACATATAACTCGAATAGAAGTCGAGAAAATTTGAAATCGAACAAGAAAATCACGTACCTAATCACAACATCCAACTCAACTTATTGAAGGAACGAAAGCAAATTGAAGCTAGGAGACGATTAACGGAGCAAAGCGAAGCACATTTAATCACTTTAATCGTTCGAAAAACAAGTGGCGACCTCAATTGAATGAAGCCCTAATTGTACGAAGGGAAGTAGACATTGCAAAGCAAAAGAGAGTGGCTGAAGTTTACAACAGGGGAGATAAGATTTTCACAAATTATATTTCCTTTGGGCCGATCTCTTTTAATTCTTTTGGGGCGATCTATTTTTTATTTGGGTTAAATATATATAAAGGGCTTTGTTTGGTTTTTTAGTTTTTATTTTGTATTCTTCTTTTAAACTTTTGTAAAATTCTAGTCGTGTGACTAGGGGACGAACTACGATGGTGTAGTCTGAGAATTCGCAACTCAGTGGCTGAGTTGTGGCAATGTTTTGAGCGTAGAGTTAGGTTAGTCGATAACACGTGTCGCAAGTTACGTATGTAAGCGTCTGACTATTTAATTTATAGTAGAAACCTTGGGGGCAGCATGTAGGCTTGATTTTGCCAAAGCTGGATAAATCTGTGTTGTTCTATTTCTGCTTTTCTCATTCTACTATTATCTATGCTGCAATTATTTTATATAATTCTACGTTAAATTTTTATTATTATTAGTATTACCTTGTTTACCCCCCTCAAGGGTGAAATCAAACCTACAAGTGATATAAAAGCTAGGAATAAAAGCCATTTTTTGTTTTAAAAATTTAACTTTTTAAATAAAATTTTTGTTTTAAAATTTTGATTTTTTAAAATGGCTTCTTTTAACAATATTTTGCTGAGGGTTAGTCCATAGTTAGACCACCTATGTTCAATGGTAAATATGCTTACTGGAAAAATAGAATGAATTTTTTTTGAAAACCATTGATGCTTGGAATATTGTTGAGACAGGTTTAGGACACCAAATATAGTGATAGATAATCAGAAAATTGAAAAACCGATGGATTAATGGACCGATTTTGTAAATAAACTATAGAATGCTAATGATAAAGCTATGAATTCTATTATCTGTTTATTAGAACAAATTGAATTTAATCGTGTCTCACATTGTCTAACTGCGCAGGAAATCTGGCATACACTTGAAGTGACTCGGGAAGGAACATCTCAATTCAAAGAGTCTCACCTTGCCATGCTTAGTAGCGAATACGAAAACTTCACAATGAACAAGGATGAGAATGCCAAAGAGATGTACGGACGATTTTCTAATCTCGTATACAAATCAAAAGCTCTTGGAAAACCATACACATAATTGGAAATAGTGTGAATATCCTTAGAGTACTACCATGAAATTTTGAAGCCAAATTCACTGCTATTCAAGAATCGAAGGATTTGAAACAAACCAAAGTTGAAGAACTCATTGGAAATCTCACTACTTATAAGCTAAAAATGAAATCAAGGAAGAACGCGAAGTAGGAGATACACGAAAGAAAACAATAGCTCTCAAAGGAACAACCGAAAGTGAGGATGACAACGATGATGGTGCAGCAGAATTGGCGCTGATAATAAAGAAATTCAAAAGGTGGAATCACAAATATGAAAATCCAGCCCTAAATCAACAACTAAAAAGCAGAATAGTCAAAATTATAGAAAACCCTGAAGAGCAGAAGATCATATGTCACAAGTACAATAAACCCGCTCATATCAAGCCAAATTTTCCTCAGAATCGACTCAGCCAAAGAAAGAAACCGAAAAGAGAAGTTTTGCAGCTACTTGAGGTGAAACTGATGAAGTTGATAAAAGCACTGGCAGTGAGAGTGAAATAGAAAATTTGTGTCTTTAAGGAGAAACACTGACAGTGATGATGACGAGCAAAATGAGGTATCAAAACTTATTCATTCGGAATTACTTATATATTTTCATGAAGTAAATGGCTGTTTTGAATGACTTAGGAAAATGTACGCTAAAATTGAATCACAAAGATATGATTTGATAGAATTAAATAAACATCTTGATCAATTGATTAAAAACTATTGAAACAAGATCCCAAAGTGTGACAGGTGTCCATCATTTGAAGAAGAGATTAAAAAATCAGAAATTAAAATTAAATCACTTGAAAATGAAATTCTGTTTTTAAAAGAACGTGAAAAAACTAGGAGAGAAAATTCTATTAAAAAGTGCACTCAATTATTGAATGAAAATTAATCTCTCAAAAAACAAGTCCAATAGTTGTCTATAACTTTAGGAAAATTTTCCAAAGGAGAAAGATCGCTAAATATGTTATTAGGGAAACAAACTGTTAATACTGTTAGAGAAGGACTTGGGTACACTCAATCTGAAAGAGTTAGAAGTAAAACCAATCAAGTCAAATCCGAGTGCACAATTTGTGGAAAAACTGGACACAATCAACACAATTGTAGGTATAGGCCCAAACACGTGAAAACCATACCAACTTGGGTTCCAAATGGCACGAATATAAAATCCCTTAAAGTCAAACAGATCTGGGTGCTAAGAGTAACAATTATAAATATTCTTAAAGTCTACACAGACATATTTTTCAAAATCTTTTCCACTAACAACCATGGACCTATAAAAACAAATAGGCCACAAAAATCTTTTCTCGTGTAGGTGTGGTGGCGGGCTAAGGAACAACAACAATGTTACTTGGATTCTAGCTATTCTAGGCACACAATGGGCGTCAAATCAAAGTTCCTTAGCCTTGTGCAAAGGTGGCATAGTCACAATGGGCAACAACAAAAAATTATCGATAAAGGTAAAATAAGTAACGGTACATTTATCTTAAACGATATATTAAATGTGAAAATCTGCACCATAATCTGATTTAATTCAACCAATTATGTGATAAAAAAATGAATGTTGATTTTGATTTTGACTTATGCAAAAATATTGACCAATCATCTTTTCATCCTTGAACTATTTCATATAGATTTGCTTGAACTAACTATATTGTAAGTTTAGGTGATGAGAGATGTTTTTGTATTGATTAATGATTACTCAAGATACCCGTTAATATATTTGTTTATCTTATTGCTTCTAGATCTGACACTATGTTCATTGTTTGTTTATTTGCATGGTTTCAATTCAAATCCAAAAGAATTACATTTAAAAGCTATAAAAAGACTTTAAGGTATTCGTTGCAACTTCACGATCTGGATTATAATATCCAACTAATGATAATCTTGAGTTAAAGGGAAATTCGGATGCAGATTACACTGGTAATCTAGTTGATAGAAAAATTACTAGTGGAACGTGTTTTATGTAGAGTCATTCATTAGTTGCATCACATTAAAAATCAGCATTTCAAATGATTTCCAATCAGCAGACATTTTCTTTTATAAAACGCCTTCCAGAAAATAGTGTTTGTTGACCTTGTTTCAGTTAGTCATTTTAGAAAATTTGATTTTATAATCATTTTTGGATTTGATCTTAAATGACTGCATTAACTAATCTGACTCCCGACTGATTATCAAAAAGATAAATAGTGACTGAAAAAGCGATGAGTGTTGATATTAATCATACATTATGACTTGAGACAGTATATTTAGTAAATTTCTTTAAAAATTTAAACAAGATTTTTAATATCTTTTTTAGTAAAAATTCCATGACCATCTCTATCTCTATCATTTTCTAATGACCATCACTCATTAAAATCCAATATAGTATGTCTAAATGTGGTATTTTTAAATGGGAAATTATTCGTTTTTATTTTATTTTTTAGCAATAAATACATCCAAAGTATTCACTCTCATCTAAAAGTCCTCACGTTATGCATGGGTGAATTACTTGAAATATTTGTGTATATGCTTTCATGCTTATTTAAAAGTCCTCACAGTTATACATGCATGGAACACATATCAAAATTGATTATTAGATAGACAAGTTGATTCTAATCCCATTTAAAAGTCCTCACGGTTATGCGTGGTTAGAAGTTGCTTGAAATTCATGTTTATAAAAATTGGGAATACTACTAACCCCACTTGAAAGTCCTAATGGTTATGCATGCTTAGTAGATATTTAAATTCCTGATACAAATATACCCCAAATAGACAAAGCTATATGGTTTTATATGCCAAGATCATCCCTATCATTCTAAAGAGGAATATGCACAAAACAAAGTATTTATGATTTTGTTTGGTTTTTTTATTGAAATTTATTACTTATACTCGATTGGGTATTAATGTTTTATTAATGTCTATCACTTTATCTCTATTTTTCTAACACTATTATTCTTTTGCTGATAACAAAACGGGGAGAGAAAAGTTAAGATTTTGGCAAATGAAGGTCAAATATTTTATTTTTAGTTGCATATTACCCTCTAGGTTTTGCATATTTTTATTTTTTTCGTCCATTATTGAAGAGGGGGCTTTGTTTTAGAGAGGGAGCATTCGAATTGGGTGAGCAAATAGAGTTCATCAATGACCATATACATTTAATAAATTCAAAATCTTAAATATATGTTTGTTATCATCAAATGGGGGGATTGTTGAATATGTTAGTATATTTTTTTTTTTGATGATAATAAACATATATATATATATTCATTTAAATGTATTTGTTATTGTACTATTTTATTTTCAGATAATTAAATAAATATTTGCTGAATAGTACAAAATTTGAGCTCTCACTATATATACGAAATTTCAATTACAATATAGTTTCAAACTACAACACAATTTTTCACTATACAATTGTTACATACATTTGCACCTCACTGCATATCACTCATTCACTCGTATTTGATCTTCAATTCTATTCTAGCTTGAATCCAACATTTAAGCTATCTAAAAAATGAACAACGATGTAGTAAAATTGAAAAGAAATATTTGTGCAGTATAAAATAAAATGTGTTTTTTTGAAAATATTATCTGTCTCAGTTATTTGGGTTGTTCATCATAATTTCTTTTGAATTCATCATACATAAACAACTTGTGACAGGCATAGTGTATCACTATATATGCCACAAGGCCGTGCACACCGATATACACGTGATAAAACTGCAGGAACAGGTGAGCAGAAGGTCAAACCCAACCAAAAGCTAGGTTCAACTAAGGTGCAATACAAATACATCACAAAATTATCGAGTACAAGTCCTCATGCAACAAAAATCCAAAACCAACATAAAATAAGCCTCGACCAACCATTAAAACTCAAGGCAAGTGCAACAGACATGAGCATGCACATCACAAGTAGACTTCACAAGTGAACCCAGTCTAACAAACAAGCTCCAGGCCAGACCAACAACAACTTCAACCTAAATAAAGTGTAAAAACCACCAGTGAACAAAAAGCTTCATACTCTAATGTACAACTTCAACTATCAGAGTTCATATGCAGGCAGGTTCAAATACAATGGCCATGTTCAAAACAACACCCGACATCAGAGGCATGCACAAGACAATAGACTCATGAAGTCCATACCAAACATGAACTTGACTTCAAAATGAAAAAAATGAGACAATACAAACTCAAGTGTGCACAAACAAGCTACAAAAAGACCAAATACAACATCAATTCAAGTATGTGGAACAAAAACAAGTGCAAACTCAAGTGAAAAAAAATTGGCAGACCAGCAAACAACAAAAGGTACCAGGACCAGTGAATAGTGAAAGGAAGCAAATGGAAAATAGAAGCATGGATGAGCATGATGAACTAAACCAGATCGCGTGTTCGAAGTGCTCAAATGTACACACCAGACAAGTGCACAAAGATAGGCCAGAAAATTAAAGTGCAATCAAACTGCACAACTCCACATAAAACCAGACTCCATGAACACACACACACACATATAAATACATAAATGTATGTATGTATGTATGTATACAAGTGGAGATGACCAGCATTCAAAGTGAAAACAAATTTAAAAACCATGATGAAGCCAGTGAAACCAGACTAGACTCCAAACAAATGAATTCAACCATACAAAGACCAGAACAATGCATATTGGAGCATGCAAGCAGTTTAACGTGCACAAACAAGACTTCAACATGAAACCATACTACCAGAATTGATACAAGAGGCATCACAACACATACACACACACATAAATATGGTATGTATATATATGGTGACACACATACAAGTAAACATGACATGATCAAAGAAACTATCAGCAGCAGTTCGAGCACAAGCAGTTTAGCATGTACAAGTGCACAAGGATAGAAAAATAATATGCACTAGACCTACACAAACACAATGATGTAACGGAGAATATAAATTGAACTCGAAGCTACTTGCACAATGATATTCATATGCAACTACAGTGAGCATAGTTGAGAAATTAAGCCTTGGAAAATTATTAGATGCAAGATGAAAGAACACGACTCGAACAAGTCAAAGTCCAGTTCATCTCAGAATTTTAAATACCAAAGAAAGGAACCGACTCAAAGAAATTCGAACTTATGCAGTTACATGTATTTTGATAATGCCACGATAAACAAATTCAAATCATAGAAAAGAATGGAACCATATCCAAAGCTAACGCAAACCGTGGTGACCAAGCAAGCATAACAGAAATATATACGAATTGAACCAGTCAGGATTAATCACATCGCTCAATCGAAAATCAGTGGCCAAGCATAGAAACATGAATAATTCAAACAAAATAAATATGAACGATAATTTAGGGTCTGATCCCTACGAAACCACTTAACATCATCGACATAAATTGTTCGAGTTTAAAACAAATACCAGAGCTATCTAAATCACGAACAAACATATAAATCGAATCGAAGTCGAGAAAATTTGAAATCGAACAAGAAAATCATGTACCCAATCACAACATCCAACTCGACTTATTGAAGGAGCCGAAAGCAAATCGAAGCTAGGAGACGATTGATGGAGCAAAATGAAGCAAATTTAATCATTTCAATCGCTTAAAAAAAGCGACGGCCTCAGTTGAACGAAGCCCTAATTGTATAAAGAGAAGCAGACATTGCAAAGCAAAAGAGAGTGGCCAAAGTTTACAACAGTGGAGACAAGCCTTTCATAAATTATATTTCCTTCAGGCCGATCTCTTTTAACTCATTAGGGCCAATCTATTTTTTATTTGGGTTAAATATATATAAAGGGCTTTGTTTTGTTTTTTAGTTTTTATTTTGTATTTTTCTTTTAAATTTTTGTTAAATTCTAGTCGTGTGACCAGGGGACGAACTACGACGGTGTAGTTTGAGAATTCGCAACTCTATGGCTGAGTTGTGGCAGGGTTTTAAGCGTAGAGTTAGGTTAGTCGATAGCTGGTGTCGCAAGTTTGTGTATGTAAGCGTTTGACTACTTAATGTCTAGTAGAAACCTTGGGGGAAACACGTAGGTAAGGTTTTTTCGAAGCTGGGTAACTCTGTGTTGTTCAATTTTTGCTTTTATTATTCTGCTATTATCTGTGATGCAATTATTTTATATATTTCCGCATTAAATTTTTATTATTATTAGTATCACGCTATTTACCTCCTCTGGGGTGAAATCGATCCTATAGGAAAAATATTTATTTTATTGATCAGACATTACATATATAGCGTATGCTACTATATATAGATATTTTAACGGATCCTTAAGAGATGGAAAATCCCATAACATCTTTTAAGTTATTGCATGCACATTGTACACTGGATAGGTGATGTAAAACCCCGTAACATCTTTGACGCTATTACACTCATGGTGTACGAGATATTGATTTGACTTACATAAGAATATTTTAGTTTTGACTCGAGTGTATGGTTTTACTTTATGCTCTGGTCATTCCCAAGTTTTTAGTGCATTGAAGATCATATTTTCGCCAGGATGAAGATGAAGATTTGGTATATTATTATTACTAGTATTATTCCCTGCATATTGTTGTCTGCTGCATTGTTTTATTTGTCTCTGTTGTATGTATAACTCTAATCAATGTTGTAAAAGTATAATTAAATGTATAATATACAAAGCTTCACGAACTAGTTATTTGATTATTATATTTTGTCATTCATTGTTGTGGGATTCTGTGTTTGTTATGTTTCAGATTTTTATAAGTTGGACATATGTGGTTTTTTATCCATTTAAACCTTTTGAAATGCGGATCGTCACAAAACTCTTTACAAAAGATTCTTTTTATAACATGGAAAACCATTCCCAGTAGTTAAAAAACATCTTTAGTAAAATCGTTTATCAAATCATTCATTAAATATCTTGTTCAAAATACCATAACTTTGTAACCATTTCAAAAAGAAAATAAATTCATACTTAAAAAATCAAATGGAGGTTTAGCAACCATAATGGTGCTTTAATTTGGTTTTACTTATCCTGTTTAACATGGCATCACATAACAGCTAGTATATAAGGGATCATCACATAACCATCAATCAACTTAAATAAATGTCCAGGTTAATTGTAATAGCAAAATGATGTTTTTTCTGCTAATAGATGTCATTTAGTTTTCCTAATCATATGGGTTTACTTAAGGGTAAGCGACATAGAAATTCCTCGTTTTAAAACAAATTTGAAAAGAAAATAGTTTAAAATAAAACTGTTTACTTAAACTCAAAGAGATTTTAAAACAATTACAATATTTGTAAATGATAATTAAATCCTTGTTAAATATTAACCATTCTCTAATTAAAGTTAATTGAACTTTAAACAAACCTTATTAAAACAAAATTTACTTTAACCAAAGACTAACAAAATAAAACCCCTTTTAAAAATAATTATTAATCAATAATTATCTTAAATAAGTAAATAATTAAAAATTAATTAATACTTAGTAAATAATTAAATAATAATTAACTTTAATTAAGTAACAAATAATGGTTAGCTTAATTGATTAACATTTTAAGTATAAATACCATTATTAACAAATGATTAAGTACTAATTACCTTAATTAATTAATTAATCAAATAAACCATTAAACAAATAATAATTAAATAATTGACCCCTAATTACTTAATTAAAGTTAGAAAATGTTTCCAAAAAGATTTCTATGTGAAAACAAGTTTAGATTAGAAAAATAGTTAGATTTTCCGAATAACACGTATAGTGACTATCGCTACACGGACCCATAATTTTCAAAAACTTGAAATTTTCTTTCTAACTTTTAAACTTTCCCTTTTAAACTCTTATCATCCTTGAAACATGAAAATAAACTTTTGAAAATCAAATAAAAGTCTTAAACCAAAAAACATTTCACTTTGAAACAAAAATTGCACTTTCGACAAAAGGTGGATTTCTACGTTGCTTTTGGTTAGCGAATCACTAACTCATGTATGTACCCCTATACAATAAATAAAACTGAGATGACCCGACTTTTTCTCCACAAAAATTCGTATTATCTTTAAGAAAGAAAGGGATAGAAAAGAGAAAAGAAAGAAGAGAAAGAAGAAACAACACAAGAATCTCAACAGCGGAACGAATAAATTATATTAATAACATAAGTATTACATAGTATACATCAAATATCAGAGTTACACAGACATATACAACACATAATAGACAGTTATAAACACCTGTCTAGTTATTACAACTCAATCACAATACAGAAACACTCAGAGATACCAACACAGCGAAAAACTATATAACTATACGCAGAAGCCTCCTGCTCCATATGCTCCTCCACAATTCGTCAAAGCTAATCCTGAATCCTAACTTGAATTCTCTTGGCTACTCATAAAAATTTGAGTACGCAAGAGTTATAGAAAAACAGAAATAACTCCGGGTCAGACATGGGTCTGGTGTGAGTAACAGGTTAAACTTGGTTAACTTTGAAAAACCTTTGAAAAGAAAGGGTATCACGTAAGACGTCCCACACATAAACATGGAAAAGTTTTTACCTTACGCTAGCCAAAACATTTGATAGGAAATCCGATGATATTATAATAGTGTCTAGGGTTTCCAAGTAAATAAGAAATAGCCGAAATTGTTACATGATTAAATTCCAGCTACTAGCCACAAAAGTGGGTAATACAATCAAAACCGTTGGCACTTATTGGATTTTGGATTCCATTAATGGCTGGGCTACTGGGGTACCGCCCGTCACAGTACATGGCCTAGATCACCGTACCAAGGATTACTCCCAATCCCCTGCAACACAAAGCCGGACCTGTTCCTTACTGAACAGTTCCAAACAAGACAACCCCGCAGTTGTATCAGCAACCGCACCACTAAGCCGAAAATAAAGGGACCTCTAGACAGGGATAAATCTTGCTCTCAAGTGGGGGCTACCTACGAAGCTTTGCTGCACCTCCCCTGTTTTAGCCATTCCCAGTTGATGAGGCTTGAGGCTACGACTACCTTTATAGGACATATCACTTAGAATGCTCATCGTCCACCTGACGATGTTCTGAAAGCATTCGATCCATACAAGTTCGTTCCGGGTTCGAACGAAACCGAAGGCATTATCTCGTTACACTCATATTGGAATCACCCTCAGAGTTAACGACAATAACCCTTGCACTCTGATTCACCATCTCGAATCTATAAGTACTATTTCGTCAAACTCATTATGGAATCACCCACAGAGTTATACTGACGTATAGCCCTTACACCTCGAGTCTTCACTCGCTCCACTTGGATTAACAACCTAACGTTATTTGGAATCGATGTGGTTTTCGGATCCCAAATATGGAAACCCGATCCCGGTCTCATCGAAATCCAAAGCGTGTCTTTTAAGGTCTAAGTTGTTTTAGAGTTTAAAACAATTCAATTCATTATCTAAATATACACAGATAGATAATTCACAACACAATAGATAATTCAACATTATCATTACCAACAGATAATTCATATCAGATAATCACTATTATCATCTAAAAGCAACCAATGCATCGATATCACATACACTACTCATCTCATAACTGAGATTACAAACCATACCAGGCAATCAATACCAATCATCAAACATAAGCAATGATCTAATGATCACACCTTCTATAATTAATTTAAAATGAATTAAATTAATTACTTAATCTCTAATTAATTTAAAATGAATTAAATTAATTACTTCCTCATTAAAATCCTGCTTAACTTAATCTTTAATTGATTACAAATCAATTTATAAATCATCATCTCAATATTCATTTCACTTAATCCTTATTGATTAACCATCTCTAACTACAATCAGTAATTAGCATTTAATATTACTTACACAAGTTAATTATATTAAACCCTTTGCAAATAATTAACTTGTAATTAATTAATCAATTATTCATTATTAATTATACCTTGATTAATCAATTCCAAATTACACCATTAATTAATTAATGATTTCTAACTACATTTAATCAATCTCTAAATATAAATTAATTACATAAGTAATTAATCTTCAATTTAAACAACATATGTATTAATCACCCTTGATTAATAATACTAGCAATTAACTACTTTAATTACTCCTCCCATAATTAATTATTCTTAATTAATTATCTTCATTAATCACTTGATTAATTTTCAAAGTAATTTAAATCAAAATTACTTCTATAATAAATATTCTTAATTACATCCTGTAATTATTAATTAATTACTTCCTTAAGTAATTACAAATCCATAAATTACATAAAGTAATTATTCATCAATCCATAAATGTTTAAATTAATTTAAATTAATTAATCTAAACTAATCACATTAATCAAATTAATTACACCAAGTAATTAATTCATTAATTACCTTCATTAAGTAATTAAACAATTGATTATTATTAATTAATTAATTAAATTAATTACCTAAATTAATCATATTAATTAATTGTTAATTAATCTTAAGTAAATGACCTTCATTAACATCACTTAATTAAAAGATTAACTTATAATTAACCATTATTAGTTACAATTTAATTAATCTCTAATTATTAAGTAATTAAGTGTTAATTAAAATCTTAATTACTTTTATCACTTGATTAAATAAATCTTAATCATTAATTAAAATTTAATTAATCATCCTTAATTATAGATTAATTAACCTTAATTAATTAATCTCAAATTTTAATTAATTAATTTAAAAACTATTAATTACCTAATTAATCATCCACATTATTAATTAAATAATAATTAATATTCCATTTAAATTAATTATTTAAATGAAACTAATTTCTTTAAGTTTAAAATTAAGAAACATTCTTCTTTATACAAAATATTTTAAACAATTTGTTTCAAACAAAATTAAATTTAAAAATTTCTTTTTAAATTCAAACTGAAACACAATTTTAAATTTTCATTCTAGATTCAAACTTAAAAATTTAAAAACTTTATTTACACTTCCATTTTCAAATTATTTAAACTTCCTAAAGTAGTCAAAACAAATTTAAATTTAAAAACTTATTTAATTTTAAGAACTGACATTAAAGTCAAATCTCAGGTTTTAAACTAAATTTAAACTTAGTTTAAACTTTATTTCATACATTAAGACTTATAGTTTTAAAATTCAAATCAATGTTCTTTATACCGTAAAAGTTTAAAAATCTAAATTTACATTCCAGATTTAAATTCAACTCAGGTTCATCTATTCAAAATTTCAGTTCCTAGATTTAAATTTTTAAATTTCAGTTGCTATTTAAAAATTTTCTTTTAAATTAAAACAGAAAACAGTTTTATGTTTTGGTTTAATCATCTTACATTTTTGAATTCAAAAATGTTTCAAAATCCAGGATTTAAATTATTAAATTCATAACTACATTTCAGGTTTAAACTTTCAGATTGAACTTCATCTTCAATTTTTAAACCTTACTTCTCAAATTTAAATAAAAACAGAAACAGTTTCTGATTTTAGTTTAAAAACCCAACTTGGATTTAAAAGCATTTCAAATTTAATTCAAAGATCTAAAGTTTAAAACTTAATTGAATTCAAATTCAATTCAGTTTCAAGGCTTATTTCAGATTTTTGTTTTGCAGTTTACTTTCAATCCAACTTTTAGAAACCTGGAAACAAGTTTTTTTTTTCAAAAACTAAAACCTGAAATACTTACCTTTTTTTTTAAAAAAACTCAAATTATTACAAAAACCCAGAATTCAAACTTTTGAATTCATATTTAAATTTAGTTTAAATTTTATACTTAATTCAGGTTTTAAGTTTACATTTTAAAAACTTACTTTTAAAATTTTAAAACCTGGAGAACAGGCTCTGCTCAAATACTAAACCTGCAGCACTAAAACAGACCCGAGCTACCACCTATCTTGCTTCGAGACAAATCCTCTCCTACTTCGAGTTACTACCTAATTCTCCCGAGATAACCATGAGCAACCAAAACCTGAAACCACCTATTTTGCCACCTATCACCGTGCACCTGTACAACTAAGCTGGCCGCCGTTGATCACCGCCGAGACCTTCCCTCAGTCACCGCACATCCCCTTAGACCATCCATACACCTATTACTTCCATTCATACCAGAAATCAAAATCGAGACACTGACTTCAAACCTGGAACAGTGGTACCCCTTAAAATCACCAACCTGTCAATGGCAATAACTTACAACTTCGGCCACTATAATTCTTGAAACTCCGGTGATGACTCCAACAATGCATCAGCTACCAACACGCAAAACATGGTCGAACTTGATTCATTAATGAAGCCGCAACACCCAATTTCTTGAACCCAGTAAAAACTAGGGTTCTTAACTAAAAATTCCAAATTACAATCTCAAACTTGAATTGCAAACCAATTCAGAAATTTTCCTATAATCTTCTGATGTCTACTCAATCAATAGAATCAAATTCAACCAAATTAAAAGCAAATATCAACTGTGCTTATCAATTATGTATAAAACAGTCAATTTGAAACCGTACCTTGATTTAATCACTATAAAATGTAATATTATTTTTAAAAATCATAATTTTGGAAGTTGTTTTGAATTGAAATTCTGATACATTGATTCATGATCCTTTAAATTTTCCATTTATACAGAATTAAGTTGTGATGTTTATGTTGCAGACAGTACCCAAACTATACTGCACAAAGAAAACCTTTAAAATTTATCATATCATGAAATAAACAAATTCCATTCAATGATAAACATAATAGCAAATAGATTAAGGGATAAGAATTATTTCTGAACTTTAATGGTACAACCAGAACCTAGGAAAACCAAACATACCTCACACCATATATGCATAGGCAATTTTTAGAAAAAAACATATACAAAATTAAACTCATAAGATAAACTAGCATGCAATCCTACTAATCTATTTAAATTTAGGTGTTACTCACTTGTGATAGATGCAGAGCCTAGAATTTGAAAAACTCTTTTGAACTTTCTTCAAATCCCGATGCCCTTTTTTTTTTAAATGCTTCCAGATTGAAAAATCCTTGCATGCAGACCTTGCCTTTTCCCAGATGAAATACAGGTTGTTAATTGAAATTGCAGGCCTTTGTTTCAAATGCTTTTAATCTTGAAAAAAAAATGCTTCCAGATTGGTGCAGGTTGCTTGAATGCAGATGCAAATTCCCCCCAGGTTGTTTTTGAATACATGCAGGCTTCATGCTTGTAAATGAAATGCAGATTTGAGAAATGCAGGTGTTTGCTTGTTTGTTTACAGGGATTGATATGCAATTTGAAAATGAGGAGTTTGTATGTGCTTGGATATGAGGATGAAGAATATTACAGAATTTTGGTTTACAGAAATTTGAAATGCATATGATTCTCAGATTTATGGTATGAAGAGTTTTCAGCTTAGAATGGTTTTCTTTAGTTAAGAGATGAAAATGAGAAAAGGGCAAAGGAAGAAAAAATGCAAGTTATAAAAAAATATTTTGATTTAAATAAAAATTAAAGGAAAACAAACTCAAACAATGACACATGGCTTGAGCTATTACATTTGTCATTTTAAATTGATGATAAGTTTACACATGTATTTGTAAATGTTTTTTTATTTAATTAAGTGTTAATAAATGTTTTTGTTATTTAAATTAAGTGTTAAAGAAAATTAAAATTAATGAATGCATGATCATATTTTAAATTGTATTTTAAATTTACAAATTAAATTAACAAATCAAATTATCAATCAATATTTTATAAATTAATATTTTAAAAAGAATAACACAAATATTTTATAACTTATTTTTAATATTCAAACTTGAATTAAAATGAATTTTAAACAAATAAAACATTTTATCTTACTTATTTAAAATCATATAGTAATTTATTAAATATTTTTGAAAAGCTTAAATTAAAAATAAATCACAATTCCTATTTTCAAAATATTAAAATTATGCTATACTAATTTAACAACTTATCTATTTAAAATATCTATAAATACATATACACTATTAAATAGAAAACAAATTCATTAGTTTATTAAAAATAAATTCACAAATTAAATATTTAAATAAAGAAGATTATTAAATCAAATCAAATTTATTAACAAAAATTACCAATTCAATTTAAATTTAAACCCAGATTATTAAATTTAAATTGTCCAAAATTCTGGGATATTACAAAAACATTCAATCACAATACCACATCATAACATTATTGCATAATCATAAACAAAGTATTACTTCACAATACCAACTAACTTTTTCGGTATTCAAGGTATAATCTTTATCGCCTACTCAAACTTCGGCATAAGTAATCAATACAAAATCAACATATATGCATGCATACACAACATAACGTTACTACATACTTAAGAAACATTTTAACTCATAAATTTTATAAAACTTAAAAAGTTAATTACTTTTTAAGTTTAAAACATGAACTTTAATCAACGTAACATGTCTAAATCGACCTAAACTTCCACCGAACTTGGCTATAACACTAGCAAAGCGCCTTATCTTAAAAATATAATATAGCGTGACCTTCTATAGTGCAAATGGGCTTGGCCAAGAGCAAAATTAGGCTCGGGCCATGGTGGTTTTGAGGTTAAGGGGTTTTCTTTGGAGAGTATTGGTATTGGGAAGTGAAGTAACGCAACTTAACTTGATTTTAAAAGTTTATTCACAAATTTTAGCTTAGAAATTTCTCTTGGAGGCCATGGATGAACTTGTAGACATGAAGAGGATAGAAATGAATATGAGAATGATGGCGTAAAAGAAGAATTTGTAGAGATACAACATATTTATAGAAAATGAGAGGGGTAATTTAGTCAAATGACCTTTAATATTATAAAATAATAATAAACCTTCATGAAAGCATGCTTACCATACCTCTCGCCATATCTCTCTATACGTTACCTTCCGTAGGCCATGTTGTAGGGTACTTAAGGTGTGTCATAGGATCTATGTGTATATATATTTAAGTGTGTTCATATGTATATATATGGCTTTTATAACATAATTTGTCATATCCATGCTTAGTTATAAAATATATATAAGTTAATGTACATAAGTATGCTTAATTACTACTAATCCTAACATATATAAATGCGTGCACGTTGCACCAAGTGTGCACAACGTTCCTGACAACTTTCGGGTGTCGGAAAGTCGAAATTTCGAAAAACGTTCTTCCATCACATTTTCTATTTTTATGTGAACTACCTATATTAGTAAAATTTGAAAATATTTTATCGTCATTATTAAATAATTAAAGTAGGTTTATTTACTAATAAAAATCCGTTTATTGATTATATAAAATATATTTAAATAGCCTATTTCAAAGTGGAAAACTTTGGTTCGTTACAAATATATTTTACCATCATTTGTTATTATTTAAACGTGTTATATTTTTAACTATAAAACCTATTATTTGAATATTTAAAATTTATTAAATATTCGTAAATCAAGGCGGTAAAATTATGGGTCATTACATTCTCCCCCCTTAAAAGAACCGCGTCCCCGAAATTGTACCACAATACGAATTCCTAGAAATACTTAAACTATTCATTAGTGCATATGATGTACATAGATCATTCCTATGTAAATATGATTTGATCATTCACTCGAACACATAATTTCACTTCCAAACTAGTATCGCTCACCGGACTTCTTAGTGCGGACTTTGATCAGGCCTCTTAATTAGAAATCTTTGTTCTACTTGCATAGCCACAAACTATGGTAGAAAACTTTGGTTCCACATAGGAACACTCACCAATGTTCACCGTCAAAAATCGAGTGATAAATCCTTATTCAGAATGGCGTAAAACACCTCAGTCATATACTTGAATCTGGGATCGAGAACTATATGAAAAGAAGAAATGATCTTCATACAACCTACATACTAATCTAATGATTCTTACTATTTAACTACTTTATACCCTCCCATCATGCTTCATAATCAATTTTTAATTTATTAACTTATATAATACTCATCTACATCCTAAGAGTATATACAAACATCTTATAATTCTATTAAATTTTAACTATTAGATTTAGGTCGAAAATAATTTGGGTCTTGAAACTAAGTTGACCAAATCAGTGCCTTTACCTTAATTGGTCTAGTAAGTAGCTAAGAAGAGTAGAATGCAGATATCCAAACTCCATCCTAGATTCTACTTTATTTTAGACACTACTATGGTAAAGATGTCTATTAGCTGCTCTAATAATATCAAATAATTCTTCACATCCTAGACGTTAAAATTAAAAGACATAGTTTTAAATAAACAAAGTTTATTAAATCTCCTTATTAAATTTAACCTGATTAAAACTTCATTTATTAATCCATATTCAAAATATTCTTTTATTTTGAAAACTCTTTCTTTTAAAGGGTCCAAGAACACAATACCTGGGTTTTATTTCAAAAACCTTTTGAAACATACACATAGCCTGAGTAACTCCAAAACGGTGTTAAGGAATTGAGTGCTACCAAATAGTACCATATACCCCTTTACTAAGAAGGGCAATGTTAAACAAAAGTGTTTGCCATCCGAACATATCTTTTGCCCATTTTTTTTGTAATTTCCCAGACATTCGAACTAGTTAATAAAAATATTTCGTCTTTTTCCAAATTTCTTCTTGACATAATACTATTTATAGACAAATAGTTTTTAGTAAAATCATCCACTTGGTTCGGATTCATTCGGATTTGAACTCGTCCAGATTGTACAATGACAAAGAGGATAATTTACTAAGTGCATCATCATATCTTCCCAAGCAAACATTCGATTATCACTTAGAAAATTATTCCGATCATCACAAAACAGATTGAAATTTATTCCCGAGCTGTGCAAAGAAAACCTTACTCTCAAACTTTATTTTTAAATATATCTATCTTAAAATATCTTTTAAGGAAGATTACAACTATTTTCCAAAATTATTTGGAATTTATCAAAGCCACCTGGATTTAACATTCTAAAAATCCATTTCATTTTTAAAACATATTTAATTTCTCTGATTTGTAAAATCATCTCTCTTAACTCATCTTATAAAACTATCAGAAGTTCAATTTTTAACCCTACATATCGTCAAACACTTTATAGTTAAATAGTGAAACTTAATTCACAAGGTGTTCGATCCAATGTTCCTAAAAATTCTATCTACCCAACCTATGATGGAAAAAGGGAGTCTACTATTAAATCTGACAAAAGTCAATACTCAAAACTGGACGAGCATGACTAGTTAAACCCTAAATGCTAATAATTTAAATATTATTAACGCCTAACCCACACTCGTCATAGATAACTACATAGATTTTGAAAATCATCCCTTTTTATGAATAGAAAATATATTCCTACATAAAATCATTTCATTTACCAAATTTAAAACAATATTATGTCAATCTAACTTGTTCGAGTGTTTAGGAAATCCCTATCGATAACGTTGATCAAGACGTCGACCAGAATTTTTAAGCCACTCAGCAGGTCAAACAACACAATGTAAAACATTTTTATTCACTAACAAATACGCACTCGTATATATATTACACTCATACTCATTCTAACGCACCATTGACCCTATGTATAATGAGTTTACCCCACCAAAGCCTAGGTGTTCGCTCAACCTAAGCTCTGATACCAAATGTAATGAACCACCTTTCTTACTCTGAAAGACGAGCCATTAAGGGTAAAAGAAAAAGAAAGATAAGATAGAAGAGAAGAAACTAAACAACATAGAATCTCACAATGCAACTGAACAATATATATTAGTAAACATAATATATTACAAAGTCATTTCGAAAATGTTACATTAGAATCATACTAATACAAATTCTACCCTCGGACAGCTATAACCGTCTTTCCCTACTTAACGGTACAACACATATAATATAGAGAAAATAAGAAAAATAACTAGCTATTGATGAAGCCACCTACTCCTAGATCCTCCAAATGAATCTACAAAAAACCTAAACTACGTTGCCGACCATTCAAATTTGAGCACCCAAGAGTTTAGGAAAAAGGAAAATAAACTCCGAGTTAGACATGGGTCTGGTGTGAGTAAAACATAAGTCTTTTACTTTATAGAAACCTTTAAAACAAAGACATCTCATAAGACTATGCTGCACATAAACACGGACGGAGTTTTACCTTACCATAGCCAAAACATTTGTATATGAAATTCAATGGTATGGTAATATTGTCTAGGAGTCAAAGTACAATATGAATATAGCTGAAATGCTTGCATCTCACATTTCAACATAGTTGGGTACATCTAAAACCGTAAAGGCACATATTGAAGAAGGAATTCCATACAATGATCGGGCTACTGGGTACCGCCCATCAAGGTGCATCTCACCAGGGACCTCACCGAGATCCCCTGCGCACACAGAACCGTCCTACCACTGGACTAGTAGCACCGAATATGATCACCCCTTTTGTTAATGGGCCCCGAAGCATATAAATGAGAGATAATATCGACTCTAGATAGGGATGATCATACTCTAATTGGGAGCGACCAACTTAGCACTGCTGCATCTCTCCTGTTTAAGTCATTCCCGGTTGATGAGGCTTGAGGCTACGTTTTACCTTTTATGTGGTACTTTCCACATGGAATACTATATTGCCTTCTAGGTGATGACACAATATCAGCATTCATCCATACAATCATTCAAGAGATGAACAAACCAAAGGCACTATTTCTACGACATCCATTTTGGAATCACACTTAGGATTAGTAGCAAGTAGCACTTGCACTTTAAGAAATAATAGTTTTCGGTAAATTCAACCCCGGTTCTTTAGGAATAAATAATCAAAGATAAGAGTAGAGATCACCTCCTAACTGTTAGTGGATGGATTTCCTTATCATTTTCCTCGAAGAACAAAACAAGATTTATATGCACAGTACATCATCATTGGAGATGACTGTGTCATATAATTCATGTGTTTCTCCTAGATATTTCCAAAGTTATGTTTTGGATCCATATTTGATAGTCGGTTATTTAACTATCAAATAAACAAACAATGACCAATTCCATTTAGGATTTATTTGTCCATAGCAATCACTAAGCCTCAAAACAAATCTTTATTTAATAAATCTCTTTTCAAAACATTGTCTAAAGCATTCATATATTTATCTCTTTGACATAAGTATACCCACAAAACATTTGCTAATAACTTCTTACTTCCGAGTCTGGTTAAAAAGGATTAAATAGTTGTTTTCTAAATTAGAAGTTAGGACAATCCTAAACACTATTCCTTCGGTGTTAAGCGTGGAACTGATGTTCCGTACCATCATTTTTTTTCAAAGGTCGGTTTAGAGAAACCCTGATCTCAAATTATTTTTATATTTCTTTCGAAGAATCCTTTTTAATCAAATCCATTTCATTCATGAAATCTCTTTTACTTGAAATCCAAATCCATTTCAAAATACTTTCCAGCTTCCTAAATTCATTTATAAACTCTATTTGAATATTCAAGATCATTTATAAAACTTACTTTTGTAAATATCCAAACTTTTATATAAATTTCTTATAAATATCTGAACCTTTTAATAAACTCCCTTTATGAATATTCAAATCTAAAAAAACTTATTTTATAATTACCCCAAATCATGTATAAAACTTCTTTATAAACATTTCCTATCTATAAAACTTTCTAAATAACCTTAAATCAATTTAGCTTCCTTTAATAAGCAAAACCATTTTATAAATCTTCCTTATCTATGAAATCTTCTTTGCTTAAAAACTCAAATCCATTTACCCAAAGCACTTTATAAATTTCTAAATTCTTTAAAAAATATATTTACAAAACTTCCTTTTATAACATGGAAAACCATTCCCATCGATTAAAAAAGCATCTTTAATAAAACCATTTGTCAAATCATTCTTTAAATATCTTGTTCAAAATGCTATAACTTTAAAACCATTTCAAAAAGAAAATAATTTTTTTATCCTTACAAAATCAAATAAAGGCTCAACGACCACAATGATGCTTTTAGTTTGGTTTTACTTATGCAGTTTTATATGGTATCACATAACAGCAGGTATATAAAGGATCGACATATAACCATCAATCAACTTAAGAAAACGTCCGAGCTAACTATAATAGCAGAATGCTATTTTGTTCTGCTAATGGATGTCATTTAGTTTTTCTAAATATATGGGTTTACTTATGGGTAAGTGACATAGAATTCCCTTGTTTTAAAACAATTTTGAAAAGAAAATAGTTTAAAACAAAACCGACTACTTAAACTCAGATTTTAAAACAATTAAAATCTTTGCAAATGAGAATCAAATCCTTGTTAAATAGTAATTATACTCTAATTAAAAATAATTAAACCTTATTAAAACATAATTTGTTTTAATCAAAGATTAATTAAATAAAACCTCTTTTTAAAATAATAATTAATCAATACTTCTCTTAAATAAATAATTAAATAATAATTACTTAATCCTTAATTAATAATTAAATAATAATTAAATTTAATTAAGTAACAAATCATGATTAACTTAATTGATTAACATTTTAAGTATAAATACCGTTATTACCAAATGGTTAAGTACCAATTACCTTTATTAATTAATTAATTAAAAAATTACAAATAAATAATTGTTCTCAAATTACTTAAATTAAAGTTAGAAAATCTTTCCAAAAAGATTTCCGAGTGAAACCAAGTGTAGATTAGAAAATAGTTAGATTTTCCGAACAGCGCATATAACGACTATCTTTATACGGACCCGTAATTTTCAAAAACTTGAAAAAATTTCCTTCTAACTTTTAAAACTTCAGTTTTGAACTCTTATCATCTTTGAAACATGAAAATAAACTTTTGAAAAACAAATCAAAGTTTTATACCTGAATTTTTTTTGCTTTGATATAAAAATTAAACTTCCGCAAAAAAAAGCAGATTTCTACGCCGCTTTTGGTTAGCGAATCACTAGCTTCATGTCATGAACCCCCATACAACAAATAAAACATTCAATAACAATACCACATCATAGCGTTATAGCACAATCATAAACAAATTATTACTTCACAATACTAACTAACTTTCCAATATTCAAGGTATAATCCTTATCGCTTACTCAAACTTTAGTATAAGCAATCAACACCAAATCAACATATATGCATGCATGCATGCACAACATATAACATTATTACATACTAAGAAAATTTTAACCAATAAAATTTAAAACTTTTAAAAAGTTAGCAACTTGAGTTTAAAACATGAATTTTACTCACCGTAACTTATCTAAATCAAACTAAACTTCCACTGAACTTGGCTACAACACTAGCAAACCGCCTTAGCTTGAAAATATGACCTAGTGCGACATTACATGGTGTAAATAGGCTTGTCCAAGGACATAATCAAGCTCATCCAAAGGTGGTTTTGAGGTGTAGGGGTTTGCTTTGGAGAGTATTGATTTTGGGAAGTGAAGTAAGGCATTTTAACTTGATTTTTAGATGTGTATCCACAAATTTTAGCTTAGGGATTTCTCTTGGAAGCCATGATGAACTTGTAGACATTAAGAGAATAGAAAGAAATATGGGAATGATGGTGTAAAGAAATGTGTAGAGATAGGAGGTATTCATAGAAAATGAGATGGTAAAATTACCTTTAGTATAAAATAATAATAAACCTTCATGAAAGCATGCTTTCTATACCTCCCACCATATCTCTCCATACCCCCGTTAGGCCATATTCTAGGGAGCTCAAGGTATGGCATAGGATTTGTGTATAAAAGTGTCTTCATATGCGTGTGTGTGTATTTGCCTTTTATAACATAATTTGTCACATTCATGCTTAGGTATAAAATGCATATAAGTTAATATACATAAGTATGCTTAATTAATACTAATCCTAGCATATATAAATGTGTGCATTTTGCACCAAAGTGTGTAGAATGTTCCCGATGACTTTCGGGTGTCGAAAAGTCAAAATTTCGAAAAACCTTCTTTGATCACATTTTCTATTTTTATTTGGACCGCCTATATTGGTAAAAAGGTTTTGAAATTTATTTTAATATCATTATTAAATAATTAAAATAGGTTTATTTGATAATAAAAATCCATTTATTAATTATATAAAATATATTTAAAGAGCCTATTTTAGAGTGACAAAATCCTGGTTTGTTACAAATCTATTTTACCATCATTTGTTATTATTTGAAAGAGTTATATTTTTAATTATAAAACTTATTATTTTAATATTTAAAATTTATTTAATATTCATAAATCAAGGTGGTAAACTTCCAGATCATTACACTTTGTCATAATATAAAAATAAACATATGTAAAGTTTTGATGTAATATTACCTAAAATTAGATTAAAACGACAAACTCTTTTATTAATGACCATTAAATATGATTTACCGTAAACGAATAATTCATATAGACATAAAATAAGATGTATTGCCTCTCAATATAGTTTTTTAATTAAATTTCCTCTTTTTACACCACCCTAATGTACCCACTCCAATGAAACTAAAGACTTTAAACTGTTCTATGCAGTTAACTACATATATGATTAGAGATTTTGATCTTTGATCAAATTTTAGATGTTTAATTGATATGCTAATGATGAAAAAACATGCATAAAACATCGTCACTAGGTGTATCTTAATGAAGATTAGAAATTAGATTTTGCATAAATAATCTATAAGCAATTTAACTCATGCATGATACTATTCTTCAGCAAAGTCAGTACATGCTTTAGTATTTAAAATGTTTAAATATTAACCAAGGAAGAGTTCACACCAAGAAGTCAAACCGAGTTATCATTTAATTTTCGAGTTTAACCATATAAAATTAATTTTTAAATATTGTAAATTAATAATAGAATTATTAAAAATGTTGTATTAAATTTTTATGGCATTTTAATTATTTATTTGAGACTTTAAAAGTATTAGAATAATATATAATTGTTATGTATTAATTTAACTAAATATATGGCTTAAATAATTGATATATGGTATATTAATTAGGCCTAACATCATGGAAGCCAAGTAAATGGCATGGCCAACTATCTACGAGGTGTAGGGAAGAATTTTGATTTGGTCAGTGGCAATAAATAGCCATGTCATCTCCCTCCAAATCGCATGAAAAATTTATAACCCCAGCCTCAATAAAGAATAGGCGGAACCCTTGAAATTGGGAGTTACAAACCGAGATCAAGGAGAAGGAACAATGATCCCAATTGTAACAACTGGAAACCGACTTGTCGACAACCTGAAGATTTAAGGTACACAATTATTTTAAATTATGCGAACTTAATATGTGTGCGTGTGTATATTTATATGCATTGTTTGTTTTCAACAAAATAAAAAATCATGTATATTTAAAATAAAATGATAATAATAAATATTTACATAAATGTTAAATTATATATATATATAATACAACATATATTATAATTATTTATTGTATAAAAATTAATTTTCATATTTGCTCATAGTCAGTCTATGTTAACATAACACACATATATTGTAATGACTCGGAATTTCATCGTTTTGATTTGTGAATATTTAGTCATTTTAAATATTAAATCAAGTATTTCAATAATTAATTAACTCTCTTTTAATTTATAACTGAGGATAAAAGATTTAATTTTGAATTTGGTTTACCAAAATAGCTAGTTCGATGAAAAACCGAAAATGTGACCGAAACCTGTTTTTTGGATTTTCAGCTTTATATTAAATGACAAGTTGTAGAAAGTTATTGAGCCTTTGTATACATTTTAAAAAACATCTAAATGTTAGGTTAAGTTAAGAAAACATGTTATTGTGAAATGTAAGAATAAATAATAATATAATAAGAAATAATAGGTAAAAAGTTTATTTAAATTTCATTATTAAAAGATGGATTTAAAATTTGAAAAATTCCTTAAGTGTGAAAATTAACCGAAGTATATGAATCAGCGTAAGGTCCAACATATTTACATATGGTCGACATTTTGGTGGCTTGGGTAAGATGGGAGAGTTGAAAATTTAATTCAAGGGCATTTTAGGTTTTCAGCCTTCTTTATTTTCTTTTATTTTAATTTATTTTTCTTACTTCACTATAAATATGCACTTTCGCTTTTAAATGTTTCATTTTCACTTTGCATTTATTTTTCTTCTTCTCAAACCTGACTTCATTCTTCTTCTGATCTCTCTCTATATTTTTGAAAACAAAGGAAAAAACAAAGCTCCTTTTTCCCTTCAAAAATCCCTATCTCACACTCCTACTATTATAAAAAGTGTTTGTTTAGACCTCTAGTATTTAAAAAAAAATTTAGATTGATGTTTCATCGCATGTGGTAGCGGATATAGCCCATAATCAATTGATGTTGAGAAAAGTCAGTTTTTCGACGAGCATGGAATAGAGATCAAAGGGTGTGGTTGGTGTTCGCAGTATCTTTAGTGGTGCAAATCAGTATAGGGTGGAAGATGATCATTTTTCGATATTTTTCTTATTCCGACAAGGTTGTGGTCTAGGGGAGAAGTGGCAGTGTTAGAGGCAGCATGAGATTAAGGCTGAAGTGTTAGAGGCGACGACATGTACTCTAGTGGTCGGAGGTGGCGAGCGTAGCATGAGTTAGGGTTTTGCTGTTCTATTTTTGGGATCGGAAATCTAGATCAAGATGGAGTTTAGCAGTGTCGAGTAGGCTAAGGTCATGGTTGGAGGTGCATGGGTCGATGGCAGTGCTGGTGGAGCGACGGCTGTTAGTTGGCCAAGGTGATATACGAGACTGTATGTGACTCTCGAGTTAGGTGTTGGGTGGTCGAAATTGGATTCAGACAATGAGAGGCGATGTGGGTGGTTGCAATTGGTCAAGCTCGGTGAATGGCGTTCCTAGGTAGTCTTGGTGTGATGACCCAAAATTTTGGCAATAGCAATTTGATAATCTTCATTTATAATAATTTGAATTGGCAATATTTATCTTTTCAAAGCTAATAAAAATGTTTTCTAATTATAATGTATATATGTTTATATACATTGTGAATAGGAAACTTGGATTTGAATTCAACATAATAATTTTGAAAAGCTATTTAAGGCTAATTCTATGTTTTCAAAAACACTTAGATAAATATTTATTTTAAAGTACTTTAGCTTAAGTTTAAAATAAGATTTAAGAAAAAGGTTTATTTTGCTTTCTTTTTAATTTTACATGAAATAAGTATGGTATGGAAATTATATATAAACATAAATTCAATAAAGACATAACATATGAAATTATAAACATAATACATAAAAAATATATTAATAATAAAAGCATAAGAAAGTATTTAAATATAGTTTTTGACATTTGTAAGATAATTAAAACATGCATTGACATTTGTAACTTCTATATGCCTTGCAATTAACAAGTGGCAAGTGTGTTTTCTTTAAAATTTAATTATATAAATAAATAATATTAGAAAAATCTGGCTATTTTATTTTTAGGTTCATTTCTAAATCATCTTTCTCTCATCTTCTTAAAACAAAACCAAAGGAAAAATAAAATCAAACTTTTACAAGTTTTCAACCTGATTCAAGTAGCAGATCAAGCAATTTCGGTTTCAAATCATGTAACAACCCACTATTTTTGTAATGACCCGGAATTTCCGATCCCGAAAATTCCAGATAGTTAGTGAGAAGAAGAAAGAGAAAGAAGAAGAAACAGAAAACTCAAACTCAGAATCTCACATTCGCAGCGGATAAAATATGATATCACATAATAATAGTTTTACAAAGAAGATCTGTATCATTACACTTATATTTTTATACATCAGAGTTACATCATTACACAAATACCGGATAGTTAAAACTAACTTGTCCCAGATAAACTATGATATATATATATCACAGCGGATAAACACTCTATACGTTCCTGTCCTCAGCTCTTCTCCTGAGCTCCAGAACATCCTTACCTGCAAATCTGTAATACTCGGTCTGACCCGAGCATTACATCAAAGTAACACCCGGGTCAGGCTGGAAACCAGCGTGAGTAAACCCATCTAACAACGAATACAAAAGCATACAACTTATATAAACCTGGGGTAACTTATCAATTTACAACTTAACAAGCTGTTATAAACATTACATACATCACACCTTAATTTCTAAATACCAAACTTAGATTAAATGGTCAAATTCACTTTAATTATTCCATTTCATTCTATTGATTCCACACATCAAATTATAAAGAATCGAAGTGGTTTCAGGTATTTACTAATACCCGATTCCGGTCTCTTCGAATCCAATATCATCTTAACTTAGATTATACAATTGAAATTCAATTCAAACTTAATTCCAAGATGTCACTTTTACCCAACAATTCTTACCGATTGATAACCACATTATTATTGTCCACCTAAACAAACATATCATAACATAAAACAATTCATATCAGAGAAATCAACCAATCCATGGTATTTAACCTTAATCAATCATTCATAAGAAAGATTGATCACTTCCAAAATTAATTAACTAGCCTTTAATTAATTTAATTTTTTTTATTTTTAATCAATCTTTTAATTAATATTACCGAGTAATTAATCTTTTATTATTTTTACTAAGTAAATATTCGTTTAATTACTTTTCTTAAATAGTTAACCTTTAATTACCTTCATCAAGTGATTATACCATAGGTTAATTAATTATATTGATTAATTAATTAATCCCTTATTAATAATTAATGACAACAATTAATTATTCCTTTACTAATAATAATCACTCTTTAGTTCAAATTTATTAACTATTAATTAATGCTTAATTATTAATTAATGAATTTCTTAATTATCCATAAATATAAATGATAAATCTTTTATCCGAGTTCAATTCCTCAGTATTATTATTCCATTTCATTAATTAAATTAATTATCCATTTAATTACTATATTAATTAAATGAATAACAAATCATTAAATTCTAATTTAACTTCAACAAATTTTAAAATTAATTTAAAACTTTAAATAATAAATAATACTTTTCTTATAAATAAATTTTACAAGAGTTAAAAAAAATTTCTTTTTAAATTCAAAAACATTTAAATTTACCTTATCACTTAAATTTATAAAACAAAGATTCAAATTCAGATTTGAATCAGTTTAAAACTTTGTTTAAACATTTCTTTACATTTAAATTCAAATTTCTTTAAAATCATTTTTTTAACAATTAAACCCCTTTAAAGAATTTTATACAAATTTAGATTTAAAACTTCATTCGTTTCCAGCTATGATTCACATTAAACTTGAATCCATAATTTTAAAATTATATTTAAAACATATTTTAAGTCTTGCTTTATACTTTTAAAATTCAGTTTAGATTTGGGAAATAGGTCAAGTTTCAAACCTGAACAAGCTAACTCGAACTACCCATAATTCACTCGAGTCTACTCTAGACTAACCCGAGCAAAAACACAAAATCTCTCGAGTAAAACTCGAGTAACATTCATTTGAATGCATTTAGACCTTAAGGTACTGACAAGTTTATACAATCCCTGTAACAACAATATACCCGAGCCCTTACAACAATTTCTTCGAGTCCTATATTCCACAGCTTCGAGCAAAAACAAGGATTGACCCGACAAAACTCTCCAGCATCCATCTTCCCAAAATCAACAGCTGACAACCTATGTTCTCCATGCATATGCACCACCACGGCAACCAACTCTGACCACTCGCGACCACCCACTCAAGTCGACGGTCATCTTTCGACCTAATTTCTACCATCAAACCAATTGCAGAACCCCAAAATCACAAACGAGCATTCAAGCTCAAAAGCTGGAAAAAGTCGAAACCTGGAAATCACCCAAATCCCCATACTCTGACCATCAGAGAAATACTACCTCCGACCATAACTTCCTTCATACCCCATCTACCTTCTCCCTGAGTTTGGAACAACTCGGTCGCCTATAGATGTTGCATTGAACAATTTGCTGATCATAGAAAAAACTAGGGTTATAAATTTCAATCACAAATTACCACTGCCTAAATTCTTTAATCCATCTCCGTCTATTTTGCCTTGCATCCACGACCATCACTCTGCCACCATAAACGATGCTGGCCACTCCGACCACTCAGATTGACAAAACCATACTAAAACGTTATTTTTGATTAAATCAGTAAAGCCAACTCAAATTCAAACTAAATATTTTGATTTTAGTTTTAAAATTCAAGTATTTGATTAAGTAATCGGTTTATACACTTGAATCAAAGAATCTATAAGATTAAATTCTTACTTCCACAAAATTGCTCTGTTGTACTTTGAGTTTCGGAGTCATTACAGGATTTTTCCTTTTATTTTTATAAAATTTAACTTCAAACTTATATTACTCAACTATATGTTGTTTTTAATCTTGAATCCTTAACAAAGATTAGATTTTGAGTTTCATGATTTTGAACATCACTAGAACCTGGAACAAGCATTCATTCAGAAAAAAAATGCATGTAGTATTTCCAGCCATATATGTCAGATTTATGAATTTAGGCAAACAAATTTTGTGACATTATTACTAAAATTCATCATATATATCAAAGCATAAATCAGACTCAATTTAACAAGAGTTTACTCACCTTGTTCTAGAAAAACAGAAAATAGATCATTTCCTGGAACTATATGGTTTGATCGAGATGAACCGAAACTTGATTGACTGGAACTTTTGATGCTAAGATGATGATGCTTTTTTTTATTTCCAGTTTGCTTGATAAATCTCTAGTTTTTGAAACTGCTGCTTTAACTCATCTGGTTTGAAAGTTTGATCACAGGTTTGTGAAAATGATTTACAGGGTTCTAAGTTGATCTTGTGTTTTGTTATACAGTTTTTTAGGAACAAAAATTCTTTTACTGATCAAGGAAAATGAGAGATAGGGGAAAGATAGGTTTACATAGATTTAATTTAGGATTTAAAAAAAAGAAAATAAAATAAGAATGGTGACAATTGTAAAAATTGTGAACACTTGTCCTTTATTATGCTTAATTTATTTACACTTGTTATTAATGAGGGTTATAAGCTAACATATGTATTTTGCATTTATTTATTTAAGAATGCTTTTATAATATTTTTGTATTTAATCTACTAATTAATAAACACTTTCCAAAACTAAATAAATAAAATTTTCCTTTAAGGAAAATAATATAAAACAAATTATAATCATAAATAAAAATCATATATAATATATTTTAAATCTAAAACATATATATTCAAGATATATATCCTTCCTTTGAAATGCCCAATTCAAGTCCAACTAAAAACTAAATTTTGAAATATATATATATATATATATGTATATAATTTAAACAAATACAAATTCACTTTGTAAATAATAAATTTTATAAGTTCCTGTTGAACTCAAAAAATAGCTTCCTACCTCCCATATATATATATACATGCTTGTATACATGTATATGGACACACTTTAAAGTTTAAAAAATAATAGATTTTTCACCTATCTATTTATATTTTAATGACTTATTATTAAATTCCTCATTTAATTCAATTATTATTATAGTTTCAAATTCACCTATATACATCCAGATATCCTAAATTATCAAATTTTATTTGTTTAATTCAAATAAAATTAGTATCTCAATAGCTGAAAATTAGTTAATTATACTAGTAACTGTTATTAAAAAAAACACGTTATCAGAATTTTATACCATTCAAATTCAACAATAAATTAAAAACTTGTCAAACTTGAATAATTCAAAAAATAGATTGTAAATAAATTTGGAGCAAATGAAATCAAATCACAGAATCATAGATACAGATATCAGAATACTCGCAACAGAATTTAAAATAACCTAGTGGTCCATGAAGCCACTATCAATGGTCTCAAAATAAATAAAAGTTTACATAGTCTTTAAATCCAAATATAATTTGAATCAACAATAGAAAATCTCAATATCCAATAGTCTTGATTACATAAATTAAGATAAAGAGCTGAAAGGAAAGTTTGCCAGCAGCTTGAAAAATGATCTACAGAAGTCCTAGCTCCAGAATGAAGACTGAACTGCAACTCAGGCTGACCCGAGCATAACATAAAACATAAACGCTCGAGTCAGGACATACATACTTAAACAGTGTAAAATAATTAAAGTGTACTGTAATATAGAACAAGTAACTTAAAGGATGCTTGGGACTGCCCATCCTCCGTTAAACTATTTACTATGTAGTAATATTTCGCTATTATAATAACGTCTATTAGTAAAATAAACTTACTTTTAAATAGCGTTAAGGAGTTACCCAATCTCCCCCTTAACACAATAATAGTCCCAGTAGTCCATCCAATATCATAGTCCCTCCTGATCGGGAAGCCACCAGAGGATACCACACGGGCTACGGGAGAAAACCAAACTCGTATGAGGCTCGCTAGGGTAGGTGATACGACACAACTAGGCAATGTCAGGGTAGATATACCAATTACGCTTCCGGACCGATGGTAATGCGTAGCGCGCAGCTACCGCCCACCTCGAACAACACTCCCAAATCAAAGGTGCGCACCAAAACAAACACAAAAGTAATAGAATGGCATACGAAGAAGTGCGTCCGATCAGAGGTGCTACCTCATTAATCCGTCGATCACTCCTGTTTTAGCCACCTTATGCCAACTCACGGGAGTCGGGTTCACGTACTTACCTCAAAGGAAACGTCACCACCATCCTACTTCATTCTGGAATCTCCACCGTGTACACGGTTGTCAAAGTGGTTTTCGGTATCGGCAGAGAGTATGCCCATATCCGATCCCGGTCTCCTTAACAACTGAAGTTATTATTATCCGTGGTTATAAATTCCAAAATATTTATTTTTAAATCAATTGCTATATTAAAAAAGGTGAAGTTATAATAAAACCCAATATCCATCCCAAGGTTATACCTTAGTTCATTTAAAATTTTAACTTAAATATGGTTACAAAAATTAAACCAGTTTAATTTATAAAATCATATTCCACCTTTTAAATAGTCATTTAAATTGCTCGATAAATTATGATTTTTATACAGTATATTTTATAAATATATATCCAAGTTCTCTATACTTTACTAAATAAAATCAAGTGCAAAATTTTCTATAAATTTTCTTATAATTAAGTTAGATCCCCATATCCAAAATAAACTAATTCCCAATTTATTTCTTATCTTACCTTTGTTTCAAAAACAGCCTTCAATTTCTAAATCAAGTTAAATTTCAATTTCCATATTTTACAAATCTAACTATTTAATTCATAGAAAACTTAACTTATATTTATCCGCTTTATATTCAAGTTATACCAAATTTCATGATTTATTTCTTAACTTAAATTCCACTTGTTTTAAAAATCCAAAATTTCAAGCTAAACCTATACTTTAATTTCTAATATTATTTACATATTTGACTAGTATAATATTATGCATATAAAAAAAATCAATTAAATACAATTTTTAAACAAAGAATTATTTAAACATTTAATATTTCCAAAAATACATATATATAACCACGGATCTGTATAATATTTTCTAACCTAGGTTAAGTGATACAGATACTATATCATTTCAATCCGTAAATTTCAAAGGAAATCAGGTTCTATCATTTCAAACCCGCAATCCCAATTTAAAATGACTAAATAAATAAATGAAATATAAATGTTGTTTAGACCTATCATTTCAGCCTGTAACGATCTCTTATTTTTATAGGGAACTTGCAGTGTGATTAAACAGTAAATAATAATAAATAGCATAACTGCAAAAATATAGCAATAGATAATACAACTGATGATGTGTCAATTAAATAATGAGGTTTTAACATCATAAGTTTATATCACAGGCAGATAAAATTAAATAAAATAAATTTACAATTACACGTGATTAATTCACAGATATACAAGTACGTTCGTCTGGTGAGAAAAACTCACCTTAATGCTGTCGAAGACTTGATTCAAATGATGATAACACTTTGAAAAAGAGAAGGCATAGAAGCACGATCAAATTTGTTGCGGAGGCTGTGACCAGATTTTATTCTTGAAAAGGAACGAATTAATTAAAATCAAAACTAAGAAAATTTTTACCATGAAATTTTAGAAACAAACAGGGACGAACGGAATCAATTTGACCTGTAGGCTCGACCACTCCACTACCCGACTCGACCAATACAAACGAAGCTCGGCCTGTCAAATTTTATATGAATGTACGCAAGCACACCATATATTTAATTTTTTCAACAATCAAAGTGATTCATGCTCAAACAAAATCCTATTGATTTGGTTCAAAAAGCACTGCGTTCGGCCTATATGCACACTACTCCTTTTTTCTTCTTCTTTTTTTTCTACCTGTTACACAAAGGTATGGCCCTAGCCTATATCGAACATGGATGCATGCACGCATGCACTGCTACTACCATGTCTACCGCCAATTTCCTAACTCAATGCAAGTACTTATGCAATATTCACGTCGAGACTATATACTTCAAACTAAATGCAAATTTTCACTTTTTTTTATGCTAATTGAAACATTGTTTCTTCCCAGATCAACAGGTTCGGTTACTCTTACTAGCTCGGCCAAAATGAGTGCATGCATTAAAGAAAAGGCAGAGGAAAATTTTTATAGTGGTGCACATACTATTCTACCCTAAGGCTTCAGGTGGCACACACATTTGTTCAAGTCTTAAGCCAAACCATTTTTTTTATGCTCGGCCGTACCTATCAGGGACGAGGCAAGTGTCGGCATCTCCGAAAATTGAGGGGTTTCGGCTGATGGTAGGTGCAAGCCGACCGGGCCAGGGTAGTGGAGCAGCTGAGTGAATCGGAAAGAAACAAAGAGAAAAATAAAAACAAAAGGAAGAAGAAAGAAAACTGCCATTACCTGAAGAAGCTTGCTCGAAATAAGAATTGAAGATATGTTGCTATGCAAATGAACAAAGTTGTGTACGAGCTTATATAGGCCGGGATCCGCGATTTTCAGGGAGAAAAGATAGGCAAGAATTAAAACAAAAATCAATTTACTCGGTTGCGTGCTTGCTAAATGAAACGGCAAAATATTTTTCTTTGAACTGAAATGGAAATTTTTTTTTGAACGTTGCAATAATTTCAGGTAAAAAGAGTTGATTTAGGCGAGGGAGTATGGCAAGAAAATTTATTTGCTTATAAACGGCAAATTTTTAGACGCGTATAGTTTTTTTATAGGAGAAAATTCTCGTTGCTTTGTACGCAAGGAAATAATACAATGCAAAATCAAAGCATGCGAGTTTTATGGTCAAGGAGATTCGTTTGTTTGCAAATCAATATGCAGAGGAAAAAAACGGCAAGTCACATTTTAAAATTAGCATGTCAAAAGGAAAAATTGATTTTAGTGCATTATTAAATGGTGCATGAATTTAGGCAAAAGTAACGGCATGCACAAAATATTTAAATGATAGGGAGCCAAAAATTTTCAACGCAAGTTTTCAAATAAAACTTGCGTTGATGGTTGAAAGGTATTTGGCAAGAATTGAAATGTGAACGGTTATGTAGCATGAAAATATCATTTTTATTAAATTAGAAAAGCAAACGAAAAATGAATATACTTAGAATGCGTATAACAGACGCAACAACTTATGCCCAAAATATAACGGAAATAATGGATTTAAATTTTATACGTTTTCTTATATATATACGTTATTTATCCCATCAAATAACGTGCCCCTTTTTAAACGTGAAATTAAACAATTTTCTTTATACACTATAAATGTTGAAACTTATTACATAATTTTAAAAAGGTATATAAGAAAGAACAAAGGAAAACAAATGTTATTACCAATATAAGTAGAACATCCTCACAATAATCTTGTACATAAAAATTCTTATATAAAAAATTTGGAATTTAAAATTTTTAAAATTCCAATTAGAGTTATCTTTAACCAAAGTTAAAATTTTAGAACTCTTGTATTTTATTTAGAATTTTGGGAAATGATTTAATCAAATTTATATTATAATAAATTCCAAGGTTTTATAAATAAAAGAATAAAGTGCTTGTAAAAATCTTGGGCTGTTACACTCTCCCCTACTCAGAACTTTTCGTCCTAAAAAAGGAACGAAAGAAAGGAAACAAGGAAGATACAAATAAAGCGCGAAGTACCTGATATGAATAATTTCGGATTCGAAGCACGAATGCTTTGCTCCGTCTCCCAGGTGTAATCCCGTTCATCAGTGCTCCACTGCACTTTGACGAGGCGGACAGATTTTCTTCTTAGCTGTTTCATACCTCGATCGACGATACGAAGTGGCTTCCTTTCAATAGTTAGGTCAGACTCGATGTCCAAACTATCAAGAGCAGTAGGCTGGATAATAAGAGATGGATCATGAAGACAGCGTCGAAGGTGGGATACATGAAATACATTGTGTATTCCAACGAATTTCTCGGGCAAATCCAGTCGATAAGCAAGAGATCCAACCCTTTCCAAGATGCGGAATAGACCGATGAACCGAGGAGTAAGCTTCCCTTTACGCCCAAACCGAACCACACTTCTTAAAGGAGAAACTTTAAGAAAAACCTAATCACCTACCGCAAACTCCAACCTTCTTCTTCGACGATCTGCGTACTTCCTCTGCCTATCCTAAGCAATCCTTAACCTCCTCTTTATCTCCTCAACCTTTTCCGAAACTTCCAAAATCATTTCGGGACCAAGAACTAAGCGGTTACCAGATTCAATCCAGTAGGATGGAGATCTACAGGGTCGCCCGTAAAGAGCAGCAAAATGGGACATCTTAAGACTAGCCTGAAAAAGATAGAATGAGACAGATAGAGGATTTAGATAAGATAAGAACAGAGGATTGGAATTTATACCTGATAACTATTGTTATAGGTGAATTCCACAAGATGGAGATGATCTTCCCAAGATCCTCTATAATCCAAAATGCGAGCACGGAGAAGATCCTCCAGAATCTGATTCACCCTTTCCGTTTGACCGTCGGTCTGCGGGTAGTAAGCAGTGCTCAGATTCAAGCGAGTACCCAAGGATTCTTGGAAAGCTTTCCAAAACTGGCTAGTGAAAATAGGGTCTCGATCGCAAACAATGCTAAGGGGAACACCATGGAGGCGAACAATCTCCCTCATATAAACCTCAGATAAGCTCGAAGCCGTACGGGTAGACTTGACTGGAATAAAATGAGCGGACTTAGTCAGTCTATCTACAATAACCCAGATGCTCTCATTTCCCTTCCTAGATCTCGGTAATCCATCGATGAAGTCCATAGAAACTTGCTCCCACTTCCAATTCGGAATCTCTAGAGGCTGCAACAAACCCGGAGTCTTCTGATGATCCGCCTTGACTTGCTGACAAGTCGTACACCTACTCACAAAGATAGAGACATCACGCTTCATACCTCTCCACCAATAAAGCTTCTTCAAATCCTGATACATCTTTGCTACCCCAAGGTGAATGGACAGTCAGGATTGATGATATTACCGAAGTAACTCCTGCCTCAAACCATCAACATTCGGGACACAAATCCAATTGTTAATCTTCAAAATACCCTTATCATCAATCTGAGCTCCGCTACCATCAGAACTACTGCCACCTACCTTACTACGAACAGTCTCCTTCATATGCCTAAGCATCTCGTCATCATCCTGCTTAACCACTATTCGATCCAAAAGAGGAGAAGAAACGATAATCTGGCATAGCAAGGACTTCTTTCTACTCAACGCATCTGCCACAACATTAGCTTTCCCCGGCGTATAGTTGATGTCGAGATCATAAGAAGCAAGAAACTCGAGCCACCATACTTGTCTCTGATTCAAATCTTTCTGCGTAAAGATATATTTCAAAGACTGATGATCAGTGAAGAGGTCGAACTTAGCCCTAAGAGACGATGTCTCCAAAGCTTCAATGCAAAGACAACAGCGAGCAATTCTAAATCATGGGCTGCATAGTTGGCTTCATGCGTCTTCAACTGATGACTAGCATAGGCAATCACCTTCCCATCTTGCATCAATACTTCTCCCAAACCCTCGCGACCAGCATTGGTGAATACCATTAATCTCTTATTTCCATTCGGGAACGGTAAGCACTGGTGCAGAAGTAAGCTTATCCTTTAACTCTTGGAATGCCGCTCTACACTTATCACTCCATATAAACTTAGCATTCTTTCGAGTCAGAGCAGTCAGAGGTGCAGAATCCGAGCAAAGTTCTCAATGAACCTCCGATAGTAACCGGCAAGGCCTAGAAATATGCGAATATCAGTAGGAGTCTTAGGTTCTTCCCAATATTTGATCGCAGCGATCTTGACTGGATCAACAGAAACTCCTTCACTAGAGACAATATGTCCGAGGAATCGGACTTCCTCATCCCAGAAATGACATTTAGAGAACTTAGCCTTTAATTGGTGATTTCGGAGAGTCTCTAAAACATACTTCAAGTGTGACTCATGCTCATCCCTTGTTTTGGAGAAAACAAGGATGTCATCAATAAAGACAAGAACAAATTTATTGAGCACATCGCGAAAGACACGATTCATCATGTCGACGAAGAAGGCAGGAGCGTTAGTCAACCCAAAAGGCATAACTAGCCATTCGAAGAAACCATTTTCAGTACGGAAAGCAGTTTTGGGTATGCTCTCCTCAGCAACTCTAAGCTGGTGGAAACCTGTGGCTAGATCAACCTGAGAGAAAACAGTCGCTCCATAAAGTCGATCGAACATATCATTGATGCGGGGCATAGGGTATCTGTTTTTCATAGTGAGCTTGTTCAGCTCCCTATAATCCACACACATCCGGAGAGAACCATCAGACTTGGTGACGAAAACTACGGCTGCTCCCTATTTTGAAAAGCTAGGTCTGATCAGACCTTTAGAGGATAAGTCTTGAATTTGATTCCTTAATTCGATTTTCTCCCGCGGAGCCATTCTTCTGGGTGGGAGAACTACAGGTCTTGCTCCAGGAATGAGATCAATACGGAAATCAATTTCCTGCTTCGGGGATAGAGAAACGACTTCACCAAATACGTCGGGAAAAAGCTTGACTACGGGAGTCGAATGGATATCATCAGGGAAAGTATCAAGAGAATAAACGAAGCTACCAGCGAACTCCTGAGGCAAACTACACTGGATCACCAAATAATCACCCTTATCACCAACTAGAGAGACAGTACGGGAACTACAAGAGATGTGAGCATCATGCTTATCCAACTAGTCTCCTCCAAGTAGAAGATCAAAAGCGTCAAAACCCAGAACATAAAAGTCACCAGTAAATCGATAATTTCCAAGGAAGAGTTTCACATCCCTACAAACCTTACTAAGGTTCGCAGGGACACCGATGGGGTTTGAAACACATAAAGGTACAGAAGAAAACTCAGGAGAAAGGAGATGCTCAAATTTATTACAGAGATCCGACGAGATGAAGCTATGAGAAGCACCGGTGTCGAATAAAACACGAACATGGGATTTAAACAAAGTAAAGGAACCCTGAAGTGTACCTTGAGAATCGCTAGGTGATGGAGCAGGTGCAGGCTGTGGGCTGAGGAGGATGCAAAAGTCACCGCAAAAATTCCTGATGTCGTGCCCTTCTTCTGGGTAGGGCGGTCCTTCTTGAAGTGTCCCGGCTGAAGGCAGACGTGGCAGAGGTCTCGTCGAACCAACTGAGAAGGAGGTGGAATAGCAGCACCCAAAGTAGGACAGCTATTTGCGTAGTGTCCCTTCTGGTGGCATCTATGGCAGGTGATGGTAGAAAGATCTACAGTCGGCCTATGAGATGCAAAAGACGATGATCCTAGCCCTGGAGTCCTATTCCTCTTATGACGGTAGAAGTTGGACTTCCTTTTCTTAGAATTTCCAAAAGACTGAGACGGTGCAGACTGGGCAGCTGGAGTGGCTCTAGAGGTAGGGTTCTCATACTGAAGAGCCATGTCCATCAGAGCGGTGAACATCCCATGCACGTGGGTAATAAGCCGATCGTAGAACTCGGGTCATGCTCCAGCAATAAATTCTCGTTCTTTTTCAGCGGGGTGTCTATCAAATTCAGGCCATATTGCGAGAGCTCATTAAATTTCCTCTCGTATTCCGTAAAGGACATATCGCCCTGCTTCAAATCCATAAAGTCTCGATATAGCTGAGACTTACCCGCTTCGGGCATCCATTTGACCAGAAATGCCTCCCTAAAGCACGATAAGAGGGATAAGACAAATTTCAATAAATGGAAGAATCCTAAATTTGATTAACCGAAGAAGATACCTAAATTGCTCCCAGGTGATGTCAGCCTCATTGGTGTGAGCAATAACTGACAACCACCAATTCAAAGCGGCTCCTTTCATCTGCCAGGCCGCCAATTGCCGCTCCTGGGCATTTTTGATTTCGAGACAGGAGAAGATTCTCTCCAAGTCTCTCAACCACTGTTGAGCTTCTATTATGGTTTCAGACCCTATGAACTTAGTGCCACCAAGCTCGGTATAATCTTTGCATAGCTTAGTAAATCTAAGTGGGGCCACGGGTGGAGGAGCTGGGGCATCAGCTCGTCCCCTACCTCTGGTATTTCCTCGATTCATCCTGAGAAATCAAGAATGAATTTAAGGACAGAGGAAAAATATAGAGTCAAATATAGATTAGATAATATAAAGTTCACTAGAAAGGTATTCAACAAAGGGCCTAATTTATAAAAGGTGGAGAAAGGGAGAAAGTAGTTGAAAAATTTATTTTTAAAATAAGAAAGTTTTTATATCAAAATACCTCTTTGAAAAAACCTTTTAAAATTTATTTTATACTTTAAAATACGTTATCTCACAAAGGAAGGATTATAAGATTTGACTTCACTCATTCTAGGGTATTGCTACCCTATCTCTAATGAGTTTTGCTCCTCAAGCTATGGTTAAACCTGCCTCTGGTACCAACTGGAACAACCCACTATTTTGTACCATTCAAATTTAACAATAAATTAAAAACTTGTCAAACTTGAATAATTTAAAACAATAGATTGTAAATAAATTTGGAGCAAATGAAATCAAATAACAGAATCACAGACACAGATATCAGAATAATCGCAGCGGAATTTAAAATAACCTAGTGATTCATGAAGCCACTATCAATGGTCTCAAAATAAATAAAAGTTTACATAGTCTTTTAATCCAAATATAGTTTGAATCAACAATAGAAAATGTCAATATCCAATAGTCTTGATTACATAAATTAAGATAAAGAGCTGAAAGGAAAGTTTGCCAGTAACTTGAAAAATGATCTACAGAAGTCCTAACTCCAGAATGAAGACTGAACTGCAACTCAGGCTGACCCGAGCGTAACATAAAACATAAACACTCGAGTCAGGACATACATACTTATGCAGTGTAAAATAATTCAAGTGTACTGTAACATAGAGCAAGTAACTTAAAGGATGCTTGGGACCGCCCATCCTCTAAGGATCCAATAAATTATTTACTATGTATTAATATTTCGCTATTATAATAATGTCTATTAGTAAAATAAACTTACTTTTAAATAGCATTAAGGAGTTACCCAATCTCCCCCTTAACACAATAATAGTCCCAGTAGTCCATCCAATATCATAGTCCCTCCTGATCGGGAAACCACCAGAGGATACCACACGGGCTACGGGAGAAAACCAAACTCGTATGAGGCTCGCTAGGGTAGGTGACACGGCACAACTATGCAATGCCAGGGTAGATATACCAATTACGCTTCCGGACCGATGGTAACGCGTAGCGTGCAGCTACCGCCCACCTTGAACAACACTCTCAAATCAAAAGTGCGCACCAAAACAATCACAAAAGTAATAGAATGGCATACGAAGAAGTGCGTCCGATCAGATGTGCTACCTCATTAATCCGTCGATCGCTTTTGTTTTAGCCACCTTATGCCAACTCACAGGAGTCGGTCCACGTATTTACCTCAAAGGAAACGTCACCATCATCCTACTTCATTCTGGAATCTCCACCGCGTACACGGTTGTCAAAGTGGTTTTCGGTATCGACAGAGAGTATGCCCATATCCGATCCTGGTCTCCTTAATAACCAATGTTATTATTATCCGTGGTTATAAATTCCAAAATAGTTATTTTTAAATCAATTGCTATATTGGAAAAGGTGAAGTTATAATAAAACCCAATATCCATCCCAAGGTTATACCTTAGTTCATTTAAAATTTTAACTTAAATATGGTTACAAAAATTAAACCAGTTTAATTTATAAAATCATATTCCACCTTTTAAATAGTCATTTAAATTGCTCGATAAATTATGATTTTTATACAGTATATTTTATAAATATATATCAACTTCTCTATACTTTACTAAATAAAATCAAGTGCAAAATTTCTATAAATTTTACTTATAATTAAGTTAGATCCCCATATCCAAAATAAACTAATTCCCAATTTATTTCTTATCTTACCTTTGTTTCAAAAACAGCCTTCAATTTCTAAATCAAGTTAAATTTCAATTTCCATATTTTACAAATCTAACTATTTAATTCATAGAAAACTTAACATATATTTATCCACTTTATATTCAAGTTATACCAAATTTCATAATTTATTTCTTAACTTAAATTCCACTTGTTTTACAAATCCAATTTTTCAACTAAACCTATACTTTAATTTCTAATATTATTTACATATTTGAGTAGTATAATATTATACATATAAAAAATCATTTAAATTCAATTTTTAAACAAAGAATTATTTAAACATTAAATATTTCCAAAAATACATACGTACATACACACACACACACACACACACACACACACACACACACATATATATATATAACCACGGGTCTGCATAATATTTTCTAACCTAGGTTAAGTGATACGCATACTATATCATTTCAATCCGTAAATTTCAAAGGAAACACGGTTCTATCATTTCAAACCCGCAATCCCAAGTTAAAATGACTAAATAAATAAATGAAATATAAATGTTGTTCAGACCAATCATTTCAGCCTGTAATGATCTCTTATTTTTACAGGAAACTTGCAGTGTGATTAAACAGTAAATAATAATAAATAGTATAACTGCAAAAATATAACAATAGATAATACAACTGATGATGTGTCAATTAAATAATGGGGTTTTAACATCATAAGTTTATATCACAGGCAGATAAAATTAAATAAAATAAATTTACAATTACACTTGTGATTAATTCACAGATATATAAGTACGTTTTTCTGGTGAGAAAAACTCACCTTAATGCTGTCGAAGACTTGATTCAAATGATGACAACACTTTGAAAAAGAGAATGCACATAAGCACGATCAAATTTGTTGTGGAGGCTGCGACCAGATTTTATTCTTGAAAAGGAACGAATTAATTAAAATCAAAACTAAGAAGAATTTTACCACGAAATTTTAGAAACAAACAGGGACGAACGGAATTAATTTGACCCGTAGGCTCGACCACTCCACTACCCGACTTGACCAAAACAAACGAAGCTCGGCCTGTCAAATTTTATATGAATGTACGCACGCACACCATATATTTAATTTTTTCAACAATGCAAAGTGATGCATGCTCAAACAAAATCCTATTGATTTGGTTCAAAAAGCACTGCGTTCGGCCTATATGCACACTACTCCTTTTTTTTCTTCTTCTTTTTTTTCTACCTATTACAGAAAGGTACGCCCTAGCCTATATCCAACATGGATGCATGCACGCATGCACTTCTACTACCATGTCTACTGCCAATTTCCTAACTCAATGCAAGTACTTATGCAATATTCACGTCCATACTATATACTACAAACTGAATGCAAATTTTTTTTTTATGCTAAACGAAACAGTGTTTCTTCCCAGATCAACAGGTTCGGTTACTCTTACTAGCTCGGCCAAAATGAGTGCATGCATTAAAGCAAAGGCAGAGGAATTTTTTTATAGTGGTGCACATACTATTCTACCCTAAGGCTTCAGGTGGCGCACACATTTGTTCAAGTCTTAAGCCAAACCATTTATTTTTTTGATGCTCGGCCATCAGGGACGAGGCAAGTGTCGGCACCTCTGAAAATGGAGGGGTTTTGGCTGATGGTGGGTGCAGGCCGACTGGGCCAAGGTAGTGGAGCAGCTGAGTGAATCGAAAAGAAACAGAGAGAAAAATAAAAACAAAAGGAAGAAGAAAGAAAACTCCCATTACCTGAAGAAGCTTGCTCGAAATAAGAATTGAATATATGTTGCTATGCAAATGAACAAAGTTGTGTACGAGTTTATATAGGCAGGGATCTGCGTTTTTCGGGGAGTAGATAGGCAAGAATTAAAATAAAAATCAATTTACTCGGTTGCGTGCTTGCTAAATGAAACGGCGAAATATTTTCCTTTAAACTGAAATGGAAGTTTTTTTTTTGAACGTTGCAATAATTTCAGGTAAGAAGAGTTGGTTTAGGCGAGGGAGTATGGCAAGAAAATTCATTAGCTTATATATAGTAAATTTTTGGACGTGTGTAGTTTTTTTATAGGAGAAAATTCTCGTTGCTTTGTACGCAAGGAAATAATACAATGCAAAATCAAAGCATGCGAGTTTTATGGTCAAGGAAATTCGTTTGTTTGCAAATCAATATGCAGAGAAAAAAAAAGGCAAGTCACATTTTAAAATTAGCATGTTAAAAGGAAAAATTGATTTTAGTGCATTATTAAATGGTGCGTGAATTTAGGCAAAAGTAACGGCATGCCCAAAATATTTAAATGGTAGGGAGCCAAAAATTTTGAACGCGTCTTCAAATAAAGCTTGCGTTGATCATTGAAAGGTTTTTGGCAAGAATTGAAATGTGAACGGTTATGTAACATGAAAATATCATTTTTATTAAATCAAAAAAGCAAACGGAAAATGAATATACTTAGAATGCATACAATAGACGCAACAACTTATGCCCAAAATATAACAGAAATAATGGATTTAAATTTTATACGTTTTCTTATATATATACGTTATTTATCCCATCAAATAACGTGCCCATTTTTAAACGTGAAATAAATAGTTTTCTTTATACACTATAAACCTTGAAACTTATTACATAATTTTAAAAAGGTATATAAGAAAGAACAAAGGAAAACAAATGTTATTACCAATATAAGTAGGACATCCTCACAATAATCTTGTACATAAAAATTCTTATATAAAAGATTTGGAATTTAAAATTTTAAAAATTTCAATTAGAGTTATCTTTAACCAAAGTTAAAATTTCAGAATTCTTGTATTTTATTTAGAATTTTGGGAAATGATTTAATCAAATTTATATTATAATAAATTCCAAGGTTTTATAAATAAAATAATAAAGTGCTTGTAAAAATCTTGGGCTGTTACAAATCAACATTAAGAAGATTCAAATCAACTACTAGTTTTCAAGCTTCCCAAGCACTGTCCACTGTTTCATATTTCTGTGAGTAAACTTTTCTTTAAAAACAGTTTTAATATATGATTTATACTTGATGCATGTGATGAATCTGTATAGCAAAGTTGTAAATAGGGTTTGCATGGATGATTTTAACAGGATTATAGTTTGAATTACATTAAATATTTGTGTACATGTCTGTGTGTATGTATACTGGACTCTGCTGTGATTATAAACTCAAGTGCAAAACAAATAAATTCAATTCCTCTTCATATATTCAAATTTAGGCTTTGATCTCTAAATGAAAAATGATTGTAAGACTATAACATCATTTTTAAAAAATCATTTCAAGAATTTGTATTAAGTAATTATTTCAAAAATAGGAAAATACAGTAAAAATCAGATATAAGTCAAAAATCAGTGGTCATAATTTCATGTTTTGATTTTACAACTTGATTCGTATTTGCAAATGATATATTATGATCATAGTTTCATAATTTTTAAGTTTGTATACATCGGGAATTCATGAGTTGAACGAAAAGTACATTTTCGTCAATTCCTGTCGATCAGCGAAGATTGGGGAGTCGTGGTCGTTCCAGGTGGAAGGTGGTATGATTGAGATCATTGGAAAAATGATCGATGTATTTTTAGATCGACGTGGTGGTCGGGCGACGTCGAACTAGGGTTCGATGTCTAGTTTTGGTTGAGGAGATTGACGAGGCGATTGCGGCAACGTAGGAGCATCGTGGTCAATCAGACTACGGGGGATCGTCGCTTGGGTTCATGACGCATCTCTGGTGGAACGACAGGGTTTCTGGTGATCGGATTTGGTGGCGTGAGGCCTTTTTCTGTCGATGGTTTGGGTTCCAGTGTGATCGAGTTGCTCGATTTTTTTTCCAGGTAGGTTCGTCGGAACTGGGTGGTCAATGTGTTTGTATGGGTCATCGGCGATGTGTTGAAGGCGGTAAGGTTGGCCGGAGGGGGTCGGTTTGCTGGTGCACGTGCACGAGTGCACAATGGTGTCTGTGCATGTTGTTGTGATTTGGGAAAGAAGGGTTTTTCTCGGGGTTTTGCTCGAATTCGTACGAGGTTGGTCTCAAGGCGAGTGCTGTGTGAATTTTGCTCGGGTTTTTGCTCGAGAATCTCGAGTGTGGGCACGGGTTTTAGTTGTGTTTAAGTTACCAGGTTTTAAAAGAAAAGTAAAAAGCATGTACAGTTTTAAAAAGCTAAAGAAAATCATATCCAAGTTTTAAAAGTAAGTAAATTTTGTTAACTTGTTTTAAAAGCAAATAAATGTACAAGTCCAAAGTTTTCAAGCAAAGAAAATATAACCAAGTTTAAAGTCTATAAAGTAAATAAATTTTCAAAGAAATGTAAGCCATGTTTTCCAAAGTAAAATTTATTAATCAAGTTTTTAAAGTTATTTAAGTGATTAAGTTTTCAAAGAAAAGTTTCAACAAGTTTCCAAGTAAAGTTTCAAAGATTTAAAATGTTAAAGTTGAATGTTTTTAAAGTTGTTTTGTTTTAAAGTAATTATATATTAGGTTGATTATGTAATTAATTCCTAAATGTTTTTCAAATGAGATTAATGATGTAATTAAGATGTGATTAAGGTAAGAGTATTAAATTTTAATTAATTAAAATATACTCAAATGTTTTTGTATAAATTATTTTCAAGCATCTAATTTAAATAAATCTAAATGATAAGTAAGTGTTTAATTAAGGTAAATGGTTCCTCTTAATTTATTAAGGTCTTATTAATAAAAGTGATTAAAGTATAATTGCTTAATTAATTTAGATAATTAATTAATGTATTTAATTTAAGATAATTAATTGGTTTAATTAATTAAGGATAATCACTTAATGAGATTGATTAAGTATAATTACTTAATTTAACTAATTAAGTATAATTACTTAATGTAATTAATAAAGTATGATTACTTAGTGTAAGTAATTAATGGATAATTACTGAATGTAATTTATAAAAGGATAATTACTTAATGAAAGTAATTAAAGGATAATTACTTAATGGAAGTAATTAAGGATTAATTACTTAAGGTAAATTAATTAAAGGATTAATTAATTAAAATAATTAATCAAGTGGTTAGTTAATATAAGTAATTTAAGGATAATTAATGAATGTGATTAATTAAAAGATAATTAATTAATTAATGTAAGTGATTATGGGATAATTAATTAATGTAATTAATTAAGGATCATTAGTTAATGTAAGGAATTAAAGATTAATTAATTAATGTGAAAAATTAAGGAATGATTAATTAATTTCATTAATTAATTAAGATACATGGTTTTTAATTAATTAAGATGGATAATTAAAGGATGATTAGTTAATGGTTTATGATATAATTAATATTAAGTAAGTAGGACTAAAAGTAATTAAAGTAATTAATTTAATTTATTTAGATGTTAAATTAAATTAATTAAAAATAGTGAGACTAATAAATATTGCTTATGGGTGATTAAGTTATATTGAATACCTTGATTTGGTTGATATCTCTGATATGTGCTGTTCTATGATATGAAGTGAATTGGTTGAATTATGATAATATGTGTTACTTATCTGTGATAGATTTGCTGTGTGAATATATTGTTCTGAATATAAATTGAATTGTTTAAACTTAAACAACTTGGACTTTAAGACGGCGTTTTGGATTTCGGTGAGACCGGGATCGAATTCCAAATTGGATATCCGAAAACCACATCGATCCAAATTAAACCAATAGTCGTGAGTCTCAAGTAAAGATCAAGATGGAGATTAAAGAGGAAGGGCTATTTGTCGTTAAATCTGAGGGTGATTGCAAAATGAGTTTAACGGAGATAGTGCCTTCGATCGAGATGAAGATTCAGAGTGCAAGGGCTATTGTCGTTAAATTTAAGGGTGATTCCAAAATGAGTGTAGCGAGATAGTGCCTTCGGTTCGTTCAAACCCGGAACGGACTTGTATGGATGAATGCTTTCAAACCATCGTCATCGGAGGACGGTGAGCATTCCAAGATATGTGTTCTAAAAAGGTAATCGTAGCCTCAAGCCTCATCAACCGGGAATGGCTAAAACAGGGGAGGTGCAGCAAGGCTAAGTGTGTAGCACCCATGTAGGATAAGATTTCCCCTATCTAGAGGTCCCTTCTTCAGCTTAGTGGACGGTTGGTCGCCAACTGTTGGGTTGTCTTATTCGGAATTATCTAGTAAGGGGTAGTCTCGGTCTTGTGTTGCAGGGGATCAGGGTGGATCCTCGGTACTCTGAAATAGACCAAGTACTGTGACGGGCGGTACCCAAGCAGCCCTGCCATTGTATGGAATCCAATCTCCAATAAGTGCCGTACGTTTTGATTGTGCCCATGTTGGAACGTGAGATGTAAACATTCTAGCTATTTTCTATTTTACTTGAAAACCTTAGACACTATTATCATATCACTTGATTTCCTATCAAATGTTTTGGTTATCGTAAGGTAAAAACCCGACATGTTTATTTATGGCATGGTCTTATGAGATACCTTTGTTTTCAAATGATTTTCAAATTTAAACAACTTTAAACCGTTTACTCACACCAGACCCATGTCCGACCCGGAGTTTATTTTCTGTTTTTCTTAAACTCTTAGGTACTCAAATTTTTACGAGTAGCCAAGGGATTCAGGTTTTCTTTGACGAATTTTATGGAGGAGACTTGGAGCGGGAGGCTTCAGCATATATAGATATTGTGGTTCCATTATGTTGATCTATGTGTTGTATTTTGAGTTGTATGATAGTCAGGTCTTCACGATTGTCTAATGTGTTGTATAAGCCGTGTAACTCTGATGAACATGACTATTATGTAATAACTATGTAATGTAATATATTTTATTCATTCCGCCGTGAGATTCTGATATTGTTTAGTTCTTTTTTTTTCTATTCTCTTTTCTACCTATTTCTTTCTTAATGATGATGCATCATTCTGTGGAATGAAAGGCGGGTCATTACAGCTGGTATCAGAGCTCTAGGTTGAGAGAATACCTAGACTTTGGAGTGATATTTCTCTTGAGAGAGCGTAGTTATATTTTTATTATATATCTATATATCTACCTAATTTGTTGGGTTACCTATTTGGGTGGCCAACATGAGTTCTAGAGGTAGAAGGGGCAGAGGTTTGGGTAGCATGACTACCACGTATGGAAGAGGCCCAAGTGTTGAAGGCGGAAGAGGATCTGTCGAGGCTGTAAACCCAATACTGCCTCGAGTAAGATTTGCCGCATTGTGCAAGGATTTCACTAATCTCGGAGGAAAGCCTTTTAAAGGTATGGAGTCCATCATTGAAGTGAAAGTTTGGTTGTGCTCATATGAGCGGATTTTCTAGAGTTTGGATCCGTCGGATGAGCAGAAGCTAGTGATGGTATCTTAGCAACTTCAGGAAGGAGCAGTTGTATGGTGGGACGCAGTAACCACGAATGATCCCAAAGTTTTCTTGGAGGAAGTTTAAGGAAGTATTTGAGGAACAGTTTGTGCCTACCGTAGGGAAGACTCGGCTGTATAGGAATTTTCTGGATCTTAAGCAAGGGAATTTGTCAGTATCGAAGTATGAGACTAAGTTCAACGAGTTGTCTCGCACCTAGTCTTATTGACTCCCCTTAAGAAGAACGAGATGTTTGTGCTGGGTTTGAGGCCTGAGTTTGATGAGAAGATGACTGCTCATCTCAAAGGCTCATTTGTGGAATTGATTGTTATGGCTTTGAGGTACGAAGAGCTTAAGGATAAGAGCCCTTGGTATCAGTGGTAGCACTGAGTGGAAATTCTTCCAACCAGAACAAAAAGGAAATTCAATCCGAATTAGAAGAAGCAAAGTAAAGGGAAACCAGGAGGCGATGCAGCTTGAAAGTCTTATGTGTGCCAGTAGGAAGGTCATCTGGCTAAGCAGTGTCTTAGAGGTGGAGTTCAGAAGCGGCATAGTGGACCCATTTCTTTGATGATTCAGAAGTCTTTGGGTTTCAACTGTCAGCAGCCCGGGCATATGGTGGAGGCATGCCCACTTCTTCAGAAAGCTCAGCAGATCAAGGTGTTTGCTATTGAAGGTGGACCGTCAGCTTCTTCTGATAGGAAAGGCAAAGTCGTTCTTGAAGGATTTGACCTTATTTTGGGATGGATTGGTTAGACAAGCATAAGCTGTTCTGATTTATGGAGAGAGAACATTATCTTTGAAAAATGAACTCGGTTGGATTGCAAGAGTGACTTGCGATAGTTCAGGAAGTTCGCCTGAGTAATCTTTTGCATAGGATTGAGGCTTCTCGAGAAGAGGCAGGAACTATCAATCTCCCGATATAGTTTTTGACATTTGTACGATAATTAAAACATGCGTTAACATTTGTGACTTATATATACCTTGCAATTAACAAGTGGCAAGTGTGTTTTCTTTAAAATTTAATTATATAAATAACTAAGTATTAGAAAAATCTGGCTATTTTATTTTCGGATTCATTTCTAAATCATCTTTTTCTCATCTTCTTAAAAAAACCAAAAGAAAAATAAAATCAAACTTTTACAAGTTTTCAACCTGATTCAAGTAGCAGATCAAGCAATTTCAGTTTCAACTCAACATTAAGAAGATTTGAATCAACTATCAACTATCAGTTTTCAAGCTTCCAAAGCTCTGTCCTCTGTTTCATATTCCTGTGAGTAAACTTTTCTTTTAAAAAAAATTTAATCTATGATTTATACTTGATGCATACGATGAATCTGTAAAGCAAAGTTGTAAATAGGGTTTGCATGGATGATTTTAATAGGATTATAGTTTGAATTACGTTAAATATTTGCATACATGTCTGTGTGTATGTATACTGGACTCTGCTGTGATCATAAACTCAAGAGCAAAACAAATAAATTCAATTCCTCTTCATATATTCAGATTTAGGCTTTGATCTCTAAATGAAAAATGATTGTAAGACTATAACATCATTTTTAAGAATGGTTTCAAGAATTTATATTAAATAATTATTTTAAAAATAGGAAAATACAGTAAAAATCAGATATAAGCAAAAATCAATGATCATAATTTCATGTTTTGATTTACAACTTGATTCGTATTTGAAAACGATGAATTTTGGTCATAGTTTCATATTTTTTAAGTTTATATACATCGGGAATTTGTGAGTTGAACGGAAAGTACATTTTAGTCAATTCCCGTCGATCGTCGAAGATTGGTGAGTCATGATCATTCCTGGTGGAAGATGGCATGATGGAGATCATTGAAAAAATGATCGATGGATTTTTAGATCGACGTGGTGGTCGGGCGACGTCGAACTAGGGTTCGATGTCTGGTTTTGGTCGAGGAGATTATCGAGGCGATTGCGGCAACATAGGAGTATCATGGTCGATCGGATTAGGGGGATCGTCGCTTGGGCTCGTGACACGTCTCTAGATGGAATGGTAGGGTTTCTGGTGATTGGATATGGTGGCGCGAGGCGTTTTTTCATTGATGGTTTGGGTTCTAGTGTGATCGAGTTGCTCGATTTTGTTTTCCAGGAAGATTCGTCGGAACTAGGTGGTCAAAGTGTTTGTGCGGGTCGGTGACGAACTGGAGGCGGTGAGGTTGGCCGGAGGGGGTCGGTTCACTGGTGCACGTGCACGAGTGCACGGTGATGTCTATGTGTGTTGTTGTGATTTGGGGAAGATGGCTTTTTCTTGGGGTTTTGCTCGAAGTCTTACGAGGTTGGTCTCGAGGCGAGTGCTGTGTGAATTTTGCTTGGGTTTTTGCTCGAGAATCTCGAGTGTGGGCATGAGTTTAAGTTACCAGGTTTTAAAAGAAAAGTAAAAAGCATGTACAGTTTTATAAAAGCTAAAGAAAATCATATCCACGTTTTAAAAGTAAGTAAATTTGTTAACATGTTTTAAAAGCATATAAATGTGGAAGTCCAAATTTTTCAAGCAAAGAAAATATAACCAAGTTCAAAGTTTATAAAATAAATAAGTTTTCAAAGAAATGTAAACCATGTTTTCCAAAGTAAAATTTATTAAAAAAGTTTTTAAAGTTATTTAAGTGATTAAATTTCGAAAGAAAAGTTTCAAAAAGTTTCCAAGTAAAGTTTCAAAGATTTCAAATGTTAAAGTTAAATATTTTTAAAACTGTTTTGTTTTAAAGTAATTATATATTAGGTTGATTCTGTAATTAATTCCTAATTTTTTTCAAATGAGATTAATGATGTAATTAAGATGTGATTAAGGTAAGAGTATTAAATTTTAGTTAATAAAAATATTCTCAAATGTTTTTGTATAAATTGTTTTTAAGCGTCTAATTTCAATAAATATAAACGTCAAGTAAGAGTTTAATTAAGGTAAATGGTTTATCTCAATTTATTAAGGTCTTATTAATAAAAGTGATTAAAGTATAATTACTTAATTAATTACGATAATTAATTAATGTAATTAATTTAAGATAATTAATTGGTTTAATTAATTAAGGGTAATCACTTAATGAAATTGATTAAGTATAATTACATAATTTAACCAATTAAGTATAATTACTTAATGTAATTAATAAAGTATAATTACTTAGTGTAAGTATAAAGTATAATTACTTAGTGTAAGTAATTAATGTGCCGCTGTTCACCCTGAAAATATTTATTAAGATAATGTGGGAGGAGAGAAATGCTATAATATTCAAAGGAAAAAGGAAATCATTTATTCAAACGAAAGATAGTATCGTAGGGGGATTGAAACTTGGAATTGCTGCATCAAGCTATTGCTTTGGTCCTGAATTCCTATCTGAGCTTTCCAGATACTAGGCGGTCTTTGTGTTTCTATGTTGTGTTTTGTCTTCGCTGTTTCTTTTGATATACCTGTTTTCCTTGTTTTCTAGTTACTTTGTTTCTTGCCTGCCTAATTTTTTAGGAGGCTTTGTATCTTCCTTATTGTACATCGTTCTTGGTATATCAATAAATGGTATGGGTCCATTTCTAACCCCGCTGGCCTTGCCAAAAATTATTGGACAATTACTGAATGTAATTAATAAAAGGATAATTACTTAATGAAAGTAATTAAAGGATAATTACTTAATGGAAGTAATTAATCCTTAATTACTTAAGGTAAATTAATTAAAGGATTAATTAATTAAAGTAATTAATTAAAGGGTTAGTTAATGTAACTAATTTAAGGATAATTAATGAATGTGATTAATTAAAAGATAATTATTTAATGTAAGTGATTATGGGATAATTAATTAATGTAATTAATTATGGATCATTAATTAATGTAAGGAATTAAAGGTTAATTAATTAATGTGAAAAATTAAGGAATGATAATTAAGATACATGGTTTTTAATTAATTAAGATGGATAATTAAAGGATGATTAATTAATGGTTTATAATTAATTAATATTAAATAAGCATGATCAAAAGTAATTAAAGTAATTAATTTAATTTATTTAAAGGTTAAATTAAATTAATTAAAAATAGTGAGACTAATAAATCTTATTTATGGGTGATTAAGTTATATTGAATACTTTGAATTGTTTGATATCTCTAATATGTGTTGTTATGTGATATGAAGTGAATTGGTTGAACTATGATAATATGTGTTACCTATCTGTGATAGATTTGCTGTGCGAATATATCGTTCTGAATATACATTGAATTGTTTAAACTTAAACAACTTGGACTTAAGATGACATTTTGGATTTCGGTGAGACCAGGATCGGATTTCAAATTGGATATCCGAAAACCACATCTATCCAAATTAAACAACAGGTCGTGAATCTCAAGTGAAGATCAAGATGAAGATTCAAAGAGGAAAGGCTATTTGTCGTTAACTCTGAGGGTGATTGTAAAACGAGTTTAACGGAGATAGTGCCTTCGATCGAGATGAAGATTTAGAGTGCAAGGCTATTATCGTTAACTCTAAGGGTAATTTCAAAATGAGTGTAGCGAGATAGTGCCTTCGATTTCGTTTGAACCCGGAACGGACGTGTATGGATGAATGCTTTCAGACCATCGCCATCATAGGACGGTGAGCATTCCATGATATGTGTTCTAAAAAGGTAATCGTAGCCTCAAGCCTCATCAACCGGAAATGGCTAAAACAGGGGAGGTGCAGCAAGGCTAAGTGGGTAGCACCCAAGTAGGATAAGATTTCCCCTATTTAGAGGTCCCTTTTTCGGCTTAGTGGGCGGTTGGTCACGCCAACTACGGGGTTGTTTTATTCAGGATTATCCAGTAAGGGGTAGTCTCGGTCTTGTGTTGCAGGGGAACAGGGTGGATCCTTGGTACTCTGATCTAGACCAGGTACCGTGACGGACGGTACCCAAGTAGCCCTGCCATTGTATGGAATCCAATCTCCAATAAGTGCCGTACGTTTTGATTGTGCCCAACTATGTTGGAACGTGAGATGTAAGCATTCTACCTACTTTCTATTTTACTTGAAAGCCCTAGACACTATTATAATATCACTGGATTTCCTATCAAATGTTTTGGTTATCGTAAGGTAAAAACCCAACATGTTTATTTGTGTGTGGTCTTGCGAGATACCTTTTTTTCAAATGATTTTCAAAGTTAAACAACTTTAGCCCGTCTACTCACACCAGACCCATGTATGACCCAGAGTTTATTTTCTGTTTTTCTTAAACTTTTCGGTACTCAAATTTTTACGAGTAGCCAAGGGATTCAAGTTCACTTTGATGAATTTTATTGAGGAGACTTGGAGCAGGAGGCTTCAGCATATATAGATATTGCGGTTCCGCTGTATTGATCTCTGTGTTGTATTTTGAGTTGTATGATAGTCAGGTCATCACGACTGTCTAATGTGTTGTATAATCTATGTAACTCTGATGAGTATGGCTATTATGTAATAACTATGTAATGTAATATATTTTATTCGTTCCGTTGTGAGATTCTGATATTGTTTAGTTCTTTCTTTTCTTTCTATTTTCTTTTCTACCTATTTCTTTCTTAATGATGATGCGTCATTCTGTGGAATGAAAGACAGGTCATTACAGCTGGTATCAGAGCTGTAGGTGAGAGAATACCTAGGCTTTGGTGTGATATCTATCTTGAGAGAGTGTACTTGTATTTTTATTATATATCTATATATCTACCTAATTTGTTGGGTTACTTGTTTGGGTGGCCAACAAGAGTTCTAGAGGTAGGAGGGGCAGAGGTGTGGGTAGCACAACTACCACATATGGAAGAGGCCCTAGTGTTGAAGGAGGAAGAGTATCTGCCGATGCTGTAAACCCAATACTGCCTCGAGTAAGCTTTGCCGCATTGTGCAAGGATTTCACTAATCTCGAACGAAAGCCTTTTAAAGGTATGGATTCCATCATTGAAGTGCACGTTTGGTTGCGCTCTTATGAGGGGATTTTCTAGAGTTTTGATCTGTCAGATGAGCAGAAGCGAGTGATGGCATCTTGGCAACTTCATGAAGGAGCAACTGCGTGGTGGGACACAGTAACTACGAATGATCCCAAATTTCTCTTGGAGCAAGTTTAAGGAAGTATTTGAGGAACAGTTTGTGCCTACCATAGGGAAGACTCGGTTGTATAGGAATTTTCTGGATCTTAAGCAAGGGAATTTGTTAGTATCGGAGTATGAGACTAAGTTCAAAGAGTTGTCTCGCTACAGACCTAGTCTTATTGACTCCCCTTACGAAGAACGAGATGTTTATGCTGGATTTAAAGCCTGAGTTTCATGAGAAGATGACTGCTCATTTTAAAGGCTCATTTGTGGAATTGATTATTATGGCTTTGAGGTACGAAGAGCTTATGGATAAGATCCCTTGGTATTAGTGGCAGCACCGAGTGGAAATTCTTCCATCCAGAACAAAAAGGAAATTCAATCCGAATTAGAAGAAGCAAAGTAGAGGGAAACCCAGAGGCAATGCATTTTGAAAGTGTTATGTGTGCCAGCAGAAAGGTCATCTGGCTAAGCGGTGTCTTAGAGGTGGAGTTCAGAAGCGGCAGAGTGGACCAATTTCTCCGATGATTCAGAAGTCTTTGGGTTTCAACTGTCAGCTGCCTGGGCATATGGTGGAGGCTTGCCCACTTCTTCAAAAATCTCAACAGATCAAGGTGTTTGCTATTAAAGGTGGTCTGTCAGCTTCTTCTGATAGGAAAGGCAAAGTCATTCTTGAAGGATTTGACCTTATTTTGGGATGGATTGGTTAGACAAGCATAAGATGCTCTGATTTGTGAAAAGAGAACAGTAAAAACTGAACCGGGTCGGATTGCAAGAGTGACTTGCAATAGTTCAGGAAGTTCACCTGAGTAATCTTTTGCATAGGATTGAGGCTTCTCAAGAAGAGGCATGAATTATCAAAGATGTCAGAAATTTTCTAGATGTCATCAAGGAAGTCAAAGGTTTGCCCCCGCATCGGGAGATTGAGTTCCGTATCGACTTAGTTCCAGGAGTGATATCGACGGTTCAACCTAGTAGAAGGATGGCTCCTAGAGAGAGGAATTGGTGAAGCAGACTCAGGATTTCTTGGAGATAGGATTGATCAGACCTAGCTTTTCTTGTTGGGGTTTTGCTGCAGTACTTGTAACCAAGTCAGATGGGTCACTATGATTGTGTGTGGACTATCGGGAGTTGGATAAGGTGACCATTAGGAATAAGTATCCCTTGCCTCGTATTGATGATCTTTTTGATCTACTTCTTAGAGACACCAGCTAAGGTTAACTGAAGACAGTATACCCTTGACTGCATCTAGAGGACATAACTATTTCTTTGAGTGGTTGGTTATGTCTTTTGGGTTAACCAACGCTCCAGCTTATTTTGTGGATCTGATGAGCCGTGTTTCCAAGAAGTCTTGGACAAGTTTGTGCTCATCTACTCCAAATCAGAGGAAGAGCACAAACGTCATTTAGAGATGGTATTGGAAACTTTGAGGAGACATGTCCTGAAAGCTAAGTTTTTGAAGTATTATTTCTGGAAGACGGAAGTAAGATTCTTTTTTAGGACATATCATATCTAGAGAAGGCATTTCAGTAGATCCGATCAAGGTAACAACTGTTCTAGAGTTAAAGCAACCGCAAACTCCTATGGAAGTTCGTAGTTTTCTTGGATTAGAGGGTTACTACCGGAAGTTCATCTGAGATTATTCTAAGATTTCTTCTCACTTGACCAAACTGACCGGGAAAGGAGCGAAGTTTAAATGGACCCCTAAGTGAGAAGAAGTTTTTCAAGATCTGAAGGCGAAGTTGACGAGTGCACCTGTTCTGGTTATCCCTGATGGGAGAAGTAAGTTCGAAGTTTACTGATGTTTGTGGGTAGAGCATGTATTATGGATTTCAACGGATCTTAGGAGGACCATTTTGCTGGGTAGAATCTGGAGATTGTATTATTCTTGGTCCAAATTTGATCCGAGAGGCATCTGCGAAGGTTGAGTTGATCAAGAAAAGGATGAAGGCAACCCAGGATCGTCAGAAGAGTTATGCAGATAAGAGACGATGGAAATTGGAATTCGAAGTTGGAGATTTGGTTTTGTTAAGGTTTCTCCGATCAAAGGAGAAATAAGATTTGGTAAGACTGGAAAGCTAGCTCCGAGGTATATTGGACCTTTCTGTATTTTCGAAAGGATTGGTACTTTGGCCTGCAAGATTGAATTGCCAGTTCGGATGGCTGGGATTAACAATGTATTTCACGTATCTCGTTTAAGAAAGTTCTTGTATGATCTATCACTGGTTGTAGAACTAGCAGTTCAGGAGGATTTGGAAGTTGAGCTGGACTTGACAATTGTCAGACATCCTGTTCAGATTGTAGATTGAGATGAGAAGGAGCTCAGGATCAAAGTGGTGAAGCTAGATAAGATTCTATGGTGTGATGATTCCAAAGATTGTACCTGGGAAACTCTAAGATAGTATTAGGAAGGCCTATCCAGAATTGTGTCTGGATAGTTAGTTTGGTTTGTTAGAATGAATTGGTTGCTATGGTTGTTAATATATGGATGATGTATGCTTGTTGTTTGAATATAAATAAGTTTTTGATGGATTATTAAATTATCTTTGATTTTAAATTTCAGGGACGAAATTCTTTTAAGGGGGGAGGAATGCGATGACCCAAAATTTTGGCAATAGCAATTTGATAATCTTCATTTATAATAATTTGAATTGGCAATATTTGTCTTTTCAAAGCTAATAAAAATGTTTTCTAATTATAATGTATATATGTATATATGCATTGTGAATAGGAAGCTTGGATTTGAATTCAATATAATAATTTTAAAAGCTATTTAATGCTAATTCTATGTTTCAAAAACACTTAGATAAATATTTATCTAAAAGTACTTTAGCTTATGTTTAAAATAAGATTTAAGAAAAAGGTTTATTTTGCTTTCTTTTTAATTTTACATGATATAAGTACGGTTTGAAAATTATATATAAATTTAAAATATAAACATAAATTTAATAAAGACATAACATATGGAATTATAAACATAATACATAAAAATATATTAGTAATAAAAGCATAATAGAGTATTTAAATATAGTTTTTGACATTTGTAAGATAATCAAAACATGCATTAACATTTGTAACTTATATATGCCTTGCAATTAACAAGTGGCAAGTGTGTTTTCTTTAAAATTTGATTATATAAATAACTAAGAATTAGAAAAACCTGGCTACTTTATTTTCAGATTCATTTCTAAATCATCTTTCTCTCATCTTCTTAAAACAAAACCAAAAGAAAAATAAAATCAAACTTTTACAAGTTTTCAACCTGATTCAAGTAGAAGATCAAGCAATTTCAGTTTCAACTCAACATTAAGAAGATTCAAATCAACCATCAACTATCAGTTTTCAAGCTTCCAAAGCTTTGTCCTCTATTTCATATTCCTGTGAGTAAACTTTTCTTTATAAACAGTTTTAACCTATGATTTATACTTGATGCATGTGATGAATCTGTATAGCAAAGTTGTAAATAGGATTTGCATGGATGATTTTAACAGGATTATAGTTTGAATTACATTAAATATTTGTGTACATGTCTGTGTGTACGTATACTGGACTCTGTTGTGATCATAAACTCAAGAGAAAAACAAATAAATTAAATTCCTCTTCATATATTCAGATTTAGGCCTTGATCTCTAAATGAAAAATGATTGTAAGACTATAACATAATTTTTAAAAATGGTTTCAAGGATGTATATTAAGTAATTATATCAAAAATAGGAAAATACAGTAAAAATCAAACATAAGCCAAAAATCAATGATCATAATTTCATGTTTTGATTTTATAACTTGATTCGTATTTGCAAACGATGAATTTTGATCATAGTTTCATAATTTTTAAGTTTATATACATCGGGAATTCGTGAGTTGAATGGAAAGTACATTTTTGCCAATTCCCATCGATCAGCGAAGATTAGTGAGTCGTGATTGTTCCTGGTGGAAGCTGGCATGATGGAGATCATTGGAAAAATGATCAATGGATTTTTAGATTGATTTGGTGGTCGGGTGACGTCGAACTAGGGTTTAATGTCTGGTTTTGGTCGAGGAGATTGTCTAGGAGATTACAACAACTTAGGAGCATCGTGGTCGATCGGACTAGGGGGATCGTCGCTTGGGTTCGTGACACATCTCTAGGTGGAACGACAGGGTTTCTAGTGATCGGATTTGGTGGCGCGAGGCATTTTTTCGTCGATGGTTTGGGTTCCAGTGTGATCGAGTTGCTCGATTTCATTTTCCAGGCAGGTTCGTCGGAACTGGGTGGTCAAAGTGTTTGTGTGGGTCATCAACGACGTGTTGAAGGCGGTGAGGTTGGCCGGAGGGATTCGGTTCACTGGTGCACGTGCACGAGTGCACGATGGTGTCTGTGCGTGTTATTGTGATTTGGTGAAGAAGGCTTTTCCTTGGGGTTTTGCTCGAAGTCGTATGAGGTTGGTCTCGAGGCGGGTGCTGCGTGAATTTTGCTCGGGTTTGTGCTCAAGAATCTCGAGTGTGGGCTCTGGTTTTAGATGTGTTTAATTTACCAGGTTTTGAAAGAAAAGTACAAAGCATGTACAGTTTTATAAGAGCTAAAGAAAATCATATCTAGGTTTTAAAAGTAAGTAAATTTTGTTAACATGTTTTGAAAGCAAATAAATGTGCAAGTCCAAAGTTTTCAAGCAAATAAAATATAACCAAGTTTAAAGTGTATAAAATAAATAAGTTTTCAAAGAAATGTAAACCATGTTTTCCAAAATAAAATTTATTAAACAAGTTTTTATAGTTATTTAAGTGATTAAGTTTTCAAAGAAAAGTTTCAACAAGTTTCCAAGTAAAGTTTCAAAGATTTAAAATGTTAAAGTTAAATGTTTTTAAAATTATTTTGTTTTAAAGTAATTATATATTAGGTTGGTTATGTAATTAATTCCTAAATGTTCTTCAAATGATAATAATGATGTAATTAAGATGTGATTAAGGTAAGAGTATTAGATTTTAATTAATAAAAATATTTTCAAATGTTTTTGTATAAATTGTTTTCAAGCATCTAATTTAAATAAATATAAATGATAAGTAAGAGTTTATTTAAGGTAAATGGTTTATCTTAATTTATTAAGGTCTTATTAATAAAAGTGATTAAAGTATAATTACTTAATTAATTAAGATAATTAATTTAAGATAATTAATTGGTTTAATTAATCAAGGATGATCACTTAATAAAATTGATTAAGTATAATTACTTAATTTAACTAGTTAAGTATAATTACTTAATGTAATTAATAAAGTATAATTACTTAGTGTAAGTAATTAATGGATAATTACTGAATGTAATTAATAAAAGGATAATTACTTAATGAAAGTAATTAAAGGATAATTACTTAATGAAAGTAATTAAGGATTAATTACTTAAGGTAAATTAATTAAAGGATTAATTAATTAAAGTAATTAATTAAAGGGTTAGTTAATGTAAGTAATTTAAGGATAATTAATGAATGTGATTAATTAAAAGATAATTAATTAATGCAAGTGATTATGGGATAATTAATTAATGTAATTAATTAAGGATCATTAATTAATGTAAGGAATTAAATGTTAATTAATTAAAGTCAAAAATTAAGGAATGCTTAATTAATTCATTAATTAATTAAGATACATGGTTTTTAATTAATTAAGATGGATAATTAAAGGATGATTAATTAATGGTTTATAATTAATTAATATTAAGTAAGCAGGATTAAAAGCAATTAAAGTAATTAATTTAATTTATTTGGAGTTTAAATTAAATCAATTAAAAATAGTGAGACTAATAAATCTTGCTTGTAGGTGATTAAGTTATATTGAATGCCTTGAATTGGTTGATATCTCTGATATGTGCTATTCTGTGATATGAAGTGAATTGGTTGAACTATGATAATATGTGTTACCTATCTGTGATAGATTTGCTGTGCGAATATACTGTTCTGAACATAAAGTGAATTGTTTAAACTTAAACAACTTGGACTTTAAGAGGCGTTTTGGATTTTGTCGAGATCGGGATTGGATTCCAAATTGGATATCCGAAAACTACATCAATCCAAATTAAATAATAGGCCGCGAATCTCAAGTGAAGATCAAGATGAAGATTCAAAGAGGAAGGGCTATTTGTTGTTAACTCTGAGGGTGATTCCAAAACGAGTTTAACGGAGATAGTGCCTTCAATTGAGATGAATATTCAGAGTGCAAGGGCTATTGTCATTAACTCTAAGGGTGATTCCAAAATGAGTGTACCGAAATAGTGCCTTCGATTTGGTTCGAACCCGGATCGGACTTGTATGGATGAATGCTTTCAGACCATCGTCATCGGAGGACGGTGAGCATTCCAAGATATGTGTTCTAAAAAGGTAATCCTAGCCTCAAGCCTCATCAACCAGGAATGGCTAAAACAGGGGAGGTACAGCAAGGCTAAGTGGGTAGCACCCAAGTAGGATAAGATTTCCCCTGTCTAGAGGTCCTTTTTTCGGCTTAGTAGGCGTTTGGTCGCGCCAACTGCGGGGTTGTCTTATTCGGGATTATCCAGTAAGAGATAGTCCCGATCTTGTGTTGTAGGGGATCAGAGCCGATCCTCGAAACTCCGATCTAGACCAGGTACTGTGACAGGCAGTTCTCCAGTAGCCCTGCCATTGTATGGAATCCAATCTCCAATAAGTGCCGTACGTTTTGATTGTGCCCAACTATGTTGGAACGTGAGATGTAAGCATTCCAGTTATTTTCTATTTTACTTGAAAACCCTAGACACTAATATAATATCACTGGATTTCCTACCAAATGTTTTGTTATCGTATGTAAAAACCCGACATGTTTATTTATGGCGTGGTCTTACTAGATACCTTTGTTTTCAAATGATTTTAAAAGTTAAACAACTTTAACGCGTTTACTAACACCAGACCCATGTATGACCCAGATTTTATTTTCTGTTTTTCTTAAACTCTTGGGTACTCAAATTTTGATGAGTAGCCAAAGGATTCAAGTTTTCTTTGACGAATTTTATGGAGGAGACTTGGAGCAGGAGGCTTCAGCATATATAGATATTGTGGTTCCCTGTGTTGATCTCTATGTTGTATTTTGAGTTGTATGATAGTCAGGTCTTCACGACTGTCTAATGTGTTGTATAAGATGTGTAACTCTGATGAATATGACTATTATGTAATAACTATGTAATGTAATATATTTTATTTGTTCCACTGTGAGATTCTGATATTGTTTAGTTCTTTCTTTTCTTTCTATTCTCATTTCTACCTATTTCTTTTTTAATGATGATGCGTCTTTCTGTGGAATGAAAGGCGGGTCGTTGCACTTGGTCCATCGTGCTTATGTAAATTGTGGATTAATTAATATTGGATAAGCGGTGGATTAGCCAGTGATTGTTAATTGTGGATTTGATTTACAGTATGTTGCTTACATAAATACTAGTGACCAGTGTTGGCTCGGAAAGTTGAATTTAAAGAAATGGCAGCTTGTTTATGTACCATTGCGGTCGCAGAGCCCTTTGTCGAATTTAAAAAGCTATGGATTTAAATTAACTTTCATTTTATAACAATTTGAGGTTAAGTATTTATATATATAGTTATAAATGATTTGAAATATAGAGATTAATTATTGTTAAGGAAATTAATTTTTTTAGTAAATGAGATTTTGAGATATTTAATTGTATCATTAATGTTGTTTAAAGATATTTAATTATTTTATTAATGTTGTTTAAAATTTATTAATTTTCTAATTAACGATGATTTAAAGTTAGTAAATTAATTTATAATGAGATTTTAAGTTAAATATTTATTTAATTTATGTATTTAAAGTTAATTAATTGATGTAATTAGTGATGTTGAAGGCTAATTAATCGATTTAATTAATTATGTTTAAGTTAATGGAGTGTTATATTTTAGGTGTTTATAAATAATAAATATAGTTATATAAAGAAATTTTACTTTACAAGTGATATTTTATAAAGGAGATTATAAACGATATTTTGTAAAGGAGGTTTTTAGGAGATATTTTGCAAGAGAGATTTATAAATGGAAAGAGAGATTTACAAATGGTAATTTATAAATAAAAGAATGGATTTATAAGAGATATTTTAATGGTAACGAAGACCGGTGTTAAATATATAGGATTTAAGAAAATGAGTTTGGATTTGTAAAAGGATTTGTATAAAGGATTTTATAAAAGAAATTTATAAATAGGAAGAAGTTTTATAAAAGGAGTTTTATAAATGATTTTAGAGCAATACTTTATAAATAATTTTAGAGATATAGAAAAGAATTTTTATAAATTAACTTTGAGATTTATAAATGGATTTGTAAATATGTAACAGGTTTATAAAAAGAGAATTTTACGAAAATAATGAGATTTGATTTTGATAAATAATCCATCTTAATTATGGTTGTATGGGAACGTTTTTCATACTTAACATCGAAGGATAAGTGGGTTTATAGTAAAACAATATTTTAAATGACATTTGTTTTAACCCATTTAATATGATTTTGGAAATTAGGAAATCTTTCTTAATGATTTGGTAATTTATTTATACTAGGGGGATAAGTGCATGAATGTTTTTTCAAGTTTTGAAAGGGATAAAATGGTTTGTGAAAATATGTTTTATGAAAGTATTTTGAATCAAATAATTGAAAATAGATTTAATCGATGGAAGATTAATTAATAGAGGTTTAGTGGATCCTACGTCAAATTTAATCTATGTTTGATATTTTTTATATTTGATAGTTAAATAACCGACTATCAAATCTTAACCAAAATATAACTTTGGAAATGTCTAGGAGAAACTCGAGAGTAATATGACACAGTCATCTTTGATGATGCTGTACTGTGCGTATGAATCTTGTTTTCTTCTCCTAGGACAAATGATAAAGAAATTCACCCACTTAGACGGTTAGAAGGTGATCTCCGCTCTTATGTATTGTTTAATTATTTCCAAAAGAACCAGAGTTGAGTTTACTTGAATTATTGATTTGGTTTTGGAGTGATCGGTAAGCGAGAGAGTATACTTATATTAAATGTCTCGAAACCGTAACCACTCCAAGACATCATGCGCGTTCTACGCATTGGAAGAGGTTTAAGACTGGTTCAAGGTGATGCAATCGAAGATGGAATTCACTGAAGTGCTAGGGTTACTTGCTACTAATCATGAGGGTGAATCCAAAATAGATGTGGTAGAAGTAGTGCCTTCGATTTATTCATATCCTGAACAATATGGATGAATGCTAGCATTGCATTATTGCCTGGAAGGTAATATTAGCATTCCAAGTAGGAATTGCTAAGAGGAAAAGGTAAAGGCGTAACCTTACAAGTCTCAGAACCTAGTAATGGCTAAAACATGGGTGCCCGTAAAGCTATGTGGTGAGCTACCATTATGAGCCTCATTCCTCGATCAAGATTTAGTTTATGGATTTTAGTATGAGCACGGGACGATCATGGGGTTTTGCAGCCTCGATGCCCGAGGGATGATGTAATCCGATATGACATGTTAAAGGGGCAGTCGGCTCTATCTTGGCAGGGAGTCTATGTATAGCCCTTGAGTATTTTTGGTTTAGAGGTGTACTATATGAAAGATAGTCCCTCATCTTGTCATCGTTGGAGTCCAATCTCCAATACGTGCCCTATGGTTTTAGTTGTAGAACCTAGCACTGTTGAATTCAATGATGGGTAACCATTCCAGATATATTATATATTTATTTTTCCCACTAGACATTAATATAATATCACGGGATATTCTAATAAAAATGGTTTTTTAGCGTAAGGTAAAAACCTATCCATGTTTATGTGCGGCGTGGTCTTACAAGATACATCTATTTAAAACATTTTATAACATTACGTAATCAAATGACTTAAGTTTTCTCATGCTGGTTTACTGGACTGATTCGAGCATTATTTTCTTATAAAGCTCGAGTCTGCCTGAACATATTTTTCGAATTTAGCTGGACACTTTTGGAGCTTCAAAAGAGGAGCTGGATCCTCCAAGGCCTATCCACCTATTTTATCTTCTGCTATTTTGTTCTTGCCTTTATTTATCATCAATTGTAAGGATGGGTTGTTATAATTGTCCAGGCTGATAATAGGTTAATTTTGCTCTGATAATAGTTTGTAAATTAGAGATCCTTTTCTTTTTGTAAAGACGCGTGTATATTATATATTACTCGTCATGTTGTGATATTCTGCTCTATTTTTCTTTCTTTCACCCCGACATTCTATCTTTCCATCACTTGGATGTTGAGCATGAGAATATCGTGGTTGTATTAGCGTCGACTTCCAAGGATCGAAAAGGCAAGTCGGTACAGTTGGTATCGGAGCTGAAGGTTAAGCAAGAACCATGGCCCTGGTTGGGTAAACTCATTAGAGATAGGGTTGTAACACCCTAGAATGAGTATGATCGTATATATATAAGAGCGCGTATTTGGTGGTGCTGTAAAAATGTTTTGTATTATGTTGATTGGTTTGTTGAGTGATTTATGGATTCTGGTTAGTGTGAATAGCTAAGTTTATTGATAGGGACTCTAATTACTTGAACCTGGCCAACCGACCTAGTAATGTTTTAAATTGGTAAATGAAATAATTTTACATAGGCGTATATTTTATTATAAAAGAGAAATTTTCAAAAATTTAATATAGTTATTTTAATATGTTTGTTTGTTAGGAGATGTAATATCTAATTATTATCATTTATTCTTTGATTAGTCATGCTCATCTAGTTTAAAGCATTGTATAATGTTTGTTGATTTGTTAGAAATTTTAGTTTTTACAATCTGGGTTGGGTAATAAGAAATATAGGAACACTCAAAACGAATACCCTACGAATTAAGTTTCACAATTTGACTATAAGGAGTTCAGTGATGATATCGAGTTAAAATTGGGTTTAGTAAAATATGTCTAGTAAAAGAATGCTAAAATATTTTGAAATAAATATTTGAGGAATGATTTTGTAAAGATTATTTTATGAAACTTGGATTTATAAAAATATGTTTTATAAATAAAAGGATTCAAATCCCATGGTCTTTAAAAAGATTTCAAAGGATTATTGTGAAAAGTAGTAATGGCTTTATTTGGAAATTTTACAAGTATAAATATTTTGGAAAGCCAATTTTGAAGTAAGATATATATTTCTTTTTATTTTTTCATGGAAACGAGTCTCGATTCATTTTGTGACCATTTTGAAAAATCTTCTAAGCAATGATCAGATGTTTGCCTAGGATAACATTGTAGTGCACTTGGCAAATTGTTCTCTTTATCATTGTACGATCGAAACAAGTTCAAGTTCGCACGAACCTAAAGAAAGTTCGTAATGGATACTTTATTAAAATTATTTGTTTGGAAATATGTAAAGTATTGTTTCAAAAAGTGGATTTTGACATAGAAGAAGTATTTTTATGTTAACTAGCTCGAGTGACTCGGAAATAACTAAAATAGGAAAGAGATGTGTTTGGATGGTAAGCACTTCACTCAAGTATTCTTCTTCTTGGGAAGGGAATGTATGATACTATTTGATAATACCCAATTTCTTGGTATCCTTTTATGGTTACTCGAGCTATATATATATTCTATGAATTGAATTATATAGTATTATTTCAAAATAGGGTTTTAAAATAAAAACCAGGTATTTAGATTTTGGGTTTACTTAAGGGAAATAAATTCAAAGTGAAAGGTTTGAATTAGATGGTTATATATACCCTCAGGATATAGTAAGGTATTATACAAGTTTAAACTTAAGTTGTGATTTATGATAATGTTTTCATAAATAGTTATGGGAAGTAGAATGATTAAGTTTTTGTTGGTGGATTTCCTTCTTTGTTCAATTGCGATGGAATTTCGGGTTTGAAATTCTTTTAAAGGGGTAAGAATGTAATGACTTAAAATGTTATCGCTTTGACTTATGAATATTTAATTTATTTTAAGTATTTAATTAATAGTTTTAATAATTAAATATTCCCTTTTAGTTTATAATCAATGATATAAAATTCATTTTTGAGTTTTATTTACAAAAATAGGCGGTTCGATGAAAAACCGAAAATGTGACCGAAATCCGTTTTTCAGATTTACAGCTTTTCATCGAAAGACAAGTTATGGAAAGTTGTTGAATCTATGTATATGTTTTAGACAATAATTAAATGTTAGGTCAAGTTAAGAAAACATGTTATTTTTAAATGGAAGAATAAATAATAATATAGTAAGAATTAATAAATATAAAATATATTTAAATTCAAATTATGAAAAGATGGTTTGAAATTTGAAAGATTCCTTAAGTGTGAAAATTAACTAAAATACATGAATCACCCTAAGATCCAACATATTTACAAATGGTTGACATTTTGGTGGCTTGGATAAGATGAGAGAGTTGAAAATTTGATTTAAGGGCATTTTGTATATTTAGCCTTCTTTATTTTATTTTATTTTTCTTACTTTATCATATATATGAACGTTCCCTTTTGTGTATTTTAGTTTCACTTGGCATTTACTTTTCTTCTTCTCAAATCTGACTTCATTCTTCTTCTTACTTCTCTCGATATTTTTGAAAACAAAGAGAAACAAAGCTCCTCCTGCAATTCAAAAATCCCTATCTCACACTCCTCTCTAAATTTTCAAAATGTTCCAATATAAAAAGTGTTTGTTTAGACCTTTAGTATTTTTGAAAAATGTTAGCTTGATGTTTCATCGAGTGTGGTGGCGGATATCTCCCAAAAACAATTGATTTTAAGAAAAGTCAGTTTTTCGATGAGTAAGGAAGGAGATTGAAGCGTATGGTTGAGTTTGTATCATTGAGTGGAAATTAATAGAGGTGTTCGCAGTATTTTTTAGTGGTGTAAATTAGCGTGGGGAGGAAGATGACCATTTTCCTTAATCCGACGAGGTGGTGGTCTAGAGGAGGAGCGGTGGTGCTGGAGGCAGCATGGGCTCAGGCGGAAGTGTGAGAGGTTACAGCATGAAATCCTATGGCTGGAGGTGTCGAGTGTAGCTTGAGTTAGGGTTTTGCTATTCTTTTTTTGGGTTCGAAAATCGAGGCCATGATGGAGTTTGGCGGCGTCGAGCATGCTAGAGTTGGGCCTGGAGGTGCATGGGTCGTTGACGGCACTGGTGGTGGTGGAGGGACGGTTGTTAGTTGGCCAAGGCAATGGTGATGAGGTGATATACGAGCCTGCATGCGATTCTCGATTTAGGGGTTAGGTGGTCGAAATTAGATTCAGGCGATGGGAGGCGACGTGGATGGTTGTCGTTGGTCGAGTTCAGCGAATGGCGTTCGTAGGTGGTCTTGGTCCATCGTGCGGTAGTCAGAGGGTGCTGTGAACATGCACATGTTTGTGCACCATTTTGTGTACCAAGAATTTTGAATTGAAGAAAGGAAAGGAAGGAGGATTAGCTAGCGGGCGAGTAGAAGAATTTAGGCCAGGCGGGTGAGGAATTAATAATTTTCTTGTCTAAATCATTAAACTAAGTCATTAACTTTGTATCGTGATAACACACTCATTTTAAATCCGTTTGACCTGCGGATTTTTGGATTTGAATCATAGTGACATCTACAACATTGAGGAATAACTTGTTCATAGTCAGAATAAAGTATAATTTTGTGATGTTACAAGAGTGATTAAATTTTGATTATGTTGTTTGAATAATAGCAAAGTTAAATTTACTGTACTTCATTGATGTTATCTTTTTGGCCAAATAAAATACCGTTCTGTTAAATTAATTTACTTAGATTATTTCGGCATTTTTTTAGCAGAATAAATCCTCATTCTGCCATAGTCAATTGAATAGATTATCGATGACATCTGTTTAGCAAAATAAATCTCTGTTCTGCTATTATATTAATTTGGATGTTTGTTTATATGCCAATTAATTAATATGTGGATTAATTAATATTGGATAAGTAATTGTTAATTGTGGATTTGATTTACGTATATATTACTCATGTAAATACTAATGTTGGCTTGGAAAGTTGAATTAAAATAAATGGTAGCTTATTTAAGTACCATTGGAGTCGCTGAGCCTCTTGCCGAAGGTAAAAAGCTATGGATTTAAATGAACATTCATTTTATAACAATACGAGGTTAATTGTTTATATAATTGTAAATGATTTAAAATTTAGAGATTAATGATGGTTAAGGAAATTAATTATTTTAGTTAATGATATTTTGACATATTTAATTAATCATTAATTTTGTTCAAATGTGATGCCCCACCTTGAGACCCATGCTAACATAAGATATTACAGAGTAATACTGTCTGTTAGTGCAGAGAATAGGGCCGGTTAGGTCTGACAATCCGTGAATTTTTCTTTGAGCGAACATTAATATATCGATTTGGATGTTGCATATTTTTATCTTTCTCAAGCGGAATCAACGTACGAAATCCAGGCTTAAAATAAAAATACGGTGGCTATAATAATAATCTAGATTAATATATGATAAATATAAATCACCGAATCACAGATCACAGAACCTACACATTGGAATACAAATAGATACATAATATCAAATACAAGACTATGGTCAAAAAGACCCATATAATAAATCTGTACTATGTTCCTGAAAAGAATATGTACACAAAAGAATCTAGGCTTAATACTAGATACAACACTACATGAATATGTACACATATCAAGATGAAGGTAAGATGAATGATAACTAGATAACTGGAGTGAAATCCTCTCCAGAACTATCAAACTGGAGCACCTGAAATATCATGGTCTAACCCAAGCATTATAAAATAAAAAAGGGGATTGTCTAGACTATAATGAATGAGTTAGCAAGAATGAATGAATAATAAAGTGAACTAGATCTCAAATACAGTCATATATCCACAAATATCAAACATGCATCAATAACTTCAAATCACCAAATAATAAACTCAAGATAGCTTATTAAAAGCAAAAAACCCTAAAATTAATTGGTGATACAAACAACATCAAATCTAGAAATATCACAAATAGAAATCCAGAAATTTCACAAAATGGGAGAAGGCGTCAAAATCCAAGATTGGTGACACCTACATGCAAGGTTTTAAATATCGGATTTCGGTCATGTTTTGTCTCGGAATTTTTACACAAGTTATCTCGTATCGGGGGAGATCTCGGACGAGATGAGTATGTATCGGGTGAACATCTCGGATTGACATCTCGGGTCTTATGATGCATCTCGGGAATATCTCGGATGTACTTATGTGTTTAAAATTGATGTGTCAAAAATTTGTTTAACGATTATAATTTTTTTAGTAAAAATAAAAATGGTAACATACTTGATTTACAAGGAAAAAGAAATATTTTTAGAAGAGTAGTAGCTTGATTAGCTTAATTGATTTGGCAATGATTGAATAATATCTTTTTATTTGAACGTAATAAAGAAGTGAAACCTTTCGCTATGACTCACTAAGATAAAAAGTAAAGAATATGTTCAAGAAGTTGGTAAATTGTAATTGGATTGAGTAGTTTCTTTTGAATCAATATGAAAATAAAATTTACTATGGAAAATAAGAAAAATGTATAACTTCGGGTAAGATCTCGGATTGAGATTTTGATCCATATATCGGGTGAGATTTGAATATCTCGGACGAGATGAATGTCGAGGGAGATATGGAGAAGATTTGATGTCTCGTCTCGTTTAACTGTGAAAATGAGATCTCGAGCGGGATCTCGGGCGAGATATAGGAGATTTAAAACCATGCCTACATGCATCTAATCCAAGATAGATGTATAAGTCTATAGACATCAAGATAACTATGAGACCAATAAACATCAAGATAGGAACAAGTCCCATAACCTCTGAAATAGGTACAAAACCTATAAACATCAAGATAGGTCTGAAACCTATAAACATCATGATAGGAACAAGTCTTATAAACATTAAAATAGGTATGAGACCTATAAACTCCAAGATAGATATAAACCTATAAACTCTAAGATTGGTGCAAGACCTATAGAACTCCAAGGGCGAGTCATAAACTCATCGTTAAATGTCATATACCCCTGAATGGTAACCGAATAAATAACAACCATGTGTCCCATACCACACTGGTTTATTTAAATGTGTATTGTAGGTTAGTAAACTCCACTCGTGTGTATAAATGGCTCAATCAAACAAGTTTGAGAACTAATCGAAAAAATAAACACATGCATTTCATACCACTCATTTTATTAATCCGTTTAAATTGATTCCTCATTCGATCGATGTCATGCAATTTTCGAAAATAACTTATTTTGATATCTTTCTTGAAAATATTATTTTATAAACTAGAAAATCAACTTTAAAACCATTATAATTATAAATAAATATATTTCATATATATAAATATTCCAAATATCTTTCGTAGAAAATATATTCATACTTAAAATGATTTGAGAAACTGTTTGGATTGAAAATAAATCTTTTGAAAACTCCAGTATGCGATGGGAATTATGTGTTGTGTCATGGACTCATAGTGCAGTTCTATAGTATAACAAACTCCAAGATGAATTTAGAAATTCATAAATTAAGATCCAGAAATAGCATTGAAATCGGTATAGAAAACAACACTAAAATCAAGCAAATAGATTCAAGAGATCACATGGGCGAACAGAGGAGCAAACGGGAACAAATGGAGCTCGAAATGGAGTGACCTGGGTCTCAGCCTAAGTCATATCTGGTCCACTAGTCATCATGACTGGTGCATTAGTTGGCATGCCTGGGCCGAGCCCAGGCATCTTAGATGGTGATCCGATTGCCCGTTGGTGGTGGTCCTTCACTGGTTTTCACCTTGACCTTTAATACTCTTAATTAGCTAACATGCGAGCCTAAAAACAACTACAATGGAATGAAGTTCATGATTATATGAAGCAGGTTTGCATCAAATAGAAAATCAAGTTTCATATGACAAGGAAATCATCATAAAATTTAGATCAATTCAATACCAAATTCATCTATAACAACAACAACGATAAGCATTCATCTATGAGCTAGAAGTGTGAGATTAACTCACCGAATTGAACTTGAATGGATAGTTAGAACTCATCCACTTAGCTAAAAACTTTTAGCTCATATGTTCGATTTTGAACAATTGTAAAAGAATGAATTACAATCATGATGAAAGCTAAGATTAAAGACCCAATAGATGTAAGATATGATGGTAGAGATTACCTTAGATTTACATCTTCTATTAATAATCAAAAGCCCTTTGATTTAAGCTTGATTTGGGGATTTAATCCAGTTTCTAGGGTTTGCAAATAAGGTTGATTTATTATCAGATTTTTTTTTATCCTGGCTGAAATGAGAAAGCGATGAAGGAAAACAAGAGTGTGTGGTAATTATTCACCCTCCGCATGAGCATAGTGGGTATCTTATAATGCAATAAGAAAATATTTACCAATTTCTATTTTTTCTCTCTCATAAATTAGTAATAATCAATACTCAAACTATGTTTATGAAAGCATATATTAATTTTCCTTAAATTTTACCAAAGCTTCAACGTATCAAAAATTCCCATTTCTATTAATATTGAGATATTTTGTAAATATAAATTTAAATTTTGAAATAATAGCTATTCCCATTATTTTTAATAAAATAAACAATTAATTATAAAAGTCTCATTTTAAACAAGAAATCTCAATATTAACAATTTATTAAATTTACAACATTTGTTGTAATAATTTGAAATGGGAATATTTATTATAAATCTCCATTTAAAATAAGTAATTGAATGAACCTTGGAAAATTTCACATTTTAAATTATCAAATTATTTCCTTATATTTTATTCACACTTTTTCTCAAAATTACCCTTATATTATTATTTATAAGAACAAAACTACATAATTTATTATTTCTATAAATCCTCAATTTGAAAATTTACAATTAAAAATTCCCTAAATTCATCTACAAATTTATTAAGATAACTTAAATCATAATTTCTAGATTTAATACTAGGTAATCTTGACCAAAATTATAACGCCAGATTTTCGACCCTTGAAAATCGACACCAATATGTCCACTGTATCATATGCCGAACATTCAAGTGTCGGAAATACCCATTTGTTAGGGTGAAATAAGAAAGTAGAAGATAGAAGAAAACTAAGCAACACAGAATCTCACAACGCAGCGAATAATATATAATACAATAATGATCTTTATAGAAGGAAACATCTTTATTCATATATACGACATCAGAGTACACTTGATTTATCCAAAATTTAGACAGTTCTAAAAACCTATCCTTACTTCGACAAACATATAGACACTACAATACAGCGAAAGAAAAATATACGTGAATACGTCTTGACAATCCAGCTCCTCTCCAATCCCAAAGTATCCAGCTAAACATGGGAAAACATGCTCAGTCTAACCCAAGCATTGCATGGAATAACGTTCAGGTCAGTCCAGTAAACCAACGTGCGTAAAAGTCGATAAAGAGTAACAACCAAAATCATTTCAACATTTGAAAACTTTCAAACAAAGGGTATCTTGTAAGACCACACTGCACATAAAAACGAACGGGGTTTTACCTTGCGACAACTAAAACATTTTATATCAAAATCCAGTGATATTATAATAGTGTCCAAGCTTAAAGTAAATAGACAAAATAGCCGAAATGCTTGCATCTCACATTCCAACATACTAGGCTCTACAATCGAAAACATAAGGCACGTATATGAGAATGGATTCCAACTAATGACTGGGCTACTGGGGTATCGCCTGCCACAGTACACCTCTAGAAAAATGCACCGAGGTCGTACCTAATGACTCCTGCCAACACAGGACTGTCCTACCCCATGCTGGATAGTACCGAATATATCATCACCCCGGTTGCTTTGCTACCTTTAACCGAGCGCTTCCTTATACATGAATTCATTGATGATTGTGTATATATATAGAAGGGTGATGACATACCCTAATGGGTGCAACTCATATTGCCCTATTGTGTATCCTCTGTTTTAGTCATTCCCAGTTGATGAGGCTTGAGGCTACGTTTTACCTTTCCGAATAGCAATCCATCTTGGAATTCTAGCACTGCCCTCCAAGCGTCAATGCATTGCCAGCATTCATCCATACAAGTTTGTTCTGGGTCTGAACGAAACCAAAGACATTAACTCTACTACATCCATTTTGTTCACCCTCAGGGTTAGTAGCAGTAGCCCTTGCACTTCAAAGAGTACCATCTTCAATCATCATCAAGTTGTCTTCAACTTGAATGTACATGTTAGTTCAGAGTGGTATTCGGATATAGATTTGATCCCAATCTCTCTGTATCAACAATCGATAATTCCAGTTGACTCATCCCGGTTCTTTTGGAAGTACGTTTTCGAATCTTCATCAGGAAGCTCGAATTTACATTCATACTTCCTAAGTCAAATTGGTTCAAACTTGATAGTCGGTTATTTAGCTATCAAATAAACAAACAACAACCAATTCCATTTGAGATTTATTTATCCATATCAACAATTAAGCCTCAAAACATATCTTTGTTCAATAAATCTCTTTCAAAAACATTCATATGCTTATCTTTCTAACGTAAATATATTCGCAAAACATTTGTAATATTTCTCATTACCATATCTCTAAAAATGATTTAACTACATCATTTAAGTTGGAGAAATGGATAACTCTAAGCACTATTCCTTTGGTTTAAAGTACGGAACAGATGTTCCATACCATGATTTTTCAAAAGGTCAGCCATGAGAAATGCAAACCTTGAATTCTTATTGTAATAATTCAATAAATCCTTTTATAATTTTTCTTGCCTATGAAATCCTTTTTGCTCTAACCTAAACCCATTACAAAACATTCATCAACCTCCATACTCATTTATGAGACTCTTTATAAATATTCAAATATAGTTATATAGACTTCTTTATAAACTTTTAAACCTTGTATAAAACTATCCTTTATAGACATCCAAACCTATTTATAAATCTTTTTATAAACATTCAAAACTATTTCTTAAACTCCTTTTATGAACACCCCAAAATTATTCACAAACTTATTTATATATTATTCAAAACAATTGTCAAATCATTCGTCAAATATCTTATGCAAAATAGAATAACCTTGAAGACCATTTTAAAAGAAAATGAAATAATAACTTTCCAAAACAAAACGGAAGCTTAATGACTACAACAGATCATTAAATTTGGGTTTACTTATCCAAGTTATATCATGGGTATTGCCTTATGTAAGGGATTCACAAAACATACAATCAATCATAGGTATATGTCTAAGTTACAATTATAGATACATCCATTATCGGTGAGAAATGTACATATAAAAGTATATTCTATATGCCTAAGATACCATTACTCGCTCATTGAAATTAACTTCCTTGTGTTTATCGCGTTACCGATATTCGGCATTTGTGCTAAACACACGTCACTTACTTCCTATAGAACGTGTCAACGTTTTATACTCACTACATTAATTCATTTGGCTGTTTAATGGTCCAGACGAAGGATCCTTTGATTCAAAATCAATTAATCTTAAAATGAAAATTGATTTAAAATATAACCGATTGGGTTCGAAACAACCTTTAAAAAGATTAAAGTATATTTAGTTGGCTTAACCCTAATTATATATTAATTAATCATAATTAAATCATGATTAAATCATAATTAAACTTTAATTAACTTAATGAACTTAGTTAAGTCCAAATTAACTTCCTAATGTATCTTAGTTATGGTTTAATCAACTCATTATTAGTTAAACCCTAATTAATTTAATGATCACTTAATTAAATAATAATTAATTAACCTACTTAACATAATTAAATAATAATTAACCATTTTATTACTTTTTATCTTCATTAATTACTAGTTAAAACCTTATTAATCAATAATTAGTCATTAACCTTCCTTAAATGTTACTTAACCTCCAATCACTTACATAATTGCTGATTAAGTGCTAATTACCTATATTTATTTTATTAAATAAATAAATTATTAAATAGTATAAGCTTAATCTCTTTTGATATTACTAATTAAGTTATGAAATTTTTGCAAAACAATTCCAAAATGAATCACTTAAAGATGGAAATCGTGAATTTTTTTTGTCGAACTGCATCCATAGCGACTATCGTTACGAGCGCAGTTTGCTCTATCTTATTTTAAGTGGAATACTTCACGTAAATTATTGCCCCTACATGTTTTTAAATAATATGTTGAAATTTTTTAAACCTTAAACCAAGATAAAACTTGAAACCATTTCCAAACATTGAAACTAGAAATCACAGTTTGGACTTCAAATCGGATCTCACGTCTGTCGCAACACCCAAAGTTGTTAACTTTGTTTCAACTCCACATACTTGATTCTTAAATCACAACGTACATCAATACCACCATACTCTTAACATCAAAATAAAACACACATATAAACATAAGGTTATATGCTTACTAACTTGACAACATCACATTCAAATCTTAAATTTAATACCAAACACAAAATCCATCTAACCACCATCGACCAACATAATAACCATTTAATTTTTTTCATCATATTATCACCACAATAAAATATCATAATAAATTCAAAAAAAATTCAAAAAAATAGTTTTACTCACCGAAAATCTTTGAAACCTGAAATGTCTTAGATGCACCAAAAATTACCCTAAAAATATGCCATCTTCCACTTGATTTTTGGACATATTACTCTCGGATTTTGAAAAATTGATTAAAAGAAAACTTTTGGAAAATTATTTTCTCTACAATTTAAAATAATGAATAACTCTAACAATATTAAGTTTGAGATAGATATGGTCAAAAGAAGGAGAGCTATTTGCGGACCTGAATTTCTTAGTTTAAGATTATATTGCAAAGAAATGAGATTTTGACAAATCAAAGCTTGAAATTAAAAAAAATGGTAAAAGATAAAGGTGCAGCTACTGATATTTTATACGATTTGGAAGAAAGAAAATCTTGATTTGGTGTAAAATCGAGGAATTTATGGTCGAATAAATTGGGGAAAAAATGTAGAAGAAAGAGTTTAAAAACAAATTTTCATCTTTAAAACAATTTAAATCCTTTTATTTTAAGAAAATTAAAACTAACATAAGAAGCCATAAAATTTTAGAAAGGTAGTTTTAGAAAAATGAAGGAGAGAATGTATATAAAAATGTGTATGTGTGGGTGTATATTTATAGATGAAAGAAAGTGGAGATATTACCATTTTATCCTTAGTTTTAAATATTCTAACATGTCATTATTTGGACAAGTCACATAATCACCTTCCTTTCTCTCATATGTTATGTACCCCATCTCTAGTCACATCCCTTTGGCTATAATGCTCCTACGCTATAATGGATAATGATGATGGTATTTAAAGAAATGACAAGAGATAATGATATGCACTTAGTATATATAATAGATTATTTTAAGTCCATGTCTTGTCACTCACATGCTAAACATAATTAACGTAAGATAATATATTATTAATGTATTATTATATGGTTAATTATATACTATATATGTGTATATATAGTGCATAAAGGTGAACAACGTTACTGATAACTTTCCGGTGTTGAAAAGTCAAATTTCCGGAAATGTTCTTCGTTCACATTTTCTATTTTTCTATAAACTATCTATTTGGGTAAACAAATTTTAAAAAAGATTTTACCATCATTATTAAATAATTATAATAGGTTTATTTGTAAATAAAAATCGGTTTATTTAATATTTAAACTTAACTTGAATTTCTGAAGAAATATATAAAACCGATGATATCAACTGTCGATGTCATAAATACATTTTATTTTCCAAAAATAAAATAATTTATTTTGTTTCATAATCTTGTTTGAATACATATATTTATGTATGTATCCAGAGCCATGCATGATCATTATTATTTAAAAAAATTTATTGATAAAACGATTTCCGGCTGTTTTATATTTCACTTGGAACGATATTTACAAATTATTAGTACTTTACCTCGGTAATTTATCCGCAAATATTTTTCCCAAACAAAATAACTATTATTATCTACCACTTAAAACATGATTATTTCTCACTTTTAAGCCCACATCCAAATATTTGAAAAATAAATATAATTTATCCAACTGATAAATTTGTGGGTCGTTACATTCTTCCCCCCTTAAAAGAATTTCGTCCTCGAAATTATACACAACCCTATTCCTAGAAATACTTCAAACTATTCATCAATTCATATGATGTACATAGATCATTCATATGCAAAAATCTAGTTCGATTACTCACTTGAACACATAACTTTCCTTCCGAACTAGTATCGCTCTCTCGACTTCCTAGTGCGGACTTTGATTAGGCTTCTTAATTAGAAATCTTTATTCTTTTTTCATAGCCATAAACTATGATAGACAACCTTTGGTTCAACATAAGAACCCTCATCAACGCTCATCGTAAAAAATTAGATGATAAATTCCTATTCGGAATGGTATGAAACACCTCGAGTCATGTACTTGAATCTTGGATCGAGAACTATGTGAAAAGGGGAAATGATCAATGTACAACGTTCATACTAATCCCATTGTTTCATACTTCCTAAGATTATAATCAACCTTTTTAAAGAATCACCATGTTATTTAAGAACATTTCTTAAGTTTATTAACATTCTATAACTTAAATTCATTTTAGTATGATACTCTTCTATATCCAAAACTGTATATACAATTTCAAATTTCAAATTGGTTTTACTTAACCTAGGATGTTCAACAAATTTAAAACTTTATTTATTTAATCAAAACATCCTTTTATTTTGAAAACTTTGTTCTTTTAAGGGATTCGAGAACGCACTATCCAGGTTTTATTTCAAAAAATCTTTTGAAATGATACTATATATTTAACCCTTTTGGAAACATAATATATAGCCTAAATCTAGAAGGATATCGAAGAACCGGGTGCTACCAAATAGTATTACATATACCTTTTACTAAGTAGAGAAATACTCAAGAGAAGTGTTTACCATCCGAACACATTTCTTACCCATTTTTATTCATTTCCAAGATACTCGAACTAGTTAATCATAAAAATATTTCTTCACAAATTCCCTTTTGAGACAATACTATTTATAGATGAATAGTTCTTTGATAAAATCGTCCACTAGCTTTGGGTTCGTTCAGATTCAAACTCGTTTTGATTGTACAATGACAAAGAGGATAATTTACCAAGTGCACCACCATATCTGCCTAGGTAAACATTCGATTGTCACTTAGAAGATTATTATGATTATCACAAAATAGATCGAAACTCCTTCCCGAACTGCCCAAAGAAAATTTTACTTTCAAATCCATTTTAAAATATTTATATCTTAAAATCTTTTTAAGTACAATTGCTACAACTTTATAAAAATCATTTTAATCTTTGTCAAAGCCAATGGGATTTAATATTCTCACAATCCTTTTCATTTTCATAAGGCCATCTAAAGATTTTCGTTTAACTAAAAACATTATATTCTAATCCAATTTTAACCCAACATCTCATCGATAACTATGTAGACTTTTGAAAATCGTTCCTTTATATATAAAATATATCCTAGGTATTATTTCATTTACCAATTTTAAAACAATATTATATCAATTGGACTTGTTCAACTGTTTAGGAAATCCATACTGATAATGTTGGCCAAACGCATCAACTAGAATTCTTAAGCTACTCAACAGATCAAACAACACAAAATAAAACATTTTACTCATTAACAAATGCGCATTCATATTTATAATACACTTAGGCTCATTCTAGGGTATCGCTTACTTAATTCCAATTGAGTTTACCCCGCTAGGGTTGTAATGATCCAAAATTTTAGTTATTGAAATTAGAATATTTAATCAATTTTAAATGTTCAAAAGTTAATTTATATAGATTTAATAACTTGAATTTCAAATATTACGATTTATTGGGTAATTTATTTATTGAATTTAATAATTGAAAATCATTTAAATAATTATCTTGGATTTTTATTTGGATAAAAATGATTTAAAGGCTTATTAAATTTATATTAATAAGAATAAAGGTAATAGAACTTTTAAATTGAATTTAAAAGTGATTTAATCAATTTTGAAAATAACTTGTTTTAATCAACTAGTGAAAATAGCCTTTCGGGGCACAGTCTTGGATTTTGACGAAACCATTGTCATTAAGTCCGTAATAATGAATTATAATGCACCGTCAAATTTTACGGCGATCAGACATAATGTTTGGTCATACGGGATAGAAACGCGTTGAAGTTAATATCAAAAATTTAATATTATAATTGAGTTCAAAAAGTTATCTCCTCCATATGATCAAATTAGGTCTCGAAACATATTCTGTTTCAATCGAAATAGTGGTATAACATTAGAAATGCCATACGGTACTCCTCGATCGGTGTCGAAATAAATATCTATATATTTTGGAATTTTAAATATATATTTACATTAGCCGTTTTTCTTTCCTTTTCAGCCACCCTACGCCTATAATAATCCAACCTATACACAGTTTTTTTCTTTCTTCCTCTTATTTAAATGCGACCAAACTAATAGAGAAAACATATTTCAAAGCTTCGTTCCTTTTAATTATTTCTAAAGTCATCCAACAACACGTATCCTCTTAGACCACCAGAGGCGTCGGTGGTCGAAGTGTTCAACTAGGAAGCTGTAGGCGGTGTCGAGGTGAACATCTTTAGCGGTAAAGATGGGTGTAGTTCGTCGAGGAGGTGGGAAATCGCGTTTGAATGTGCGCAGTTCGTCGAGGAGGTGGGAAATCGCGTTTGAATGTGCGCAGTTCGATGTTGAAATCATGGTGATTGGCGAATTTTTAGGGGGTGCAACCTGGAGGAAAGTTGTAGGGGTTGGCGAGGGCTAGGAGCTAGCCAAATTTGGTGGCGAACAACGATGTGTAGCAGTGGAATTTCGAGTTGGATAGAAATATTATGCTCGACATTTCTCAATGTGGAGGCAACCAGAAAGGACGAGGGTTATGGCAGTGAGAAGCTCTTGGCCAGGCGCAACCTCGACTTGAGTATGGTGGCGAACGATGGTGTGTGGCAATGGCGGAAAGCTTTGGAAGGTCGCAATAGTATTATGACCTGGGTGTTGTTCGTGTACGAGATTGGGGGAAGGAAGATTAAGCGCTAATTACTTTTTAGAAAAAGGGCAATTTGTAATTAAGGAATGTAATAAGCTAAGTTAATTATATCATTTAATTGTTAAATCTTATAAAATCCACGACTTATCCATACAAGGTCTGATTAAGACGCCGTCGGTCGTGTTGGAATCGTGTCGTCATCCTCTATGCAATGATTCTGAATTAATTTCATTTTAAACTAACTGAATTTGGAGCCGATTTTAGACCAAACTGAATGTTTCAATGACAATTGGAACTCTGGTGAGTAAATATCACTCATTTGGATAACTAGTTTTATTTAACAGTGTTAAAATTACTCGTTGGTTGATTGGATGAATTGATAAATAATTATTATCAGTTGGATGTTATATTATATATATATATATATATTAGTAGTTAGGTATATTTCCACTGATTGGAGTCGATGAACACTACGCGCCCTGCATAATAGCGGATAACCCTTTTATTTGCGATATCCCACCTTAAAGCGGTGATCATATTTTTGTGATTATATGATGTAACGATCCACCTTTTTGGATGGTTTAAATCGAGGATAAACCACACATGTCAGACTCAAAACCATTCAAAAGGGAGGATTGTTATGGGGTTAATAAAAAAAAGAGAAAGAATTAAAACAAACGCAGATTCTCACAGCGGGATGACCAAATATAATAATCAAATAATACTTAATGAAGCTGTTATACAAATAACATTTGATTACACTTTTACAATACAGATCAGAGTTACATATAGCAGAAATAAATAAATAATGTAGCGGAACAACATGATGCAGTAGTAAAAATATAATAAATAACAATAGTACTAAATCTTCGTCTTCATCCCCCAAAAATAAGGTTTCAATCCGCTGAAAAAGCTCAGACTGACCCGAGTGTAATGAAAAGACAAAACATTCGATTCAGAACTAAAAGATCTTATATAAGTTAAATCAACAATAAATAAATATGAGTGCAACGGCTATTAGGTGTTTACGGGATTTTACGTATCTTATCCAATGTCTAACGTGCGTGTAATAACTAAGAGATGTTCGGTATTACCATCTCCTAAGGATCCTTTAAACTGTTTACTATGTAGTAATATATGCTATTATAATATGTCTATCAGTAAAGTATTAGTATAGAATTAAGGCATTACCCATATCCCCCTAAACATATTTTTATATATTCCCATAGTCTATACAGTACCATAATTCCTCTGTAAAATGGAGGGCTATCAGAGGACACTCTATAGGTACGGTACAAACCAAACTCATAATGGGCACGATAAGGCATGTGACAAGGCACGCAAGGCAATACCCAGGATATGATACTATCTTTTCGCGATCCAGACTGGTGGTAACGCATAGCAGCTACTACCGCCCACCTTGAAACATACTTTCATAATCAAATTGAAGGGTGGCCACCAAATCAATCACAAATTAATATGGCATCGAAGAAATGTGTGTCATCGGAGGTGCGACTCACTTGGCCCGAGCCATATCAAGCTGACCCGAGGGGGTCAGGGCTATTTTAATACCTCATACAGAATCGTTTGCCAAACCATCCTATTTCATTCTGAAATCTCCACCATGTGCACATTTGTTAAAGTGGTTTTCAGTATTGGCAGAGAGTATGACAATATACGATCCTGGTCTCTTTAACAAACAAACGCTTATTATACATCGGATAGTTCTTTTACGTTTCCAAAACCATTTCATATTGATATCAAAATATCATATTCTAAAAAATCATTTCACTTTCGAAATCATATTCACTTTTGAAATCATCACTTTCGAAAACATATTCACGAATAGGTTAAACTCTCATTTGAAAATCATCATATTTACTCAAATACGTCATTTCGCTAGAAAATATCATTTCAAATTCCAACGTAAGTTATAACATGCATTTGGCCATTTTGTTTTCAAATCAACAATTCAAATACAATAGTCCAACCTTACACCGTTATATTTTTAGAGAATAGTTAGATAGTTTAAAATAGTTTAAAATAGTTTCAAAAAATAGTTTAAATGTTTTAAATAGTTTAAAATAGATCAAAATAGATAAAATTAGTTTAAAAAATATTAAATTAGTTTATAATAGTTTAAAATGTATTAAAATGGTTTAAAATAGTTAAAAATTAGATTAAATCTAGTTTAATAGTTTAATATAAAATGGTTTGATTATTGAAATGGTTTATATAGTAAATATTTTGAAAATCTATATAAATCTAAATTTTAAATAATATATCTTTAAACAGTTTACAATAAAATAAACAATTTATAAACAATTATTAAATTAAACTTTTTCTTCCTTTTCAACACATCAGGACCATATTCAGCTCTCAAATCAAAAAATACAATTTGTCCCAATTCAGATTCTCATTTAAAACCATTTGAATCTATATCAATTTCAAATCCATGTTGAACTATAAATTTAAACCACGTCAAATTCAATAGATTTTGAAGCTTAAATATCCAAACATTTCCAATAACTCAATTTCGATAGATTAATTTATATTTTAATATTCGACTTTGAAATTTTAGTTTTAATTCCTTTAAACAATTCATTTTGACCAGTCTCAATTTCAACATTTAAAGCTTGGATTTGCGAAAGTAATTCAGTTTATATAAGTCAAATTCTATTTCAAAATATCATTTAACAGAATTCAAAATTTAAGGATTTTAAAATTATTTAATTTAACCAATCCGATGTCTATATATAATTTTCTACTCTATGGTAAAGTGATGCAGATATATATCATTTCAGCCCGCAATAATTTAAATTTTACGGATGTATATCCTTTCAACCCGCAATCCCGAATTTAACTTCAAATCCATGAAATCGCTCGGGTCTATCATTTCAACCCATAATAATTTCTCCTTAATCTATCAGATCATTTGGGTATTTATCATTTCAACCCATAGGGATTTTTCTAAAAACTAAGGGAACTTGAAGTGTGATATCAATATATATAAAATAACATAATATCCAGTCATCCAATATCAATAATTAAACATACATCGCAATCACCATTCAAATCAACGAATAAATAGCAACAATTGACTTATTAACAATAATAGGTGTTAACAGGCAATTTAAAATTCAATATTTAAGTAAATGGCAAATAAATTCAATAAAATTCATATTTTATTGGAATGATAATTTTAATTATACCAAACATTAATCATTCAAATTCTAATCACATCATAAATTCAATTTAACTAATATAAGATAATCTAGTAGTTGTGAGCGAGTCAAAACACTCATCTATTGATTTTAAATCGATTTGAAATCCAAATATAGGCACAAAATTGAACAGAGCAGAATTCATCCAAACTAGTTCCATAATATCCAAAATTTCGATACAATCAGAGCGGAACGAACCGCGCGTAAATTAGACCTCGTACGTACAAGTTATTACGATTAGAAGTTATACGCTTATGTAAAAAGATAAATAAAATAATAAAAAAACATGTCGCTTACCCTCACGCATCAAACCCTAGTCTCGAACGCGATATCCAGACCCTAGCTTCGACCTTAAGCCGCCGTTCATCCATGAATTTTCGCTGCCTCTACACTGCCTTGCACCATGATCATCCATCATCGTAACCTCCCCCTCACCAGGCTGCACTTGGCAATGGTGGCGCGACTAACTCTAGTTGCCCCAAGCCATCACGCTGCCCCTTCCCTTACCAAGTGATTTCTAGCGAATTCTGACCAAGTTATGACAAGCGACAACCACCGTAAGACCTGCTCGACCTTCTCTTCCCAATGATGCATCTCGATCGTCAAACGGTCGACTATCCACCGTTGGATCGTAAACCCCAAAAATGGACGGTCGAGGTTCTTCATCAATTTATGGTCAAATGAAGCAACCAATTAAAAAATGAATTGCTGCAGTGGATTACGCTCATCGAGGGCTTTCCAACGATATATAATACGATATAGTTTGAGGAGTTTTAATTTTTCGATTTTATTTGCGATTACCAATGAAATCCCTTTTGCTTTAACCCAACCCCGTTTACAAAAATTTGTCAACCTCCATACTCATTTATGAGACTCTCTATAAATATTTAAATACAGTTATATAGACTTATTTTTAAAATCTCTAACCTTGTATAAAACTTTCTTTTATAGACATCCAAACCCTTTTATAAAATCTATTTATAAACATTCAAAACTATTTCTGAAAGTCCTTTTATGAATTCCCCAAAATTATTCACAAACTTCTTTATATAATATTCAAAACAATTTTCAAATCATTCTTCAAATATCTTGTTCAAAATAGAATAACCTTGAAGACCATTTTAAAAGATAATGAAATATTAACTTTCCAAAACAAAACGGAGGCTTAATGACTACAATGGATCATTAAATTTGGGTTTACTTATCCAAGTTATATCATGGGTATTGCTTGACGTTAGATATGTAAGGGATTCACACATAACATACAATCAACCATAGGTAGATGTCCAAGTTACAAACATAAATACATCCATTATTAGTGAAAAATGTACATATATGGGTATATTCTATATGCTTAAGTTACCATGACCCGCTTATCGAAGTTAACTTCCTTATGTCTATCACGTTACCGGTATTCTCCATTTGTGCTAAACACAAGTAACTTACTTTCCATAAAACGTGTTAATGTTTTATAATCAATACTTTAATTCATTTGGCTACTTAATGGTCCAGACAAAAGATCCTTTGATTTAAAATCAATTAATCTTAAACAGAAAATTGATTTAAAGTATAACCGATTTGGTTTGAAACAACTTTTGAAAAGATTAAAGTATATTTAGTTGGCTTAACCCTAATGATAACTTAATTAATCATAATTAAATCAGGACCAAATCATAATTAAATTTTAACTAACTTAATGAACTTAGTTAAGTCCTAATTAACTTCCTAATGTATCTCATTTAAGGTATAAACAATTCGTTATTAGTTAAACCCTAGTTAATTAAAAATTAAATAAAAATTAATTAACCTACTTAACTTAATTAAATAATAACTAACCATCTATTTACTTCTTATCCTGATTAATCACTAATTAAAATCTTACTAATCAATAATTAGTCATTAACCTTCCTTATGTGTTACTTAACTACTAATCACTTACTTAATTACTAATTAAGTGCTAATCACCTTTAATTATTTTATTAAATAAATAAATTATTAAATAATATAAAGTTAATGTAACAACATGCATATTTTACGATTATATATTTAAATAGAGCATCGTTACTTGGATTAAACCCCAAAATGCTACTTTTTGTAAACAGTCGAATTAAGACTCGGGACCATTTCCATTGAGTCCAAAATGGCATTTGCGACCTTTTTGAGTACAAACATCGATATGTTTGGAGTTGATTAGAATTTTAATATTTTTGTTTTGGGGATTTGGGTTTGGGTTTCAGCCTACTAACCCAACAATAGAACCCAACTCCTCTACCAAATACACAAACTCCTCTACTCTTCGTTTATTCTACTCCTCATTTCCTAACACTCAAGTTAATGTGAAAATGGGGGAAAATAAAGGAAATTAGAAATTCCTAAGCCCTAGTTATCTTAGGAAATTCAAGTTCTTGCTCTAAAATCAAAGAGAAGCTTAGGTAGGCATCCTCTTCATCTTCTCCATCTCAATCTCTCTTCAATTTTCAGAAGTTCCTATAACTTAACTTAGGAAATTCATTTCATTTGATAATAGATTGAAGATTCTAGAGGTGTATTGAAATTGAATTGGTCTTGCTTTGTTTTAACGCCTCTCATTCATTGTTTTTGGGTTTAAAGGTGAGTTCTTGAACTCACATCTATGTCTATAGCTTTCATTGTTGTTAGGTATGAATTCCTAACAGCTATTCAAGTTCATTTGCTTTTGATTTGAATTGATTTGGTGAATTTTCTAATTTTTGGTTTTGAAGTCAAAATCTTTAAAGATTCTATCTTGGATGTTTGGCCATGTTTTTGGTGGTGTATTGAAGAGCCTATAGTGTTGGGTTGTCAATTGGCATATATCATTAGCATCCATCACTCGTTCGATCGCATTTCGGTTTGGATTTTCCCTTTTGGGCTAGGTTGATTTTTTTTGCGTAGAAAAAAAATCCAGACGTCTGGAACAAAAATCCAAATGTGTGGAACCAAATCCAAATGTCTGGTTGAAAAATCCAGACGTCTGAAAGGGTTCTGGAAATAAAATTAAAAAGGGCAGAGCTAATATCCAGACGTCTATAACAAAAATCCAGACGTCTAGAACCAAATCCAGACGTCTGGTTTAAAAATCCAAATGTCTGAAATGGTTCTGAAATTAAAAAGAGAAAGGAGAAAAAGTATATATTTTTCCAGAACCTAGGTCAAGATGTCTGGAAATACCTACCTGACGTCTGGAGCTGTCAATTTTGCCTATTTTGGCTATTTTTGAGTGGATTTTCAATTTTTATCGATTTTTGTTGATCCGATTGGTTGTTGTCATTTATTATCGAATTTGATGACTTCTTTTCTGGATTTTTGGGAATGTCCATTTGATTGGATTTGATATCAATTTTTGGGGTTTTAATTCACGTCGACGAATGTGAATTTTTGGCGATCGATTGTTTTTACAATCATTTTCTGTGTTTTGTCACTTTAAAATACAAAGGTTTCTATATTAGTAGTAAATATCCAAACTCTTTCAAAAAAATGATTTCAACGTTACTTTTAATACAAAGCTCATATTTAAACCCGTTTTCCAATCTATTAGTATATACAAAACTTTACCTCATTCGTATGAGAAATCTAATTAAACGTCTTATCAAAACAAATGGTATGAAATGGTTGTATTTACTTTGTCGGTTAATTCTTGGACTTGTTCGATTGAACTCTTGTGACAATTTTCAAGTGGAAATCTACAATTTGTTCGTAAATATTTAAGTTAAGCCAGTGGTTATTGGACATGAAGCTAAACTCATTTATTTACTAGCTTAGTGTAATTTACACTTATCGACCTTTGTTTGCATGTGGGAATAAACCCCGTTTCTGGAGCTTCGGTTCATAGTCCGCAATGGGGAACTATACCCTATTTGGAGGAGTTTCGGCTCATAGGAGGAGCTTCGGCTCATAGTCCACAAAGAGGGACTGTACCCTGTTTGGAGGAGTTTCGGCTCATAGGAGGAGGTTTGGCTCATAGTCCGCAATGGGGGACTATGCCCTGTTTGGAGGAGTTTCGGCTCATGGGAGGAGCTTCGGCTCATAGTCCACAAAGGGGGACTATACCTTGTTTGGAGGAGCTTCGGCTCATAGTCCGCAAAGGGGGACTATACCCTGTTTGGAGGTGCTCCGGCTCATTTTATGGGATAACGATCCATTTGTGATACATGTATTGGTGAGTTTTATGCTCCATTTTGTGATAGGCCTCCCCCTTTGTGCTTTTTGGATTTCCAGTTATTGATTTCTGAATTTTTTGTGTTTCACCTATTTTTGTGGTTTGTATTGATAAGCTTTATCAATATTTGAGGTTTGGTGAATAAGCTAAAGAATATGAATTCTTTTTGGTGTTTTGAGTAGATTTGAGATATTGTATGATTTTTATTTTTATCATATATTTCTGTTCTATCTCATATCCTATCTTAATTTGTATGATAGTTATAGCTAGACTGATCCGTTTATTATTTTTCTTCTTAATTAATACTCACAGACTAAGGTGTTACAGGTGCTTCCACTAGACTTATTAGCTGGGACTAGTTCTGACTTTTGGCTAACTACTTTAGCTTACATTCGAGATAGAGACTCCTTGATGTAAACATATTCTTTTGTCTAGCACTTGTACCTACTCTTTTGTGATGTAGTGGATCTTATATGATCACTACTTTGATGTACACTCTTATGTGTTGTATTCATATCTGTTTCCGCCTTTGTGATATGAATATCAGTGACTAATTTTGTGTTATGCTTATTTTATATTTGTTTCCGAATGCCACATAGCCACTGTGTAGTAGCTTTGAGTTTGTATGGGTATGTCAGATTTCATCTTTAAATGAAATGCATGTAATACTATCTGGCATATCGGCGCTCGCATAAAGTAATTGCATAGATGGTTGCCCCTCAACAGCCTTATTCTTCATACTAGTTGACGGCATTACTCCATAGTGTTCTTGGCTAGTGTGAGTATAGAGGTGGTGTGTCACACCTAATCTTTTTGTATACTAATTAAGTTTGGAAAACTTATGCAAAACAATTCCAAAATGGATCACTTTAAGATGGAAATCATGAATTTTTTGTCGAACTGCATACATATCGACTATCGTTATGAGCGCAGTTTGCTCTATCTTATTTTAAGTGAAATACTTCACTTAAATCTTTCTCCTACAAGTTTTGAAATAATATGTAGAAAGTATTTGAAACCATAAACCAAGATAAAACTTGCAGCCATTTCCAAACATTGAAACTAGAAATCATAGTTTTGGTTTCAAATCGAATCTCACGTCCGTTGCAACATATACAGTTGTTAACTTTATTAGTACTCAACATACTTAGATTCTTAAATCACAACTGTACATCCATACTACAATACTCTTAGCATCAAAATGAAATACATATATAAACATAAGGTTATATCCTTTCATTATCTGACCTTTTCGAGCGTTGTATCCATTCTGCAACATTTTTACATCATCTATATAAACCCTTTGATCTTGGAAGTAGAATATAAGTCTATACATTCAAATTCTCACTCTTTATTGTCTAGTTGTTCTCAACTCCTTTCTATTTTATTTGATCTTCAATCATTCGCTTCTAGTCATATTTGGATTAACTTTATATAACTAGTGATCATTTAATTCACTACCTTAAGATTATGGTTTTTTAGCCTTCCAATCATCTACACCTCTATTTAGAAAATTTGTGACAGTTATAGAATATTTGAACTAAAGAACGACAAATAAGTGTAGTTATTTTTAGAAGTTGAATTAATGTTGTAGTGTCCTAAAGCAGTTAGATGGAGTCCTATTGGGATGTCCTCAACCAGTTGTATTGAAGTCCAGTTTGGTTGTTCTGCTAATTGTAGAAGCATGTTCCTTTGGATGAAGTGAGGATTGCTTTTTGAAAATTCCAAAGGGAGTTCTAGGACTGGATGCAAGATGAGAAGTCCGAACAGTATGAATCAAACTTGTCATCTACATTATTCAGTTCATTGCATTTATTTATACTTTCTCTGTTTGTGTACATTCGCTTATATTCAGTTCCGATAGTGCGAGCTAATATTGGTATCAAAGCCATGACACATAACACCCAGAGCCTAGTATTCTATCGATGTAACAAAATCATATAATACTAGGGAATAAGAGAAGAATGGTTTAATGTGAATACAAAAGATTTCGAAAATTGATTTAAATTCTATTTAAATAATAATAAATACAATAAACTTTTAATTTAGATTTAAAAGTGATTAATTTTATTTTTATAATAATTTTTTTAATTGACGTGTAAAAAATAGCCTATCGGGGCACTGTCTCATATTTCGTTGCAACCAGTGTCATTGGATCCGTAATAGTGAGTACTATATGCTTACAAATCTCATGGTGATCGGACATATCGTTTGGTCATGCAAGTTCGAAACACTTGGAAATTAATTATAGAAAGTTATAAAATAATTGGGTTTGAAAAGCTATCTTCTGCATAAAATATTTGGGCATATAATATTGGATTTTAGTTAATACAATAATATGTACCCATCTTTGTAACCATACCCTATCCCATTCTCTAGCCACGTATTCTACTATTCGAACCATACCTTCCTTCATTTATAAATCACAACTTTGTAAGAGAAAGTTTGGAAAATTTCTATAAAAAAAAATCTAGTCTCCTCAGTTGAAGGGCCAGAGTTGAACGGAGCCACCAAGGCCTCGATACGAATTTGGGTTTAAAGGAGAAATGTGCGGGGAATCATGGTGAAGACGATGGAAGGTGGTGATGGGCTATGGAGGTCTTAGCTGGTGGCTACGGTAGGGTGAAAGCCCAACGTTCTTTGGTGATTTTCTAGCAATGGCGACCGGGATGGGAGGTGAGGCTGGTGTGTGGAGGTAGGTCGAGGTGAGGCTGACCTATGATGCTGGCGCGACGTCGACTAGAGCATGGTGGCAGGGTGGGTAAGTGAGGTTAGGTTGGCAGCAGAAAGGATTTTGAACGAGCAAGGGAATTTGGGCTTAATGGTGATTAACCTAACTTATTTTAGTTAAGTATAATTAGTGAATGATAATTGTTGTTATTAGAAAGCTAATTATAATTTAAATTATGCAATCTTATAAATGCTGTAACTAACTCGTTTTAGATACACGATAAAAGTTTTGCAATGGAACTGGTTGGACGAATTCGGAGACAGTTGAAATTTGAGCTAAAATCGGACATCGTGCGATTTTTATTCTAAACCGGAATGCCTCAGCGGCAGCAGAAATTCCGGTGAGTTAAACTCAACTTTGAGGTTAACTGAAAACATTATATAGTCGATATAAATTATTGATTGGATATTTGGATGTTTATATGTTGATTGTTTGGTTTTGATGAATTGTCGCTTTAGAAGCGATTAATATATGAAATCAATTGCAGGAAAATAGGTTGGAGGGATCCAATAGGATTCCTTACTACCGTTAAATTATATATATGTATGTATGTATATGTGTGTGTGTGTGTGCGCGCTTATATATATGAGTTGTTATGTAGGGGGACATGTTGGTGAGATCCAACGGGATTCCTTGCTATTGATGATTTATTTTCAATAAAATGCCTGTTATGTTAATTATTGAATATGGAACCTGATTTGTGGACACTATTGGTTATAACATTGTTTACGTTCGGAATTGAAATCCAGTAGTGATAGAAAACCAATAACAGTATTGATTAAGCATTTGGTAGTTATTGGCCTTAAAATAGTATTCTAAAAATACTGTAAATTCCAATTGAGTTGGAATGGGTTTTGAGACAGGAAATGAATTTTAAATCCGAAATTGGGTTTCGAAATATTTTGTTTAAAGGAATTAAATATATATTTTACTCCAACCTTTTTTATCTATTTTTTCAAGATTATTTATTTATATTTAATATTGTTTTAAGATTATTTTTATTATTTTAAAGGTTAGTTATTTATATTTAATATCATTTTAAAAGTTAATAAATTATATTTTATATTGCTCCAAAGTTATTTATCAATATTTTAAACAGGAAATTATTATTAAGGACAAAATTTCACAGCTTTTTAGCCTCAAGGACAGACCTTCAATATTTTATCCTGAAGGACAACTTTACGTAGGTATCAGTTTTTAATTATTGATAGCAGTTTTTAGGTATCAGTTTGTAGTTATCGGTAGCAGTTGTTAGGTATTAGTTTTTAGCTAGGTATAAGTTTTGTTGTACTTATGAATAATTTTGAAAAATGTTTGTCCTTCTGAATAATTTTTAGAAGAATGTTTGTCCTTGTGATAAAAATATTGAGGTCATGTCCTTGAAGCAAAAAATATAGAAATTTTTGTCCTTTTAAATTAATTCCCCTATTTTAAATATGTTGGAAACTTAATTACTTAAAGTTAATAATATGGTTTGAATTAATAATAATGATTATTATTAATTTTTTGGAAATATATCATTCTTATTTATAATAATGGTAAAGATTAAGGATTGTTTTATTTGTAATGTTTTGAATCATTAATTATTGTTTTTAAGATGTTTCAAAGTTAGTAATTATTATTTATTTATAACGTTTACTATTAATAATTACTATTATAAAATAGTGTTTTAAAGTCAATGATTAGGATTTATATATAATTTTTTTGAGATTCATAAATAGAGTTTTATAAACGCACATGTATTTTATAAGGAAGTTTATAAAATGGTTTGAAGACTTAAGGCAGAATGTTTACAAGGTGAAAGAGTTTTATAAATGGTTAGATACTTATAAACGAATTTGGGAAATGAGTTTTATAAATGGTTTTATGGATTTATAAAGGATTTATAAATAACTCTTGAAATGTACAAAAAGAATTTATAAGCGATTGAATTTATAAAAGAGATTAGAAACGATTTTAAGATATTTGTAAAATAGTTTTACAAATGGTTTTTAAGATTATAAGGGATTTATGAATGATTTTAGAATTGTATAGAAAGGAAATCATTCTCAGTTTTGTGAATATACTTATAGCGTTAAGATTAGTATATGGATATTTTCTAAGTATTGAAAATATAAGGATTTGTGAAAATATTTTTGTAAAAGTATTTTGATACAAGTATTTCCAGATGAATTTAATTAATGAAAAGATCTATAAAAGAGGCTAGTGGTTGCTTATGTGCTTAACCAGTGTTGGTCTTTCCTTTTGAAATAAAACCCTGATTTAAATGTTTGTTCATTCGGTGGTTAACTAACCGACTATCAAATTTGGACCCAAAACATAACTTTGGAAATATCTAGGAGAAACATTTGAGTTGTATGGCATAGTCATCTCTGACTTTGTTGTCATATAAGTCTCGTCTCGTTCTCTTAGAACAAATGATAAGGAGATCCATCTACTAACTGGTAGGTGGTGATCTATGCCCTTATCTTTGACTTTTTATTTCTAGAGCCAAGTGTGAGTTTATCGAATGTTATTTTGAAAAGACCGGGATCGAATATGTTATCCAAAACCACTTCGATCTAACTCAATCGTTTTAAAGTGAAGACATCTTGAAGATGGAGCTCCCAAGCATTTCGTTCAATCCCAAAACTAACTTGTATGGATAAATACTGGCACTACATTATTGCCTAGAGGGTAGTGTTAGCATTTCAAGTGGGAAGTGCTATATAAAAGGTAAAACGTAGCCTCAAGCCCCATCAATCGAGAATGACTAAAATAGGGGAGATGCAACGGGACTAAGTGGGTCGCTCCCAAGAAGGGTATGATCATCCCTACCTAGAGTCGATTTTATCCCTCATCTGTATGCTTAATGGTCAGGTGATCATATTCGATACTATCCAGTAAACTAGTAAAGGGTAGGCCAGTCCTGTGTTGGCCAGGGTCAATAAGTTCGATCTTGATGTTATTTTGTCCAAAGATGTACCGTGATGGGCGACATCCCAGTAGCCCAGTCATTGCATGGAATCCATTCTCTAATAAGCGCCATGCGTACTTAGTGGTGTGCAAGTATGTGAAATACGAGATGCAAGAATTTCAGATATTTTCATATTTTATTTTGACCCCTGGATATTATAATAATATCAATGGATTTTCTATAGAAAATGTTTTGGTTATCGTAAGGTAAAAACCCATCCATGTTTATGTGCGGCGTGGTCTTACGAGATACCTTTATTTTGAAAAGATTTTGATACTTTAAAATTCCATTAGGTCTGTTTTTCTCATGTTGGTTTCCAAGACTAACTTGGGTGTTATTTTATTATAGTGCTCGGGTCAGACCGAGCATATTACAGATTTGTTTGGATACTTTGAAGCTTCAGAAGATGAGCTTGAGGCCCGAAAATGTATTCACGTACATGGTTATTTCTCCGCTATTTTATTGTTGAAATCATCAGCATTTGTGAGGACAGATTGTTATAACTGTCCAGGTTGATGATTGTGATTTGTTTTTGTACTCTGATTGACGTATGTATATAATAGTTTCTCTTCTTAAAGTTCATTGATGTTATATTTTATTTCGTTGTGGCTGTGAGATTCTGTGTTGTTGTTGTTTTCTTTCTCTCTTCTTTCTTCTTCCTTCTTTCTATTCCCATAACTATCCGCCTTTCGTTCAATTTGAGTGGGTCATGAGTGGTTGATTGTCCATTTAAATTGTACGGAAAAGTGGGTCGCCACACTGCCAATCCTAAGAAACTTTTGATCTCAGTTACACTTTCAGGTTTCTTCCAATCTTGAACCGCGGTTACTTTAGCCGGGTCTAGCCTTTTCTCGAAACTATGTGCCCTAGAAATCTTACTTCAGATTTCCAGAAATGGCACTTAGATTTTTTTTAAAACATGACTTCTTAAAGTACTTAGAACAACTTGAAGATGGTACATATGCTCTTCCTCCGTTTTAGAATAAACAAGAATGTCAACAATGAAGACTAGGACAAATTTGTTAAGGAAATCCAAAAAGACTCTATTCATCAAATCCACAAAATATGTAGGTGTGTTAGTCAATCCGAGCGACATGACTAACCTCTCGTAAAAACTATCAGAGGTATGGAAAGCTGTTAAGGGTACACTCTCTTTTGCTACCCTTAATTGGTCCAGTGGCAAGACCCAACCGAGAAAATATCTAAGCTTTGCAAAGCTTGTCAAACATGTCATCAATCCTAGTAAATGATCCTTATTCTTGATAGTCCTCTTATTTAACTCTCAGTTATCTACACATAATCTAAGAGAATCATCCACTTTGGCAACGAAGGCTACCGACAATTCCCAACTCGATGTGCTGCGTCTGATCAAACCCTTCTGCAATAAATCAACGTCCACTTTTCTAACTCTTTTCATTCCTTTGGAGCCAACCTTCGAGGAGGTTGAACAATCGGTCTGGTTTCTGGAATCAAATCAATGCGAAACTCAACTTTCCGATGAGGAGGTAAACCTTGCACTTCTTTAAAAATATCCTTGAAGTCCCAGACAATTGGTATATTCCTTATTTCCTCTTTGGTTACTTCGTGCAAAAAGAGAAAACTACTCATCAACTTATTAGGTTCACCATAATAAATATCTACCCCAACACCCCCAACATACTAACTCTAGCGATCCTTCGATCGTAATCTACGCTCGCTCTAAACTTAGATTATGAATCCATCCAAAACAATACCCAAAAACTCATAAACTCTAGAAAAAATAAATCAAAGGGGAGAAAGAGTAGTGTTGATAAAAGATAAACACATGTAGACACACTGTGTCAAGATCCACTAAATCCCCAATTGGGTTTGATACAAAAAGAGAATTATTTAAAAGGATTGGTTTAGGGTTAGGCTTATCAATAAGATCAATTGAAATAAAACTATGGGATGTACCAAAATCGAAAAACACATTTTAGGAATATAAAAATGATAATATACCTTGTGTTTGTACCAAACATGGGCATAACACTCGTTTTATGTAATTGAAGAGATTAGAATGAAGAAATAAAATGAAAAATGAGGCTAATCTAGCAGTCACACCAAGAAAAATGAACGGTAGTAAAAGAAGAAAAGAATTTATAGTCATTCGGTGCTGTAGCCTATGTCCACTTTAAAGGATTTGTTGTTTATTGCTAATTATAAACTGAATTAAAACAATACAATTGCTAACACTCGAGTTATAATGGAGTTTTTAACAGAGCAGCAACATCAAAAGCCCTCTTCTAGTAGTAGTGGAGGTGCTATTTTTAGGCTTAGAGCTAGAAATATCTGCCCTGAATCTCGGTATACCCTTTCTCATGCGTATATGGGCACACACAATCGATCTGGGTTGTTTGGGATCAATCCATGTTAGTTTTGTACAGATAAAGAATGGCTCCTTTTGAGATGTTATTGATGATGAAGGCTCTTTTGTTGATATGCAAGCTTCTGTGAAAATTTCATGGCATCTAGATTTGTGGCATGAGAGATATGATCGATCAAAGTTGCAAACATGGATTGGTGAGGCTTTCGTATTGATACATTTTGTATCGATCATCTTCGTATCGATGACGAGGCGTGCTTGCTTTGTGGAGATCCAAAATTCATGCATAAGGTCCGCTTCTTTTAGGTTGACCTCTTCATTTCATATCCGTCCTATACTTCGCTTCTCGTATCAATGCTTTGCCTTTTTTTATGTATCGATCGTAGGCCCTGTCCTCCGTATCGATTAGAGATCGATACGAAACATGCAGCATTGGTTGAATGAAATGTTATTGATCCACGAAGTGTTTAAGTATATCGATATAGGTTCGAATCTTAAATATAAAATGGTGGATGTCAAGTGATGGAGTTATGCTCATTTCGTGTTGATGGTGATGGATATGAAATAATGGATGGATGTACACGAAATGGACATGTCTCGCATGGATTTTGGTCGGTTCATAACTTCAGCATACGAACTCTGATTGACTTGAAATTTGAAATATTTCCTTTCGTAGCTTTGCTTGTCATACCATGCTAATTGTAGATCGATCCGTACTCGAACCAAGTTTGCATGTATCCATCATGGACCTATAGATAACCGATCTCTGGGGCGGATTGCCTTTACTCAAGTCCTTGGTGCCACGGCCTTGCCAAAAGGCGGGATAATATTTTCTCCCAAAGTACGTCCTGTGTGAAAATAGAATGCTTTGAAAAGCTACAATCTTCATTCTGAAAAAATTCCATTCGATTTGCTGAACAGTTATTGCCCTTTCATCAAATGATTTGACCTATGGTAGAATTCTAGTAGTATAAACGTTAAGTTATAGACTGTCAGTGACATGTAGTTTTTTTTGTGCGTAAAGGTCGAGTGCTAGCAATTTGTTGTTTATTGCCTTGGTCGTCACCAGGTAAGCATCCAACTCTTGTTAATTTTGAAAATCAAATGTTAATATGGCATACATGCACATATTTTAACCTGACCCCCATTTATGCTTGCATGCTCATGGGTCGCTGCTAAGTCCTTTTTTTAAAATGGATCTTGGTGAGAAGAGGCTCTTGCGATTGATTGATGGTTTATTTAGAATTGAGTTTCGTATCGATGATCCCCTGGATCATTGTGAAATCCGAGTTGCAACATTGATCGATGGTCGTTTTGGTCCCCTTTTTCATATCGTTCCTCTCCTGGATCGACCTGGGGTGCATCAAGATGGACTTCGTATCGATGGCGATTGATACGAAATGGTTATGATTTTGCTTGAGTTGTAGCACAATGTGCCCTTCGTATCGATGGATATGAGATTTACAAATGTTAACTCATGGAAATGCTTCATATTGATGGATACGAAGTATTGGGTCCTGGATTGATGGATACGAAGTGCTGGGCTTCACATCGATGGACTTGAGATGCTAGGCTCCAAATTGCTACGTGTTGATGGACACAAAACTTTGAATTTCAGATGCGCTTCATATCGATTGGCATGGTGGCCGCTTCAAACGATTTTATGACTAAGATAAGAATCGGTTTTAAGGTCGATACGAGTGAGATAAATATTTTTGGACTTAGAAATTTTTTTCACCTATTTCTGTTGCTATTTCGTATCCATCGGAAGAGAAAAGAAACCATAGATCTCATCTTCAAACTGCAAACCATTAATCTTAATCCCAGATTCTTTGAGTTAGGTAATCAATTGATAGAATCATTCTCAGAGTGATGAGATTCGAATTTCATGCCATTTTGTCCATAGCGATAGCCAACTCCGGTGTCATTGGCGCCGGAGCATGACTGGGGAAAGTTTGAGAGTGTGACCAAAGGCGACTCTCGAGGTTTAGGGAAGAAGGACAGCAACTGGATGGAGTCGATGGAGTTATTGACCCCGAGTCCATCTCGAACTCGTACCGATGCGAGATGGGATCGATCAAAATACTTTGGAGATGATTGAAGAAGGCTTTCATAATCGATCCGAGAAGTGTGGAGTATTTCGTATCATTGTGGATGAGAGGCGATGTGATCGATCCGAAACCAAAGTCCTTGGATCGATATGAAGCAGGTCGATACTTGAAGTGATTGATATGAGCATGTGATCGACACGAAAGTTTTATCGATACGAAACAGTTATCGGTCTACCTCTCTGATGATACGAAATGATGGCTTTAGTGGAACGATCCATAGTGAACCATGATGGATACGAACTCCATCTCTTTTTTCATATTCGAGCACTAAACTCCGACGAGCTTTAGCCTTGCTTATTTGGACTTGATCGAAAAAATGCATAAATATGACTATCCTTCAAGGCTCTTCGATAGAATTGTATCTCGATAATCATAACAAATTTTAACGTGGATCGTTCTATGAAGTCAGAATGGCACGGCTGAGATGGTCAGCGATGACGTCGTTCCAGTCGAATCTCGAAGTTTTGTCTCTTTATCATCTTTCGACCTTTTATAAATTTAGAGTATAGCAGCACTTCACTACACAACATGACCATTCACTTTACACTAGGGGGAACATGAATATCTTTCCATCTAATGACAGTTTTTAACGAGTTCAATAACTATGGATTATGAAATTTTAGAGTAGCAAGAAGTCCAAAGTCCTCCATTTCCCAGAATTGAAAGGCCGAATGTCGCGGCAGATATAGTGTATCCTGCTCCGAATGAATTGCCGAATGCAGTGGTGATTATGAATCCGGAAGATTCCGTTCGGTCCAAGATTTTAGAATAAATGCTGGCAAAATATGTCTTAGGCACGGACTGTCTTTGGAGGAAGTTCGATTACCTAGGATGGAAGATAAAGCACACAATCCCCTGAAAGGGTTCATCGCATGCAATAGATTTATGTGCTTGGCTGGAACATTGCCACCATTAAACCAGTTACTCGAGACGTGCTATTTTTTCTGAGGATCGCACCTTCTCAGCTTCATCATAACGGATATGCAATTCTCAACATCCTATATATTATATTTATGGAGCATCTCCCCCGTCCCTTGACCGTCGATGAGATCAGATTTTTATTCAATGTTAAGAGTTGGGGGGATAATCCTTCATTTTCCTTCCTGGTATCCGTCAGGAACTGCCAAGTGGTGGCAGGTGTATGGAGCAAGCTAAGCTACTTTAAAGTAGAGTGGTTCTACATGATATGACCACTAAGATTCACCAAGCAATGGCTGGTGAGACGTAAGTTCTATTACTTGTTTCATTGCTAACCGTGACCGGATAATGTAGATTGACGCTAAATTCATGTTGTGTTTCCCTTACAGCTGCTATTCCACGGCCCGAAGGAACCCAATATAAAGAGTTAGTAAGAGCTCTCCAGGCAATGCCTGTTGAGTTGAGAGATGCACGAAGTTCTCATCGATGATAACTTGATTGCCGTGAGGCTTATAGAAAGAGGACAGAGCATAGGGATGATGGGGATACCAAGAGTGGTCCTAATAAGACAAAGTGGAAGACGAGCTCCTGTCATTCCCTTAGTCTTGGGATCTCAAACTGCACCTAACATAATAGTCATCGAACCTCATGGTGATGAGGGTACATAAGGTGGTCAAGAGCCCACAGTCGTGCCTCTGCAGGGATCTCAATCATCTATGTTGAAGAGAAAAGGAAAAACTCCTGTCCACAAAAGCAAAAGGCAAAAGATCACCGAAGCAACTCATCTCATTGTAACTTTTATAGGTCCGGAGACCTCTTCCCCATAGATGGAAAGTTCACTGAAAGGGTTATCAAACATTCCTATCCCGGATGAAATACTATCATTTCCTGATCTTGGGCTAGAGGGGCTTGACCCCCAATCAAGAGCCAGCACACGCCTACCTTCAACGGATATAGGGGAGCCAACTCCCATAAGAAAAGCTACTACAACCAGTAGGTTGGGGGGTTTGCACATGCATACACATACTTCATGGCACCACACGATATTCTTTCACATGCTTCTTAATCTTTAGCGATAACTAACTTTACTCCTCTTTTCATTTTGTAGACATGATGGTGAAGGAAGGATCCATGCTTAGCAAACTTCGCTCATCGCGCCATTCATCCGGATCGCATTTCGAATCACATCGCCATGAAAGTGAAAGAGATTACGGCCATGACTATCATTTTGACTAGGAATGCGTGTGCCACGATAAAGAAAAAGAGATATCATATCAAAGTAGGCGTCGTTTTAGGTCGCAATCTCCGCCACCAAAAGAACCTTCTAAACCCTATGGCTCTAACAGGCCTTCTTCTGAATCTTCACATCAAGTAGCCCCCTTCTTATGCTCCAAGAACCAGTGATCAGCGCTACAAAATTGAAATAGAAACCCCTGCCATCGTAGAAAAAACTACCATAGAGCCTATGGGGAGTGAGCCATATGCATCTCTAAGCTGAAGAAAGATTTTTCGAATATATGTTTCGATGGCTTCCACTTCTCTCATAACTTAAAGAAAATTCCGAATGACAAAGAGAAATTAGTGCATAACTATTTGCATGACGCATACAGTCAATATCATGAATGGGTTAAGATGGAAAAATAGGTTTCAACTGTGTCTTTTGAGTGCGCCAAGCCTATCGAGAAGCTAGAAGGTGATCTCTCTCATAAATGCAAAGCAATAGAAGTGCTTACCAATGAAATTGAGTCTTCAAGAAAAGCCAAGATTGAGACAAGCCAATGAGCCGAAGAAGCCAGGAAGCCTATGAAGGAAATGAGTAAAACGCACATGGACTTGGTGAAGGAAATGGGGCATCACAACATTGTTATTATGTGAGAAAGGGATGCTGCGTTGAAAGAAGTTGATGAGATAAAAGAAAAAATAACTGAGGCCATCAAGGAAAAAGATGAAGCCAACAAATTCGCCCAGGAAGCGTGCGAGGAGGCGATGAGGCTTAGGGAAGAAAGGGATTCTACGAACAAAAAGGTTGAGGAAGCCAATGCCAGGGTTGAAGGGAAATTAAAGCCGTTGATTCCAAGATGAAAAGCAAATTTGAAGATCTTTTGGTTACCTATAATGCAAATGTCCTGAGAAATCGCAACCTGAACTGGCTTGGCGAGGACTATCCCTTTCAATTATACAAGGCCTGGAACCACTTGATTAAGGATGAAAAGGCGATCTGCAACGTTGCAACCGTCGAAGAATTTGAATTAGAAACTCAAGTATTGATCGGAGTTGAGCCTAAAGTCCTTGATGACATAACCATCATGCTTCAGAAGGAGAAACCGACTGCCGAATACTCGGAAGTCAGGGAAGGATCTAGGGGCAAATACCATATCGTTGCATCTGAAATGCCCTCAGGGTCTCAACTATGCCCACATCTTTTTTTGACCCTCCAGTCATCCTAGAGTATGACTCCGACAAGCCACATCTCTCTTCGATCATCGACCATAGCTCAGAAGACCGAGAGCCTAAGCGAGGAAGGTATTCAGGACACTCCTCCTACTCTTTAAAATGCAGGAACATTATTAGAGGATGTTGCTAATATATTCTCCTATCTTTATTCAGTCGTAGATTGTGCACCAGCCAACCCTCCTACTATCTAAAAAGTTCATCACGAGCAAGAGGTATTAACCACGGAGGCCACAACTGTGAAAATTACTTCTTCAGCTAGGGAGATACATGATAACATATATGTGTTTGATGACCAGCTTATGGAAGTGCTCCTCAGCCATCAGCGATCCGAGTATTGAGGTGCCCTTCAATGCAAATGAAGACATAATTATTACGGGCTCCTCGGATCCGACCGGTAGCATTTCGACAGTAAGCATGTGGACCAGGAATAACAAATAATGGAAGAGATTAGAGCCAAGGTTGAGCAGGCTGAGCAGGCTTGTAGAGCCAATGGAGTTATGGCGGGTCCTGGTCCTACCCCGATCATTGTACTTTCTCCGGGTGGCATCATAATTGAAACTGGAGCACCTCATTATTTTGGTGTCGAGAGTGCCCACTTTACACCAGTTCCGCACATAGAGGATACTTCAGTCCTCGTGAGTTCTCAAGAGGAGAGCATGTCAACTCCCCTAGCCAGAGACAAGCAAACTGGAACATGCCGGGAGGCAAGGGTTCAAAGAGAGCTCCGGTGGTAGCTCGAGTGCATCTACACCAAAGAAAGTCAAGAAGAAACCGAAGGTGTAGATTTTCATTTTTTTCTTCCTCTTTTGTAGATGACTAGAATAAGCTTCTCTTTTGCTTTTCGTAGTCCATGTATAGACGTAGGCTTGGCCCCCCACTTATAAGAATTCTTTGAACAGATTTCATACTTCCTTTCTCAAAGGATAGTGTGAAAAAAAAATTCCTTTGTTTTTAACATAACTCTATGTTTATTTGTCTAAGTATGTAACGCCCCGGGTTTTCGTTGCCGAAAACTCGGAATGTTATGGGTTTAAGAAAGAATTTAAGAAAAGAAAAAGAGAGAAGATAGAGAAGAGATAGAAAAAGAAAAATAGAGGGAAAAGAAGATAGACAATTTTTAGAAAACAGAGAATTAGAAAAACAGAGAATTTGAAAAACAGAAGATAGAAGAATTTTAAAAATAGAACGGGAAGAAAGAACAACAACAGAACAACATCAGAATCTCACAATTCGCAGCAGAACAACATATAATAATAAATGAATAATCTTTAAACAAAGAACTATATCAGTTATTACATTTCATTTCATTACATCATATCATATCATCAGAGTGTACAACATCATACAACAACAAACAGTGCAGCGGAAAAAGAAATACTATATAAACTAGTAATACGCCATGCCAATCCAGCTTGCCTCCAGCAACTCCTGAATATCCAGAATATCCTGATAAACCTAACTCTTAACTGCCCGTGTGGAAATTGGTGGGCACCCAGAGTTTAGGAAGGAAAACAATAAACTCCAAGTCAGTCATGTGACTGGTGTGAGAACTCAAAACAGTTTTTTTAACTTTAAAATCAAAATAGAGGAATATTTTTAATCAATTCGCAATGCTTTTAAAAAATGAGACTACCATAAGGCCTCCCGCACACACACACAATGCAAACGCAGAATCGGAGGAGATTTCTCCTTATGATAGTCAAAGATGCTTGATACGCATTTAAAATAACATTTGATATTATTACTAGTGCATAGTGTAGAGAAAATTCATTTCGAAAGTAGAATATAAATCTTAGCCAGCATAGACATTTCGAACTATGCCTACTATAGCTACCATCCAAACAGTGGTGACCACCATAAGTGAATAGCAGGTTCTACAACTAATACCGTACAAGTTTCGTATTGGGAATTGGATTTCCAACAAATGGTCAGGCCAAGGAACTTCCCATTGCCACTGAGAATGCCTCTGGATGGACATCCCTGAGAACCAAACCGGATCTCTGCCAACACAAGGCCGGGTTACTCCTAACTGAGCAACAACTGACCGAATATGCCATCCCCCGGTCCTTTGGGACCTTTTTCCGAGAGCGCTCTCTAATCAATTCACACAATCATAACAAAGTGTTTTCAACATGAGTAAGTATCTGGGCTCCATACCATGATACCACCCTTTTCCAGAAGGAAATGGACACATCCTAAAGGGTGCTACCCCTCATAACCTTGCTGCTTCTTTCCTGTTTTGACCATTTCCGGGATGTGAGGCTCGACGAATTCACGTCCACAAAAACATACTTTATACAAAAGCCATGCTTTGGGTCAATAAATGATCAACACAATGATCACTAAGATAGACGATCAAATAAATGATCCTATCACAATAATCAACACAATGATCATTTCAGCATCACTCAGCATGTCACATTACCAAACTGGGAATATATCGCTGATAACTTCAACTATATAACCTTTGAGTTCGTACGTCTCAAAGAAGGGTGTTAAGCAAAGAATAAATTCTCCGCCACCAACAGAAATATATTTGAAAGAAATCGGCTTTATATCTCAAATTGTAATGTCAGACATACAATCCATACAAGTCTGTTCCGGGATCGAACAGAACCGAAGGCACTTACAAAGAAGTCCTTGCAATCCGGATATTCACAATCCTGATCGGATTTCCCATCACTTAGGGAGTTTCTATACCGGCGCGACTCGGTGCAGAAACAATCGATAGGTCATCCTATCGCTCTTGCAAATACCGGTCTTCAACACCGATCTTCAAATGCAATTCACAACGACGTATCACATATTCGGAATGGGTTATACGACCCCATGGTCCTTTCCCGGTTAACCCGAATAGTGAGCGCTTATTCAAAAAAATAAGTGTGCATTCAAATTCAATCAAATCACATCAAATACCCATTCAAAGGAAATATTGATAGTCGGTTATTGAACTATCACTGGATATGCACACATCACCAGATTCCAAATAATTTTCCAAATTATTTATTTTCCAAAAATATCTTTACTAGATATATAGTTTCAACACTTCAAAAATAAATCAATATTTATTTTTAACCAATTTCACTTTTCACATATAAATTCCATAATGAATTTGTATTTCAAAATATTCGTGCATATACGATTTCAATAATTCATTTCAATTTATCTTTAAAAAGATAAATTCTAATTTTTCACTTCATATTGGAAAACATTTCCATACTTATTAAAAATAAGTAATTCACAAATCTTTTTATTTTCAACACTTAGAAAATATTCAATATACTTAAATCGAATTAAGTATATATTTCATTCTATTAAGAAAATCATTCACTTAAACATATTTATTTGGGCCAAAACGAATGTTACGTAAAACATCGTTACGACAACCCAAAATCACTAGTATAGGGATTCGAAATTAAAATAGATATATAAATCCCAATACTATACAAAAACATTTCCTTTCGGAAATCATTTACTATAACAACAGTGTTATAGTACATCATCTCCTTTCATTTCTCGAAACATCTATTTCAACAATAAATGTTGAAATCTATGGTTTCGAATCTCAACATGTTTAAAAACATCGTTAGATTGTTTTAATTCTATTTAAAACATCACATTCAAAACAATTCCTTTAACGTGTTATTCACTATTCAAAAATGTGAATAAACTTCGTTAACAAATCTCATCCTTTTATTCATTTTAATTCAAAGGATTATTCACTATTAAAAAAATGTGAATATAACTCCATTTCTAAGTTATAACAATTAACTTGTCAAAATAAGTCATTTACGAATTTATAAAACAACGTTTATAAATTCCTTTTCTATTTATTTATAAAAACTTCCTTTTTTATAAATCCTTTTATTTACCTATTCAGTTTATAATTCAATTATAGACTAAAAGTTCATATTATAAGTTAACTACTTATAAATCGATTATTTTACAAAATCGTTCTTTTTAAAGACTTTTCAATTTATAAACCTTATAACTTATAAGATTTATTTATTTAATCAATCTATCCCTCAAATAATTTCACCAAATTTATAAATCTTACTATTTATAGATTTCATTTATAACTTCACAGTTTATAACTCTATAAATTTCATTCATTTATGAAATTCATTTTCACTACATTCAAACACTTATAAAACTTGTTTTATAATGTCAATTTTTCAATTTATAACTATCCATTTATAAATCTCTTAATATAAATCAGTTTATATTATTATTCTAAAACGTCTTTAAATTCCTTTATAATTTCATCATTTTGATTTATAAAATAATCAAATTTTATAAATCCTATATTTAAACTTTTATCATATATTCAAAAATCCAATCTAAATTATTTTATAAAATCATTAGTTCATATTTCTTAAAAATCGACTTTTAATCGTATTTCTAAAAATCAGCTTTTTAACTATATTTCACAAAAACCATAATTTTTATAACTTTAAAAATTATAACGTTTATTTATTTATAATGGATCAATTCCAAAAATATAGTATATTTTCAAAAAATCACTTTAAAACCATTTTAAAATCCCAAAATCTGGGTCCAATGATGCTACACACCAAATAGTCAATCACGACAACAACGATCCATCATATATCGATATGATAATCATCAAATATCAAAATATCTGAAATAAAATAAATACTGTTGAGGAATCCAGTTGGATCCCTCCAACCTGTTTCCTGCATCCAAAAACATTAGCACAATACCAATTTCGCTCCAGTACGAAATTATCGCGGTATATGTTCTTATTAAATATTATCCGCTTAATAATGGCGTAATAGGGTCTCATCCGCTAAACAAAAAATGCGGGAAATCAATAACTCCAATATATACATATGCCAATATATATATATTGCTATTATATATAATACCAATTTCACTGTTTATGAAATATTCGCGGTATATGTTTATATTAAATAACATCCGCTTACTAACGGCGTATAATGTCTATTTTAACAATCAATAATTTACAGTCATCATTCAAACATGCATTCAAATATTTTAAATCTAACTATTTAAAATAAAATCGAAGTCTATTCGATTGAGTGAGAAATTCTCACCTTGGTTTATTTTTTCCGTTTTAGCTTTTATTTCGAATAAAATTAAACGCGCGTTTAATTTTATCCGAAATTCTCACTAACTCCAAACGACTCCAAACCAACTCCATCGCGTAGTGCTCGTCCATACGATTCCAACGCAACTGGGTTTGCATTTTTTCGACCTCGTATGAAAAAGTTATGCATTTTACAAGTTTGAACGTATTTATATTAACAATTACAACAAAACTTTAATAATTTTAAACCTAAACCTATTGAGAGCCATTGGATCCCACTTCACTGCATCTCCACCGCACATATCATCTTCCCCAAACTCACGTCCTCATCTCCAGGAAACCAATATTGAGGCCGAACCCAATTAGTAAATTAGGGTTAAATATTACTCCATCATCTCTCGCTAATACCTCATCATACTACCACCACGTCGAAGAGCACGACGCATGCTACCTCCACCTGCCACCATGGCCAGCTCGGCCCCCCATAGGCGCGCGCGCACGCATGAGAACAGCCCACGTTCATGCTCCATTTCCCATCAATCCGCTCAACTATTCTCGATCTTGACCGTTGATCTTGTAGATCTTGATGTGCTCTATAACTTTGTAGTTGATGGCTTCGTGAATCGATGAATGGATTGAGAGATTTTGAGGGAGGAAGGAAGATCATTTTCAGCCTTTGAATTGTAACTGGCGGCTAGCAATAGGAAATTAGGGTTTTGGTTTTTAATTTTAGAAATTTTGTGATTTTAACTTCTATTTATAGAAAAAGCAAGCGTAAACACTATTCATTCCGGGAATTCCGAACTCCGATTTAGACGCCGTAACCAGCGTACCTAGGGTTTATCCCGCATTCCGGACACAATGGAACAGGTTTCGGAAGCTAATTCGGAAGTATGTGCGAGTTATGGCTGAAAACGCTCAATTTGAATTAAACCGATTTAAACCGATTTCTAGGCGTTTTAATTCGTACCGGACAAACCGTAAATCCAATTGACTTGAAATTTGAAATCTTACAATAATATCACATTACGGATCCGATGAAACTGGTTTCGTCGAAATCCGAGACTTTTTGAAAAATGGCTATTTTCACTCGCCAAATTTAAATTAAAAACGATTCGATGCGTTTCGAGCTGCCACGATCAAACGATAACTCCGATTGACACGAAAATTGAAATCCGGTAATAACTAACTATTACGGATCCAATGGAACTGGTTTCGTTCAATTCTGAGACTGTTCAAAAATTGGCTATTTTACAGTCAATTATTAAATATTAAAATATTCAATTTTCACAAATTAACTCTTAATTCGATTTTAAAAGTTCTAAAATATCATTCTAACTTCAACATGATAAAATAAATTTTTACAAATCATTTTCAATCATTTTTAACTCAAATTTTAATTATTTCCATAATTTAACATATTAAATTATCGATTTAATTATCCAATTAAATCTAATAAATCAAAATAAAATTTATTTGACTTAAAAATTCACTTATAAATATTTAAAATTAATTAAATATTCAATTTTTAATTAATAAAAATTCTGGGTCGTTACAATCTTTCCCCCTTAAAAGAATTTCATCCTCGAAATTACAAGTAAGAAAGGTTACAAAATCTATTAACTTTCCAAAATTCATAGTTAAACTTCTTACAAATCTTTACTAAGTTTTCAAATCATACTTAGTTATCTTTTCAAAAACAATTTCTATTGTTTAACTTTCAACTTCAAAACAAAGTTTAAAGTTTTCAAAATTTTCCAAATTTTCTCAAATTTTTCTAACGCCTTAAATTTCCGGAAAAATTCGGCATAGTCTCCTTTGCGCGGCTCGATCCGAAAAAAAAAATGACAGTATATATATCACAAATATACATCTCATCAAGTAATGAGGCATCCCGAAGGGAAAAAAATGTAAAAGTGCAATATTTAATCCGAGATATGTACCTTATACTTTATTAGCGAGCATATACGGCTAATATAGCGCTAAAGCGAACTCCAAATGCGAAGCAAACGCGATCCGCACCTACTAATCACTCAACAAACACATGAGAACATGCACATATGCAAATAATCTCAATATACAACATATAGCAACATAACAACTATATATATCACATAACAAATGCAACAATAGCAATATATATTCAACCATCAACCGATTACATCCATAACCAATCAATATTCATTTATATTCTCATTCATATTCAATGAATTTGGGTTTTCACTTTAAATCATATTTGATTTATTTACATTGGATTTTATCACATTCATTCTCAATTTTAATTAGTTTGCATTCACTAATTAAATCCAATTCACATTCAATTCTATTCAAATTTATTCACTTCTAATTTGAATTCAATTACATAGCTTTAAATTTCACTAATTCAATTTCATTAACTCTTAATGAATTATATACAATCATCTAACAATCAAATAACAACCAATGTTTATTTATTACAACCAAATTCCTTTGTTTATATTCATTCTCTTTCAATTTATTCAACTTCTAATAACATTAGATTTCAATGAATTTACACTTTCATTCATTATTTCATATCAATTATTCACATTCAATTGATTAACATTCAATTCATTAATTCAATTCAATTCAATGTCCAAAGTTGAATTTTATTTATATAACTTAAGTTCACATTTCTTTTAATTCACTTGATTATTTACTTCGATACCAACATCAATTCCATTCAACAACACTTAAGTTATATTCCATTTAACTTTAAACTCACTTTTATTCACAACTCATATTCATAGATATATTCATATAGTTTCACTTTTTTATATATATAAGTTTATTTCACAATTGTAAATACTTTAATTATAATTTCAATTCTTATAATTCTTTTGCTTATACAATTATTCTTTTATTTAGATTATTCAAACAATCTAACAATCAATTTATATACATTTAATAATTCTGAAAAATTATTCCTTTATATATAAAATATAATCAAGGCAAAAATTATTTCATTTACCCAATTTAAAACAATATTATGTCGAATTATCTTGTTTAAGAGTTTAGAAACCCCTATCTACGATAGTTAGCTAGACTAGATCGATCGGAATCTATAAACAATCAACCGATAAGTCAACACAATATAAAACAATTTTTTTTTATTCACTAACAAATACGCACTCGTAGCTATTATTACACTCAACTCATTCTAGAGTACTACTGACTCTATCTCTAATGAGTAATACCCAACAGAACCATGGTTGTCGCTTAACCATCAGCTCTGATACCAAATGTAACGCCCCGGGTTTTCGTTGCCGAAAACTCGGAATGTTATGGGTTTAAGAAAGAATTTAAGAAAAGAAAAAGAGAGAAGATAGAGAAGAGATAGAAAAAGAAAAATAGAGGGAAAAGAAGATAGACAATTTTTAGAAAACAGAGAATTAGAAAAACAGAGAATTTGAAAAACAGAAGATAGAAGAATTTTAAAAATAGAACGGGAAGAAAGAACAACAACAGAACAACATTAGAATCTCACAATTCGCAGCGGAACAACATATAATAATAAATGAATAATCTTTAAACAAAGAACTATATCAGTTATTACATTTCATTTCATTACATCATATCATATCATCAGAGTGTACAACATCATACAACAACAAACAGTGCAGCGGAAAAAGAAATACTATATAAACTAGTAATACGCCATGCCAATCCAGCTTGCCTCCAGCAACTCCTGAATATCCAGAATATCCTGATAAACCTAACTCTTAACTGCCCGTGTGGAAATTGGTGGGCACCCAGAGTTTAGGAAGGAAAACAATAAACTCCAAGTCAGTCATGTGACTGGTGTGAGAACTCAAAACAGTTTTTTTAACTTTAAAATCAAAATAGAGGAATATTTTTAATCAATTCGCAATGCTTTTAAAAAATGAGACTACCATAAGGCCTCCCGCACACACACACAATGCAAACGCAGAATCGGAGGAGATTTCTCCTTATGATAGTCAAAGATGCTTGATACGCATTTAAAATAACATTTGATATTATTACTAGTGCATAGTGTAGAGAAAATTCATTTTGAAAGTAGAATATAAATCTTAGCCAGCATAGACATTTCGAACTATGCCTACTATAGCTACCATCCAAACAGTGGTGACCACCATAAGTGAATAGCAGGTTCTACAACTAATACCGTACAAGTTTCGTATTGGGAATTGGATTTCCAACAAATGGTCAGGCCAAGGAACTTCCCATTGCCACTGAGAATGCCTCTGGATGGACATCCCTGAGAACCAAACCGGATCTCTGCCAACACAAGGCCGGGTTACTCCTAACTGAGCAACAACTGACCGAATATGCCATCCCCCGGTCCTTTGGGACCTTTTTCCGAGAGCGCTCTCTAATCAATTCACACAATCATAACAAAGTGTTTTCAACATGAGTAAGTATCTGGGCTCCATACCATGATACCACCCTTTTCCAGAAGGAAATGGACACATCCTAAAGGGTGCTACCCCTCATAACCTTGCTGCTTCTTTCCTGTTTTGACCATTTCCGGGATGTGAGGCTCGACGAATTCACGTCCACAAAAACATACTTTATACAAAAGCCATGCTTTGGGTCAATAAATGATCAACACAATGATCACTAAGATAGACGATCAAATAAATGATCCTATCACAATAATCAACACAATGATCATTTCAGCATCACTCAGCATGTCACATTACCAAACTGGGAATATATCGCTGATAACTTCAACTATATAACCTTTGAGTTCGTACGTCTCAAAGAAGGGTGTTAAGCAAAGAATAAATTCTCCGCCACCAACAGAAATATATTTGAAAGAAATCGGCTTTATATCTCAAATTGTAATGTCAGACATACAATCCATACAAGTCTGTTCCGGGATCGAACAGAACCGAAGGCACTTACAAAGAAGTCCTTGCAATCCGGATATTCACAATCCTGATCGGATTTCCCATCACTTAGGGAGTTTCTATACCGGCGCGACTCGGTGCAGAAACAATCGATAGGTCATCCTATCGCTCTTGCAAATACCGGTCTTCAACACCGATCTTCAAATGCAATTCACAACGACGTATCACATATTCGGAATGGGTTATACGACCCCATGGTCCTTTCCCGGTTAACCCGAATAGTGAGCGCTTATTCAAAAAAATAAGTGTGCATTCAAATTCAATCAAATCACATCAAATACCCATTCAAAGGAAATATTGATAGTCGGTTATTGAACTATCACTGGATATGCACACATCACCAGATTCCAAATAATTTTCCAAATTATTTATTTTCCAAAAATATCTTTACTAGATATATAGTTTCAACACTTCAAAAATAAATCAATATTTATTTTTAACCAATTTCACTTTTCACATATAAATTCCATAATGAATTTGTATTTCAAAATATTCGTGCATATACGATTTCAATAATTCATTTCAATTTATCTTTAAAAAGATAAATTCTAATTTTTCACTTCATATTGGAAAACATTTCCATACTTATTAAAAATAAGTAATTCACAAATCTTTTTATTTTCAACACTTAGAAAATATTCAATATACTTAAATCGAATTAAGTATATATTTCATTCTATTAAGAAAATCATTCACTTAAACATATTTATTTGGGCCAAAACGAATGTTACGTAAAACATCGTTACGACAACCCAAAATCACTAGTATAGGGATTCGAAATTAAAATAGATATATAAATCCCAATACTATACAAAAACATTTCCTTTCGGAAATCATTTACTATAACAACAGTGTTATAGTACATCATCTCCTTTCATTTCTCGAAACATCTATTTCAACAATAAATGTTGAAATCTATGGTTTCGAATCTCAACATGTTTAAAAACATCGTTAGATTGTTTTAATTCTATTTAAAACATCACATTCAAAACAATTCCTTTAACGTGTTATTCACTATTCAAAAATGTGAATAAACTTCGTTAACAAATCTCATCCTTTTATTCATTTTAATTCAAAGGATTATTCACTATTAAAAAAATGTGAATATAACTCCATTTCTAAGTTATAACAATTAACTTGTCAAAATAAGTCATTTACGAATTTATAAAACAACGTTTATAAATTCCTTTTCTATTTATTTATAAAAACTTCCTTTTTTATAAATCCTTTTATTTACCTATTCAGTTTATAATTCAATTATAGACTAAAAGTTCATATTATAAGTTAACTACTTATAAATCGATTATTTTACAAAATCGTTCTTTTTAAAGACTTTTCAATTTATAAACCTTATAACTTATAAGATTTATTTATTTAATCAATCTATCCCTCAAATAATTTCACCAAATTTATAAATCTTACTATTTATAGATTTCATTTATAACTTCACAGTTTATAACTCTATAAATTTCATTCATTTATGAAATTCATTTTCACTACATTCAAACACTTATAAAACTTGTTTTATAATGTCAATTTTTCAATTTATAACTATCCATTTATAAATCTCTTAATATAAATCAGTTTATATTATTATTCTAAAACGTCTTTAAATTCCTTTATAATTTCATCATTTCGATTTATAAAATAATCAAATTTTATAAATCCTATATTTAAACTTTTATCATATATTCAAAAATCCAATCTAAATTATTTTATAAAATCATTAGTTCATATTTCTCAAAAATCGACTTTTAATCGTATTTCTAAAAATCAGCTTTTTAACTATATTTCACAAAAACCATAATTTTTATAACTTTAAAAATTATAACGTTTATTTATTTATAATGGATCAATTCCAAAAATATAGTATATTTTCAAAAAATCACTTTAAAACCATTTTAAAATCCCAAAATCTGGGTCCAATGATGCTACACACCAAATAGTCAATCACGACAACAACGATCCATCATATATCGATATGATAATCATCAAATATCAAAATATCTGAAATAAAATAAATACTGTTGAGGAATCCAGTTGGATCCCTCCAACCTGTTTCCTGCATCCAAAAACATTAGCACAATACCAATTTCCCTCCAGTACAAAATTATCGCGGTATATGTTCTTATTAAATATTATCCGCTTAATAACGGCGTAATAGGGTCTCATCCGCTAAACAAAAAATGCGGGAAATCAATAACTCCAATATATACATATGCCAATATATATATATTGCTATTATATATAATACCAATTTCACTGTTTATGAAATATTCGCGGTATATGTTTATATTAAATAACATCCGCTTACTAACGGCGTATAATGTCTATTTTAACAATCAATAATTTACAGTCATCATTCAAACATGCATTCAAATATTTTAAATCTAACAATTTAAAATAAAATCGAAGTCTATTCGATTGAGTGAGAAATTCTCACCTTGGTTTATTTTTTCCGTTTTAGCTTTTATTTCGAATAAAATTAAACGCGCGTTTAATTTTACCCGAAATTCTCACTAACTCCAAACGACTCCAAACCAACTCCATCGCGTAGTGCTCGTCCATACGATTCCAACGCAACTGGGTTTGCATTTTTTCGACCTCGTATGAAAAAGTTATGCATTTTACAAGTTTGAACGTATTTATATTAACAATTACAACAAAACTTTAATAATTTTAAACCTAAACCTATTGAGAGCCATTGGATCCCACTTCACTGCATCTCCACCGCACATATCATCTTCCCCAAACTCACGTCCTCATCTCCAGGAAACCAATATTGAGGCCGAACCCAATTAGTAAATTAGGGTTAAATATTACTCCATCATCTCTCGCTAATACCTCATCATACTACCACCACGTCGAAGAGCACGACGCATGCTACCTCCACCTGCCACCATGGCCAGCTCGGCCCCCCATAGGCGCGCGCGCACGCATGAGAACAGCCCACGTTCATGCTCCATTTCCCATCAATCCGCTCAACTATTCTCGATCTTGACCGTTGATCTTGTAGATCTTGATGTGCTCTATAACTTTGTAGTTGATGGCTTCGTGAATCGATGAATGGATTGAGAGATTTTGAGGGAGGAAGGAAGATCATTTTCAGCCTTTGAATTGTAACTGGCGGCTAGCAATAGGAAATTAGGGTTTTGGTTTTTAATTTTAGAAATTTTGTGATTTTAACTTCTATTTATAGAAAAAGCAAGCGTAAACACTATTCATTCCGGGAATTCCGAACTCCAATTTAGACGCCGTAACCAGCGTACCTAGGGTTTATCCCGCATTCCGGACACAATGGAACAGGTTTCGGAAGCTAATTCGGAAGTATGTGCGAGTTATGGCTGAAAACGCTCAATTTGAATTAAACCGATTTAAACCGATTTCTAGGCGTTTTAATTCGTACCGGACAAACCGTAAATCCAATTGACTTGAAATTTGAAATCTTACAATAATATCACATTACGGATCCGATGAAACTGGTTTCGTCGAAATCCGAGACTTTTTGAAAAATGGCTATTTTCACTCGCCAAATTTAAATTAAAAACGATTCGATGCGTTTCGAGCTGCCACGATCAAACGATAACTCCGATTGACACGAAAATTGAAATCCGGTAATAACTAACTATTACGGATCCAATGGAACTAGTTTCGTTCAATTCTGAGACTGTTCAAAAATTGGCTATTTTACAGTCAATTATTAAATATTAAAATATTCAATTTTCACAAATTAACTCTTAATTCGATTTTAAAAGTTCTAAAATATCATTCTAACTTCAAAATGATAAAATAAAATTTTACAAATCATTTTCAATCATTTTTAACTCAAATTTTAATTATTTCCATAATTTAACATATTAAATTATCGATTTAATTATCCAATTAAATCCAATAAATCAAAATAAAATTTATTTGACTTAAAAATTCACTTATAAATATTTAAAATTAATTAAATATTCAATTTTTAATTAATAAAAATTCTGGGTCGTTACAAAGTACTTTAGCATTCACATTTCCATTCAATGTACTCATGAAGTTTTAGTCTCTGATTTGAACTTGAGTCTGATCTTTAAGTCCTAAGGTCATGGCCTCGGGTCATAACCAAACATTGAGTTAAGTTCCAACGTTGCGCTTTCTTGATCAGCGGTTGGAACTTGAGTTATGGCCCTAGTTTTGGGGAGAATTGAGTTTAGTTGGCGGTCATCCTCTGCCTTCACCAACTTTGATTCAACTTCGTCGAAACAATGATAAAGTGACACGAGTTTGAGTAGTCGGATCATACTCGATCGCTTGCTACTATTTGCATCCATACTCCAAGGATTTAGACTTGTATGCCAGTAGTTGGCAGCCGATCACGCCCTCTTATTATTTAGAATCATATCCATACTCTAGGTACATAAGTTATTTTACGGGCGACCGGTCGCACCCGTTTAAGTATTAGGATCTTATTCGCACTCTGGTAATAAGAGTTGATCAAGGTTGTGGATGGTCGGATCGCATCCTCCTTGTTTGGTAAGCGAAGTCGTAGATGGACGAATCCGTCTTCTTCGATCTTGAAAAAAGAAGGTGAGGTCGTGGGTGGATGGGTCCACCTTCCTCGAACTTTGAAAATGAACAAGATCATGGATGGACGGATCCGTCCTCCTCGACCTTTGGAAATAAGCGAGGTCGTGGATGGACACATCCCTCCTCCTCGAGCTTTTGAAAATAAGAGGTCGTGGATGGACGATCCATCCTCCTCAAGCTTTGGAAATAAGAGAGGTCATGGATGGGCGGATCCATCCTTCTCGAGCTTTGGAAATAAGTGAGGTCGTTGATGGACGGATCCATCCTCCTCGAGCTTGGACAATCGATTCATGTCCTAATTTTGGAGTTTGCACTTCAGCTCGCACTTTGGGAGCTGGAGTTTGTTGGAGATAATGTCATATTTCAATTCTCTTTTGATTTATTATTGTTCCCCCCCGAGCTCAGGGTTTCATCTAGCGAGTGATTGATCGGGTAATGACCACTCTCTATTTCATCAAGTCCCACTGTAAGATGGAACTCAGCTCTTCGTACATCATGGCGGTTGCATGATGAATCTAGGAATCTTTAACTTGGCTTTGTGGTTTGCGCTTTATTGCTAAAATAAGGAATCATGGAAAAATCAGTTGCCTTATTACAAATACAAATTCTCGAATTGCATAAACAAATTTAAATCGGAAAGAAGAATAAAAGAACGAAAGCTAATCATATGCAATAGCGACAGAGACCCTGACTTTTCCACACTCTTGGCAAAGTGAGATCATCAACCGTCGATAGCTTGAATGTGCCATTTCCAAGCCTCTTTTGATGATATACGGTCCTTCCTATATTGATTTCATGTGTGAAGGAATCAGATAGACTCGATTAAGTACGAGATCGCCAATTTCAAAGGTTCTAGGTCAAACCTTGGTATTGTATAAATGGGTGACTCGGTTGTGATGTGCGGCTACCTCTAATCAGCCTCTTCACGTTTCTTATCTAATAAATCCAGAGATTCTACAAGTAGGATGAAATTCGTCTTCGGATCATAATAAGTCACACGGTAATAAGGTAATTCTAGCTCAATTGGAATAACGGCTTTGGAGCCGCAAGAAAGTGAGAACGAAGTATGGCTGGTCGTAGACTTGTGGGAAGTTCGATATGCCCATAAGTCCATGGGGAGCTCATCGACCCACTTACCTTCAGCTTTGTCCAGTCGTTTCTTCAAAATGGACTTGATGACTTTGTTGACAGCTTCGACTTTCCCATTCTCTTGAGGGAGAGCTACTGCCAAGAATTTCTTCTAGATGCGACATCGTTGGAAGAAATTCTTAAACTCGGCACTATCAAATTGGGCCCCGTTGTCAGTTACGATTATTTGTGGAAGGCCAAAACAACAGATGATGTTGTGCATAATAAAATTGATTGCTTTCTTCATCATGATAGCAACAAGGGTCTCAGCTTCCACCCATTTAGTAAAGTAGTCAACTGCAATAATGGCGTATTTACACCACCTTTGGCTAAAGGCAAAGATCCTAATATATCAATGCCTCATGTGGCAAAAGGCAATGGGCTGACTATCCGAGTAATTTTGGTTGGCAGGGCTCTTGGAATTCTGGCATGTTTCTGGCACCTGTCACATCTCTTTGCATAATCTAATGCATCTCGGTTTACGGTTGGGAAAAAATAGCCATACCCGAGTATCTTTTTCGCAAGGGCTTACCCCCAGTATGATTGCCACACTCTCCCTTACGCACATCATGCAACACTTCTTTGATCTCATTGTAGGAAATACACCAGAGTAAAGGAACAAAAAATCCCCTTCCGTATAAGAATCCATCTTGGATAACAAACCGTGATGCCTTTCAAAGAACCTGTCCTTTCTCACTTCTGCGCTTAGGTAACGTTCTGCGTTCAAGATAGTTTCTGATTGGAGTCATCCACGACTCTCTCTCAGGTTTTTCCTTAGGAACCCGGTCTGTTTCCACCTAACCAATACTTGGAGCAGTAGTGTTTCCACGGGGACGAGTCCCATCTGCTGTGCTTTGCCAGCACTGACCAGTTTTGCTAAAGAATCGACCTTCTTATTTTTCTCTTGGGGTATACAGCGGATAGTATAATAGCCAAACTGGTTCAACACTTCCTGGACCCGCATAAGGTAGGAGGCCAATTTTTGATCTCTAGTCTGATACTTTCCACGAACCTGGAACACTAACAATTGTGAATCATAGTAAATTTCCATAGCGATGACTACCAAATCCTTGGTAAGCCTTAGTCCAGCGAGTAAGGCATCGTACTCAGCTTTGTTATTAGTTACAAGAAAGTCAAATTTCAAAGCATAGCATATAGATCGCCCTTCTGAGGTTTCGAGCACCACTTTAGTGCCTGAGCACCAGTCATTTGATGTGCCAGTGTATAGCTTCCATATGTAGTTGGAAGGTTCACTGGTTTCGGACAAGTCCTCCAGTATGGTGAACTCAACTATAAAATCCACCAGAACTTGTCCTTGAATTGCTCGCCTTGGTATATAAGTGATATCAAATTTACTCGGCTTGATGTTCCACTTGAGCAACCAACCAAACTTCTCAGGTCGTGTCAAGATTTGCAGTAATGGCTGGTCGGTGTAAACAGTGATCGGATGGGCATGGAAATATAGACGGAGCTTTCTTGAGGCTACAACAAGAAAATAAGCCACCTTCTCTATCTTTGGGTAGTTTCTTTCTAACCTCATCAATCTTTTTCTAACATAATAGATCGGTCGTTAGATCCGATCTTCTTCTCAAACTAGTGTGGCACTGATTGGGTTTGCCGAAACCGCCAAATAGACATACAACTTCTCATGATCAACCGTCTTCGACAAGTAGGAGGTGTTGCTAGATGTTGTACTAGTGCCCTAAATATGCCCTTGCACTCCTCTATCCATTCAAAATTCTATTTTCCTTCTAATCAGATCGAAGAAGGGAATATACTTGTTTGTGGATCTGGAAATGAACCTGCTCAAAGCTGCCACCTTCCTATTAAGACTTTGCACCTTCTTTATAAATCTAGGAGTTTTGAGATTCTGAATCGCCCATATCTTCTTAAGGTTAACTTTGATTCCAATGGCGTTGACAGTAAACCTAAGGAACTTTCTAGATGCAACTCCGAAATGACATTTCAATGGATTGAGCTTCATTCCATACTGTCAGAGTATGTTGAAAATCTTCTCTAAATCACTAATATGGTTGTTGGATAGTCAAGACTTCACGAGTATGTCTTCTACGTACACCTCCGTGATTTTTTCGATCTGGTTTGCAAACATTTGGTTCACAAGCCTCTGATAAGTTGTTCCAATGTTTTTGAGTCTAAACGGCATCACCTTGTAATAATAAAGTTCCAGATCGGTGATAAAGGTAATGTGATCCTGATCAGGAAGGTGCATCAGGATCTAACTGTAGCTATAGTACGCATCCATGAAAGATAAAAGCTCATGTTCAAGCTTTGAATCCACTAGTTGGTCAATTCTGGGATGTGAGAAACTATCTTTGGGGCAGGCTTTGTTCAGATCTGAATAGTCCACACATGTTCGCCATTTTCCATTCGACTTTCTAACAAGTACTGCATTTGATACCCACTTTGGGTATAAAGCATCATGAATAAACCCATTAGCCTTGAGTTTGTCCACTTCTTCCTTCAGGGTGGCAGATCTCTCTGGATCCATATCGTGTCGTTTTTGTTTCGCGGGGCGTGCAGTGGGTCGATATTTAATACATGGCTTACGATATTCAACGAGATCCTACATATGTCTGAATGAGTCCAGGCAAACACATTGAGGTTTGCCTAGAGGAAATCAACCAGTTCTTGTCCCATCCGTGGGCTGAGCTGAGATTCGATCTTTACCACTCTAGGATCATCATCGTCGTTGAAACGGGACATCAATTATCAACTCCATTGGGGAAGTTTGGTATTCTTTGACTTCCCTTTCATCTCGTTGTCTCTAGGATCAAGATCTTTAGAAAATTGGTCGGGATGCCCGAGCCTTGGCTCAGGCGTTAGTTTTCAATCCTCCATAGAGCAGACGTAGAGAGATTCTTCCATGCCTTTACCTTTCTCCTTTCGCTGCGCATCCCACAGTTCCGCAATATAACTGGCACATCCAGCTGCCTGATCACCATGTACCACTCTGACTCCATTATCAATAGGGAACTTTGGAGTTAAACACCAAGGGGCAATCTCTGCATTAAACTCCGTAAGGGCCGGTCGACCCAGAAAAGCATTATAAGGAGAATGAATATCCAACACAACAAACTGCAACATCTAGACTCTCCAGTGATCACTAATGCCCACCTCCACAAGTAATTCCACCATCCCAGTCAGCATGGTTGCACTGCCATTGACATCATGTATATGTGATTGACATGGTTTCAGATCCTTTGCTTCCATCAGCATTTGGTCGTAAGAACGTTTGAAAAATATGTTTACGAAACTTCCGCTGTCAACTAAGATTCTCTTCATCCAAGTAGGGCCTATTTGGGAAGAAATAACCAACGGATTAATAGTGGGGGGCCTTGACTCTATCGGCATCATGGTTTCTAAAAACAATGTCATATGTCATCGTCCTTTGTTGCTTTACCGGGGCCCCTCCATCGGTACCACTACAACATTCGAAGTCCACATGCCTAATCGAACTTGATCTCCATTTCATTCCAGCTCTGATCAGTCGGATGAGGACTACCACTCACAATATTAGTCACCAGCCTCCCAGTAGTACGTGTGGTTCTTCAGGCCTAGCTTGGCCTTGGCCCTGATTGGGATTAGATGGGCCGGCTCTACCATCTTGCGTAGCCCAGACGAGCTGCTTTAACTTTCTTTCTCTAATCAACTTTTCCATAATATCCTACAGATGACAGCACTCATTAGTGTTATGGTCGTAACAGTCATGGAATCCGTAGAACTTTCCGGTCTGGATCTGCTTCTCTGACGATGATTTCGGAGCTAGCTTCTTCTACTGCCCTGTATTACAGGTTGGAAGATAAAAATTCTCTAGCGACGTGTTCAAAGGGGTATATTGATCGAACATAGGAGTTCTGGGTCTCCCATGATGAGGGTCTCTCTTCTTGCCTTGATCTTCATCACCCCTCTGCTGACTTTGCTTATTCTGAATATTTAACTATACTTTTTTAGAGCTCTCCCTGGTCTGCTTTGCTGCAACATTTCTCTAGATACCTTCATTATTGGGCCCCGTAACGTCCTGCTTCCTAGACCGTCTAGCGTCTTCCCTTCTCAAATACAGGGATGCCTTTGCATAGGAACGGTCCAACGAAGCAGGGGGTATTCCAACCAACCAAACACCAAACTCGAAACTGGAACCGATCCCTTTAGTCAATGCCATCAGAATGGAATTGTTGTTGGGATTGCTGACTTCGCCACAAGTAGCATGGAACCTTTCTAGATAATGCCATAGAGTCTCTCCGGGGATTGAGTAACACTGGATAAGGTATTAATGTCCTTCGACTGCTCGACAAACTCAGTAGCCAACTGGTCGAAACATGAAATAGAACTTGGTGGTAGACGGGTGAATCCATATAGTCGCAACGCCTCCCAAGGAGATAGGGAAGCTTCTACAGTTAACCGCATTGTCAGCTCGAGCGGCATTCATGAGCCATTCATATTTCAAAATGTGTTGATTGGGATTCGAATTTCCTTCATATACAGGCAAAGTTGGCATCCGAAATCGGTGGGGCGGTTCCGCGTGTAAGATATCGTTGGTGAATTGGGTATGACTTCTAGAAATCCACCACTCATCATTAGTGAGGCCTTGAATTTCTCTTACCATTTGGCGTATCATAGTTTTGGAATGTTAGGCATCAGGATATTCAGGTCTAGGCATGGTCGGGTTCCATGTCACGAGGCTGGTTCGGTCGCTATCTACGGTCCATTCCATGCCTCCATGGCTCTCGATCTTCATGGAAGTGAGGATCTTGAGCATGAATGCGATGACGAGGGGATGGATTTGGTTGGTTTTGGATCTCAACATCTAGATCTATAGCAACAGTAGTTGCATGATCATGAGTAGTGTGGTAAGGAAGTGTCCCTCCTCGGGAGGAGGGTACGGCTTGATGCCCTATGGAAGGACCTATCTCGGCCTGTTTGGGATTCGCAGCATACAGGTGCCCAGAGACTTCCACGTAGTTCCCATCTAATCAACGGCGTGTAGATCTGTGATTGAAGACTGATGATGATGATCTTTCAGAAAAGGAATAAGAGGCATGCTCTTTTCTAGATCTCCCTTGCCCGTCTTCATTCAGCTGGTTCACAAGTTTCGTATTGGCACGTACTGTTGAGTGAGCTCTTGACGGCTTTGAGTGAGCTCCTACATAAGGATCTGGAATTCCTCTCTAGTTATTGGACCAAGTGGATCTAGAACTCCAGCTGATATTTAGCCTGCTGCGGTCAGCTGTGTAGGATTTTGCCAATCCCTTCCTTTCGGATCAACAACATTGGAAGCGGTTTTGGTAGTGCGCACCGTGTTAAATGTAGTTCTTCTTAGATCTAGAACAATATGAATAGAATAGAAAGAACCTCTAGAAGATGGATCTGGATCTCCTCCTTAGATTTTAGCAATCCAACAACGGCAGAGGATCCACAGAATAAGAGAAAAGCGGAATTTTCTCACTAAAAGCATCAAAGTGTTTGTACCAAAAATGGGCACAATACTCGTTAGATGTAATTGAAGAGATTAGATAGAAGAAATAAAATGAAAAATGAGGCTAATCTAACAATCGCACCAAGAAAAATGAACAGTAGTAATAGAAGACAAGAATTTATAGTGGGTCGGTGTTATAGCCTACACCCATTTTGAAGGATTCGCTGTTTATTGCTGATTGTAAACTGATTTACAACAATACAATAATTAACACTTGAGTTACATTGGAGTTTTCAGTAGCGCAGTAGCATCAAAAGTCATCTTTTAGTTGCAAGGGAGATGCTATTTATAGACGTAGAGCTGGAAATATCTGGCCTGAATCTCAGAATACCCTTTCTCAGGTGCGCCCACACAATCAATCTGGAGTTGTTTGGGATCAATCCCCGATCGATCCATGTTGGTTTCGTATCGATCAAGATTGGCTTTATTTGAGCTGCAATCGATCATGGAGCCTCTTCAGTTGATATGCAAGCTATTGTGAAAATTTCATAGCATCTGGATTTGTGGTTTAAGAGATATTGTCAATCAAAGTTGCAAACATGGACTGGCTAAGGCCTTCGTATCGATACATTTCGTATCGATCATCTTCGTATCGATGATGTGGCGTGCTTGCTTTGTAGAGATACAAAAGTCATGCATAAGGACAGCTTCTTTTGGTTGACCTCTTCATTTCATATCCATCCTCTACTTCATTTCGTGTATCGCTTTGCCTTTGTTTTCGTATCGCTCGAAGGCCCTATCCTTCGTATCGATCAAACAATCGATACAAAACATGCAACCGTTGGTTGAATGAATCGATCTAGGGAGTGTTGAAGTCTATCAATATAGGTTTGAATCTTATGGATAAGAATGGTCGATGCCGAGTGAGGAGTTACGCTCACTTCGTATCAATGGTGATGGGTTTGAAATAATTCATGGATGGATATGAAATGGACATGTCTCTCATGGATCTTGATCGATTTATAACTTGAGCATATGAATTACGATTGACCTAAAATTTGGAATATTGCCTTTTATAGATTTTCTTGTCATATCATGCTAATTGTAGCTCGATCCGAACTCAGACCAAGTTTGCTTATATCCATCATGGGCCTGTAGATGACTGATCTCTAGGGCGGATTGTCTTCAGTCTCTAATCAAGTCCTTGGTGTCACGGCCGTGCCAATGGGTGAGATAACACCTTGAGACACCTGCTTTCCTTTTGGATCTATAGAAGTAGATGGTATCTCCTCGATAACAAAAGCTTGTTCTTGTGATCCATTCTTTTGAAAAGGACAATTGTTCTTTATATGTCCAGACTTGTGACAATTGTAACAGATTGGTTCACCATTAGGTTTCGGGCAATGATTTTCAAAGTGGCACATATTGCTGCACTTAAAACACAAAATCTGGAAGAAACCGTACTGCTTCTTTTGTGCTGGAGCCCAAACCAGGGCTCTTTCCTGACCACTTCTTCATCCCTTTACACTTCAAAAATGGCATGCTTGCAACTGGGATAATTGATAAAGGTTGGGCATTAACTGTTGGCATTACTCCCTTCTCATCTCCTTGCTCAATATTAAGAGTTTCAAATCTCACAGCCATACTAATCAGATTGGTAAAGTTACAATGGAGATGATTGGTCATTTCCTAATGAAACCATGGTCACATTCCTTTCATGAACAATTCATTCTTTTTTAGTGGTGTATCAATCAATCCTAGACCAAAGCGAGACAACACATTGAACCTATGCTCATACTGCGCTACTGTCATCTCAACTTGTTCCAATTCCATAAAATTTATAAACAACCAAGTCCTCCCTGCTTCTAGGATAAACCGCGCTTCAAAAACCTCCTTGAAAATGCACCCAAAAGAAATCTTCTTCTGGTGTATTCTTTGTGATCGAATCCCACCAATCCATTGTTGCTTTCTGAAGCTGACGCGATGCCAATAATATCTTTCTAGCATCTCCCAACCGAAATCCCCAAATATCTTTTCGAAAGAGCGAAGCCATGTCTAATCTCCTAAAATATCTTTAATTCCATAGAAAGGCTTACCACCTAAAGCAATGTAATTCTTACACAAGGTCGCAAAGTTCTAAAGCGATTGAACTTGCACCTCTTCTTCTACTACAGGCTCTACAACTGGCTTATTTCTAGTAGTTCTTCCATTTGTAGTTGTGGTAGTTCCAGATCCCCTCCCTCTTCTTCCTCTCGTACTCATTTTCCATATATTGGACAAGTGACAGACATAATTAGAATACAATGATAGGGTCAAAGATGATAAAAGGGAAACTGTACAAAGGATCTAAAACTAGACTTTTAGGTGAGAAAAATAAAATGCTCAATTAATATTAACTCATTCTAGGGCTCTGCTCACCCTATCTCTAATACCCCAATCAGGCTAAGGTGTTTGCTCAACCGAAGCTCTGATACCAACTGTGACGACCCACCTTTCTGACCCCTAGGAATGACACTTAACACATCCTCAGTATTCGTGCGTCGTTGCCCAAGCATCAGAAAAATGAATCATCATGGGGTAAAATGAAGAATAGAATAGAAAACGTCACAACGAGACTATAAAATAAACTATAACGATTCATAGTACATTAGGTTACTCCTTAACAGGGAGTTATCAAAGTTACAAAAAAGTATACAAATCAGCTTAGGCAGTTATAACACCTTTCCTTTACATATGCTAAAACAAAATACACTTACACATACAAGATAATATAGCGGAATAGATAACCAAGAAGACGAAAGCCTCCTGCTCGAACGTCGTCTTGAAAAGGTCCTAATAAAGACCTGCTACTCACTGACTACTCGAATAAAATGAGTACTTGAGAGTTTAGGGGAAAAACCAATAACTCAGGTCAGATGATATATTTGATATGTGTAAAACTTTAAAACAATGGGTGTGAAATTAAACGTAAACATGTGAGACCACACCGCTAAACACAGAACCGATTTTCTCTCCCATAAGTCAGCATCCAAATATAAAGGGTAGGTAAATAATTACACTTTGTGAAAAGTAGTTGACTCTTCCCGATGCAAATAATGAAATAAATTTGAAGGTTTGAATCAAATAAGAAAAGAAAAATCTCCAACGGACGACTAGGAGGTTGCATCCTTAAGAGAAGTATACCTCTAGAAATATACTTGAGAACCTCGGGAACTCCAAGCCGGACCACTCCAATCCTTATTGAGAATCTGAGCATTTCACGTCTAAATGAGCAAAACCGAATACAATTTAGATGAGATGTGAAAATACCCTAATGAGAGCAACCCCACATAACTTGACCCCCAAAAACACGCGCTTTGATTTAGTCATTTCCGGCGAAGGATAACAAAGCTCTATGGAGCAACACATCATCTTAGAATGACGACAACATAGAAGATGAAATAACCGATAACTGAGAAACCAACTATCGAGGATATAAAATGATGGTATATGGAAATTAAGTCTTGTAGAATTACCACAACCCATCAAATTCAAACTTTACTATTTATTGGTTAACAATAGTACCGGACAAGTCAAGGTTCTGTTACCTTAAAGTCATGTCTCACGGTTATCCTTAATTTTCGAAATAATGACAAGTTTACTTCTTCAATGTTTAGTCTAACTACATAAATAAATCGTTTCCATATAAGTGAATCGTTTTATGGAAATTAATTCATTTCCATAAATGAATCAAACATTTTCTTTTGAAAAAATGAACTCGTACTTGGCTTTACATTACAAGTACTAGCTTTAAAAACACTTTGTTGATAAAGTTCCCTAACTCCAAAACATCATTAAAATGGATTTAATAGCTTATAATATTCTTATTAGCTTCATTAATCTAATTTATAACTTCATTAATTAAGTTAATAAATTCACTTTAATGCATTTAATTAAAAAGGGTAAATCACCTATAAATCATCATTAGTTCAATTAATTAAAAATAATATTTAATAATGAATTTAATTAATTAATAAATAATCAAATATCATTATTTAAAATGATTAATCAATTTAAAATATCATTAAAGGAGAGATTAATAAAAATAAAAACAAGTTGATTTCCTTTGAAAGTCATTAATTAAAAAGATTAATTATAAAAGCATCATTAATTAATTTATTAATTAACTTTAATCCATCATCATCAAAAGATTAATTAGCCTTAAATATCATTAAATAAAACGATTAATTAAGTTCAAAACATCAATAAATAAGTAAATAGTTAAATTTAAAACACATTATTAATAAGTTAATTAGTTAACCCTAATCGTTATTAATTAAATAAATAAATAATTAAATTAAATAGTCATTATTAAAAGAATTAATTATTATTTAAAACATCTTTAATCAAAAACTTGCTTAACTTGTAAAATGATTCCAAGCACGATAATGAAACCAAATGGTTTCGATAAAAGGTGATTTTCCAAAAGTGACGATATAGCGACCATCGTTATACGGGTAGTTCGAAATTCCAGTACATGACATTATCAATACAACCAACCATCACAATCAAGGGTACGAACACATATGCAAGGTAATTTGCTATGATATGACATGTAATAAGTATTTATTAGCAATATAATTACTTTAGCCATAAACTTTTCATATTTATTTACTATACGCAAACTAACTTCCAAATGTGACAACTTTTACAACATGAGCCAAACCAACTTCCAAACCATCACTATATATACAAGTAGCATTCGTAGCTCGTAATTATGAACTTAAATATAGTTTAAATTTTTTGGTTTAAAGGTTGAAGCTTTGCTCACAAAACACTTCTAACTTAACCAGATCACCACAACAAGTTGCTGAACTCACGCACTATTGTCATGACATCTTAACTTGAACTTTTAGGCCCTTAATGGGTTTGGGTTCGACGTGAGCAATATGGGGCTCGGCCTTAGGGTTTTATGGTCGAAATGGCTTTGCTTTTGGTATAGGAGTGTTTGTAGGTGAATACACTACAGTGAAAAGACCATTTAATAACTTTTAAAAAACGCAGTAAAAGGCTTTTATAGTGTTTTCATAAACGTTGTAAATCAACAAGTTGCAGTAAGTCAATGACCTATTATTGCAATCTAAGACACGCTACAAAATAAACATGTCTTTTATTTTCAACCTGCTATAAAAAGCCTTATTAATGGAATTCTTACAATTCTATGAAAAACCCATTATTATAATGACACGTTGGTGTGCAACAGTAAAAAAACGCTATCATAAGCTTTAATAGCTTTTTAAAAACGCTCAAATTCTTTAACATCATTTTAAAACGCTATCATATCTTTTAACGACGTTATAAAAACACTATCAAATCCTTTAACAACGTTTTAAAAATCATTTTTTAAGTACGTGCATAGCCATTATCACACTATAATCGACAAATTTACTAAATACAATGTATCGTTTCACACAATCATATAGATCACATTAAATGCAAAATAACTATTGATTCAAAGTTCACATAGAATAATGCATAATATGTCATAATATTTAACGAACATTACATTAAAAGTGTAAATAATACAAGCGATAAAAGATCGTAATACATATGACGATTAAATATGCAAACCAAAAAAGTTGTTACCTTAAAAGAACATCAAATCGCTAATATACCGTAGCATGTTGCCATTTGTATGCACCATAGATGGGTAATTACTTACGAAAAAGAAATTCAACAATTAGCAATTATAACTCTACATACATACATATATATGTGTGTGAAACTTAATTGTATAAATCTAATTAATTATATGGAACTTAATTAATTTATATGGAACTTGATTAACGTAGTTAATTTTTATAAAATTAAATTGATTTATATAAACCTTAGTTAATTTCATAAAATTTAGTTAATTTATATAATCATATGGAATCGGTATCAGTAACATATGGAATTTCCTAAAATGGATGCTAATTTTGTTTAAAAAACTTATTTCAATAATTGCATGTATATTGTTATAAACTTATTAATTTTTATAAAACTTAATTAAATTTTATAAACATATTTAATTTAAAAAAATAGTTGGCTTATTTAATTATTATAAAATTTAATTAACTTAGTTACTTATTTTAAATTTAGTTAATTTTTTTGTTGCAATTTTTATTACTATTATTATTATATTATATTGTTATTATTCTTATAAATTTAGTTGATTTTTATAAAGTTAATTACTTTTTATGAAACTTAGTTAATTTTTATAAAAAATAGATAATTTTTATAAAACTTAGTCAATTTTTATAATAATTTAACAAAGATTTCAAAATAGAGAACATGATTTTTATAAGACTAATTTTTATAAAGTTTATTAAATTTTATAAACTTATTTAATTTTAAAAAACGATTAGCTTGTTTAATTATTATAAAACTTATTTAACTTAGCTACTTACTTTAAACTTAGTTAATTTATTATAATCATAATTTCATTACTATAATATTATTTTATTACTACTACTATTATTCTTCTTCTGTTAAATTCAGTTAATTTTTATAAACTTATTTGTTTGATGATAATAAACATATATATATATATATATTAATTTAAATGTATTTGTTAGTGTACTATTTTATTTTCATATAATTAAATAAATATTTGATGAATAAAATAAACAACACCGAATTTAAAATCAAATAGATATTTTATTAAAACAAATATTTTATTACAATTTTGAATAGTACAAATTTGAGCTCTCACTATATATACACAAATTTCCATTACAATACAATTTCAAATTATAATACAATTTTTCACTGTACATTTTCACCTTACTACATATCACTCATTCACTCGTATTTATCTTCAACTCTATTCCAGATTGAATCTAGCATCTGAATTATCTGCAAAGAAAATACCGACACGGTAAAATTGAAAAAGAAATATTTATGCAATGTAAAATAAAATGAGTTTTTGAAAATGTTATTTGCCTCAGTTATTTGGGTTGTTCGTCATCATATTCATTTTGAATTCATCATACATGAACAACTTGTGACATGCACAGTGATCACTGTACATGCCACAAGGCCGTGCGCACCAATGTACACTTGATAAAATTACAGGGACATGTGAGCACAAGGTCAAACATAATCAACAACCGAGTTCAACTCAAGTGAAATACAAATAAAGTCATGATATTAGCACAAGGTCAAACCCGAGCTATAAGCTGGATTCAACACAGGTGTAATCCAAATGTACAAGTTTAATAAAGTGGTCAAGACAACTAAAACAAACTCGACAATGGTCCATGAAACAATGTCAACCAGAATAATGAACAGCAGACCATCACGACCACAACTGAATGCAAATAGCAATGCAACATGAAGATGAAGTCAATGGATGTATAAATATGCATTTAACATACAGTCATAAGTCAAACCTGCACCACAACCAGATCAGTTTCCAGAGTCAGTCCAAAATCAAGATAACAGTGACACAGTGCAAAAGTGATGAATAACACACAAATGGAAGCAGTTCAATATGACACCAAACTACATGAAGTCTAACTGACTCAAGACTGCAAATACCAACATCAATGGAACATGTTCAATGAACTGATCAGAGCAACCAATACTTGACTTGTATACCACACATACCAGTAAAGAATGAATGCAACAAAACCGAAATGAACAAAGCCTCAAATGTACAGCTCACGCAAAACAATTACCAGTGAAACAGAGGCTCGAAGCATGTATATGGTCAAGCATAAGTCAAGATAGTTGAGTCATGAATGGAAAGCTTCCACCAGACTTAAGAGTTCAGATATATATATATATATATATATATATATATATATATATATATATATGCAGTAATAATATAGGATGCAGTGAAGCATGTAAACATGTTTCAAATTTTAACATTTCGGTGGAAACCAAACCAGTTCAATATGCTATGTATAAGAACAAGAAACTTAACCAAACCAAACACACACATGACCAGACTTCTAGTGGAAATATGGGATACAATGGAGGTAGTTAAATATGCAAGCAAGGATACATGCATCAGGTCGAAAATGCTACAGACAAGTACACACGCATATATGTAACTATTCAAAACATCACAGCAACAAGCATACATATATACATGAGCGAAACAAACCAGTCATGTATGCAGTGAAAACAAGACCGTAAACAATGTAATGCAGTCAACTAAAGTGAAGACCAACAGCAAGTACAACCTTACTACATAATATATGCATAAGCACATGACTCAATGCAAACATCAGATTCCAAAATACAAATGGAATATACAGTGCAACAAAGTTAAAATGCAAACTGACTCAATGCAATACAAAACTCATATGCAACTCAGACTCGATGTGACAAGAAGCTCAACAACTCAATGCAATAAAATGATCAGGTAATTCAATTTGAAAACAATGTCCAAGCAGACTACATGATGAACAAAAATGCAAGACCAAATTACTTCAAAATACAACTCAAAAGGAGCAACAATGTCCAGACTCAAAGTAACTCGAGCTAGCATGTTCAGACACATGAAAACAGAGAATACAAGACCGCCAGTTACGATCCAAGTGCAATGATTTAATGCAATGCAACAAGGACATAACAGGTGCATAGAGACTCAAATGTAACAAATTCGAATGCCGTCAGAAGTGGCCGAAGTCAATTTGCAGTTACAAAAATCAGGGTAGCCATGATTCAAACAAAGTCAATGTCAAACCAAAATCAAAGCCGTGATGACCAAGAAAAAATTGAACAAACCAAATCAAAGCCTTGATATTCGAGCAATGCAAATTATACGAATTGAAAAAGTAAGAAAACATCACGAGCATCCAAACGAAATCAATGGCCAAGGACGAATTCAACAAAATGTATACGAATAATAATTTGGGAAATTGATCCCAATAAAATCCCAAGTCATCATCGGCATTCAAATCAATCGAGTTCAAGTAAATTAACCAGAAAAGAGAAAAGGAAAATACAAACCAATTCATATCGAACTCGACAAATTGAAACAGCCGTGTATGAATCGAAGAAACGATCAATTGATGAAGCAATCAATACTAATCATTCATTCAACTGAACAACTAGTATCGACGACTTCAATTTCCCATGAAGCCCTAACTTTTCAGAACAAAAGGAATAAAGAGGAACAAACGAAAAAAGGAAGCATCCATTTTTTTTAACGTAGAGGAAAGAAGGCCAAAGGAATTAAAAGAAAAGCGGCCAGCATTTTTTTGTGATAATTTTATTTTAAGATGGCTTTACATTTTTCATTGGGCTTTAGTTTTAAAATTTAGGGTTTCTTGTTTTTATATTGTTTTCATTTTGTAATTTACTTTTAATCGTTTATAATTTTCTAGTCGTATGACTAAAGGACGAACTACGGTTGTGTAGTTCGAGAATTCGCAACTCAACGGATGATGTGTGGCAGGGTTTTGAGCGTAGAGTTAGATTAGTCGATAGCGGGTGTTACGAATTTATGTGTGTAAGCATCTGACTACTTATGTAACAACCCTGGTTTTAGCGATTACCTGAAAATATCAAATTATAACGACAGTTACAATTTAATAGTGTAAATTAATAATTAATGAGGAATTTAAATTGTTTATTAGGAATAAACAATATATTTGAGGATAAAATGAGAAAATAGAATTTTGGAAACTTTATTAAGATGGTTTGAACTAATAAATAAACGAGGAAAATATGTTTTATTTAGAGTTAATGTAATAATTTTGTTAGTTATTGCTATTTTTTTAATCATTTTTAAAAGAAGTAATTAATTTTTAAAATGGGATATATTTAATAAAATGATGGAATTGAGTTTAAAAATATAATTTGAGCATAAAATTATATTTGAAATGAGTTATAGAATTTTATTACACAAAAATATGATTTTTGTGTAATTTATAATGTTAATTACAAAGAGTTTTGTAATTAAAGATGTAAATTTGCTATTTTATTTGAAAAGAGAAATATGATAATTAAATATTTTAAATATATATTTAATCTTTTATTTTGAGTGTAAAACATTTTATTCATCAAGAGTATGAAGTTTCATAATTTTTAAAGAAGAAAAACTTGTATTATTGTGATTACATTTGTTGACATTCATTGTTAATATATAAAAAGTGTTTAAGTTGTAAAATTAATTAGCTTTCTTTTAATTTGGGACCTTAGCCCATTAACCTGCTTACTTTTAGCCTGTTAACCTAAGAACAAAGAAATAAGAAAGGAAAAAAGATATACTTGTACGTTCTGTTCTTTCTCTCTTCACTCTTTAAGCTTCCAGAAACCCAGTGATGGTTGAAATCTCCATCCTCTTCAATCTTAAGCTAGATATTGGCAAATTAAAAGAAAAATTGATGATTTAAAAGGTTAAAGTAAGAGAAAAAAAAATTAATCGATTTCTAAAACCCTTCTCTTCATCAAAATCTATTTTTATAGTGGTAAATGTTGATTTGCTTCTCTCCTTGTTTGCATGTACCTGTTCTTAGTTTTGTAGGTTTGGATGCTCTATTCTTGGCTAAAAGCTTCAATCTTTGGAATCTAAATCATAGTTTAATCTTCGTGAAGGCAAGATGAGTGTAAAACTCACAAACTCAAGCTCTCCGTATGATCAAAATGTTATAATCTATGAATTTCTGAAGCCTGTACGAATTATTTTGCTCTCTATTATTGTCTTGTTTTTCTGATTTCAAGTGCCGTGTTTGAATCGCCATAACTTTTGACTCGTATGTTCGAATTAGGTGAATATTTTTCTGAATTTTAGCTATGGAAATTCTCTACAACTTTAGTGTATTGAGTTTTCTGTAATTTTGAGGTTAGCTATGTCATAATCAAATTTTTATACTGCTATCCCGAGAGCAAAATCAATATTTGCTCTTTGTTCGAAAGTGAAACAAAATTGGCCATAACTTCTTCTCTTATCCGAATTTGATAAATTTGGATGTATGAAAAGCACAAATCATGTACTACAAGTTCCGTATTTTGAGTTTTCTTAAATTTTGATGTTAGCTTGATCAAAAACGTGTTTGATTGTTGCTATCCCGAGACCAAAATGGCAGAGGTATTGCAATTCAGACCCCTGAACTATTTTTATCATAACTTTTTCATTTCTTATCCAAATTCAGTAATCTTAGATGTTCCAGAAAGCATAAACTTTGTACTAAAAGCTTCATGTTTTGTATATGCTGAAATTTTGAAGTTTTCTTGATCAAAACTATGTTTGTTTGTCGTCGTTCCAAGAGCAAAATGACAGCAATAACAATATTGACCTGAGGAGTGTATTAGCTTATTTTTGCTCTCATTCTTATTCGATTTTGATGATTTTTACTGAGATGTTTTGAGAGGTATGATGCCTATCAATAGGCTAGCTATATTTGGATAATTTTAAATTCAAATTTGAATAGAATTTGAATTGATTTTGGGTTAAATTTGAATTGAATTCATATTGTACTCAAGTTACCGATCTTGAGTTATCTTTCTTGTTTTTCATTATTTTCGAGCATGGTTCTCACTAAACCATTTTTGAAGTGATTTTTGAAATAAATGGACATTTTAAATTATTATTATATAGTATTTTAATTTTTTTTTCTAATATAAAAACCTATTTATTTCCTACAATAAAGGAATTTCAAATATTTGTTTTATTAATCTTTTGGAAAAAAAGTTTTAGAAGCTTATTTTCTATAGTAAATTATTTTGTGTATAAAACATACACTTTTATACTATTCGAACGTATGAGAAAGGGAATTAAATGATTTAATCAAACGTATGGTATGTGACATGTGCGTTTACTATTTCGGTTAATTCCGGACTTGTACGATCTAAGCTATTTAACATTAATGATTCTGAGATGTTTTTTCCATTTTATGGCATATTTTGAGTTTTATAATTCCTATATACTGGAATTATTTAAGATGGCCAAGATTTGGCAAGTATTATGGTTTGAGATCTCCTATGCTGGAGTATGGTCAATGAGAACCATCACGATGTTTTATTTACTTGCCAATGATACCAGGCAAGTCTTGAGTAAATGATTTCATATTTTTAGATTTATGGTTTATGAGGAACTATCACAATGTTTTCACCTGTCGATGAGATGAGACAAGTTACGATGCCATTTAATACTCGTCGTTGCGATGAGACGAGTATGTTGTCTCTTTATCACTCGCCAATGAGATGTGGCGAGATATGATTTTCTGAGTTTTATGATGTTCCTAGTGTGGCATCGACTAGCGGTTAGTAAACCGCTAAGTGCGAACGTATGGTATGAGACACACATTAACACTTTTCGGGTTCCTGTCTGTGAGTTTGTGACACATTCACGATGTTTAGCTAACAGAACTGCTTTGAGAGGTGTTAGCGGCCTTGTCACGAGGACAAACTGCTTTAGGAGGTGTCAGCGACCTTGTTAGGGCGGACAAATCGGCTTGGAAAAGTGTCAACGACCTTGTCATGAGGATGAACTGCTTTGGGAGGTGTTAGCGACCTTGTATAAGGGTTCAATCGCCTGAGTTTAGCATGTGCAGCATATCAATAGGGGATTTGGCCAATCCAGATTTTCTGAGTTTTTTTGTTTTATTGTGATATCACCACTTTAAGATGTTTAATTACATTGATAACCTAGTGTTATATAAGATGCTATATATATGGTGATTTCATTTATGATGTTTTGAACTCCTATCGAGTTCCTTGAGTTATGAATTTTGACGATTTCATGATTTTATAGGATATTCTGGGTTTTGCCATTTTGTGATTTGAGATTTAGATTTATATACATTCATACCGAGGAGATGAGGTATTATTGCATTTGGAGATTCTTCTATATTTGAGTTTCGAATCATTCTATTTGAGAATGTTTTATGTATGCCATTTGGCAAGAGTTTGTATCGATGTTTCTCCTTTTTGAGGAGATATGGTTCATGGAAACCATATAGACATTTTGGGATGTTGCCGATGATATGAGGCGAATGTTTATATTATTTGAGTATTATTATTGAATTCACCTCTTTTGAGGTCTTCGTATACTTAAGTGACATTAGTTCACTTATGTCATTGGTTGTATTCTTTCTGTTGCCGCTTCTCATTCGAAAAGAATTATCACCTTGTATCTTATGCTTCATATTATCGTCTATCCTCATTAACTGATTGTTTTAGCTAAACCGACCTGTGTATTTTGTACTTGAATCAGACCGATTTGTTTCAGGTTAGCTATCAGTTACGGGACTTTACTTTGATGCGACTGCTTAGATATCAGCCTAGCACTTTTGTGTAGTTTATATTTCTTTCCGCTTGACTCTGATGTATTTACAATTGATTCAATCTATATGGCGTGGTCGTGTACCACCTTTAATGTATTCATATTGTATTGTACTAAACATGTATTAGTGTATATGTATATAAAAGATGTTGGTTACTGTTCTGTGATGTGATTTACATTCAGTTATTGTATTTTGTTTTGATAAATCCGTTAGCTACCTATAGTTTTGGATTAAGCATTTACTGCGTATGTCGATCTGGGTAGAAAAGAAAAATTATATTGCATTTATCGATGTATTCAGTAGATGATTAAGACAAAATTATAGATGGTCGCCTTTGACCAGCCCTCTTCTCCGCCTCAGTAGACGGAATTACTTGTTAATTCTCTTTACCAAGGTGGGTCTCATGGTAGGGAGTTACAGCTTAGTATCAGAGCCAAAGTTAGAACAAAGTAGAATAAACACAGAACAGTGCGTATATCACGATACATCGAAGTACAGTACAAGTGAATCACTGTCCTTTATTTGAGCTTGTTTTCGAATCGCGCTTTGATTCTTTTTCGAATCTTTGGGATTGTTGAGATGGAATATTTCTAGGAATATATTGTATTCCGTAGTATTCCATAATTGAGTTTGATGTTATCTTATCATGTGATAATCTTATTTGGAGATTATTCTATTCTTATTTTTGTAGATACGAGTGAGTTCGTATCGATGGAGCTTATTGATTCCTTTGAGAATTCATGTTGTATTTCTTTGAGTGTTGTGAATCCTATAAAGGAGATCCACAATGATTGGCTTATTGTGAGCATTCTGAGATTTCTATTTGATGTTGCTTGTGTGAGTATCTATTTGTTACTCACAATCTTGCGATGCATTTGATTTGAGATGGATTGACTTATTTGATATAAAGTACAATCCTGTATATTTAGGTTTCCTATTTTGATTGGTTTATTATTCTGTCACTTTGGAATGTTAATGATGATTTTGAAGTTTCTGAATTCACTCTTCAGTATCAAGATGTTGATGACATATCTCGAATTCCAGTCAAGGTGACTTTGTTGAGTTTTGATGAGTCCGTTTGGGTTTGATATCCAATCGGGCAATCAAGTATTAAATTAACCTTATTCTTGGCTGTTAGCCTTCGGCTATCCTTCCAGGAGGACATCCACTAAGGAATGGGTGAGTTTCTAGATTGTTCAATTTTGAATGAGTTTATCATTCAGTTTCTATGAGTTGTCCTTTTCGGATACTTAATCGGTGTTATTCTTTGTAGCATTACTTTGTTTGAAGTAATAATTTGTTGTTTGTGTGCTTCTTCTCCTTCGAGAAGAATATCTTGCTTATCTCGTGTCTTGATGATTTCCAAGAGTGGTTCATCATCTTGTAGGAGTTGACGAACACTCCATCTCCTTCTTTTGATTTTGTGAATCGAGTATTCTAGGAATATCTCGATGTATTCTCTTAATGTTCTTTGGTTTGAGTTATTGAAGCTATATATATATGAGTTTTAAAAAGAAAAATTAGAGTTTTGAGATATTTCAAAAATCAAAGAATTTTTTGAGAATATATTTATATGAGTAGTATTCTTTTATAGAAATAATTTGAGAGTGTTGGGTTATCCATCGAGTAGTTAAGGGTTCTGGTCGATATGTCTGATCAACGTTATCGATAGGAATCACCTAAATGTTATAATGAGGCAATCAGACATGATGGTTTTGTTTTTAAAGATTGAGATTTCGAAAATAATACTTTGATATTAAGTATAAAATTTATTTTTGAATGGTAAGTGCAGCCACTGATTTTAGGGACGAGTAATAGAGTGGCGAGGCAGTTTTGATCATTCGGTCAACTCTACAACCAACATATATATATTTATTTACTAGAGACTCAATGGCGAGGCAATGCCATTTATTTATTTTGAAATTATAAAGATGAGAATATAAATGAGATTATTTTTGAATATGCTTTATTGAAAGTATATTTTGAGATTTTATAATCTATATTATATGATAGTCGTTTAAAAGAAGAGTTATAAGAGAATTTGAAGCTTCTTTTCAACTATTTAAGTGGCTTAATAAAAATGAGTAAAGAGAATATAAAATCTTAAATTATTTTGAGAAATATTAGTATGGATTTATAGAAACTAATTTTGAAGTAAGAGAAGAAATTTGGATTTTTAATTCGAGTTATAAATTACTTACTAAGTAATATAGTAAAGAGTTTGAAAATTTTCAAATGTTAAAATAAATTTAAAATTTAAAAGTTATTGAGTTTTAAAATTCTATATATATCTTGGATTTAAAGATAATTTGAGCTTATATCCTTGTTTCTTGAGTATATTCTATCCTTCAGTTAATATCAACGACATGCATTTTCGCGGTCGTTCGAATTTGGTGGCCTTGTGAGAAGCCATTTCGTGATTTATTCATCTTATCTGTTGTGTTTATCTTGTTGTGAGATGTTCTTTCTGTATTATTATGCGTAAAATCTTGTTGATGATTTTCTTTATTGCTTAGAGATCGGGTTTGAGTGAGTTTGATCCCGACTTTATTCATAGAGTTTTGAGTAATCAATCATTTTCGATTGATTATTTGTTGAACATCTTATTGAGTTTTGATTCGAAGACGGGAGATCTTCGAAATTCTTTCGTGTTGTTTGGAAAATTTGATGGTTTGCTAATCACTATATTAGCATATGATAGGCTATTGGATTAACCAAGTGAGTTTTTCCTTGTTCCTTTCTACCATTCTATATTGAGAGAATGAATGGCTTGGTATTCGAGCTTATCTTTATCCTTTGATGATTGTATCTTTTATGTTGTTTATAGCTCTTTTTCTAGAAAATTGAGGGGACACATTTTTATAAGGAGGAGTCTGTAACAACCCTGGTTTTAGCGATTACCTGAGAATAATAAAATATAACGGCAATTATAATTTAATAGTGTAAATTAATAATTAATGAGGAATTTAAATTGTTTATTGGGAATAAACAATATATATGAGGATAAAATGAGGAAATAGAATTTTGAAAACTTTATTAAGATGGTTTGAGTTAATAAACAAATGAGGAAAATGTGTTTTATTTATAGTTAATGCAATAGTTTTGTTAATTATTGCTGTTTACTTCTTTTAATAATTTTTAAAAGAAGTATTTAATTTGTAAAATAGGATATATTTAATAAAATGATGGAATTGAGTTTAAAAGTATAGTTTGAGCATAAAATTATATTTTAAACGAGTTATAGAATTTATTACACAAAAATATGATTTTTGTGTAATTTATAATGTTAATTACAAAGAGTTTTGTAATTAAAGATGTAAATTTGCTATTTTATTTGAAAAGAGAAATATGATAATTAAATATTTTCAATATATATTTAATCTTTTATTTTGAGTGTAAAACATTTTATTCATCAAGAGTATGAAGTTTCATAATTTTTAAAGAAGAAAAACTTGTATTATTGTGATTACATTTGTTGACATTCATTGTTAATATATAAAAAGTGTTTAAGTTGTAAAATTAATTAGCTTTCTTTTAATTTGGGACCTTAGCCCATTAACCTGCTTACTTTTAGCCTGTTAACCTAGAATAAAGAAATGAGAAAGGAAAAAAGATATACCCGTACGTTCTGTTCTTTCTCTCTTCTCTCTTTAAGTTTCCAGAAACCCAATAATGGCTGAAACCTCCATCCTCTTCAATCTTAAGCTAGAAATTAGCAAATTAAAAGAAAAATTGACGATTAAAAGTTTAGAGCAAGAGTTAAACTCGGCTTATCGATTTCTAAAACCCTTCTCTTCATTAAAATCTGTTTTTATAGTGATAATTGTTGATTTGCTTCTCACCTTGTTTGCATGTACCTGTTCTTAGTTTTACAGGTTTGGATGCTCTGTTCTTGGCTAAAAGCTTCAATCTTTGGAATCTAAATCATAGTTTAATCTTCACGAAGGCAAAGTGAGTGTAAAACTCAAAAACTCTATCTCTCTGTATGATCAAATTGTTTTAATCTATGAATTTCTGAAGCCTGTACGAATTATTTTGCTCTCTGTTATTATCTTGTTTTTCTGATTTCAAGTGCCATGTTTGAACTACCATAACTTTTTACTCGTATGTCCGAATTAGGTGATTATTTTTTCACATTCTAGCTATGGCAATGCTCTACAACTTTATTGTATTAAATTTTCTGTAATTTTGAGGTTAGCTATGTCAAAATCAATATTTTCTACTGCTATCCTGAGAGCAAAACCAATATTTACTCTTTGTTTGAAACTGAAACGAAATTGGCCATAACTTCTTCGTTTCTTATCTAAATTTGATAATTTTGGATGTTCCAGAAATAAAAATTCATGTACTATAAGTTTCATGTTTTTAGTTTTCTTAAATTTTGAAGTTAGTTTGGTCAAAAATGTGTTTGATTGTTGCTATCCCGAGACCAAAATGACAGAGGCATTGCAATTTAGACCCCTGAACTATTTTTATCACAACTTTTTCACTTCTTATCCAAATTCAATAATATTACATTTTTAGAAAAGCTTAAACTTTGTACTAAAAGTTTCATGTTTTGTATTTCCTGAATTTTTGATGTTTTCTTGATTGAAACTGTGTTTGTTTTTTGCTGTTCCGAGGGCAAAATGACAGCAATAACAATTATTGACCTGAGGAGTGTATTAGCTTATTTTTGCTCTCATTCTTATTCGATTTTGATGATTGTTTTTGAAATGTTTTGAGAGCTATGATGCGTATCAATAGGCTAGCTATATTTAGAGAATTTGAAATTCAAATTTGAATAGAATTTGAATTGATTTTGGGTTAAATTTGAATTTAATTCGTATTGTACTCAAGTTATCGGTCTTGAGTTATCTTTCTTGTTTTTCATTGTTTTCGAGCGCGGTTTTCATTGAACCATTTTTTAAGTGAATTTTGAAATAAATGGACATTTCAAATTATTATTATTATATAGTATTTTAAAATTATTATTTTTCTAATATAAAAATCTTTTTATTTCCTATAATAAAGGAATTTCTAATATTGGTTTTATTAATCTTTTGGGAAAAAAAGTTTTAGAAGCTTGTTTTCTCTAGTAAATTATTTTATATATAAAACATACACTTTTACACTATTCAAATATATGAGAAAGAGAATTAAACGATTTAGTCAAAACGTGGTATGAGACATGTGCGTTTACTATTTCAGCTAATTCTCGACTTGTATGATCGAAGCTATTTGAGATTAATGATTCTGAGATGTTTTGCCGTTTTATGGCATATTTTGAGTTTTATAATTACTGGAATTATTTAAGATGGCCAAGATTTGGCAAGTATTGTGGTTTGAGATCTCCTATGTAGGAGTATGGTCGATGAGAACCATCACGATATTTTATTTACTTGCCAATGATATAAGGCAAGTCTTGAGTAAATGATTTCATATTTTGAGATTTATGGTTTATGAGGAACCATCACGATGTTTTTACTTGTCGATGGGATGAGACAAGTTACGATGCCATTTAATACTTGTCGATGAGATGAGACGAGTATGTTGTCTCTTTATCACTCGCCAATGAGATGAGGTGAGATATGATTTTTTGAGTTTTATGATGTTCTTAGTGTGGCATCGACTAGCGGTTAGTAAACTACTAAGTGCGAACGTGTGGTATGGGACACACGTTAACACTTTTCGAGTTCATATCCATGAGTTGTGACACATTCATGATGTTTACCTAACAAAACTGCTTTGAAAGGTGTCAACGACTTTGTCATGAGGACGAACTGCTTTGGGTGGTGTTAGCGACCTTGTTAGGGTTGACAAAACAGCTTGGAAAGGTGTCAACGACCTTGTCATGAGGACGGACTGCTTTGGGAGGTGTTAGTGGCCCCGTCTGAGGCTTCGGCCGCCTGAGTTTAGCATGTGAAGTATTGCTTCAGCATTGCAATTGGGGTTTAGGCCAATCCAGGTTTTTTGAGTTTTCTATTTTGTTGTGATTTCACCACTTTAAGATGTTTTATTATATCGATAACCTAGTGCTATATAAGATGCTATATATATGGTGATTTCATTTATGATGTTTTGAACTCTTATCGAGTTCCTTGAGTTATGAATTTGGATGATTTCATGATTTTATAGGAAATTCTGGGTTCTGCCATTTTGTGAGTTGAGATTTAGATTTATATACATTCACACTGAGGAGATAAGATATAATTGAATTTGGAGATTCTTCTATATTTGAGTTTTGAATCATCCTATTTGAGAATGTTTTATGTGTGCCATTTAGCGAGCGTTTGTATTGATGTTTCTCCTTTTTGAGGAGATATGGTTCATGGAAACCATGTAAACATTTTGGGATGTCGCCGATGATATGAGGCGAATGTTTATATTATTTGAGTATTATTATTGAAATTACCTCTTCTGAGGTCTTTGTATACTTAAGTGACATTAGTTCACTTAATTCATGGGTTGTATTTCTTCTGTCGCCTCTTCTCATTTGAAAAGAATTATCACCTTGTATCTTATGCTTTATATTATCGTCTATCCTCATTAAATGATTATATTAGCTAGACTGATCTGTGTATTTATTTTGTACTTGGGTCAGACCGAGTTATTTCAGATTAGCTATCAGTTAGGGACTTTGCTTTAATGCGTCTGCTTAGATATCAGCCTAGCACTTTTATGTAATCTATATTTCTTTCCGCTTGATTCTGATGTATTTACAATTGATTCGATCTATATGGCGTGGTCGTGTACCACCTTTAAGTATTCATATTGTATTGTACTAAACATGTATCGGTGTATATGTATATAAATGATGTTGGTTACTGTTCTGTGATATGATTTACATTTAGTTATTGTATTTTGTTCTAATAGATCCGTTAGCTACCTATAGTTTTGGATTAAGCATTTACTGGGTATGTCGATCCACTTGAGAAGAAAAGAAAAATTATATTGCATTTATCGACGTATTCGATAGATGTTTAGGACAAATTATGGACGGTCGCCTTTAACCAGCCCTATTCTGCGCTTTAGTAGACGGAATTACTTGTTAATTCTCTTTACTAAGGTGGGCCTCGGGGTGGGGCGTTATAACTTAATTCTAGTAGAAACCTTGGGGGAAGCACGTAGACAGGGTTTTGCCAAAGCTGAGTAAATCTGTGTTATTCTATTTCCACTTTTTATATTATGCTATTATCCATGTTACTATTATTCTACTATTATCAGTGCCGCAATTATTTTACACACTTCCACATTAAATTTTTATAATTATTAGTATCACCCTATTCACCCCCCTCTAGGGTGAAATCGATCCTACAAGTGGTACCAAAGCTAGGAACAAAAGCCAATTTTTGATTTTAAAATTTTGATTTTTCAAAAACAAACTGTTGTTTTTTAAATTTTTAAATGGTTTCTTTTAATAATGCTTTTGTTGAGGGTCAGTCCATAGTTAGACCACCAATGTTCAATGGTGAATATGCTTACTACAAAAATAGAATGAATTTTTTTTTGAAAACCATTGATGCTTGGAATATAGTTGAGACAGGATATAGGACATCAATCATAATCATAGATAGTCAAGAAACAGATAAACCGATGGATCAATGGACAGATCTTGAAAATAGACTACAGAATGCTAATGCTAAAGCTATGAATTATATTATTTGTTCATTGGATCAAATTGAATTCAATCGTGCCTCATATTGTCTAACTATGCAGGAAATCTGGCACACACTTAAAGTGACTCATGAAGGAACATCTCAAGTTAAAGAATCTTGCCTTGCCATGCTGAGCAGTGAATGCGTGAATTTCACAATTGCCAAGGAAGAAAATGTCAAAGAGATGTATGGACGATTTTCCAATATCGTATACAAATCAAAAGCTCTTGGAAAATCATACATAGAGTTGGAAATAGTCCAAAAAATCCTCAGAGTCCTTCCATGAAATGTTGAAGCCAAAATCACTGCTATTCAAGAATCAAAAGATTTGAAACAAATCAAATTTTAAGAGCTCATTGAAAATATCACCACTTATGAACGAGAAATGAAATCAAGAAAGAATGCGAAGGAGGTGATATGCGAAAGAAAACAATAGCTCTCAAAGGAACAACCGAGAGTGAAGATGATGATGGTGCAGCAGAATTAGCACGGACAATAAAGAAATTCAAAAGGTGGAATCACAAATATGGAAATGCAGCTTTAAATCAACAATTGAAAAGCAGAATAGTCAAAGTACTAGACAATCTAGAAGAGCAGGAGATCAACTATCGCAAGTGCAATAAACTGGTCACATCAAGCCCAAGTCCTCGAAATCGACTCGGCCAAGAAAAGAAATTGAAAAGAAGAAGTTTTGCAGCCACGTGGAATAAAAGTGATGTTGATAAAAGCACCAGCAGTGAGAGTGAAAAAGCAGATATATGTCTTCGAGGTAATATAACTAATAGCGATGATGACGAGCCAAGCGAAGTATCAAAACTTACTCACTCAGAATTACTTATATATTTCCATAAAGTAAATGGCTGTTTTGAATGACTTGGGGAGAAATACGCTAAAGATGAATCACAAAGAGATACTTTGGTAGAATTAAATAAACAGCTTGATCAAATGGTTAAAAACTATCAAACCAAGAGCCCTAAGTGTGATAAGTGTCCATCATTAGAAAAAAAGATTAAAAAATTAGAAATTAAGATAAAATCACTTTAAAATGGAATTCCAATTTTAAAAGAAGTGAAAAAACTAGGAGAGAATATTCTATTAAAAAGTGCACTCAATTATTGAATGAAAATGAATCTCTCAAAACATAAGTCCAACAATTGTCTACAACTTTAGGAAAATTTTCCAAAGGAGAAAGATCGCTGAATATGCTATTAGGGAAACAAACTGTTAATCCTGTTAGACAAGGACTTGGTATAATCAATCTGAACGTATTAGAAGTCAAATTAATCAAGTCAAATACGAGTGCGCAATTTGTAGAAAGACTGGATACAATCACAATAATTGTTGGTATAGACCTAAAAACGTGAAAACAATTCCAATTTGGGTTCCAAAAGGCACGAATATAAAATCTCTTAAAGTCAAACAAATCTGGGTGTTGAAAGGAACAAATATAAATAGTTTTGGGTCTACTCAAATGTATTTTTCAAAAGCATTTGCCACTAACAACCATGGAATTATAAAATCAAATAGGCCAAAAAAATCTTTTCTCGTGTAGGTAAGGTGGCAGGCTATGGAACAACAACACTGTTACCTGGATTCTGGCTGTTCCAGGCACACAACGGGCGACAAATCAAAGTTCCTTAGCCTAGTATGAAGGTGGCAGAACCACAACGGGAAACAACGAAAAATTATCGTAAAGGCAAAATAGGTAATGGTATAATTATTTTGAATGATTTGTTAAATGTGAAAATCTACAACATAATCTGATTTAAATCAGCCTGTTATGTGAAATGAATGTTGATATTAATTCTGACTTATTCAAAAGGCCAATTTTTTTTATGCCGAGAACCCTATAAGTACCTCAATAGTCCTTGACCTATTTCACATAAAATTGTTTAGAATAATGATTGCGTTTTATTGATTGATAATGATACGTTTGGTTATTTTACTGCTGACTCTATATTCACTGTTTGTTTATTGGCACAGCTTCAATTCGAATTCAAAAGAATTTCATTTAAAAGCTGTTCAAATGATTTTAAGGTATTTGTCACAACTTCATGGTCTGATCTATGACATCCAACAAATGATAATCTTGAGTCAAAAGGAAATACGGATGCAGGTTACACTGGTAATCTAGTTGATAGAAAAATTACTAGTGGAACGTGATTTATGCTGAGACATTCATTAGCCGCATCACATTTTCAATATCTGCATATTTTTCATATCAACTGATTTTAAATTAGCAGACATTTTTCTTTTATAAAATCCTTCCAGGAAATCGTTTTTGCTGACCTTATTTCAGATTAGTCATTTTAGAAATTTTGATTTTATAATTATTTTTGGATTTGATCTTAAATGACTACATTAACTAATCTGACTCCCTATTAATTATCGAAAAGATAAATAGTGATTGAAAAAGTGATGAATGTTGATATCAATCATAAATTATAACTTGAGACGGTATATTTAGTAAATTTCTTTAAAAAAATTAAACAAGATTTATAATAACTTTTGATTGGTAAAGATTCGATGACCATCTCTATTTCTATCATATTTCTAACGACCATCACTCATCAAAATCCAATATAGTATGTCGATATGTGGTATTTTAAACGGGAAATCATTTTTTTCTCAATTTATAATATTTTCAACAACAAAAACATCCAAAGTATTCACTCTCATTTAAAAGTCCTCCCGGTTATGCATAGGTGAATTACTTGGAATTTTTGATTATGGCTTTCATGCTCATTTAAAAGTCCTCACGGTTATGCATGTATGGAACACATATAAAAATTGATTATTAAATAGTCAAGTTGGTTCTAATCCCATTCAAAAGTCCTCACGGTTATGCGTGGTTATAAGATGCTTGAAATTCATTTTAATTTTTTTTTGGGAATACTACTATTCTCATTTAAAAGTCCTAACGGTTATGCATATTTAGTAGATATTCAAATTCGTGATATAAATATACCATAAATAGATACAACTATATGGCTTTATATGATGACATCATCCCTATCATTCTAAAGTGGAATATGCACCTAATAGAGTATTTATGATTTTTGTTTGATTTTTTATTGAAATTTAATATTTATACTCGATTGCTTTTTAATAATGTATTAATGGTCTATCACTTTATCTCTATTTTTCTAACACTATTACTCTTTTGTTGATAACAAAAGGGGGAGAAAAAAGTTAAGCTTTTGGAAATAAAGGTCAAATATTTTATTTTGTATTTTCTATTTGCATCTAGGTTCATTTGTACATTTTTATTTATTTTCATGCATATATGAAGGGGAGCTTTGTTGTAGAAAGGAAGCATTCAAATAGTGGGAGAAAATTGAACGATCAAATACATTTAATAAATTCAAAATCTTAAATATATGTTTGATATCATCAAAAGGGGAATATTGTTTAATATGCTAATATATGATTTTTGTTTGATGATAATAAACATATATTATATATATATATATTCATTCAAATGTATTTGTTAATGTACTATTTTATTTTCACATAATTAAATAAACATTTGCTAAATAAAATAAATAACACAGAATTAAAAAACAAACGATTATTTTATTGAAACAAATATTTTATTATAATTTTGAATAGTATAAATTTGAGCTCTCACTATATATACACAAATTTCCATTATAATACAATCTCAAATTATAATACAATTTTTCACTATACATTTGCACCTCACTACATATCACTCATTTCCTCGTATTTATCTTCAACTCTATTCCAGATTAAATCTAGCATCTGAATTATCTGTAAAGAAAACACTTACGTAGTAAAATTGAAAAAGAAATATTTGTGCAATGTAAAATAAAATGTGTTTTTGAAAATGCTATTTGCCTCAGTTATTTGGATTGTTCGCCATCATATTTATTTTTAATTCATCATACATGAACAACTTGTGTCATGCATAGTGTATCACTGTACATGCCACAAGCCCATGCGCACCAACGTACACTTGATAAAATAACAGGGACAAGTGAGCACAAGGTAAACCCAATCAAAAGCCGGGTTCAACTCATGTGAAATACAAATAAAGTCACGATATTAGCACAAGGTCAAACCCAAGTTATGAGCTTGATTCAACACAGGTGCAATCCAAATGTACAAGTTCAATAAAACTGTCAAGACAACTAAAATAGACTCAATAGTGGAGCCATGAAACAATGTCAACCAAAATAATGAACCAATAGACCATCACGACCACAACTGAATTCACATAGTAATGCAACATGAAGATGAAGTCAGTGGATGTATACATATGCATTTAACATATATACAGTCATAAGTCAAGGCAGCACCACAAGCAGATCAGTTTTCAAAGTCAGTCCAGAATCAGGATAACAATGACACAGTGCAAAGTGATAAGCAACTCACAAATGGAAGCAGTTCAATATGCATCCACCAAACTATATGAAGTCTAACTGACTCAAGACTGCAAATACCAACATCAATGGAACATGTTCAATGAACTGGTCAGAGAAACCTATACCAGACTTGTATACCACACATGCCAGTAAAGAATAAATGCAACAAAACCAAAATGAATAAAGCCTCAACTGTACAGCTCAATGGAAAACAACTACCAGTGAAACAGAGGCTCAAAGCATGTATATGGCAAGCACAAGTCAAGATAGTGGAATCATGAATGCAAAGCTTCCACCAGACTTAAGAGTTCATATATATATATATATATATATATATATATATATATATATATATATAGACACACATATATTTATATATATACACATACATACATATATATGCAGTAATAATATGGGATGCAATGAAGCATGTAGACAGGTTTCAAATTTTAACATTTTAGTGGAAATCAAACCAGTTCAATATGTTATGCACAAGAGCAAGAAACTTAACCAAACCAACACACACATGACCAGACTTCTAGTGGAAATATGGGATACAATGGAGGCAGTTAAATATGCAAGCAAGGCTATAAGCATCAGGTCGAAAATGCTACAGACAAGTACACACATATATGTAACTGTTCAAAACATCACAGCAACAAGCATACATATATACATGCGTGAACAAACCATTCATGTATGTAGTGACAACAAGACAGTAAACAATGTAATGCAATCATCTAAAGTGAAGACCAACAGCACGTACAACCCGACTACATAATAAATGCATAAGCACATGACTCAATGCAAGCACCAGGTTTCGGAATACAAATGGAATATGCAGCGCAATAAAGTTAAAATGCAAACTGACTCGATGCAACCCAAAGCTCATATGCAAATCAGACTCGAAGTGACAAGAAGCTCAAAGCTCAATGAATCAATGCAATAAACTGGTCAGAGCAACTCAATCTGACAACAATGTCCAAGAAGACTACATGATGAACAAAAATGCAAGACCATGTTACTTCAAACTACAACTCAAAAGGAGCGACAGTGTCCAGACTCAAAGTAACTCGAGCTAGCACGTTCAAGCACATGAAAATAGGGAATACAAGACCACCAGTGATGATACAAGCACAATGATTTAATTCAATGCATCAAGGACATAACAGATGCATGGAGACTCAAGTGTAACAAATTCAAATGCTATCAAAAGTGGCCGAAGTCAATTTGCAGTTACAAAAATTAGGGTAGTCATGATTCAAACAAAGTCAATGTCAAACCAAAATCAAAGCCGTAATGACCAAGGAAAAAAAATCGAACAAGCCAAATCGAAGCCGTGATATTCAAGCAACGTAAATTATACGAGTTGAAAATGTCAGAAAACATCACAAGCATCCAAACGAAAATCAGTGGCCAAGGAAAAATTCAATAAAATATATACAAACGATAATTAGGGAAATAGATCCCTATAAAATCCCAAGTCATCATCGGCATTCAAATCAATCGAGTTCAACTAAATTAACCAGAAAAGAAAAAGGAAAATACAAACCAATTCATGTCGAACTCGACAAATTGAAGGAGCTATATGCAAATCAAAGAAGCGATCGATCGACGAAGCAATCAACCCTAATAATTCATTCGACTGATAAACTAGTATCGTCGACTTCAATTTCCCACAGAGCCCTAACATTTCAGAACAAAAAGGAACAAAGAGGAACGAGCGGAAAAATGAAGCAACCATTTTTTTTAACGTAGAGGATAGAAGGCCGAAGGAATAAAAAGAAAAGGGGCCAACATTTTTTTATGATAATTTTATTTTCGGCAGGCTTTATATTTTTCATCGGGTCGGCAGGCTTTATATTTTTCATCGGGCTTTAGTTTTAAAATTTAGGGTTTCTGGTTTTTATATTGTTTTCATTTTGTAATTTACTTTTAATAGTTTGTAATTTTCTAGTCATGTCACTAGGGGATGAACTACGGTGGTGTAGTTCGTGAATTCGCAACTCAGTGGCTGAGTTGTGGTAGGGTTTTGAGCATAGAGTTAGGTTAGTCGATAGTGGGTGTCGTGAGTTTACTTGTGTAAACGTCTGACTACTTAATTTCTAGTAGAAACCTTAGGGGCAGCAGTAGGCAGGGTTTTGCCGAAGCTGGGTAAATCTTTTTTGTTCTATTTTTTCTTTTTATATTCTTCTATTATCTATGTTGCTATTATTCTGCCATTATCAGTGCTGCAATTATTTTATGTATTTTTGCATTAAATTTTTATAATTATTAGTATCACCATATTCACCCCCCTCTAGGGTGAAATTGATCCAACAAAAACATAGTTAACTTAGTTAATTTTTATAAAAATTGGATAATTTTTATAACAATTTAACACAGATTTCAAAACAGAGAACATAATTTTTATAAAACTAAATTAATTTTCATAAATTTAGTAATTAATTAAAAAAATCTAAATTTTGTTGATTTTTATAAAACTCACTTAACTTAGTTAATTTTTATATAACTTAGTTAATTTTTATAAAAATCAATTAATTAACTTAGTTGAATATTTGCAAGACTTAGTTTATTAATTAGTTAAATAATTTTAGTTAATTTTTATATACCTCAGTTAAATTTTAGAAGAATTAGTTAATTTTTATAAACTTTTAGTTAATCTAGTTAAATTTGTATAAAACTTGATAACTAAGTTAACTTTTAGAAAAATTAGTTAATTTTTATAAATTAAGTAAATTTATTTAGTTTTAATTATTTTTTAGATAACTTAGTTAAATTTTTATACTTAGTTAATTTTCATAAATTTATTTAAATTTTGTAAAATTTTATTAATACTTAGATTAATTTTATAAAACTTAGTTAATTTTTAGAAAATTATTTAATTTTTATAAAACTTGGTTAATTTAGTTAATTCTTATAAACTTTGTTGATTTTTATAAACTATTGGATTTCATGAATTTTCGACAGCACTTCCTTTGCACGGTTAGTGCTTTTCCACACACCCCAATTCGATATACATTAACACGATTAAAACAAGATTCGATTTATATCATATATAATAAAATATAGTTCATAATAGCGTACATATTCAAATGCATAAAAACATACCCTTTTTTTGCAACTTTAGCTAGCAATCTTTCATATAGCAAAGGAACATTTTGTGTATCTATATAACAAAGTAAAGGAAACAATTATGGTGCAAATCAATAAAAGAGCTATGTAATTATGCAAAAGGTGTGAATTCCAATATTATTTATCAAGTAATATTTGTACACTTAGAGATAGAGCGCAAGTTGTTCCATAAAATAAGCAAAAAATGAGCTCGGTGATAATTCATGTCTTCTATTCAGTAATCGCTATTCCATGCAATATTAAAAATATTATTTTATATTTATTCCATGCAATATTAAGAAAAAGAAAATAAATAAAGAAATACCTCAACGAATAAGTAGCTATTTCTTAGTTTCTCCAAGTTTGGATTCCTAGATACATTTGTCCTGCAACCTGTGATGCTGTTGCATATGCACATGTACATAACTTTTAAATTTATAATGAACAAAGAATACACATGTATATATATAATTGGATGAACAATTGCTAACCTTGATACCATTATATGTAGGGTGTGAGTAAAATAGGCATATCTGGTTTAAAACAAGCAAAGCACAAAATATTAATATGCTTATCAAGAGCCTACTAATTAATGCCTTTACAGTGATTAATGCATATTTCTACACAACCAAGTTTGTTCAGCAAATAAAATCAAATGGAAGGCAATTAATGATTACTTCTACAGCAAATGATCCCAGTTAACACCAATAAATATGATTAGGTTTAAACATGGGAGAGATGTTTTAGACTTATTAATATAAACATTGGTTAGATTAGACCCACTTGTTAATTGGTTATATCAAATAATACAATGGTATATATTATTTAAGTTTATAGCTGCTAGTCTTAGACTCACATTATTGATTTTGGCAATCTTTTATGGATTTTATGCCTTTCATGTTTGTTAACATATCTAAATTAACAATATAGCACTGGCTTGGAATATATCGATAATCATTGGTTAATGGTGATCTTTTACCCACACGTACACTAGCTTGGAATTTACAATTAAAGATCTAATAAGCATTATAGTGAGATTTGCATGGGTCATGTGTTCTATTCCAACACGCTTGATTTAGTGTTATTTTTGGCTATAGCATACCATTACATGATATTTGATAATATGTAACCGATATGATGAGTTTCTTATTGATAAAGTTTAAAAAATGTTATAAACAACAAAATTGTTTGATTTACTTCTAAGTTCATCAACAACACATTACGATAATCCATGTGTACATTAATATTTCAACGTCACGTCACATGAAATTTGCATGGTAGACAAATAAGCAAATGAAACACGTTACTATGATATAAATATTTAATATTACATTGGTATTGGTTAACGGACGATACTAAATACATTAACAAAATTAGCTAATAACATGTAAATATATGCTTTGCTTGAAGCTATTTGAACTGTGTGGTGGTCTGACTAATCTTAATATATTTATTCCATTACTTCCATAGTGTTACTAATGCATGAACCAGCTACCCCTATCATGCATGTGCTAAGGTTGATAGGCTTAACTATTTATGATGAAATCCAAGCTATCAGAATTGCTAATCATATACAAATGTGTAGCTCACTGAAGGAATTGAGTGCATCACAGTATCAATAGAAGCAAATAGATGAAGTGCATTGGCAAGTAGTATTGAGGTGGAAGAAAGAATGAGACATCAATAGAAATGGTTTCAATAGAATTGGAGTGTTGTAACCTGATCTGAATTAAAAAACATTTGGATGCTAAAACTAAAGGAAAGCTCGGATAAGATGTGAAAGAGATATTAACATGTCTGAAGTAATGAATGATAAGTAAAAAATTGGATTCGTGAAGCAACATCTGAAGCCGTGTAGAAGTAGGCAGAAACTAATGGGAACATGCAGAGAAGAATAGTCTAGTGCATACAAATATCTTAGACTATATGTTGTTGTAGAATAGAGACAAACGACGCATATGCTCCTGCAGTTTTGGAAATAATATGATAAATCAACATAATGCAATAAATGTTGAGTCAAATTGCAAAAAAAAACACAGAACAAGGACAATGGTGGCTTCAATGGCAGATGCTAGTATCATCAGAAGTGACAAATTAATGATATTGGGACTATGATGTATTCGTAATGCTTCTTTATATCCCATTATTTATTACAAGTTTCATGTATTTAGATAAGCAGTCAACATTTAGTTCTCTAAGATGTATTTTTTGTAGTGTTTGCCAAGATAAAGAAGATCAAGGGACATAGTTCTTTTCTTCTACATAATTAAAAGATTTCTTTATCAATACTAGGATCTGTACGCCTCTTTGATTTAAGTTATTTGACTGTTTTATTATATAACATATAATTTCATATTGATTTCAAAGACGTTCATTTGGTTAGTTGAACTAAAAGCTCATATAGTTAAATAATGCATGAGTAGATATTAGTTATGGTACTAAACCTTTCAGTGAGTTATATGAGAAGAAACTCAAAAGCATAAGCACAACCAAAGGTGATTATGAGAATGAAGTAAATGATTTAATATGCACAAATGATAATAACATTTCAAAGAATGAAGTTGCTAGACTACCTCTTCTTCTCAAGTGGTTAAGAAGCGCTATGGATATTGGGCACTATTCAGTATTGAATGTGTGCGTGTATTAATTTGCAGGTTACTACTCAGCTGCGATAAATTATTGCTTGATTTGAACGAAGTTTCATCTTCCTAAGTTCTATAATGTGAATGGGGGTAAGAAAGTACCATCTTCACCAAATCTCATTGAATTTACATACCAACGCAAGGTAGCATCCAAGTTTTCCTCTTATCTACTATATTATGAAAAAACGTATGAATATAACAAGATGTTAAAAAGGCCTAATTGGTGTTTACAGAAAATCTTGATGAATCTTATAACAAATCAAACAAATTAAATTATCCAAATTAAAGTTCAATCATGCTAGAAATGAATTTGGACTAAAGGAACAATTCACGTTAATAAAATAATCAACAAACAGTTCAAATCTTCTTAACAAACAATTATCAAGGTTATTGTTATGCCCCACCCCGAGACCTACATTAACAAAGAGTATAGTGGGTAATACTGTCTGCTAATGCGGAGAATATGGCTGGTTAGGAGCGACCGTCTATAGTTTTATCTTAAACATCTATTAAATACATCGGTTAATGCTCTAAAAAAAATTCTATCTCAAAGGACATGCTAAGGTATAGGATACAGTGATTAAGCGATTGGTAACACTTGGATTATACTTGGATGCACCGTAATATGTGTTTTTGTTCTATGTTTATCATATTATGTTCTGAACTCAGCTCTGATACCAAGCTGTAGCGCTCCACCCCGAGACCCACATTAACAAAGAGTATTACTGAGTAATACTATCTGCTAATGTAGAGAACAGGGATAGTTAGGAGCAAGCATTTAGAGCATTTGTTAACATATTCAATAGATATTTAAGACAAGGCGATGGACGCTCTTAACTAGCCATATTCTCTTCATTATAAGACAATATTACTCAGTAATACTCTTTGTTAATATGGTTCTCGAGGTGGGGCATCATAGCTTCTCAAATCATTCTAAACTCTAGATAGAAAATAACATTCTAATATGCACGAAAAGATAAGCTACAAGGAAGAAATCCCAAAATCCTCATCTATCATGTCAAATATTGTGGATCCCCTCAATAGGATTCACAATCCTCATAGAAGAATAAGACAAGAACATCTAAAAGCATCAAAAAATTCCTTCGATATGGATGCTCCTAACTAGCTCTATTCTCTGCATTAGAAGACAGTATTACTCAATAATACTCTTTGTTAATTTGGGTCTCAGGGTGGGGCATCGCAGCTTGGTATCAAAGCTGAGTTCAGAATAAAATATGATAAACACAGAACAAAAACTCATATTACGGTACATCCAAGTATGATACAAGTGTTACCGATCTCTTAATCATCGTATCCTATACCTTATCATGTTCTTTTAGAGAAAAACATTAGAGCATTAATCGACGTATTCATTAGTTGTTTAAGACAAGGTTGTAGATGGTCGCTCCTAACCAGCCCTATTCTCCGCATTAGCAGACGGTATTACCTAGTAATACTCTATGTTAATGTGTATCTCGGGGTGGGGCGTCATAGATACTTCAGAAGACTCACCTATGTGTGATGTTGTGAAGCGCCAGGCTGACTTATGAGGTGCTCGAGCGGAGGCACGCTGAGGTGATGCTAAAAGCGGTTAATGTGCCGCGGTTTCATGTTGAAGATGTTTCTTGCATGGTTCGAGAATGAGAGTGGGATAATGAGACCTCACCAACCCTATCGTGGCTATGCCTCTAGAGGGAAGAGAAGGCAGAGGTAAAACCCTAGGACAGAAAGGGGTAAAAGATGGAGACGTAGAGACAAAGGGATGAGGTAATTTTTCTCAAGGATTTTCATGGTTTGATGATTGTTGCTAGAAAATGAATGGTGGGAGAGAGAAATAAATTAGAAAAAGAGCGGTCACTGAAATAGTTCATGATTTCTCCTATTAAATTGGTAGATAAAACATCCACAGCGTGCATGTATTTAATTTTTTGTTTTAAACCGACTAATGACTGCAGAGAACGTTAGAACGCTGTAGTTTAATGCAGTTAGTGATAAACTTTCTTGTAGTGAAATTAAAAGAATGTTATAGTCTCCAAACTCTTTCAAACACTAATTGGTGTAGTTTGGAATCAAAGTAAAGAATTTACACACTGTATATCAATAAAAATATCCTTACCTCATTTTATTCGTTTACAAAATAACTTTTGGAACACTAAACAGCATAATAGTTCTTACAGAAACAATCTAGTAGAAGGCTCTTTAATTAACGACTAATTTGTAATCTCGAATAATATATCCTCACATAGCTTTATTTGTGGTCCTATGAAAATTTTATCTGAAAATCAGAGTAAAACCATGATTAGGTAACAATATAAGAATTCTGATACCTAGTACTACATTTTACTAGTTACAGAAATGTGATGAAGTCAATTTGTATCTTTGTGATTAGGAAGACATATAAGCCCAGTGAAATAGAAAATTATTTAAAAATAACTATGATAGAGTGATCATCTTAAGGAAATATATTTATAGTGTAATTGTTTCAATGCTAAATTTGAAGGAAAATTATTTATTTGTCTGCCGCTCTACAATGAATCTAATGAATGCTCAACAATTAAGCATATCAAATAATCCACCGAGTACTCAAGGATTAGGAAGAGGAAGAATTTCAGCATAGTGCATTAATTTCTATTAGTGTATGAGCAGTATTGTAACGATCTTGACTCGACCTTTGAAAATCGACACCCAAATACATCACACGTATTCGAATGCCGCAGATTCAAACGTTGAGTCTGGTCCGTCGGAGCTTATAACAACATTTGGCGATAACAACACAGCGAAAACAGAAGAATAATTTTATCGATACACAACATTTGATACAATATTGATACACATGAAATGATCAACACTATCAGAGTAGATAAGACAGCGGAAACAATAAGACATCAGAAGAGATAACATCAGTAGTGGAAAGATATATTCTCCAATGCCAGAGTCCAAAGATGCCAAACCAAAAACTCGAACACCATCATGCTAAAGTGAAGCAAACTCGGTACACCAGTGCGATTACCAAAATCCAAAGATTCCAAAAATTGCCAAAAGCTACACCTACTATTTGGGTATCTGAAAACTTGACTCTAGGTTGTCTGTGTGGAAAATTGTGGGCACCCAGAGTTTAGAAAGGGAAAATTAAACTCCAGGTCAGTCATTGGACTGGTGTGAGCAAACAAAAACAGTTTATCTTGAACAAAACAAACAAAAAAATAAAAGAAATCCGTTATGCTTTTTGGAAAATGAAACTACCATAAGGCCTCCTGGCACACACACAATGCAATCGCACACTTGGGGGAGATTTCTCCTTATGATAGTCAAACATGCTTGATACGCAAAATCCTTTTGTTATTATTATTAATGCATAGTGCGGAAAAAATTTCGAAAGTATAATATTAATCTTAGCTAGTATACGTACCATTATAGTGTTGATACGCTATATTTTGATCAATGACAACGTGCTTCAACAAAAAGGAAGAGATATGTGAAAAGATAAAGGAAGAACGATGAAGACCGAGGATAGCATGAGTATAATTTAAATATAGGTCTTTGTAACGACCTGCTATTTTCAACCATTCGCATCCGCAGATGTCAGACTTGAATTGCTCAAAATATCAGATTGTTAATTAAAATTTGGCAAAACCCAACATATACAGTAAATAAATCAAACACAAATCACAGAGTAATATAATGCAGCGGAATAGATAAAGAATAGTAGTTTATGAAGCTACTATATACCTCAGAGTTAGAAATAAAATACAACCGAATTGTTCAAATGCAGTGAAGTCTCCAATGCAACAGATGACTTCTCTGAACCAATCAACTGGATGAATGAAGGAATAGATAGCTGGATCTTCAAGCAAAGCTCCAACTTCGAAGGTGAGTCTCAAATGCTGTATCACTCAGTCTGACCCGAGCGTAAAGCAAAACACAAAACAATCGAGTCAGGATTAACATTCTTAAATCAATAAATCCAGCTCAAATGAAATATCAACTGAAATACAAGTAACTTAAAGGATGTTTGGGATAACCATCCTCTAAGGGTCCATGGAACTATCTACAAGGTAGAAATATATACTGTACACCGTGGTCATTTCAGCTTAATTTATACTTCAAAACCAAATATCATTTCACTTCAAATATCTCTATATTTCCCAAAATAGTATTTACATATATTAAATAATTTATACAGTAAAGTATTTTCAATTTTAATTCAACTCAATTCCAAAAATAACCACTTCAATTTTATCGATCTCAAATTCGGATTTGTAATCACAAAATACCCCTTTATATTTCAATATATTTCAAGACTTTACGTATTCAACGTTTCAAACTAAATTTTTATTCAATTTAGTTTTCTAAATAATAAATTCAAATTTAGTTCAACCTAAATTTTCATTTTAATTCAATTTAGTTTCTAAATAACAAATTCAACTATATTGATTTCAAATACAGATCCGAATCTCAAAATAAACCATTTAAATTTCAATATAGTTCAAAGCTTTAGTATTTAAATGTTAAATTTAACAGTTTCCTATAGATCTCGATTTAACCTCATTATTATTTAGTCTTGAAATACTCCCTCATTAGATATAATATCATTTAAGTAACCTTAAATTACATTTTACTCAATATTTTCTTTAATTTATTTAAACGTGAAATATTCATTAAATCACATAAATCAAAAATCCAGTTATAAAATCATACCTTTAAATTTCCAATTCAAAATTTTCAAATTGATTTAATTAAATAAATCCTCATTTAAATACTATTTTTAATAAACCAAAATTTATCTCTCAATCTTAATTATTCAATTTATTACAAGAAAATCTATTTGAAATATAGATTTACATAAATACTCAACCATATTATCCGTATTAAATTAATCTAATTTAAATCAAATATTACGACTAAATCTATATATAAAATTTCCATTTATATAATATCTTAAGAATCAATATTATTTAAACCATATATTTTTTTCCAAAATTATAAAAATTATTTTTAGAATATTTATATGGACCAACGGTGTTTGTATATATTTCCTATCATATAGTCTAGTGCTACGGATATTTATCATTTCAATCCGTACACTAAATATATACGGGCGGATATCATTTCAACCCGTAATCCCAAATTCAATTAAATGAAAATCGCTTGGGTTTATCATTTCAACCCATAACGATTTTCTCCTATTCTAAAGTCCGTTCGGGTATGTATCATTTCAACCCATAGTGATTTCTAAACTACAGGGAACTTGCAGAGTGATAACAGATAATACAATAAAATAACAGGCATATATCATCAATAACAATATAATATAAACAACAGGATATGGTGCCATATCCCGCAGGTGAACAGTTACAGATAATAGCATATATAACAAATTTAAATAACTACAGCAGCATATTTCAATTGTCGTTTCAATTGAAATCAAATTTAATGAATAAAAGAATGTTAATCGTGAGTGATTGCTCACCTTTCGAGGCTAGATAGATTGGACAAAGAATTGAGCTAGCTGAATCACGATCTAGACATTGAACAAATCCAAACAAAATTTTCAAAGCGAAGCAAGATTGGTACGAATACGATGGACAACTGATAAATAGAGATCGATGAAAATAGATCAGAAACTGCTTTATGTAGACCGAAATGAAATACAAATATTATTCTATTATACTACTCTCTTAACCAATATTAGTTTTGAAACGCATTAAAATTACATATACATACATACGTTTTCAAACAAATGCAAATAATAGAAAACTGCAAAACTATGTTTAAAACCAATATTAACATAAATTTTTTATAATCATATTTAAATCAACATTTAAGTCAACATTCCACATTATTATTGTTAAGACCAATATCGACTTTTCTTAATTTGTTGAAACACTACACACCTTATACTTGATATAAATTTACCTTTTGCAAATTATTTATAAGAAAGAGAAGGGCGAGAGCACAGCTTCAACTTAATTTAACAATTTAAATTCCAGTACTTTCTTTAATATTAAAACAGGCTTCAGGCATTTCTTACATGTTATCACTTACATTAAACTTTCTTTATCATCTTAAAAATATCAATGTCAAATTTTAACCCATATAATCACTAGTATAAACTTACATTTAAAACAACAAATCTTAGATCTTATAAAACTGTATTTGTATAATAATTCATCTGTGGACAGACACACAAACTAACTTAAAATATATTATACTATATATTCTCCCCAAAATTTTATAACTCTACAACTATATTTTAAACAACAAAAGGAAATTTAAACTCATGCAAACTCTACCTATATATCAAACTTATGTTTTATAACTTACTGTATATTAATATGTTTATAAATGTATACTGTCCCACAATATATATATTATAAAATTAACACCTTTTTATAAACAATACAATATAAAACTAACACCTTTCTTTTTTTTTATAAAAATCTTACATGCTGTAACATATATGCAGACTACTAAACATCTTATATTATATATAAACAGTATGAAATAACCCAATGTATATTCAAAAGTCATACTAAACAAATTTCAATAAATACTCATATAAAACTAACCATAGAACAAATGCAAATGTTTATAACTTTATATTTAATGTATACTTGCGCTGCACTATATAAACATACTTATAATGTAAAATATATACTTGAAGCATGTTATGCTTAAAATAAAGGAAAAGCAAAAGCAATATAAACAATAAGAAAACAAAAGAAAAGGAGGAAAAAGAAGAAGAAAAAGAAAAGAAATAAGAAGAAAAAAAAATTGGTGCAGCCATTTACCTACAGAAGAAGCTTCACACGCAAGAGAGGAGATGAAGATCTATTGATATGGAGTAGGGTATGTACGAGTGATTTGTATTTATAAGAGAAGCCACACATTGATAGAGTGGAAAGAAATTTTGTTTAAAGTGGCAAGAAATAAAGATAGTAATGGCTAGAGGAAATTTAGGAATTTATTCCTATAATTTAAGGAGAAAAAAAAAAGAAAGAGGAAATAAATTAAAACAAATATATAAAGATTAAATGCTGGTGAACAGAGGAAATAAAATGAAACAAATATGTATATAAACATTGAATGCTAGTGAAAAGAGAAAATAAATTAAAACAAATATGTATAAAGATTGAATGCACATGAATAGAGAAAATGAATTAAAACAAATATGTATAAAGATTGAGTGTTGGTGAAAAGAGGGAATAAATTAAAACAAATAAGAAGAGAATGGATTGATTTAAAGGAAAGGCAATGGATGGTTTAGAAATAAATAAATGTAAAACGTATACGTTTTAAGTTTCAAAAAGGAAAGAAATAAATACGGGAATGGCAACAGATCTTGCAAGCAGGGAAATAACGTAAAAAGAGGAAGAGAAAGAGGCGTATAAATGAATGGTAAATAAATTTAGATTTCAAATGAAATAAATGGAACAGCAGAGATTAAAGTATGGATGTAAATCCAGGAATAATAAAAAGCAACGGTTATATGTCGATTAAGAAAAATAATTAAAACAATTAATGGCTTAAATGGGGAAGCATGTTTCAAAATTTTGAAATGCAAAAGAAACGTACACTATAAATATAAAGTTTTCAAAAGCAAAAGAAACGTAAAGCTGTCCATTGATTCATCAAAACGTTATTAAGTAATAAATTGAAATGAATATAAAAATAAAAGTAATTGTAATGGTCAATAGTTGATTTAGCTATACACTTAAAGCAATAAATTTTTGTTTGTTTGTACAACACAAAATGAGTTTTGAAAGTCAAGGATATAAAAATGGATAAAAGGAAAGAAATTAGGAAATTTTGTGAGCAATAGCTTTCTAAGGAAAGGTAGGCTTACATTATATATACATGCTGAGATGATTTGGCACGTTCAAAAATTTTGAAGCAAATGAAGGAATTGGAAATAAATATAAAATAAAAGAAATTTGAAAAGTCCATAGCTATGATTTAGCCAAAATTTATTAAAGCCATTTACTAGGAAGGTTGGAACCGAAATAATAGGGAGAGGAAGGCACATTAAATTTGATGACAAAGTTGTGTTCAGATCTATAAGCAAGTTGTTTATATATTATAGGCCTTATGAAAGCGAGGGAAGGAACGGATGCTACTAGCTTGATGATTTGAGATTCTTTCGAGCGTTAAAAACAAAAATAAAGGGAGACCAGAATAAACGCACCACCATAAATATAAATATACGCTTCAATTGCAAAAGAAACGTATAGAGAAAATTATGGGTAGTGGGAAAAGTAAAGTCAGTGCACGAAACTACAAGGAATAATAAAAGCAAGGTCGATGATCTCAAATTTATTAATGGTTACGAATGGAAAAGTCTACCTGAATTGGAAAAGTATTAAGCAATAGAAATCTTTAACGGTAGTAAAAAGAAACCGTTACGCACTGATTCAGAAATCAATTAAAGCAATTAATAGCTTGAATTGGACAACACGTTTTCTCAATTAAATAAACTTCCTTAAAATTATTTTGAAATTTACAATCTGCTATATTTAAATATACGTATTCTAAATATATAAACTTTTTATTTAAAAATTCAATTATTATAAGATTTCACAAATATTCAATTAAATACGTTATAGAATCAATTAAAAATTGTTAAAATTTTCCGGGTCGTTAAAGTCTTAGTTTAGATTTTTATTAAAATCTATCGTCAAGAGGCTTGCACAAACACTAGAACACATTTCATAAACTTCATTTTGTAGATAAACATTCACTGTGCAAAAACTAATAGTTCAGTCGACTGAACAGGTAAGCCCAGTCGACTGAACCTGTTACACATATACAAACATGCACAGTTCCAGTCGACTGAAACACCCTGCTCAGTCGACTGAATCTATTCCTGAAATTTTTTTCTTTACATTTCCAGTCGACTGAAATCCCTGCTCAGTCGACTGAATTTAAACCTGCGAATTTTCTCTGAATGGACACCTTTTTCCTCCCAAGAGTTGCAACCATTCTCCAATGGAAATGGAAGCATCTCTTGTCTGCATCTCTAGCCAACAAATGCATCTCTTCTACATACATATATATACATGGTTCCAACATCTTCAATTTACCAATTTTCTTATGCTTTAATCTCACTAATTTCTTGAACATATTTTATATTCTCTAAAAGTTTTCAAAGCAATCACAAATCTATTGCTTGAATCTCTGTTTTGTTTATAACATTCTTTTGATTCATAGCAATTCACATTTCTTAAATCTTCACAAACACATTGCATACTCTTGAGGATAAGATTATAGGAATATTGTACTACATTAGACTCATTAGTGTTGACAAGAACACAACAAGTCGAATATTGTTTTTAGTGATTGAGTTGAAGTCCTCTTCGGTAGTTGAGGCAATAAATCCGGTTTGGTTGTTCGGGTAAGTTGTAAACCTATTCCTTCGGGTTAAGAGAGGGTTTTAGTTAGTAGAATTCCTAAGTGAAGCTTAGGGACTGGATGTAGGACTAGAGGTCCTAACCAGTATAAAATCCTGGTTTCTACCTTGCTTTTACTTACTTTATCTACCTAGACCATTCCGTTATTCCATATTACACGATCCTACCGCATAGCTTCTTTCAATTGGTATCGGAGCAAGGCCGTCCTATAACCATAACACCATTATTAGACATATTGATAATATGGAAAATAACGCAAGTACAAGCATAACATCTGCCTATAGTTCTACATTTGCGGAAGGACAATCTACCCAAAGACCCCCTATTCAATGGACTAAACTATAACTATTGGGCTACAGGGATAAGGATTTATATGCAAGCAACAAGTTTCGAAGTCTGGAATGCTGCTCAAGTAGAGTTCGTTGTATCTACGACCGATTATCCTACATGGACACAAACTCAGAAGAATGAAGCTAGTGCAAATGCCAAAGCTATGAATATGCTATTTTGCGCCCCAGATAGAAATGAATTCAACCGTGTTAGCATATGTACTACTGCATATCAGATATGGGAAACACTTAGAGTCATACATGAGGGCACAAACAAAGTCAGACAAACAAAGATATCCATGCTGAAGAACCATTTCCAAAACTTTAGAATGCGACAAAATGAATCCATCAATGACATGTACTCGAGATTTCAAGACATTCATCGTGCCTTAATAGGACTAGGAGAAAAATACACGGATTTTGACATTGTGTCTAAAGTTCTAAATTCACTCAGTGATGAATGAGAGAGAAAAGTACTGGCAATTGAGGAAGCAAATGATCTATCTACAATGAAACCAGAGGAATTAATTGGAAATCTTATGTCGTATGAAGTAAATATGCAAGCTAAGAAAGATCAAGCTCAAGAAAGAAAGAATGTAGCTTTTCATGCAAAAAAAGAAGAATCAGAGTCTGAAGATGAGGATTTAGCATTTATAGCCAAAAATTTCAAGAAATTCTTAAGATATAGAAAAGGAAATAAAAATGGATTCAATAAGAATTTCTTGAACAAACCTACATCCTCGAATATAGAACGTTTTAGCTGTCACAAGAAAGGTCACATGCACAAGGATTGTCCAGAGCAAAAGAAGGAGAATTAGAAAGCTCTCAATAATAAAAACAAGAGAGAGAAATTCAAAAAGAAGGCATTCTCTGTAACATGGGACGATTCAGATTCTTCTTCATCTGAAAGTGAAAATGATAGCGACAATGAACAAGCGAATGTATGCTTTATGGCTCAAGAATATGAGGTTAGTAATTTAACTTTCGATGATTTAATTGAAGTAAACACTGAACTTTTGAGCCCAATAAAAACTCTTAAAAATAAACTCAAGGAAACTCGTGAAAATCAAAACAAAGCTGAATTTGAAAGGGATATGTTAAAAGATGAAAAGAAAATTCTAGAAGAAGAACTTGAAAAGGTTCAAGAATCTCATTCAAATTCGAAAACTCAATTATCACTTTTAAGTCAAGAAATTGAAACTCAAAAGACAAAGAATGATATAATTGTTTCTGAAAATCATGAGTTAAAAAATAAGATTAGACAAGTTGAGTTAGAAAATAATAGTCTTCAAGCTAGATTAGATAACATCACTAAAAATGTTTCTAACTTTAACAAAGGAAGAGAAAATTTATCTAAGATTTTAGAAAATTCTCAATCCTCTTCAAATAAACATGGATTAGGATATAAAAAGGAGTCAAAAATTCCTAAAAAGAAAAATACAAATTTTAAGTGGAATATTGATTCAAAACAACAAATGTTATTAAGAGAACCTATTAAAACAAAATTAGAAACCAAGCTAGTCAAAATTTGGGTTCTAAAGACTAACAATATTTTAATTAGGAATAAATATATTAAAACATTTATGGATAGTGTTCATAATAATAAAAACTATATTTATAAAAAGGATACTGAACCGAATTGGGTTTGGTTTCCTAAGCTCTAACTTTTAGGACGATATTGAAAGTGGGTACCAATAATTTCATATTTATTTTCAGGTCCCACTCAAAAATAAGAAATGGATACTAGACAGTGGTTGCTCAAAACACATGACCGACGACAAAGATATGCTTACAAACATAACATACTTTGATGGTGGCTCGATTACCTTCGGAGACAATACAAAAGGTTATATCATTGGCAAAGGAGATGTGAGAAATTACGGTACATCTAATTTACCTTTTATAACAAATGTTTCATTAGTTGAAAATCTAAAACATAATCTACTAAGCATAAGTCAACTTTGTGACAAGGGTTTTAAAATAACCTTTACGGAAAATAAATGTAGTATTTTTGATCAAAACCAAAATCTTTTTTTTGAGGGAAATAGAGATAGGAATATTTATATTCTAAATATGAAAATTAATCATAATACAAATATATGTTTACTAGCCAAAGATAATGATCCCTGGTTATGGCACAAAAGATTTTGTCATATTAATTTTAAAACTATTAGAAAACTTTCTAAAAATGAATTAGTAAGAGGTTTACCCAAGATAAACTTTAAAATAAAAAATCTTTGTGATGATTGTCAAAAAGGAAAATTAACAAAGTCGTCTTTCAAATCTAAGAAAAATATTTCTACTTTACAACCACTAGTATTACTTCATATGGATCTATTCGGACCAACACAGGTTCAATCCATTAATCATAATCGATATGTATTTGTAATAGTTGATGATTTCTCAAGATATACATGGACTATTTTTATGAAAATTAAAAGTGATACTTTTGAGCATTTTAAAACATTTGTCAAAAGAATTCAAAACACTAAAGATTTGAAGATTAAAAATATACGAAGCGATCATGGAGGCGAATTCGAAAATGAAGCTTTTGAATCTTTTTGTAAAAAGAAAGGAACAAATCATAATTTTTCATTTCTAGAACTCCTCAACAAAATGGAGTTGTAGAAAGAAAGAATAGAACATTACAAGAATGTGCAAGAACATTATTAAATGGAAGTTTTCTACCAAAACATTTTTGGGCAGAAGCCGTAGCTACTGCATGTTGTGCATTAAATCGTATATCAATTAGACCATTAACTAAAAATACTTCGTATGAACTATTTAATAACAAAAAGCCAAATATATCTTATTTTAGAATATTTGGATCAAAATGTTTTATTTTAAATACAAAAGATCAACTTGGAAAATTTGATCCAAAAGCCGACGAAGGAATTTTTGTAGGATACTCAAAACGAAGTAAGGCATATCGAGTATTTAATAAACGAACAAACATAATTGAAGAAACTTTACATATATCTATTGATGAAAATTTTAATAAAAATATGAGCATAAAAGATGATGAAGAATTTATAAATATAGAAAATACAAACCTTGAAAATTGTAATAATGAACTAAGATCTCCACCAAGAATATTACGAGGTCACCTAGCACAAAATATAATAGGTGAAATGAATTCTCAAGTTAAGACAAGAAGTCAACTAAATCAAATAGGCCATGTTTCTTCCATTTCAACAATAGAACCTAAAAATCCTAAAGAAGCATCAGCAGACGATTACTGGATTGTTGCTATGCAAGAAGAATTAAATCAATTTGAACGTAACGATGTTTGGGAGTTAGTTCCCCGTCCTAATAATCAATCAGTTATAGGAACAAAATGGGTTTACAAAAATAAAGTAGACGAACAAGGTAATATAACTAGGAATAAAGCTAGGCTAGTAGGACAAGGATATAATCAAGAAGAAGGTATTTATTTTGAAGAAAATTTTGCTCCCGTTGCAAGACTTGAAGCAATACGTATTCTATTAGCCTTCGCGAGTTTTCACAATTTTAAACTTTATCAAATGGATGTTAAAAGTGCATTTTTAAATGGTTTTATAAAAGAAAATGTATATGTAGAACAACATCCTTTATTTTCTCATGAAAAATATACGGATCATGTATATAAATTAAAGAAAGCCTTATATGGTCTTAAACAAGCACCTCGTGCTTGGTATAAGAGACTTAAGAGCTATCTACTAGATTCGGGATTTCAAATTTGAAAAGTAGATCAAACTCTTTTCATTAAAAATACTACTAAAGATATTCTAATAATTCAAATATATGTAGATGATATTATATTCGGTTCGACAAATGAAAACTTATGTAAAGAATTTTCAAATATAATGACTAAGGAGTTCGAAATGTCCCATAAGGGAGAGTGCTATGAGTACCACTACTCATCTCGATCGAGATGAAAATGGCAAAAGTGTAGACCTAAAATTGTTTAGAAGTATGATAGGCTCCTTACTTTACTTAAACGCTAGTAGACCAGACATAATGATGAGTGTATGTTTATGTGCACGTTTTCAATCTAACCCTAAAGAATCACATTTAAGAGCTGTAAAACGAATTATGCGATATCTTAACTATACTAAAGATTTTGGTCTTTTCTATCCAAAAGAGTGTCCATTCAAGTTAGTATCATTTAGTGATGCTGATTTTGGTGGATCTCGAACAGATAGAAAAAGTACAAGTGGTACGTGCCATTTCATTGGAAAATCACTTGTATCTTGGTTTAGTAAGAAACAAAATTGTGTTTCACTTTCCACGTGTGAGGTAGAATATATATCAGCCGCTTTAGCTTGTACTCAAGTCATCTATATGCAACAAACACTTAAAGATTTTAATATAAATTTAACAAATTCTACAATATATTGCGATAATACAAGTACAATAAATTTATCTAAAAATCCGGTAAATCATTCTCGTACAAAACATATTGATATTCGTCACTATTTTCTATGTGACAATATCGAAAAAGGAATCATAAATTTAGAATATTTCTACCGAAAATCAAATTGCCGATATATTTACTAAACCATTACTAGAAAACTCATTCATAAAATTACGACGAGAATTAAGAATAATATGTTTCAATTGAAGTAGCTAATATTTTATACACTAAACCTATATTAACCATTTTCAAAGGAAATATTAACCAACCATTAGCTAATATTACATAACCATCCATTTTCAAAGAAAATATTAACCATTAATTTAATTTCTGGTTATAAATTCTGAATGATTTAACACCACATTCTTTTTGGAACTTTCATACTATATATATACATCTATAGATATGATTTTTTCAAAAAATTACAAAGTTTGAAAATCGAATATAAAAATGTCTTCCAACAATTCATACTCTCCAATCAACATTACCTCCTCACTCGATAACTCACCTACATCACCACAACTTCCTACGCCTACACCAGAGCATGAGCTGGTTTATAAATGAGAAAACTATCGAACTGGCTACACACCGGATTCGAAGAAGGCAAAACGTGGACTTTTTATCTCTCCTGATACGAATAAAAGATTGATGAAATTCATCATTTTCAACAGCAACAAATTGACCTTCAACGTGAACTTTATTTTGAACAAAAAGTAACGGCTAGACGATTAAGCTTTCTTGAGCAAATTGGTTTACATTTTTGTAGCTCGAAGAAAAACGATGTGACTGAGCCCCTACATCGACCAGTTAGTTCGTATGGTCCATCTACGTCATACCGTACACCAAGCGATCCATTGAATCCTTAGATGTCGCCAAAAACTTCTCAATATAGTCCAAATTCATGGGACAAAATCTATACGGCGAATGAAGGAAATAAAACGCAAAAGAAAAATAGCCCATCTCCAATGAAATGATTATTTTGGTCAAATCATGTTGTTATATTGTAATATGTCTACACAATTGTAATCGTTTCTTTCAATAATTTTTTTTTGCTTTAAAAATTTAGAACACCAAAAACACAAGGTTCAGTCGATTGAACCTTACTGCTCAGTCGACTGAACATAAGGCAGAAAACAATTATCCAATAGCTCAGTCGACTAATTGCTCCGCACAGTCAACTAAATTTACCACAGAAACTTTCAGACAATAGTTCAGTCGACTAGAAACACTGTTCAGTCGACTGAATTTAACACAGAAAATTTTTGGCCATCAATTCAGTTAAATGAACAGACAATTCAATCGACTGAACGTCGTTTCCCAGGCAACTTTTTCCCTTTCTACCACCAATTTCTACCTTTACTCTTCACTTTTATCATTCCAAAAGCTCCTTCTTCACCATTATTCTTCAAAACCCTAGCCCCCAATCTTCCTTTTTTCCAAATTCTTCTCAAAACTCTCACAACAATGGCTCCAAAAAGATCAAGGGCTTCTACTTCAACCTCCTCCGAGCCAATTGATGCTTAAATTTCTCAATGGCTCTATGATGGAGTGGCGGTCATAAGGTGGAACAAAATGAAGAATTCTCGAATCTTTTAACACTCCTTCGTTGATTTTCAGAGTCTCCAAACGTACAACATACAAGCTTTGATGGATCAAGCAGGTTTAACATCTCTCTTAGACATAAAACGAAATGACCATGAAATCAACCATATTATGGTCAAATTGTTCTATGCAAATCTTAACCTTGGACAATAAACTCCAAGAAATCCAAACGTTAGTGTCTGGAGTATGGTGTGCGGCAAAAAGGTATGGTTTTCCCTAGACCGAATTGCACACATTTTAGGATCTCCTAACATGGAAAGGAAGCTTGAAGAAATCTAATTTAATCCACATATTTGAGACAACATAAATCATCAATTTTTGGATGATAACATCAACATCCGGGATATTAAATCAACTTCCTTACGACCAAGAGCAAGGCTTCTCCACAAAGCTCTTATGCGAACCACACTCCTCGAACGGGCTCATATGAAATTGTATACCCAAACAATTATAGAGCACTATATGCTATTTGGGGCAATATTCAAGTTAATTGAGTCAATCTAATTCTTGATGAATCTCTTACTTTCAATAATGGCAAAATGCGAACAATATATTTTGACGAGCATATCATGCGACTACTCCTCAACCTTGATATGCCATTACCAGAGTCCGAAAATACAATGGTTCATCAAATTAACCATCATACTATAAGCCTTATGCAACTTCCGGCTAGACCTTCTCGCATCATATCTCTTGCCGAATGGGAAGCTAGACATCAAGAACCGCAACAACCTCCTCAAGCCCAACATGAAGAACCTTTTTATCAAGATGATGAAATTCGTATCATTGAACCAAGTTTTACTACCTATCAATCGTTAGGAATTCTATCAAGAAATCAGCAAATTCTTGATAATCGCCTCAAGAAGGTAGATCATAAACTTGATAGAATTAAAGGGTTCTTTAACAAATTATGGGATGCCATCTCATGCACGAGCTCCACTACTGCTTCAACCTCCCATGGCAAGCATCCGACACCAACTTTCACATGGACGTCATCCGAAGAAAATCCAAGCAGCAGCACAAGTGGGAATAGCGGTGGTCAAGGTGGAAGAGCGTATAGACCACCCACCGGTGGACCCATTATTCGTGAACCGGAGGAAGGGAGAGAAGGCTCATATGATTGGGATAAAGATGAATAACTCTCTTATGGTTTGATTTTTTATTTCAAAAAAACACTATTCAAAAGGCTTGCATAAATAGCCTTCTATATTTCATTTATTTATGCTACATTCTAAGTTTTTAAAACTATAGTTATGCATATCAGTGATTGTTCTGATAATATACTTATGCAATTATTACTTCCTTTTTGTCATGACAAAGGGGGAGAAATCTATGTTACTAACCTTGTTTTGTAGGAAAGACAGTGCATATATTCAGGGGGAGGAAATAATTACATCTCTACACACATCAGTATTGTCGTCAATAAAAAAGGGGGAGAATGTTGATACGCTATATTTTGATTAATGACAATGTGCTTCAACAAAAAGAAGAGATATGTGCAAAGCTAAAGGAAGAACGATGAAGACCGAGGATAGCATGAGTATAATTTAAATATAGGTCTTAGTTTAGATTTATTAGTAAAATCTATCCTCAAGAGGCTTGCACAAACACTAGAACACGTTTCATATGAAAGAGGAGGCTATGTTGTAACGCCCCGAAAATTTTCGACTTTCGAAAATTCGACATCGACACTCACTTTATCGACTGTCGAGAAATCGAAGGCCAAAAACCGGAATGTTATGGGTTTTAAAAAGAAAGAAAAGAAAGAAGAGAGAAAAAGAAGAAAGGAAAAGAAAAATAGAGGGAAAAGAAAAAAACAGAAGAAAATAGGACGGGACAGAAAACAACAGAACAACATCAGAATCTCACAATTCGCAGCGGAACAATATATAATAATAAATGAATAATCTTTAAACAAAGAACTATATCAGTTATTACATTACATACATTTCATTACATCATATCATCAGAGTGTACAACAACATACAACAACAAACAATACAGCGGAAAAAGAAATACTATATAAACTAGTAATACGCCATGCCATCCAGCTTGCCTCCAGCAACTCCAGAATATCCAGATAAACCTAACTCTTAACTGCCCGTGTGGAAATTGGTGGGCACCCAGAGTTTAGAAAGGAAAACAATAAACTCCAAGTCAGTCATGTGACTGGTGTGAGAACTCAAAACAGTTTATTTATCTTTAAAATCAAAAAGAGAAATATTTTTAAATTCAATTCGCAATGCTTTTAAAAATGAGACTACCATAAGGCCTCCCGCACACACACACATGCAAACGCAGAATCGGAGGAGATTTCTCCTTATGATAGCCAAAGATGCTTGATACGCATTTAAAATAACATTTGATATTATTATTAGTGCATAATGTATAACAAATCATTTCGAAAATAAAGATATAAATCTTAGCCGACATAGACATTTCGAACTATGCCTACTATAGCTACCATCCAAACAGTGGTGACCACCATAAGTGAATGGCAGGTTCTACAACTAATACCGTACAAGTTTCGTATTGGGAATTGGATTTCCAACAAATGGTCAGGCCAAGGAACTTCCCATTGCCACTGAGAATGCCTCTGGATGGACATCCCCGAGAACCAAACCGGATCTCAACCAACACAAGGCCGGGTTACTCCTAACTGAGTAACAACTGACCGAATATGCCATCCCCCGGTCCTTTGGGACCTTTTTCCGAGAGCGCTCTCTAATCAATTCACACAATCATAACAAAGTGTTTTCAACATGAGTAAGTATCTGGGCTCCATACCATGATACCACCCTTTTCCAGAAGGAAATGGACACATCCTAAAGGGTGCTACCCCTCATAACCTTGCTGCTTCTTTCCTGTTTTGACCATTTCCGGGATGTGAGGCTCGACGAATTCACGTCCACAAAAACATACTTTATACAAAAGCCATGCTTTGGGTCAACAAATGATCAACACAATGATCACTAAGATAGACGATCAAATAAATGATCCTATCACAATAATCAACACAATGATCATTTCAGCATCACTCAGCATGTCACATTACCAAATTGGGAATATATCGCTGATAACTTCAACTATATAACCTTTGAGCTCGTACGTCTCAAAGAAGGGTGTTAAGCAAAGAATAAATTCTCCGCCACCAACAGAAATATATTTGAAAGAAATCGGCTTTATATCTCAAATTGTAATGTCAGACATACAATCCATACAAGTCTGTTCCGGGATCGAACAGAACCGAAGGCACTTACAAAGAAGTCCTTGCAATCCGGATATTCACAATCCTGATCGGATTTCCCATCACTTAGGGAGTCTCTATACCGTTGCAACTCAGTGCAGAGACAATCGATAGGTCATCCTATCACTTTCACAAATACCGGGTCTTCAACACCGATCTTCAATGCAATTCACAACGACGTATCACATATTCGGAATGGGTTATACGACCCCATGGTCCTTTCCCGGTTAACCCGAATAGTGAGCGCTTATTCAAAAATAAGTGTGCATTCAAATTCAATCAATTCACATCAAATACCCATTCAAAGGGAAATATTGATAGTCGGTTATTGAACTATCAATGGATATGCATACATCACCAGATTCCAAATAATTTTCCAAATTATTTATTTTCCAAAATATCTTTACAAGATATATAATTTCAACACTTCAAAAATAAATCAATATTTATTTTTAAAACAATTCTCCTTTTCATTTATAAATTCCATAATGAATTTATATTTCAAAATATCCATGCATATGCGATTTCAATAATCCATTCCAATTTATCTTTAAAAAGATAAATTCTAATTTTTCACTTCATATTGGAAAACATTTCCATACTTATTAAAAATAAGTAATTCACAAATCTTTTTATTTTCAACACTTAGAAAATATTCAATATACTTAAATCGAATTAAGTATATATTTCATTCTTTAAGGAAATCATTCACTTAACATATTTATTTGGGCCAAAACGAATGTTGCGTAAAACATCGTTACAACTACCCAAAATCACTAGTATAGGGATTCGAAATTAAATAGATATATAAATCCCAATACTATACTAAAATATTTCCTTTCGGAAATCGTCTATTATAACAACAGTGTTATAATCCACTATTTCCTTTTATTTCTCGAAAACGTCTATTTCAACAATCAATGTTGAAATCTATGGTTTCGAATCTCAACACATTTTAAAACATCGTTAGATCGTTTTAATTCAATTTAAACATCTCATTCAAAACAATTTCTTTAACATGTTATTCACTATTCAAAAATCGTGAACATACTTCGTTAACAAATTTCATCCTTTTATTCATTTTAATTCAAAGAATTATTCACTGTCTAAAAACGTGAATATAACTCTATTTCTAAGTTATAACAATTAACTTATCAAAATAAGTCGTTTGTGAATTTATAAAACAACGTTTATAAATTCCATTTCGATTTATTTAAAAAAACTCCCTTTTTATAAATTCCTTTATTAACATATTCCAGTTTATAACTAAATTATAAACTAAACGTTCATATTATAAGTTAACTACTTATAAACGATTATTTCACAAAATCGTTCCTTAGAATTTCATAATTATAAATCTTATAACTTATAAGATTCATTTATTTATCCAAAACTATTATTTTAACAACATAATAAATTTTATAAACTTACTGCTTATAAAATTCCATTTATGACTTCTCCGTATAAAATTCTATAAATTTCATTATATTTATGAAATTCATTCACAATTTATTCTAACACTTATAAAAGCTCGTTTTATAATTCCTACATTCTAATTTATAAATTATCAATTTATAAATCTTTAATATAAATCAATTTATATTTTTCTTTTACAACGTCTTTAAATTCCTTTATAATTTCATCATTCTGATTTATAAAATAATCAAATTTTATAAATCCTATATTTAAACTTTTATCATATATTCAAAAATCCAATCTAAATTATTTTATAAAATCATTAGTTCATATTTCTCAAAAATCGACTTTTAATCGTATTTCTAAAAATCAGCTTTTTAACTATATTTCACAAAAACCATAATTTTTATAACTTTAAAAATTATAACGTTTATTTATTTATAATGGATCAATTCCAAAAATATAGTATATTTTCAAAAATCACTTTAAAATCATTTTAAAATCCCAAAATCTGGGTCCAATGATGCTACACACCAAATAGTCAATCACGACTAATAACGATATCATATATCGATATGATAATCCATCAAATATCAAAATATCTGAAATAAAATAAATAATGTTGAGGAATCCAGTTGGATCCCTCCAACCTGTTTCCTGCATCCAAAAACATTAGCACAATACCAATTTCGCTCCAGTACGAAATTATCGCGGTACATGTTCTTATTAAATATTATCCGCTTACTAACGGCGTAATAGGGTCTCATCCGCTAAACAAAAAATGCGGGAAATCAACAACTGCAATATATACATATGCCAATATATATATATTGATATTATATATAATACCAATTTCACTGTTTATGAAATATTCGCGGTATATGTTTATATTAAATAACATCCGCTTACTAACGGCGAATAATGTCTATTTTAACAATCAATAATTTACAGTCATCATTCAAACATGCATTCAAATATTTTAAGTCTAACTATTTAAAATAAAATCGAAATCTATTCGATTGAGTGAGAATTCTCACCTTGGTTTTAATTTCCGTTTAAGCTTTAATTTCGAATAAAATTAAACGCGCGTTTAATTTTACCCGAAATTCTCACTAACTCCAAACGACTCCAAACCAACTCCATCGCGTAGTGCTCGTCCATACGATTCCAACGCAACCGAGTTTGCATTTTTTCGACCTCGTATGAAAAGGATATGAATTTTTGAAGTTTGCACGTATTTATATTAACAATTACAACTAAATCTAAAAATTTTAAACCTAAACCTATTCAGAGCCATTGGATCCTATATTCTCAAATCTGGGCCGTTACTCATGTTCTTCCCCTCCACGTTCATTACTCAGCAAACAAAACCCATAGCCGAACCCATTCAAGGAATTAGGGTTTCAAATTGCTCCATCAACACTCGCTAATACTCGATCACAACACCGCCACGTCGAAGCTCTCGACTTAAGCTAGGTTCGGCCCCAGCCTTGGCCAACTCGGCCCCTCCATTTGCCTCAAAAACCGTGCGCAAGCGTGCCGCTTCAAACCCCGATTGCAGCCAATCCATAGCTCCGTTTCAAATCATAGCCGTTGATCTTGTAGATCACAACGTGCTCTTCAATCTTCTAGTTGGAAGATTCTTGAATCAATGCGTGGATCAAGAGATAAGTGAGGAGAAGAGATAGTGTTTTCTGGCCGTTCAAAATGGGGTGGCGGCTGCGTGAATGAATTAGGGTTTTAATTTTTTTTTTTTAATTTTAGAGTGAGGGCTATTTATAAAGAAAACCAAGCGTAAACACTATTCATCCCGGAAATTCCGAACTCCGATTTAGACGCCGTAACCAGCGTACCTAGGGTTTATCCCGCGTTCCGGACACAATGGAACAGGTTTCGGAAGCTAATTCGGAAGTATGTGCGAGTTATGGCTGAAAACGCTCAATTTGAATTAAACCGATTTAAGCGATTTTCTAGGCGTTTTAATTTGCACCGGACAAACGGTAAATCCAAATGACTTGAAATTTGAAACCTTACAATAATATCACATTACGGATCCGATGAAACTGGTTTCGTCGAATTCCGAGACTTTTTGAAAAATGGCTATTTTGACTCGTCAAATTTAAATTAAAAATAAATCGATGCGTTTCGAGCTGCCACGATCAAACGATAGCTCCGATTGACACGAAATTTGAAATCCGGTAATAACTAACTATTACGGATCCAATGAAACTGGTTTCGTTCAATTCTGAGACTGTCCAAAAATTGACTATTTTACAGTCGATTATTAAATATTAAAATATTCAATTTTCACAAATTAACTTTTAATTCGATTTTAAAAGTTCTAAAATATTTCTATAACTCCAGTATGATTAAATAAAATTTTACAAATCATTTTCTATCATATTTAACTCTATTTTCAATTATTTCCATAATTTAACATTTTAAATTATCGATTTAATTATCCAATTAAATCCAATAATTCAAATAAAAATTTATTTGACTTATAAATTCACTTATAAATATTTAAAATTAATTAAATATTCAAATTTTAATTTAATAAAATTCTGGGTCGTTACAATCTTTCCCCCTTAAAAGAATTTCGTCCTCGAAATTACAAGTAAGAAAGGTTACAAAATCTATTAACTTTCCAAAATTCATAATTAAACTTCTTACAATAACTTTACTAAGTTTTCAAATCATACTTAGTTATCTTTTTCAAAAACAACTATATCATTTAACTTTCAATTTCAAAATCAAAGTTAAAGTTTTCAAAATTTTCCAATTTTCTTAAATTTTTCTAACGCCTTAAATTTTCGGAAAAATTCGCCATGTCTCCTTTGCGCGGCTCGATCCGAAAAAAAATGACAATATATATATCACAAATATACATCTCATCAAGTAATGAGGCATCCCGAAGGGAAAAAAGTGTAAAAGTACGATATTTAATCCGAGATATGTACCTTATATTTTATTAGCGAGCATATACGGCTAATATAGCGCAAAAGCGAGCTCCAAATGCGAAGCAAACGCGATCCGCACCTACTAATCACTCAACAAACAACATGAGAATCATGTATATCAAGCATAGTATCGATATACAACATATATCAACATAACTACTACATATGTCACATAGCAAATGCAACTAAAGCAATATATATTCAACCATCAACCAATTACATCCATAACCAATCAATATTCATTTATATTCTCCTTCATATTCAATGAATTTGGGTTTTCACTTTAAATCACATTTGATTTATTTACATTGGATTTTATCAACATTCATTCTCAATTTTAATTAGTTTTCATTTACTAATTTAAATCCAATTCACATTCAATTCTATTCAAATTTATTTACTTCTAATTTGAATTCAATTTCATAGCTTTAAATTTTACTAATTCAATTTCATTAACTCTTAATGAATTATATACAACCAATCAACAATCAAATAACAACCAAAGTATATTAGTTACAACCAAATTCCTTTGCTTATATTCATTCTCATTCAATTTATTCAACTTCTAATAACATTAGATTTCAATGAATTAATACTTACATTCATTATTTCATATCTACTTAATTCACATTCAATTGATTAACAGCCAAGCCATTCATTCAATTCAATTACAAAGTTGAATTCTATTACATAACTCAAGTTCATATTTATTTAATCCACTTGATTATTTACTTCGATACCAAAATCAACTTAATTCAATATCTCTTAAGTTATATTCCATTTAACTTTAAATCACTTCTTATATATATAAGTTTATTTCACAATTGTAAACACTTTAATTATAATTCAATTCTTATAATTCATTTGCTTATACAATTATTCTTTTACTTAGATTATTCAAACAACCTAACAATCAACTTATATACACTTTAATAATTCTTGAAAAATTATTTCTTTATATATAAAATATAATCAAGGTAAAATTATTTCATTCACCCAATTTAAAATCAATACTGTGCCGAATTGTTCTATTCAAGTGTTTAGAAACCCCTTCGGCATAGTCTTGCGGACCACGCTGACGAAAGTTCATATACCACTCAATAAACCAATCATCACAATATAAAACAATTTTATATTCACTAACAAACACGCTCTCATAGCTATTATTACACTCAAACTCATTCTAGAGTACTTCTGACTCTATCTCTAACGAGTAATACCCTACAGAACCATGGTTGTCGCTTAACCATAAGCTCTGATACCAAATGTAACGCCCCGAAAATTTTCGACTTTCGAAAATTCGACATCGACACTCACTTTATCGACTGTCGAGAAATCGAAGGCCAAAAACCGGAATGTTATGGGTTTTAAAAAGAAAGAAAAGAAAGAAGAGAGAAAAAGAAGAAAGGAAAAGAAAAATAGAGGGAAAAGAAAAAAACAGAAGAAAATAGGACGGGACAGAAAACAACAGAACAACATCAGAATCTCACAATTCGCAGCGGAACAATATATAATAATAAATGAATAATCTTTAAACAAAGAACTATATCAGTTATTACATTACATACATTTCATTACATCATATCATCAGAGTGTACAACAACATACAACAACAAACAATACAGCGGAAAAAGAAATACTATATAAACTAGTAATACGCCATGCCATCCAGCTTGCCTCCAGCAACTCCAGAATATCCAGATAAACCTAACTCTTAACTGCCCGTGTGGAAATTGGTGGGCACCCAGAGTTTAGGAAGGAAAACAATAAACTCCAAGTCAGTCATGTGACTGGTGTGAGAACTCAAAACAGTTTATTTATCTTTAAAATCAAAAAGAGAAATATTTTTAAATTCAATTCGCAATGCTTTTAAAAATGAGACTACCATAAGGCCTCCCGCACACACACACATGCAAACGCAGAATCGGAGGAGATTTCTCCTTATGATAGCCAAAGATGCTTGATACGCATTTAAAATAACATTTGATATTATTATTAGTGCATAATGTATAACAAATCATTTCGAAAATAAAGATATAAATCTTAGCCGACATAGACATTTCGAACTATGCCTACTATAGCTACCATCCAAACAGTGGTGACCACCATAAGTGAATGGCAGGTTCTACAACTAATACCGTACAAGTTTCGTATTGGGAATTGGATTTCCAACAAATGGTCAGGCCAAGGAACTTCCCATTGCCACTGAGAATGCCTCTGGATGGACATCCCCGAGAACCAAACCGGATCTCAACCAACATAAGGCCGGGTTACTCCTAACTGAGTAACAACTGACCGAATATGCCATCCCCCGGTCCTTTGGGACCTTTTTCCGAGAGCGCTCTCTAATCAATTCACACAATCATAACAAAGTGTTTTCAACATGAGTAAGTATCTGGGCTCCATACCATGATACCACCCTTTTCCAGAAGGAAATGGACACATCCTAAAGGGTGCTACCCCTCATAACCTTGCTGCTTCTTTCCTGTTTTGACCATTTCCGGGATGTGAGGCTCGACGAATTCACGTCCACAAAAACATACTTTATACAAAAGCCATGCTTTGGGTCAACAAATGATCAACACAATGATCACTAAGATAGACGATCAAATAAATGATCCTATCACAATAATCAACACAATGATCATTTCAGCATCACTCAGCATGTCACATTACCAAATTGGGAATATATCGCTGATAACTTCAACTATATAACCTTTGAGCTCGTACGTCTCAAAGAAGGGTGTTAAGCAAAGAATAAATTCTCCGCCACCAACAGAAATATATTTGAAAGAAATCGGCTTTATATCTCAAATTGTAATGTCAGACATACAATCCATACAAGTCTGTTCCGGGATCGAACAGAACCGAAGGCACTTACAAAGAAGTCCTTGCAATCCGGATATTCACAATCCTGATCGGATTTCCCATCACTTAGGGAGTCTCTATACCGTTGCAACTCAGTGCAGAGACAATCGATAGGTCATCCTATCGCTTTCACAAATACCGGGTCTTCAACACCGATCTTCAATGCAATTCACAACGACGTATCACATATTCGGAATGGGTTATACGACCCCATGGTCCTTTCCCGGTTAACCCGAATAGTGAGCGCTTATTCAAAAATAAGTGTGCATTCAAATTCAATCAATTCACATCAAATACCCATTCAAAGGGAAATATTGATAGTCGGTTATTGAACTATCAATGGATATGCATACATCACCAGATTCCAAATAATTTTCCAAATTATTTATTTTCCAAAATATCTTTACAAGATATATAATTTCAACACTTCAAAAATAAATCAATATTTATTTTTAAAACAATTCTCCTTTTCATTTATAAATTCCATAATGAATTTATATTTCAAAATATCCATGCATATGCGATTTCAATAATCCATTCCAATTTATCTTTAAAAAGATAAATTCTAATTTTTCACTTCATATTGGAAAACATTTCCATACTTATTAAAAATAAGTAATTCACAAATCTTTTTATTTTCAACACTTAGAAAATATTCAATATACTTAAATCGAATTAAGTATATATTTCATTCTTTAAGGAAATCATTCACTTAACATATTTATTTGGGCCAAAACGAATGTTGCGTAAAACATCGTTACAACTACCCAAAATCACTAGTATAGGGATTCGAAATTAAATAGATATATAAATCCCAATACTATACTAAAATATTTCCTTTCGGAAATCGTCTATTATAACAACAGTGTTATAATCCACTATTTCCTTTTATTTCTCGAAAACGTCTATTTCAACAATCAATGTTGAAATCTATGGTTTCGAATCTCAACACATTTTAAAACATCGTTAGATCGTTTTAATTCAATTTAAACATCTCATTCAAAACAATTTCTTTAACATGTTATTCACTATTCAAAAATCGTGAACATACTTCGTTAACAAATTTCATCCTTTTATTCATTTTAATTCAAAGAATTATTCACTGTCTAAAAACGTGAATATAACTCTATTTCTAAGTTATAACAATTAACTTATCAAAATAAGTCGTTTGTGAATTTATAAAACAACGTTTATAAATTCCATTTCGATTTATTTAAAAAAACTCCCTTTTTATAAATTCCTTTATTAACATATTCCAGTTTATAACTAAATTATAAACTAAACGTTCATATTATAAGTTAACTACTTATAAACGATTATTTCACAAAATCGTTCCTTAGAATTTCATAATTATAAATCTTATAACTTATAAGATTCATTTATTTATCCAAAACTATTATTTTAACAACATAATAAATTTTATAAACTTACTGCTTATAAAATTCCATTTATGACTTCTCCGTATAAAATTCTATAAATTTCATTCTATTTATGAAATTCATTCACAATTTATTCTAACACTTATAAAAGCTCGTTTTATAATTCCTACATTCTAATTTATAAATTATCAATTTATAAATCTTTAATATAAATCAATTTATATTTTTCTTTTACAACGTCTTTAAATTCCTTTATAATTTCATCATTCTGATTTATAAAATAATCAAATTTTATAAATCCTATATTTAAACTTTTATCATATATTCAAAAATCCAATCTAAATTATTTTATAAAATCATTAGTTCATATTTCTCAAAAATCGACTTTTAATCGTATTTCTAAAAATCAGCTTTTTAACTATATTTCACAAAAACCATAATTTTTATAACTTTAAAAATTATAACGTTTATTTATTTATAATGGATCAATTCCAAAAATATAGTATATTTTCAAAAATCACTTTAAAATCATTTTAAAATCCCAAAATCTGGGTCCAATGATGCTACACACCAAATAGTCAATCACGACTAATAACGATATCATATATCGATATGATAATCCATCAAATATCAAAATATCTGAAATAAAATAAATAATGTTGAGGAATCCAGTTGGATCCCTCCAACCTGTTTCCTGCATCCAAAAACATTAGCACAATACCAATTTCGCTCCAGTACGAAATTATCGCGGTACATGTTCTTATTAAATATTATCCGCTTACTAACGGCGTAATAGGGTCTCATCCGCTAAACAAAAAATGCGGGAAATCAACAACTGCAATATATACATATGCCAATATATATATATTGATATTATATATAATACCAATTTCACTGTTTATGAAATATTCGCGGTATATGTTTATATTAAATAACATCCGCTTACTAACGGCGAATAATGTCTATTTTAACAATCAATAATTTACAGTCATCATTCAAACATGCATTCAAATATTTTAAGTCTAACTATTTAAAATAAAATCGAAATCTATTCGATTGAGTGAGAATTCTCACCTTGGTTTTAATTTCCGTTTAAGCTTTAATTTCGAATAAAATTAAACGCGCGTTTAATTTTACCCGAAATTCTCACTAACTCCAAACGACTCCAAACCAACTCCATCGCGTAGTGCTCGTCCATACGATTCCAACGCAACTGAGTTTGCATTTTTTCGACCTCGTATGAAAAAGATATGAATTTTTGAAGTTTGCACGTATTTATATTAACAATTACAACTAAATCTAAAAATTTTAAACCTAAACCTATTCAGAGCCATTGGATCCTATATTCTCAAATCTGGGCCGTTACTCATGTTCTTCCCCTCCACGTTCATTACTCAGCAAACAAAACCCATAGCCGAACCCATTCAAGGAATTAGGGTTTCAAATTGCTCCATCAACACTCGCTAATACTCGATCACAACACCGCCACGTCGAAGCTCTCGACTTAAGCTAGGTTCGGCCCCAGCCTTGGCCAACTCGGCCCCTCCATTTGCCTCAAAAACCGTGCGCAAGCGTGCCACTTCAAACCCCGATTGCAGCCAATCCATAGCTCCGTTTCAAATCATAGCCGTTGATCTTGTAGATCACAACGTGCTCTTCAATCTTCTAGTTGGAAGATTCTTGAATCAATGCGTGGATCAAGAGATAAGTGAGGAGAAGAGATAGTGTTTTCTGGCCGTTCAAAATGGGGTGGCGGCTGCGTGAATGAATTAGGGTTTTAATTTTTTATTTTTTTTTATTTTAGAGTGAGGGCTATTTATAAAGAAAACCAAGCGTAAACACTATTCATCCCGGAAATTCCGAACTCCGATTTAGACGCCGTAACCAACGTACCTAGGGTTTATCCCGCGTTCCGGACACAATGGAACAGGTTTCGGAAGCTAATTCGGAAGTATGTGCGAGTTATGGCTGAAAACGCTCAATTTGAATTAAACCGATTTAAGCGATTTTCTAGGCGTTTTAATTTGCACCGGACAAACGGTAAATCCAAATGACTTGAAATTTGAAACCTTACAATAATATCACATTACGGATCCGATGAAACTGGTTTCGTCGAATTCCGAGACTTTTTGAAAAATGGCTATTTTGACTCGTCAAATTTAAATTAAAAATAAATCGATGCGTTTCGAGCTGCCACGATCAAACGATAGCTCCGATTGACACGAAATTTGAAATCCGGTAATAACTAACTATTACGGATCCAATGAAACTGGTTTCGTTCAATTCTGAGACTGTCCAAAAATTGACTATTTTACAGTCGATTATTAAATATTAAAATATTCAATTTTCACAAATTAACTTTTAATTCGATTTTAAAAGTTCTAAAATATTTCTATAACTCCAGTATGATTAAATAAAATTTTACAAATCATTTTCTATCATATTTAACTCTATTTTCAATTATTTCCATAATTTAACATTTTAAATTATCGATTTAATTATCCAATTAAATCCAATAATTCAAATAAAAATTTATTTGACTTATAAATTCACTTATAAATATTTAAAATTAATTAAATATTCAAATTTTAATTTAATAAAATTCTGGGTCGTTACATATGTGGTAGGATCGTGTAATATGGAATAATGAAATAGTCTAGGTAGATAAAGTAGGTAAATGCAAGGAGACACCAAGATTTTATACTGGTTCGGACCTCTCGTCCTACGTCCAGTCCCTAAGCTTCACTTAGGAATTTCACTAACTAACACCCTCACTTCACCCGGAGGAATAGGTTTACAACTTACCCGAACAACCGAACGGGATTTCTTGCCTCAACTACCGAAGAGGACTTCAACTCAATTACTAAAATACAATATTTGACTTCTTGTGTTCTTTTCAACACTATTGAGTCTAATGTGGTACAATATTCCTATAATCTTATCCTCGAGAATATGCAATGTGTTTGTGAAGATTTAGGAAATGTGAATTGCTATGAATCAAAAGAATGTTATAAACAAAAACAGTGATTCAAGCAAAAGATTGGTGAATGCTTTGAGAATATCTAGAAAATATGAACAAGATAATAGTTAGATTAAAGCAAGAGAATTCGGTGAATTAAATGATGTTAGAATCATGTATATATACTTGTAGAAGAGGTGCATATGTTGTCAAAGGTTGCAAATAAGAGATGCTTCCATTTCCATTGATGAATGGTTGCAACTCTTGGGAGGAAGAAGGTGTCTTTTCAGAGAAAATTCGCAGGTTTAAATTCAGTCGACCGAGCAGGGAATTCAGTCAACTGAAAATATGAAGTAAAATTTTCGGGACCAAATTCAATCGACTGAGCAGGGAATTCAGTCGACTGAAACTGTGCATGTATGTAAAACTGCATAGATTCAGTCGACTGACTCAGGTTATTCAGTCGACTGAATTCTGTTGTTAAACAAAAACAGCAGTAGCTCATTTGGTTAGAGTACATGCCTTCCAAACTAGTGACTCAGGTTCGAGCCTCGCTCCATGCATTTTTTGAAAACTTGATTTTGATTAAAATATGCAAGCAAGTTTATTTGAATGTGAATGATGATTCTTGAGGAAAGATTTTAACAAAGCACTAAACTAGACTCTATATACATATTTGATGACTCTTGTTAAAATATTTAACTATACAAACCATATATTGAGCCAATGAGTCTGGATGTTATCGTAGTCGTAGATTCGTGAACTGTTGTGTATTGTCAGCAATCAAAACCTATGATCCAACATTCTCCCTCTTTTTGATGATGACAACTTCATTTGCTACGAACGAATTTTTGACAAGCTTTGTTGATCTTATCTCCCTTACTGAATATATTCCTGTAATTGTGCTTTAGATTTCTCCCCCTGAATCTATGCTATATATTCCTGTAAATAATTAATCTTTTCTACCTCTTAATCTGTGCTTGCTTCTTCCCATGAATCTATGTTATATATTCCTGTAAATAATTAATCTTTTCTCCCCCTTAATCTGTGCTTGCATGGTTTATTCCTGCAAATAGTGTTAGAGCAATATCTTTCTCCCCCTTTGTCATCGACAAAAAGGAGAGTTTATATGATGATATAAAATATATTTTACATAAGTGTTAACATAGACCAATATAAAACAAAATAACTATTACTTATAATGTAAGGTATCAAAAAAAAAATAACATTTAAAGCATGCGATATCCAAGGTTCTTATAATTTCCTAATTGTTAGGAAACCATACCCATTTGGGTGTGGTTGAACCTTTATAAATATAATTTTCATTATTAACTACCATATCAAAATAATCATCAATGTATTTTTCTCTATTTTTCCAATTAACAGGAACCCAAATACTTAGATAATTTTTATTCATATTTCTTGTTAATGATTTTGTACTTCTAAAGAAATTACCAACATTATAGGTCATAGTAGTATTTGAATTTCTATAAAAATTGGATTTAGGCTTTACTCGAAATTTAGTACTAGCACTATCATTTGTACTATACATGAAAGCGTATCTAGTGCTATTTCTATGATCAGTTTTATTATATCCTAAACCAGTTTTATCATTGTGAGCTTTTGAATTCTTAACATAACCTAATCCCTTCTTATTTGAAGCAGGTCGAGAATTTTCAATAATCCTGGATAAATTTTCTTTCCCTTTATTAAAATTGGAAATATTTTTAGTAATGTCATCAAGCTTAGTTTTGAGACTAGTGTTATCTAACTCAACAATTTTAATTTTTGTTTTTAACTCATGATTCTCAGAAGCTAGAGCATTATTCTTTTCTTTTTGAGCTTCTATTTCTTGACTTAATAGAGCGAGTTGAGAATTGTCAAAGAGTGAACTTGAATTTTCTCAAGTTCTTCTTCTAATATTTTCTTCTCGTCTTTAAGCATATCTCTTTCGAATTGTGCTTTCTTCTGATTTTCTAGAGCTTCCTTATATTTTCTTTTGAGACTTTTTAAAGTGTCTAGAAGTTCTGAATTTGTTTCTATCATATCATCAAAAGTTAGATCACTAACCTCATTATCTTTTGCCATGAAGCATTTGTTTGTCTGCTCCTTTGATTTTTCTTTATTGCTCTTCCTCTTCTTATTGCCTTGACTAGTTCTCTTTGTAGCCATTTATTCTAGGATGTTGTTACGATCTCTAGAATACCAAGCTCTGATACCAATTGAAAGAGGAGGCTATGTGGTAGGATCGTGTAATATGGAATAATGAAATAGTCTAGGTAGATAAAGTAGGTAAATGCAAGGAGACACCAAGATTTTATACTGGTTCAGACCTCTCGTCCTACGTCCAGTCCCTAAGCTTCACTTAGGAATTTCACTAACTAACACCCTCACTTCACCCAGAGGAATAGGTTTACAACTTACCCGAACAACCGAACGGGATTTCTTGCCTCAACTACCGAAGAGGACTTCAACTCAATTACTAAAATACGATATTTGACTTCTTGTGTTCTTGTCAACACTAATGAGTCTAATGTGGTACAATATTCCTATAATCTTATCCTCGAGAATATGTAATGTGTTTGTGAAGATTTAGGAAATGTGAATTGCTATGAATCAAAAGAATGTTATAAACAAAAACAGTGATTCAAGCAATAGATTGGTGAATGCTTTGAGAATATCTAGAAAATATGAACAAGATAATAGTTAGATTAAAGCAAGAGAATTCGGTGAATTAAATAATGTTAGAATTATGTATATATACTTGTAGAAGAGGTGCATATGTTGTCAAAGGTTGCAAATAAGAGATGCTTCCATTTCCATTGATGAATGGTCGCAACTCTTGGGAGGAAGAAGGTGTTTTTTCAGAGAAAATTCGCAGGTTTAAATTCAGTCGACTGAGCAGGGAATTCAGTCGACTGAAACTATGCATGTATGTAAAACTGCACAGATTCAGTCGACTGACTCAGGTTATTCAGTCGACTGAATTCTGTTGTTAAACAAAAACAGCAGTAGCTCATTTGGTTAGAGTACATGCCTTCCAAACTAGTGACCCGGATTCGAGCCCCGCTCCATGCATTTTTTGAAAACTTGATTTTGATTAAAATATGCAAGCAGGTTTATTTGAATGTGAATGATGATTCTTGAGGAAAGATTTTAACAAAGCACTAAACTAGACTCTATATACATATTTGATGACTCTTGTTAAAATATTTAACTATACAAACCATATATTGAGCCGATGAGTCTGGATGTTATCGTAGTCGTAGATTCGTGAACTGTTGTGTATTGTCAGTAATCAAAACCTATGATCCAACATCATAAACTTCATTTTCTAGATAAACATTCACTGTGCAAAAACCAATAGTTCACGACTGAACAGGTAAGCCCAGTCGACTGAACCTGTTACACATATACAAACATGCACAGTTCCAGTCGACTGAAACACCCTACTCAGTCGACTAAATCTATTCCTAAAATTTTTTTCTTTACATTTCCAGTCGACTGAAATCCCTGCTCAGTCGACTGAATATAAACCTGCGAATTTTCTCTGAATGGACACCTTTTTCCTCCCAAGAGTTGCAACCATTCTCCAATGGAAATGGAAGCATCTCTTGTCTGCATCTCTAGCCAACAAATGCATCTCTTCTACACATATATATATACATGGTTCTAACATCTTCAATTTACCAATTTTCTTATGCTTTAATCTCACTAATTTCTTAAACATATTTTATATTCTCTAAAAGTTTTCAAAGCAATCACAAATCTATTGCTTGAATCTCTGTTTTGTTTATAACATTCTTTTGATTCATAGCAATTCACATTTCCTAAATCTTCACAAACACATTGCATACTCTCGAGGATAAGATTATAGGAATATTGTACTACATTAGACTCATTAGTGTTGACAAGAACACAGCAAGTCGAATATTATTTTTAGTAGTTGAGTTGAAGTCCTCCTCAGTAGTTGAGGCAAGAAATCCCGTTCGTTTGTTCGGGTAAGTTGTAAACATATTCCTCCGGGTTAAGAGAGGGTTTTAGTTAGTAGAATTCCTAAGTGAAGCTTAGGGACTGGACATAGGACTAGAGGTCTGAACCAGTATAAAATCCTGGTGTCTACCTTGCTTTTACTTACTTTATCTACCTAGACCATTCCGTTATTCCATAACACGATCCTACCGCATAGCTTCTTTCATATAGTGCCTACTATAGCTACCATGTTAGATGGCAGGTTATACAACTAAAATCGTACAGGGCGCGTATTGAGTGATTGGATTTTCAGCAAATGGTTAGGCTAAGGAACTTCCTCACCGAATGGGTATGCCTCTGGAGGGACACCCCGAGAACTTAACCAGCTCTCTGCCAACACAAGGCCAGGTTACCTGTATAACTAGGTGACTACTGACATGAGTACGCCATCCCTCGGTCGTCGCCGACCTTTATCTGAGGATCCTCAACACCAACAAATTCCAACAACCACATAAGTTAAGTATCCGGGATCCATACCATGATACACTTTTTATCCAGAAAGAAATGCATATACCTTAAAGGGCGCGACCCTCATAACCTTGCCGCATTCTTTCTGTTTCGACCATTTTTGGGTTGTGAGGTTCGACGAAGTCTCGTCCACAAAGCTATGCTTTTCACAAAAGCCATGCTTTGTTCAAAAAATGATCAGCAGCACTTATCATGCCACATTACCATATTGGGAATATCACTAATAACCATCAACTATATAACCTCTAAGCTCGTACGTCTCAGAGAAGGGTGTTAAGCTAAGAGAATAAATTCTCCACTACCAAACAAAAATGTATTTGATAGAAAACATCTTTACATCTCGAAGTGTAACGTCAGGCACACATCCATACAAGTCCGTTCCGGGTTCGAACGAAACCGAAGGCACTTCAAAGAAGCCCTTGCAAATCTGGTATTCCCAATCCCGATCGGACTCCCCATCACATATGGAGATCTTTATACCGGAGCAACTCAGTGTAGAGACATTCGACACGTAATCTTATCATTCTCGAAAACAGCCGGTCTTCACCACCGTCTTCAAATGCTATCCATTTCGTCGTATCACTATTCGAAATGGGTTTTACGACATAAAGTTCTCTCCCGGCTAAACCGAATAATAAGCGCTTATTTTAAAAAGCATATGGATATATTGATATCTTAGTTAAGTCACAACCTTAAGCCCAAAACCTTTCATTTTGAATGGTTTAAACAAATTTCCACTTTTAATCTTTTAAATAAAAGATTCTCCCTTTAAGATCGTCTTCAATTTAAAACAAAGTTCACCAATGTTTAACAAAGATTCATTCATAACTTTCAAAACTATTTTAAATTTGATTCACCAATAACTTGAAATCCTTTTAACAAAACTAGAAATTATTTCTTTATGTGAAAGCCATTATCATTTGAAAACAAAAACCTTTTATTTTGGAAAAATCCGATTAAATTTACTCAAGATAAAGCCTTTCAAAGTGTATATTAGAAAATTAGCGAACTGACGTATTAGGCAAGCTCTATTTAAAATCCCAAACCAATTCATTTAAAATACTTAAATCATTTACAATCCATATACATTATATAACTTATATGACCCTTTCAAATCATAATTTCCAAAATAATTTCAAAACTTAAACAAGACATATTATATTCAAACTAAATTTCAATTTCAAAACTTCCTTTTCAAAAGCTTTCCATATTCAACCCAATTCCATTTCCAAAACCATTTGGATTCAAAATTCATCTTTTAACTTTTCACCATTTGAATAAAATAATATTAAATTCAAAATATCCGTGACTTGACCAATTCCTCGTGAAATCCATATTTGTTTGTTTCATGTAGTCCAGGGGTTTTACACACAACAATAACATATCACAACCATCATCAATTAAAGCATAACAATATCGATAAGCGGTATAACATTATAACGCTTATCTTTCATTCATAGATAAACAAGTAATATCATCACAAATAAATAAATCAAAATTCACATATCAATTCAAAGAAATTCTCATCATAGAATATTACAGATCAGAGATACCAAACAATTCAAGCATTAAATACAATAATCATCCATAAGCAAGGAGATACCCATCACATAATCTGTAATTGATCAAATAAATTAATCTTTTATGATCCTGCTTAATTAGCATTAATTAAACTATTTAATATTAATTAATGAATTTAATTAATCAACCTTGATTATCCATCTTAATTAATTAACCTTAATTAATTAATTAATGAACCCTCACACTCATTCCCCCACGACCGATCAAGTAAAGTTTCACATCGACATCGCAAACCTCTCGTGAACCCAGAGATTACTATCAGTACCCAAAACCCTAAATCGATCCCTCGCCGACGCCTTGGTGGATGATAAATCCATCGAACAATTTTGCCGGGTTCGTCAACCTTCCCACTTCCTCCAATATTGATACCGACCTTCCACATCACTCCGATCACCAGAAAAAGCTCAAAACCCAAATTCTGATCAACCCACGATTTCTCCCAATATACTACCTAAAAATCTTTATTTCTTTTTTTAAAATCCTAGCTTTCGATGACAAATCAAATTATAAACCTAAAACAAGAAACCATTTAAGTCAAAAATTTGATAAGATTGGAATTTCACTGTACTTCTTCCTCTCCGTTAAAACTAGCTTCAGATTTAGCTTGAAAATATTTTTAAAATTGATACCATGTTATATAAAACAAATTTTGTTTATACATCATGTCCTAAAGAAGATCGGGGAAGGAGAACATGATTTTTGATCAAATTTTAAAACCTGAACAAGAAGAATAGAACAAACATTCTGTAAATAGACATGCATACCCATTCAATTCATATATATATATATATATATATATATAAATACACAATTCATATTAAACAATCAAATGAACATTTATCACACTTCACTTCAGATATTAATTACATGCATCCAGATTTGAGATCAGATTTAAAACTTTTAAAGGGAATTGTTTACTCACTTGGAGATGATGAATAGAGAGAATCTGGAAAATGAAGCAGATAAGCAAAAGTCTGGAAATGATATCTGAAAACTTTGATCTTTGGTGTTTGTTGTTTGCCTGATTGTTAAGTAGAATCTAGATCATGTTACATTTAAAGTTACTGCTCAGGTTGAACAAAAATTGTTGTTGAACTTTGATATGCTCTGATTGTTGATTTGAAGCTTGATATTTGAATTTGCTTCAGGCTTGATTTTGTTTTAATTGCTTCAGTTTTGAACTTCAATCTGAAACTTTGAAATCGTTGTTTGCTTTTGATCAGGTTTGTAGTTATGTTTCAGGTTTTCATTTCTGGTTTTTTTTACTTTTTATTTTCTGGTTTTGATCTTTCTAGTTTTGAAGTTTTTGAATTATGTTTGAAGATAGAAATAGAAATGAAGTGTAGGAGTATATCGATATTTATAACTTTGATTTTCCATTTTTATTTAAAACAATGAAAAGAAAGCAATTTGCCATTTGTATTTTGGATGTATTTCAATAGCTGACACTTGTTATTCATGTTGTCTTTAACTTACATTTGTTAATTTCATATATTAATTATCTTACACTTGTCTTTTTATATAATCTTAATATTACACGTGTATTTATATGTTTAAATATGTTTTCATATGATTTATATCAATGCATTTCCTTTTTGTAAATATTTATAACTTTAAAGGAATTGATTTTTTTAAAATTTAATTATACATTAATTAATAAATAAATAAATATATAATATATATAAGTCTTTAATAATATAGATTTTTAACTTTAATCATCTTTTGAAAATTACTTATATCAATATTCAAAAAAAAAATTCAAATCATAATGTATGTATATATATACACATATATTATAATTAAAAAAATAAGTTTTTATTAATTTTAAAATATAGAGTTTTAAATCCAATATATTTTCAAAATATTTGCCTTTTAATTTCAAACCCATAATTAATTTTATGATCAATTTATATACATATATATAAATAAACAAACAAACAAATATCTTATTTAATTTGGAAAAATTCAAATTAATTCACAATTCAATCCAAAATTTATATTAATTATTAAATTAAATTTGGCTCAAAAATAGGATCGTTACAAGTATTCTATCAGTGTTCGACCTATTCATACTTTTGGCAGTGTAAATAAGCTGTCCATACAATACTCACTAGATTGTATATAACATATAGATACTACAATAAAGTTGTGTATTGGTTAGTTGTTAACATCTCTATACTGAAGTTTCATCCATCAATGAAGGCTAAAAATGAATTAATAAATCACATAAAAGATAATATACCTCGTTCCAACAACATATCATTTGCTTCACTCCAAGAGTGAAAGCCAATAGATTATCCTTAGATATACCAGCTTTAAAACCACGCGTAGTGGAAACAATGATGAAAACAGTACTACCAACCTGGGATCTTCCAGTAATCATGTTCTCGATGAACTCACGATGTCAAAGAGCACAGATGACAATGCAATATCACTTAGTCATTTTGAACATCCATAATGCAATACCAATGGTGATACCTCTTTCATGTTTAGCCTTAAGTTTGTCCAGAACCCATGCATACTTGAGTGACCGTTTGTTCATCTCAACTGCTTCCTTTTTGAATCTTTCAATCACACACTTGTTAAGGATACATAAAAAAAGGTCAGTTTCACTATAACCATAGTAGTATGGATTGACCTAAAATATACATGTTGAGTACTCACATACTGTAAAAGAAGATAAAATATTCATCAGCCAAAAGAATTGTCAGTTTTACATTTTCTTTTACTAAAAAATTTTGTGATCCCTAACGTCGATTTTGACATGAGATTATCTCAAATCATGTTTATCTACAACTGAATTCATAAATTATGATATTTCAACTGGTTTATTGGTGTACTAAAAGCATTAACATGTAAATACCTTATTGTATGTTAATTGTTAATCTTGTAAGAATGAAGGTATCTAAAAGTACCTAATTTTTCTAATATTATAAGTTAACCACTGATAACCTTGGTATACTTAAAGCATTATGAGATAGGAAGGTTGTACAAATTAGCCAACAAAAACACTTGTTTCCATTTGAGTACCCAATTTTGCATCTGCGTGATCAAGTTAATACATGAGAATGAAAAATATGCGTATATGGTTTGTAATAAAAAAAAGAAGTGGGAGTTTCATATCCATTCATAACCTATGTTCCTAGAGCACTTTTCTGACCACCTTTAAGAGCTAAATCATAAACATTTAGCGACACTCTGACACCATAGTCAAACAAACTGGAGCAATGTCAAACAACCTAGAGCATCTAATAAGATCATAGTCAAACAAACTAATAGGTTGCCACCATTGTCAAACGACCTGGGGCATTTATAACATCATAAAATAGGAATAGCTAATTAAAACTATAATAAAACATCATAAACCATGCAAGATAAATGGGAACTGATACAACATGCAATTAAATAATTAAACTGTTCAGTTGGAGACATGGGAATAATTCAATTAACTGGAGTACTGTCATTATCTAAACCAAAGTTGTCTCCGAAATTAGCAATTAACTTAATAAGACTTCGTACCCTAGTTGCTTTTGGTTGTAAAAATCAATTATATTGAACCTAATAGATAGACAAATGAGGTTGGCGAATTAAAATGCTAATCTATAACAACTACATACAACATTAAGCCACTTAATATGTTAGATTCGTCTACTTAAAACAAAAATGATAGTTCATCTCCTTGTGAAAAAGGGAACACTCAATGATCAATAAAAATGCAAAAATTAAATTATATACCTAAAAGCAGTCGAAGTAGGTCATCCAATTGTAGCGATCCTGACTCGACCTTCGAAAATTGACACCCAAATACATCACCCATATTCGAATGTTGTAGATTCAAACGTTGAGTCTTGTTTGCCGGAGCTTATAACAACATTAGGCGATAACAACACAGCGGAAACAAAGGAATAATTTTATTGATACACAACATTTGATACAACAATGATACAAATGAAATGATCAACACTATCAGAGATAGATACAACAACAAAAACAATAAGACAGCAGAAGAGATAACATCAGCAGCGGAAAGATATATTCTCCAATGCCAAAGTGCAAAGATGCCAAACCAGAAACTCGAACCACCATCATGCTAAAGTGAAGCAAACCCGGTGCACCAATGTGATTGCCAAATTCCAAAGATTCCAAAAATCTCCAAAAGCTACACCTACTATCTGATTATTTGAAAACCCGACTCTAGGCTATCCGTGTGGAAAATTGTGGGAACCCAGAGTTTAGAAAGGGAACAATAAACTCTAGGTCAGCCATGGGACTGGTGTGAGCAAACAAAAACAGTTTATCTTGAACAAAACAAACAAACAAAAATAAAAGAAAACCGCTATGCTTTTTGAAAAATGAAACTACCATAAGGTCTCTCGGCACACACACAATGCAATCGCACACTTGGGGGAGATTTCTCCTTATGATAGCCAAACATGCTTGATACGCAAAATCCTTTTGATGTTATTATTAGTGCATAGTGTAGAAAATATTTCGAAAGTATAATATTAATCTTACCCAGCATATGTACTATTATAGTGTGCCTACTATAGTGTGCGCATATTGGGTGATTGGATTTCCAACAAATGGTCAGGCTAAGGAACTTCCTCACCGAATGGGTACTCCTATGGAAAGGCGCCCTGAGAACTTAACCAGCTCTCTGCCAACACAAGGCCGGGTTACCTCTGTAACTAGGTAACTACTGACATGAGTATGCCATCCCCCGGTCGTCACCGACCTTTATCCGAGGATCCTCAACATCAATAAATCCCAGCAACTACATAAGTTAAGTATTTGGGCTCCATACCATGATACCACTTTTTATCCAGAAAGAAATGCGCATACCCTAAAGGGCATGACCCACATAACCTTGCTGCTTCTTCCTGTTTTGACCATTTCCGGGTTGTGAGGTTCGACAAAGTCTTGTCCATAAAGCTACGCTTTTCACAAAAGCCATGCTTTGATCAACAAATGATCAGCAACACTTAGCATGCCACATTACCAAATTGGGAATATATCACTAGTAACCATTAACTACATAACCTCTGAGCTCATACGTCTCAGAGAAGGGTGTTAAGCTAAGAGAATAAATTCTCCACCACCAAACAAAAATGTATTTGATGGAAACCAGCTTTACATCTCAAAGTGTAACGTCAGACACACATCCATACAAGTCCGTTCCAGTTTCGAACGGAACAAAAGGCACTTCAAAGAAGCCCTTGCAAATCCGGGTATTCACAATCCCGATCGGACTCCCCATCACATATGGAGATCTCTATATCGGAGCAAATCAGTGCAGAGACATTCGATGGGTAATCCTATCGTTCTCGAAAACACCCGGTCTTCACCATCGTCTTTAAATGCCATCCATTTTGTCGTATCATTATTCGGAATGGGTTTTATGACATAAAGTCCTCTCCCGGCTAAACTGAATAATGAGCGCTTATTTTAAAAAGCATATGGATATATTGGGATCTTAGTTAAGTCACAACCTTAAGCCCAAGACCTTTCATTTTGAATGGTTTAAAAAATTTTCCACTTTTAATCTTTTAAATAAAGGATTCACCCTTTAAGATCCTCTTCAATTTAAAACAAAGTTCACCAATCTTTAACAAAGATTCATTCATAGCTTTCAAAACTATTTTCAATTTGATTCACCAGTAACTTGAAATCCTTTCAACAAAACTGGAATTTATTTCTTTACGTGAAAGCCATTATCATTTGAAAACAAATGCTTTTTATTTCGGGAAAATCCGATTAAATTTACTCAAGATAAAGCCTTTCAAAGTATATACTGGAAAATCCGCGAACTGCTGTATTCGGCAATCTCTATTTAAAATCCCAAAACAATTCATTTAAAATACTAAAATGGTTTACAATCCATATATATACATTATATAACTTATATAACCCTTTCAAACCATAATTTCCAAAATAATTTCAAAACTTAAACAAGGCATATTATTTTCAAACTAGATTTCAATTTCAGAACTTCCTTTTCAAAAGCTTTCCATGTTCAACCCAATTCCATTTCCAAAACCATTTGAATTCAAAATTAATCTTTTAACTTTTCACCATTTGAATAAAATAATATTTAATTCAAAATATTTGTGACTTAACCAATTCCTCATGAAATCCATATTTGTGTGTGTGGTTTAGTCCAAAGTTTTACACGCAACAATAACATATCACAACCATCATTAATTCAAGCACAACAATATCGATAAGTGGTATAACATTACAACGCTTATCTTTCATTCACAGATAAACAAGTAATATCATCATAGATAAATAAATCACAGTTCACAGATCAATTTGTTGGATCATAAGGTTTTGAATGCTGACAAGAGGCAAATGATATTCACGAACCTACGACTACGCCAACATCCAGACTCAACGACTCATGTATGGTTCGTATAGTTATATATTTTTTAACAGAGTCGTCAAGTATGTATATAGAGTCTAGTTTAGTGCTTGGTTAAAATATTTCCTCAAGAATCATCATTCACATAAACTTGCATGCATATTTTAATCAAAATCAAGTTTTTAAAAAATGCATGGAGCGGGGCTTGAACCCATGTCACTAGTTTAGAAGGTAAGTGTACTAACCAAATGAGCTATAGGGATTTTTGTTTATTAACAGGATTCAGTCGACTGAACCAGATCATCCAGTCGACTGAATCTGTGCATTTTAACATAAATGTGCATGTTTTTAAATTCAGTCGACTGAATGATCTGAGTCAGTCGACTGAACCTGAACCCGAGAGTTTTTACACTCTGTAATCAGTCGACTAACTTAGACTATTCAGTCGACTGAATCCTGCAACTGCCGTTTTTGTGAAAAGACACCTCTTTTCTGAATAGTTGTCTTCCTCCTCAAGGGTTGCAACCATTGCTATTCGCAGAGATCTCTTCACCTGCAGTTGCAACTCCTTAACTACTATATATATGCATGAATTTCTAGATCAAATCACTTCACTTACTTGCTTATACTTGAATCATATTTTCTGAATTAACCACTCTCTTGAATTCATACATTCATTGCTTATATATTCATTTCATATTCTTTAAGCAATTTGAAACTTCCTAATCTTCATATATACACAACTACACACATCATACTTGAGGAAAAGACTATAGGAAGGGTGTACTACAAGTGACAAATCCGTGTTATTAGAACGCACAAGGTCAAAACAATCTTTTGTATTTGTTGAAGTCCTGTTCTGTTGCTCAGACATGTGAAGTCCTCTTCGGCTGTTGAGGCGAAATCCTGTTCCGCTGCTCAGGTCCTTGTTCGGCTGCTCAAGGGTTGTATAAACCTGTTCCTCCGGGTTAAGTGAGGGTTATTAGTGAAATTCCAGAAGTAATCTGGGACTGGAAGTAGGACTGGAGGTCCGAACCAGTATAAAAACTCTGCTGTGATTGTTTCGTGCTTCTTGCTTTATTTTTTCTATTTTTTTCACGCTGCTATTATATTTATATTGCTACTACTGTGATTACTGCACGTCAACTTTGTATATATATATTTGGCCATCATCGATCCAGTGCATAGCGACTAACGCAATTCAAAGCAATTCTCATCACATGATATTACAGATCAGAGATACCAAACAATTCAAGCATTAAATACAGCAATCATCCACAAGCAAGGAGATACCAATCCCATAATCTATAATTAATCAAATAAATTAATCTCTTATGATCCTGCCTAATTAACATTAATTAAACCATTTAATATTAATTAATGAATTTAATTAATCAACCTTGATTATCCATCTTAATTAATTAACCTTAATTAATTAATTAACCTTAATTAATTAATTATCCCTTAATTAATCACATAAATAAAATTAACCTTAAGTTAATTACATAATTAATTTAACCCCTAATTAATTACATAAAGTATTTATCTTTCAATCATGAATTAATTAACCTTTAATTAATCAACTATTCTTTAATTAATAAATAATTAACCTTCAATTATTAAGTAATTAACCTTTAATTACTAATTAATTAATCCTTAACAAATTAATTCTTTAATTACTTCAATTAAGTAATTACCTTATAATCACTTGATTAATTAACCTTTATTTATTAATTAATTAACCCTTTAATCAATTGATTATTCTTTAAGTAATCATACTAAGTAAATATCCCTTAATTCCTTTCATTAATTAATTAACCTTAATTATAATTAATTAATTAATTATTCTTAATTTCTCAAACCTTAGTTAAGTTTAAAGATAAACCATTTGTCTTTATTATTTTCTTAATTATCATTATCAATAAATCCAAACATTTTACTTTTTAATTATCTACTTAATTATATTTCTAAATTAAGTTTTTAAAATAAATTAAGCATTTAACTTAACAAATTTAAGTTAAACAAATCATATAATTTCTTAAATCAATTATTTAAAAACATTTATTATATAAAGAATTAGATTTAAAAATTAGTTTAAACTAGATTTATTTTAAAACTTGCTTTTATTTAATATTTAAAACTGCTAAAACACTTGCTTCGGGTTCAACCCAGAAACACTAGAGCCCAGATCCGAGAAAAATCCACTTTTTTTATTTGAAACTTAGTTTTAGTTTAATATTAAAATCTGTTAACATGTCCAAAAACTCATGTTCAAACTTGATATCGAACCCGAGCAAACCCTATATTTCCTCGAGTCCATCCCGAGGATGCTCTTCATCTCCTTGCCAACAATCACCGATGCACAACAAAGTTACGTGCACGTGCACAGATCGACGGCGACCCTTCGGTCATCATCACCACCACCATCGCATCGACGACATCATCGTCGTCGGTTCCCACAACCCATAAACCTAAAAACATCACCCTATCGAAATCAAACATGACAGCTCCCAGTGGAACCCAACCATCATCCGAAAATGCCTCGACTACGATGATTCTGATCACATGAAGCTTCGCAATTCCGGCCACAGCCTCGCTATGAACCCTTACACTCATTCCCCTACGACCGATCAAGTCTAGTTTCCCATCGACATCGCAAACCTCTCGCGAACCCAGAGATTATTATCAGTACCCAAAACCCTAAATCGATCCCTCGCCGATGCCTCGGTGGATGATAAATCCATCGAATAATTTTGCCGGGTTCGTCAACCTTCTCGCTTTCCTCTAACATTGATCCCGACCTTCCATATCACTCTGATCACCAACAAAAGCTCAAAACCCAAATTCTGTTCAACCCACGATATCTCTCAATATATATCTTAAAAGTCATGATTTCTTTTTTTTTAAATCCTAGTTTTTGATGACAAATCAAATTATAAACCTGAAACAAGAAATCATTATAGTCAAAAATTTGATAAGATTGGAATTTCACCGTACTTCTTCCTCTCCATTAAAACTAGCTTCAGATTTAGCTTGAAAATAATTTTAAAATTGATATCATGTTATAACAAACAAATTTTTTATACATCATGTCCTAAAGAAGATCAGGGAAGGAGAATATGATTTTTGATCAAATTTTAAAACCATAAGAACAGAACAAACATTCTGTAAATAGACATGCACACCAATTCAATTCATATATATATATATATACACACACATACACACACACACACACACAATTCGTATTAAACAATCAAATGAACATTTATCACACTTCACTTCTGATATTAATGGCATGCATCCAGATTTTAAATTAGATTTAAACCTTTTAAAGGGAACTGTTAACTCACCTGGAGATGATGAACAGAGAGAATTTAGAAAATGAAGCAGAGAAGCAAAAACCTGGAAATGATATCCGGAAACTGTGATCTTTGGTGTTTGTTGTTTGCCTGATTTTAAGTTGAATCTAGGTCTTGTTACATTTAAATCTACTGCTCAGGTTGAAATAGAAATTGTTGTTGAACTTTGATCTGCTTTGATTGTTGATCTGAAGCTTGATATTTGAATTTGCTTCAGGCTTGATTTTGTTTTAATTGCTTCAGTTTTGAACTTGAATCTGAATCTTTGAAATTGTCATTTGTGTAACGACCCAGAATTTTGAATAATTTAATTTGGAAATATTTAATTAATTTTAAATATTTAAATGATTGTTTGAATTGAATTTTCAATATAACTTTGAATTTGGCGATTAAATTATAGAATTTAATCTATTGAGAGTTGAATAAAAATTTGAATCTAAAATTTTAAGCTGATTTAAAATATTTCAAAGGCTTGTAAAATTCATATTGATAATACTGAAGATAATAGAAGCTTCAGAATTTAATTTGGAAGTGAATTGTTCAGTTTTGAAATTTAATCGTTTGAATCGATATTTAAAATAGCCGTCCGAGGCACAGTCTCGGAATTCGACGAAACCAGTTCCATTGGGTCCGTAATATTTAATTATTGCCGGATTTCAAATTTCGTATTTTTCGGAGTTGATATGTGATCACATGTTGAGTGAACGCGCTGAAATAAAAATCGAATTCAAATTTAAAATTTGAATTTAAATTGAGTCAAACAAATACACGTCTTCCCTTAAAACACGCAGAGCATCACGCTCCTTTGTTTCAGCCTAAAATCATGGAAGAAGATCGTGATAAACATGCCTCTGTTAATTTTAAATATCATCTCCCTCTCGTTCAAAATTCAACCGAAGCCCTAAATCATAATTCCCCTTCTCTTCTAAAAACGAAAACAAAACAATGGCCGCCCTCAAATTTAAAAATCACAGCCTCATCCCAAATCAAAACTAAGGCGCGTGAGTCTGTAGGGGTCGCTCGCGTTCGAGCGCGTGCGCGAGGCGTAGGAGGCGATGCAGGGGTGGCACGAGGCAACTCGCGACTCGAGGTGAAGGCGAGGCGACTCGTGTGGGTCTCGAGCAATGGCGGCGCGCGTACGCGTGGAGGAAGGTGTCGTTTGCGGCGATACAATCGAGGCAAGGCTGGGGGAGGCTCGCGAACGCACGCGTGTGCTCGCGCGTTGGAGGCAGTCGCGATTTCCAGTGGCGATCAACTTGGGGAAATTCCAATGCCTGAGGTCGACGTCGATGATGGAGGCTTGAGTGTCTCGAGTTCGATCTAGAGCAATAAGGTATTAGCTTTTCGTGATTTTCAATTTGATTAAAATCTTAAAAAAAAAAAATTTGCAGTAAAAAAAAAATGTTTTCCATTCAATATATATACAGTATGTATGTAGTTTCAAAATAAAATCAAATAATACAAGTCATTTGTTTAAATTTTAAATTTATTAGTTTGAAATTAAAATGTTTAGTGAAATAAATTTATTTAACAGAAATTTATAAAAGATTTAATTAGCTTGACAAAATTTATTTGTTGGTTTTAGTGACTAAAAGATATTTTATTTAAAGGATGATTATCTAAATAAATAATTAGTTAACAGAAAATAATGAAAGTAGTTAAAGAAAAAATGTTGGTGGTTAGTTTATTTTTTTTATCTGTTAAGTCAATTTAAATCACTAGTTAGAAATTAAATTTATTAGTTTGAATTAAAAACATTGGTTAATTTGAATTATTTTTAAGTTACTAAATGATATTTGTTAATAAAGGAATTTAGTTTTTAAATTTAAATTTTGAGTTAAGCGAATTTATTAAAAAAAAGTTGATTTTCGAAGATATTAATTTAAAGTAAAGTGATTAGTTAAGTTGTTATAAAATAAATAGTTTACGATAATAAATTTGTTTTATCTATTATAGATACTAAAAAGAAAATCAGTTTGAATCTTTAATTTTTAGTTTAAAATAGAAATCATTAACTTGAGATTGAAATAATTGGTTGATAAATTTAATTTAAGGGTAAGTTAATTAAATCTATTTAAGAAGAAAATTTAGTTTTAAAATTAAATTGTAGTTGAATAGAATTATTTAAAAGGAAAATTTATTTACAACAAATTTAATAGTTAAAACCAAAGTTTGTTAGTTGATTTAATTTATAAAAGGAAATTTAAATTTTAGTTAAATAAAATTTTAAAGAAGAAATTGGTTTAAATAAAACCATTAGTTAATTTAACTATTAAAGTAAAAGCACCGATGAATCGAAATTATCAAATGAAAATTAACAGTTCGATTAATTCAAATATTAACAAACTGTATAATTATTTATACAAGGTATAAATGAAGAAAACAAGTCGAATTGGGAGTGGATTGCAAACGGGAATAAAGGTGAGAACTTCTCACTCAAAAGGAATTTTATTGTTTATTTAAATTTTAAATAGTTAGATTTAAAATTGTTTGACTGTGTTGATTGAATGATTGAATGATGATTGTTATATATATATATATATATATATATATATATATATATATATATATATATATATATTGGATGTGAATAGACCCTATACGCCGTTAGTAAGCGGAGGTTATTTATTACACACATATACTGCGATATTCCACCTCGAAGTGGAATTGGTATTATATTATATATATATAGCAATATATATATATATATATTGGCATATGTATATATTGCAGTTGATTGATTTCCCGCATTGTATAGCGGATGAGACCCTATTGCGCCGTTAGTAAGCGGATATATATTTATAAAATCCCATGTACCGCGATATTCCGTCTTGAAACGGAATGGTATTGTGCTAATGTCTGTGGATGCAGGGAAACAGGTTGCAGGGATCCAACTGGATTCCTCACAAATATTTGTTTGATTTCATATATTGTGATATTTGATTGTTTATCATGGATGATATATGATGTTTGAAAGTTGTGATTGGCTATTGATGTGTTGCATCATCGGATCCAAATTTGAAGTTTAAAAATAACGATTTTTGATTTCTAAAGTGATTCTTGGAAATATACGTTTATAAAATATTTTTGGAATTGATTCATCTTAAAGATAAATAAACTGTTTTGAGTTCTCACACCAGTCACATGACTGACTCGGAGTTTATTGTTTTCCTTCCTAAACTCTGGGTGCCCACCAATTTCCACACGGGCAGTCAAGAGTTAAGGTTTATCAGGATGTTCTGGATATTCAGGAATTGCTGGAGGCATGATGGATGGCATGGCGTATTACTAGTTTATATAGTACTTTTTTTTCCGCTGCATTGTTTGTTGTTGTACACTCTGATGATGATATGATGTAAAGTATAAAATGTAATAACTGATATAGTTCTTTGTTTAAAGATTATTCATTTATTATTATATGTTGTTCCGCTGCGAATTGTGAGATTCTGTTATTGTTCTGTTGTTTTCTGTTCTGTTCTATGTTCTTTGTTTAAAGTATAAAATTTCTATTTTCTGTGTTTTTCTCTTCCCTCTATTTTTCTATTCTTTCTTCTTTCCATCTTCTACCTTCTTCTCTTCTTCTTCCTTTCTTCTTTCTTAAACCCATAACATTTCGGTTTTTCGGCAACGAAAAATCGCGATCGTTACAATTTGCTTTTGATCAGGTTTGTAGTTTTGTTTCAGGTTTTCATTTCTTTTTTCTTTTTTTACTTTTTTTTTTTGGTTTTGATCTTTCCAAATTTGAAGTTTTTGAATTATGTTTGAAGATAGAAAAAGAAATGAAATGTAGGAGTATATTGATATTTATAACTTTGATTTCCCATTTTTATTTAAAAACAATGAAAAGAAAACAATTTGCCATTTGTATTTTGCATGTATTTCAATAGCTCACACTTGTTATTCATGTTGTCTTTTAACTTACATTTGTTAATTTCATATATTAATTATCTTACACTTGTCTTTTTATATAATCTTTATATTACACATGTATTTATATGTTTTAAATATGTTTTCATATGATTTATATTAATGCATTTCCTTTTTACAAATATTTGTAACTTTAAAGGAATTGATTTTTAAAAAAATTTAATTATACATTAATAAATAAATACACATATATACAATAAATATAAGTCTTTAATAATATAGAATTTTAACTTTAATCATCTTTTGAGAATTACTTATATCAATATTCAAGATATAAATTTCAAATCAAAATGTATGTATATATGTATATACATATTATAATTACAAAAATAATTTTTTACTAATTTTAAAATATAGAGTTTTAAATCCAATATATTTTCTAAATATTTACCTTTAAATTTCAAACCTATAATTCATTTTATAATCAATTTATACACATACATACATACATACATATATACATACATACATACATACATACATACATAGATATATATATATATATATATATATATATATATATATATATTGTTAGCCCCAAAATTGATCACTAACACCCAAATCCACACGAAAGCACCAACTAACAGTCACAGCTCATAGATAGAGTATATGTAGAGAGTAATATAGTGAAGAACAGTCAAAATTAAAAATAAAGCAGTAAAAACACAGAATTTATAGTGGTTTGGCTGACTCCGGCCTACGTCCACTCTAGAAATTTCTTTTTTATTGCTGTAACAATCGATTACAGTTATAAGATGGTAAATTAGCCTCAGCCTTAGAAAATAGAAAGTCAGAGAGCCGAAAGAAGATCCCTTTCTGAACTCCCTCATGCTGTATTTATAGGCAAATCCTGAGTTACTGGGCTTCCTTAGTAGTCCGGGCCCATTAGGGCCATAGCCGAGCCACATCCTTCATCATGGTACGAGCGACTTCCTGTAGCAACTTCCTATAGCGACTTCCTCGAGCGACTTCCATGCCGAGCGACTTTCATGCCGAACGACTTCCATGCCGAGCGATTTCCATGCCGAACAACATCCATGCCAAACGACTTTCATGCCGAATGACTTCCATACCGAACGACTTCCATGCCGCATTCCAGTCTTGGCAAACGAGTAGTCAATTTAGTTAAATCCACCTGTTTACGGCCTTGCCAAAAGGCAGGATAACACTTTGCCCCCAAAAAAGCCTTTTGGTAAAAGGCGTGTTTTGAGTGGCTTCGAATCCAATATCATGAGTCCCTATTTTATTAATAGCTGTAGTATACTTGATCAAGTTTGTGGCTGTTCGAAGCCGAATCGGTATTCATTTCCACTTGTGGAAGTCAGGAATTAATTTATGAATCCTCTCTGGACTATCGATGGTTACTTCGGACCCTTGCCAAGTCAATTCCAAACTCGACGGTCGAATAGGAAGATCTTGTTACGCTCTAGCGTTTTTTTATCCCTTGCACTCTGACCCCAACGAGGGCATATAGCGGTGTCTTGGTCTTTCTAGACCGACCATTGCCTCTCCGGGTTCTTACCGGATCTCATCCTGTCACTCTCCGATGAAGGGAAAACAGCATCAAGTGAGCCAATCATGTCGATCTCTGGCGAAGCGGCAACACCCCCCTACACTCCGGTTCAATATCCCTGAACATTAAGCGATGTCACGGCCTAAATCCTAAGCCGATCACAGCCACTCTAGGCTCTTACTAGATCCCATCTTGTCACTCTCTGGTGAAGGGGAACAAGCATTGAGTGAGCCGATCTTGTCGCTCTCTGGCGAAGCAGCGTCACTCCCTACACTCCGGTTCATTGTCCCTGAACATTAAACGATGTCGTGATCCTCCTGGATCGATGTCAGCCTCTCCATGCTCTTACTGGATCCCTTCCTGTCACTCTCCGGTGAAGGGGAAACAACGTTAAATGATTTGATCCTGTCGTTTTCCAGCGAAGCAACTCACTTCTTGCACTCCGGACCCCGTCTCTCCGGGTAGGATCATAAAGCGATTAATTTCAAATTGACTTTCAGTAATCATTCTTTAACTCTCCGATCAAAGATTTATTTTATGAAATTAAAGTTCATTTATTAATTTAAAATTCCAAGTGTTCAATCATAAAGAAAGGAAAAATCTAGATACTGCCTCTCCGGGCGAAGCGGTTTATTACCATCTTAGAGCATGCCTAGGGATCTCTCCGGTTCCCATGCATGTGTAAGTGGAGTAGCCGTTTTATTTTGAAATCAAATCTAGGGAGTTTAATCAACCAAGGTTCAAATCCTGAACTTGGCCCTTGCCATCATGATCAATTGATGACGAGTCATGATCCTGATTCAGGATTAGTTCTGTTAGGTGGAGGCAATAATTGCTCAGGTCCTACGGCCGCTGTCCGATCTCTGGTGTATTGTGGCAATCTACTACTACTGACATGCTCTTCCACCTCATCCTTTAGATGGTGACATTAATCGATAGTATGCCCTTCCATCTCATGGAATAGGCAGTACTTTACACTTCTACGTTCCCATTCTGTGGGATCTCTTCTGGGTAGTTTCGATAGGGGAGATGCCCCCGAGTCTCCGTGTTGTTCCGTTCCAGGTGGCTATCAATTCCGTGTATTGTCTAAACCTGGATTCTCGGAATTTCTTCCGTTTATCAGGACCATCATATCTGTCATCCTTCTTTCGCATCCCTTTGTTTGCTCCATATTGTTCTTTGGTGGTTCCTTCGCTTTGCACAGCGTTTGTGTCTTGTCTCTCGACGCGTGAATCTTCTAGCCGAATGAATCTTTCAGCTTCATGGTAAAATTCTCCAAGGTCTTGTGGCAGGTCTCTTTCCCGCGAATCCTTAAACTCTGTGCCTTCTGCAACTCCTGCCACCGCCGCCATCAAAATCATCGATGGATCCGGGTGATCTACTGAAGCCACAGTTGCATTGAATTGCAATAGAAAATCTTTTATGGACTCTTCGATCCTCTACTTTATTGATGCTAAGGTCATCACACTTTTGGGTCACGTCATGTGGACCCTAAACTACCTCATGAAGCATTCCACCAGCTCGTCCCATGTTCTAATTGATCCACTCTCTAGCTTCCTAAACCAAAGCGCAGCCAAATCTGATGAATATAGAGGGAAACATCGTGCCATCACTTCCTCGGATGCCCCCAGTACTTTCATATGCCTGATATATCTGGTAATATGCATGGTCGGGTCTGACTTTCCATCATAAGGGTCTAGCATGGGTAACTTGAACTTTGAAGGGTTCCTCGCATTTCTAATATTCGGAGTGAACGGGCATCGACTAACTTCCTTTAAGCCTCCGCTTGGGAACCCTCCTCTCATAATCCGTCGCACCAGTCCAGCCATTATTTCATCTCCATCCAGGGGTTGTCCCCTTAGCATATTTCCATCCTTCCTCCCAAGTCTCGAAGGGTATTTTGGGTAATATTTTCATGTGGCCCATTCATGTTGACATTGGTTCTAGCCTGCTGAGCTCCATATATGGGTCTTCCAATGTCAGATCCCAAGAGTCTGCCCCCATGTCCTTTTTGATTGCCTTTAGGTTCTTCATTCTGACCTCCGTCGGTCTCCGTGACTCTAGCTCCATGTCCTGTGTTCGCAGCCACTACAGTTGGTCCAAGGTTCTGTGCTCCGACTGCTCTCATCTGCTCAAAGAAGCTTTGCATCGTTTCCTGTTGGCTCTTCAACAATCTTTCATGAATTGAATCCACCATAGGCTCCATCTTGTTCCTGGTGATGTAGATGGATGCATGATCTGCTCCAGTTCCAGAAGTGGCTGCTTGACTTCCCTCCTGGTTACTCCTTTCAGTTGCTTGCTTCCTTGTTGGTGGTCTAGCCATTGCTTTCTAGAATCCAAGTTTCAAAATCCCTGAGTTCAATTCTCAGTGAAAGCACCAAAATGTTAGCCCCAAAATTGGTCACTAACACCTAAATCCATGCGAAAGCACCAACTAACAGTCACCGCTCACAGATAGAGTATATGTAGACAGTAATAATGTGAAGAACAGTCAAAATTAAAAAGAAAGCAGTAAAAACACAGAATTTATAGTGATTCAGCTGACTCCGGCCTACGTCCACTCTAGAAATTTCTTTTTTATCTCTGTAACAATCGATTATAGTTATAAGATGGTAAAGTAGCCTCAGCCGTAGAAAATAGAAAGTCAGAGAGCCGAAAGAAGATCCCCTTTCCGAACCCTCTTATGCTGTATTTATAGGCAAATCCCGAGTTACTGGGCTTCCTTATCAGTCGGGCCCATTAGGGCCATAGCCGAGCCAGCATCCTTCATCATGTTACGAGCAACTTCCTGTAGCGATTTCCTATAGCGACTTCCTGTAGCGACTTCCTCGAGCAACTTCCATGTCGAGCGACTTCCATGCCGAGCGATTTCCATGCCGTAATCCAGTCTTGACAAATGAGTAGTCAATTTGGTTAAATCCGCCTGTTTATGGCCTTTCCAAAAGGCGGGATAACGTATATAAATAAACAAATAAATATCTTATTTAATTTGGAAAAATTCAATTAATTCACGATTTAATCCAAAATTTATACTAATTATTAAATTAAATTTGGCTCAAAAACAGGATCGTTACAGATTCCCCCATTAAGAAAATTTTGTCCCCGAAATTTGCTAGATAGGGAGACAAACAAAGAACAAATAAACATACAAAGATATAGCTTTCCAAATCAAGCTGAATATTTATTCTGCATTTGGCTTACCAAATCAGAATATCATCAATAAATATTAGAACGAACTTATTCAACACTTCTCGAAATACTCGGGTCATCTGGTCTACGAAATATGCAAGGGCATTGGTTAGTTCAAAGGATAACTAACCATTCGTAGAATATACCTGGATCCCAAAGAATAGACAAATTGATACAGTTCAATTTAATTAACCAATTTATTCCAATTAAAATTTAAAATTTATTAAAGTTAAAAGGAAAAGATTGATAAGAAACCGATGATTAGAATACGAACTAGGAACTTATCTACACGATTCGCAGGGCCACTATCACACCAGAGCTTCTTCATGGAGCTGCCAGGAAATCATCAAAGAATGGAAAGTGAATGATGAACAAAAGAGATTGATAGAGAAAGTTGTTCTCGTTGTTGCAGGAAATTGACCATTTGTAGTGGTACTCCCCTGTCCCCCACCTCATCATCTTCTTGCACTCACTCTCACTATCAGTGAATAATAAGAGAATTTACTGAGGCATATGGACAAGATATCTTAGGGATACTCATTCTAGGGCATTTATATCCCTATCTCTAATGAGTCACCTAATGTGTTATACTCCAAAGCTAAAGTTCTTACTCAACCTTTAGCTCTGATACCAATTGTAACAACCCAGACTCAACCTTCGAAAATCAACACCCAAATACATCACCCGTATTCGAATGCCGCAGATTCAAACGTTGAGTCTGGTTCGTCGGATCTTATAACAACATTAGGCAATAATAACACAGCGGAAAAAGTAGAATAATTTTATTGATACACAACATTTGATACAACAATGATACAAATGGATCAACACTATCAGAGATAGATACAACAACGAAAACAATAAGACAGCAGAAGAGATAATATCAGCAGTGGAAAGATATATTCTCCAATGCCAAAGTCCAAAGATGCCAAACCAGAAACTCGAACCACCTTCACGCTAATGTGAAGCAAACTCGGTGCACCAATGCGATTGCCAAAATCCAAAGATTCCAGAAATTGCCAAAAGCTACACCTACTATCTAGTTATCTGAAAACCTGACTCTAGGCTGACTGTGGGGAAAATTGTGGGCACCTAGAGTTTAGAAAGGGAACAATAAACTCCAGGTCAGTCATGGGACTGGTGTGAGCAAACAAAAATAGTTTATCTTGAACAAAACAAACAAAAATAAAAGAAATCCGCTATGCTTTTTGAAAAATGAAACCACCATAAGGCCTTCCGGCACACACACAATGCAATCACACACTTGGGGGAGATTTCTCCTTATGATAGTCAAACATGCTTGATACACAAAATCCTTTTGATATTATTATTAGTGCATAGTGCAGAAAACATTTCGAAAGTACAATATTAATCTTAGCCAGCATACGCACCATTATAGTATGCATACTATAGCTACCATGCTAGATGGCAGGTTATACAACTAAAACCGTACAGAGCGCGTATTGGGTGATTGGATTTTCAATAAATGGTCAGGCTAAGGAACTTCCTCACCGAATGGGTTCGCCTCTAGAAGGACGCCTCGAGAACTTAACCAGCTCTCTGCCAACACAAGGCTGGATTACCTCTGTAATTAGGTAACTACTGACATGAGTATGCCATCCTTTGGTCGTTACCGACCTTTATCCGAGGATCCTCAACACCAACAAATTCCAATAACCACATAAGTTAAGTATCTGGGCTCCATACCATGATACTACTTTTTATCCAGAAGGAAATGCACATACCCTAAAGGGCGCGACCCTCATAACCTTGCCGCATTCTTTCTGTTTCGACCATTTTTGGGTTGTGAGGTTCGACGAAGTCTTGTCCACAAAGCTACGCTTTTCACAAAATCCATGCTTCGATCAACAAATGATCAGCAGCACTTAGCATGCCACATTACCAAATTAGAAATATCACTAGTAACCATCAACTACATAACCTCTGAGCTCGTACTATACGTCTCAGAAAAGGGTGTTAAGCTAAGAGAATAAATTGTCCGCCACCAAACCGAAATGTATTTGATAGAAACCAGCTTTACATCTCAGACACACATCCATACAAGTTCGTTCCGGTTCGAACGGAACCGAAGGCACTTCAAAAAAGACCTTGTAAATCCGGGTATTCCCAATCCCGATCGAACTCCCCATCATATACGGAGATCTTTATACTGGAGCAACTCAGTGGAGAGACATTCGATAGGTAATCCTATCGTTCTCGAAAACACCCGGTCTTCACCACCGTCTTCAAATGCTATCCATTTCGTCGTATCTTAGTTAAGTTGCAACCTTAAGCCCAAAACCTTTCATTTTGAATGGTTTAAACAAATTTCCACTTTTAATCTTTTAAATAAAAGATTCACCCTTTAAGATCCTCTTCAATTTAAAACAAAGTTCACCAATCTTTAAAAAAGATTCATTGATAGCTTTCAAAACTATTTTCAATTTGATTCACCAATAACCTGAAATCCTTTCAACAAAGCTGAAAATTATTTCTTATGTGAAAGCCATTATCATTTGAAAACAAATGCTTTTTATTTCGAGAAAATCTAATTAAATTTACTCAAGATAAAGCCTTTCAAAGTATATATTAGAAAATCAGCAAACTGCCGTATTCAACAAGCTCTATTTAAAATCCCAAAACAATTCATTTAAAATACTTAAATCGTTTACAATCCATATATATACATTATATAACTTATATAACCCTTTTAGACCATAATTTCCAAAATAATTTCAAAACTTAAACAAAACATATTGTATTCAAACTAAATTTCAATTTCAAAACTTCCTTTTCAAAAGCTTTCCATATTCAACCTAATTCCATTTCCAAAACCATTTGGATTCAAAATTCATCTTTTAACTTTTCACCATTTGAATAAAATAATATTAAATTCAAAATATCTATGACTTAACCAATTCCTCGTGAAATCCATATTTGTGTGTGTGAGGTAGTCCAGGGGTTTTACACATAGCAATAACATATCACAACCATCATCAATTCAAGCACAAAAATATCGATAAGTGGTATAACATTATAATGCTTATCTTTCATTCACAGATAAACAAGTAATATCATCGCAGATAAATAAATCACAGTTCACAGATCAATTCATAGTAATTCTCATCACAGAATATTACAGATTAGAGATACCAAACATTTCAAGCATTAAATACAACAATCATCCATAAGCAAGGAGATACCAATCACATAATCTATAATTAATCAAAGAAATTAATCTCTTATGATCCTGTTTAATTAACATTAATTATAATATTAATACTAATTAATGAATTTAATTAATCAACCTTGATTATCCATCTTAATTAATTAACCTTAATTAATTAATTATCCCTTATTTAATCATATAAATAAAATTAACCTTAAGTTAGTTACATAATTAATTTAACCCCTAATTAATTACATAAAGTAATTATTCAATCATGAATTAATTGACCTTTAATTAATTCACCTTTAATCATTAGTTAATTAACCTTTAATTAATTAATTAATTATTCTTTAATTAATAAATAATTAACCTTCAATCATTAAGTAATTAATCTTTAATTAGTAATTAATTAATCCTTAACAAATTAACCCTTTAATTACTTCAAATAAGTAATTATCCTATAATCACATGATTTATTAACTTTTATTTATTAATTAACCCTTTAATCAATTGATTATTCTTTAAGTAATCACACTAAGTAATTATCCCTTAATTCCTTTCATTAATTAATTAACCTTAATTATAATTAATTAATTAATTAATTAATTATTCTTAATTTCTCAAACCTTAGTTAAGTTTAAAGATAAACATTTATCTTTATTATTTTCTTAATTATCATTCCAAACATTTTACTTTTTAATTATCTACTTAATTATATTTCTAAATTAAGTTTTTAAAATAACTTAAGCATTTAACTTAACAAATTTAAGTTAAACAAACCATATAATTTCTTAAATCAATTATTTAAAAACATTTATTGTGTAAAGAATTAGATCTAAGAATTAGTTTAAACTAGATTTATTTTAAAACTTGCTTTTATTTAAAATTTAAAATTGCTAAAACACTTGCTTCGGGTTCAACCCAGAAACACTCGAGCCCTGACCCGAGAAAAATCCACTTTTTTTTAAAACTTAGTCTTAGTTTAAGTTTAAAATCTGTTAACATGTCTAAACGCTCACATTCAAACTTGAAATCTAACCCGAGCAAACCCTATATTTCCTCGAGTCCATCCCGAGGATGCTCTTCTTCTCCTTGTCATAATCATCGATGCACAACAAAATTACATGCACGTGCACAGATCGACGGCGACCCTCTGGTCATCGTCACCACCACCATCACATCGACGACATCATCGTCGTCAGTTCCCACAACCCATAAACCTGAAAACATCACCCTATCAAAATTGACAACTCCCACAGGAACCCAACCATCATCCATAAATGCCTCGACTACGACGATTCCAATCACCTGAAGCTTCGCAATTCCGGCCACAGCCTCACCATGAACCCTCACACTCATTCCCCCACGACCTATCAAGTCCAGTTTCCCATCAACATCGCAAACCTCTCACGAACCCCGAGATTGCTATCAGTACCCAAACCCTAAATCGATCCCTCGCCGAGGCTGACAAATTCAACGAACAAATTTGCTGGGTTCGTCAACCTTCCCGCTTCCTCCAACATTGATCCCGACCTTCCACATCACTCCGATCACTAGCAAAAGCTCAAAACCCAAATTCTGATCAACCCGCGATTTCTCCCAATATACTATCTAAAAATCTTTATTTCTTTTTTTAAAATCCTAGTTTTCGATGACAAATCAAATTATAAACCTGAAACAAGAAATCATTCAAGTCAAAAATTTGATAAGATTGGAATTTCACTGTACTTCTTCCTCTCCGTTAAAACTAGCTTCGGAGTTAGCTTGAAAATATTTTTAAAATTGATATCATGTTATAACAAACAAATTTTATTTATACATCATGTCCTAAAGAAGATCAAGGAAGGAGAACATGATTTTTGATCTAATTTTAAAACCTGAACAATAAGAACAGAAAAAACATTCTGTAAATAGACATGCATACCCATTCAATTCATATATATATATATATATACATAATTCGTATTAAACAATCAAACGAACATTTATCACATGTCACTTCAGATATTAATTGCATGCATCCAGATATTAGATCAGATTTAAACCTTTTAAAGGGAATTGTTTACTCACCCAGAGATGATGAACAGAGAGAATCTAGAAAAATGAAGCAGAGAAGCAAAAGCCTGGAAATGATATCTGAAAACTTTGATCTTTGGTGTTTGTTGTTTTCCTGATTGTTAAGTTGAATCTAGATCTTGTTACATTTAAAGTTACTGTTCCAGTGGAAATAGAAATTGTTGTTGAACTTTGATCTGCTGTGATTGTTGATCTGAAGCCTGATATTTGAATTTGCTTCAGGTTTGATTTTGTTTTAATTCCTTCGGTTTTGAACTTCAATCTGAAGCTTTGAAATTGTTGTTTGCTTTTGATCATGTTTGTAGTTTTGTTTCATGTTTTCATTTCTGGTTTGTTTTACTTTTTATTTTCTGGTTTTGACCTTTCTAGGTTTGAAGTTTCTGAATTATGTTCGAAGATAGAAAAAGAAATGAAGTGTAGGGATATATTGATATTTATAACTTTGATTTCCCATTTTTATTTAAAAACAATGAAAAGAAAACAATTTGCCATTTGTATTTTGCATTTATTTCAATAGCTCACACTTGCTATTCATGTTGTCTTTAATTTACATTTGTTAATTTCGTATATTAGTTACCTTACACTTGTCTTTTTATATAATCTTTATATTACACATATATTTATATGTTTTAAATATGTTTTCATATGATTTATATTAATGCTTTTCCTTTTTATAAATATTTATAACTTTATAGGAATTGATTTTTTTAGAATTTAATTATACATTAATAAATAAATATATATATACATACATATATATATAATAGATATAAGTCTTTAATAATATAGATTTTTAACTTTAATCATCTTTTGAAAATTACTTATATCAATATTCAAAATATAAATTTCAGACCACAATGTCTGTATATATATATACATATTATGATTACAAAAATAATTTTTTATTAATTTTAAAATATAGAGTTTTAAATCCAATATAATTTCAAAATATTTACCTTTAAATTTCAAACCCACAATTCATTTTATAATCAATTTATATACATATATAAATAAACAAACAAACAAACAAATATCTTATTTAATTTGGAAAATTTCAAATTAATTCACAATTTAATCCAAAATTTATATTAATTATTAAATTAAATTTGGCTCAAAAATAGGATCGTTACAAGTATTCTATCAGCGTTGGACCTATTCATACTTTTGTCAGTGTAAATAAGCCGTCCATACAATTCTCACTAGATTGTAAATAACATATAGATACTACAATGAATTTGTGCATTAGTCGGTTGTTAACATCTCTATACTGAAGTTTCATCCATCATTGAAGGCTAAAAATGAATTAAGAAATCACATAAAAGATAATATACCTAGTTCCAGCAACATATCATTTGCTTCACTCCAAGAGTTAAAGCCAATAGATTATCCTTTGAAGTACTAGCTTTAAAACCACGCGTAGTGGATGAAAACAGTGCAACCAACTTGGGATCTTCCAGTAATCATGTTCTTGATGAACTCACGATGTCAAAGAGCACAAATGACAGTGCAATATTACTTGGTCATTTTGAACATCCATAATGCAATACCAATGGTGATACCTCTTTCATGCTTAGCCTTAAGTTTGTCCAGAACCCATGCATACTTGAGTGACCTTTTGTTCATCTCAACTGCTTCCTTTTTGAATCTTTCAATCACACACTTGTTAAGGAAACATAAAAAAGGTCAGTTTCACTATCACCATAGTAGTATGGATTGAACTAAAATATACATGTTGAGTACTCATATACTATAAAAGATGATAAAATATTCATCAGCCAAAAGAGTTGTCAGTTTTACATTTTCTTTTACTCAAAAATTTTGTGAGCCCTAACTTCGATTTTGACATGAGATTATCTCAAATCGTGTTTATCTACAACTGAATTCATAAATTATGAGATTTAAACTGGTTTCTTGGTATACTAAAAGCATTAACATGTAAATACCTTGTTGTATGTTAATTGCTGATCTCGTAAGAATGAAGGTATCTAAAAGTACCCAAATTTTCTAATCTTATACATTAAACACTGGTAATCCTGATATACTAAAAGCATTATGAGAAAGGAAGGTAGTACAAACCCAATTTTGCATTTGTGCAATCAAATTAATATATGAGAAAGAAAAATATTCGTATATGGTTTGTAATAAAACAAAAGTAGTGGGAGTTTCTTATCCATTCATAACCTATGTTCCCAGAGCACTTTCCTGACCCCCTTTCAGAGCTAAATCATAAACATCTAGTGACAATCTGACACCATAGTCAAACAAACTGGAGCACTGTTAAACAACCTAGAGCATCTAATAAGATCATAGTCAGACAAACTAATAGGTTGCCACCAATGTCAAACAACCTGGGGCATTTATAACATCATAAAATAGAAATAGTTAATTAAAACTATAATAAAACATCATAAACAATGCAAGATAAATGGGAACTGATACAACATGCAATTAAATAATTAAACTGTTCAATTGGAGACACGAGAATAAATCAATTAGCCGGAGTACTGTCATTATCTAAACCAAAGTTATCTCTGAAATTAGAAATTAACTCAATAAGACTTAGTACACTAGTTGCTTTTGGTTTTAAAAATAAATTATATTAAACCTAATAGATAGACAAATGAGGTTGGCGAATTAAAATGCTAATCTATAACAGCTACTTACAACATTAAGCCACTTAATATGTTAGATTCGTCTACTTAAAACAAAAACGACAGTTCATCTCCTTACGAAAACGGAACACTCAATGATCAATAAAAAAATGCAAAAATTAAATTATATACCTAAAAGCAGTCGAAATAGGTCATCGAGAAATAAAAGAGAGGGCGTCGATTGAGAAATTGAAGCTTCAGCAAGTTGAATGGAAGATTAGAGGTGGCATCAAACTTTAGCAAAGTTTATGTATTGTGAAGTGAATATGCGAGCTGGTAATTTAGGGGTTTTGGAGTTGAACGGTGAAAAGAGGGGTTTATGGGAAAAGGAATAGGAGGGAGAGCAAAAATGTACCGCCATCTTTTTACTTTTATAACAATAGCATGAACAAGAGTTGTACTTTTAATCAAATGACCGCTAAATGCTAACAATAGCAAGACACGTTACAGTGCTATTGCCTTTTGCCATTGGTAGATTTTTTTCTTGCAGTGATATATGGAGTTTAACTTGATTTTTAGAAGTGTATTCAATAGTTTTTGACTTGGGAATTTCTCTTAGAAACCATGGAAGTATTCATATACATGAAGGGATAAGAAATGAAGATAGAAATGAATATGTAAAGTGGAAAATGTGGGAGATGAGGAGTATTTATAGGCAAAAAGGATGTAGTGGTGATTAAAATAACTTATTAATATAAAATAACAAAATGTATTCCTGTAGCATGCTTCCATGCCTCCTCCCTCACCTTAGTGCATATGTTACCCCCTAGGTCCACCTACACAATGCTTTAGGTACTTGTTTAGGTTATGGTTAGGGTATTTAATTAGTTTCCTAAGGTTACTTAATGTATTTTTGTGCATTTAATGTCAAATCAAGTTTGATATTTAGACTATGCTTGATTATTAAATTTAACACATTGATTATCTTATCATATGACATATGTGCATGCGTGTGCATGTGTAGATGAGTGATAAAAAATATACACAACGTTTTCGACGACTTTCCAAGGCCGAAAGTCGAAATTTCGTAAAACGTTTTTCGATCACATTTTCTATTTTTATCTGAACTGATTATTTTGGTAAACAAAACTTGAAAATGATTTTAATATCATTGATTAACGTTTAAAACATGTTTATTTATTTATTAAAATTTATTATTTAAATAATAAAAGTGATTCAAATATTCAAATACAAAGCAATTAATTTACGGGTCGTTACACTCGTATACTTGTCACATTTTCAAAAATTTCAACTTACATTGTCCCTCGGTCAAGATTGAAGCTATGTTAGGTAGAGAACTGGTTGCGTCAAAGTCTACTTCATCGACATTTATTGCTATGTACATAACTAAATACTTTCCATAACCAAGTAAAGAAATAAAGCACAATCAAGTCATACAAGCATGATTCAATCACATAAGCAAATTCTAATCCACTTTTTAATTAACTAATCCTTTATTAATTAAAACCTCTTTTGTTAGCAAACACTTCTTTTATCTAATAAAAATTCATTTATTCATTTCTATTATTTATTCGTTTTCCAATACTTAAATGGTATTCATATACTTCTCTAATGGTATAAGTATATTCACAAATTATTAACAAGATTTCTTACTTTGAACCTTTACGTTTTCTATCTTTTTCAAAAGATTCCATACTTTTTATTTCTTCTTAAATATCCATTTAACTGGTCTAACTACATTCACATATCTATTTTAAAAGGTTTAGTACTAATGTTACTGAAACATTATCACTACAAACCCAAAACCATTTCACTTATACTTAAACATTCTTTTTAAAGATTTATTTACAATCATAAGTATGATTAAAAGGGTTAAAGACAAATGTTGTTAACACATTGTCACAACAAACCCAAAACCATTCCATACTTATTATTATCTTTAAAATATATTTTTTACAGATCTAAGTATACTTATTAACAAGAGCAATATACTTTTACATAACTTCGCAAAATCGTCTATTATAACGTAAGCGTTATAATTCAAAACTTCCTTTGTTCTTTTTAAAAATCACTTCACTCACTTTTCCAAACTTATATATAGATACTTTAAAAATATTTATAAATAAGTTTAAAATGTCTATGTAAAATAATACATGAAAATAACTAATTTATAATTTAATGGAGATAAATAAAAAACATGTTTAATAATATAAAACCCCTTTGCTTTCATTTAATAAATAACTAGTAAAAATATATTTAAACTTCAAACCAACTTTAAAATATTGAAAATATGTTAGGAAACATCCCTAAAAATATTAGTGAAAAATACAAAATTTAAATATCATTTGTAAACACTTAAAGCGATAAATAACTTACTACAATATTTATAAACGTTGTTAAAAGCCCTTGATAATGAACAACATAGATACGATCTTTGTTACCAGTTTTAATCACTTAAACAAATGATTTAAGAAACAGTAGCACTTTCCAATCCAACTCTTGATACTTATAGAGTGATATGCCTAAGCTATAAATTAATAAGGCGAACAAAACTTTCATATTTTAACTTCAACACCAATTGTTTTCATATAATTCATCACCATATTATCATATTTTATTTTCCAAATAACTTATCTCCAACATTTTTAAACAATATGGCTTGTATATACCCAATAAAATATTTTCGAAATTCATTTTGATTACCTACAGTATCCATATCGAATTCTAAAATAAATCCCAAAATTTTGAATTATTAATTATTAATTATATATATATATATATATATATATATGTATATGCCTATATATGTGTGTGTGTGTGTGTGTGTAGGAGCATGCGTGTATATTTTTAAGATTTTATGTTATAACCCTTCAATTTCCATTCGAAAATACGTATATATTAAAATAGAAGAATTCTACTAACTTTAAAAATAATAATTTTAAACCTCTTTTAAAATTCCTTTAAAAATAATTTTTTATAATCCTTGAAAAAATATATATTCGCAAGTCCCCTTAAAAAAAGTACTATAATTTTAATTTTTTAAACTAGTTTCTTTTCAACAATTCCTAAATATCCTTTCTCAAAAGTAATCAACTTCCAAAACCCAATTCTCAATAGATTTACGATGAAATATTCTACCTTACAATTATCTTAATTTAAAATTAAATAATTTTTAGCAAATTAGATCTTTCAAATCATCTTGTGTTAATCTCTAACAACTTAAACCATTTATGGGTAAAACGACACAAAGTAGTGTTTACCCTTTATTATTATGGAAAAATTCATTTTGTTACTCTGCACTTCCAACTCGTACATCTATTGAATTGGCCACTAAATCACTATGCTAATTTTTCCTTCACCCCAAATCTTCCAATGATTAACAGTTCCATAATGTCTAGTACTAGCAAGTCCTTAGCACACTATCCTATTGACTATTCTAGTTTACTCACCATAATCAATTTAAACTTTTTTAAGCTATGTAATTCTTCTCTAACTTCAATCAAATTTTAAGTGAAAATATCAATAAAATTTTCAATTCAGTTTTTAAATCAAAAACTTTAATTTCCAATCTTATTTTCATATAATTAGTAAGCTTCAAAAACTATAAAATTCCTTGTTAACTTTGATAAATGTTTCATTTTTACAAAAGTAACAAAATTTTCAAGTTAAATTCTTTAAAATCTACCTTTTAAATAAATTTAAAAAAATTAATTCAAACATTTCTTAAATCCTTTTCTAGATAATCATAACGCAATTTATTTACTTTTAAAATATCAAACATCCAATGTTACCAACTTTTTTGTAAACATCTTAAATAGTTTAACATTTAAGTTAGAGTAAATGAAACTAATCTAATTTGCACAAACCCGACTAAGTCATTTAATCTAACGATGTTTTAAGTACATAGGATGTTGACTTTCTACTAAAATAGTTAACTCCAATCTCTCCTCCAACACAGTGTCCAACTCCAATGTTGGAATACCCTACCTACTAACATCAGAGTTTCTATAACTATTCTATACATAAGAATATGACTTCTAATTTAACCCAGGGCATATAATCTTTGCAGAGCCTCCTTCTATGCCTCCATTACATCTTTCCAATATCATGCTTGTTTTCTATGGACTAAAGAGTGCTACTCTTCTTTTTATTCGTCCTTAGACCATTAATTTACTCAATACTACTTATTGGCATCAGGTTTCTCTATTAGCAATTCTTTATGGAGTGAATTATAATGTCTATATCGGATTTAATTTTCCACCCAATACTGTTATGATCTTGACATTTATTTTTACACATAGGTTTTTTATTATATAAGGGACAATCTAACATTTACCTCTATAATTTAAAATACATGGGGTATGGTGCGTGCGTATACAATATGAAGTTACAAATACGTTCTCTCATATGCCCGAGTTTGGTAGGAATAGCCCACCCTGGCTCGAATGCAAACTATAACAGCCTATACTTTCGGACATACCATTCAATGCCCAAAAGCAACATTCGAACTTGCATGATTTCAAGAAGGATAGACGGTAAAGACTCGTATCTCCGTAACCCTTGAGTTGACAATAAATCACACGTGCCCAACTCAAATTGAATGGAAATACGATTCTTTAGGGGTAAAGAAGAAAAAGATAGAAGAAGAAAACAAAAGAAATGACACATAAAATCTCACAGTCGTAGAAGAATAAAATATAATATATAATAATAGATATTTTTACGAAGAAAACTGCAACTGTGATATACATACAATCATCAGAGTACAACTATCAACAAACCAATCTGGACAGTTATAATAACTTGTCCTTACAAGTGCTGAATATACAACATACACACAGTAGAAATAACCAATTATGTAAATTACGCATGAGAATCATCCAGCTCGTCTCCTAAGCTCTATAGTATTCTAACTTGAATATGTAATACTCAGTCTGACTCGAGCATTATAATAAAATAACACCCTAGTCAGTCTGGAAAACCAGCATGAAAAAACACACTAAATTTGAATTATTACTATTTTCAAAATCTTTTGAAAAAAAGGTATCCCGTAAGACATCCCCACACATAAATACGATGGGTTTTTACCTTACGATAACCAAAACATTTTATATCAAATTCATCTGATATTATAATAGTGTCTATAGAAAGTAAATTATAAAATAGCTGAAATGCTTGCATCTCACTTTTCAACATAGTTCGGCATAACTAAAACCGTACAAGCATGTATTGGAGAATGTATTTCATACAATGACTGGGTTATTGGGGTACCGCCCATCACAGTACACCTCTAGAAAAATGTACTGAGATCATACCTAACGATCCCTGCCAATACAGGACCGGCCTACCCCTCACTGGATAGTACTGAATATGTTATCACCCTGGGTGTTTCCACCCTATCGAGCGCTTTCTTTTCCATGCACAACGATATCCGTAATTATAATATATCTGAGGGTATCTAGAAAAGTGACAACATACCCTACTTAGGTGCGATCCACTTAGCCCTGCTGCATCTCCCCATTTTTAGCCATTCTCGATTAATGAGGCTTGAGGCTATGTATTACCTTAATAATAGTATTCATACTTGGAATGCTAACATTGCCTTTAGGCAAGCACTGCAATGATAGCATTCATCCATACAAGTTGTTCTGGGTCTGAACAAATAGAATCCCCAAAATCACCATCTTCCCTATCTTCACGATATAACAATTTATAGTGCACAAATCAGATCGAAGTAGATTTTCAGATAATTAAATCTGATCCTGGTCTCTTTGAAACAATTAAGGAATTTGGCTATATTTGATAGTCGATTATTTAACTATCAAATTACACACATAAATAGTTACTAGGCCCATATTTTATTAAATCTTTTCAAACATTCATTTCAAATATCTTTCACAGATATATATATTCAAATCTCTTCCAGTAATTCAATACTTGAAAACAATTTCAGATACTTATATCCATAACATGATTCTTTCAAATCATATATTACTTCAACACTTAGTGAAATATTTCCAAATTCGACTTATAATCCATTACTTACAAAAATATCTCTATATAAATCCTTTCGTCGCTAAAATATTCCCAATACCTCTCATTTCAACACTAGGGAAAATATTATAAGTCTATTTTCCAAAATCATTTCTAATATCAATACTTACGAAATATTTCATAACTTATCTCTTAAATTTCTAAAATTATTAATAAATTCCTTTTACAATTTTCCAAAACTGATAATACTTATTTAAACTCTCGGCTAACAATTTATAACTTCTTTTTCTCAACTCAGATTCATTTCCGAAGTTCTCGTATCTAAAATTTTGGAAATTTCCTTAAGTTTTCAAAATTCAATTATAAGATTTCTCTTATAAATACACATCTGTTCAATAAAATCTCGTCACAAATCTCGAGATTATTTATAAATAAAATTCAATCACCTACTTTTAAATTCTATATAATAATAACAATAACAATAATAATAATAATAATAATAATAATAATAATAATAATAATAAGTATTTTAAGGAAATAGTTATTTTCCAGAAAGGCGTTAAGTAATTATTTAAAAGATCAGAACACTTCCCAAATAAACAATGAAAACTAATTCCTAATTCATTATAAATAATATTTATTGACTTAGAAGGGTTATTTATAATAAATTAAATCTATTCGAATAGTTAACTTTTCCAAAATATTTTAAATATAAATAACAGTTTTAAAACAACACTGTTTAATAAATAATCTCTTTTAAAACAAATTTTACTTCTCTATAAAATTTAACATAACCATTTTACATTTATAAATCTCTTTCAGTTTATCACAAATCGATTTTCATTACCAATTTCACAACTATTTCCAAATTCCAAAATAGAATTCACTATTTCTTCCTAAACCGATTTCCATATTATAAATTCTCACTGTGAATTTATATTTCTAATTTATCAAGTGATAATCATTTCACTTTATTCATAAACATCGTTATAAATTTATAAACTCATTTCTAGTTTTTCTCTGTTAATAATAGATTTATATTAAACAAACTTCATATATAAATCGATTTTTTTAAAATTCCATTCTGGATATTTATCTCTTAACAAATTCCAATTATAATCCAAATTTATTCAAAATCTCGATTACGACTCTCTTTTCCTATTTTAAGAAATCACATTTAAAATCCGTTGTTTAAAAATTCTCAATTAAATTTTTTTTCTATTGGAAACCATTTTATGAAATAGCTAAATAAATATCCAAAATCAAATTATTTATTCTACCCAACCCAATTCCTTTCTAAATAATCCCAAAATTCAATATAAATGTTTATTTCCAAAATCGCTTTTGAATTCTATTTTCAAAATCAAAAATATTATTTATGGTATTTATAATACCAAAATTAAGGCCAGTGCTACTATAACATCTAATCAATCAAATTACACAACAATCCATAATAGATTATTCAATTACTTCATATATCACTATATATGGAAAACAATCAATATACTTTAGAGGAATCCAGTTGGATCTCTCCAATTTGTTTTCCTGCATCCAGAGATGTTATATAACATAAAATACCAATCCCGCTTTGAGGTGGTTATCGTGGTAATATAGGTTCGTCCGCTATTATACGGGGTGCATCGTGTCTCATCCGCTCCAACGGTGGGAATATACCCAACAACTACTGTATATATACTATCATAACAATATAATATTCAACTGTTAGTAATATAGAAAGTCAACCAATCATCCAATAAATAATTTTAATTATTATAAATTAAATCTAGTTATCTAAATGAGAGAGATTTACTCATCGAAATTTTCAGTCATCGCCGAAATGTTTCGGTTCCTTCTAAACTCGAACGACTAAAATTCTACAAGCTCAAATCTTAACCAATTTAATTCCACATATTGTTCACGTCAACGTGTTCTGATGCAAATATCAACGGGTTAATCGGGTTTCGTATGGAGGAGTTATTGATTTTCAAGTTAACTACTTTAATTAACTATTTAAAACTAACAAAATAATTTGTAATCCTCGCCTAAATGCAACCAGCCCAAGGACCAACAACCAGACCCACTTCTCCTTCTTCTTCCCCCTTTCTTCCTTCTTTAGTGAAAGCACAAATGTGCATATGCACAAGCAAATGACTTCACCATCTAACGATTTGAGACCACCCATGAACTCACCTTCGCATCCTCTATTCTCTCGTCCTCACACAGTCGCACTCAAGCTTCTCGCCTTGATTGTGGCAATTTCCATGACTGTTGCATGCTTCAGGTCGCAACACTCAAACAGTCACCGAGCTCCATGAAACTTCACCAGAAAATGCACTCCACCACTACGGACTCGAATATGATCCTAAAATCCACAATCGATCACTATAAAGATATATTTCTCAAGCCCTAGTTCATAAACCCATGCTCTGTAAAACAATCGAGAATACTAAACAACAGTCGCCCCCCAATGGAGCATATTAGAGGGAAGCTCATGCCAAACCATGATTTTTAGAGGTTGTTTCATATTTTTATATATGTTAGATTTTGAGATTTGGATTTTTGAATTCCAGATTTTTTTTTTCCTGCGTGGTCTGTTTAAATAAAGAAGGAACGCGTTTTTAAAAGAAATAGGTAGGGATGAATGTAGGTTGGTTGAGATGCTTGTAGGTGCGGCTGAAAAGAGGCGACGGTAGGGTTAAATCAATATAAATATATATCATTTAATTTCAAAATATCAGGCTAATAAATTTCGAACCCCGATCGAGGCTTGCCGCTGCCGTTCCTAATGTTAAAGCTCTATTCCGAACGCAAAGGAATAAGTTTCAAGCCCCAATTTGATCATATGTAGAAGACAGCTTTTGAACCCAATTATTATATTAAATTTCCGAATTCAACGCGTTTCCACCCTATACGACCAAACGGTAACTCTAAATGCTATGAAATTTAAAATCCGATAATAATACACTATTATGGACCTAACGGAACTGGTTTGTCACAATTGGCGGCTGCGTCCCGAAAAGCTATTTTTATATGTTAATTTAAATGAGTTATTTTTAAAATCAAGTAAATCACTTTTAAATCCAATTTAAAAGTTTTATTACCTTAATTCTTATAAATATAAGTTTAATAAGCCATTAAATTATTTTTATCCAAATAAAATCCAAGGTTTAAATTATTTAAACGATTTCCAGTTATTAAATTCAAGAGTTAAATTACCGAATAAATCATTATATCTTAAATTCAATTTATTAAATCTATAAAATTAACTTTTCATTAATTTAAATTAATTAAATATTCCAATTCCAATCATTAAAAAATTTGGGTCGTTACATAGACCGTTAGATTGAGATCATTTGTAATGTATAGAGGTAAATATAAATTCTATACAATCCACACTTCCAGATCTCTAAGTGGAAGGAATAAAATATAAATCACAATAGTAAACCAAATATCTTTACCTAAACAAACAGTAACCAATTTAGGGAATAAACTAGGTAAATTCCTAATAAACAACTGGAAATAATATCTGCCTGACTAGTACAATAAGATGTAGATAGAATGACCATAAATATAACAACTCTAGCATGCATTATTGCCTTCTACACATATCTTACTCTAGCATTAACAACCAATCAGCCTATCATCCCATAAACTAGGTATAAAGAAGGAAAGAGAGAGGGTGTTAAACATAGTATAGTGAGTAAGAAATATCATGGCATAGTGCTAATAGGTAATTAACTTAACATTTACAATCTACACAACTTAATTGTGTTTAATTAATCTTGTACAACTACACCCAACAATTTAGCCAACTGATACGATATGGGATAATAACCTATAATGCATCTTATGTTTGATAATAGTCCACTTAGATCCAACCCAAAGGTTGCACATCCAAAATCTGGTTAAACTAAACTATACATCGAGTATACATTCTCGATGTCAAACTACCTATACAATATAATACATGGAGTACAGAATCTCGATAGTACACCACCCAGCTATACGTCGAGTCAACAATCTTGACGTCAAACCACTATGCAATATATCACATCGAGCTATATGCTCGATAAATACTACCTTGTCCAATGCTCCCCGTCATTTAACCGATGATATACAAGGATCAAACAATAAAACAATTGCTCCATAGATATATAAGATGAATTATGTAATCCTACTAATATGGATATCTCCATTCTCCCATGACCCACATATTGAAATGTGCAATTGTGAAGCGAACAATAACAAAAAGATTAATCTAATTGTGATAATTTGCATGCCTATGATGTATCATGTTATACAACATCGTAATGCAATGTGAACTCTAAAAGTTAACAAAGTAGGAAAAGGATCCCTAATACTATTCCACTTGGCCTGAAATAGGCCATCGTTTAAACCGTGCAACTTACAGGTGGTCGATTGATGGTTCTAATTCATCTAGTCGATCATTTGTATATTAATGTTTTTCATTAACAAAACATCGGCTGACTGATTGAACATCACCAATCGACTGTTTAACCATTATCATTCTAACTTTTTATCTTGTTCCTCGTTGAATATTCTTTTTGGAATTTGAACACAACTTAGAATTCATTATTATTACACTTATCTGTATTCATTAACATCTTTTAGTGTGCCCAAAATATTATTGGTTTATTTTTTAAACTTGGGGCTTGCTTTGTATTTTCCTAAGTCTATCTCGGAGTCAGCCTCAGGTAACCCTCTAGTAAGCTTTGGGTCCACCCTTATATTTTTAGACATAGGGCTTGCCCGAGTCTTATTTAGTATCGCCCATAGTCGGCCTCAAGTTGGGTAAGCCTTGGATCTACCTTCACGGTTTTTCATGTTTTTATCAAAGCTTGAATTGACGTAGTTTATCAAATTGACCATAAACTATACAATGGTCCAAATTTAACTTTTATCAATTATAGAGAATAAGATCTGCAAAAGTTTTAAGGTGAATTTATAATACAATTTACCCTACTCCCAATTCATATATATTCTATTATAAAAGTGATGATTTCGGGTTTTCCAAATTAACATATTCATATAAATCATCAATTTGAACATCAAATTAGTTCTAAATCATATCTTAAAATATAAATAGATGTATAAGTGTAATTTAATGCGTATATAACAACATAATCATTTTGTATATGAACCCACTCATCTAGATTTGTCAAATTTGATTGCTTTAGTTGAAATCTTCAGACCTCCTCCTACAATTTGATTTTAATTAATGCTTCTCTTTCTTTGTTTAAGTTGATATGATGTGGATTGGATTGCTCTTGTTTTTCTCTTTGATTTAAGATCAATCTTGAAGCGTTTGGTGTAGATTTGAAGAAGAACGATGAAGTTTTTGATTTAGTTTTGGTGGTGGTGGTTTGATAAAAGAATAAGGGATGGGAATGAGAAGTACATACATCTCCTGCTGATTTATACACAAATCCTGAAATCCCCGAGGACTCACTTAGGCTTTCGACCTATTATGCTTCGAAAAGCACATTATTGTTAACAGTCTGTATCTCCTTCATCTTGTGTCCATGTTTAACTTTTTTATGTGAATTTAGGGTAGAAAATAAAGTTGACACAATGGAGAAGGCATATTTCCCAAAATTCCTTAATTCGTAAAAAATATGTTTCCATTTTAAGTAAAATTACCAAAATGCCCTTTTAGTTAATTATTTATTTATAACAGTATAACATGCAACGTATTAGAAATCTAGTAGAGAACGCGCTAGAGAGATTCTTGGGTTTCTCATTGACGGTGAGAATGTGAATTGCGTCATTTATGAAATAATCTCCTCATATACTAACAAGTCTTAGAAAGTAAAGACTCTGCCTTGTGGCTTGAAGCAATGAAATCTGAAATGGATTCTATGTACAAAAAAAGTTTGGAATTTGGAGAATATACCTGAAGGAGTGAAACCCAAAGGATACAAGTGAGTCTTTTAGGAAAAGGTCGGCACAGATGGAAAGCTAAGGACCTATAAAAGAAAGGTTAGTGGTGTATTGTTTCCATCAAATTCATGTTGTTTGTTTTAACAAAACATATCCCTCAATCGTAATGCTTACATCAATTCAGATTTCATTCATAGTCGCTGCTTTCTATAACTATAGCAGATGGACATTAAATCATCATTTCTAAACAGTGATTTAGAAGAGACATTTTATATGTCGCGGCCAGAGGATTTGGAGGTTAGTGGGGGTGGCGATATGGCATGCAAAATTTGGAGGTAAATTAATGGTCTGAAGAAAACATCTAGGAGTCAGAATAAGTGCTACAACAAGGTAATCAAATTGCTTGGTTTATATCAAAACATAGGCGAAACATTTTTATATAGGATTCATGTTCTTAGTTTTATACATTGACAATTTACTACTGATCGGTAATAATGTACCGATATTACAATCAATGAAAGCTTTATTGTCCAATAATTTCTCAATGAAGGATTTAGGAGATGCATCCTTCATACTAGGGATTAAGTTAAACAGAGATAGATCGAGAATGTTATAGAATTGTCCTAATATTTGTGAGTAGATGTCATACTAGAAAATGCAGTATGGAAAATTAAAAGTACATAAATATTCTAGTGCAACATGGAATTGTCCTTTCTAAGGACTCTCTATATATGGATGAGCAAAGACAACACATGAGTAGGATCCCTTATACATCGATAATAGGATCCATCATGTATGCTATGCTATGCTATGTACTAGGCCGAATGACACTTTTACACTAGGCGCAGTTAGATGATATCAGACAGATCTACGAGAAAATCACTAGATGGAAGTTGAGGTTACCCTTTAGTATTTCTTAAATACTAAGGATTTGTTTCTTATATGTGGAAACAACGAACTCCTTATAAAGGAGTACTTAGACTCGAGCTTTCAAAGTGATATCAACGGCAGTAAATTAGTCTTAGGTTTCATGTTTACCCTCAATGGAGAGGTCATTGGTTGGGAAAGTTCCAAATAAGAAGTTTTGGCCGATTCAACGATGAGGTTGAGTACATTACGTTGATTAATTCCACAAAAGAAGCTATGTAGATTCACAAATTCATTAAGAAGATAGGAGTGATCCTAATTATTGAAGGTCCAATCTTATAGTATTGCAATAATAATGTATCAAAACATATTGCCAAGGAACCATAAGCTCATAAGAAGTGAAGACACATCATTCGTAAGTTCCACATGATAAGGTAGTTAATTATTATGAAGCTAGGAGTGATCCCAAGCATTGAAGGTCTAATGTTGTAGTATTGCAATAATAATGTAGAAATATAGATTACCAAGGAACCACAAGCTCTGAAGAAGTTGAGACACATCCTTAGTAAGTTCCACATGATAAGGTAGTTTATTAATCATGGAGAGATCATCATCTTAAAAGTAGATAATAAAGATAACATTGCAGATCCATTCATTGAGGTTCTTTCTCGGTCTAATTTAGGTATACCGTCCAGAGGTATAGGCATGAGGCTTCATAATTACCCGTAAGGGGAAGTGAGAGATTGATAGAGTTAAGATGTGCTATGGGGAATGCTTTTGGTTTTGTTCTTTTATATGTGTTGTTATATGGACATCTAAATTATGAAATAAAATACATTAAACATGTGTAGAAAATTTATTTTACCGATTGCACATATAAATGCATCCGTAACTTTGAGTATTGAACCTATATTTAAATACTTATTCCATAAATGTTCCTGCTTAAGATGTATTGAGAAATTGACATCGATATATGTATTGAGAGTAGTGTATGTAATTGTAACGACCCATTTTTCCATACAAATTCAAGCTAACAATAAACCACGCATGTCTAATCAAATGAAAAGACGTATAGTTAGGGGAAAGGAAGAAAGAAGAAGAAGAGAAAGAAACTAAAAACAACAAAGAATCTCACAATCATAGTGGAACAACATATAATATAATATAATGTCAATGATCTTTACAAAAGCAGAAACTGTTGTCTACTTACATCTATCAGAGTACAACAACAATCACAATCATTAGCCTTGACAGTTATAACATAATGTCCTCACAATTGCTGATAATTTCACTAACAAAGCACCAAAAAATAAACATATACATATAAACGCCTTGAAGACCTCCAACTCATCTCCTGAGCTCCAATGCATCTAAAGTAATCTATAAATATGCTCGGTCTGACCCGAACATTATTATAAAATAACACCCGAGTCAGTCTAGAAAACCAATATCAGAAAACACACCCAATTGTATTTTTAAAGTTGTAGGAAAAGCCTTCGAAAATCAAAACTATCTTGTAAGACCACGTCGCACATAAACACGGATGAGTTTTTACCTTACGATAACCAAAACATTTCATATGCAATCCTCTGATATTATAATAGTGTCTAATATAAAAGTACTAATTAATCATAGCTAAAATTGCGACTAATTAAACTCCAGCATACTAGGTTCTACAACCAAAAACGAAGGGAGAATGGATTCCAACTATGAAAGGGTAAGGGTCTATCCGCTGAATCTATACATCTCTAGATAAAATGTACGTGAGGCTACAACACGTTGCACCTCGTGTAACGACCCGTAATTTTTGGTGATTTAAATTTGTTAATTTAATAAGATTTTGGTAGTTAAATTTGAAAGAAATAAAAATTTGTAATTTGTTAATGGAACAATATATAGAATGAAAGATAACCATGTTAATTTAATTTAATTATTAACAACTTTAATGAAACTCCAATCAATGGAAATAATGTAAATGTTATGCTTGGTTATAAAATTGAATATAAGAAACAAATGTAAATATTTAACTATTGTATGAAATAGATAGTTAATGGTAATTGAATAAAATCAGTATTATATAAGAATTGGAACGTTTGTTTGTGAATAATTAATTCATAAGTGTAATTAAAAGTTATGGTAACAATTATTATGTGTTACCTGTTTATTTATTCTATTAAATTGAAATGGGAAATAAATTAAAATTAAATGAAATTTAATGTTACATTTATGAGATTAAGACAATAACTGAGATTTGTGAATGTAACAAAATGAATAGAAATGCTAATTTTATTCATAGGCTTACAATTGATTATAAAAGAATGAAATCAAGATAAATAAATTGATTGGGATTTTAATTCTAGTTAATGCGTGAAATTGACAAAATCCAATATAATTGTAATATAGAAATTGATACAAATAAAAGATGTAAATTGGGGTATATTAACGTACTGTAATGTTAAACAAATGTTAACTATGTTATTAGATATAATTGGCTGAATATAACGTTTGGAATCAAATTAAAGCAATTTATTGAAATTAAATTGTAATAAATTGGATTTAATTATAGCGGACTTGAACGCTATAATTAGTTAATAACCAACACTTGACATGGGCATATAAACTTGTACAAAGTCATGGAAATTGTCTAAGTGATTAAAAATGACGAAATTGGTTAAGTTATAAATTTTGAATTAAAAGGTGATTAATTAATTCGATATTAATTTATTCAATTAACGTGAAAATACCATTTTGTCAACTGACTTTGATTTCGACTGTGACGATACAGATTTTTCGCGTTCGAAAATCGACATCCATACTTTACATCATACTCCAACGTCGCAGATTCGATCATTCAAATCCGAGTCGCCAGAGCTTATAACACCATTAAGTAAACAACATAGCGGAAGAAAAAGAATAATACATTGATATACAGCTATGATACAATATCTGATACAACAGATGATCCAATAGATATCAATATACATTAGAGATATGATATAATAAAATAGCAGCGGAAAAGAAAAGGATAACACCAGCAGCAGAACAAATAACTCTAAGATAGTCTTCAAGGAAGAACTCCAAAAACTGCAACTCCATTTCCAAGAACCAATCCAACAATAGCTCGAACTCCCAATAACGATGCACAAAGATAAGCAAGTGCCGTCCATATCCAAAGACTGAACTAGCTCCAGATAATCTACTGAACCTAACTATCTGAAAAACCCAACTCTAAACTGCTCGTGTAGAAAATTTTTGAGCACCCAGATTTTAGGAAAGAAACAATAAACTCGGGATCAGTCATGGGACTGGTGTGAGCAACAAAACAGTATCTTTAAAAACAAACAAACGAAATATTTTAAAATCAATTCGCAATGCCTTTTTGAAATGAGACTACCATAAGGCCTCCCGCACACACACACAATGCAAACGCAGAATCGGAGGAGATTTCTCCTTACGATAGTCAAAGATGCTTGATACGCATTAAAAAGAAACATTTTATATTATTACTAGCGCATAGTGTAGGAAAAATCATTTCGAAAGTAAAGATATAAATCTTAGCCAGCATAGGCATTTCGCACTTATGCCTACTATAGCTACCATGTTCAATAGCAGGTTACCGCCACATTCCATGGCAGGTTATACAACTAAAACCGTACAGGGTTCGTATTGTTTCTTTGGATTTCCAACAAATGGTCAGGCCAAGGAACTTCCCATTGCCACATGGAAACGTCTCTGGAAAGACGCCCCGAGAACCTAACCAGATCTCTACCAACACAAGGCTGGTTACCTCTGCAAAAATAGGTAACTGCTGACGCGCGTATGCCATCCCCCGGTTGTAACAACCTTTATCTGAGGATCCTCAATCAACATCAATCACAAAGTCATATAAATTTGCAACATTCACATAAGTTAAGTATCTGGGCTCCATACCATGATACCACTTCTATCCAGAAGGCAATGACACACACTAAAGGGTGCTACTCCCTAGAACATTGCCGCATCTTTCCTGTTTTGACCATTTTCGGGGTGTGAGGTCCGACTAAGTCTCGTCCACAAAGCTACGCTTTCACAAGCCATGCTTTGATCAACAAATGATCAGCATCACTCAACATGCCACATTACCAAGATGGGAATATATCGCTAATAACCTTCAACTACATAACCTCTGAGCTCGTATGTCTCAGAGAAGGGTGTTAAGCTGAGAGAATAAATTCTCCGCTACCAATAGAAATGTTTTTGAAAGAAATTAGCTTTATATCTCAAAATGTAATGTTAGACACATAATCCATACAAGTCTGTTCTGGGTTCGAACAGAACCGAAGGCACTTCCGAAGAAGTCCTTGCAATCCGGATATTCACAATCCCGATTGGACTTCCCATCACTTAGGGAATCTCTATACCGTAGCTACTCGGTGCAGAGACAATCAATAGGTCAATCTATCGTTCTTGCAAATACCCGGTCTTCACCACCGGTCTTCAAATGCTATCCATAACGACGTATCACATATTCGGAATGGGTTATACGACCCAAAGGTCCTTTCCCAGCTAACCCGAATAGTGAGCGCAACATTTAAAATATATGGATATGGGATTTCAATTAAGTCACAACTTAATAATTCAAAATTTTCTTTCAAATGATTTAAACCAGTTACCATTTCAAATCTTTTAAACAAAAAGATTAATTTCACAAAAATTCACCCAGTCTCTCAAAGGTTTATTCATAAGTTTCAAAACAATTCCATCTCAATTGGATTAATTCATTTAAATCTTTAAATCAAAGATTTGTTTCATAGCTTTCAAATCGTTCCTAAATATTCACAAAAAAATTCGTTTCCAAATATTCATCTATAACTTGGAAAACTATTTCAGTTTACTTGAAATCCCTTTAATACAATTTGAAATTCATTTCTCCTATGAAAGCTTTTTATCATTTAGAAACAGCAGTGTTATTTCGAAAAAACCCTATTTCATTTATACAAGTTACAATATTTGGGTTAATTCAAATTCCCAAAAGAACAATACTTTAAAAATGGTTTGACTCATATATAACTAGTATAATATCGTTAATCCCTAGTTTCAAATCATAGAATTCAATTCCAAATTTTGAATACAAGTTTAAATCAAATTATTTAAATTCTAAAACTTAATCAAGTTATTCAAAAACTTTTATTTTTCAAAATCCCTTTTTCACGAGCTTTTGATATTTAACCCAATTCCATATCTAAAACTGTTTGGATTCAAAATTCAACTTTTAAAACTATTTTGAATTAATTTCAAATATGTGGGACTTAACCGATTTCCTCGTGAAATCCATATTTGTGTGTGTATAAGTGTAGTCCAGGGGTTTCACACAATAGTGCAATATCATCAATCAACACAGATTCAAATACATCAATATATTAAATAAGCGGTATAAACTATAACGCTTATATTTGATAAGCGGTACAAACCAATTATAACGCTTATCTTTCATTCATAGATCACAGGTATATATCACAGATAATAAATTACATCAAACACGGCTCAAAGTAAAACAGAACATATCAGGGTATCAAACAATTCAATCATCCAATAGAATCCAAACATCCATAAGTGAGATCAGTTAATTTTCTGATTAGTTCAAATCAGATTAATTACTTATGGATTACTAATCCTGGTTAATTAACATGAATAAATTACAAGTCATTTTGATTACTTATTCTTTAATCATTTATTTATTTAATCATTTATTAATAATTAGCTTAATTTTTAATTATAATTAATCAACCTTTAATTATTAAATAATTAACTTTTAATTATTTAACTAACAATTTAATTAATTATCTTTAATTTATTAATTAAACCTTAATTAATTATCCTTTATTAATTGAAATAAGTAATTTGCTTTTATTCAATTACACAAAGTAAGTATGTTTAATTAATTACAAAGTGATTATCCTTAATTTACTTTCATAAATAAATTTATCTGTTAATTAATCACCCTTTACTAATCTTAAATTAATCGCATTAGGTAGTTAACCCTTAATTTTTAATTAATCAAGTCTTAATTACTTTTATTAATTAATTATCCCTCAATTAATTAATAATTAACAACAAATTAATATCCCTTCAATTACAATTTAATTAACTTTTAAATATTAAAGTAATTTCACTTTAATTACTTGATTCTTCAACTATAATCCTAAATCAATCACTTTTAATTAAGTAATTACCTTTATTTAATTATTCTTAATTAATAATCTTTGAACACCTTGATTAAATCAATCTTGAATGTCAATTATCAATCCTTAATTAATTACTTCATTATGTAATTATTTTTAATTAATCAACCACTAATCACTTGACTAAATAACTTGAATTATCAATTAATTTTATATTAATTACTTTCATTAAGTAATTTATTTTAAAACTTCCATTCAAATGCTTTCCATTTGTTGATCCATCTTTGAAAGAAAAAAATTACCATTCAAACCTATTAATGACCTGGAGGAAATCATTATTCAAGCCTTGTCAAATCAACATAATCATATAATTCAACTTAAATCTTTAAAATTAATTGTATTTGAGATGACCCGTTTATCTTTAAAATCTTGTTTTAAATAACCTTGAAATCAAATTTTCTTTTATCATACTTTGAAACTTATTCTCGCTTTATTTTAAAAACTTGTTAACTAATTTACTTTTTTATACAAATGCTGGTTACCATAGTTTTTTTTAAATAAATTTGTTTACTGTAAAATTTTTATTTTTATTTTGGTATACTTTCAAAGTACTCGTGTAAACCCAGTAAAATTTCACGAGAGAACCCTCAAACTAACCATCTTCTTCTCCAAGCAAACCCTTTGCCAGATACACGATCCCACGCGTGCACGTGCACCACTAGCCAGTGACGCTCCGGTCATCGTCGAGTACGCTATCCAGTCAAAGCCGCCACTCTTTACCTTCTCTATCACCTGAACTACTGAATTTATCAAGGATTCGAAGAAACGAACCACCTCGCACTCAACTTGAAACAGACCGATCGTGAATAAATCCCCTGTGTAACCATCCCTGACCATCTGAAGACATGCCCTCTCACTCTGATGTTCATCAGAGACCCAGGCTCGTTTTGCCCCAGATGTGATCGCCAATAGCTCACCCACGGCGGTGAATTTTTTTCTCGAACTTCGACAGGTCGAATCGCGCCTTAAGCCCTAATTCAAGCTCGTTCCTCTCTTAAGATAAATAAAAAAAAATTCGAACATTTTTCCCATGCTCCCCTGCGCATCAGCCTCCTTCGCGATGAATCTTGATGCCCAAATCGATGTGGATCATCAGGATTTGATCAATTTGCATTTCCCTTTCAATTCCTTCATACTCGAGATCTATTAGCTTAAAAATTATGAGATTTTCACCTAAAATCACCGTTTTGAAATTCGAATGTGATTGTGTAATCATATTTTAAACTAATTTATTCGATTTTTTCCTGATATATATCAATTTACTGTAAATTTAATAATTCCACAATATTCAGTAAATATTTCTCCCTGAAATTATTTTTAAAAATAATGTCATACATTTATACATCATTCATCTTCAAAATTTCTGGCCTATCATTGATTATATGAAAAGAGTTTAAATTATCAAAGTCAAAAATTTTTTTTAGCCTGTAAATGCTTAACAGAGGTATGTACATATACCTGTATACCAGCATGCGTACATATCTATAGCCTAATTCAACTATATTCAAGTTGAATACATCTAGAAAAACATACATATACATCACCACCACATAGATATCACATACAACAGTATCAAAAGATTTAAAGGTTGAGAGTTTTCTCACCATACTTCACAATAAAATATTGATCATAGAATTAACATAAAAACAAATTTATACTTTAAGTTTTGAGGTGAAGTTACTCACCGTTGTTTTATAGAAATGAACATAGCACTTTTATTTGGGAAGCTACAGGCTTGCTCTTCTTTAGATCTTCTTGTTCTTAATTGAGGAAGTGGTATAATGTTTTCAGTTTGTAAAATGATAATGCTTGTTTATATTTTTGATAAATGAAAATGAACTGGAGGATACAAACATATATAAGAAAAGATTACAGGTTAATATTAATATACAAGCTACAGGTGATATGTTTGTACAAAATAGGCATGGCTGAAGATAATCTTGCATTAAATGCATGAGGTATGTTGCATTAATTACTTACAACTTTATGCAGGCTGAAATGATCCTAAGCAAGCTTGAATTGACTTTGTTCCATGCCTGGTTGCTTTCAAAACTTAATGTGTATTATTGTTTTGTAATATTTCATACATAGGTTTACTTTGTCTACAGCCTCTATTATTTCCTTTGTTCTTTATGTTTGTATTTATTTGTATTTCTTCTTTTGTTTTGTTCACTAACAGAAGTTGATGGCTGGTATTTATTATACTTGTCTTGTTTGTTCATGCTTATGTATATGTCTAGTTATTGGTTATAGACTTTAACTTATATGTGTACAAATATATTTTATTTTGTGTCTTTCTTTCATTTTATATTTTGAAATATACATGAGTTCTATAATGTTAGATTTTAGTTAATATGCTTACTTATATTTTACATAATTTTTATAAATATGTTACTTGACTTCATATTTCATATTTTATCTCCTATATATATATATATATATATATATATATATATATTCCTATTCTAATTTCTTTTATTAGTTTTTGTTTTTTTATAAGTATTCATATGCGAATGTATTTTATTTCTATGCTTTTACTTATTAATTTTATTTATTATTTACTATAAAGCCCAATTCAAATACAAATTACATATTCAAATTTTAAATTTATTCAAAATTTACATTAACTATCAATTAAAATAAATTCTAAATTTTGGTGTCGTTACAGACTTCCCCCCTTAAAGAAATTTTGTCCCCGAAATTTGCCGGCACGAAAACAACATAGAGATATATAGACTCGATCTCCTTTAATTCCTCAAACAAAAGATATGGATTCCAAATTCAAGTCGGAATACCCCAAAATATATACCAGTTTGTCCCTCTTCGGACTTCGATCAACCCGAGAAACTATAATAGATTTTCAAATTTGGTTTTAAACGAAATCATTTTATCGATTCAATTCAAATTTATCTTCATATTCTATAAATCAAATTAACTCAAATTAAATTTTCAATTTATTCGAAATTTCCAATTTCAAATTCATATTCATTAAGGTTTAAATCAAGAACTGATAAGAAACCAGTAAAATACGAAGTAAGATTTTCTACAACGATACGTAGGGCATCACACCGAAACTTCTTCTATAGCTGATACGAATAATCAAAGAATTGAAATCGAATCAAAGAAGATTGATAAGAAAGTTATTTCCACTGTTACAGGGTATTGACCATTTATAGTGGTACTTCCCTTTCCCCTATCTCGTCCTCTTCTTGCACTCATACTTACTATCAGTGAATAGTAAGAAATTAACTGAGGCATTCTAACGGATATCTTAGGGATTACTCATTCTAGTCAATACGAGTAATTAACGTTGTAGATAGGGATCTCTAAACACTTGTACAGAACAATTTGACACGATATTGTTTTAAAATAGGGTAAATGAAATAATTTTACCTTGATTATATTTATATATATTAAGGAATAATTTTCCAGAATTATTAAAGTATATATGAATTGATTGTTTGGTTGTTGAATAAGTTAAATAAAAACAACAGTTGTAAAAGAATAATTGTATAAGCAATTGAATTATAAAGTATGGAATTATAATTAAAATGATTTACACTTGTGAAATAATCTTATATATAAGAAGTGAAATTATATAAGTAAAAGATTTATAAATGTGATTTATAATCTGAAAATAAAATTCCAGAGAAGTGTTTTGAAAGGATTTGATATTTTGGAAAATTGTTTTGGAGAAATTAAAGCTCTAAACTCTTTTCGGTCGCTGGAAAATAATTCCGATGATGATCATGACATCATCGGTGTTCATTTTTGGGTTTTCAAAAGAGGGATTGCTACCAAATTGTTTTAAATGAAAGTTGTTTGGAAAATTTTGAGTTTGGGTTTTGAAATTCAAAGGATAATTTGAATTGATTTCAAAAATGGTTTTGAAAGGTCGAAAAGACTCTGTAATCCTATTTAAAATATTATGGGAATGATAAATGAATTGATAACTTATACGATTTGAATTTTGATATGATAAATTTAACTTAAAGGATGGAGTTAAATTAAGGGAAGTATAAGTGAATCAATAAAATCCAAGTGGTAATTGTTGAATATAAGTTGTATAACTTATGAAATGAGAAAACGAAAGTGAGACAAATTGTTAAAAATGGTTGAACAATTTTGTTAAGCAAAATAAATCTGAATTTGAACAAGTGATGAAAAATTGACTTTGGTAAAAGTAAATGGAATTTACTTTAGAAATAAAATCTAAATTGGATTTATAAGTTGAAATTTGGAATGGAATATAACTTAAATAATGTTGAATAAATTTGATTTTGGTATCAGAGCATATGGTTAAGTGACAACCGTGGCTCTGTTGGGAATTACTCATTAGGGATAGAGCCAGTAGTACTCTAGAATGAGTGTGAGTGTAATAATAGATACGAGCGCGTATTTGTTAGTGGATATAAATTGTTTTATATTGTGATGATTGGTTTGTTGGGTAGCCAGATTTTCATCAAGGCTAGATCAACGGTCCAGAATTGTTTATGGTATAAAATATAAAAAGAAATGTAAATCTATTATATTAAAATTGCGTAATGTTTAAAATAGTGTATCTCTTTCATACGAGGTCCGTTTTGGACGAAACGAATTGCATTGCAATTGTTTTGTCGAGCACTACGCTATGAAGCTGGATTGGAGTCGTTTGGAGATAGTGAGGATTTCGGGTAAAATTAAACGCTCGTTATTTGAAATAAAACGCTGGAAAATTGAAATCAAGGTGAGAACTTCTCACTCAATCGAATCGGTATCGATTCAAATTTTGAATAGTTAAATTTAAAATTGCTTGAATGTATGTTTGAATGATGATTGTTATTGCTTGTTAAAATAGACATTAGACGCCGTTAGTAAGCGGAGGTTATTTATTAAAAACATATACCGCGATAATTTCACCGTATAGTGGAATTGGTATTATTTATGTACTTGGAGTTGATTTCCCGCATTATATAGCGGATGAGACCCTACTGCGCCGCATAATAGCGGATAATATTTTATAAAACCTATATACCACGATATTCTGTATTGGAACGGAATTGGTATTGTGCTAATGTCTGTGGATGCAGGGAAACAGGTTGGAGGCATCCAACTGGATTCCTCACCAGTATTTATTTGATTACAGATATTGTGATGTTTGTTGATTATCATATCGATATATGATGTTGGATGTCGTGATCGACTATTTGGTGTGTTGCATCATTAGGCCAAATTGCAATTTTAAAAGGATTTTTAAAGTGATGATTTTCAAATTGAAAAAAAGTGATTTCTCTTAAAAGTATATGTTTTATTAAATTTTTGAATTGATTCATTTTAAATAAATAAACGTTAAAATTTAATGTTATAAAATTATGATTTTTGTGAAATATAACCGAAATATGATATTTGAAATAAAAAGTTGATTAATTTATAAAATGGTTTAAATTGAGATTTTTGAAGTATAATAAACGGTTTATATAAAAGATTTATAAGATTGATATTTAAAATTTTAAAATACAGGAATTATAAAACGAGTTTTATAAGTATTAAACGTGAAGTATAAATGGATTTTATAAGTAAATGGGATTTATAGATTTATAAAATTGTGAAGTTATAAAATGAATAGGTTTTGTAAAATAACAGATTTATAAGTAGTTAACTTGTAAATCGGATTTTGGTATTTAAATGAGGTATAAATAGAATTTGTTAATAAATTGATTTTATAAGTTGAAGTTATAAAATATAAATGGGATTTGTAAACGTTGTTTTTATAAATCTGAAATTGACTTATTTTAATAAGTAAATTATTATAGCTTACTAAAGGAATTATATTCACGATTTTAGACGGTGGATAATCCTTTATATAAAATGTGTAGAAACGTTAAATTTGGTTAACGTAGTATATTCACGATTTTGGATAGTGAATAGTACATTAAGGAAATGTTTGGGGAAGTGGCATTTTAAATAGAATTTAAAACGATTTAAAGATGTTTTAAAACGTGTTAAGTATCGAATACATAGATTTCAACATGTATTGTTGAAATAAACGTTTTCGAGAAATAAGGAAATGGTGGACTATAACACTGTTGTTATAGTAAATGATTTCTGAAAGGAAATATTTTATTTAGTATTGGCATTTATATATCTATTTTAATTTCAAATCCCTATACTAGTGATTTTGGGTCGTCGTAACGATGTTTTACGCAACATTCGTTTTGACCCAAATAAATGTGTTTTGAGAAAATGATTCCTTAAAGAATGAAATATATACTTAATTTCGATTTAAGTATATTGAATATTTTCCAAGTGTTGAAAATAAATGGATTTGGGAATTATTTATTATTAAATAAGCATGGAAATGTTTTCCAATATGAAGTGAATGTTTTGAGATTTTATCTTTTAAAGATAAATTGAAAATGAATATTAGAAATCGATTTGGAAATCGTATATTCATAGATATTTTGGAATTGTAAATTCACTATGGAATTTATAAAAGAAAGGGAAATTTGTTTAAAAATAAACGTTGATTTATTTTTTGAAGTATGGAAATAAATTTACGGATTTGAAACGTAAATATAAAGTAAATCGGTAAAGATTTATTTAATTAGTTTAAATGAACCATTTTGAAATGAAAGTATTTCCGCGTAAGGAAAATGATTGAAAATTTGTTTTCAAATGTTGAAGTATGGAAAATATATATCTTGTAAAGATATTTTTGGAAAATAAATAATTTGGGAAATTATTCGGAATCTGGTGATGTTGAGCATGCCTATTGATAGTTAAATAACCGACTATCAATATTTACCTTTAAATAGGTATTTGTTGTGATTGCTTGAATTTGAATGCCACACTTATTTTTGAATAAGCGCTCACTATTCGGGTTAGCCAGGAAAGGACCTTGGGGTCGTATAACCCATTTCGAATATGTGATACGTCGTTATGGATTGCATTTGATGACCGGTGTTAAAGACCGGATATTTATGAAAACGGAAGGATTACCGTCGAATGTTTCTGCATCGGCTGATCTCCGATATAGAAATTTATTACCCCTTGTGATGTGAAGTCCGGTCGTGATTAGTGAATATTCGGATTGCAAGGACTTCTTTGTAAGTGCCTTCGGTTCCGTTCGATCCTGGAACGGACTTGTATGGATGTGTGTCTGACGTTACAATTTGAGATGTAAAGCTGGTTTCTATCAAATATATTTCCGTTGGTGGCGGAGAATTTATTCTCCTAGCTTAACACCCTAGAGGTTATGTAGTTGATGGTTACTAGTGATACATTCCCAAATTGGTGATGTGGCATACGAAGTGCTTTTGAGCATTTGATGTAACGATTCGGATTTTTCGTTGCCGAAAAACCGAAATGTTATGGGTTTAAGAAAAACAAAGAGACAGAAGAAGAGAGAAAAAGATAGAAAATAAAATAGGGAGAAGAGAGAGAAGATAGAAAATAGAGAGGAAAGAAAACAGAAAATAGAACGGAACTGAAAACAGCAGAACAATATCAAAGTCTCACAATTCGCAGCGGAACAACATATACTAGATAAATGAATAATCTTTAAACAAAGAACTATATCAGTTATTACATTACATTTCATTACATCATATCATCAGAGTGTACAACAACAAACAGTGCAGCGGAAAAAGAAATACTAGATACTAGTAATACGCCATGCCATCCATCTTGCCTCCAGCAACTCCTGAATTCCAGAATATCCTGATAAACCTTAACTCTTGACTGCCCGTGTGGAAATTGGTGGGCACCCAGAGTTTAGGAAGGAAAACAATAAACTCCGAGTCAGCCATGTGACTGGTGCGAGAACTCAAAACAGTTTATTTTTCTTTAAAGGTAAAAATAGAGGAATATTTTTAAAGTCAATTCGCAATGCTTTTAAGAATGAGACTACCATAAGGCCTCCCGCACACACACACAATGCAAACGCAGAATCGGAGGAGATTTCTCCTTATGATAGTCAAAAATGCTTGATACGCATTTAAAAGAACATTTTATATTATTACTAGTGCATAGTGTAGGAAAATTCATTTCGAAAAATAAAGATATAAATCTTAGCCAGCATAGACATTTCGAACTATGCCTACTATAGCTACCATGTTCAATAGCGGGTTACCGCCATATTCCATGACAGGTTATACAATTAAAACCGTACAAGTCTTGTATTTGAAGAATGGATTTTCCAACAAATGGTCAGGCCAAGGAACTTCCCATTGCCACATGAAAACGCCTCCGGAAGGACGCTCAGAGAACCAAACCGTTCTCCGCTAAACAAAGCCGGGAATCCCTTTTCCCAAGGAATATTACAAACCCTCAGATATGCCACCCCCAGTCCTTTGGAACCTTTAAACGAGAGCTCTCTAACCAACATCACACCATAATAATAAGTGTTTCAACATGAGTAAGTATCTGGGCTCCATACCATGATACTACCCTTTTCCAGAAGGAATGGCCATACCCTAGGGAAGCGATCCTTGGAAACCTTGCCGCACAATTCCTGTTTCGACCATTACCGATTTGTGAGGCTCGACGAAGTCACGTCCACAAAAACATACTTTATACAAAAGCCATGCTTTGGGTCAACAAATGATCATAGAAATGATCACCAAGATAGACGATCAAATAAGTGATCCTATCACAAATAATCAACACAATGATCATTTCACAGCAACACTCAGTATGTCACATTACCAAGATTGGGAGTATATCGCTGATAACCTTCAACTATATAACCTCTGAGCTCGTACGTCTCAGAGAAGGGTGTTAAGCTAAGAGAATAAATTCTCCGCCACCAACAGAAATATATTTGAAAGAAATCAGCTTTACATCTCAATTTGTAATGTCAGACATACAATCCATACAAGTCTATTCCGGGCTCGAACAGAACCGAAGGCACTTACAAAGAAGTCCTTGCAATCCGAATAATCTCTAATCACGTTCGGATTTCCCATCACATATGGAGATCTCTATACCGGGGATCAGCCAGTGCAGAGACAATCAACAAGAAACCCTTACGTTTTCAAAAATATCCGGTCTTCAACACCAGTCTTCGAATGCAATTCATAACGACGTATCACATATTCGGAATGGGTTATACGACCCCAAGGTCCTTTCCTGGTTAACCCGAATAGTGAGCGCTTATTTAAAAAAAAAATAAGTGTGGCATTCAATTTCAAGCAAATCACAACAAATACCTATTTAAAGGTAAATATTGATAGTCGGTTATTGAACTATCAATAGATATGCCAACATCACCAGATTCCAAATAATTTTCCAAATTATTTATTTCCCAAAAATATCTTTACAAGATATATATTCTCCATTCTTCAAAAATAAATCAATATTTATTTTTAAACCCAATGTCCCAATTTCATTTATAAATTCTATACTGAATTTACATTCCAAAATATTTATGAATATACGATTTCCATTCGTTTTCAAATATTCATTTTCAATTTATCTTCAAAAAGATAAATTCAAAATATTCACTTAATATTGGAAAAGCATTTCTATACTTATTTATTTATAAGTAATTCACAAGTCTTTTTATTTTCTATACTTAGAAAATATTTAATATACTCTAATCGAAATTAAGTATATATTTCATTCTTTAAGGAAATCATTCACTTAAACATATTTATTTGGGCCAAAACGAATGTTGCGTAAAACATCGTTACGACAACCCAAAATCACTAGTATAGGGATTCGAAATTAAAATAGATATATAAATCCCAATACTATACAAAACATTTCCTTTCGAAATCATTTACTATAACAACAGTGTTATAGTCCACCATTTCCTTTTATTTCTCGAAAACATCTATTTCAACAATGAATGTTGAAGTCTATGGTTTCGACTCTTAATACATTTTAAAACATCTTTAGATCGTTTTAATTCTATTTAAAACATCACCTCCAAAATATTTCTTTAACATATTATTCACTATTCAAAAACGTGAATATACTTATTAATCAATTTCATTATTCCTATTCCTTTTATTTCAAAGGATTATTCACTGTCTAAAACATGAATATAACTCCATTAATAAATTACAACAATTTTCTTATCAAAATAAGTCGTTGTGGATTTATAAAACAACGTTTATAAATTATATTTCTATTTATTTTATATCAACTCCTTTTTATAAATTCCTTTATTAACCTATCTCAATTCATATCACAATGATATACTAAAAATTCATATTATAAGTCAAACACTTATAATTTATTTGTTTACAAAATTGTTTCTTTAAACTTCCCAAATTTAAATCTTATAACTTATAAGATTCTTTTATTTATCCAAAATCTATTCTTTTAAATAACTTTACAAATTTTATAAACCTACTGTTTATAAAATTCCATTTATAACTTCACCGTTATAATTCTATAATTCCAATTTATGAAATTCATTTACAATTCATTCTAATACTTGTAAAAGCTCGTTTTATAATTCCAATATTTTTAATTTATAAATATCAATTTATAAATCTTTTAATATAAAACAATTTATATTACTATTTTTAAAACGTCTTTAAACTCTTTTATAATTTCATCATTTGATTTATAAAATAATCCAATTTTATAAATCCTATTTTTAAACTTTTTATAATAAATTCAGCAATCCCAGTTTAAGCTATTTTATAAAATCATCAATCCCATATTTTCAAGAATCACTTTTAACTGTATTTCTCAAAATTCATAATTTTTATAACATTAAAATTATAACGTTTATTTATTTAAGATGAATCAATTTCAAAAATATTATATAAACGTATATTTCCAAAAATCACTTTAGAAATCAAAATCGTTGTTTTTAAACTTCAAAAATTGGATCCGACGATGCAACACATCAATAGTCAATCACGACTTTCAAACATCATATATCATCCATGGTAAACAATCAAATATCACAATATATGAAATCAAATAAATATTTGTGAGGAATCCAGTTGGATCCCTCCAACCTGTTTCCCTGCATCCACAGACATTAGCACAATACCAATTCCGTTTCAAGATGGAATATCGCGGTATATGGGATTTTATAAAATATTATCCGCTTACTAACGGCGCAACAGGGTCTCATCCGTTATACAATGCGGGAAATCAATCAACTGCAATATATACATATGCCAATATATATATATTGCTATATACTAATATTATACCAATTCCACTTCAAGGTGGAATATCGCGGTATATGTGTGTAATAAATAACCTCCGCTTACTAACGGCGTATAGGGTCTATTCACATCCAATATATATATATATATATATATATATATATATATATATATATATATATAACAATCATCATTCAAACATTCAATCAACACAACTAACAATTTTAAATCTAACTATTTAAAATTTAAATAAATCCTTTTGAGTGAGAAGTTCTCACATTTGCTTTTATTTTGCCGTCCATTTCCATCTCGAATTGTTTTCTTCGAAGTTTTGACCTTGTATAAACATTTTTATACAACTGATTAATATTCGAAATAATCGAACAATTTATTTTTCGTTTAATTAATTCGTTTAACAAATGATCTTTAATTCAATCAATTGCCATTAATAATTTTGTTTAACAATTTTTTTTTTCTTTTTAGTTTAAAACTAAATTCTCCTTTTAAAGAATTTAACAACCAATTTTTTTGTTTTTGATAGTTTTAATTATACAATGATTTTAATTTTAAAATTGAAATTTTAACTTTTAAACTAATAATTTTTTTCCTTTAATGAATTTATATTAACTAATTATTTTATTTTAAATTAATATCTTTATTTTAACTCAATTTCTTTTAATGATTAAATTTACAAAAGTTCAATTAAAACTAAGTTTCCTTTAGTAAATTATTTTTTTAATGCCAATAATTAAATAAATCCTTATACACTTTTCACAATTCAATTCATATAACTCTCTAATGTAAATATTTAAAACTAATTTCTATACCATTTTCTATATTTTCCATTCAGAAATTTTAAATTAACCGATGATTTTTATTTTAAATCAATACTTTTAAATTTCAAACAAATTCCTTTTAAATAAATTTGTTTAACTAAAAATTAATTTTAAAGCTAAATTTACTTTAACAGATTATATATATATATATATTTATTTTTGCACTGTATACATATTAAAATTTACTGAATATATATATTTATCTAAATTTTACTTCAAAGTTTTTATATTTATATTTAACAGTATTTCATATTTAATAAAAAAAAACTTAATACCTCACGCGAAACGCAGAGCACAGCCGGCCCCCCCTGCTTGCTCGAGTCACCTCGACTAGCTCGCCTCGCGTCGACCATCACCTCGCGCCTCGTCGCCGCGAGTACCCAAATCCATCGCGACCCAATATCACCTGCCTTGCTTCACCATACGCGAGCGCCACAAGCAACGCGTCTCTGCCCCTACGCCGCCGCCAGGTCGCAACCCACATCAGCAACCACGAAGTCACGCGGCGCCCTTCCTCTAACTTCAATCGCCGCCATACCCCAAAAATCGAACGCCATTCCATCGCGGCATCGCCTCCATCATCTCGCGAGTCGCCGCCCCTCGTGCCGCGTGCCCTAATCGAGACGAACAGCGCCTCGAGTCGCCGCGACTTCATCGCGAATGCCCATGCGCGACATCGCACTGCTCGAAATCGAGTACTTCCCCATCGCGACTCGCGCTTCACCCTCTCGGTCGAACGAACTTTGTTCGATTTCCCTTTTCCAATTTTTGATTTCATTCTTGTCTGGGAATTTAGAAGAGGGAGTGTCGGCCATTTATTTCGATTGGTTTTGATTTTGCAAATGTGGCTTCGGCCATTGTTTTTTTTTTTTTCTTGAACGAGAGTGAAGGGGGAGAGATATTTAAAGTCGAATGCAGTATGCTTGGCACGATTACTGCCGTGATCTTAGGCACGAGTTTAGGCATGTTTTTAGGAACGAAACGTGGTGAAGTTTGACTAATATTTAAATTTAAATTTCAAATTGAATTCGATTTAATTTCCATGCGTTTACACGTCGTGTGCTCACATATAAACTCCGAAAATTACGAAATTTGAAATCCGGCAATAATTCAATATTACGGACTCAATGGAACTGGTTTCGTCGAATTCCGAGACTGTGCCTCGGACGGCTATTTTAAATATCGATTCAAACGATTAAATTTCAAAACTGAACAATTCACTTCTAAATTAAATTCTGAAGCTTCTAAAATCTTCAATATTATCAATATGAATTTTACAAGCCTTTAAATATTTTTAATTGGCTTAAAATTGAAGATTCAAATTTTTATTCAACTTTCAATAGATTAAATTCTATAATTTAATCGCTAAATTCATTCTGATAATTTGAAATTCAATTCAAACCATCATTCAAATATTTAAAATTAATTAAATATTTCAAATTAAATTATTCGAAATTCTGGATCGTTACAATCTTCCCCCCTTAAAAGAATTTCGTCCCGAAATTACAAGTTAAGAAGAATGCCCTTATCCCGTCTATTATTTTTCACAATGTAAATAGTTTTATCAACTTACTAACCTAAATCTTTTTACTAGAGATTCATTATCATTTCAACTAGCTCTCTAACTTCAATTATAAGTTTCAAACAATATTGTTTTCCTAACAATTCAAATTTAGATTTTAAACTTTCAAAATTTCTCAAATTTTTTCTAACACCCTAAATTTTCGAAAAATTTCGCCAGCGTCTCCTTTGCGCGGCTAGTTCGGTACGACTACAAAATGGCACCACGACCCCTCAGAATCAAAAAGAAAAGAGAAAGCCAAGTGGCTAGAGAAGAAAGTCATCAAATCTCATACTGAAATTGAAATACGTACCTTTTTGTCGAGCAATTCAATTTTATCTTTGAAATCAAAATCTCAATTCCTTTATACACCTGTATAACCTGCTAGTAGTAGCATCCAAATCCAACATTCAAACCATTTTGCAAATTCTATTACAAAATTTTCAACATATGTTTCTTATACATTTTTACTTCACTATTGAAGTTACATATCCATTTCATTCAATTTTACATTTCAATTCAATTCACAGTTTCAATTCCATTTGAATTCAATTCACAATTTAAATTTCATTCGAATTCAATTCTCAATTCTAAATATTGAATTCTATCGATTAACTTTCATTTACTAATTCACATTACTACTTTAAATTAGTTTCATTCACCAATTCATTTTAAATTTCAATTTTCCATATTCAATTCATCTCGAATTTACTGAATTACTAACATAGGAAATTTCTATTTATTTCTTTTACTTACTGGAATTTATATACAAATTCAAATTTATCTTCAAATTTAGCTCACAATCTAAACTTTAATTTAACCAATTCAAATTCCAATTCATTAGTCCATAAATTAATAATTTATCAAGTTAGTTTACTTGAATTCAATCCATTTTATTTCTTATTTAATTCCATACTAATGATAATAATTCAATATTATTAACAACCATGCAACCATATACTATAATAATTCATAGAAAATCATTTCTTTTTTTCTATACAAAAATAGTTTTGGGCAAAATTATCTTACTCACCCGATTCAAAAACAATTTTATATTCACTAACAAATACGCGCTCATATCTATTATTACACTCAAACTCATTCTAGAGTACTGCTGACTCTATCTCTAATGAGTAACACCCAACAGAACCATGGTTGTCGCTTAACCATAAGCTCTGATACCAAATGTAACGATTCGGATTTTTCGTTGCCGAAAAACCGAAATGTTATGGGTTTAAGAAAAAGAAAGAGACGGAAGAAGAGAGAAAAAGATAGAAAATAAAATAGGGAGAAGAGAGAGAAGATAGAAAATAGAGAGGAAAGATAACAGAAAATAGAACGGAACTGAAAACAGCAGAACAATATCAGAGTCTCACAATTCGCAGCGGAACAACATATAATAGATAAATGAATAATCTTTAAACAAAGAACTATATCAGTTATTACATTACATTTCATTACATCATATCATCAGAGTGTACAACAACAAACAGTGCAGCGGAAAAAGAAATACTAGATACTAGTAATACGCCATGCCATCCATCTTGCCTCCAGCAACTCCTGAATTCCAGAATATCCTGATAAACCTTAACTCTTGACTGCCCGTGTGGAAATTGGTGGGCACCCAGAGTTTAGGAAGGAAAACAATAAACTCCGAGTCAGCCATGTGACTGGTGCGAGAACTCAAAACAGTTTATTTTTCTTTAAAGGTAAAAATAGAGGAATATTTTTAAAGTCAATTCGTAATGCTTTTAAGAATGAGACTACCATAAGGCCTCCCGCACACACACACAATGCAAACGCAGAATCGGAGGAGATTTCTCCTTATGATAGTCAAAGATGCTTGATACGCATTTAAAAGAACATTTTATATTATTACTAGTGCATAGTGTAGGAAAATTCATTTCGAAAAATAAAGATATAAATCTTAGCCAGCATAGACATTTCGAACTATGCCTACTATAGCTACCATGTTCAATAGCGGGTTACCGCCATATTCCATGACAGGTTATACAATTAAAACCGTACAAGTCTTGTATTTGAAGAATGGATTTTCCAACAAATGGTCAGGCCAAGGAACTTCCCATTGCCACATGAAAACGCCTCTGGAAGGACGCTCCGAGAAACAAACCGTTCTCCGCTAAACAAAGCGGGAATCCCTTTTCCCAAGGAATATTACAAACCCTCAGATATGCCACCCCCGGTCCTTTGGAACCTTTAAACGAGAGCTCTCTAACCAACATCACACCATAATAATAAGTGTTTCAACATGAGTAAGTATCTGGGCTCCATACCATGATACTACCCTTTTCCAGAAGGAATGGCCATACCCTAGGAAAGCGATCCCTGGAAACCTTGCCTCACAATTCCTGTTTCGACCATTACCGGTTTGTGAGGCTCGACGAAGTCACGTCCACAAAAACATACTTTATACAAAAGCCATGCTTTGGGTCAACAAATGATTATAGAAATGATCACCAAGATAGACGATCAAATAAATGATCCTATCACAAATAATCAACACAATGATCATTTCACAGCAACACTCAGTATGTCACATTACCAAGATTGGGAGTATATCGCTGATAACCTTCAACTATATAACCTCTGAGCTCGTACGTCTCAGAGAAGGGTGTTAAGCTAAGAGAATAAATTCTCCGTCACCAACAGAAATATATTTGAAAGAAATCGGCTTTACATCTTAATTTGTAATGTCAGACATACAATCCATACAAGTCTGTTCCGGGCTCGAACAGAACCGAAGGCACTTACAAAGAAGTCCTTGCAATCCGAATAATCTCTAATCACGTTCGGATTTCCCATCACATATGGAGATCTCTATACCGGGGATCAGCCAGTGCAGAGACAATCAACAAGAAACCCTTACGTTTTCAAAAATATCCGGTCTTCAACACAGGTCTTCGAATGGAATTCATAACGACGTGTCACATATTCGGAATGGGTTATACGACCCTAAGGTCCTTTCCCGGTTAACCCGAATAGTGAGCGCTTATTTTTTAAAAAAATAAGTGTGGCATTCAATTTCAAGCAAATCACAACAAATACCTATTTAAAGGTAAATATTGATAGTCGGTTATTGAACTATCAATAGATATGACGACATCACCAGATTCCAAATAATTTTCCAAATTATTTATTTCCCAAAAATATCTTTACAAGATATATATTCTCCATTCTTCAAAAATAAATCAATATTTATTTTTAAACCCAATTTCCCAATTTCATTTATAAATTCTATATTGAATTTACATTCCAAAATATTTATGAATATACGATTTCCATTCGTTTTCAAATATTCATTTTCAATTTATCTTCAAAAAGGTAAATTCAAAATATTCACTTAATATTGGAAAAGCATTTCTATACTTATTTATTTATAAGTAATTCACAAGTCTTTTTATTTTCTATACTTAGAAAATATTTAATATACTCTAATCGAAATTAAGTATATATTTCATTCTTTAAGGAAATCATTCGCTTAAACATATTTATTTGGGCCAAAACGAATGTTGCGTAAAACATCGTTACAACAACCCAAAATCACTAGTATAGGGATTCGAAATTAAAATAGATATATAAATCCCAATACTATACAAAACATTTCCTTTCGAAATCATTTACTATAACAACAGTGTTATAGTCCACCATTTCCTTTTATTTCTCGAAAACATCTATTTCAACAATGAATGTTGAAGTCTATGGTTTCGACTCTTAATACATTTTAAAACATCTTTAGATCGTTTTAATTCTATTTAAAACATCACCTCCAAAACATTTCTTTAACATATTATTCACTATTCAAAAACGTGAATATACTTATTAACCAATTTCATTATTCCTATTCCTTTTATTTCAAAGGATTATTCACTGTCTAAAACATGAATATAACTCCATTAATAAATTACAACAATTTTCTTATCAAAATAAGTCGTTGCGGATTTATAAAACAACCTTATAAATTCTATTTCTATTTATTTTATATCAACTCCTTTTTATAAATTCCTTTATTAACCTATCTCAATTCATATCACAATGATATACTAAAAATTCATATTATAAGTCAAACACTTATAATTTATTTGTTTACAAAATTGTTTCTTTAAACTTCCCAAATTTATAAATCTTATAACTTATAAGATTCTTTTATTTATCCAAAATCTATTCTTTTAAATAACTTTACAAATTTTATAAACCTACTGTTTATAAAATTCCATTTATAACTTCACCGTTATAATTCTATAATTCCAATTTATGAAATTCATTTACAATTCATTCTAATACTTGTAAAAGCTCATTTTATAATTCCAATATTTTTAATTTATAAATATCAATTTATAAATCTTTTAATATAAAACAATTTATATTACTATTTTTAAAACGTCTTTAAACTCTTTTATAATTTCATCATTTGATTTATAAAATAATCCAATTTTATAAATCCAATTTTTAAACTTTTTACAATAAGTTCAGCAATCCCAGTTTAAGCTATTTTATAAAATCATCAATCCCATATTTTCAAGAATCACTTTTAACTGTATTTCTCAAAATTCATAATTTTTATAACATTAAAATTATAACGTTTATTTATTTAAGATGAATCAATTTCAAAAATATTATATAAACGTATATTTCCAAAAATCACTTTAGAAATCAAAATCGTTGTTTTTAAACTTCAAAAATTGGATCCGATGATGCAACACATCAATAGTCAATCACGACTTTCAAACATCATATATCATCCATGATAAACAATCAAATATCACAATATATGAAATCAAATAAATATTTGTGAGGAATCTAGTTGGATCCCTCCAACCTGTTTCCCTGCATCCACAGACATTAGCACAATACCAATTCCGTTTCAAGACGGAATATCGCGGTATATGGGATTTTATAAAATATTATCCGCTTACTAACGGCGCAATAGGGTCTCATCCGCTATACAATGCGGGAAATCAATCAACTGCAATATATACATATGCCAATATATATATATTGCTATATACTAATATAATACCAATTCCACTTCAAGGTGGAATATCGCGGTATATGTGTGTAATAAATAACCTCCGCTTAATAACGGCGTATAGGGTCTATTCACATCCAATATATATATATATATATATATATATATATATATATATATAACAATCATCATTCAAACATTCAATCAACACAACTAACAATTTTAAATCTAACTATTTAAAATTTAAATAAATCCTTTTGAGTGAGAAGTTCTCACCTTTGCTTTTATTTTGCCGTCCATTTCCATCTCGAATTGTTTTCTTCGAAGTTTTGACCTTGTATAAACATTTTTATACAACTGATTAATATTTGAAATAATCGAACAATTTAATTTTCGTTTAATTAATTCGTTTAACAAATGATCTTTAATTCAATCAATTGCCATTAATAATTTTGTTTAACAATTTTTTTTTTCTTTTTAGTTTAAAACTAAATTCTCCTTTTAAAGAATTTAACAACCAATTTTTTTGTTTTTGATAGTTTTAATTATACAATGATTTTAATTTAAAATTTTAACTTTTAAACTAATAATTTTTTTCCTTTAATAAATTTATATTAACTAATTATTTTATTTTAAATTAATATCTTTATTTTAACTCAATTTCTTTTAGTGATTAAATTTACAAAAGTTCAATTAAAATTAAGTTTCCTTTAGTAAATTATTTTTTTAATGCCAATAATTAAATAAATCCTTATACACTTTTCACAATTCAATTCATATAACTCTCTAATGTAAATATTTAAAACTAATTTCTATACCATTTTCTATATTTTCCATTCAGAAATTTTAAATTAACCGATGATTTTTATTTTAAATCAATACTTTTAAATTTCAAACAAATTCCTTTTAAATAAATTTGTTTAACTAAAAATTAATTTTAAAGCTAAATTTACTTTAACAGATTATATATATATATATATATATATATATTTGCACTGTATACATATTAAAATTTACTGAATATACATATTTATCTAAATTTTACTTCAAAGTTTTTATATTTATATTTAACAGTATTTCATATTTAATAAAAAACTTAATACCTCACGCGAAACGCAGAGCACAGCCGGCCCCCCCTGCTTGCTCGAGTCACCACGACTAGCTCGCCTCGCGTCGACCATCACCTCGCGCCTCGTCGCCGCGAGTACCCAAATCCATCGCGACCCAATATCACCTGCCTTGCTTCACCATACGCGAGCGCCACAAGCAACGCGTCTCCGCCCCTACGCCGCCGCCGGGTCGCAACCCACATCAGCAACCACGAAGTCATGCGGCGCCCTTCCTCTAATTTCAATCGCCGCCATACCCCAAAAATCGAACGCCATTCCATCGCGGCATCGCCTCCATCATCTCGCGAGTCGCCGCCCCTCGTGCCGCGCACCCTAATCGAGACGAACAACGCCTCGAGTCGCCGCGACTTCGTCGCAAATGCCCATGCGCGACATCGCACTGCTCGAAATCGAGTACTTCCCCATCGCGACTCGCACTTCACCCTCTCGGTCGAACGAACTTTGTTCGATTTCCCTTTACCAATTTTTGATTTCATTCTTGTCTGGGAATTTAGAAGAGGGAGTGTCAGCCATTTATTTCGATTGGTTTTGATTTTGCAAATGTGGCTTCGGCCATTGTTTTTTTTTTTCCTTGAACGAGAGTGAAGGGGGAGAGATATTTAAAGTCGAATACAGTATGCTTGGCACGATTACTGCCGTGATCTTAGGCACGAGTTTAGGCATGTTTTTAGGAATGAAACGTGGTGAAGTTTGACTAATATTTAAATTTAAATTTCAAATTGAATTCGATTTAATTTCCATGCGTTTACACGTCGTGTGCTCACATATAAACTCCGAAAATTACGAAATTTGAAATCCGGCAATAATTCAATATTACGGACTCAATGGAACTGGTTTCGTCGAATTCCAAGACTGTGCCTCGGACGGCTATTTTAAATATCGATTCAAACGGTTAAATTTCAAAACTGAACAATTCACTTCTAAATTAAATTCTGAAGCTTCTAAAATCTTCAATATTATCAATATGAATTTTACAAGCCTTTAAATATTTTTAATTGGCTTAAAATTGAAGATTCAAAATTTTATTCAACTTTCAATAGATTAAATTCTATAATTTAATCGCTAAATTCATTCTGATAATTTGAAATTCAATTCAAACCATCATTCAAATATTTAAAATTAATTAAATATTTAAAATTAAATTATTCAAAATTCTGGATCGTTACATTTGATGATCAAAGCACAGCTTTTGTATAAAGCGTGACTTTGTGGACGAGACTTCGTCGATGTAACGCCCCGAAAATTTTCGACTTTCGAAAATTCAACACCGATACTCACTTTATCGACTGCCGAGAAATCGAAGGTCAAAAACCGGAATGTTATGGGTTTTAAAAAGAATTTAAGAAAAGAAAAAGAAAGAAGAAGAGAGAAGAAGATAGAAAATAGGGAGGAAAGAAAATAGAAAAATAGAGAACATAGAACGGAATGGAAAACAACTGAACAACATCAGAATCTCACAATTCGCAGCGGAACAACATATAATAATAAATGAATAATCTTTAAACAAAGAACTATATCAGTTATTACATTTCATTACATTTCATTTCATCATATCATCAGAGTATACAACAACAACAAACAGTGCAGCGGAAAAAGAAATACTATACAAGTAATATGCCATGCCATCCAGCTTGCCTCCAGCAACTCCAGAATATCCAGAATATCCTGATAAACCTTAACTCTTGACTGCCCGTGTGGAAATTGGTGGGCACCCAGAGTTTAGGAAGGAAAACAATAAACTCCGAGTCAGTCATGTGACTGGTGTGAGAACTCAAAACAGTTTATTTATCTTAAAAATCAAAATAGAGGAATATTTTTAAAGTCAATTCGCAATGCTTTTAAAAATGAGACTACCATAAGGCCTCCCGCACACACACACACATGCAAACGCAGAATCGGAGGAGATTTCTCCTTATGATAGTCAAAGATGCTTGATACGCATTTAAAAGAACATTTCATATTATTATTAGTGCATAGTGTAGGGGAAAAATTCATTTCGAAAGTAGAATATAAATCTTAGCCAACATAGACATTCCGAACTATGCCTACTATAGCTAACTATGTTCAATAGCAGGTTACCGCCACATTCCATAGCAGGTTATACAACTAAAACCATACAAGTCACGTATTGTTTCTTTGGATTTCCAACGAATGATCAGGCCAAGGAACTTCCCATTGCCACATGAGAATGCCTCTGGATGGACATCCCCGAGAACCAAACCGGATCTCTACCAACACAAGGCCGGGTTACCCCTAACTGAGTAACAACTGACCGAATATGCCATCCCCCGGTCCTTTGGGACCTTTATCACCGAGCGCTCGTAATCAATTCACACAATCATAACAAAGTGTTTTCAACATGAGTAAGTATCTGGGCTCCATACCATGATATCACCCTTTTCCAGAAGGAAATGGACACATCCTAAAGGGTGCTACCCCTCATAACCTTGCCGCATCTTTCCTGTTTTGACCATTCACGGGGTGTGAGGCTCGACGAAGTCACGTCCACAAAAACATACTTTATACAAAAGCCATGCTTTGGGTCAACAAATGATCAACACAATGATCACAAGGATAGACGATCAAATAAATGATCCTATCACAAATAATCAACACAATGATCATTTCAGCATCACTCAGCATGTCACATCACCAAATTGGGAATATATCGCTGATAACATTCAACTACATAACCTCTGAGCACGTACGTCTCAGAGAAGGGTGTTAAGCTAAAAGAATAAATTCTCCGCCACCAACAGAAATATATTTGAAAGAAATCGGCTTTATATCTCAACTTGTAATGTCAGACATACAATCCATACAAGTCTGTTCCGGGCTCGAACAAAACCGAAGGCACTTCTTACGAAGCCCTTGCAATCCGGGTATTCACAATCCCGATCGAATTTCCCATCACTTAAGGAATCTCTATACCAGGAGCTACCCAGTGCAGAAACAATCGATAGGTCATCCTATCGCTTTTGCAAATACTCGGTCTTCAACACCGGTCTTTAATGCAATTCACAACGACGTATCACATATTCGGAATGGGTTATACGACCCCATGGTCCTTTCCCGGTTAACCCGAATAGTGAGCGCTTATTCAAAAATAAGTGTGGCATTCAAATTCAAACAAATCATATCAATTACCCATTCAAAGGGAAATATTGATAGTCGGTTATTGAACTATCAATTGATATGCATACATCACCAGTTTCCAAATAATTTTCCAAATTATTTATTTCACAAAATATCTTTACAAGATATATAGTTTCGCACTTCAAAAATAAATCAATATTTATTTTTAAACAAATTCCACTTTTCATTTATAAATTCCATAATGAATTTATATTTCAAAATATCCATGCATATACGATTTCAACTATCCATTTTCAATTTATCTTCAAAAAGATAAATTCTAAATATTCACTTCATATTGGAAAACGTTTCCATACTTATTTATAAATAAGTAATTCATAAATCTTTTTATTTTCCACCTTGGAAAATATTCAATATACTTAAATCGAAATTTAGTATATATTTCATTCTATTAAGGAAATCATTCTCTTAAACATATTTATTTGGGCCAAAACGAATGTTGCGTAAAACATCGTTACGACAACCCAAAATCACTAGTATAGGGATTCGAATTTAAAATAGATATATAAATCCCAATACTATTCAAAACATTTTCTTTCGGAAATCATTTACTATAACAACAGTGTTATAGTCCACTATTTCCTTTTATTTCTCGAAAACGTCTATTTCAACAATGAATGTTGAAATCTATGGTTTCGAATCTCAACACCTTTTTAAAACATCGTTAGATCGTTTTAATTCTATTTAAAACATCACATTCAAAACAATTTCTTTAACATATTATTCACTATTCAAAAACGTGAATATACTACGTTAACAATTTCATTCTTTTATATATTTCATTTTAAAGGATTATTCACAGTCAAAAATGTGAATATAACTCCATAAATAAGTTATAACCATTTACTTATCAAAATAAGTCTTTTGCGAATTTATAAAACAACGTTTATAAATTCCATTTCTATTTATTTCATAACTATTTCCTTTATAAATCTCCTTTATTAACCTATTCGATTTATAACTCAATTATAAACTAAAGGTTCATATTATAAGTTAAATACTTATAATTTATTCGTTCACAAAAATCGTTCCTTTGAACTTCATAATTATAAATCTTATAACTTATAAGATTCAATTATTTATCCAAAACCATTCTTTTAATAATTTCACGAATTTTATAAACCTACTGTTTAAAAATTCCATTTATAACTTCACAGTTTATAATTCTATAAATTTCATTCAATTTATGAAATTCATTTTCACTTCATTCAAACACTTATAAAAACTCGTTTTATAATGTCCATATTTCAATTTATAAATATCCATTTATAAATCTCTTAATATAAATAAATTTATATTATCCTTTTAAAACGTCTTAAATTTCCTTTATAAATCTCACCATTTTGATTTATAAAATAATCAAATTTTATAAATCCTATTTTTAAACTTTTATAATATATTCAAAAATCCAATTTAAACTATTTTATAAAATCATAAATCCCCTATTTCTCAAAAATCAACTTTTAACTATATTTCACAAAATCATAATTTTTATAACTTTAAAAATTATAACGTTTATTTATTTAAAATGGATCAATTCCAAAAATATTTTATATTTTCAAAGATCACTTTAAAAATCATTTTAAAATCCCAAAATTTGGGTCCAATGATGCTACACACCAAATAGTCAATCACGACTATAACGATATCACATATCGTATATGATAATCATCAAATATCAAAATATCCATAATCAAATAAATACTGTTGAGGAATCCAGTTGGATCCCTCCAACCTGTTTTCCTGCATCCAAAAACATTAGCACAATACCAATTTCGCTCGAGTACGAAATTATCGCGGTATATGGGATTTAAATATTATCCGCTTAATAGACGGTGCAATAGGGTCTCATCCGCTAACAAAAATGCGGGAAATCAATAACTCCAATATATACATATGCCAATATATATATATTGATATTATTTATAATACCAATTTCACTGTTTATGAAATATTCGCGGTATATGTTTTTATTAAATAACATCCGCTTACTAACGGCGTATAATGTCTATTTTAACAATCAATAGATAACAATCATCATTCAAACATGCATTCAAATATTTTAAATCTAACTATTTAAAATAAAATCGAAACTGATTCGATTGAGTGAGAAGTTCTCACCTTGATTTTAAATTCTGTTTTAGCGATTTATTTCGAATAAAATTAAACGGACGTTTAATTTTACCCAAAATTCTCACTAACTCCAAACGACTCCAAACCAACTCCATCGCGTAGTGCTCGTCCATACGATTCCAACGCAACTGGTTTCGCACGTTTTCGACCTCGTATGAAAAAGTTATGAATTTTTAAAGATTGTACACGATTTATATAAACTATTTTCAACATAATTATATAATTATAAACCTATCTTTAATCATGGCCCTTGGATCTAAACCCAAACACATCAGGCCCGTGCCTTGCATCCCCCCTTCTTCACGTACGCACCTTCATCTTCCACCCTCCAGTAATTGCCGAACATATAGAAACCCATAGCATGAAATTAGGTTTTAATTTAGCTAACACCACACTCAACGAAACTTTGATCAGCAAGTGCCATTTTGTAGCCTTCGACGAGAGCTTCCTTCGCCCCCCCATGGTGGAGCTCGGCCCCCTAGGTAGCACGAACGACGTGCATAAACTCGACGCCTTCATCTCCATTTTCCCGTTGATCCACTCAACTATTTTCGATCATGACCGTTCACATCGTAGATCTCACTACCCTCTACCACTTTCATGTTGAAAGATTGTTGAATCGTTGCACGGATTTGAAGATATTTGGGGATGAATATGGGAAGATTTCGGCCGTTCATATTGCAACTGGCGGCTGCAGTTATGAAACTAGGGTTTAGTTGTTTTTATTTTATTTTTTTTTAAATGGGGGGGGGGGCTATTTATAAGAGAACGAACGACACTATTCATCCCGGAAATTCCGAACTCCGATTTACGCGCCGTAACTAGCGTTTCTAAGGTTTACCCCGCGTTCCGGACATAATGGAACAGGTTTCGGAAGCTAATTCGGACATCTGTGCGAGTTATGGCTACAAACGCTCAATTTAAATTAAACCGATTTAAGCGATTTTCTATGCGTTTTAATTTGTACCGGACAAACCGTAAATCCAATTGACTTGAAATTTGAAACCTTACAATAATATCACATTACGGATCCGATGAAACTGGTTTCATCGAAATCCAAGACTTTTTGAAAAATGGCTATATTCACTCGCCAAATTTAAATTAAAAATAAATCGATGCGTTTCGAGTTGCCACGATCAAACGATAGCTCCGATTGACACGAAATTTGAAATCCGGTAATAACTAACTATTACGGATCCAATGGAACTGGTTTCGTTCAATTCTGAGACTGTTCAAAAATTGACTATTTTACAGTTGATTATTAAATATTAAAATATTCAATTTTTACAAATAAACTTTTAATTCGATTTTAAAAGTTCTAAAATATCATTCTAACTTCAATATGATAAAATAAAATTTTACAAATCATTTTCAATCATATTTAATCCAATTTTCAATTATTTCCATAATTTAACATATTAAATTATCGATTTAATTATCCAATTAAATCCAATAATTCAAATTAAAATTTATTCGACTTATAAATTCACTTTTTAATATTTAAAATAAATTAAATATTCATATTTTAATTTCTAAAAATTCTGGATCGTTACAATCTTTCCCCCTTAAAAGAATTTCGTCCTCGAAATTATTAAGTAAGAAAAGTTATAGAATTTATTAATTTTCCAAAATTCATAATTAAATTCCTTACAATACTTTACTAAGTTTTGAAATCATACTTAGTTATCTTTTCAAAAACAACTACTATTGTTTAACTTTCAATTCTAAATCAAAGTTATAATTTTCAAAATTTTCCCAATTTTCTCAAATTTTTCTAACGCCTTAAAATTTCGGAAAAATTCGCCATAGTCTCCTTTGCGCGGCTCGATCCGAAAAAAAAAATGACAGTATATATATCACAAATATACATCTCATCAAGTAATGAGGCATCCCGCAGGGAAAAAAGTGTAAAAGTACGATATTTAATCCGAGATATGTACCTTATATTTTATTAGCAAGCATATACGGCTAATATAGCGCGAAAGCGAGCTCCAAATGCGAAGCAAACGCGATCCGCACCTACTAAACACTCAACAAACAACATGAGAATCATGCATGTATGGAAATAGTATCGATATACAACATATAGTAACTGAAACAAAAGCAACAAATGCAAATATCAACCAACTAACATCCATAACCAATAATATTCATTCATATTCTCATTAATATTCAATGAAATAGGTTTTCAATTTAAATCACATTTGATTCCTTAACATTGGATGTTATCTAACATTCATTTTCAATTAGTTTATATTCACTAATTTATATTCAAGTTGGTTCACTTCCAAATCAAATTCAATTCTATTTAAGATTCATTTAACTTCCAATTGGATTTCAATTACTTTAGCTTCCAATTTTATTAATTTAATTTCATTAACACTTAATGAATTATATACAATCATCTAACAATCATATAACAACCAATGTATATTCATTCTCATTCAATTTATTCAACTTCCAATAACATTAGATTTTAATGAATTAACACTTTCATTTACAACTCATATTCATAAATATATTCAAATAATTTCACTTCTTATATATATATAAGTTTATTTCACAATTGTAAATCACTTTAATTATAATTCAATTCTTATAATTCATTTGCTTATACAATTATTCTTTAATTTAGATTATTCAAACAACTAAACAATCAACTTACATACACTTTAATAATTCTGAAAAATTATTTCTTTTATATATAAAATATAATCAAGGCAAAATTATTTCATTTACCCAATTTAAACAATACTGTGCCGAATTGTTCTATTCAAGTGTTTAGAAACCCCTTCGGCATAGTCTTGCGGACCACGCTGACGAAAGTTCATATGCCACTCAATAAACCAATCATCACAATATAAAACAATTTTATATATTCACTAACAAATACGCTCTCATATCTATTATTACACTCAACTCATTCTAGAGCACTACTGACTCTATCTCTAACGAGTAATACCCAACAGAACCATGGTTGTCGCTTAACCATATGCTCTGATACCAAATGTAACGCCCCGAAAATTTTCGACTTTCGAAAATTCAACACCGATACTCACTTTATCGACTGCCGAGAAATCGAAGGTCAAAAACCGGAATGTTATGGGTTTTAAAAAGAATTTAAGAAAAGAAAAAGAAAGAAGAAGAGAGAAGAAGATAGAAAATAGGGAGGAAAGAAAATAGAAAAATAGAGAACATAGAACGGAATGGAAAACAACTGAACAACATCAGAATATCACAATTCGCAGCGGAACAACATATAATAATAAATGAATAATCTTTAAACAAAGAACTATATCAGTTATTACATTTCATTACATTTCATTTCATCATATCATCAGAGTATACAACAACAACAAACAGTGCAGCGGAAAAAGAAATACTATACAAGTAATATGCCATGCCATCCAGCTTGCCTCCAGCAACTCCAGAATATCCAGAATATCCTGATAAACCTTAACTCTTGACTGCCCGTGTGGAAATTGGTGGGCACCCAGAGTTTAGGAAGGAAAACAATAAACTCCGAGTCAGTCATGTGACTGGTGTGAGAACTCAAAACAGTTTATTTATCTTAAAAATCAAAATAGAGGAATATTTTTAAAGTCAATTCGCAATGCTTTTAAAAATGAGACTACCATAAGGCCTCCCGCACACACACACACATGCAAACGCAGAATCGGAGGAGATTTCTCCTTATGATAGTCAAAGATGCTTGATACGCATTTAAAAGAACATTTCATATTATTATTAGTGCATAGTGTAGGGGAAAAATTCATTTCGAAAGTAGAATATAAATCTTAGCCAACATAGACATTCCGAACTATGCCTACTATAGCTAACTATGTTCAATAGCAGGTTACCGCCACATTCCATAGCAGGTTATACAACTAAAACCATACAAGTCACGTATTGTTTCTTTGGATTTCCAACGAATGATCAGGCCAAGGAACTTCCCATTGCCACATGAGAATGCCTCTGGATGGACATCCCCGAGAACCAAACCGGATCTCTACCATCACAAGGCCGGGTTACCCCTAACTGAGTAACAACTGACCGAATATGCCATCCCCCGGTCCTTTGGGACCTTTATCACCGAGCGCTCGTAATCAATTCACACAATCATAACAAAGTGTTTTCAACATGAGTAAGTATCTGGGCTCCATACCATGATATCACCCTTTTCCAGAAGGAAATGGACACATCCTAAAGGGTGCTACCCCTCATAACCTTGCCGCATCTTTCCTGTTTTGACCATTCACGGGGTGTGAGGCTCGACGAAGTCACGTCCACAAAAACATACTTTATACAAAAGCCATGCTTTGGGTCAACAAATGATCAACACAATGATCACAAGGATAGACGATCAAATAAATGATCCTATCACAAATAATCAACACAATGATCATTTCAGCATCACTCAGCATGTCACATCACCAAATTGGGAATATATCGCTGATAACATTCAACTACATAACCTCTGAGCACGTACGTCTCAGAGAAGGGTGTTAAGCTAAAAGAATAAATTCTCCGCCACCAACAGAAATATATTTGAAAGAAATCGGCTTTATATCTCAACTTGTAATGTCAGACATACAATCCATACAAGTCTGTTCCGGGCTCGAACAAAACCGAAGGCACTTCTTACGAAGCCCTTGCAATCCGGGTATTCACAATCCCGATCGAATTTCCCATCACTTAAGGAATCTCTATACCAGGAGCTACCCAGTGCAGAAACAATCGATAGGTCATCCTATCGCTTTTGCAAATACTCGGTCTTCAACACCGGTCTTTAATGCAATTCACAACGACGTATCACATATTCGGAATGGGTTATACGACCCCATGGTCCTTTCCCGGTTAACCCGAATAGTGAGCGCTTATTCAAAAATAAGTGTGGCATTCAAATTCAAACAAATCATATCAATTACCCATTCAAAGGGAAATATTGATAGTCGGTTATTGAACTATCAATTGATATGCATACATCACCAGTTTCCAAATAATTTTCCAAATTATTTATTTCACAAAATATCTTTACAAGATATATAGTTTCGCACTTCAAAAATAAATCAATATTTATTTTTAAACAAATTCCACTTTTCATTTATAAATTCCATAATGAATTTATATTTCAAAATATCCATGCATATACGATTTCAACTATCCATTTTCAATTTATCTTCAAAAAGATAAATTCTAAATATTCACTTCATATTGGAAAACGTTTCCATACTTATTTATAAATAAGTAATTCATAAATCTTTTTATTTTCCACCTTGGAAAATATTCAATATACTTAAATCGAAATTTAGTATATATTTCATTCTATTAAGGAAATCATTCTCTTAAACATATTTATTTGGGCCAAAACGAATGTTGCGTAAAACATCGTTACGACAACCCAAAATCACTAGTATAGGGATTCGAATTTAAAATAGATATGTAAATCCCAATACTATTCAAAACATTTCCTTTCGGAAATCATTTACTATAACAACAGTGTTATAGTCCACTATTTCCTTTTATTTCTCGAAAACGTCTATTTCAACAATGAATGTTGAAATCTATGGTTTCGAATCTCAACACCTTTTTAAAACATCGTTAGATCGTTTTAATTCTATTTAAAACATCACATTCAAAACAATTTCTTTAACATATTATTCACTATTCAAAAACGTGAATATACTACGTTAACAATTTCATTCTTTTATATATTTCATTTTAAAGGATTATTCACAGTCAAAAATGTGAATATAACTCCATAAATAAGTTATAACCATTTACTTATCAAAATAAGTCTTTTGCGAATTTATAAAACAACGTTTATAAATTCCATTTCTATTTATTTCATAACTATTTCCTTTATAAATCTCCTTTATTAACCTATTCGATTTATAACTCAATTATAAACTAAAGGTTCATATTATAAGTTAAATACTTATAATTTATTCGTTCACAAAAATCGTTCCTTTGAACTTCATAATTATAAATCTTATAACTTATAAGATTCAATTATTTATCCAAAACCATTCTTTTAATAATTTCACGAATTTTATAAACCTACTGTTTAAAAATTCCATTTATAACTTCACAGTTTATAATTCTATAAATTTCATTCAATTTATGAAATTCATTTTCACTTCATTCAAACACTTATAAAAACTCGTTTTATAATGTCCATATTTCAATTTATAAATATCCATTTATAAATCTCTTAATATAAATAAATTTATATTATCCTTTTAAAACGTCTTAAATTTCCTTTATAAATCTCACCATTTTGATTTATAAAATAATCAAATTTTATAAATCCTATTTTTAAACTTTTATAATATATTCAAAAATCCAATTTAAACTATTTTATAAAATCATAAATCCCCTATTTCTCAAAAATCAACTTTTAACTATATTTCACAAAATCATAATTTTTATAACTTTAAAAATTATAACGTTTATTTATTTAAAATGGATCAATTCCAAAAATATTTTATATTTTCAAAGATCACTTTAAAAATCATTTTAAAATCCCAAAATTTGGGTCCAATGATGCTACACACCAAATAGTCAATCACGACTATAACGATATCACATATCGTATATGATAATCATCAAATATCAAAATATCCATAATCAAATAAATACTGTTGAGGAATCCAGTTGGATCCCTCCAACCTGTTTTCCTGCATCCAAAAACATTAGCACAATACCAATTTCGCTCGAGTACGAAATTATCGCGGTATATGGGATTTAAATATTATCCGCTTAATAGACGGCGCAATAGGGTCTCATCCGCTAACAAAAATGCGGGAAATCAATAACTCCAATATATACATATGCCAATATATATATATTGATATTATTTATAATACCAATTTCACTGTTTATGAAATATTCGCGGTATATGTTTTTATTAAATAACATCCGCTTACTAACGGCGTATAATGTCTATTTTAACAATCAATAGATAACAATCATCATTCAAACATGCATTCAAATATTTTAAATCTAACTATTTAAAATAAAATCGAAACTGATTCGATTGAGTGAGAAGTTCTCACCTTGATTTTAAATTCCGTTTTAGCGATTTATTTCGAATAAAATTAAACAGACGTTTAATTTTACCCAAAATTCTCACTAACTCCAAACGACTCCAAACCAACTCCATCGCGTAGTGCTCGTCCATACGATTCCAACGCAACTGGTTTCGCACGTTTTCGACCTCGTATGAAAAAGTTATGAATTTTTAAAGATTGTACACGATTTATATAAACTATTTTCAACATAATTATATAATTATAAACCTATCTTTAATCATGGCCCTTGGATCTAAACCCAAACACATCAGGCCCGTGCCTTGCATCCCCCCTTCTTCACGTACGCACCTTCATCTTCCACCCTCCAGTAATTGCCGAACATATAGAAACCCATAGCATGAAATTAGGTTTTAATTTAGCTAACACCACACTCAACGAAACTTTGATCAGCAAGTGCCATTTTGTAGCCTTCGACGAGAGCTTCCTTCGCCCCCCCATGGTGGAGATCGGCCCCCTAGGTAGCACGAACGACGTGCATAAACTCGACGCCTTCATCTCCATTTTCCCGTTGATCCACTCAACTATTTTCGATCATGACCGTTCACATCGTAGATCTCACTACCCTCTACCACTTTCATGTTGAAAGATTGTTGAATCGTTGCACGGATTTGAAGATATTTGGGGATGAATATGGGAAGATTTCGGCCGTTCATATTGCAACTGGCGGCTGCAGTTATGAAACTAGGGTTTAGTTGTTTTTATTTTATTTTTTTTTTAAATGGGGGGAGGGGCTATTTATAAGAGAACGAACGACACTATTCATCCCGGAAATTCCGAACTCCGATTTACGCGCCGTAACCAGCGTTTCTAAGGTTTACCCCGCGTTCCGGACACAATGGAACAGGTTTCGGAAGGTAATTCGGACATCTGTGCGAGTTATGGCTACAAACGCTCAATTTAAATTAAACCGATTTAAGCGATTTTCTAGGCGTTTTAATTTGTACCGGACAAACCGTAAATCCAATTGACTTGAAATTTGAAACCTTACAATAATATCACATTACGGGTCCGATGAAACTAGTTTCGTCGAAATCCGAGACTTTTTGAAAAATGGCTATTTTCACTCGCCAAATTTAAATTAAAAATAAATCGATGCGTTTCGAGTTGCCACGATCAAACGATAGCTCCGATTGACACGAAATTTGAAATCCGATAATAACTAACTATTACGGATCCAATGGAACTGGTTTCGTTCAATTCTGAGACTGTTCAAAAATTGACTATTTTACAGTCGATTATTAAATATTAAAATATTCAATTTTTACAAATAAACTTTTAATTCGATTTTAAAAGTTCTAAAATATCATTCTAACTTCAATATGATAAAATAAAATTTTATAAATCATTTTCAATCATATTTAATCCAATTTTCAATTATTTCCATAATTTAACATACTAAATTATCGATTTAATTATCCAATTAAATCCAATAATTCAAATTAAAATTTATTCGACTTATAAATTCACTTTTTAATATTTAAAATAAATTAAATATTCATATTTTAATTTCTAAAAATTCTGGGTCGTTACAGTCGGACCTCACACCCCGAAAATGGTCAAAACTGGAAGGATGCGGCAAGGTTATTAGGGGGTAGCGCCCCTTTAGTATATGTCATTCCTTCTGGATAGAGGTGGTATCATGGTATGGAGCCCGGATACTTAACCTATGTTGTTGCTGCAAATTTATTGCTTTGTGGTTGTTGGAAATCGAGGATCCTTGGATATAGATCGGTTACGATCGGGGAATGACATATTCGCGTCAGTAGTTACCTAGTTTGAAAGGTAACCCGGCCTTGTGGTGGCAGAGATTCGGTTAGGTTCTCAGGTCGTTTTTCCAGAGGCGTACCCATGTGGCAATGGGAAGTTCCTTGGCCTGACCATTTGTTGGAAATCCAAAGAAACAATATGACCTTGTACGGTTTTAGTTGTAGGACCTATCATTCACTTATGGTGGCGCCCCACTGTTTGGATGGTAGCTAAAGTAGTGACGATACAGATTTTTCGCGTTCGAAAATCGACATCCATACTTTACATCGTACTCAAATGTCGCAGATTCGATCATTAAAATCCGAGTCGCCGGAGCTTATAACACTATTAAGTAAACAACATAGCGGAAGAAAAAGAATAATACATTGATATACAGCTATGATACAATATCTGATACAACAGATGATCCAATAGATATCAATATACATTAGAGATATGATATAATAAAATAGCAGCGGAAAAGAAAAGGATAACACCAGCAGCAGAACAAATAACTCTAAGATAGTCTTCAAGGAAGAACTCCAAAAACTGCAACTCCATTTCCAAGAACCAATCCAACAATAGCTCGAACTCCCATAACGATGCACAAAGATAAGCAAGTGCCGTCCATATCCAAAGACTAAACTAGCTCCAGATAATCTACTGAACCTAAATATCTGAAAAACCCAACTCTAAACTGCTCGTGTAGAAAAATTTTGAGCACCCAGAGTTTAGGAAAGAAACAATAAACTCGGGATCAGTCATGGGACAGGTGTGAGCAACAAAACAGTTTATCTTTAAAAACAAACAACGAAATATTTTAAAATCAATTTGCAATGCATTTTAGAAATGAGACTACCATAAGGCCTCCCGCACACACACACAATGCAAACGCAGAATCGGAGGAGATTTATCCTTATGATAGTCAAAGATGCTTGATACGCATTAAAAAGAAACATTTGAGATTATTACTAGTGCATAGTGTAGGAAAAGTCATTTCGAAAGTAAAGATATAAATCTGATCCAGCATAGGCATTTCGCCATTATGCCTACTATAGCTACCATGTTCAATAGTAGGTTACCGCCACATTCCATGGCAGGTTATACAACTAAAACCGTACAGGGTTCGTATTGTTTCTTTGGATTTCCAACAAATGGTCAGGCCAAGGAACTTCCCATTGCCACATGGAAACGCCTCTGGAAAGACGCCCCGAGAACCTAACCGGATCTCTGCCAACACAATGCCGGGTTACCTCTGCAAAAATAGGTAACTACTGACGCGCGTATGCCATCCCCCAGTTGTAACAACCTTTATCTGAGGATCCTCAATCAACATCAATCACAAAGTCATATAAATTTGCAACATTCACATAAGTTAAGTATCTGGGCTCCATACCATGATACCACTTCTATCCAGAAGGCAATGACACACACTAAGGGGCGCTACTCCCTAGAACCTTGCCGCATCTTTCCTATTTTGACCATTTCCGGGGTGTGAGGTCCGAAGAAGTCCCGTCCACAAAGCTACGCTTTCACAAGCCATGCTTTGATCAACAAATGATCAGCATTACTCAACATGCCACATTACCAAGATGGGAATATATCGCTGATAACCTTCAACTACATAACCTCTGAGCTCGTATGTCTCAGAGAAGGGTGTTAAGCTAAGAGAATAAATTCTCCGCTACAAACAGAAATGTTTTTGAAAGAAATTAGCTTTATATCTCAAAATGTAATGTTAGACACACAACCCATACAAGTCTGTTCTGGGTTCGAACAGAACCGAAGGCACTTCCGAAGAAGTCCTTGCAATCCAGGTATTCACAATCCCGATTGGACTTCCCATCACTTAGGGAATCTCTATAACGTAGCTACTCGGTGCAGATACAATCAATAGGTCAATCTATCGTTCTCGCAAATACCCGGTCTTCACCACCGGTCTTCAAATGCTATCCATAACGACGTATCACATATTCGGAATGGGTTATACGACCCAGAGGTCCTTTCCCGGCTAACCCGAATAGTGAGCGCAACATTTAAAACATATGGATATGGGATTTCAATTAAGTCACAACTTAATAATTCAAAATTTTCTTTCAAATGATTTAAACCAGTTACCATTTCAAATCTTTTAAACAAAAAGATTAATATCACAAAAATTCACCCAGTCTCTCAAAGGTTTATTCATAAGTTTCAAAACAATTCCATCTCAATTGGATTAATTCATTTAAATCTTTAAATCAAAGATTGGTTTCATAGCTTTCAAATCGTTCCTAAATATTCACAAAAAAAATTCATTTCCAAATATTCATCTATAACTTGGAAAATTCAGTTTACTTGAAATCCCTTTAATACAATTTGAAATTCATTTCTCCTATGAAAGCTTTTTATCATTTAGAAACAGCAGTGTTATTTCGGAAAAACCCTATTTCATTTATACAAGTTACAATCTTTGGGTTAATTCAAATTCCCAAAAAAACAATACTTTAAAAATGGTTTGACTCATATATAACTAGTATAATATCGTTAATCCCTAGTTTCAAATCATAGAATTCAATTCCAAATTTTGAATTCAAGGTTAAATCAAATTATGTAAATTCTAAAACTTAATCAAGTTATTCAAAAACTTTTATTTTTCAAAATCCCTTTTTCACAAGCTTTTCACATTTAACCCAATTCCATATCTAAAACTGTTTGGATTCAAAATTCAACTTTTAAAACTATTTTGAATTAATTTCAAATATCTAGGACTTAACCGATTTCCTCGTGAAATCCATATTTGTGTGTGTATAAGTGTAGTCCAGGGGTTTCACACAATAGTGCAACATCATCAATCAACACAGATTCAAATACAGCAATATATTAAATAAGCGGTATAAACTATAATGCTTATATTTGATAAGCGGTACAAACCAATTGTAACGCTTATCTTTCATTCACAGATCACAGGTATATATAAAAGATAATAAATTACATCAAACACAGCTCAAATCAAAACAGAACATATCAGGGTATCAAATAATTCAATCATCCAATAGAATTCAAACATCCATAAGTGAGATCAGTTAATTTTCTGATTAGTTCAAATCAGATTAATTACTTATGGATTACTAATCATGGTTAATTAACGTTGATAAATTACAAGTCATTTTGATTACTTATTCTTTAATCATTTATTTATTTAATCATTTATTAATAATTAACTTAATTTTTAATTATAATTAATCAACCTTTAATTATTAAATAATTAACTTTTAATTATTTAATTAACCATTTAATTAATTATCTTTAATTTATTAATTAAACCTTAATTAATTATCCTCTATTAATTGAAATAAGTAATTTGCTTTTATTCAATTACACAAAGTAATTATCTTTAATTAATTACACAAAGTGATTATCCTTAATTTACTTTCATAAATAAATTTATCTGTTAATTAATCACCCTTTACTAATCTTAAATTAACCGCATTAGGTAGTTAACCCTTAATTGTTAATTAATCAAGTCTTAATTACTTTTATTAATTAATTATCCCTCAATTAACTAATAATTAACAACAAATTAATTTCCCTTCAATTACAATTTAATTAACTTTTAAATACTACTTAATTATCCTTTATTAATTGAAATAAGTAATTTCACTTTAATTACTTGATTCTTCAACTTTAATCCTAAATCAATCACTTTTAATTAAGTAATTATCTTTATTTAATTATTCTTAATTAATAATCTTTGAACACCTTGATTAAATCAATCTTGAATGTCAATTATCAATCCTTAATTAATTACTTCATTATGTAATTATTTTTAATTAATCAGCCACTAATCACTTGACTAAATGACTTGAATTATCAATTAATTTTATATTAATTACTTTCATTAAGTAATTTATTTTAAAACTTCCATTCAAAAGCTTTCCATTTTGTAATCCATCTTTGAAAGAAAAACAATTACCATTCAAACCTATTAATGACCTGGAAGAAATCATTATTCACGCCTTGTCAAATCAACATAATCATATAATCCACCTTAAATCTTTAAAGTTAATTGTATTTGAGATGACCCGTTTATCTTTAAAATCTTGTTTTAAATAACCTTGAAATCAAATTTTCTTTTATCATACATTGAAACTTGTTCTCGTTTTATTTTAAAAACTTGTTAACTAATTTACTTTTTTATACAAATGTTGGTTATCCTAGTTTTTTTAAATAAATTTGTTTACTGTAAAAAATTTATTTTTATTTTGGTGTACTTTCAAAGTACTCGTGTAAACCCAGTAAAATTTCACGAGAGAACCCTCAAACTAACCCATCTTCTTCTCCAAACAAACCCTTTCCCAGATACACGATCCCACGCGTGCACATGCACCACTAGTCAGTGACGCTCCGGTCATCGTCCAGTACGCTATCCAGTCAAAGCCGCCACTCTTTACCTTCTCTATCACCTGGACTACTGAATTCATCAAAGATTCGAAGAAACGAACCACCTCGCACTCAACTTGAAACAGACCGATCGTCAATAAATCCCCTGCGTAACCCTCCCTGACCATCTGAAGACATGCCCTCTCACTCCGATGTTCATCAGAGACCCAGGCTCGTTTTGCCCCAGATGCGATCGCCAATAGCTCACCCACGGCGGCGAATTTTTTTCTCGAACTTCGACAGGTCGAATCGCGCCTTAAGCCCTAATTCAAGCTGGTACCTCTCTTAAGATTAATAAAAAAAATTCGAACATTTTTGCCATGCTTCCCTATGCATCAGCCTCCTTCGCCATGAATCTTGATGCCCAAATCGATGTGGATCATCAGGATTTGATCAATTTGCATTTCCCGTTCAATTCCTTCATACTCGAGATCTATTAGCTTAAAAATTATGAGATTTTCACCTGAAATCACCTTTTTGAAATTCGAATGTGATTGTGTAATCATATTTTAAATTAATTTATTCGATTTTTTCCTGATATATATCAATTTACTGTAAATTTAATAATTCCACAATATTCAGTAAATATTTCTCCTTGAAACTATTTTTAAAAATAACGTCATACATTTATACATAATTCATCTTCAAAATTTCTGGCCTATCATTGATTATATGAAAAGAGTTTAAATTATCAAAGTCAAATTTTTTTTTAGCCTGTAAATGCTTAACAGAGGTATATACATATACCTGTATACCAGCATGCGTACATATCTATAGCCTAATTCAACTATATTCAAGTTGAATACATCTAGAAAAACATACATATACATCACCACCACATAGATATCACATACAACAGTATCAAAAGATTTAAAGGTTGAGAGTTTGCTCACCATACTTCACAATAAAATATTGATCATAAAATTAACATAAAAACAAATTTATACTTTAAGTTTTGAGGTGAAGTTACTCACCGTTGTTTTATAGAAATGAACATAGCACTTTTATTTGGAAAGCTACAGGCTTTCTCTTCTTTAGATCTTCTTGTTTTTAATTGAGGAAGTGGTATAATGTTTTCAGTATGTAAAATGATAATGATTGTTTATATTTTTGATAAATGAAAATGAACTGAAGGATACAAACATATAGAAGAAAAGATTACAGGTTGATATTAATATACAAGCTACAGGTGATATGTTTGTACAAAATAGGCATGGCTGAAGATAATCTTGCATTAAATGCATGAGATATGTTGCATTATTTACTTACAACTTTATGCAGGCTGAAATGATCCTAAGCAAGCTTGAATTGACTTTGTTCCATGCCTGGTTGCTTTCAAAACTTAATGTGTGTTATTGCTTTGTAATATTTCATACATAGGTTTACTTTGTCTACAGCCTCTATTATTTCCTTTGTTCTTTATGTTTGTATTTGTTTGTATTTCTTCTTTTGTTTTGTTGACTAACAGAAGTTGATGGCTGGTATTTATTATACTTGTCATGTTTGTTCATGCTTATGTATATGTTTAGTTATTGGTTATAGACTTTAACTTATATATGTACAAATATATTTTATTTTGTGTCTTTCTTTTGTTTTATATTTTGAAATATACATGAGTTCTATAATGTTAGATTTTAGTTAATATGCTTACTTATATTTTACATAATTTTTATAAATATGTTACTTGACTTCATATTTCATATTTTATCTCCTATATATATTCCTATTCTAATTTCTTTTATTAGTTTTTCTTTTTTTCTTTTATAAGTATTCATATGTGAATGTATTTTATTTCTATTCTTTTACTTATTAATTTTATTTATTATTTTCTATAAATCCCAATTCAAATACAAATTAAATATTCAAATTTTAAATTTATTCAAAATTTACATTAAATATCAATTAAAATAAATTCCAAATTTAAATACTAACTTTTGAAACTAAGTATAGTAGAAGTGTTTATATTCAATTTATTGATTTGAAAGAGAATACGGTTAAATGATGTTATAACCTAAGTAGGGATTTAAAAGTTATAGTTTATTTGAATATGATGATTTTGAAGAAAGGATTTAACCTACTTTGGGAATATGATTTTAGAAGGAATTATGATTTTGGAAACGATATGATTTGAAAGTGAATATGGTTTGAAGTGGATATGATTTCGAAAGAAATATGATTTGAAATTGAATATAATATTTTAATACAAAATTGTGAATTTAACTTTTGAAAATGTAAAAGAACCATCCAGTGTGTAATAAGCATTTGGTTGTTAAAGAGACCGGGATCGGATATTGTCATACTCTTTGCGAATGTCGAAAACCACTTTAACAGCTGTGTACATGGTGGAGATTTTAGAAATGAAGTAGGATGGTCTGGTGAACGATTTCTGTATGAGGTATGGCTGACCCTGATTCCTGTGATTCGGCTTAGATGTGACTAAAATCAGGAGCCACGTCGGGCTAAGTAAGGTCATTCTTCCTATCGCACACACTTCTTCGATATTATATTCTGACTTTGTTATTTATTTTTGTGGCCACCCTCTGATTTTGATTTGGGAGTGTGTTTCGAGATGGGCGGTAGTAGCTGCTATGCGTTACCACTAGTCCGGATAAGCAATTGGTATATCTACCTTGGCATTGCCTTGAGTGCCGTGTTCACATGTCCTAGCATGCCTTATACGAGTTGTTTTATACCATACCTATGGAGTGCTCTCTGATTGCCCTCTAGTTTACGGGGGGAGTTACGGTACTATACAGACTATTGGAATATATAAAATATATTAAGAGGGATGTGGGTAACGCCTTAACGCTATTTTAGTACTTTACTTTACTGTAGTAATATTATAATAGTGTATTGTACTACATAATAGATAATTTAACGGATCCTTAGGAGATGTGAATCTCAAACATCTCTTAAGTTATTGCACTCACGTTAGACACTAGATAGGAGATGTCAAACCCCGTAAACATCTCCGACCCTGTTTACACTCATATTTATTTACCGTTGATTTAACTTACATAAGATCTTTTAGTTATGACTCGAGTGTTTTGTCTTTTCAATTCGATCGGGTCAGCCTTAGCATTTCAGGATTTGAAGACCTTATTTCTGGAGGACGAAGACGAAGACTTGTGCTACTTTTATATACTATATTTATTCCACTGCATTCATACTATTCTGCTGCATTATTTAATAATCTTTGATATGTGTAACTCTGATTTTGTTTTGTATAAGTATAATCAAATGTTATTTGTAAACAGCTTCATGAACTGTTTATTTGATTATTATATTTTGTCACACCACCGTGAGAATCCATTTTTTTTGTTATTTTATCTTTCTTTCTCTTTTTCTTATTTACCCCAATAATAATCTGCCTCTTTGTATGGTTTGAGTTGACACATGTTTCTGCTTAAAGCGTTCAAAAACACAGGTCGTTACACCCTGCTACTTAGGACCGGCGTTATCCCCTTCTCGAGTAGCACCGAATATGATCACCCCTTTGTTGCAATCAACAACTAAATAGTGGGATCCCAAAGCATACATGAATATCACTCTAAATTTGGGATAATCATATCCTACTTGGGTGCGACCCACTTAGTCATGCTGCATGTCCATGCTTTATTCATTTTTCGGGTGTAAGGCTCAAAGAGGCCATGCTCTTACCATTCATGTAGCACTTCCCACTTGGAGTACAAACACTGCCCTTCCAACAACAATGCAATACCAGCATTCATCCATACAAGTTCTTTCTGGGACTGAACAAACGATTGAGACCTTCATCTCCAATTCCATCATCTTTAAGATGTCTTCACTTCGAATGCCTAAGTTGGATCAAAGTGGTTTTTTGATAACAAATTTGATCTCAGTCACTTCATAAAAACATTTGATAGTTTCCGCTAAACTCAACCCCGGTTCTTTAGGAAATAAACGGTCAAAGATAAGATCGATGATCACCTCCTAACCGTTAGTGGATGGATTTCATTATCATTGTCCTAGAAGAACGAAACGAGATTTACATGCATAGTACAACATCTTCGAAGATGACTGTGCCATATAACTCACATGTTTCTCCTAGATATTTCCAAAGTTACTTTTGGATCCAAAATTCTGATAGTTGGTTATTTAACCATTGAATAAAAAACATTCAATAAGGGATTTAATTCCATAAGGAAAACCAACATTTGGCCAAGCACCAAGCAACACCAAGCCTCCTTAATTAATCTTTTCATTAATTAAAACCATCTTGTAAATACTTGTATTGCAGTACTTTTACATAGATATATTCACAAACCCTTCGATTTTCAATACTTAGAAAATATCCATATATTTATCTTATCGGTATAAGTATATTACCAAACACTGAAGAAGCTCTCTCTTTTACCAAATTCTAAAAATCATTTATAAACTCCATTATAAATTTTTAAAACCCTTTATAAACCATCTATAAGTTATTCCCAAATCATTTATAAACCCTTTATAAAACCATGCAATTATTTATAAATCTATAAACCCATTTCTAAAACTTGTTTATAAATATCCATCTATTTATAAACCTCTTTACCTTGTAAATAATCTTCCTTTAAATCTTCAAACCATTTTATAAGATCCTCTTACAAATATCCAAGTCCGTTTACAGAACTCTACTTATGAATATCAAAAACATCATAAATAAGTCCTAATCACTTTCTTTATAACACTAATATGTAATAGTGTTTATTCATAATAAACATCATAAATAAATAATAATAATTAACGTTGAACCTCTTTAAAAATAATAATCCAAACCATTATGAATAAAACAATCGTTAATCTTTACTAGACAAATAATAATGATAAATTACCAAAATTGTTTTAAAATTATTTTTAATAATTTAAATAATCAACTTTCCAAAATTATTTAAATATTTATTAACAACTTTAAACAATATAAACATGAATAACCAATTTTAAAACATTATATATTTCCTTGATAAAAATCCATTCTTAGATCTTCAAATCAGTCATTTCAATATTTAAAAACTAAATTTAAGAATCTCTTTCCATTTTATAAATCCTTTCATAAAACCCATTTATTTATGAACTCTGTTTACTTATTCATAAATTTCATTTAAAAACATCAGTCACCACCCGCTTTAATGTTACTTCCATATGGATAAATTCCTTTTATAAATTCCTTTCTATTTATAAAAATATCATTTAACATTCCCAACTTATGCTTTCCTTCAATTTTTCAAAATAGAGTCAACTATTGCTAAAATATCATTCCATATCTTATAATAAATCCATTATTTAATTTATTTTCCTATTTATTAAATGATAATATTTTCCTTAAAATTATAAACCCCATCTATAAATTCATACTTTTATTAACAAAATATGATTTTACAAATCTTCATTTCATTTGTAAAATATTACTTTTATAAATTATCGCATTTACAAAATTTCATATTTGTAATAAATCTTTCATATAGGTACACATGTAGACACACAAACAGATATATATATATATATATATATATATATATATATATACACGAGTATGGTGGCACGTTCGTTTGACGTGTGCCAAGAAGGAAGTGTGAAAATTTTGTGTGTGCTACAGTTATGGTGGTGATATATATACACAGAGACACACATTCGTACATATGTACACAGCTATATCGAGTACTTTGGCACATGCGATGCATGTGTGAAGGAGGAATTGGTATTATAAAACACGGTTTGAAAGATTTTTTTAATCTTACGAAATGACTGTAACATGAGGACTCCTATTATGTGAAGTGTTTTGTGTCTAATTACTTGTTGCATAGAAACTGAAATGCTATTTAACGTGTTTTGCATTAATTCTTTGAAATAACTTATTTATGCTGAAATAGGTAATTTAGTTGTTTGTTGATTTATATTTCAATGGTTATACAATAAAGATTTTTGATAGCTACCTCTCGTTATTTTGTTTCGAATTTGGGAAAATATTTTTATAATGTTATCCAATCATTTTGAAAAATGAATGAAAAAACAATTTTGTAAATTTTTTGTAGAGGATGTTGTATAAAGTGTCCATCCTAGAATTAAAACCTAGCTTCGCCACTGGCTCTACTTGAAGCGAACCTCTAATCCAACCCTTTGTTTTATTAATTTTCCCTTCGTATTTCCTATTCAATTTACTTTAATTGTTGACTTAGGTTCACTTGAAAGTTGTTCAAACCGAAAATATAGATATTTTTGTTAGCTGAAACAGTACTTCATACTGTGAAATCTAAGTATGCAAATATGCACTAATTAATAGTGTAGTACTTGTTTTGAGTCAAAGGGAAACTATTGAATCATGGCCCATGGAATCTTGGATCCGCATGATCTATGTGCATAATGATCTGAATATTTGGGCACTCAGTTCAGGACTATTTAAAGGTCTGTATTCATGTACGGTCATCCCATATCAGGATTTACACCTCCTTATATTAATATTATCAATTTTGATATGTTTTATTCATGTGCATCGGCGGGTAAATATCTACAACATTTCAACTTATCTCACCGCTAAAATTTGTCTAGATGTCTATATATCTAATTTTTAATAACCACGTTAGGATGAGTTTCTAAATTTAACTCTTTAGGATGTAGCCTAGTTTTGAAAGTAAAATCAACTTCTTGGTTATTCAACAATTTTCGAACTTAAACTGTCCACAAATGTATTAAAGTTATTCATGAGATTTTTCCCATTGCTGAATTTTGCTAAAGCTGCCTATAATTCATTAGTAGGGTGAGTTTATACATTTAGCTCTTTACAGTGTAACATAGAACATATCAAGATAACTAAAATAAGATATTTTCTTATTTACGGAAAAAATGGGTACGTGTAAACAGATGAGGAAAAAGAACATATCAAGATAATTGATACTCGGTGTAACGACCCGCCTTTTTGGGCAGTTTAAACCGACGATCAAATACACATGTCGATTCCAAACCATTCAAAAGGGCAGATGGTAATTGGGGTAAATAAGAAAAGGAGAGGAAAGAGAAATAGAAGAAAGGAAACGACACAGAATCTTGCAGCGGAACGATAAAATATAATGATCAAATAAACAGTTCATGAAGCTGTTTACTATACTTTGACAATTATTTACACAACATTTATCAGAGTTATACATATACAATAGAACAAATAAAATAATGCAGCAGACAGCATGATGCAAAGATAATAATAATAATAGTATACCCAATCTTCGTCTTCATCCTCCAGAATAGATCTTCAATAAGCTGAAAAACTCAAGACTGGCCCGAGCGTAATGAAAAGACAAAACACTCGAGTCAGGACTAAAATATCCTTATGGAAGTTAAATCAATCGTAAATAAATATGAGTGTAATGGCGTCAGAGATGTTTACGGGATTTGACATCTCATATCCAGTGTCAACATGCGTGCAATAACTCAAGAGATGTTACGGGATTTTCCATCTCTTAAGGATCCGTTAAACTATCTACTATGTAGTAATGTACGCTACGTAGATAATGCCTATGAGTAATATAAAGTATTAAAATAGCGTTAAGGCGTTACCATAATCCCCCTTAACACATTTTTATAATGCCATAGTCTATACAGCACCGTAAGCCCCACCGTAAACTGGTGGTTATCAGAGGGTACCCCATAGGTATAACACAAAACATAACGTAGTGGTCGCGAATAGGATAATCAATATGACAAGGTACGTGAGGCGATACCAACTAGGATACTAGTAGTTGCGTGATCCGGTGTGACGACTCGAATTTTGCCCGCTCGAAAATCGACATCCATACTTCAAATCGTACTCGAATGTCGTAGATTCGACCATTCAAATTTCGATTCGCCGGAGCTTATAACAATCATTAAGTAAACAACACAGCGGAATAAAAGAATAATACATTGATATACAACTTTGATACAATATCTGATACAACAGATGATCCAATAGATATCAATATACATCAGAGATATGATACAATAAAATAGCAGCGGAAAGAAAATAGATAACATTTAACAGCAGAACAAATAACTCTAAGATAGTCTTCAACGAAGAACTCCAAATCGGAACTGTAACTCCATTTCCAATAATCAATCCAGCAATAGCTCGAACTCCCAATAACATATCACCAAGCTCAGCAAGACTGGTGTGGTCCAAAGACTGAACCAACTCCAGATAATCCACTATATCTAACTATCTGTAAAACCCAACTCTAGACTGCTCGTGTAGAAAATAATGAGCACCCAGAGTTTAGGAAAGAAAACAATAAACTCCGGATCAGTCGTGGGACTGGTGTGAGCAACAAAAACAGTTTATCTTTTAAAACATTCAACAAAAGATTTTCAAAGTCAATTCGCAATGCTTTTTAAAAATGAGACTACCATAAGGCCTCCCGCACACACACACAATGCAAACGCAGAATCGGAGGAGATTTCTCCTTATGATAGTCAAAGATGCTTGATACGCATTAAAAAGAACATTTGATATTATTACTAGTGCATAGTGTAGTAAAAATCATTTCGAAAGTAAAGATATAAATCTTAGCCAACATAGACATTTCGAACTATGCCTACTATAGCTACCATCCAAACAGTGTTGCGACACCATAAGTGAATGATAGGTTCTACAACTAATACCGTACAAGTTTCGTATTGGGAATTGGATTTCCAACAAATGGTCAGGCCAAGGAACTTCCCATTGCCACATGAGAATGCCTCTGGAAAGACATCCCCGAGAACCAAACCGGAACTCTGCCAACACAAGGCCAGGTTACCCCTAACTGGGTAACTACTGACACGGGCACGCCATTCCCCGATCGTAAACGACCTTTCTCACGGGATCCCGAAAACCAACAACCACAAAGTAATAAATTCGTAGTAACCACATAGGTTAAATATCTGGGCTCCATACCATGATACCACCTCTATCCAGAAGGAAATGTACATACCCTAAAGGGTGCTACCCCTCATAACCTTGCCGCATCTTTCCTGTTTTGACCATTTCCGGGGTGTGAGGTTCGACGAAGTCACGTCCACAAAAACATACTTTATACAAAAGCCATGCTTTGGGTCAACAAATGATCAACACAATGATCACCAAGATAGACGATCAAATAAATGATCCTATCACAAATAATCAACACAATGATCATTTCAGCAACACTCAGCATGTCACATTACCAAATTGGGAATATATCGCTGATAACTTCAACTATATAACCTCTGAGCTCGTACGTCTCAGAGAAGGGTGTTAAGCTAAGAGAATAAATTCTCCGCCACCAACAGAAATATATTTGAAAGAAATCTGCTTTATATCTCAATTTGTAATGTCAGACATACAATCCATACAAGTCTGTTCCGGGTTCGAACAGAACCGAAGGCACTTACAAAGAAGTCCTTGCAACCCGGATATTCACAATCCCGATCGGATTTTCCCATCACTTAGGGAGTTTCTATACCGGCGCGACTCGGTGCAGAAACAATCGATAGGTCATCCTATCGCTTTCACAAATACCCGGTCTTCATCACCGGTCTTCAAATGCTATCCATAACGACGTATCACATATTCAGAATGGGTTATATGACCAAAGGTCCTTTCCCGGCTAAACCGAATAGTGAGCACGATATTTCAAAAACAAATGGATAATGGGATTTCAATTAAGTCACAACTTAATAATTCAAACTTTCTTTCAAATGGTTTAACAAATTACCATTTTCAATCTTTAAACAAAAAGATTCATTTTCACAACCTTTAACGGTTTAAACAATTTTCACATTTAAATCTTTTAAACAAAAGATTCATTCACATATTTTCCAAATCAATTTTCATTTCAATTTGAGTTAACTCGTTAAATCTTTAAATCAAAGATTTAACTTATAGCCTTCAAAACAATTTCATTTCAATTTGATTTAAACAAATCATCAATTTAAATCTGTTAAGAATAAACAGATTTAATTCATAGCTTTCAAAAAAAAAGAATTCATTTATAACTTAGGAAAATCATTTCTCTATTCAATCTTGAAATTCCCCTAATTAACTGGAATCTCAGTTCTTATCCAAAAGTGTTTATCATTTGAAAACAACAGTTTTCATTTTGGAAATCTGATTCATTTATACGAGTTGAAATCCTTGAGTTAAATTCAAATTCCCAAAAATAATACTTTAAAAATGGTTTAACTCATAATGACTAGTATAATATCATTAATCCCTAATTTCAAATTACTGAATTCAATTTCAAGTATTGAATTTAAATTTAAATCAACTTATTTAAATTCCAAAACTTAATCAAGTAATTTAAAAATAATAAATTCTATTTTGAAATTCCATTCCAAAAGCTTTTCACATTTATTCCGATTCCATTTCCAAAACATTTGAATTCAAATATTCAAATTTAACTATTTCAAAAATCTGCGACTTAATCGATTTCCTCGTGAAATCCATAATTGTGTGTGTATGGGTGTGGTTCAGGGGTTTTAACATACTAGTGCAACATCATTCAATCATCACAAATTAAACACAGAAATATAGTTGATAAGCGGTATAAACTATAACGCTTATATTTGATAACCGATATAACCCATAACGCTTATCCTTTATTCACAGAACACAGATATATATATCACAGATAATAATTATATTTATCTCAGATAAATAAATTACATCTCACATCATAACACAAATTAGGATATATCACAAAGCATCAATATCAGGGATATCAGACAAATTAATTATTCAGTCAAGTTCAAACATTCACAAGTGAATTTATTAATCAACTTATTAATTTAAATTAGATGTATCAATTATTAATCCGGGTTAATTATCATAATTTAATCACAATTTATTTGAAATAAATCTTTCTTCCAAATCTATTAGTTAACCCTTAATTATTAACTAATCATTCTTAAATCAATGAATCAATTAATCTTTAATTTTTTTTTTAAATTAATCTTAATTTAATTGCCATTATTAATTAATCCTTTAATTATTCACAAAAATTTATGTTCTGATTTAAAAATCATCATTTAATTAATTACATTCACAAATTATCTATTAATTACTTCTCTAAGCAATTAACTCTTCAAAACTATCAAATGATTATTCTGAATAAATTAGCTTAAGAAATTTAATTTGAACAATTCGATTAACTCCACAAATTACACCGAATATTTAATTTCACAATTATTGTTATTAAGTAATTATACTTAATAGTTCCACGATTGATTATTATGAAATTAATCAAACTAAATTTATTGTTAAAATTTATCACATAAATTGATGTTTTTCAAATAAAATCTTAGTTAATGGTCTTTATCAATTATTAAATTTCTTAAATTACCATTCCAAAGAAATTTCATATATTTAATTTTAACCTCTGATTTAAGATTAGTTCCAGGTTCTACTTTTAAATTCAATTTGTTTAAATGTCATTTTCAATTTCAATTATATTTTAAATTCAAATTCTTTAATACACTTAATTGCGTTGAAATTATTAAACCAAATTGAATTTAAAACTTTATTTTATTTACAAACTAGATTTCAATTCAATTTGAATTTTTATTTACATTTTGATTTAAACCTCAGCTTAAAACCTCGTTTTAAAATTTAAATTTTTGTTTTGAATTCCTGGAAGATAGGTTCAGGTAAAACCTGAAACCAAACCTTTGACTCGAGACCCCTCTTCCTTGCTTCGAGTTCCACCCCCAAAAACTTCGAGTATACCACTTGAACTTCTTGAGTCACTCGCGTGGATCTCCTCTGTGTTTCCCCAGGCATGCAAATACTCAGGCAACACAACCTCGTACACGTGCACAGTAGCTCCGACCGACGCCGGTCATCGTCACGACTTCGAGCATATCGACCATCAAATCCAGAACGTATTCCGATCATTCGAATCACTTCATCATCTCGAGATTCAAATTCAAGCTCGAGCTTGAAAACCTGGAACATGCGAACCCAACATCCCTCAACCCTGTCAACGCCAAGTTCTCTGAGCTCCGACCACTGTTCACCACCAAACTCCGGCAATCCACTCGTCGTACTTCCCTCTACTATCCCCCACAGGCGTGTCGAACTCGATGCTTCCCATAGGACGAACGAACCAAAAAAATTCGACCTTACAAAACTAGGTCTACAGAAAAGAAAACGTCACCGCCGACGCCACCGTCACTTCCATCACCTCCCACTATTTTTCCCCGAACCCCTGATCGCTCCTCTACCATCCCAGAGAACCACAACCCCCCTCAACACCGAGATCACCAGAGACTGCCTCAAATGCAATTTCCAAGTAAACCCAATTTTTGTTTTCAATGCAGTATTAAAATTCTTGATTTTTGTCCTAAAAATCTTATTTTCGAATGCAGTTTCAATTTATATATTTGAATCGATGTTTTATATCATTCGAAATTATCACATATTTGAGTTTGCTCTGTTAAAATCAAGTTTTCTCCCAACCTGTATGTTTATAATTTACTTGTACTATTTTTTTTTTTAACAATAACTAATACTTAATCAAGCCTATTTGCTTTTGGAAACAAAACCTGACAAAGATCAAGAAATCTGATATTTGAATTTGTTTATCAAACCATATGCTCTTAAACAAAAAGTCTCAATATATACAGGCATACCCCTCTGCATACATATATAGACAGAGAACAATTTATGTGTATATACGCATACTAACCAACCCCAAACTCAGACATATCAATCATCAAATATAGATTCACTTAGTTGGATCTTAGTTTAGTTACTCACCTGGGTTTTCACAGAAAGGAAGAACAGAGCTTGCTACAGATCTTCTTTGATCTCTGGTTTGGACTGATTTGTATTGTGGTAATTTATTTATTTTTTTCTTTTCTTTCGCTCAGTTTAGAATGAGTGAAAACTGAGATGAATAAAGTGATGTATATAACCAAAAGTTTACATGTTGATAACATTTTGTATAGGTGATGTCATTTGTATAATAGGCATGGGTGAAGAGGCTTGCATTAATTGCTTGAGTACTTCATTTGTTTTAGTTATGTTTTGGTTGTACTTATTTTTGTATTTTACTTTATTTAGTTTATTTACTTACTTTTTTTTTCTTTTTTTTTATTATTTTATTTTTATGCCTTGCTTTATGTTCATTTACAAGTGTACATACTTGTATGTATTTTTGTTTTGTAATACTTCCTATATATACACATATATTTTATATAACTCAAATTATCATTATTTATAAATTCTTAAATCAATTTATTTATTTTTATACTTGTGTCAATGTATATACTTTAATATTTATTTTTCAAACCATTAATATAAGATTTAAATTCAAATCAAAATATATATATATACACACAAGATTTTAAAATTTCAAATTGACTCATATATACCCAAATATACATATATATATATATATATATTCACATATATACATATATACATAATATTTAAAAATTTAAATGATTTATATAGAATATATTTGAACTCGGGGAAACTCACATCACTATTTATAATTAATTTTACAATTTTTAAATTCAAAAATTCATCTAAATTATCAATTTAAATTCATAAAAATCCGGGGTCGTTACAGACTTCCCCCCTTAAAAGAATTTCGTCCTCGAAATTCGCAGGCACGAAAACAATACAGAGATAGATGAAAGATAGAAGAAATATCTTTTCAAATCAAACTGGACATCAATTCTGCATTTGGCTCACCAAGTCAGAATATCAACAACAGATACAAGAAATTATAATAAAATTTCAAATTTTGGTTTTAAACCAAATCATTTTATCGATACAATTCAATTTATTCTTCATATTCTACTAATCAATTTAACTCAAATTAAAATTTCAATTTTATTCAAAATTTGCAATCTCAAATTTCAAATTCGTATTCATTAAGGTTTAACTCCAAAACTGATAAGAAACTGATGAAGATATGAAGAAAGAATTTCTATAACGATTCGTAGAGTCATCATCGCACCGAAACTTCTTTCTCTGGAGTTGTCGCGAAGCAATCAAAAGAATTTAGAATGAATCAAAGAAAATTGATAAGAAAGTTGTTTCCACTGTTGTTACAGAGTTTTGACTAATTATAGTCGCATTCCCCTGTCCTCTATCTCGTTCTCTTCTTGCACTCATACTTACTATCAGTGGATAGTAAAAGAATTTACTGAGGCATTCAAACGGATATCTTAAGGATTACTCATTCTAGGATTTACTTCACCCTATCTCTAATGAGTTACTTAATGTGTTATACTCCTGAGCTAAAGTTTCACCTTAGCTCTGATACCAAATGTGACGAGTCGGATTTTGCCCGCTCGAAAATCGACATCCATACTTCAAATCGTACTCGAATGTCGTAGATTCGACCGTTCAAATTTCGATTCGCCGGAGCTTATAACAATCATTAAGTAAACAACACAGCGGAATAAAAGAATAATACATTGATACACAGCTTTGATACAATATCTGATACAACAGATGATCCAATAGATATCAATATACATCAGAGATATGATACAATAAAATAGCAGCGGAAAGAAAATAGATAACATTTAACAGCGGAACAAATAACTCTAAGATAGTCTTCAACGAAGAACTCCAAATCGGAACTGTAACTCCATTTCCAATAATCAATCCAGCAATAGCTCGAACTCCCAATAACATATCACCAAGCTCAGCAAGACTGGTGTGGTCCAAAGACTGAACCAACTCCAGATAATCCACTATATCTAACTATCTGTAAAACCCAACTCTAGACTGCTCGTGTAGAAAATAATGAGCACCCAGAGTTTAGGAAAGAAAACAATAAACTCCGGATCAGTCGTGGGACTGGTGTGAGCAACAAAAACAGTTTATCTTTTAAAACATTCAACAAAAGATTTTCAAAGTCAATTCGCAATGCTTTTTAAAAATGAGACTACCATAAGGCCTCCCGCACACACACAGAATGCAAACGCAGAATCGGAGGAGATTTCTCCTTATGATAGTCAAAGATGCTTGATACGCATTAAAAAGAACATTTGATATTATTACTAGTGCATAGTGTAGTAAAAATCATTTCGAAAGTAAAGATATAAATCTTAGCCAACATAGACATTCCGAACTATGCCTACTATAGCTACCATCCAAACAGTGTTGCGACACCATAAGTGAATGATAGGTTCTACAACTAATACCGTACAAGTTTCGTATTGGGAATTGGATTTCCAACAAATGGTCAGGCCAAGGAACTTCCCATTGCCACATGAGAATGCCTCTGGAAAGACATCCCCGAGAACCAAACCGGAACTCTGCCAACACAAGGCCAGGTTACCCCTAACTGGGTAACTACTGACACGAGCACGCCATTCCCCGATCGTAAACGACCTTTCTCACGGGATCCCGAAAACCAACAACCACAAAGTAATAAATTCGTAGTAACCACATAGGTTAAATATCTGGGCTCCATACCATGATACCACCTCTATCCAGAAGGAAATGTACATACCCTAAAGGGTGCTACCCCTCATAACCTTGCCGCATCTTTCCTGTTTTGACCATTTCCGGGGTGTGAGGTTCGACGAAGTCACGTCCACAAAAACATACTTTATACAAAAGCCATGCTTTGGGTCAACAAATGATCAACACAATGATCACCAAGATAGACGATCAAATAAATGATCCTATCACAAATAATCAACACAATGATCATTTCAGCAACACTCAGCATGTCACATTACCAAATTGGGAATATATCGCTGATAACTTCAACTATATAACCTCTGAGCTCGTACGTCTCAGAGAAGGGTGTTAAGCTAAGAGAATAAATTCTCCGCCACCAACAGAAATATATTTGAAAGAAATCTGCTTTATATCTCAATTTGTAATGTCAGACATACAATCCATACAAGTCTGTTCCGGGTTCGAACAGAACCGAAGGCACTTACAAAGAAGTCCTTGCAACCCGGATATTCACAATCCCGATCGGATTTTCCCATCACTTAGGGAGTTTCTATACCGGCGCGACTCGGTGCAGAAACAATCGATAGGTCATCCTATCGCTTTCACAAATACCCGGTCTTCATCACCGGTCTTCAAATGCTATCCATAACGACGTATCACATATTCGGAATGGGTTATATGACCAAAGGTCCTTTCCCGGCTAAACCGAATAGTGAGCACGATATTTCAAAAACAAATGGATAATGGGATTTCAATTAAGTCACAACTTAATAATTCAAACTTTCTTTCAAATGGTTTAACAAATTACCATTTTCAATCTTTAAACAAAAAGATTCATTTTCACAACCTTTAACGGTTTAAACAATTTTCACATTTAAATCTTTTAAACAAAAGATTCATTCACATATTTTCCAAATCAATTTTCATTTCAATTTGATTTAACTCGTTAAATCTTTAAATCAAAGATTTAACTTATAGCCTTCAAAACAATTTCATTTCAATTTGATTTAAACAAATCATCAATTTAAATCTGTTAAGAATAAACAGATTTAATTCATAGCTTTCAAAAAAAAAGAATTCATTTATAACTTAGGAAAATCATTTCTCTATTCAATCTTGAAATTACCCTAATTAACTGGAATCTCAGTTCTTATCCAAAAGTGTTTATCATTTGAAAACAACAGTTATCATTTTGGAAATCTGATTCATTTATACGAGTTGAAATCCTTGAGTTAAATTCAAATTCCCAAAAATAATACTTTAAAAATGGTTTAACTCATAATGACTAGTATAATATCATTAATCCCTAATTTCAAATTACTGAATTCAATTTCAAGTATTGAATTTAAATTTAAATCAACTTATTTAAATTCCAAAACTTAATCAAGTAATTTAAAAATAATAAATTCTATTTTGAAATTCCATTCCAAAAGCTTTTCACATTTATTCCGATTCCATTTCCAAAACATTTGAATTCAAATATTCAAATTTAACTATTTCAAAAATCTGCGACTTAATCGATTTCCTCGTGAAATCCATAATTGTGTGTGTATGGGTGTGGTTCAGGGGTTTTAACATACTAGTGCAACATCATTCAATCATCACAAATTAAACACAGAAATATAGTTGATAAGCGGTATAAACTATAACGCTTATATTTGATAAGCGATATAACCCATAACGCTTATCCTTTATTCACAGAACACAGATATATATATCACAGATAATAATTATATTTATCTCAGATAAATAAATTACATCTCACATCATAACACAAATTAGGATATATCACAAAGCATCAATATCAGGGATATCAGACAAATTAATTATTCAGTCAAGTTCAAACATTCACAAGTGAATTTATTAATCAACTTATTAATTTAAATCAGATGTATCAATTATTAATCTGGGTTAATTATCATAATTTAATCACAATTTATTTGAAATAAATCTTTCTTCCAAATCTATTAGTTAACCCTTAATTATTAACTAATCATTCTTAAATTAATGAATCAATTAATCTTTAATTTTTTTTTTAAATTAATCTTAATTTAATTGCCATTATTAATTAATCCTTTAATTATTCACAAAAATTTATGTTCTGATTTAAAAATCATCATTTAATTAATTACATTCACAAATTATCTATTAATTACTTCTCTAAGCAATTAACTCTTCAAAACTATCAAATGATTATTCTGAATAAATTAGCTTAAGAAATTTAATTTGAACAATTCGATTAACTCCACAAATTACACCGAATATTTAATTTCACAATTATTGTTATTAAGTAATTATACTTAATAGTTCCACGATTGATTATTATGAAATTAATCAAACTAAATTTATTGTTAAAATTTATCACATAAATTGATGTTTTTCAAATAAAATCTTAGTTAATGGTCTTTATCAATTATTAAATTTCTTAAATTACCATTCCAAAGAAATTTCTTATATTTAATTTTAACCTCTGATTTAAGATTAGTTCCAGGTTCTACGTTTAAATTCAATTTGTTTAAATGTCATTTTCAATTTCAATTATATTTTAAATTCAAATTCTTTAATACACTTAATTGCGTTGAAATTATTAAACCAAATTGAATTTAAAACTTTATTTTATTTACAAACTAGATTTCAATTCAATTTGAATTTTTATTTACATTTTGATTTAAACCTCAGCTTAAAACCTCGTTTTAAAATTTAAATTTTTGTTTTGAATTCCTGGAAGATAGGTTCAGGTAAAACCTGAAACCAAACCTTTGACTCGAGACCCCTCTTCCTTGCTTCGAGTTCCACCCCCAAAAACTTCGAGTATACCACTTGAACTTCTCGAGTCACTCGCGTGGATCTCCTCTGTGTTTCCCCAGGCATGCAAATACTCAGGCAACACAACCTCGTACACGTGCACAGTAGCTCCGACCGACGCCGGTCATCGTCACGACTTCGAGCATATCGACCATCAAATCCAGAACGTATTCCGATCATTCGAATCACTTCATCATCTCGAGATTCAAATTCAAGCTCGAGCTTGAAAACCTGGAACATGCGAACCCAACATCCCTCAACCCTGTCAACGCCAAGTTCTCTGAGCTCCGACCACTGTTCACCACCAAACTCCGGCAATCCACTCGCCGTACTTCCCTCTACTATCCCCCACAGGCGTGTCGAACTCGATGCTTCCCATAGGACGAACGAACCAAAAAAATTCGACCTTACAAAACTAGGTCTACAGAAAAGAAAACGTCACCGCCGACGCCACCGTCACTTCCATCACCTCCCACTATTTTTCCCCGAACCCCTGATCGCTCCTCTACCATCCCAGAGAACCACAACCCCCCTCAACACCGAGATCACCAGAGACTGCCTCAAATGCAATTTCCAAGTAAACCCAATTTTTGTTTTCAATGCAGTATTAAAATTCTTGATTTTTGTCCTAAAAATCTTATTTTCGAATGCAGTTTCAATTTATATATTTGAATCGATGTTTTATATCATTCGAAATTATCACATATTTGAGTTTGCTCTGTTAAAATCAAGTTTTCTCCCAACCTGTATGTTTATAATTTACTTGTACTATTTTTTTTTTTAACAATAACTAATACTTAATCAAGCCTATTTGCTTTTGGAAACAAAACCTGACAAAGATCAAGAAATCTGATATTTGAATTTGTTTATCAAACCATATGCTCTTAAACAAAAAGTCTCAATATATACAGGCATACCCCTCTGCATACATATATAGACAGAGAACAATTTATGTGTATATACGCATACTAACCAACCCCAAACTCAGACATATCAATCATCAAATATAGATTCACTTAGTTGGATCTTAGTTTAGTTACTCACCTGGGTTTTCACAGAAAGGAAGAACAGAGCTTGCTACAGATCTTCTTTGATCTCTGGTTTGGACTGATTTGTATTGTGGTAATTTATTTATTTTTTTCTTTTCTTTTGCTCACTTTAGAATGAGTGAAAACTGAGATGAATAAAGTGATGTATATAACCAAAAGTTTACATGTTGATAACATTTTGTACAGGTGATGTCATTTGTATAATAGGCATGGGTGAAGAGGCTTGCATTAATTGCTTGAGTACTTCATTTGTTTTAGTTATGTTTTGGTTGTACTTATTTTTGTATTTTACTTTATTTAGTTTATTTACTTACTTTTTTTTTTCTTTTTTTTATTATTTTATTTTTATGCCTTGCTTTATGTTCATTTACAAGTGTACATACTTGTATGTATTTTTGTTTTGTAATACTTCCTATATATACACATATATTTTATATAACTCAAATTATCATTATTTATAAATTCTTAAATCAATTTATTTATTTTTATACTTGTGTCAATGTATATACTTTAATATTTATTTTTCAAACCATTAATATAAGATTTAAATTCAAATCAAAATATATATATATACACACAAGATTTTAAAATTTCAAATTGACTCATATATACCCAAATATACATATACATATATATATATTCACATATATACATATATACATAATATTTAAAAATTTAAATGATTTATATAGAATATATTTGAACTCGGGGAAACTCACATCACTATTTATAATTAATTTTACAATTTTTAAATTCAAAAATTCATCTAAATTATCAATTTAAATTCATAAAAATCCGGGGTCGTTACATCCGGACTAATGTTGAGCATAGCCAGCAGCTACCCTAACACCGCGAAACAACACTCCCAAATCAAGGGGTGCACCCAAATCGAATCACAAATGTAATAGAAATGGTATCGAAGAAGCGTGTCCGCTAGAGGTGGCGAACCTCAATGGCCCGGCGCGGCTCCTGTTTTAGTCATGTCAGGGGTCATCCAATATCGTTCTGTTTCTTCAGTCAACGCGTTCACCAAATCATCCACTTCATTCTGGATCAACACTCCACGTATAATAGTTATTAAAGTGGTGTTCGGTATCGACAGAGAGTATGTCCATATCCGATCCCGGTCTCTTTAATAACTAGGTATTATTACACTGTTGGCTCTTTTACATTTCAAACCGATTCATAATTGATATCAAAATATCATATTCGCTTCAAAAAAATCATATCCATTTCAAATATCATCGCATCTATTTAAAATGTAAGGTTCCGTTTCAAAAATCATTTTTCGCCTCAATATCTCATTTCGATTTCCAAAATCATTTCGAATTTCACTTTAGGTTGCAACTTCATTTAACCCAATTCATATTTAAATTCAAGATTTAAACATAAACATTTCACCTTATTGCTCAGCTTGAAATTTTTGAAAATGTTTTTAAGTAGTTTAAAAGTAGTTTTAAATAATTAAAATAGTTAAAAATACTTAAAATCTTTAAATGGATTTCAAATAGATAAATTAATTTAAAATAATTAATATAGGTTAAAATTGTTCAAGTATTTAAAGATGGTTTATATAACAGAGTAATTTGGAAAACAAAATGAAACAGCTTCAAAACCAAAACATTTCAATTATAACTTCTTAATTCAAATCAATTTCAATTTCCATTCTACCGATTCAATTTCGATTTCAATTCAAATCAATGTCAACTTTGACTTCAAATCAATTCGATTCTATATTCATCTCCAATTAATTCAATTACAATTTATATCAATTTGGAGCTTCATTTTTCAAAATACCAATTTATAACACTTAACAAAACTTTCCTATAATATTCAAATTCAAATCCAAATTTCAAATATGATTCAATTCCAAATTTCAAATATGATTCAATTCCAAGCTCAATTTCAAAATATCATTTTTATATCACTTTTACTTAGTAATATTCAAAGCTCGAAATAATGTTCAATCTTTAAACAAATAAATTTTTGTAACGACCCGATATTTTCAACCATTCGCATCCGCACATGTCGGACTTGAATTGCTCAAAATACCGCGTTGTAAATAAAATTTGGCAAATCTCAGAATATACAGTAAATACATAATCACAGATCACAGACACAGAGTATTTAATGATGCAGCGGAATTTAAAAGAAATAGTAGTTCATGAAGCTACTATATAAAAATAAGATACATCAGAGTTAAACAAGATACAACAAAAGTAACAAGATACATCAGGTACAAATCAGAATACATCACTGAAATCACTGGATACAGAAAGCAAATAGATGGCTGGATCTTCAAGGAAAGCTTCAACTCCGAAGGTGAATCTTGAATGCTAACTCACTCAATCTGACTCGAGCGTAAAGCAAAATACAAAACACTCGAGTCAGGACATACATACTTATGAACTGTAAATAAACTCAAGTGAACAGTAACAAAAATGCATCAGTAACTTAAAGGATGCTTGGGATCGCCCATCCTTTAAGGATCCGTTAAACTATTTACTATGTAGTAATATTGCGCTACTATAATAATGTCTACAGTAAAATAAACATACTTTTAAATAGCGTTCCGGGCTACCCATATCACCCTTCACACATAATAGTCCCAGTAGTCCATCCAATATCATGCCATCTCCACTCTGGGTGACTGTCAAAGGATACCACACGGGCTACGGGAGAAAAACAAACTCGTAGTAAAGGCTCGGTATGGTAGGTGGCACGGCACACAAGGCAATGCCAGGGTAGATATACCAATTACGCACACGGGCTGGTGGTAACGCAGCAGCCACATACGACCACCTCGGAACACACTCCCAATCAAAATCGGAGGATGGCCATCTAATCAATCACCAGTAAGAGTATAGTATCGAAGGAATGTGTCCGACCATAGGTGCTACCTCCTTTGGCCCGAGATCGCTCCTGTTTTAGCCACCTTATGCCAACTCACGGGAGTTGGGTCCACGTAATATACCTCAAGAACGTCGCCACCATCCTACTTCATTCTGGAATCTCCACCGCGTACACAGTTGTTAAAGTGGTTTTCGGAGTTGGCAGAGAGTATGACAACTTCCGATCCCTGTCTCTTTAACAACCAAACGTTATTATAACGCCGTGGTCATTTCAAAATAGTTTATATTTCAAAAGGATCAAATCATTTCATTTCAAAACTATATTCCTTTCAAAATAGTTTACGCCTCGAAACCAAAACCATTTTTATTTCAAAACTATTTATTCAATCAAAATAGTTTATACTTCGAAACCAAAATCATTTTTATTTCAAAACTATATTCAAATCAAAATAGTTTATACTTTATCATTTCCATCTCAAACCTATATTCACTTCCAAAAATCATAATACTTTCAAAGTTATAACTCTTTCGAAACCAAAATACTTGAAATCATTACACTTTGAAAATCATAACATTCTGAAATCATACATTTGAAATCATGAAACATTCATTTAATTCTTTACATTTTACAAATTTATTTCCAATTTAATTCAAAATTTCATATTTCCAATCTAATTCAAATCAAACCATCAATTTCAATTCAATTCAGTTTTCTAACAAAACATTTCAAATCTTATAAATTTCAAATATAGATTTGATCTACAAAATAAGCTATCCAATTTTAATATGTTTCCAAACTTTAATATCCCACATTTCAAAACTAAATTTTATAATTTCATATATCTCAAATCTAGTTTCATTATTACTTAGTTTTGAAATATTCATTTCATCAATCCAATATTATTTAAATAAACTGAACTTACAATTAAACTAAATATCCTTTCATACCAATATAAACTTTAAATATTCATTTATCAAAAGTACATATCATTCTAATTCATATTCTTTATCAAAATAAAGATCAAATCATTTCCAAACCTTATTATCAAATCATTATTTGAATTCAAATTCAAATACTCAAATTTAAATATCATTTTTAAATCAAATAAGTCATTCATTTGTTATTTCAAGTATCATTACAAAATACATTAAAAATTCCATTCAAAAATTCATTTATCTCATTACATTTTATTCCATTTAACACATAACCAAGTAAACCTTACTTAAATTCAAATTCAAATTTAAATTCCTTAAAAATTCAGATTTAAATATTAAAATATATTCAAAACTTCTTAAATTTCACAATTAATCAATTTTCAAAATTTAAATCATTTAACACTTTAAAATATAACTCAAACAGTGTTAAAAACTATAACATTTCAAACATTGTCAAATTATAGCAACGACAGCATTTATAAAGTGCTATCGTAGCTTATAACTTCCAAAAATGGTTTAGTTCAAGAATAACGGCATTTATAAAATGTCGTAATAGATATTTAGTTATTTCAAACATTTTTAGATTCAAAACAATAGCATTTAAAAATGCTGTCAAAAGACTATAACATTTTGAAAATGCTATGAATTCCAGATTTCATTTTAGCTTTTCAAAAATAATAATAATAATAAAACTCCAAATTTTTATTATAACTTAAAAATCATATTTCTAGACTTCAAAATTTCACATTTAAAATCATTTTAACATATGATTTAACACAATAAAATTTTCAGATCAAATATTCAATTTTAAAACTCCATTCATTTATTAAGTCAAAATTCACTGTTTATTAACATATAAATTAAATAAAACTTAAAATTTTACTTCATATATAATTTTAAAACTTTAAATTTAATTTCCATTATTTATTTATATTTTAAAATAAAATTTAAAGTCTAAAATCTCAATTATTTCACATTTACGTACTCAAATTCACAATTTCAAGACTTAATATTTAATTTTCTTAAAACCATAAAATATATATTTTTAAATCAAAATTTCATACTTTTAAAAATACATATTTTAATAAATATCATTTAAAAATATAACACGGGGTCTGTATATAATTTTCTAACCTAGGTCAAGTGATACGGATATATATATCATTTCAATCCGCAATTTACAAAGAAAACCCGGGTTCTATCATTTCAAACCCGCAATCCCAAGTCAAATAAAATACAATAAAAATCGCTTAGGCTTATCATTTCGGCCCATAACGATTTTTCCCTATTCTAAAGTCCGTTCGGGTATGTATCATTTCAACCCATAGTGATTCTATTCTAACAGGGAACTTGCAGTGTGAATATATGCATAAACAATATAAACAATGTCAATGTCACAATATAATGTCATATATCGGATGTCAGGTTATAATTAACAGTTTTAACATGATAACAACATGGAATAGAATATCATATGATCAACATTAACTTGCATAAAGATTTTATATTACTATACACTTGCCATCAATTTACTATTTCATAAGTATAAATGTCAGAGTGAGAAAGACTCACCTTTTCAAGCTGAAGACCACTACGACACACACAAGAGCGATTCCAAAGGCACGACAAGCACGATTTAATTTGAATAGATGGAGACCCTTGTATACAACACAAAATATAACATACATAAGCACAAATATAGATATCGACATACAAATATAATTAACAACTTTAGTTTGCAAAACAGTTGCAAAACAAGAGAGATGACCAAACCTTAGAAGTAAAAGACTTGCACATGACAACATAAGCTTGTCACATGATCAAATGGGCTTGATCTCACCACACTAGGCTCAGCCTAGATGTAAACATGGCTCGGCCATGGCCTAGAGACAAGGCTTAGGGCATGAAAGTGGAAGGTAAAGGCAAAACAAGTGGAAAGTAAAGGAGGCAAGGGGTTTGGGTCAAGGAATGGAAGGTTTTGGTGTACATAGGCTCGGCCTATGGTCCTATGGGCTCGGCCTGGTGCATCTTCAGGTCAGGTCAGAGATGATGATGATGGCTATAGGTCATGGCAGCAAGTGGTGGTGGTGTTAGAGGTGGTGGCCAAGGCTAAACATGAAGGAAATGGGAATACAAGGCTCGGCTAGGCAATATTTGGAGTTTTAAGCAATGTTTGGTGGAGATGGCTTCAATTGGATGTCATGGCTTGTAATGGTCAGAGGAGGAGGAGATGTTGGAGCTGATGGTGGAGGTGATAGGCCGAGAATCATATGTGAAGTCAAGGCAAATTTAAGTAGAAAACAAGGCAAATTCAAGGAAGAAAGGTAGAAAAGAATAAAGAGAAGCCATTAAATTTGAATTTTTTTTCTCAAATGAGAAATAGACATGAGTTGAAGAGGATGAGAAGTATTTTCATGTGAAAGGCAATGGGAAATGTACGGCTATCAAGGAGAAAATGAAAAGCCAAGGATATGAAGAGACTAGCTATTGAAAAGTCACAAGAAATGAAGAGCCTTGTCTCTTTGAATTTCTAATTTCTTTTAAAGTTTTAAATACATGTAAAATATGTATAAATACAGATAAAACACGAAAATATAGTAAACAAACAAAAATAAGTAAATAAATATTAATTAAATATAATTAAATTAAGAAAATAGCAAAGAAAATGTAAACTAGGCTTGAAAATAGAAAATAAACGAAATGAACTTTGGAAAAATTGTATGTACATGAAACATATTTATAAATAAAGATAAAACAAAAAATAAAATGCATACATAAAAATGAATAAATAAATTTTAATTTAATATAATTTAAATATAGAAAATAACAGAAAAATGGAAACTGACCTTTTAAAATAGAAAATAAATTCAATGAGCTTTGGAAAAATTCAAACATCACTTTAAAAATATTTAAAAGGTAAAAATATATGTAACATAACATATAATATAATTTAGAATAAGATATGACAAGTAAAAATTATTTATATAATTTAAAATAAACATGTTAAATACAGCAAATTTCACACAATAGTTAAAAAGGCATAACTTTCACATTATAAATCAGATTTCAACGAAACGAAAAGTAGTGTTCTTAAAATTTTATTTACTTTCATAATAAAATATAAAATTCAAATTTTCAAATTTTCAAATTTTAAATTTAAAAGTCAAAGTTTGACCATTTTGACCAAAATTCACTTTTCTGGAAATATTCAATTTATGCATGTTTGAAATTCTAATCCACATCAAAATCAACATTTATATTTCAATTAACAAAATATATTCATTTTAATAAATAAAATAAAGAATTTAAATTAGGAATTTAAATTAAAATAATTAAAATATACAATTACAATAATCAGAAAATACAGGGTTGTTACACTCTCCCCCACTCAAAACTTTTCGTCCCCGAAAAGGAATGAGATACGGGAAAGCACAGTAAAAGATAGAATGAAATAGGATTAGGACAAGATGACAAGAATAATGAAATTATACCTGATCACTGTTGTTATAGGTAAGTATAACAAGGTGGAGATGATCTTCTCAAGATCCTCCAGAATCAAGAACACAAGCACGAAAAAGATCTTCTAGAATCTGATTCACCCTTTCCGCTCGACCGACGGTCTATGGATGGCAAGCAGTGCTCAGATTCAAAAATGAGTACCAAAGAATATCAAAGATTATAGAAAAATTTCTAAACAGACTGGTATAAACAATAGCCTCCCATTCTGTAGCAAGACAAGGGAAATTAGGACAACCAAAAGATAGTTTGAAAAACAAAATAAGATAATAAATTTGAAACCATAAAATTTCAACTTAAACTGAAAATTAATTTTACATAAGTCAAATAAATCTTTAACAACTCTAATTTCATTATCTTATCATCCAATTATCTTAAATTAACAAATCCCTAAAATCATGTATTTGAAAAAATCTTTTATTATACTCAAAATGTACCAAATAAAATTTAATTCTTCTTCATTACTAATTATAACTAAATTTATTCCTCTCAATATATTATATCACCTATGTTAAATATATTTACACTCATTATAACTGCTTTAATTTTATTCTTAGTTCCTTTAACATCATTTTATATTGTAAATTATTCCATTGCCCTTTTTCTTTATCTACCACTGTTAATCTTTTTATAACAAAAATTTAAGTGTATAACATTTGTTACAACCACTCAAATTTTATTTATAAAATCTTTTATATTATATATTATCCAATTATATGTTCAACTTCTAACATTTAAGGTAAGTTATATTGTAATGAATTATGTATTATACAAATAAAACTTTCTAATTTAGTCATTTCAAGCTTGAATATTTATCCAAATCTTGAAATTACACTTAAAATTATCTTTCAAGATACAATTTAGGAATTAAATTTCTGATAAATTCCAACCTATTTAGAGATAAATAAATGCACATATACTATATATATATATATATATATATATATGTCCATTCAAATTTTAAATCATATGTCAACATATGTTATAAATCCATTCTTATTTTAGAAATTAAAATTAATTATATTTTCCCAAAACAAAACTGTAGCAAGACTACAGAATGGTCTCTTCACTTCGAAACTCGAAAATGAATGTCGATGATGCTGCAGTCATCACCAAAATTATTTTCCAGCGACAAAGAGAAGAGCACTAAATTTAAATTTAAAATTCTTTGGAAACAAATTTCTATTCGAAAATACTTTAAATAATATATCCTTTAAAACTTTAAACGTAAGGTTTGAAATCCATCGGAAATTAAATTCTCAAATTCTTGATTTAAATTAATGTCAGTTCCCAAATTTATAAACAACTATTTATAAATTCATTTGTAGAACAATAAATGATAAATCAAGTATTATCATTTCAAATTATCAATTTAAATCAATTTATTAAGTTCCATAAATTTATTAAGTTCCATCAATTTAGTGAGTTGGCATAAGGTGGCTAAAACAGGAGCGATCTCGGGCCAAAGGAGGTAGCACCTCTGGTCGGACACATTCCTTCGATACTATACTCTTACTGGTGATTGATTAGATGGCCGTCCTCCGATTTTGATTGGGAGTGTGTTCCGAGGTGGGCGTATGTGGCTGCTGCGTTACCACCAGCCCATGTGCGTAATTGGTATATCTACCCTGGCAATGCCTTGTGTGCCGTGTCACCTACCATACCGAGCCTTTACTACGAGTTTGTTTTTCTCCCGTAGCCCGTGTGGTATCCTCTGACAATCACCCAGAGTGGAGATGGCATGATATTGGATGGACTACTGGGACTATTATGTGTGAAGGGTGATATGGGTAGCCCGGAACGCTATTTAAAAGTATGTTTATTTTACTGTAGACATTATTATAGTAGCGCAATATTACTACATAGTAAATAGTTTAACGGATCCTTAAAGGATGAGCGATCCCAAGCATCCTTTAAGTTACTGATGCATTTTTGTTACTGTTCACTTGAGTTTATTTACAGTTCATAAGTATTTATGTCCTGACTTGAGTGTTTTGTATTTTGCTTTACGCTCGAGTCAGATTGAGTGAGTTAGCATTTAAGATTCACCTTTGGAGTTGGAGCTTTCCTTGAAGATCCAGCCATCTATTTTTCTTTCTGTATCCTGTGATTTCAGTGATGTATTCTGATTTGTACCTGATGTATCTTGTTACTTTTTGTTGTATCATGTTTAACTCTGATGTATCTTATTTTTATATAGTAGCTTCATGAACTACTATTTCTTTTAAATTCCGCTGCATTATTAAATACTCTGTGTCTGTGATCTGTGATTATGTATTTACTGTATATTCTGAGATTTGCCAAATTTTATTTACAACGCGGTATATTGAGCAATTCAAGTCCGACATGTGCGGATGCGAATGATTGAAAATATCGGGTCGTTACAATTTCGAAATACAATCATATCCCAAATTTTTTTATCTCAAAGTCTCAACTTAAATTATTTAACAATTTCCTTTAATCAAAATTTATTTCAACATTTCAAACTCAAATTTCCGATAAATTCGATTTCTATAAATTGATTTTACTTGTAACTTTTAAATAAAAACATTTAAATAAATTCCCAATCGACGATTTTAAAAATTATTAATTTAGCCAATCCAGTGTCTGTATATAATTTTCTATCCTATGGCCAAGTGATTATTTATTTCAATTTAAATGTCAGGGATGAATATATATCACTTAAATTAAATCACAGTATCATATGTATGCATAACAGAATATATATAAGCAAATAAACATCCAAACATTTAAATATCAACCAATAGCATCCATCGAAATACATCATCCAATAGGCAATACAATTCACGGCAATTTCATAGTTATCAATGTTAGGTAATTTAATCGCAATTCAATTCTAATTTTAACTTGACCGTCAATTTAATTTTCAACGGTGAATTCAAATGGCAATGTATACGACAATTAATTTTTTATCAAACAACGACAAATAAAATTCATATCACTTCATAATATTAAACTTAACTAGCATAAAGATATTCAGTACGTTGTGAGCGTTATAAAACACTCACCTTGATATTCTGTTGTCGCCGAGACGTTCCGGTTTGGAACTAAAACTGGACGATGCCCAACTTTAGCCCAAATTTCCACCGTCTCCAAATCCATCCAAACCAGTTTCATTACGAAGCTCTCGTCATTACGATCGCAACGCAAAAAGTTTTGTTCCAATCGGACCTCGTATGAAAAAGTTATGCATTTTAAACATTTGCGAATTTAAATATATATATATATATATATATATATATATATATATATAAATATATACACATATTTTTTTCAAACCCTACTTTCAATCTCAGCCCTCCATTTTCTCAACTGCAGATCTGGGTCCTTCCTTCCATCTTCTCCAAAACGTGAAAAGCACGTACAATTTCAACCCATAGCCGCCGATGCTTAAGCTAATTATACGACCAACTCCGGCATCTTGAAGACGATCAGGTTACACCACTTCGAAGCCACCGCCTTACTCCACCTTCACCCCAATAGCTCCAAGCTCGGCCTCATCCTCTGCCTCGAATTGCATGAAAAACGCAGCTGCTTCCATCGCGTTTTTCCGTCAATCCGTGGCTCCGTTTCCGATCTCCACCGTTGGATAGCTAGATCTTGATGCCCTCTACAACTTTGTAGTTGAGAGTTTTTGCTAATTGTTGATGGATTGAGAGGAAAATCAGGAAGAAGTTTCGAAATTTTCTGGCCATTGAAATGAAAGTGGCGGCTATCACCTTTTGACCTAGGGTTTTAGAAATTTGTGAATTATGAAGTCCTTTTATAGAAAAATACGCGACACTATTCATCCCGGATTTTTCGAACTCCGACTTACGTGCGGTAACCGGCGTTTCTAGGGTTTATCCTGCGTTCCGGACACAATGGAACAGGTTTCGGAAGCTAATTCGATCGTATGTGTGAGTTACGGCAATAAACGATCGATTTGAAATTAAATCAGTTAATCAAATTTTTGTGCGTTTGGGCTCGCCCCGGACAAACGGTAAATCCAATTGACTCTAAATTTGAAACCTTACAATAATATGACATTACGGATCCGATGAAACTAGTTTCATCGAAATCCGAGACTGTTTGAAAAATGACTATTTTAACTCGTCAATTAAATATTAAAATATTCAATTTTCACAAATTTACTTTTAATTCGATTTTAAAAGTTCTACAACATCATTCTAACTTTAATATGATAAAATAAAATTTTACAAATCATTTTCAATCATGTTAAACCCGTTATTCAATTATCCAATAAATTCCAATTTCAAAATCTTATTAACTCTATTATAATCCCAATATAACTTACGTTCACTTGGAAACCAATTTGAATCATATTAAATCAAATTTTAATTATTCACTCTATTTTCATATATTAAATTTCCATATCAAATTAATCGTATCAAATTTGGAATTTAATTATTCAAACATTTGTAATATTAAATTTAAAAAAATTTGATTATTCTTAAATCACTATCTTTTGAAATATTCAAAACGAACTTATAAAATTTAACAAAAATTCAAATTATAGAACAACCATTTTCATTAGAACAGTTATTCAATTCCCATTACTCAATTATTCAATAAATTCCAAATATTAAATTTAAACAATTTAATTGTTCAATATTTGACGGATTTCAATATTGGATTTTTAAATAAAATTTCATTATCAGTCGATTTACTATATTACATCAAATGAATTCCACATTATTATTTAACTACAGTTAGAGATAATGCACTCAACTAATATATAAACTTTTATTTCAATTGCAATTGGTTCACAAATTCAATTCGACTAACTAAATGAATAGGTAACTTAAATAATTATCACCGTTAACTTTTAATTACTTATAAGTTTATTATTTACAAACAAGTGTCACAACTACCTATACAATACAAATTCATTCAACTACCTTTGACTACATATTATTTCAATTGATTTGAGACTCCATTCAATTCATAAATAATTAACTTAGATAAAATTTGTTGCATTTCATTCTAGTTATTATTACTCCAAACGAATTACAATTTTTTTCTAACACTAAATCACGAAATCTTATTAAATTAGCTATTTTAATTATCAAAAATTTACGGGTCGTTACACTCTCCCCCACTCAAAACTTTTCGTCCCCGAAAAGGAAAAAAAAGGAAAGGAACTAAGTATAGAATTCAACATTTGATATATTTTATTCAAAGTTACCAACTTATAAAACAATGAAATTCCATTTATAAAGTCATAACTACGCTTCCACCAAGTTACTCCGAACGGCTTTCTAACTCTAAAAGTTAGTTAACAAAACAAGTTATAAAAATTTTTAAAACTCGAAAATTTTCTAACACCCAAATTTACAAAAAATTTCGGTAGAGTCTCCTTTGCGCGGCTCGATCGAAAAATTTTACAATTCAATATTTAACACAAATATAACCAATATATATCAAATATACATCTCATCTCAATGATGAGGCATCCCATATCTAGGGAAACAACATATATATATATCACCAATACCATATAAAACCATAAGCGTACCTTTTATTTAGCATTTATTAGCAATTTACTTACATTCTGCATTTAGCGCAGAAGCGAGCTCCACAATGAAGCGCAACCCCTTTGCTACCTACTAAAATGCTCAATAATTAAGTTAGAACCATGCATATAAACATAGATCGATATACTTAGCCTACACAACTTATATATAACATATTTAGCTTCAAAACTGAGATTCCAATTTCAGCACGGCAAGCAAATCTTAGTTTTAGGTCACCTAAACGATAAAATTCGGCAACAGAATCTAAACAAAAGTTGTTGCATTTATTTCAGACTTTCCGGAATGTCCAAAATCATCGAATTCGGACCATACGTTCAAAAATTATGGCCGTTTTACTTAGAGGATACGCCTCAGCCTGGGCAATGAATTGTGCAGGTCGGCGACGTTCACCCGCGTTTTCGATCTTCCAAACGACATCAACACACAAAACACTTAAAACAAAAGTTTTAGCTTAAGTTCTTATATTTCCAGAATGTGCAAGATCATAAATATCCGATAAACCAGTCAAAAGGTATGGCGAAATTACTAAATGTATATACTACTGATTTTACTTATTTTTACACAGGACAGCGAGTAACATTCAAGTTTTTAACCTAGTAGACGAAGGAATTTTCTCAAGACACTCTAAATGAAAGTTGTGCTATAGTTTCTAAGCTTTTCTAAAAGTCCAAGATCGTCAAACTCCGTTCAGCCATTAAAAGTTATGGTTGTTTTCGTTTCAGCATATATTGGACAATTTTGGATTTTTTCCAAAATTTGCTTTTATTATTTCAAAGTACAAACCATCAAAACTTCAAATTTTCTAAAGAACAATCATAAACACAAAGTCATTTATTTTCTTATTCATCCATGCAATAGGTTTACATTTAATTTGTTTCCGATTTATTCAAGTTTGTTTCATTCACATTTTAAATTCAAGTCAATTTGCTTCAATTTAAATTGAATTCAATTATATTTAATTTCACTTTGCTTCAAATTTGAATTTAATTATTTTAAAATTTTATTCCGCTTATTCAATTCCATTAACACTAATGAACTCTACTTAATCAATTATCATCCATCTAACAACCAATGCATATCAAACATTAACATCCATCCAAAATCTACACTAAATCAATTATACATTTCCAAGTCAATTTTAATTTCATACACTTCCAAGTTTATTGACATTTAGTTATATTCAAATTTAATTAGTTTCCATTTACCAATTTTATATTTCATTAATTTTAAATTTTATTCATTCACTTATATATATCATTCATTTTACAGCTTAAATTTCTTTTATATTTACAACTATGAATAGATCTTCCCATTTTATTATTCACTCTCACACTGGTATATTATTTCTCTACTTATCCTTATTAGCATTTTAAACCTTTTAAGTATTTGGTAAGTTATAGTTATGCAAATAGAATGTAGTTAAACAACATACAACTTCTTTTCATTTAAAGTTGAATTTTCAATTAATTAATTCTTAAGTCATTACTTAAATTTCACTATAATTTAATTTCACATTTACATTCACATATAGTATTTCCATTATATATTAACATAATTGTGAATCACCTTTAAATGTTAATTTAAATTCCAATTATTTACTAACAATTTTATTTATATTTGCAAACCATTAATTAAATGCATATTTCATTATTCAAACCTATACTTGTATATTATCCAATTAACAATTCATATAACAATTTTGAACTTCTTAATTATTTTGGTAAGTTATATCTATGCTATAGAATGAAATTTAATACTATGAGAGTTTTACAGTTTCAATTTTATTTTAAGTTCATAATTTCCTAATTCTGAGGATTTCTATTTCAATTGATATTTTCACTTAGCTCTTAGGTTCATTTCTCATTTCACAATTCAGAAGTTCCTTAATGATTCAAGTCTAAATTCATTTCAATCATTTAAAAAAAAATCATTAATTATTAAAGGACTTAAGAATTCCAATCCCGGTTTCATTTCAAATCAAGTTTTGAAATAATATGTACTTATATAATTTATATATCAAATCATACTATAGAGAATACAAAATAAAATAAAATTTGAATCAAAACAAGGTTTAGACAAGCTATTAAGTGGTCTCCCCCACTCGGACTCTCGAAAATAAACGCTGATGATGTGTGCACTCATCTCCGAAATCAATTTCTAGCGTCAAGAAAAGGGAATATAACACTTATCATTAAAAAAAATCCTTCGAAAACAATTTCAACTCAATTATACTATCATATAATACTCATATTATATTTTTCAAATTCTTGTAAGTCAATTTCAAACACCGGAATTTAAATTCCCAAATCCAAGTTAAAATTCATTTATATTCATTATCAATTGTGTTTACAAGATTTCATTTTCCTAAATCCATTGTTATTTAATCAATTGTTGTAAATATTGACTGATCAAACAATAACGGTATAATCTAATATTATCATCTCCTAACAATCAATTCAATCAAAATGAATAAATATTCAAATAATTCTTTTATATAAAATATATTCCAAAACGATATTGTGTTGGTTTGTCCTATTCGAGTGTTTAGAAATTCCTATCGACGTCTTGGCGTCCCAAGCATCGACCAGAATTCATAAATACTCAACGGAACAAAGTTAACACAATATAAAACCATTTTATATCAAATAACAAGTACGCTCTCTCATATGCACTCAACTCATTAATATAGTTTACCTCTATTTCATTGAGTTATTCCCCGCTAGAGCCAAGGTTTATCGCTAAACCAAGGCTCTGATACTAACTGTAACGACCCGCCTTTTTGGGCAGTTTAAACCGACGATCAAATACACATGTCGATTCCAAACCATTCAAAAGGGCAGATGGTTATTGGGGTAAATAAGAAAAGGAGAGGAAAGAGAAATAAAAGAAAGGAAACGACATAGAATCATGCAGCGGAACGATAAAATATAATGATCAAATAAACAGTTCATGAAGCTGTTTACTATACTTTGACAATTATTTATACAACATTTATCAGAGTTATACATATACAACAGAACAAATAAAATAATGCAGCAGACAGCATGATGCAAAGATAGTAATAATAATAGTATACCCAATCTTCGTCTTCATCCTCCAGAATAGATCTTCAACAAGCTGAAAAAACTCAGGACTGGCCCGAGCGTAATGAAAAGACAAAACACTCGAGTCAGGACTAAAATATCCTTATGGAAGTTAAATCACTCGTAAATAAATATGAGTGTAACGGCGTCAGAGATGTTTACGGGGTTTGACATCTCATATCCAGTGTCAACGTGCGTGTAATAACTCAAGAGATGTTACGGGATTTTCCATCTCTTAAGGATCCGTTAAACTATCTACTATGTAGTAATGTACGCTAAGTAGATAATGCCTATCAGCAATATAAAGTATTAAAATAGCGTTAAGGCGTTACCATAATCCCCCTTAACATATTTTTATAATGCCATAGTCTATACAGCACCGTAAGCCCCACCGTAAACTGGTGGTTATCAGAGGGTACCCCATAGGTATAACACAAAACATAACGTAGTGGTCGCGAATAGGATAATCAGTATGACAAGGTACATAAGGCGATACCAACTAGGATACTAGTAGTTGCGTGATCCGGACTGATGTTGAGCATAGCCAGCAGCTACCCCAACACCGCGAAACAACACTCCCAAATCAAGGGGTGCACCCAAATCGAATCACAAATGTAATAGAAATGGTATCGAAGAAGCGTGTCCGCTAGAGGTGGCGAACCTCAATGGCCCGGCGCGGCTCCTGGTTTAGTCATGTCAGGGGTCATCCAATATCGTTCTCTTTCTACAGTCAACGCGTTCACCAAATCATCCACTTCATTCTGGATCAACACTCCACGTATAATTGTTATTAAAGTGGTGTTCGGTATCGACAGAGAGTATGTCCATATCCGATCCCGATCTCTTTAATAACTACGTATTATTACACTGTTGGCTCTTTTACATTTCAAATCGATTCAAAATTGATATCAAAATATCATATTCGCTTCAAAAAAATCATATCCATTTCAAATATCATCGCATCTATTTAAAATGTAAGGTTCCGTTTCAAAAATCATTTTTCGCCTCAATATCTCATTTCGATTTCCAAAATCATTTCGAATTTCACTTTAGGTTGCAACTTCATTTAACCCAATTCATATTTAAATTCAAGATTTAAACACAAACATTTCACCTTATTGCTCAGCTTGAAATTTTTGAAAATAGTTTTAAGTAGTTTAAAAGTAGTTTTAAATAATTAAAATACTTAAAAATACTTAAAATCTTTAAATGGATTTCAAATAGATAAATTAATTTAAAATAATTAATATAGGTTAAAATAATTTAAGTATTTAAAGATGGTTTATATAACAGAGTAATTTGGAAAACAAAATGAAACAGCTTCAAAACCAAAACATTTCAATTATAACTTCTTAATTCAAATCAATTTCAATTTCCATTCTACCGATTCAATTTCGATTTCAATTCAAATCAATGTCAACTTTGACTTCAAATCAATTCGATTCTATATTCATCTCCAATTAATTCAATTACAATTTATATCGATTTGGAGCTTGATTTTTCAAAATACCAATTTATAACACTTAACAAAATTTTCCTTTAATATTCAAATTCAAATCCAAATTTCAAATATGATTCAATTCCAAATTTCAAATATGATTCAATTCCAAGCTCCATTTCAAAATATCATTTTTATATCATTTTTACTTAGTAATATTCAAAGCTCGAAATAATGTTCAATCTTTAAACAAATAAATTTCGAAATACAATCATATCCCAAATTTTTTTATCTCAAAGTCTCAACTTAAATTATTTAACAATTTCCTTTAACCAAAATTTATTTCAACATTTCAAACTCAAATTTCCGATAAATTCGATTTCTATAAATTGATTTTATTTGTAACTTTTAAATCAGAACATTTAAATAAATTCCAAATCGACGATTTTAAAAATTATTAATTTAGCCAATCCGGTGTCCGTATATAATTTTCTATCCTATGGCCAAGTGATTATTTATTTCAATTTAAATGTCAGGGATGAATATATATCACTTAAATTAAATCACAGTATCATATGTATGCATAACAGAATATATATAAGCAAATAAACATCAAAACATTTAAATATCAACCAATAGCATCCATCGAACTACATCATCCAATAGGCAATACAATTCACGGCAATTTCATAGTTATCAATGTTAGGTAATTTAATCGCAATTCGATTCTAATTTTAACTTGACCGTCAATTTAATTTTCAACGGTGAATTCAACTGACAATCTATACGACAATTAAATTTTTATCAATCAACGACAAATAAAATTCATATCACTTCATAATATTAAACTTAACTAGCATAAAGATATTCAGTACGTTGTGAGCGTTATAAAACACTCACCTTGATATTCTGTTGTCGCCGAGACGTTCCGGTATGGAACCAAAACTGGACGATGCCCAATTTTAGCCCAAATTTCCACCGTCTCCAAATCCATCCAAACCTGTTTCATTTCGAAGCTCTCGTCATTACGATCGCAACGCAAAAAGTTTCGTTCCAATCGGTCCTCGTATGAAAAAGTTATGCATTTTAAACATTTGCGAATTTAAATATATATATAAATATATACACATATTTTTTTTCAAACCCTACTTTCAATCTCAGCCCTCCATTTTCTCAACTGCAGATCTGGGCCCTTCCTTCCATCTTCTCCAAAATGTGAAAAGCACGTACAGTTTCAACCCATAGCCGCCGATGCTTAAGCTAATTATACGACCAACTCCGGCATCTTGAAGACGATCAGGTTACACCACTTCGAAGCCACCGCCTTACTCCACCTTCACCCCAAATAGCTCCAAGCTCGACCTCATCCTCTGCCTCGAATTGCGTGAAAAACGCAGCTGCTTCCATCACGTTTTGCCGACAATCCGTGGCTCCGTTTCCGATCTCCACCGTTGGATAGCTAGATCTTGATGCCCTCTACAACTTTGTAGTTGAGAGTTTTTGCTAATTGTTGATGGATTGAGAGGAAAATGAGTAAGAAGTTTCGAAATTTTCTGTCCATTGAAATGAAAGTGGCGGCTATCACGTTTTGACCTAGGGTTTTAGAAATTTGTGAATTATGAAGTCCTTTTATAGAAAAATACGCGACACTATTCATCCCGGATTTTCCAAACTCCGATTTACGTGCGGTAACCAGCGTTTCTAGGGTTTATCCCGCGTTCCGGACATAATAGAACAGGTTTCGGAAGCTAATTCGATCGTATGTGTGAGTTACGGCAATAAACGATCGATTTGAAATTAAATCAGTTAATCAAATTTCTGTGCGTTTGGGCTCGCCCCGGACAAACGGTAAATCCAATTGACTCTAAATTTGAAACCTTACAATAATATGACATTACGGATCCGATGAAACTGGTTTCGTCGAAATCCGAGACTGTTTGAAAAATGACTATTTTAACTCGTCAATTAAATATTAAAATATTCAATTTTCACAAATTTACTTTTAATTCGATTTTAAAAGTTCTACAACATCATTCTAACTTTAATATGATAAAATAAAATTTTAAAAATCATTTTTAATCATATTAAACCCGTTATTCAATTATCCAATAAATTCCAATTTCAAAATCTTATTAACTCTATTATAATCCCAATATAACTTACGTTCACTTGAAAACCAATTTGAATCATATTAAATCAAATTTCAATTATTCACTCTATTTTCATATATTAAATTTCCATATCAAATTAATCGTATCAAATTTGGAATTTAATTATTCAAAAATTTGTAATATTAAATTTAAAAAAATTTGATTATTCTTAAATCACTATCTTTTGAAATATTCAAAACGAACTTATAAAATTTAACAAATTCAAATTATAGAACAACCATTTTCATTAAAATAGTTATTCAATTACCATTATTCAATTATTCAATAAATTCCAAATATTAAATTTAAATAATTTAATTGTTCAATATTTGACGGATTTCAATATTGGATTTTTAAATAAAATTTCATTATCAGTCGATTTACTATATTACATCAAATGAATTCCACATTATTATTTAACTACAGTTAGAGATAATGCACTCAACTAATATATAAACTTTCATTTCAATTGCAATTGGTTCACAAATTCAATTCGACTAACTAAATGAATAGGTAACTTAAATAATTATCACCGTTAACTTTTAATTACTTATAAGTTTATTATTTACAAACAAGTGTCACAACTACCTATACAATAAAAATTCATTCAATTACCTTTGACTACATATTATTTCAATTGATTTGGGACTCCATTCAATTCATAAATAATTAACTTAGATAAAATTTGTTGCATTTCATTCTAGTTATTATTATTCCAAACGACTTACAATTTTTTTCTAGCACTAAATCATGAAATCTTATTAAATTAACTATTTTAATTATCGAAAATTTACGGGTCGTTACACTCGGCTATCGTTCCTGTGGTAAACCATTGTTTTATCCGTATAACATTCAAAGTCTACACCTATGATGGCATATTGGTACATAGTTTTGCAAGTAATATTAATATGTATAATTGAATACATATATACAATACAGAATTGTTACAAATTTTTATCATAAAAGGAATGTTAGATTAAGTGGACACAAATTAGTTTACATTTCCACTTTGTACGCCTAATTTTATATTGCTAATTCGTACCGTGACAGGAATGAAAAGTTGAAAACTGCCCATCTGAATCCGTTGATAATCATCCTTGATCTACAGTTTCCATTCTGTTCCTACAGCCACTCCCTCTTCTCTGCCTCTTTTCTAGCGTGACTGTTGTTGCGTTAGCATGAGTTTGAATGTTATGCAATTTATATTTGTAAGTAAGTAGAAAAGTCACAACAGCTAAAGAAAGATAGCACATATATTTTCTTATTTTGTGCAATTGGCTACCCACACATAACTATTTGCTGTGATGAAAATGGCCCACTATGAATACCCAATCATACGATTTAAATAATCAAGTATTCCTCTTTAATTCGACCCTCCATTAGATATCTAAACTCATCAACAATCAGGAAAACCTGCGCATCATTTTAAGATTACAATTTCAAACAGTTCAAAGTAACTACAATGGTTGCTTGCGTTCTTGTATATCTGCTTTATAGTCCTGTCAACCCGACGTACATGTGTATGCACCAATCGGAATGGTTCAGTGAAGTTCTATAGGATGATTGAATTTCATGGAGATGTTGTTCAAGATATGGGTCAAAAATTAAATCTAGACTCAACGATGCGTAATATGAACATATAACCCAAAGTTTATACTAAGATAGTCACCTTTATATCAAATTTCACAAACCAAAATAAAAAATATTTTTCTTCATATTTAAAGGAAAAAACTCACTGAATAGTAAAAACATAATGTATCAAATCTTGTTATACCTAAGTAGGTCTTCGAAATATAGAAAAGAGTCATGTCATTCATGGAGAATAAATGGTGATGACGATAGCTCTACTTCCTGCTATGCTGTCTCCAACACTCTGATCCTAGTCCATTTTTATAATCTATACTTGATTATTCTTCTACAACAACAATCCAGATGTAAGAAAAATGCAAAAGAAACCTAAACCGTCTTGAAAAAATCCAAGAAAGTGTGGAATCCCTTATTGTTCAAAACATCATTGTTGATCAGGTTATGGATTAAAAAGTTGCGTACAACCTAGGTGTTTCCAAAATGAAAAAGTGAAGAAAATCAAGATTGGCAAATAGCAAAATAAAAATTACAAAATATAAAAATGTCATTGAGAAGAGTTTGTGATTTGATGAATCAGCGGAAGAAATTAATACACAAATAATGAGAAATAGCTTCAGTTGCATCCATTATGGATGTGTGAATAAAAAATAGACTGAGAAATGGAGAAAAAATGCCATAATTAGTGCATCAATTAATAATTGCATGGTATCTTCCAAAAAAAGCCAAAAATCCTTCACCTTATCTGTTTGCGTTGTAACTGAATTATGAATAATTGGCTTTCCTAATACTTTTATTATGGTCGATTAAATTATGGGTCTCAAAGTATCAGATATATGCATTGCAAAGTCTGAAAGGATTATTGTGAAAAGCAAGATATATTTGTGTAACTATTAGATTAAAAAATAATTAAGCTGAAGCAGAAGAGCTTTGAAATTAGAATCTAAAAGAGTTAAAACCTTAAGTTCGACAATCTAAAATTTTAAGTACCACTAAAATGTGAAAATAAGATAAAATCATGTTGTTCAAAATAAAATCTGTCATAAAACACAACACCTAAATTTGTGACTTGTTTAGCACAGCAAGTTGCTAACGTTGTATTATACCGTGAATTTCAGGATTTTGTATATATGGATGAACAAAGAAAACTAACCTAATTCAAATATACAACATAAATAGCTTGATTTGTTAGTCAAAGGTTTGTCACCCAACTAATCATTACATCTTTGTTTGGTCCTTTCTTACTTATTTTGCAAATAGAAGCGATTGTACTCTTCCAGTCAAATGCAGCCTGCTTGCTTCGTTATTTAATTTTAATGCAATTTCTTGCATACTCCATAGATTCCAATAACGTAGTTAAATTTTAAATGATAAAACTGATAAGATGAAGAAACATGAAAAATGGCAAAGGTTTTTGCTCAACTTTCAACAAACTGCAATAAATGCTTGCGCCTACTATATTCCTAGACGTGTTAATGATCTAACATATATGGCTTTATTGAAATTGTATAGTTCCAAATTTTTTAGTAATTCTGTGTGTTAGAATGTCTAAAAAGCGTATAGACAAACCAACCAATTTGTTCTCGTTTATCCCAACAGAAACAAAGATTTATCTATATGTGCGAAGCCTGTGTGCATAAGCAGTTAAATCACAAAATTTTGAACACTATGGCAAGCTTAACTCAATCCAAACAATTTAACAATTTAGAGAAAAAATAAGCATCTGACCTAGCATGCTATAGAGTCCACAATAACATACTTTGTCATAAATGTGCACTTCATAACATGTCATCTACTAAAATTGCACAGACGTAAATAACTCATTCACATTCAGCTTAAAAATTATATGTAAAAAAGAGCATAAATAAATGTCTTTTCAAATGTGACACGTCATTTCTTAGGCCTGAATATACATTTTAATTTGAATGTTCTGAAACATGAGTACGTGAGTGACTCAAACCATGGAAATTTAAGCTCTCTATTATGCTCAACTACACTTATAAGGATTCAGGTTAGAGAGTCCATAATTGCATGACTTATTATAATATTCTTCATCAAATTAGCATCAGTTTAAAGTTGAGGCAAATCAACCAATCATCTAAAACCACGATTCTAATAATGAAGCACAACCGTAATAAATTGTCTAGAAGTTTTTGTAGTAAAATATACTGAAAAGCGTAAAACAGTGGAACTTTAATCGAAAATATATGAAGAAACAATACCTATTTGTCTTCCCTCAATTCTTCATGTATTTGAACAAAGGCATTTATCTTCCAACTCGTCGCTGTCAATCATCAAATCTGTAGATTAGAGAATAAACAAGGATAATAGCAAACCAACAACAATAGATGAAAAGGTTTCTCCTAAGTTTATATGAATAATATTTCAATTACCATCAGTTTAAAGTCGAGGAAAATCAATCAATCATCTAAAACCATGATTCTAATAATGTAGCAGTACCATAATAAATTTTCTAGAAGTATATAAGGGTTAATGAAGTATCAATTGTGTTGAGTGTACTCAATATAGTTTTGAATACATACGGAGTAAGAAGGCAACATTAAACCCCTGTTTTTAATTTGTTCACATAATGAAAATACACATCAAATCGAATTCAATATAGTACGAACACGGTGCAAAACAGTAGAAAAGAAATCACTTAGCAATTGCTATGCATTTAATCAAATTATACACACATTTTAATATTGTTGTAAGATAAAAAATTATGGTTTGGATCTATTGATCTAAATGAATATCCCCCTGTAACAGATAGGATAAAGGGGAGAAAGACAAATAATACTTACAGTGAATAATTCAAAAATCTCAGCTTTAATCGATTTTCTCTTCCAGCTAGAAATTCGTAGGAAGTAGAGATCCAAGCGTCATGATTTTGGAAACTTTCATCATCACTCCTGACTGATCCGGTTTACTGCTAGGATCATCCAGCATGGAATATGGTTAGCACTATTCAAAATTTACCTCTATCAACATCCAATTAGCAAACAAACATGTAAATAAAAAATTTAAAAGCTAAATTTGGGAGAATACCACAAACTCCAAAGTCGATCTGTGGCGTCCGAAAACCCTAGATCCACAGCCATTGCCTATTTTCGACACCGTGCCTCTTCTTCAGCGATCTGCATCTTCCATAGAGCCAAGTAAATATAGTAAAAGAGATAGATTAATTTAATTTATGGTTAGAATGTTGAATTTGATTTTGAGGTTTTTTTTCAACAGCAGTCGATGAGTTTTAGGAGAAGAGTGGGGGGTTTGAGGAGAAGTAACCGCATAACTATTGTACGTGTATGTGTTGAAAATGGAAAAATTAACCTTCCACAAACATTGTTGATTTATTTGTCAAACAGGGTATTTTGGTCCATGCAAAAAAGGCTTCACTTTGACCGCTTTGACCAGGGTTTTGCTATATAGTATAGATATGTTACTTTGTATAAAATGGTTAATAAATATTAATATCAAAATATTTATATTTTCCTTTAAACATATCCCTTTATTATAAAAAAACAGACTTATTTCAAGATTTTAAAATTCTTTATTTATAGTTCGAAAATCCCTATTTAATAGTATTTTATGAAACTATTAACTTATGATATCCAAAAATCATACCATTGATTTTAAAATAAATTAACCCTTCAAATAATTCAAGACTAATTATTTAGGCATATATAGTTTTCAAAATTTTCTTTGAAATCGCTTTTTAAATCAAATCACCATTTTATAGTATTTTAAAATACCAAAAATGAGGCTCGATGCTACTAAAGCACTAATTAAGCAAATCATATTAGTGTCATAAATATGACATTCAACAAGTCATATATCGCCATATATATGAAAATAAAATCAAGAGTAAGGATCTCATTGGATCCTTCCAACCTGTCCTCCTACATCACAAACAGTATATAATAAAAAAATATAAATCAACCACTTCGAGGCGTGATTCGTATACAAAGGGCCACCCGTTCTTACATGGGAACATAATAGGGTCAATTCGCTCCAATAAGCAGGAATATATCCAATCCAATTAATAATAATTATTAAATTATCCAAACAGTCAATAATTATTAAAAATAAATATCCGAACATCCGGCATATAATTTTTACCGACTAAAAATATCTCTGGTTAATAAAAAAGGCGAGATTAACTCATGTTGATTTTAATAGTCGCCAAAACGTTCTGTTTTGGATTAAAATTTAATGGACATTCTATTTTAACCCAAAATTCAGACTAGCTCCGAATCCGTCCAATCCAATTCCATTGCATAGTGCTCACTAATACGAACGCAATGCAACTTGTTGCGCCTGAAATAGAACTCGTACAAATTAAATACGGATTAACTAACATTTGATATAATTAATTTTAAAAATCAACAAATTTAAATAAATTTAGACTTTAGACCTATCTTCTATATCCCTCTCAGACTCATAAGTATCCAGTTATGCAAATTTTTTTAATTTACTTCGATCGAATGCTCGCACACCCACCACCACGCGTCACACGTGTCACCGCCACCACCACCTGCACCCGCCTCCATGCGAGCACCTATAGCCTCCCTCGTCCATGCTCTCATGCACGAACACAAATTAAACCCAAAACTATTGATGAACGCGCCCCCAAATCGACCACCATAAGCAAATCTCGATGATCCTATCGTTGGTAACCCTCGTAAGGCCATGCTCTACCTTTCTCCAGTTAAGGTCGAGGCTTGAAAATGAACATGGTGGCTCCGATCAATCTTGGCCATTGGATTTGGCCATTTTAAATTTTGAAAGAGGAGAAATAAACACTCTGGTTGACATGTTATATAAATGATAGGGAGTATGTTTAGGTATGGGCACGTACGTTTGGGCATGGGATAAGCATGGTGAATCAAGGAAGTACACACATATATTGTTTTATACTATAATATTCGATTCTAAGTGCTCAAAAATTTAGAGCTCTAAACAAGGTGTGCCGTCTGGCATTCTATATATTATACCCCTATTTCGAACACAATGGAACTTGTCTTGAAGCCTAATTCGATCATATGCAAAAGATAGCTTTTTAAACCCAGTTATTTATATAATTTTCTGAAATTAATTTTATGCATTTTCGATCTCGCATGACCAAACGATATGTATAATTGCCACGAAATTTGTCTGTGTATTATACTATACTAATTCGAACCAATGAAACATGTTTCATCAAAATCCGAGGCTATGCCCCAAAATGCTATTTTTACACGTTAATTGAAACGAGCAATTTCTAAAATCAATCAAATCATTTTAAAATCAAATTTAAAAGTTTATTATCTTCCTACTTATTAAATAGAATTTAAATCAAGTTTTGTAATCGTTTTCATTCACAAAAAATTCAAGATTCAATTATTTAACAATTTTGAATATTAAATTCAACAATTTAATTATCAAATAAATATTATATTTAAATCAAAGTTATTCGACTTACAAAAATAACTTTTTAGTATTTACAATAAATTAAATATTCGAAATTTGAATGACTGAAATTCTAGGTTGTTGCAGTGATGCTTTCTATATGATGGTTAATGAATTATTTGTGATCATTAGAGGCACCACGTAGTCATATTCTTGTCGTTGTATGGAACAATCATAGAAGGAAACATGGAGTATTCTATAGGTTAATATAACTAATTTCAAATAGAAAATCTCCTTGTAACGACATGCAGCGGTCTTCAGACTTGAGGATGTTGTCAATCTTAAGTGGTTAGGATGTAATTTGTTTATGGTCAAGCACATGGCATAGCGACTATGTTATGACCATAGTTAGATATTGGTTGGACTGCTTGAAGTGAAATAATACTCAAGAGTGGCTTCATTTATTTCGTTATAGAAGGTTGGTTCCATTGTAACTGAGAATGTAGTTAATGTCAAAATCTCTATATAGAGTAAACAAGTTAATCGATAAGTATTATCAGACTGAATTAAGTACTTTAATGTAGTCTACGCAATTAACTGCAATTATTAATATTGTTTTTTGACTTTAGACCAAAAGTTTAGGTATCTTAATGTTATGTAATGACGAAAAGATAAAGAGCATAAAATATCATTATAGGGTGCATCTTAATAAAGATTAGAGAACGGATTTCACTTAAATAATCTAAAAGCAACTAAACTTATGCCCGATACTGTACTTCGGCAAAGTCTGAACATGATTTCATATTTAAATTATTTAAATATTAACTAAGGGCCCAGTTCTCGCCAAAGAGTCAGCACATACTTTCTATTAGTTAATATCATAGTTTGACCAATTTAAAATTAATTCTTAAACATTATAAATAAATAATAAAGTTAATAAAAAATGTTGCATTTAATTTTATGGCATTTAATTAATTTATTTAAAGCCTCAATATTAATTTAAATTGTGTATAATTGTTATGTATTGATTTAATTAAGGCATAGGTTCAATAAATTAATTAAATAATTAAATTAGTGGTTAAATTAATAAAGCTTGAAGTCTAAGAAGCCTACATTAGGGAACCCAGAATAGAGGATGGGACAAGCTAAAGACAAAGTCTTTAGATCTAGAGAGATGGGTGTCACATATTTGTGATTTTGTTTTTTTTTTTTGCTACAAATAGCTACCATATTCATTCTCTAGACAAACTAAAATAACATAGCCTTTGCTATTTAAAAATTATGATGCCTTATAGATGAAGCTGCATCCTATGATCAAGGTGAAACGACTAAAAGTTCAAAGAAAGAAATCACTAATAACCTAGGTGTCGACAATTAGAAACATTTATATTTAAGTCATATTTCAAATAAACTCAGACGGATCTAAAACTATATACATGCACATAATTCAATGTTTTATTTGTAATTTATTTAAAAAAAAATTCATGGTTTAAAATAAAAAATATTTTTATTGTCAACTTGAAAAGGAAAAAAATTCCTCCTTAAATTGTATTTTGAATTTTACAAATAAATATACATATGCATAGATCATAATTTATAACATATATATATATATATATATGTATGTATGTATATGTATTAACTCAAGGCGTCTGCAATAAAAAAACAATCTTTTTTAAACTTCGAAACGTTAAATTAGTTTAAAATTTTCATTTTAAAATACATATAAAATAAGCATAGTTGAAATACAAATAATATATCTAAACATTGTTTTAAATCTAATACAAATAATATGTACGTACACACATACATACAAACAAACATACACACACGCATATATATGTGTGTGTGTGCGCGCGCGCGTGTGTATTTTGAATGTATATTTTTATATATGCCAAAAGGAAAAATCATAATATATATGTATACATATTTATTTAAATTTAAATAATATTATGTTATATATACATTTTATTAAATTGATGGTCGAATCAAAAATTATTATTTGCTTGTATTAATGTTTATCTGTGTGTGTGTGTGACATCATTTCTAATCTATGACATTGAAACTTATTTATTAACAAGAAATCTCAATGGTTAATTACACATTTGTTACGTATGTTCATCATGTTTACCCTAGGTCTGATCACTATATTTAATGTAGTTAATGTTTGTATATGAATATGAACATATTTTAAAATAAAATATAAAATAAAATATTACAATTAAATCGTAATAAATAAACATAAAAGTTTTAATAAATGAATAATTTAAAAGCCTAAAATATTTTATTAATCAATATTAAATATGATTTAGTAAAAAATGTTATTCATGTAAATACAAAATACAATCTTGAGCAAATTAATAAAAGGAATTTTTTCTAAAGGCCCCTATTTTCACCTTGCTACTAACACAACTTATCTAACAAAAACTACCTTCAAATGCTACATTACTTCTTTGACCCAAACCAGTATGGTCCATTAGTGCTAGTTTAACCTCTAAAGTTTCCGACAATCGCGGTACCGAATCCAATGATGGTCTAAATCAAAACCAAAAAAGAACTTTATATGTCTCAACTCTACCAATATATAATTGCGTATTGCATGCTCCCTACTCAAAGCCTTTGTCTCCATATACCTTTTCTTAGAGTGTATGATATACCAAACTTATATGAAGTTAAAAACTTCATCCATCTCTATTGTCTCAAATTCAAGTCCTTTTGAGAAAGTAAATACTTGAGAGATTTATAATCTATATACAGCTCATATCTCTCTCCCAACAGATATTGTCTTTAAGACATAAGTGTAAAAAATACTATGGGGACTCAAGATCATAAGTGAAATAGTTTTTCATGTGGGTTTTCTATTGTCTACCAACATGTTCAACCACTCTTCCTTCATGCATCAATTCAGCTCTATGTCCAACATCGTAAGCATCGTATAAATAGTAAGAGGCTTTGTGCCTTTGGAATCATTAATTTAGGTGCACAAGTTAATTATTCCTTCAATTTAAGAAATGCACACTCATATTCGACATCCTACAAAAAATCCCAAATCTTCCTAGTAAGCTGAGCCAAAGACATTGAAATTTATGTGAAGTTAATAATGAACTTCCTACAATAACCAGCCTAACCAAGAAATTTGGAACTCCGTAGAATTTTTTGATACTTGCTAATCATGTACTATTGATACTTTTCTTGGACCATTCGGCAATCCAATCTCAGAAACTACATGACTATAAAAATGAACTTCACTTCTCTAGAAACAACACCTGGAGAATTTCATTTTCAATCGGTATCTCCTCAACACATTAACAACTATCCTCAATGCCAGTTACGGTCCTCCTCGCTCTTCGAATAAATAGGATATCATTGGAAAAAAATGAAATTATTCATCTTCTCCCTAAATAATCTACTTACCTTATCAAAAACTAAGGTGGAATGTTGGTCCATTCAGATGGCATAACCAACTATTCGATTAGTCAGTCTGACATACGAAAGTAATCTTAGCAATGTTATCATTTGCTACTGTCAATTGATGAAAACTTATGGCTAAGTAAAGCTGATATAATGTTTTTTCTCTCTCTAAATGGTCAAATAAATCATCTTGTGTGAGGTACTAGGTGTTTTTTTTAAGCTTATTCAATTAACGATAATTTACGCACAACCATAATGGACCATCAGCTCTAGTGGTGAAGACTCTTGACGCTCTCCACTCTAAAATACACCTTTGAATAAACCTTTCTTTAGCAATTCAAAAACTAACTTATCTAACTCTCTCCTCTCTTTATAACCATATATTTAAGTGGTGTAACAACATGCCTAGCATCTTTATCGATATCAATATGGAATTCACTTTCTCTTTGAGGCGATAGATAGAAATTTCCATAAATACATTTGGAAATTCTAGACAATAGGGACAAAAGCAAACTCCTTGTAACACCCCAAGTTTTAAATAACATTATTCAGGAGATTTAATTAGATAAATTAAATGGAATAATGTAAATATTAAGTCATAAGGGAATTGAGATTCAAACAAACACTTAAAGGTCGTGCTTAATTAATTAAACGGGCTTAAGAATGGTTTGTAAGCTAATTAAATTACACAAGGACATATTGAGAAATAATTGCACCCTATTACTATAACCTTTATATATTCTCGTTCCTTATACCATTCACGTTCATTTTTTCACATTTTCACAAACACAATCAGACTTAAATTAATAGTGGAGCCAGTCATTATCAAAGAAAGTAAAAAAGTAATTCAATCTAAAGCTAGGGATTTAAGCTTAGGGAAAATTAATCTCAATCCAATCTCTTTATCTTAATCAAGGTGATTAATAATTTATACCATCTCTATTTTGTTTCAAATCATTTATTTTCGAGTTTAAGATTAAATCCCCTTTTACGATGATTTTGATGATGATATGCTTGGATCAAAACATGTTAGATTCAAACAAGATTGTTTAAATATAAATCTTATTTAAATATGGTTTTCACGGTTTTAAGGGTAAAACCAATTATAATTGATTTGAATGCCATGAGAAATTATATGTTGTACAAAAAATGATTTTGGAGTTGGGTTTTTATTTTGATAGTTTTCCAAGCTATGGAAAGATTATTATGAATTTTTAAAGGAAATTACGTTTAATTGGGCTTAGAAATTTATTTCAAAAATTATATTAAGAATTTGGATCTGGAATTTAGATATATTAGATAATATGTTAAAAGTGAATTTCTATGATTTTTGGGGATTTTTCCTAAGTGTTTTACTATGGAAATTAAATTATTTTAGAAGATGACTTATTTGCATTGTTAATTTTGCTTAATGGAATGGCTTAATCATGATTTAGATCTAAAATTATGCAGCATTTATTTTGGTAAAGAATTTAAAATGTTGAGGCAACCAATCACATGTTTACACGTGGGTAGATTAGTTAGAAAGTATTAGTTTTAATTGGCATTAGTCAGCTTTTACCTAGAAAAGTAGGTTCAACTTCTATTAGAGCACATTCTGACTCATAACATCCGCCTTCAATCAAGTCAAAACCCTACAAAGCCGAAACCAATACACAAGGTATCAACATTGTTACATAGTGGATTGAAAAAATGTAGAAGGCATGGTGTCGAAAGCATTGCTTCCGATGGTGTAACGACCCAGATTTTCCATCATTTGATTTTTAACAGTTAAATGGTTTTAAATATTGAATTTGGTAAATAAGTTGATTTTGAATATGAAGAATTTAGTTGAAATTTTAGAATGAATTTAAATTCCAAATATATCGATTTATCGTAATACGGAAATGGTAAATAATTGAAATTTGAGTTGAATATGAACCAAAATAATTTCTGACATGGATATAAATTCTATTTGAATTAGAATTTAGTTAGTAAGTTTTTAAAACTGGAATTTTAAATGATTTCACTAATTTTCGAAATCGTCGAGTTAATCGGCGCGTTTAAATAGCGATCCGAGGCGCAGTCTTAGAATTTGACAAAACCAGTTCGATTGGATCTATAATAGTGTATTATTAATGGATTTCAATTTCCATAGTGTTTAGAGTTACCGTTTGGTCATACGAGATTGAAGCGCGTTGAAATTAATACTGAAAATTTAATATAATAATTGGATTCAAAAAGCTATCCTCTACATACGATCGAATTTGGGCTCGAGACTAGTTTCATTGTGTTCGGAATAGCGGTATAACATTAGGAACGCCGGGTGGCATGCCTCGATAGGAGTTCAAACTTTCGAGTTACAGGAACGAGATATTTTGAATATTAAAATAATAATAATCAAATCAAAAGGATTCAGCCGACCTAATCTGATCCACCCTAAACCTATTTTCGCCCTCCCTTAATCCAATACGAGCCGCTTTCTCAACGTTTTAAAATGCGTACGCCTTCTTCCTTCTCTTCTCGAAAATCGAAATCGCGATTTAGAAAAAAAAGAATCAAACCGACTCTTCTAAGAAGCAAGTCGCAAGTGCACGTGAGTGCGATTGGCATATGCGAGGGTTTTCAAATTCGAGCTCAAGATGCGAGGGCGAGGGCTTGGTGTTTTCAAGGTGGGTGGTCGAGCTTGGGGGCGCTGGTGAGGTCGACGACATGAAGTAAGGGCGGCAATTTAGTCAAATGAAGGGGAGGAGTATTATGGATCTGGAACATCGCGATGAGGTGGGCTACTTCGGGTGGGGCTAGAAGATGTCAGGTAGTCAAGTGCATGGAGTGGAAGCTAATGGTTTTGTCGGATTTCGGGCACGATGTGCACTGCTCCGTGTCGAGTTTGAGCATGCAGAAGGTGTACTGTGTAGCCTTGTTAGAAGGGAAGTTTTTTTTACTGGGGAAGGTGATGGATGGTAACGACCCGTAAAATTCGCTAATTAAATTGGTTAATTTAATAAGATTTTTGGTAATTAAATTTATAAGGAAATAAAACTTTATAATTTATAATGAAGCAAACGCTAAAAATGAAATGTAGCAATGGTAATTAAAATTAATTTTTGACAATTGGAATGAAATCCCAATAAAGAAATAGTGGAAACATTATAATTTGTTAATTTAATATGATTGTGTAATTAATACCGAAAGAAATAAAATTTGGAATAATATTAATGAAATGATAACTAGAATGCAAGGTAAACAATATTAATCAAAGTTAATAAATTTATGAATTGAATGGAATACCAATTAATGAAAAAAAAATCGAAATGTTATGTTTGGTTTTAAATTGAACATAAGTGAATGAAATTAGTAGTTTGAAAATAAATGGCAACATTGATTTGTAAGTAATAAAAGCTTATTTATGTGATTAAAGGATATGTTACATATTGTTAATTGAAATTAGAAATAAATTTTTAATAAACGTAAATTAAATAAAAACATAGATTATTTATAAGGTAGTAATTGATGTAATAAAAGTATGAAACCAAGTAAATAAATTGATTGAGAATATAAATCGTAATTAATGTACATATTTGGCAAATATAATAAAATGGAAATAGATAGTTAATGGTAATTGGATAAGATCAATATTATATAAGAATTGTAACATTTGTTTGTGAATAGTGAATTCATATGTGTAATTAAAAGTTATGATAACGATTGTTATAAGTTACCTGTTTAATTGGTCTATTAAATTAAAATCGAGGATCAATTAGAATTAAATGAACTTTATTGTTACATTAGCAAGTTTAAGACAATAACGGAGACTGTGAATGTAGCAAAATGAATAAGAAATGCTAATTTTATTCATAAAGTAACAGTTGATGTAATAAAAGAATGGAACCAAGATGAAATGAAATTATTTGATTTAAAATCTTAATTAATGTGTGCATTAATTTATAATGGGATATAAAAGGTAAATTAGTAATTTAAAATGTTGACTTACAAATAAAATAATGTATAATGAATGGAAATGGAATGAATTAGTGTTATGAAACTAATGGTAGCATTTGTTGTAAGAAATAAACTTATAAATAAAATAAAAAGTTAATGGTATCAATTATTTCATGTTACATATTTATTTAGTCTATTAAATAGAATTGGAAATCAAATTTTGCAATTTAATGAGATTAATTACTACATTAGTTGAAATTAGATGAAATTGGAAATTTTTAACCCACTAAGATATAAATCATGATAATTATACCATAAGGTGAAACTGATAGAATAATAAATGGAAAGCAAATTAAATTGAATTATTGGAAATTAAACTTATAATTTTGAATTTAATGAAATTGGAAGTTAACACTAAAATTTATAGATTTATCAACTCTAAATTGACATACAAATTTGTTTAAATTAATGTAAATGATTAAGAAAATTTAAAGGGTTAAAATTTATCAATTATAGAATTGAAATTTAAGATCTGATTTAATTAATTAATTATAAATTTATTTAATTAATGTGAAAATAGCCATTTTTGCAACAGACTCGGATTTCAACGAAACCAGTTTCATCGGATCCATAACAGTGAATTATTGTAGGATTTCAAGTTTCGTAGCGATCAGACTAGTCATTTGATCGTACGGACTCGAAACGCCTTGAAATCAATGAAATTGAAATCAATTGAAATCTATTTGAAATAATTTGATTTTGTCATAACTTCTTTATACGATGGAATTTGGACTTGAAACCTATTCCATCGCGTTTAAAATATTTAATAATATTTATTTTGATATATGGGTTGACCCAATTTCATTCCATAGTCAGAACAGGCTTTTCGGGACATTTTGTCGTTCAACGCGTATATCCAATCGATCCGATCCATTCTATTTTAGCTTTGTCTATAAATACCTGGTTATAAACCCTAGCCTATCTCTTATATTCATTTTTGTACGTTCTATTAGCTCCTCTTTCCAATGGCCGCAAACCCTAATTCACAAATACAATTCCAAATCAAATCCAAAGCCAAAATTTCAAACTCCTCAAATACTATCAAATTTTATATCGAATTGAAGCTCTCGACGAGCACAAGTCAATTCTGCTATCTGTTGTTCGAATTGGGTTTCTGTGCATCCGAAATTCAAGGAACAATTCTCGGCCATTTATTGGTCATCGATCAACATCGACTGATCGTTGATTCTTTGGCACCGTTGGTTAGAGGAGGCCGAGGGGAGTTCATTTAGGTGTGTCACATGAAATTTCAGCAGTTAGATAGAGGCCAAAAATTCATTGGGGTTTCGCAATTTAGGCGGCGGCTAAGGGGGTTTTTTGCTGATCAACGACGCGTGGAGGTGGGGGCCGAAATCTTCGTGGCAGCTACGGCGTGGCGCGTTCGAACCGAGGGCCGAGGCGGCCGCGGCAACAAATCGTGACGAGGGGTCGTACAGCATGCATGCGCTGTGATGTTCGCAGTCATTTTTTGGAAGAGAGAGGGATGCGGTGCGTGGAGGCTTCTGATTGGTTGGTGTTTGTTTCCTGTTTTATTTTATCTTTGTTTTTTTCTTTTCCAAATTGAAATTTTAAATCGTTCTAACGGTAATAACTTTCACGTATGATATCTGATTTACGTGTGATTTTTTTGTTAGGATCGTATTGGAATTCCGGATATTTTGGCGCTGGTTTGGACGAATTCTGAGGCTGTTTGATTTTTGAGTTTAAATTGGATTTATATTCAATTTAAATTCAAAAGGTGAGTGTTTTACCCCACTCACAATTTCTAAAATTTCTTATGTGTGTTAAATTTATTTTTGATGTGATTAGAATTTATTTGTTGTTGTTTGATATATTTTTATCATCATTCTAGTTAAATTGAATTTATTGAATTAAATTGATATTCAATTTATTATTGCATATAAACTGCCAGTTAAATTAATTAATTATTGAATATAAACTGCCAGTAATTACTTGTTATTTATTTTCTCTTCTATATTGATGGTATTGTTTGAATTGGATGATGATTGTGATAAATGGTTGATGATTGATATTGGGTGAATGGATGCTGTATTTTATATTGTTATAGACTGCAAGTTGTTTTGCATTCAATTTCATTTGGGATTGCGGTTTGAAATGATATATAACCGTATTTTTATTTTAAATTGCAGATTGAAATGATAAATATCCGTATCCCTTGACCAAATGATAGAAAATTTTATATAGACACCGCGGTCTATATATAAAAATATTTTGAAATGATTTCTATGGCTTTGTAAAGAAATATACGATTTTATGAGCTATTGATTTGGATATTTTATAAATGTTATTTTATATATAGTTAAATTCTTGGTTTTGAGCTATGAATAAAATTTTCTAAAGTATAAAATAAGTTAATAATAAAGTTTGATTTTATTAAAATATAATATGGATAAGTGTTTACATAAATTATATTTTTAATATAGAGTTTATATTGATTTTTATAAATCAAGGTTGAGAAGATAGTTTTGAAATTAATTTGAGATTTTATTTAATTAAGAATTATATTTAATAAGAATACATTTGGAGCTTGTTGGAATTTAGATTTTAAAAGAATATGGTTTTATCACTTAATTTGGGGTTAAGGTGATTTAAGTGAATATATCAAGTCTAAATAAATTGAGGAATATTCAATTATTGAAATTCGAAGTTTTATTTAAAGGATATTGGATTTATTTAGCAAATATTTAAAAACTAAATAATAGTAAAGTGAATTTGGTGTATATATAGGAATTATAAAATTTAGTTTTGAAATACTGAATATTTAAGCCTTAAAATATATTGAATTTGAATGGTTTAGTTTGTGGATTAAATCTGTTTTGAAATCGGTATAATTTGGAATGATCTATTTGGAAACCGAATTGAATTGAAATTTATGGTTTCGGGATTTGGTTAAATTTAAAATTTAGAAATTTGGGTTGTTTTGGAATTGATTTGTGAAATTTAAGAAGCTAGTTTCTTTTATAAATTATTTTAATATTTAAACCATGTAAGGGGTGGAAGTTATGTTTCAAAGTTATAAATTTCAAAGTATTACGTTTTGGAAGTGTTATAGTTTTAAGTCTTTGGTTTTGAAATTTTATAACTTTGAAATACGCTAATTAAATTGGTTAATTTAATAAGATTTTTGGCAATTAAATTTAGAAGGAAATAAAACATTATAATTTATAATGAAGCAAATGTTAAAAATGAAATGTAGCAATGGTAATTAAAATTAATTTTTGACAATTGGAATGAAATCCTAATAAAGAAATAGTGGAAACATTACAATTTGTTGATTTAATATGATTGTGTAATTAATACTGAAAGAAATAAAATTTGGAATAATATTAATGAAATGATAACTAGAATGCAAGGTAAATAATACTAATCTAAGTTAATAAATTTATGATTTGAATGGAATACCAATTAATGAAAAAAAAAATCTAAATGTTATGTTTGGTTTTAAATTGAACATAAGTGAATGAAATTAGTAGTATGAAAATAAATGGCAACATTGATTTGTAAGTAATAAAAGCTTATTTATGTGATTAAAGGGTAACGGTAATGTTTATTGTATGTTACCTATTGTTAATTGATATTGGAAATAAATTTTTAATAAATGTAAATTAAATAGAAACACAGATTATTTATAAGGTAGTAATTGATGAAATAAAAGTAAGAAACCAAGTAAATAAATTGATTGAGAATATAAATCATAATTAATGTACATATTTGGCAAATATAATAAAATGGAAATAGATAGTTGATGGTAATTGGATAAAATAATTATTATATAAGAATTGTAACATTTGTTTGTGAATAGTGAATTCATATGTGTAGTTAAAAGTTATGACAACGATTGTTATAAGTTACATATTTAATTAGTCTATTAAATTAAAATGGGAAATCGACTGGAATTAAATGAACTTTAATGTTACATTAGCAAGTTTAAGACAATAACAGAGACTGTGAATGTAACAAAATGAATAAGAAATGCTAATTTTATTAGTAAAGTAATAGTTGATGTAATAAAAGAACGGAACCAAGATGAAATGATTAATTTGATTTAAAATATTAATTAATGTGTGCATTAATTTACAATGGGATATAAAAGGTAAATTAATAATTTAAAATGTTGACTTACTAATAAAATAATGTATAATGAATGGGTGGAATGAATTAGTGTTATAAAACTAATGGTAGCATTTGTTGTAAGCAATAAACTTATAAATGAAATAAAAAGTTAATGGTATCAATTATTTCGTGTTATATATTTATTTAGTTTATTAAATAGAATTTGAAATCAAAATTTTCAATTTAATGAGATTAATTACTACGTTAGTTGAAATTAGATGAAATTGGAAATTTTTAACGCACTAAGATATAAATCATGATTACCGTAAGATGAAATTGATAGAATAATAAATGGAAAGTAATTAAATTGAATTATTGGAAATTAAATTTATAATTCTGAATTTAATGAAATTGGAAGTTAACACTGAAATTTATAGATTTAGCAGCTGAAACGACCCGACTTTCTCACCAAAGAAAATCACATCATTTTTAAGAAAGAAAGGGATAGAAAAGAGAAAAGACAAAGAAGAAGAAAGAAACAACATCGGAATCTAAACAGCGGAACGAATAAATTATATTAATCACATAATACATTACATAGTATCATATACATCAGAGATACACAGCTGAACAATACATACTAGACAGTTATAAACACCTGTCTAGTTATACAACTCAACAAAACTCAAACAAACGACTCAGAAAACACACAACGGAATACTATATCTATACGCAGAAGCCTCTTGCTCGATTTGCTCCTCCAGAATTCGTCAAGCCAACCTGAATCCCCTGGCTACTCGTAAAAATTTGAGTACCCAAGAGTTTAAGAAAAACGAATAAACTCCGGGTCAGAAATGGGTCTGGTTTGAGTAAACGGTTAAAGTTGCTTAACTTTAAAAACCTTTTAAAAGAAAAGGTATCACGCAAGACTTCCCACACATAAACATGGAAAAATTTTCACCTTACGCTAACCAAAACATTTGATAGGAAATTCAGTGATATTATAATAGGTCTAGGGTTTTGAAATAAACATGAAATAGCCGAAATTGTTACATTTATTAAATTCTAGCTACTAGCCACAAAAGTGGGTAATACAATCAAATCCAATGGCACTTATTGGATTTTTGATTCCATACAATGGCAGGGCTACCGGGGTACCACCCGTCACAGTACATGGCTTAGATCACCATACCGAGGAGTACGCCCGCTCTCCTGCAACACAAGGCCGGAATCATTCCTTACTGAACAGTTCCGAATAAGACAACCCCGACGGTTGTAGCTATTCAACCTCCAACACAGCCGAAATAAAAGGGACTTTAGACAGGGATTAATCTCATCCTACTTGGGCATGACCCACTTAGCCTTGCTGCACCTCCTATGTTTTAGCCATTCCCGGTTGATGAGGCTTGAGGCTATGATTACCTTTAGTGAACACATCACTTAGAATGCTCATCGTCCACCTGACGATGTTCTGAAAGCATTCAATCCATACAAGTTCATTCCGGGTTCGAACGAAACCGAAGGCATTATCTCGTTACACTCATTTTGGAATCACCCTCGGAGTTAACGACAATAACCCTTGAACTCTTAATATTCATCTTCACTTGAGATTCACGACCTATCGTTAATTTGGATCGATGTGGTTTTCGGATATCCAAATATGGAAACCCGATCCTGGTCTCATCGAAATCCAAAACGTATCTTTTAGGTCCAAGTTGTCTAAGGTTAAACAATTCAATTCAACTATCTATATACACACAGATAGATAACTCACAAGTCACAATTGATAATCACATTATCATAATAAATAGATGATCCATAACAAATTAGGTAATACATATCATCATCACAAAAGATAATCTATACAACCATCACAATGCAACCAAGCATTCATACCACACAACATTACTTATCTCATTTCTGAGATTACATCCATTCAAGACAATCAATGTCATCCATTCATACATAAGCAATGATTTTCTTAATCACAACATAATTAATTTAAAATGAATTAAATTAACTATCTCTGTCTCTAATTAATTTAAAGTGAATTAAATTAATTACTTCATCTTTTAATTAATTTAAAATTAATTAAATTAATTACCTACATCACAATAAATCTTGCTTACATAAACATTAATTAAACCAATTAATTAATCATTTTAATTAATCAACCTTGATTAATTAACTCTTAATCAAGTAATTAATCCTTAATTATTCTCATTAATCATATTAATTAATGAACCTTAATTAATTACTTCCACTAATTAATTAACTATAATTAATTTCATTATTTCTTAATTAATGACATTAATTAATCATCTTTAAATTAATTAAAACAACTTTAAACAGTAATAAATTACTCTTAATTACTTTTAATTATATTTATAAATCATTTGATTTATTACACCAAGTAATAAACCCTTAATTATTTTACCAAGTAATTATCCATTTAGAATTACTTCCAAATAAGTAATTTCACTTATCTCAATTACCCCCGTAATTTATTTATCAATTACTTATCTTAAGTAATTACTCTTATCAAAACTTATTAAGTAATCATACTTAACCATTTATCAAGTGACTATCCTTAATTAATTAACAAATTAATTAACTCAGCTTGATCACAAACACCCCATAAATCATAATCGAGTAATACATTAATTAATTACTCTTTAACCAAGTTGATCATTAATTACAGATTAATTATCCTTCAACTATTAATTAATAAACCTTAATTATTGATCAATCCTTTAATACAAAGTAATCAATCTCTAATTACTTTTATAATTAATTAATTAACCTTAATTAACTAATTAATTATCCTTAATCATTAATAATAGAACTTAATTATTAATTAACAACCTTAATTACAAATTAATTAATCCATAATTATAATTAATCAATCCTTAATTTCAATAGACTAACGTTTAATAATAGTTAATTAATTCTTAATTAACTTGAATTATAAATTAATAACTTTTTAATTATTAATCAAGAAAACCAAATTATTACTTAATAAAACCTTTATTAAGTATTAATTAATTACTATTTTAATTAACCCTTAATTACTTAATTAATAAATAATCACAATTTAATTAGTCATTAATCAAATCATCATAATTATTAGTTAATTAAACTAATAATTATCCTTAATTAATTACTTAATTAACCCTCTTAAATAATTAATTAAATTAATTAATTAAACTTAAAATTTCTTCTTAATTAATTACAATTCATTAAACTTAATTATCTCTTAAGATAAAACATTATCTTTAATTAACCTTGAAAACTTTACTCAAATAATTCATTAATAAAGTAATCGTTAATTACTTACCTTTAATTATTAATTAACAATCCTTATTTTCAAGTTAATAAATTACTTAAAAACTTTAGTTGTGAATTAATAAATCATTATTCATTAACAAATTTAAAAAAACATTTCCTTATAAATTTCCTTTATATTACAAAATAAGTTGGAAAATAACATTAAGGTTTTAACTTAAAACATTTTAAACCATTCATACAAAATCATTTATATAAACAAATCAATTCAAAGAGATGGATTTCAAGGAATTAATTTAACTTAATTATTTAAAATTTAAAACTTAAAAACTGGTTAACATTTTACTTTGGGTTTTAAACCATGTATTATTGAAACAAAACCCTAGTACATCATCCCACTTTTCTTTCTTTTTGTTTAAAATTCAAAGGTTTAGTTAGGATTTAAAAGTTTAAAGAACCTGTACAATTAAAACCACGGGTTACATACCACTAACTAACTCGAGTTTAAACTCTAGGCAAAGACCCAAAAACACAAAGCATCCTTCGAGTCATCCCACTGACCAACTCCTAGACACAGGAAACAAAGTCGTGCACCTGCACCAGCGCCGGACTCCCCTCTGATCAACGACGACTCCAACGCCAAGTCACCAAACCTCCCTACAAGCACCCACGATCAACAGAACATTGTCTCATGTCTCGATTCAAAATCGAGTATCTAGGATGAACTGAAACCCAAACCATCATCAGGAAATTCCCCAGAACTCACGCTTCCGGTCACAATAACCCCTACAACTCCGGCTATGGATTGCCGATCCACCGCGCTTCCTTCTCCCAAAATTTAATGCAACTCGAATCACCATAAGAAGAGCAGTGATTCAATTTGCAGCATGACCCAAAATTAGGTTTAAAACCAAATTCGAGCAAATTCAAACTCCATGATGGATTAACTACCCTTCAGCAATTTTTTCCACACTCCCCAATCCTACTTCTAGCTCCATCAAGAACCCCGAACACCCCAGATGCAAAGATCATCGGATATCGGCCAGGAACTACATTCCAGATAAATTCCAAATTCACATTCATTCCATTATTTAAAATTGTAATTTTAATTTTAAAAATCCTAACTTCTAAAATGGATTCAAGTCATAAATTTGAAACAGTGAATTAAAGTACTGGATTTATCATGTTTATAAGAGTTTTTTTTGCTGAATTCTAATTCCCATATGAGTTGCTAAATATTTCTACTTAAATTCATTTTTAATATTGAATCTTAGTTTAAACAAGCATTTAATACTTGATAACCAAATCCTATCTGTAATCAGAGTAAGTGCAGCATGAAATTTTGTTTAAACTTGATAATCTTGAAACAAGAACAGGGGAAAAAAATGTAACACAGACATGCACACTTTTGAACACAACCAATTAAATAAAAGCATTACACTTATATATATATATATATATATATATATATATAAACATGCAGAGCATTTTCACCATAGAATCTCAAAGCAACTTAATTTGTCTACTTAACTTTTAATAAAAAAGTTTACTCACCTATCAAGGAGATGCAGAGAAAAAGAACAGGAAGCCCCTTCAAACTGAATTTGCTTTCCAGATTTGTATCTTTTTTTGAAAACTTGCAAACACTTGAACATGAAAAATTAAAAACTGGAGTACTTGCAAAATATTTTGAACCTGAAGCTGAAGCCTCTAAACTGAATTGCTTCAGGTTTGCCTTGACCCATATTCACTTGCAAATGCTCAAAATTTTTGAAATGACTGTGGTTTAAAAACTGGAGTTCTTGCATGCATTTTTGAAAACATACTGCAGGCATGCAGTTTTGAAGTATGTTTACATACTTGATTTGATAACAGAATAGATTGAGGAGTGTTTTGGTCTTGTTATGACTGGTTTGAGAAGACTACAAATTTTTGATAGAAGAGGAAGTTACAGACATGGGAAGTGCAGATTTGATCTGCACATGATTTCCAGTTATGGTATTTTGATTAGGAAAATAGGTTACAGGGCTTTCAAGTTTATTTCTGGATTGTTTGAATTTAAGGAGAAGATGACATGTTTGGGAAATTTTTTACAGGAAAACAAATTTTTGCATATTTGATTTTGAGTAGGTTTCAGGTTTGATTTTGAGGATTTTATGATTTCTTTGAAGAGTGAAAATTGCATGGATATCCTAGTTTTCTTTTAGGAATGAACATATATTTTAAAGAAAAAGAAAGTGAAGAGAATATAGTGTTTATATAGGCTAATTTTCAATTTTATTAAAATTAAAAGAAAATCTTAAAAAAAATGGACACTTGTCTTAAGCTTAGATTAATATGTTACCACTTGTTATCTAAGAAATTTATAACTTATCAACATTTGTTTATATTTATTCTAAAAGAATTTTAAAAGCTTTTTAAAATAATTTTCTAATTAACTAATTTGTTTTCTTAGTTTATAAATACTTTCCTAATTAAATTCCTAATTAACAAATACATTTATACATTTAGAAATGTTTTCTAAATTTATATAAATACAATCTTTAAAGGAAAATAAAATAAAACCAATTATAATTTAAATAAAATTATACATAATATTGCAAACTTTTTAAAAAAAATTCTATTTTAAAAACCATTGTATTTATTTTTATTAAATAAATACATATCTAAATTTCTATAGATAAATTTCTATAAAAAGAATAATATAAAACAAATCTTATTTTTAACTAAAAACATTATCTATATATTTTAAATCCAAACTATATTATTATTTTATTTTAAGATGTATGTATATTCCCTTAAATTCAAATTTATATTCAAATTCAAAGTCAATTTAAAAAATCCAACTCTAAAATCAATTTAAATAAGTATAAATATCAATTTTTAAATAAGCTCATTATTATTTACAAATAATTTATCCTATTTTAAAATCAATTTAAATACACAGATATGTTTTTATTTAAACACACTTACTAACTCTGAAAACAATAAGTCAATTTAGAATTTATTTACACAAACAAAATAATTATTCTTATTTTAAAAACCAATCTATAACCATAATTAAGACATTATATTACTATTACTTGGTTATTTATTTTTTAAAATAACAATTTCATCAGTTCAAATAATTTAAATTAAGAGATTATCATATTTTAAATTCCTAGAAATTCCGGGATATTACATTCCTCCCGTCTTAAAAGAATTTCGTCCTCGAAATTTAAAACAAAGATAATCCGAAGTTTTATTTTATTTCAACCAATCCAAACATACATAACAGCCATACACTATCAATCAAACAAACAATTTCATCCTAATAACCAATTCAATCAAATAAATAACACTAGCTATCCGGATACAGATCCGGATAAGCTTCCTAAAATTATCTCAAGTTTCCTGGGTAAAATCACAGGGATACCCACTCTACTGAATCCAAATCAGCTATATTGCTAAGCTACTGAGTTCCTACTCAGCTAGATCTATAATTTGCACAAGATACCAGACTACAGACAAGTCTGGTCAACAACTAAATCCTTCACAGAACTACCGGTGTTAAAACCAGTGATGGACCAAACACGTACTCCCTCAGAGACACGTAAAATATTTTGAGTTTCAGTCTTCCAAACTGTCAATTCAACACTTCAAACCAAAGCACTGATCTTTACAAAAAATCAGAAGAATCCAATGTACCTTGGAGCTCACCAAATCTTATTGCTCCCTTTACCAGAGAAAACCTCAACAACATTGAAGCCTCCAACTTCGAATTCCAAATTTTTCCGTTTCTTAACCTCAAAACTTTCCGGATGATCCGGGCTTCCTAGAGATCCTTCTTGATCAGCTCAACGTTCGCTGATGCTTCTAAAAACAAACTGGATCAAAACAACTCAAAAAACTGATCCTCACAAGATCTACCCAAAATCAAAACCAAACTTTACTATCAACAGAAGAAAACAACTTCTCCCATCCGAAAAAGACATAACAGAATCACTCGCCAACTTGTCTCAGATCCTGAAAAATTTCAGTAGAAACTCTCTAATCCAAAATACTGCAACTTCCAGTTGCTTCTACTCAAGAATAATAGCCATCTTGCTTCTGCTGCACAACTCTGATCTAGAGCAGATGAGAATGCCGTCGAATGAACCCAGGCACAGATTAAACATCACATCTCGGAAAAAGGGTTCAACAGAAGTTCCAAGAAATACAGAGCTTCTTCACCAAACAATCAACCTAGGAGACATCCTTGTACCCAACTGAATCACCGGTATCTTTCCTGTCATCAAGTCGATTCAGAACTCAATCTCCAATGCGTGCAAATTTCTATCTTTCCTGACGATATATCTGGAAAATCTTCGACAATTTCATAACTCCTACATCCTCTAGAGATGCCACAAACCCAAGCAAAAGACTATCTAAGATAATCACCAAACTATCGCAACTTTTGCGATCCACCCAACCTAAATTTCTAAATATACTGTTCATTTTCCACTAATCAGAACAGTTTATCCTCGACCAACTAATCCATCGAAGAAACAGGTCCTCTCTACTACTTCTTAATTCCACCTCTAGGAAATGCTAAGCCAAAAAGATCTTCCTGCTGGAACACAGAACATTCCCGAGCTGCACCGCCAACACAGATGTCAAAGACTTCAAGCTCTTTGAGAAACTAGGACCTCCAACTAAACACATACATCATACTAAACTCGGCTACAACACCGAAGAAGACACACTTCCTTAAACATGCTCTGAAAGAAAACATCTTCGGAGACATCCATAGTCACTACGTCTCGTCACGCAGCTACTACTTTCTGAGGTTGCCAAGATACCATCTCTTACTTCTTCCTAACAGAAAGATCCAAATTCTCAAAAATCCGCTCACACGAACGCGATCAAACCTACACTTTGAAGATGAACTCCGAACCTTAACAGGTTTCCTTCGGACATCAATGAAATCCTTTCACCAAACTGCAAAGATTACTCGAGACGGCATTAGGTCTACAGTCTCGACAAATACAATTCCAATCTCAAACATTCAAACTCCAACCATTGCTAGTCATGTTACACACACCACTACCCTATCTACCTTTATAACTTATATTGGAAAACCCAAACAGGTAACCCAATGGATAGGTAGAAATATATAAAAATTACAAGTACGCTCTTTCAAGAAGACACCACTACAGAGCCTACGTATTCGCTCAACCTAACGCTCTGATACCAACTGAAACGACCCGATTTTCTCACCAAAGAAAATCGCATCATTTTTAAGAAAGAAAGATATAGAAAAGAGAAAAGACAGAGAAGAAGAAAGAAACAACATCAGAATCTAAACAGCGGAACAAATAAATTATATTAATCATATAATACATTACATAGTATCATATACATCAGAGATACACAGCTAAACAATACATATTAGACAGTTATAAACACCTGTCTAGTTATACAACTCAACACAACTCAAACAAACGACTCAGTATTATAATATCACTGAATTTCCTATCAAATGTTTTGGTTAGCGTAAGGTAAAAACTTTTCCATGTTTATGTGTGGGAAGTCTTACGTGATACCTTTTCTTTTATAAGGTTTTTAAAGTTAAGCAACTTTAACCGTTTACTCACACCAGACCCATGTCTGACCTGGAGTTTATTCTGTTTTTCTAAAACTCTTGGGTACTCAAATTTTTACAAGTAGCCAAGGGATTCAGGTTGGCTTGACGTATTCTGGAGGACCAAATGGAGCAAGAGGCTTCTGAGTACCAAGGGCACTTATTGGATTTTGGATTCCATACAATGGCAGGGCTACCGGGGTACCGCCCGTCACAGTATGTGGCCTAGATCACCGTATCGAGGAGTACGCCCGCTCCCCTGCAACACAAGGCCGGAACCATTCCTTACTGAACAGTTCTGCATAAGACAACCCCGGCAGATGTAGCTATTCAACCGCCCACACAGCCGAAATAAAAGGGACTCTAGATAGGGATTAATCTCATCCTACTTGGGCATGACCCACTTAGCCTTGCTGCACCTCCCATGTTTCAGCCATTCCCGGTTGATGAGGCTTGAGGCTACGATTACCTTTAGTGTAACAACCCGCATATTTATCGATTTTATATTTAAATATTTTATTTAAATATTTTATCGTTCGTTGGATTTTGGTCCGAAAAGCTACTTTTTGCAAACAGTCGAATTAGGACTCGAGACCCCTCCCATCGAGTTCAAAACGCCATTTGCGATCTTTTTAAGTATAAGCTTCGATATGTTTGGAGAAAGTTGATTTTTGCCACTTTTTCACTTAGGGCTTTGGTTTGGGCAGAACCCATTAACCACTTACTAACTCAGTCCCAACCCCCTCTCCTCTTCATTCACTCCCCATTTCCTAACTCTCTCAAGTTCAAGAGAATAATGGGGGAAAAATTGGAAGTTAGAATTCCTAAGCCCTAGTTCATTTGCAAAATCCAAGCTTTAGCTCCAAATTCAAGAGAACCCATTGGTAAGCCTTCTCTTCATCTTCCCCAACTCAATCTCTCTTTGATTTCATAAATTTCCTAAACCTAACTTAGGGAATGTTCTTCTTTTAAGCTTAGATTCAAGCTTATAGTGTTGAGATTGAAGTGTGGTTGATCTTCCCTTGTCTTCAAGCTTCTCATTCATTGTTTTTTGGGTTCAAAGGTGAGATTTTTATCTCACATCTTAGTCTATATTTATCTTCGATTGTTAGGTATGAATTCCTAACACTTATTCATGTGCATCTGATTTTGATTTGGATTGCTTTTGTGAATATTCCAATTTTTAGTGTTTTGAGTTCAATTCTTTAAAAATCCTAACATTGATGTTTGAACATATTTTTGGTGATGCATCGAGGAGCATATAGGGTCGGGTAGTCGATTGGCATAAACCCTTAGCGCCGTTGCTCGTGCGATTGCAATTTGGTCGAGATTTGCACCTCATTTGAAATAGGGTAGGAAGTGCAGAATACAGGATTCGGCCGACCGAGCCCCTGGGCCGGCCGACCGACCTGTAGTCCGGGCACTTCCTGCCTCTGTTTGGAAGTGCTGGTTACAGGCTTCGGCTGACCGAGTCCTGGGCCGGTCGACCGACCTGGTGCCCGAGCACTTCCAACCCCTGGTTCGGTCAACCGACTCAGGGAGTCTGGTTGACCGACCTGCTGCTATTTGCCAACTATGCCTATTTTGCCTAGTTGTCTAAATTTCCAACTTTAATCAAGTTGTGTTATTTCCTTATTTGTTGTTATCATTTTTTATTGACTTTGATGACTTATTTTCTTCGGGAATTCTTGGAATATCCATTTCGATGGATTCGGTATCGATTTCTTTGGATTTTCATTCACGTCTTCGAATGTGAATTTTAGTAATTGATTGTTCCTGCAATCTTCTTTGTGATTTGTCACTTTAAAAATATAAAGGTTTTCTATACTAGTAGTAAATATCAAAACTCTTTCTTCAAATGATTTCAACACTATTTTATTACAAAGCTCGTTTTACTAAACCGTTTTTCAATCTATTAGTATATACAAGCCTTTACCTCACTCGGATGAGAAATCTAATTAAGCGACTTAGTAAAACAAGTGGTATGAAACGCTTGCGTTTACTTCGTTGGTTAATTCTTGGACTTATTCGATTGAATCTCTTGTGACAATTTTCTAGTGGAGATCTACAGTTTGTTCGTAAATATTTAAGTTAAGCAAGTGGTTATGGGACATGAAGCTAAACTCATATATTTACTAGCTTATTGTAATTGACACTTCTCTTTGATCATGACGATCATTTTAAGTTTTAGACTAGCATTGTGCGATATCCTTTTGATTTGGTTCATCGGATGTCACGCTGTGCGACGTCGATGCTCCGAATTATTTGATACATTGGATGTACCGTTTGCACTACATCAATGTCTTTGCTTTTGATACATTGGATGTACCATTAGCACTACATCAATGTCTTCGCTTTTGATACATTGGATGTACCGTTTGCACTACATCAATGTCTTTGCTTTTGATACATTGGATGTACCATTTGCACTACATCAATGTCTTTGCTTTTGATTCATTGGATGTACCGTTTGCACTACATCAATGATATGCTTTTGATACATTGGATGTACCGTTTACACTACATCAATGTCTTTGCTTTTGATACATTGGATGTACCGTTTGCACTACATCAATGTCTTTGCTTTTGATTCATTGGATGTACCGTTTGCACTACATCAATGTCTTGGCCATTCTTTTCTTGTGATTTCTGGATTTCATGTGTTGAATTCTGGAATTTATGTTTCACCAACTTTTACGATTGGCATTGATATATATGTCATTTATTGTGGCTTGGTGAATGAAATTAGGAGTATGACATTCCTTTTTATCTTTGGGAAGATCTTTGCGATATTGATTAATCTCTTATTGATTTTTCAATTATTTATTTATCACAGCTTGGCATTGTGATCATTATACGTTTAGTCATATTTCTTATTCTATATCATTTCATCTGATATTTATAGCTAGACTGATCCTTTTATTATTTTCTTCTCAAATAATACTCGGGTCAGACTGAGATATTACAGGTGCTTCAGCTTGACTTCTCACTTGGGATTGATCTCTCTGACTTTTGGCTAACTACTTAGATTAGTAGTTTATTTGTTGTATACACTTGAGATATGGACTCATAGTTGAATTCTTTTGTATAGCTCGTGTTGCTATTCCTTTGTATTATTGTGGATCTTTTTGACCACTACTCTGATATACACTTTCATGTGTTAGATATATATTCATATCTTCTTCCGCCTTTGTGATATGAATTATCTGTGACTGATTTGTGTTATGCTTATTTCTATATTTGTTTCCGAAGATTATTATAGCCACTGTGTAGTAGCTTTGTGTTTGTATCGGTATGTCGGATTTCCTCTTGAAATAAAATGCACGTTATACTATCTGACATATCTGTGCTCGCGCAAAGCAATTACACGGATGGTCACTCCTCAACAGCCTTATTCTCCATGCTAGTTGACAACATTACACCGTAGTGTTCTTGTCTAGCGTGGGTATAGAGGTGGGGCGTCACATTTAGTGAACACATCACTTAGAATGCTCATCGTCCACCTGACGATGTTCTGAAAGCATTCAATCCATACAAGTTCGTTCTAGGTTCGAACGAAACCGAAGGCATTATCTCGTTACATTCATTTTGGAATCACCCTCATAGTTAACGACAATAACCCTTGCACTCTGAATCTTCATCTTCACTTGATATTCACAACCTATCCTATCGTTAATTTGGATAGATGTGGTTTTCGGTTATCCAAATATGGAAACTCGATCCCGGTCTCATCGAAATCCAAAACGTATCTTTTAGGTCCAAGTTGTTTAAGGTTAAACAATTCAATTCAACTATCTATATACACACAGATAGATAACTCACAAGTCACAATTGATAATCACATTATCATAATAAACAGATGATCCATAACAAAATAGGTAATCCATATCATCATCACAAAAGATAATCTATATTACCATCACAATGCAACCAAGCATTCATACCACACAACATTACTTATCTCATTTCTGAGATTACATCCATTCAAGACAATCAATGTCATCCATTCATACATAAGCAATGATTTACTTAATCACAACATAATTAATTTAAAATGAATTAAATTAACTATCTCTATCTATAATTAATTTAAAGTGAATATAAATTAATTACTTCATCTCTTAATTAATTTAAAATTAATTAAATTAATTACCTGCATCACAATAAATCTTGCTTACATAAACATTAATTAAACCAATTAATTAATCAACCTTGATTAATTAACTCTTAATCAAGTAATTAATCCTTAATTATTCTCATTAATCATATTAACTAATGAACCTTAATTAATTACATCGATTAATTAATTAACTATAATTAATTTCATTATTTCTTAATTAATGACATTAATTAATCATGCTTAAATTAATTAAAACAACTTTAAACAGTAATAAATTACTCTTAATTACTTTTAATTATATTTATAAATCCTTTGATTTATTACACCAAGTAATAAACCCTTAATTACTTTACCAAGTAATTATCCATTTAAAATTACTTCCAAATAAGTAATTTCACTTATCTCAGTTACCCCCTGTAATTTATTCATCAATTACTTATCTTAAGTAATTACTCTTATCAAAACTTATTAAGTAATCATACTTAATCATTTATCAAGTGACTATCCTTAATTAATTAACAAATTAGTTAACTCAGCTTGATCACAAACACCCCATAAATCATAATCGAGTAATTCATCCCTTAATTACTCTTTAACCAAATTGATCATTAATTGCAGATTAATTATCCTTCAACTATTAATTAATAAACCTTAATTATTAATCAATCCTTTAATACAAAGTAATCAATCTCTAATTACTTTTATAATTAATTAATTAACCTTAATTAACTAATTAATTATCCTTAATCATTAATTAATAAAACTTAATTATTAATTAACAACCTTAATTACAAATTAATTAATCCATAATTATAATTAGTTAATCCTTAATTTCAATAAATTGACCTTTTATAATAGTTAATTAATTCTTAATTAACTTGAATTATAGATTAATAACCTTTTAATTATTAATCAAGAAAACCCAATTATTACTTAATAAAACCTTTATTAAGTATTAATTAATTACTATTTTAATTAACCCTTAATTATTTAATTAATAAATAATTACAATTTAATTAGTCATTAATTAAATCATCATAATTATTAGTTAATTAAATTAATAATTATCCTTAATTAATTACTTAATTAACCCTCTTAAATAATTAATTAAATTAATTAATTAAACTTAAAATTTCTTAATTAATTACAATTCATTAAACTTAATTATCTCTTAAGATAAAACATTATCTTTAATTAACCTTGATAATTTTACTCAACTTAATTCAATAATAAAGTAATCGTTAATTACTTACCTTTAATTATTAATTAACAATCCTTTTTTTTGGCAAGGCTGACGGGGTTGGATGGTCCCCGACCATTTTATTGCAGCACCAAGATGATTACAACACAGACAACAATGAGCAAGCTCATAGAATACAGAGGTATACAAAGAACTACAAAAAACTGGAAACTAAAAGAAGAAAAGAAAGAAACATGAAAAATGCCTGGAAAAGAAAGAAACAAACAAAGCACTACAAAGCACTCTTAGAATGAATGATAAATGCCTGGATCAATGGAGAAAGAGAGCATACTCAGTGTATTCTTGATCTCATGCATCATCCAAAGCTTAAACATTGTTTCAGATTTAGCGTTGTTTGGTTCAAACACCCTAGTGTTTCGTTCCTTCCAAACTGCAGCTATGAAGCTTTTCAAAACTGCAAGATATAATCTCTTCTCTTTTCGTATGTACCCTGTTCTCGCATGTATTATATTCCACTCATCCCAGTTGTCATGAGAAGTTTCATTCCTACAGAGCTTTGCCTTAACAAGCTGCCAAACATGCTTTATGTCATTACAGTCGAAGAACAAGTGTTCTGCGGTCTCAACCTGATCCTTGCAGAAAGTACATAGTATATTAACATCCAACCCCATGCACACGAGTTTAGCTTTAGTTAGTATAGCACGATGTAGCACTTTCCAGAGTAAAAGATTGTCTCTCATACTACTGTCCTTATGCCAAGCACGCTTGCACCATTTCCACTTAGGCTGCGCATTGTTCTTCATCAAATATTCATAAACAGTGCCAATTTTGTACTGTCCTTTTATCACCCCAAACCAGCTTTTCAGTGGAAGATAACAGTGGAGTATAACTTCTGATCAGGTTCCATATACGTTGAATTCTCTGGTTGGAAGAAAAGGAATTAGAACTTTGTATATTATTGAGAACATCCCTTACCTTAGCTACATGGTGAATGCCAGTTTGCATAATCTCGTTATAAATTAGGTACCTTCTAAGAATCATCCTTGAAACGAGCCAAGGATCATCCCAGAAGCTAACACTGAACACATTGTTGATGCTCATTTGGCTGAGGGGAAGAACCTCCTCCTTTATCTTGAATATACTCTGCCAAGTCCAACTCAGGTTCTGCGGCTTACTCATTTTCCAAAAGCTTCTACTTTTAACAACGTTATGTTGAGACCATTCTGCCCATATGCTGTCAGTATTGTTGAAGAAGGTATCCACGTGTTTAGCAAACGCCGCCTTATTCCATTGCTTTATGTTGATGATACCTAGACCCCCCTTATTCAAAGGTAATTCGACTCTACTAAATTTAACTGGGGCAATGTATCTGCCATTCGCTCTTCCCGTCCATAGAAATCGCATAAATGCACTTCTAATCATTTTCATTAGCTTTAAGGGCAGCACATAGGTTCTCGCCCAATATATTTGCATAGCAAATATAACAGACTTAATTAAGGTTAGTCTACCGGCTTGGATTAATTTCACCGTCGTCCAGCAATTAAGTCTCGCTGTAATCCTCTCATATAAAGGAAGGCAATGGTTAGTTGTTATTCTAGATGTTGCCAGTGGGAGCCCCAAGTATGAAATTGTATTTGGATTAGGATATAAACCAGTAACCTGAGAAATTGCTTCCTTCTGTTCTCCGTTGACACCAGCCAAAATGAGTTCAAATTTCTGGATATTAACCTTCAATCCAGTCATAGCATAAAACTAAGCAAGTGTATTCATTAAATTATTGACAGTTGTGAGATCCGGCGAACAAAACACAACAAGGTCGTCTGCAAACATAAGCGTAGAGATACTCGGTTGACTGCATGTTTGATGGTGCTTGAACTTACCAAGGTCGATAAGTTTATTGATCATTCTAGTCAGGGGCTCCATCACAATGATGAAGATATAAGCAGAAATCGGGTCTCCCTGCCTTATGCCCTGCTTACTGCGAAAAAAACCAGCAGGTATACCATTGACTATTACTGAATAAGTTGGGGTTGAGATGCATTCATATATCCAAGCAAGAAAGTGGGGTGGGAAATTCATATAACCCATGATACGAATAATGCTATCCCATTGTAATATATCAAAAGCTTTCATGATATCAAGTTTGAACATAGCTTTTGGCGAAGCATTCTTACGATTATAACCTTTAAGAAGTTCATGTACGAGAAGAATATTGTAAGGACCTGTAAATTTAGAGAATTAAACTCATTAATTTAATAAGATTTTTTGTAACTAAATTTAAGAAGAAAAAAAAACCTTTATAATTTATAATGAAGTGAGTGGTAACTAAATGTTTTTGGATATTATCATATTATCTGTTGTTATACCCATTCCCTAAAAATAATGAAAGGGGAAAATTTGTAACATATTAAAGTGGTTAATTAATTATGTTAATTGGGTAGGTTATGACATGCAAATCATGTTGGTGGAATATTGTCAATTTTGACATACTAATTATGTTAGTGGTGAACATTGTTAAGCAATTTAAAACAATGAAACTTGCAATCAATTTATTTGATGAATCTACCTTATTCCTAGTTAGCAATTCAAAATTTGAATAAAGGCATATACGGATATTTTAAAATAGAGTTAATGACAATTAATAGGGAAATTAATTGTAAAATTTCAGTAGTTGACCAGAATTAATTTATTGAATAATTAATGCAAGTTAATTTAATTGATGAAAGATAAATAAGTAAATTCTTTTGGTTAATGGCATGAGGACGCGAGGTTAATCCCCATTTTGTAGGAGAAATCTGCCCGTGTAACCAGTCCGGCTGCCAGTGCCTACAAATTGGACGGATTAATGTGAGATGTCGCAGGATTGATAATTAAACCAAAAGGGTTAATTAACTAATTAAGTTAGTAACCAAATTTGAATATGTAATTAAAGGAGATTGATTGACATGAAGGAATATGGTAATTAATTGAAATCAATTAAAGAGGTTAATTAAAAGGGATAAGGTAATGAATTGAAACCAATTAAAGGGGAATTAATTGATTTGAAGAATATGGAAATCAATTAGAGGGAATTAACTAATTTAAAAATATTAGGTAGGGAATTGGGGCTAGATTGCTAGATGTCCCAATGGTAGAAATCAAAAAGTGGAAACCCATAGGGTAAATTGAAAACTTAACAAGTGGAATTAATAGAAATAAAACACATTTGTTTAAAAACGTTCAAACCATAAATTTGTGACGTTTTCTTCCACTTAAATCAACGCCATCTAAATATTTAGTGCTTGCCACTTTCTTTCCTTGAATCAACGCATTCACTCCCAATTTAGTTTGAATGTACATTATTCCTTGCAAAATTTTATCACTTGATTTACGCCCCTTTTTAATGCAGCAAAATTTGTTATTTTCCTTTACTGTTTCAAAGTCTAAATATAAAATTGGAAGTTTTGAAATTTTTACTTCGTTAAAAGACAACTCCAATTGGAATTTTAATAAAAATGAATTATGTATATTTTAAATACGAAGAATGTAAACGAATTTAATTTTAAGTTAAGTAATAACTTTTGACAAGTCAGTGTATTTATAGACCGTGAAATTTCGCATTTAAAAAGGCATAAATTTTTAATGGTATAAATAACGTATATAGGAAAACGTATTAATAAATAAATAAAAATCAACGCATTCAATTTGCTTTAAATTTGGTATAAATCATTGTCTAATAAAACTTTACCGTTTCTTTATAAATCAATGGTATCTGTAGATTGATTTCCATTTCCTTTACCAAAAGCAATACGTGATATCCTCTTTACACTAAAAGTTCAAACTCATGAAATCAATGCTGGTTATAAAAATTCAAATCCATGTACAAATTCATTTGGTTAATAGGTATATAATCTATAATTTCCTTTTTACCATTCTCAGCAATTAATTCTTGCCCTTTCCTAAATTCACCAAATCAAGTGATAAAACCCACGCACCCTTTTATTATGCATTGACATCATTTATTTCAAAATCCACTTGCTGTTCTACTGTATTTGATTTTCGAACGAAAGTTATTGCTTATCTTTTCTTTTCCATTGATCTCCGCATGCCAAAAATCTTGCAACTCACTGCTAAAATAACTGCTTCCAACTTTTGGGTCTTTCCCTGTAATTCAACGCAAGCTTCTTGTAATAAAAATTCAAGGAAAGCAAAATTTATTTCTTACCTGTAGAATTTTTTTTACTTAATCTCAAAGAAAAATCACGCACTTTCCGGTCCATTTCAAGTTATTACCTGCCGTTTCTTCATCTTTAATTTCGAAAGTCCTTCCTTTAAATAAGCAACACGTTCAAAGAAAATTGATTTCGTGCCTACCTGTTCCCTTAATCAACGCTTTCTTTATGTAACGTTCGAATAACAAAGCAATATTACTTGCCGTCTCCCTTATATTAATCAATGCAATCACTGATTATATATATAAAGCCTCACACAAAAACTTTATATTGCATCTGAAATTTGCCTTCGTTCTTCTTGAGAAAGTGCACAGGTATGGCCACACCTTGCTTTTATTTATTTTGTTCTTCTTCTTGTTTCATCTGGTCCAATGTCCATACTACTCGGCTGCCCCACCACCTGTCCTTGCCACATCTCCTTTTTTCCCTCTCTGATCTATTTTGACATACATGTCAGATTGTTGTAGGAAGACAAGCTTAGTATCCTTCTTTTGAATTCTATAGAAAATGCATGCATTCCTGTAGTTGTGGCCACTTGAACTTCTTGCGTGAGTCTTTTTTTTAAAATATGAATTGCTAAAGTGTGTCATTTTTGAAAAAAAAAGGGTAACAAACAAAACTAATATCCTTCATTTTGCATACACTCACACGTGCAAAATCACGTTTGTTTCAGCAGATAGGTAGAACTTTTTATTACCTAAATTATTTCCAAAATATGCAGTGACTTGTATATTTTGAGTGCATGCTTACGGGGTTTATAATAGGCAAGGAGACCGTGCCATTTATTTAGATTGCATCACCTTGTTTTGTGAATTCATGCATGAGTCATTTTAATAAAATGTTAACAAAAGAAAAAAAAGTATTTTTTCATTTGCATCTCTGGAAGAAGTAAAAAAAAACAAAAAAAAAACAAAAAAAACAAAAAAAATAAAATAAAAGAAGAGAAATGCATGTTTTAAAAGATGAGGTAGGAGTGGCTGTGCGTGTTCAAGTTTTGGGAACCAACATGCTTCACTTTTATGCAACGTGATTATTTATACAGAGAAAGGAAGGAAAAAAAAAAGATATATTAGTTGCAAATTTCACTGTTTTCAATTCTGAAGAATTTTAGTGTACGCCACCTGTTTGTAAAAAGGGAATAACGTATTGTGTCCACCTTTTTATTTCCAGCTTTTGCCTAAAACTTTCCACTATAATTTTCATGGGTACGTAAATAGTTAAAATTTCACTGCCTGGCCTTGAGAACGTGGGCGAGTCGAGTAGTGGGAGCGGTCGAGTCAAGTCAAATTCTATTCGTTCCAATTGTTTCGAAAATTTTGCTTTGACCGTAATTTTATAAGTCGCGTATTTGGTATTTGGATCTTATTATAGATTTGAATCAAGGCGTGGCATCCGCGGAAATCTAATCGTGCCATTTGTACGTTCCTTTATCAAGTGGTTCAATCGTTTGAATCAAAATTTCTGCAGCTTTAAGGTGAGTATTTCTCACCAGACAAACATACCTATATATCCGTGATTTATCACAAGTGTATTTGTAAATTATTTATCAAATTTTATCTGCCTGTGATATAATGTATGATGTTAAACCCCATTTTAAATTGACACCTCATCAGTTGTTTACCTATTGTAATATTATTGCAATTATACTATGTAATGCTTATTTACTGATTAAATCATCACTGTAAGTTCCCTGTAAATTTGAGATTGTTATAGGCTGAAATGATAGGCCTGAACGATAATCATTTGTTCATTTATTTAATTGTTTAATTATTTATTTGTTAACTTGGGATTGCGGGTTTGAAATGATAGAACCTGGGATTTTGTAAATTGCAGATTGAAATGATGTAAATCCGTATCACTTGACCTAGGCTAGAAAACTATATACAGACCCGTGGTTTATATAATATTTTTCTGAAATGTTTAAAAATATTTTAAATGGGAATTTATAATATTCTGGTTCAAATGTATTTAAAGGATTTTTAAAAAATTTATAATGATTTTTGAATAAGTCAAAATGTTAAATAAATAAATGTTTAAGTAAATTTTTTGGAATATAACTTATTTTGGGAAATTCTGAAATTTTGTTAAAAGTGAGTTTTAGTTAAGGAAATAATTGATAATAAGTTATATTTGGGAATTTAAAATTTGATTGTTAAGTTAATAATTTATTACAGCACTTAAATGCTGTCTTTTATAAATGAACTATTTTGACTTACGGAATTTAGGTGGCATTTCATAAATGCTACGGAAACTGAATTTTCGGATTGTTTAAAATAAATGGAAACAATCTTTGGGGAAAAAGGCTTAAATTTTGGAATTTAATATGTAATTAATAAAAAAATAAGGAATTGACTTTAAATGGTTTTAAATGGAAGAATTTAACTTTTAAATGTGAGTTGAAAGGCAAATTAATTCCTAAATAAATTGAATAGATTTAAATGGTATTTTATATTAAATAAAATGACTGATGTTTAAATAAATGATGGTTGAAATGATATTATGGTATTGAAATGTATTTGAAACTTATTTTGATTTTTAAAGTATAAATACCATTTCTAAAAGTTGCAACCACGGGTTATAATAACGTTTGGTTGTTAAAGAGACCGGGATCGATATCTGGCATACTCTCTGTCGATACCGAAAACCACTTTAACAACCGTGTACGTGGTGGAGATTCCAGAATGAAGTAGGATGGTGGTGATGTTTCCTTTGAGGTAAATACGTGGACCCGACTCCCGTGAGTTGGCATAAGGTGGCTAAAACAGGAGCGATTGACGGATTAATGAGGTAGCACCTCTGATCGGACGCACTTCTTCGTATGCCATTCTATTACTTTTGTGATTGTTTTGGTGCGCACCTTTGATTTGGGAGTGTTGTTTGAGGTGGGCGGTAGCTGCGCGCTACGCGTTTCCATCGGTGCAGATGCGTAATTGGTATATCTACCCTGGCATTGCCTAGTTGTGCCGTGTCACCTACCATAGCGAGCCTTATACGATTTTGGTTTTGTACCATACCTATGGAGTGCCCTCTGACGACGCCCATTCCGGGGGAGATTACGATACTGTATAGACTATGGGAATATATTATGTGTTAAGGTGGAAAATGTAAAGCTTTAACGCTATTTAAAAGTAAGTTTATTTTACTAATAGACACTATTATAATAGCGAAGTATTACTACATAGTAAATAGTTTAACGGATCTTTAGAGGATGGGCGGTCCCAAGCATCCTTTAAGTTACTTGCTCTATATTACAGTACACTTGAATTAGCTTACACTATATAAGTATTTATGTCCTGACTCGAGTGTTTATGTTTTATTTTACGCTCGGGTCAGCCTGAGTTGCAGTTCAGCTTTCATCCCGGAGCTAGGACTTCTGTAGATCCTTTCAAGCTGCTGGCTTCTTTCTGTCTGTTATCTTATTTATGTAATCAAGACTTCAGGAATATTTGGTTTTTCTATTGATGTTTTAAACTATATTGGAGATTTTAAACTATGTAATTTTTATTTGTTGAGACTATTTGTAGTGGCTTCATGAACCACTATGTATTTTTAAATTCCGCTGCGAGTTTTTGTGATATCTGTGTCTGTGATTATTTATTTACTGTATATTTTGTTATTTGCCAAATTTTATTTACAACGCGGCATTTTGAACAATTCAAGTCCGACATGTGCGGATGCGAATGGTTGAAAATATCGGGTCGTTACATTTGGTAACAGAGCTTTGGCTCTAGGCAAAACTTAGAACGTATGGTAAATTTGATTTACAGAATCACTTTCATTTGAGCTTGAATCTCTTCCTTTTCGAATTTTGGAACGCTCCCTACGGTTCCGAAGTTCATTCGTGTCCCTCACTATTCATTTTCTTTCGATTCTGGAATATCCCATAACTCCACTTCAGATGATCTTTATAGTGAATTGGCGGTCTCGCCAATATTCTAATAAAGGGGTGAAACTCCTTTACAACTAGCATTGATTCACCAGAGATTTATATTTATCCTCGATTTAGATGCTAGTATCTTTGGTTATTCTGAACTCTATCTCTTCAGATCGAATGTAGATTTACCGTAGAAAATCCACATCGATCTTATTCTTTAAGTCACAGTTGACCCGGTTAAGGTTGTCCACGATTTATATAAACTTATCTGGTTCCTTATTCTTTTATTTAATCATCGGATCTTCTGATTCCAACTTATCTTTAAATCAAAATTCTCTTTGGTTTGAGTCCTTCAAATTTGAATCTCTATACTTGTTTGAAAAAATTTATTCCTATATTTGGGAAAAATCTAATATTATATATATAAGTATAATTTTCAGAATTTAACTAGTTGTTTAGAGATAATAGTGTTTGATTTTATTTATGGTTTTGTAAACCATTGGTTTTGTCTTATATAAATAATTGAACTATAAAACATGGTTATAAATTTATTTGGAAACAGAAATGAATTTAAAACAAGAATTTAAGAATTTAATTTCTGATAGTTTCAAACCTTGAAGTCTTAAAAGGATATATTATTATTTAAATTATTTTCGAATATAAATTTGTTTTCAAAGAATTTTAAAGTTTTAAAAATTAGTGCTCTTCTCTTTGTCGCTGGAAAATAATTTCGGTGATGACTACAACATCATCGACATTCATTTTCGAGTATCGAAGTAAAGAGACCACGCTGTAGTTTTGCTTCAAAAATTTAATTGATTTGAATTTCTAAATATGACTTAATTTATAATATATATAGATATATGATTTAAATTTGATTTGACATATGCTATATGTATGTATTTATTTATCTCTAAAGGGTTTGAAATTAATTGGAAATTTAATTCATAAATTTATGTTAAAAGGTGATTCTAATGATAAAATAAAGTCAAATTTGGAATGAATATTTAAACTTGAATAATATAATTGGAAAATTTTTACTTGTATAATTGCATGCCAATATAACTTACCTAAATCATTCAGAAATTAACTATGTAATTGGATAATGTGTAATATAAAAGGATTATATAAATAAAATTTGAGTGGTTATAATAAATATTATACACTTAAAGTTTCAGTTACAACAAGACAAATAGAGGTAAATAGAAATAAAATAATAATTGAATAATATACAATATCAAATGGTGTTAAAGTAAATTTAGAAATAAATTGGAATAGTTATAATAAATGTAATCTACTTAATATGTGCGATAAGATATATTAAGTAGAATATATTTAATAATAATCCGGAATAAAGAAGAATTAAATTTGTTGAATAAAAGATGATTACTATAAATGACTATACAAATTTATGATTTTAGAAATTGTTAATTTCAAAATAATTGGATAATAAGATAATTAATTTAGAAATAGTTAAGATTGATTTAACTTTAGTAAAAATCAAATGAATTAAATCAATTATTGAATATTAATTAATTTAAATTGAATTTATATGGTTTAAATAAATGATTCCATTTTGAGTTTCAATTTAGTTTTCGTTCAGGGTGTTCTATTCTCCTACCTCTTTCCTTTTCGGGGACGAAAAGTTTTGAGTGGGGGAGGGTGTAATGACCTGTAAATTTAGAGAATTAAACTCGTTAATTTAATAAGATTTTTTGTAACTAAATTTAAGAAGAAGAAAAAACCTTTATAATTTATAATGAAGTGAGTGGTAACTAAATGTTTTTGGATATTATCATATTATCTGTTGTTATACCCATTCCCTAAAAATAATGAAAGGGGAAATTTTGTAACATATTAAAGTGGTTAATTAATTATGTTAATTGGGTAGGTTATGACATGCAAATCATGTTGGTGGAATATTGTCAATTTTGACATATTAATTATGTTAGTGGTGAACATTGTTAAGTAATTTAAAACAATGAAACTTGCGATCAATTTATTTGATGAATCTACCTTATTCCTAGTTAGCAATTCAAAATTTGAATAAAGGCATATACAGATATTTTAAAATAGAGTTAATGACAATTAATAGAGAAATTAATTGTAAAATTTCAGTAGTTGACCAGAATTAATTTATTGAATAATTAATGCAAGTTAATTTAATTGATGAAAGATAAATAAGTAAATTCTTTTGGTTAATGGCATGAGGACGCGAGGTTAATCCCCATTTTGTAGGAGAAATCTGCCTGTGTAACCAGTCCGGCTGCCGGTGCCTACAAAATGGACGGATTACTGTGAGATGTCGCAGGATTGATAATTAAACCAAAAGGGTTAATTAACTAATTAAGTTAGTAACCAAATTTGAATATGTAATTAAAGGAGATTGATTGACATGAAGGAATATGGTAATTAATTGAAATCAATTAAGGAGGTTAATTAAAAGGGATAAGGTAATGAATTGAAACCAATTAAAGGCAATTAAAGGGGAATTAATTGATTTGAAGAATATGGAAATCAATTAGAGGGAATTAACTAATTTAAAAATATTAGGTAGGGAATTGGGGCTAGATTGCTAGATGTCCTAATGGTAGAAATCAAAAAGTGAAAACCCATAGGGTAAATTGAAAACTTAACAAGTGGAATTAATAGAAATAAAACACATTTGTTTAAAAACGTTCAAACCATAAATTTGTGACGTTTTCTTCCACTTAAATCAACGCCATCTAAATATTTAGTGCTTGCCACTTTCTTTCCTTGAATCAACGCATTCACTCCCAATTTAGTTTGAACGTACGTTATTCCTTGCAAAATTTTATCACTTGATTTACGCCCCTTTTTAATGCAGCAAAATTTGTTATTTTCCTTTACTGTTTCAAAGTCTAAATATAAAATTGAAAGTTTTGAAATTTTTACTTTGTTAAAAGACAACTCCAATTGCAATTTTAATAAAAATGAATTATGTATATTTTAAATACGAAGAATGTAAACGAATTTAATTTTAAGTTAAGTAATAACTTTTGACAAGTCATTGTATTTATAGACCGTGAAATTTCGCATTTAAAAAGGCACAAATTTTTAATGGTATTAATAACGTATATAGGAAAACGTATTAATAAATAAAAAAAATAAACGCATTCAATTTGCTTTAAATTTGGTATAAATCATTGTCTAATAAAACTTTACCGTTTCTTTATAAATCAATGCTATCTGTAGATTGATTGCCATTTGCTTTACCAAAAGCAATACGTGATATCCTCTTTACACTAAAAGTTCAAAGAAATCAATGCTGGTTATAAAAATTCAAATCCATGTATAACTTCATTTGGTTAATAGGTATATAATCTGTAATTTTCTTTTTACCATTCTCAGCAATTAATTCTTGCCGTTTCCTATATTCACCAAATCAATTTAATTGCTTATTCTCATGACTAAACTTTTGCAAGATTCTCTTTGTTGGAAAAGAAAATATAAAACACGGTTGGAATGTTCAATTATTTTTCTACTGTTTTTTTTCCATAACTCAAGTGATAAAACCCACGCACCCTTTTATTATGCATTGACATCATTTATTTCAAAATCCACTTGCCGTTTTACTGCATTTGATTTTCGAACGAAAGTTATTGCTTACCTTTTCTTTTCCGTTGATCTCCGCATGCCAAAAATCTTGCAACTCACTGCTAAAATAACTGCTTCCAACTTTTGGGTCCTTCCCTGTAATTCAACGCAAGCTTCTTGTAATAAACATTCAAGAAAAGCAAAATTTATTTCTTACCTGTAGAATTTTTTTTACTTAATCTCAAAGAAAAAATCACGCACTTTCCGGTCCATTTCAAGTTATTACTTGTCGTTTCTTCATCTTTAATTTCGAAAGTCCTTCCTTTAAATAAGCAACACATTCAAAGGAAATTGATTTCGTGCCTACCTGTTCCCTTAATCAACGCTTTCTTTATGTAACGTTCGAATAACAAAGCAATATTACTTGTCGTCTCCCTTATATTAATCAATGCAATCACTGATTATATATATAAAGCCTCACACAAAAACTTTATATTGCATCTAAAATTTGCCTTCGTTCTTCTTGAGAAAGTGCACAGGTATAGCCACTCCTTGCTTTTATTTATTTTGTTCTTCTTCTTGTTTCATCTGGTCCAATGTCCACCCTACTCGGCTGCCCCACCACATGTCCTTGCCACATCTCCTTTTTTCCCTCTCTGATCTATTTTGACATACATGTCAGATTGTTGTAGGAAGACAAGCTTAGTATCCTTCTTTTGAATTCTATAGAAAATGCATGCATTCCTGTAGTTGTGGCCACTTGAACTTCTTGCGTGAGTCTTTTTTTTAAATATGAATCGCTAAAGTGTGTCATCTTTGAAAAAAAAATGGTAACAAACAAAACTAATATCCTTCATTTCGCATACACTCACACATGCAAAATCACGTTTGTTTCAGCAGATAGGTAGAACTTTTTATTACCTAAATTATTTCCAAAATATGCAGTGACTTGTATATTTTGAGTGCGTGCTTACGGGGTTTATAATAGGCAAGGAGACCGTGCCATTTATTCAGATTGCATCACCTTGTTTTGTGAATTCATGCATGAGTCATTTTAATAAAATGTTAACAAAAGAAAAAAAAAGTATATTTTCATTTGCATCTCTGGAAGAAGTAAAAAAAAAAAAAAAAAAAAAAAGAGAAATGCATGTTTTAAAAGATGAGGTAGGAGTGGCTGTGCTATGTTGCCTGTTCAAGTTTTGGGAACCAACATGCTTCACTTTTATGCAACGTGATTATTTATACAGAGAAAGAAAGAAAAAAAAGATATATTAGTTGCAAATTTCACTGTTTTCAATTCTGAAGAATTTTAGTGTACGCCACCTATTTGTAGAAAGGGAATAACGTATTGTGTCCACCTTTTTCTTTCCAGCTTTTGCCTAAAACTTTCCACTATAATTTTCATGGGTACGTAAATAGTTAAAATTTCACTGCCTGGCCTTGAGAACGTGGGCGAGTCGAGTACTGGGAGTGGTCGAGTCAAGTCAAATTCTATCTGTTCCAATTGTTTCGAAAATTTTGTTTGACCGTAATTTTAAAAGTCGCGTATTTGGTATTTGGATCTTATTATAGATTTGAATCAAGGCGTGGCATCCGCGGAAATCTAATCGTGCCATTTGTACGTTCCTTTATCAAGTGGTACAATCGTTTGAATTTAAATTTCTACAGCTTTAAGGTGAGTATTTCTCACCAGACAAACATACCTATATATCCGTGATTTATCACAAGTGTATTTGTAAATTATTTATTAAATTTTATCTGCCTGTGATATAACGTATGATGTTAAACCCCATTTTAAATTGACACCTCATCAGTTTTTATCTATTGTAATATTATTGCAGTTATACTATGTAATGCTTATTTACTGATTAAATCATCACTGTAAGTTCCCTGTGAATTTGAGATCGTTATAGGCTGAAATGATAGACCTGAACGATAATCATTTGTTCATTTATTTAATTGTTTAATTATTTATTTGTTAACTTGGGATTGCAGGTTTGAAATGATAGAACCCGGGATTTTGTAAATTGCGGATTGAAATGATATAAATCCGTATCACTTGACCTAGGCTAGAAAACTATATACAGACCCGTGGTTTATATAATATTTTTCTGAAATGTTTAAAAATATTTTAAATGGGAATTTATAATATTCTGGTTCAAATGTATTTAAAGGATTTTTATAAAATTTATAATGATTTTTGAATAAGTCAAAATGTTAAATAAATAAATGTTTAAGTAAATTTTTTGGAATATAACTTATTTTGGGAAATTCTGAAATTTTGTTAAAAGTGAGTTTTAGTTAAGGAAATAATTGATAATAGGTTATATTTGGGAATTTAAAATTTGATTGTTAAGTTAATAATTTATTACAGCACTTAAATGCTGTCTTTTATAAATGAACTGTTTTGACTTACGGACTTTAGGTGGCATTTCATAAATGCTATGGAAACTGAATTTTCGGATTGTTTAAAATAAATGGAAACAATCTTTGGGGAAAAAGGCTTAAATTTTGGAATTTAATATGTAATTAATAAAAAAATAAGGAATTGACTTTAAATGGTTTTAAATGGAAGAATTTAACTTTTAAATGTGAGTTGAAAGGCAAATTAATTCCTAAATAAATTGAATAGATTTAAATGGTATTTTATATTAAATAAAATGACTGATGTTTAAATAAATGATGGTTGAAATGATATTATGGTATTGAAATGTATTTGAAAATTATTTTGAATTTTAAAGTATAAATACCATTTCTAAAAGTTGCAACCACAGGTTATAATAACGTTTGGTTGTTAAAGAGACCGGGATCGGATATCTGGCATACTCTCTGTCGATACCGAAAACCACTTTAACAACCGTGTACGCGGTGGAGATTCCAGAATGAAGTAGGATGGTGGTGACGTTTCCTTTGAGGTAAATACGTGGACCCGACTCCCGTGAGCTGGCATAAGGTGGCTAAAACAGGAGCGATCGACGGATTAATGAGGTAGCACCTCTGATCGGACACACTTCTTCGTATGCCATTCTATTACTTTTGTGATTGTTTTGGTGCGCACCTTTGATTTGGGAGTGTTGTTCGAGGTGGGCGGTAGCTGCGCGCTACGCGTTTCCATCGGTCCGGATGCGTAATTGGTATATCTACCCTGGCATTGCCTAGTTGTGCCATGTCACCTACCATAGCGAGCCTTATATGATTTTGGTTTTGTACCATACCTATGAAGTGCCCTCTGGCGACGCCCATTCCGGGGGAGATTACGGTACTGTATAGACTATGGGAATATATTATGTGTTAAGGTGGAAAATGTAAAGCCTTAACGCTATTTAAAAGTAAGTTTATTTTACTAATAGACACTATTATAATAGCGAAGTATTACTACATAGTAAATAGTTTAACGGATCCTTAGAGGATGGGCGGTCCCAAGCATCCTTTAAGTTACTTGCTCTATATTACAGTACACTTGAATTAGCTTACACTATATAAGTATGTATGTCCTGACTCGAGTGTTTATGTTTTATTTTACGCTCGGGTCAGCCTGAGTTGCAGTTCAGCTTTCATCCCGGAGCTAGGACTTCTGTAGATCCTTTCAAGCTGCTGGCTTCTTTCTGTCTGTTATCTTATTTATGTAATCAAGACTTCAGGAATATTTGGTTTTTCTATTGATGTTTTAAACTATATTGGAGATTTTAAACTATGTAATTTTTATTTGTTGAGACTATTTGTAGTGGCTTCATGAACCACTATGTATTTTTAAATTCCGCTGCGAGTTTTTGTGATATCTGTGTCTGTGATTATTTATTTACTGTATATTTTGAGATTTGCCAAATTTTATTTACAACGCAGTATTTTGAACAATTCAAGTTTGACATGTGCGGATGCGAATGGTTGAAAATATCGGGTCGTTACAAATATGGTCAAGAATGTTCCTACCAGGTAGGAACGCTGCTTGATTTTTGGAGACCAGAGTAGGGAGAACAAGTTTTAGTCTAGAAGCAATAACTTTGGAGACGCATTTGTAAATAGTGTTGCAGCATGATATTGGACGATACTCATTGACATGATGGGCATTTTTTATCTTGGGGATAAGAGCTATATTTGTGTAGTTGTACGACCTGAAAAGCTTGGATTTCTTAAAGAAAAGCTTAATGGCATTGGTGACGTCAGTTGAAACAAATGGCCAACAAGTAGTATAGAATTTGGCGTTCAATCCATCAGGGCCACCGCAAGAGTTACTGTTAAGAGAAAACATCGCTTTCTCAATTTCATCATAGGATACTTCAGAGCATAGGTAGGTATAGTCGTCTTCAGTTATTCTAGGAAGTATGTCAGGTGGAATATCTTCAATACTAGGTTTGAAGTTGTTTGCATTGCCATATATGGAAGAGAAGTATTGTACAAATGCATCCTGAACATCAAGAACAGAAGAATGAAGCCGTTCATCCTTATCTTTGATGGTAGTAATATTCTCTCTACATTGTTTGTTCCTGAGGCTAGCGTGAAAGTATGCACTATTTCTATCTCCATGTTCACGCCATTTAATTCTGGACTTTTGTCTAATCATGTCACTTTCAGAAGATAAAGCTTCATAATATTGTTGGGTCAATTTATACTCAGCTGTAGACAGGTTAGTGTTGGTAAAGTTGGACATCATCTCCGTTTGCACCTCTGCAAGCTTCTCACCAATCGAAGAGCTCAATTTGTCTCCTTTGCCAAATCTCTTGAACGACCACTGCTTCAATACATCTTTAACTTCTTTTATTTTTTCCTGCAACATAAATAAGTGATTACCATTCTTTTCTTTACTCCAAGCATTTAAGACAGTAGTTTTAAAGTCCGGTTCTTTAATCCAAGAGTTAAAAATTTTAAAATTTGTTTTTCCTCTCTTGTCAGCTCCACGAAGATGGGTAATTTGAGGAGAGTGGTCCGATAAAAGTGGAGGGGGAAGAAGGCTGAAGAGGAGAGGCCATTTGGTAAGAGCAACTTGATTGGAAAAAGTGTGATCGGTCCTAGAGAAAGTCCTACTACCTTGCCTTCTTTTATTGTTCCATGAATACTGCATTCCTACAGATCTAACAGGAATTAACTCTGCTTGATTAAGGGTGTTAGCAAGTGGTTTAATTTCATTCAGAGAAAGGGGATTACCACCAGCTCTATCAGAGAGCTTATAACAATAGTTGAAGTCCCCCATTATTATCCAAGGATGTGTGGTTTGCCTTAGTGCAGGAATAACATCAAAAAAAGTAGCTCTGGCCGCTGCTGTGTTAAAGGCATATACAAAGGTTACATAAAAGGAAGTATTATCAGTGAAAGATTGTGCATGGCAATGTATCATCTGTGAATTGGAGAGGATAGGAGTAATTTGGATTTGGAGGGGATTGTATAGTATCAAGATCCTACCATATGGTGCTTAATTCAGGTTGTGGACAAAGCTCCAATCAGTTTTTATGTATTTGGCTGCCTTGTATGTTAAATCACGATTTAACTTAGTCTCCAGCATGGCTAAGATGGATAACTTATGAGTACCGATTAGTTCTTTACATTGGTCAAGTTTGATGACGTGATGACCCCCACGTATATTCCATGCTCCAAGATATGTCATCATTGGCGAGCACGGGCATTAATCATTTCAATTTTCATTCTCCTCGTTACAGCTTGTGAAGTGGATAAGTAGTTAGGAATAGCAAGAGAAAGTGGAGTAACTTCTTTGCTAGTTGTACCATCTTTAGTTGGGGGGGTGGTCAGACCGGAGATTATAGGAAGCGTTGGAGAGGTGGTAGGTGAGGTACGAGGAGAGTGGGACGTTGGTGGGGGTAATTTGAATGCAGATGGTGGTTTAATGTTGGTGTAAACAAAAAGAGGAGATGGTTCTCGAACACTATCTGTAGCAGGGAGGGGAATTTTCTGTGATGTGCATGCAACAACGTGCATGCATGTTTCCACATTCAACTCAGTAGCCTTACTGAGGGAAGAATTCTTTTTTCTACTCTTTTTACTTTTCTTGTCACTTGGATTTAATCCTTCATTACTTTTATTTTCAATGCTTAACATGCCTTCTGTATTACTTAAAAACTTTAGTTGTTAATTAATAAATCGTTATTCATTAAAAAATTTAAAAAAACATTTCCTTATAAATTTCCTTTATATTACAGAATAAGTTGGAAAATAACATTAAGATTTTAACTTAAAACATTTTAAACCATTCATACAAAATCATTTATATAAACAAATCAATTCAAAGAAATGGATTTCAAGGAATTAATTTAACTTAATTATTTAAAATTTAAAACCTAAAAACTAGTTAACATTTTACTTTGGGTTTTAAAACATGAATTATTGAAACAAAACCCTAGTACATCAACCCACTTTTCTTTCTTTTTGTTTAAAATTCAAAGGTTTAGTTAGGATTTAAAATTTTAAAGAACCTGTACAATTAAAACTACAGGTTACATACCACTAACTAACTCGAGTTTAAACTCGAGACAAAGACCCGAAAACACAGAGCATTCTTCGAGTCATCCCACTAACCAACTCCCAGACACACGAAACAAAGTCGTGCACCTGCACCAGCGCCGGACTCCCCTTCGATCAACGACGACTCCAACGCCAAGTCACCAAACCTCCATTCAAGCACCCACGATCAACAGAACATCGTCTCATGCCTCGATTCAAAATTGAGTATCTAGGATGAACTGAAACCCAAACCATCATCAGGAAATTCCCCGGAACTCACGCTTCCGGTCACGATAACCCCTACAACTTCGGTTATGGATTTTCGATCCACTGCGCTTTCTTCTCCCAAAATTTAATGCAACTTGAATCACCATAAGAAGAGCAGTGATTCAATTTGCAGCAAGACCCAAAATTAGGTTTAAAACTAAATTCGAGCAAATCCAAACTCCACGATGGATTAACTACCCTTCAGCAATTTTTGCCACACTCCCCAATCCTACTTCTAGCTCCATCAAGAACCCCAAACACCCCAGATGCAAAGATCATCAGATATCGGCCAGGAACTACATTCCAGATAAATTCCAAATTCACATTCATTCCTTTATTTAAAATTGTAATTTTAATTTTAAAAATCCTAACTTCTAAAATGGATTCAAGTCATAAATTTGAAACAGTGAATTAAAGTACTGGATTTATCATGTTTATAAGAGTTTTTTTGTTGAATTCTAATTCCCAGATGAGTTGCTAAATATTTCTACATAAACGCATTTTTAATATTGAATCTTAGCTTAAACAAGCATTTAATACTTGATAACCAAATCCTATCTGTAATCAGAGTAAGTGCAGCATGAAATTTTGTTTAAACTTGATAATCTTGAAACAAGAACAGGGGAAAAAATGTAACACAGACATACACACTTTTGAACACAACCAATTAAATATAAGTACTACACTTATATATATCTAAACATGCAGAGCATTTTCACCATAGAATCTCAAAGCAACTTAATTTGTCTACTTAACTTTTAATAAAAAAGTTTACTCACCTATCAAGGAGATGCAGAGCTTTGAAAAAGAACACGAAGCCTTCAAACTGAATTTGCTTTTCAGATTTGTATCTTTTTTTGAAAACTTGCAAACACTTGAACTTGAAAATTTAAAAACTGGAGTACTTGCAAAATATTTTGAACTTGAAGCTGAAGCCTCTAAACTGAATTGCTTCAGGTTTTCCTTGACCCATATTCACTTGCAAATGCTAGAAATTTTTGAAATGACTGTGGTTTAAAAACTGGAGTTCTTGCATGCATTTTTGAAAACATACTGCAGGCATGCAGTTTTGAAGTATGTTTACATACTTGATTTAATAACAGAATAGCTTGAGGAGTGTTTTGGTCTTGTTATGACTGGTTTGAGAAGACTACAAATTTTTGATAGAAGAGGAAGTTACAGACATGGGAAATGCAGATTTGATCTACACATGATTTCATGTTATGGTATTTTGATTTGGAAAATAGGTTACAGGGTTTTCAAGTTTATTTCTGGATTGTTTGAATTTAAGGAGAAGATGACAGGTTTGGGAATTTTTTTACAGGAAAACAAATTTTTGCAGATCTGATTTTGAGGAGGTTTCAGGTTTGGTTTTGAGGATTTTATGATTTCTTTGAAGAGTGAAAATTGCATGAATATCCTAGTTTTCTTTTAGGAATGAACATAGATTTTAACGAAAAAGAAAGTGAAGGGAATATAGTGTTTATATAGGCTAATTTTCAATTTTATTAAAATTAAAAGAAAATCTTAAAAAAAAATGGACACTTGTCTTAAGCTTAGATTAATATGTTACCACTTGTTATCTAAGAAATTTGTAACTTAACACTTGTCAACATTAGTTTATATTTATTCTAAAAGAATTTTAAAAGCTTTTTAAAATAATTTTCTAATTAACTAATATGTTTTCTTAGTTTATAAATACTTTCCTAATTAAATTCCTAATTAACAAATACATTTATACATTTAGAAATGTTTTCTAAATTTATATAAATACAATCTTTAAAAGAAAATAAAATAAAACCAATTATAATTTAAATAAAATTATATATAATATTGCAAACTTTTAAAAAAAATGCTATTTCAAAAACCTTTGTATTTATTTTTATTAAATAAATACATATCCAAATTTCTATAGATAAATTTCTATAAAAAGAATAATATAAAACAAATCTTATTTTTAACTAAAAACATTATATATATATATATTTTAAATCCAAACTATATTATTATTTTATTTTAAGATGTATGTATATTCCCTTAAATTCAAATTTATATTCAAATTCAAAGTCAATTTAAAAAAAATCCAACGCTAAATTCAATTTAAATAAGCATAAATATCAATTTTTAAATAAGCTCATTACTATTTACAAATAATTTATCCTATTTTAAAATCAATTTAAATACACAGACATGTATATATTTAAACACACTTATTAACTTTGAAAACAATAAGTCAATTTAGAATTTATTTACACAAACAAAATATTTATTCTTATTGTAAAAACCAATCTATAACCATAATTAAGACATTATATTATTATTACTTGGTAATTTATTTTTGAAAATAACAATTTTATCAGTTCAAATAATTTAAATTAAGAGATTATCGTATTTTAAATTCATGGAAATTCCGGGATATTACATCAACTCAAAATTGACATACAAATTTGTTTAAATTAGTGTAAATGATTAAGAAAATTTAAAGGGGTAAAATTTATCATTTATAGAATTGAAATTTAAGATTTGATTTAATTAATTAATTACAAATTTATTTAATTAATGTAAAAATAGCTATTTTGGCCACTGACTTGGATTTCGACGAAACCAGTTTCATCGGATCTGTAACGGTGAATTTTTGTAGGATTTCAAGTTTCGTAGCGATCAGACTTGTCATTTGATCATACGAACTCGAAATGCCTTGAAATCAATTTGAAATAATTTGATGTGACGCCCCACATCTATGCTCACAATAACAAAGAGTATTAAAAGAATTACTGCCTGTTATTACGAAGAATAAGGCTGGATAGGAGCGGCCATCCGTAGTTAGGCCTTACACTAGTATTGGTTATCTCGATAGGAGTGGTATATATTTTTATTTTTCATCTCTTATTTATTTACTCCCATCGACATACCCAATTCCAATATAAAACGAACTTCGATGGTTCATAATAGTTTAGGACAATATATATAACAATAACACAGATAAACTAAATGCGGAACACAGGTAACAAAAGTCTCATATATATATAACTAATGTCAGTTACAATACATGTGATACAGTACATATGATACAACTACAACTGTCGACTCTGGAAGTTACATATACAAGTACATTATCGTGAATAATATACATGGATACATATCTTCATATATTATAACAACGACTACTCCAAATGATAGAAAGAAACTTCATAGCTCTAGCAGCAACCCAAAGCAACATATCTACAACCTGTAATAACTCGGTCTGACCCGAGTATTAAATTCAAAAGAAAATAATACACGGGTCAGTCTAATTCAAACACCGTTATTAATGCACGGAAGTAATAATAATTAAATAACAATTAGACGATAGTCAAAATAATCTTACATATCCAATCCTTTAATAAGGAAATCGGATAACGGTAAATATAACACATAACAGTGTTATACAACAAACCAACAAATTCAAATTATCAATGAAGATATCAAAAAGATAATTAGATATCAACAAAATCATCAAATTAAACCAAATCAAAATACGATTTAAAATATTGAATTGGATACACGAAACAATTCAAACAATTGAAATATCAATTAAAACATCAATTCGGGTAGGGCTGTAGTACACGCACGCGTGCAATGCCTCGCCACTACAGTGATTAAATACACAAAAGCTCAGTGAATCAAAAGCAAATGGCACCATCTCAAATCAAAATGAACCAGATGGAACTGCAACAACAATCGCAGTGTACACCCAGTAACCATCAAAGGGACAAAGTGCACATGAATGCACCATGAAAATTCACAATCAAGCACAAGGTCAAATCCAAAATATCGAATTCAACACAAGTGCCAAGCCAAACCAAAGCAAAAAGCAATACTAAGAAATCACGTAAGGTCAGGTCCGGGCGACAATGAATGACCATTAAGTTCACACTACTGCCCAAACATACTATGAAACAAAATTTTCAAATGCCTCGAATGGTATAACTACAGCAACCAAAAATTGCTGCATCAGATATGTGATGTAATGCACAACATGCACAAGATTCAAGTATGGCAACACTGTGCAAAGGCACGAGACTATCAAATGCACACTGCAATTATAAGTGCAGATGACTACAATGACCAAAGATTTCGAAAGAAAGTGAATCATATTCAGGAATGCACCAGAGGATATGCAACTCAAACTTGCATATCGATCATACAGCAAAGTTTGCACTGCATCATGAATCACCCAAGTTGATAAGCAAATATATACACAAGCATCAAGTCAAAAGAGCATCGGGAACTTCAAAAGATATAAGTGCATAGTGCAGAAGCAAATATCACTGATAAGTAGTGAAAAAAATGCATAGATCAATGTACAAGTCACAATACAACAATGTCCAGACCAAATATTATCAATATGGTCGAACAGAGACTCCAAGCATACCAGAAGATATGCACAGAACTGAAATAAAGAATAAAGTTCAATATCCAGTCAAGTATGGATACCAATACAACATGGCAATGTACAGATTTCGAGATAACACCCCAGCTCCAACTGAAAACGACGACATGATGAAGCAGTGCAAATCAATGAATAAGGGAAGAACAAGGTCAACCCAACTTCAACAAATGACCAGATCGAACTATATGAATGCACAAGAACAGTGTACAGTGCACAAAGACTTGAACAAGATACCAAATGCGCTAGTATAAACAGTGATACCGATGACTGTAATTGCTAACAGTCAATGCCAAGGCGCAAACCAGATAAGCAAGTGAACGCAAGAGTTAAGGGTAGTGTATAAGGACACAGATTCAAGTGAAGTGAAATAGTGCAACCCATACATAGCCACGTACAGTAATTCGCAAGTGCACAGGTGAAAGCACAAAACGGTTACAGACATCAAAGACAGGAAAACATATTCATAGGTTGAAATATCAACTAGAATCAAATATACCCGAAATATATGTAATCAAAAATTTCCAAATATATCAAAAAATCGAACAAAACATGTAAGTGCAGACAACTACTAAATCAACATCGTCGAAACGAAATCAAATGACTGAAGTCAAGTGAACCCGAGGTGACCACGAAAACCAAACAGTGCTAGCAAACCCAAGCAATCAAGGAGTCGAACCAAATCACAGTTCAAAACCGCTTAAAAATTAGAGAAACCAACAACATTCAAACGAAATCAAATAACCGAAGCAAAGTACTAAGGTTTGAATTAGAATGTGAGTGAAACCACTCACCTTACTTCGAAGAACGCACCCAAAGATCGCATACTTCAGAGACGAAGCCGTGGTCCTCGAGAAATTGAGCGGAACCAAAAGAAAAACGAAACCCTAATTTTTGTTGAACAAACGAGCCGCCATTTTTTTTTGTTTTGGGTTTAAAACGAATGAGAAAATTAAAGGGGGACGGGTCTTTGCCTTGATAACCATCACGGCACAAAGAAAAACATGGGCCAACATTCAATTTTTAAAGCCCACCAACACTTAACAAATTTCTAAAAGAATTTCAACTCGATTAGAATTCCAATAGCAATTTGTGAGCAATTTTTAATCATCTAATGGCGATAACTAATTGTTACAAAACCCCGGGTTGTTACAGACTCCCCTCCTTATAAAAATTGCATCCCCGCAATTTTCATAATTAAGGTCATCAATAACAATTATTTTTCTAACACAAACTGGTTAAGCTAGAAAAATAAAGGTCAAGAACACAAACCCCAAAGAAATCTTTTAATTTCATAGAAGAAATTCACAAATTCTCAGCAAAATCTAATTATCAACAAAGACAATTAGAAAACACAAATCACAAATCGCAAAACTCAAATATCTAGTTATCCATCAGATAATTAGAAAACATGAACTTCATAATCAGCAAACTCTAACTATCAACAGAGATAGATAGAAAACAGCGATTCAATATAACCAACATAATCTAGAATCAATTAAAGACTAGAAAATCTTATAATCAGCAAAATTAACAATTATCTAATTATCAAAAACGATAATCAGAAATCAGAAATCAACAAATATCTAATTATCAAAAACGATAATCAGAAATCTCAAATCAACAAATATCTAATTATCAAAAACGATAATCAGAAATCAACAAATATCTAATTATCAAAAACGATAATCTTAAATCTCAAATCAACAAATATCTAATTATCAAAAACGATAATCAGAAGCAACAAATATCCGATTATCAAAAACGATAATCATAAATCAACAAATATCTAATTATCAAAAACGATAATCAGAAACAACAAATATCTAATTATCAAAAACGATAATCAGAAATCTCAAATCAACAAATATCTAATTATCAAAAACGATAATCAAAAATCAACAAATATCTAATTATCAAAAACGATAATCAGAAATCTCAAATCAACAAATATCTAATTATCAAAAACGATAATCAGAAGCAACAAATATCCGATTATCAAAAACGATAATCAAAAATCAACAAATATCTAATTATCAAAAACGATAGTCAGAAATCTCAAATCGACCAATATTTAATTATCAAAAACGATAATCAGAATCAACAAATATCTAATTATCAAAAACGATAATCAGAAACAACAAAAACCTAATTATCAAAAACGATAATCAGAAACAACAAATATCTGATTATCAACAAAGATAATTAGAAATCATAACAGCAAATATCTAATTACCGATACGATAATTAAATCTCATAACCACAGATATCTAATTATCGATACGATAATTAAATCTCATAACAGCAAATATCTAATTATCGATACGATAATTAAATCACATAACAACAAATATCTAATTACCGATACGATAATTAAATCTCATAACAGCCAATATCTAATTAACGATACGATAATTAAATCTCATAACAGCAAATATCTAATTACCCGTACAATAATTAAATCTCATAACAGCAAATATCTAATTATCGATACGGTAATTAAATCTCATAACAGCAAATATCTAATTACCTGCAGATAATTAGAAACAACAAATATCTAGAAATCAATTAAGATACTCTAGAAAATCAACATAAAAGGTTGGATCGATCCCATCAGATGGCGAGCCTAAGCTACGCCGCACGTGCAACAACAAATGGCTGAAGCCTACCAAGTACTATAAATTTTGGCCCCCATCAGATGACCCGAAGGTCTGCAGAGTGACCCGAAGGTCTAGTGCTGGTATTTGACCCGAAGGTCCGCAGAGTGGCCCGAAAGCCTAACAAATGACCCGAAGGTCCATCATATGACCCGAAGGTCCAACAAATGACCCGAAGGTCCATCAGAATGGCTCGAAAGCCAAATAAAATCATCAGAATCATCAGAACAGCAAATATTTCAATTAACGAGTCCAGAATTAACTGAAATAGCAAATGCACATGTCCCATACCGCGTGTTTTACTAAATCGTTTGATTCTCTTCATCGTTTCCTTGAAAGTGCAAAATTGTATATTCCAAAAATAACATTTCGCATTCTCAAACGGACAAGTTCGGAATTAAGCGAATCAGTAAAAGAAAGGGGTCATAGTCCTCGATTTGGCTAAAACGTTTAAATCGCTTCCTCATTCTTTTGAAAGCGCAAACTGCAAAACTTCTGAAAACAATTTCATTTATTTATAAAATAATTTACATTCTCAAACGGACAAGTCCGGAATTAAGCGAATCAGTAAAAGAAAGGGGTCATAGTCCTCGATTTTGCTAAAACTTTTAAATTGCTTCCTCATTCTTTTGAAAGCGTAAACTGTAAAAAAATTGAAAACAATTTTTATTTTGAAACAATTTTTAAAACACGTGATTAAAACAGCAACATCAGTAGCAACTTCGACAAGGAAATTGCACTTCTCAAAAGACCGCAAAAACGGACAACAAAATCAGCATTGCGGGATAACCGCTTGAAAATCCACTTTAAAATTTGACGGATACTGAAGTCAAAGCGACAGTAATTTTAAACGTCAAAATCTCATCAAAATAATTCGCATTAAAATATAACACCAGAGAATTTTCATTCATCAAAATGTTAACAAACCATTGTGCTTCAAAAATCTAGCACTGGTGAAAAATCCCGTTATAAAAATAACGGCAACAAAATACGTTTAAAACCCAACACCGATTCAACGTAAAATTAATGCAGTAACATGCAACATAAATTTGCATGTATACCACAAAATGAACAAAGAAATCATTCGAATATATCTTCAATGAAGATAATTCAAAACAGCAAAAATCTCAACAAAATCACATAACTGCAATAGCTTCGGATCCCCAATCGGATTCGAAATTTTCAAAGAAAACAAAATAAACACAGCAATGTAACAACATAGTGAAATTTATTTCAATTTCATACTTTGATTTTTAAATCAAAAAGGCTATCAACTATACTCAACGAAGACAGTCTCACTGTTTCCACTGCGCATTCTGATAAATCGACACAAATTACTTAATCATCAAAACACAGTTTCACTTTTATTTTTAAATAAGGATATTTAAAAATCTCATCATAATTTCAAAACTTTAGTTTTGACTCAAGGTACAAATAAAACATCAACAAATAGTTGTAACACATGTTCCATCTAATTTATGTTTTATATTATGTCCATAAACCCCAAGCTCTGATACTAACCGTGACGCTCCACCTCTATGCTCACAATAACAAAGAGTATTAAAAGAATTACTGCCTGTTATTACGAAGAATAAGGCTGGATAGGAGAGGCCATCCATAGTTAGGCCTTACACTAGTATTGGTTATCTCGATAGGAGTGGTATATATTTTTATTTTTCATCTCTTATTTATTTACTCCCGTCGACATACCCAATTCCAGTATAAAATGAACTACGATGGTTCGTAATAGTTTAGGACAATATATATAATAATAACACAGATAAACTAAATGCGGAACACAGATAATAAAAGTCTTATATATATATAACCGATGTCAGTTACAATACATGTGATACAGTACATATGATACAACTACAACTGTCGACTCTGGAAGTTACATATAAAAGTACATTATCGTGAATAATATACACGAATACATATCTTCCTATACTATAACAACGACTACTACAAATGATAGAAAAAACTTCATAGCTCTAGCAGCAACCTAAAGCAAGATATCTACAACCTGTAATAACTCGGTCTGACCCGAGTATTAAATTCAAAAGAAAATAATACACTGGTCAGTCTAATTCAAACTCGGTTATTAATGCACGGAAGCAATAATAATTAAATAACAATTAGATGACAGTCAAAATAATCTTACCTATCCAATCCTTTAATAAGGAAATCGGATAACGGTAAATATAACACGTAACAGTGTTAAACAATAAACCAACAAATTCAAATTATCAATGAAGATAAATAAAAGGGCTATCAATGAAGATAATTTAGAAAAAAACAGAATTGCCTAAACGGCAATTCACGACAAAATCTAATTATTAAATAATTAATTAGAAACTCATAATCTAATTATCAAAAAGATAATTAGATATCAAAAAAATCATCAAATTAAACCAAATCAAAATACGATTCAAAATATTGAATTGGATACACGAAACAATTCAAACAATTGAAATATCAATTAAAATATCAATTTGGGTAGGGCTGCAGTACACGCACGCGTGCACTGCCTTGCCACTACAGTGATTAAATACACAAAAGCTCAGTGAATCAAAAGCAAATGGCACCATCTCAAATCAAAATGAACCAGATGGAACTGCAACAGCAAGCGCAGTATACACCCAGTAACCATCAAAGGGACAAAGTGCACATGAATGCACCATGAAAATTCACAATCAAGCACAGGGTCAAATCCAAAATATCGGATTCAACACAAGTGCCAAGCCAAACCAAAGCAAACAACAATACCAAGAAATCACGTAAGGTCAGGTCCGGGCGACAATGAATGACTAATAAGTTCACACTACTGCCCAAACTTATTATGAAACAAAATTGTCAAATGCCTCGAATGGTATAATTACAGCAACCAAAAATTGATGCATCATATATGGATGTAATGCACAACATACACAAGCTTCAAGTATGGAAACACTGCGCAAAGGCACGAGACTATCAAATACACACTGCAGTTATAAGTGCAGATGATTATAATGACCAAAGATTTCAAAAGAAAGTAAATCATATTCAGGAATGCACCAGAGGGTATACAACTCAAACTTGCATATCAATCATACATCAAAGTTCGCACTGCACCATGAATCACCCAAGTTGATAAGCAAATATATACACAAGCATCAGGTCAAAAGAGCATCAGGAACTTCAAAAGGATATAAGTGCACAGTGCAGAAGCAAATATCACTGATAAGCAGTGAAAACAAATGCACAGATCAATGTAGAAGTCACAATACAACAATGTCCAGACCAAATATTATCAATATGGTCGAACAGAGACTCAAAGCATACAAGAAGATATGCACAGAACTGAAACAAAGAATAAAGTTCAATATCCAGTCAAGTATGGATACCAATACAACATGGCAAAGTACAGATTTCGAGATAACACCCCAGCTCCAACTGAAAACATCGACATGATGAAGCAGTGCAAATCAATGAATAAGGGCAGAACAAGGTCAACCCAAATTCAACAATTGACCAGATCCAACTATACGAATGCACAAGAACAGTGTACAGTGCACGAAGACTTGAAAAAGATACCAAATGCGCCAGTATAAACAGTGATACCGGTGACTGTAATTGCTAACGGTCAATACCAAGGCGCAAACCAGATAAGCAAGTGAACGCAAGAGTTAAGGGTAGTGTATAAGGACACAGATTCAAGTGAAGTGAAATAGTGCAACCCATACATAGCCATGTACAGTAATTCGCAAGTGCACAGGTGAAAGCACAAACCGGTTACAAACATCAAAGACAGAAAAATATATTCGCAGGTTGAAATATCAACTAGAATCAAATATACCCAAAATATGTGGAATCAAAAATTTCCAAATATATTAGAAAATCGAACAAAACATGTAAGTGAAGACAACTACTAAATCAACATCGTCCAAACGAAATCGAATGACCAAAGTCAAGTGAAACCGAGGTGACCACGAAAACCAAACAGTGCCAGAAAACCCAAGCAATCGAGGAGTCGAACCAAATCACAGTTCAAAACCGCGTAAAAATCAGAGAAACCAATAATATTCAAACGAAATCAAATAACTGAAGCAAAGTACTAAGGTTTGAATTATAATGTGAGTGAAACCACTCACCTTACTTCAAAGAACGCACCCAAAGATCGCATACTTCAGAGACGAAGTCGTGGTCCTCGAGAAATTGAGCGGAACAAAAGAAAAACGAAACCCTAATTTTTGTTGAACGAACGAGCCTCCATTTTCTTGTTTTTGTTTAGCGTTTAAAACGAATGAGAAAATGAAAGGGGGACGGGTCTTTGCCTTGATAACCATCACGGCACAAAGAAAAACATGGGCCAATATTCAATTTTTAAATCCCACCAACACTTAACAAATTTCTAAAAGAATTTCAACTCGTTTAAAATTCCAATAGCAATTTGTTAGCAATTTTTAATCGTCTAATGATGATAACTAATTGTTACAAAACCACGGGTTGTTACATTTGATTTTGTCATAACTTCTTCATACGATGGAATTTGGACTTGAAACCTGTTCCATCGCGTTTAAAATATTTAAAAATATTTATTTTGATATATGGGTTGACCCAATTTCATTCCGGAGTCAGAACAGGTTTTTCGGGCCATTTTGTCATTCAACGCGTATATCCAATCGATCCGATCCATTCTGTTTCAGCTTTGTCTATAAATAATCATTTATAAACCCTAGCCTATCCCTTATATTCATTTCTATATGTTCTATTAGATCATCTTTCCAATGGCCACAAACCCTAATTCCCAAATATAATTCCAATCAAATCCAAAGCCAAAATTTTATATCGAGTTGAAGCTCTCGACGAGCGCAAGTCATCCGGTATCTGTTGTTCGAATTGGGTTTCTGAGCGTCTGGAATTCAAGGAACAATTCTCTGTCGTTCATTGGTCGTCGATCAACATCGACTAATCGTTGATTCATTGGTACCGTTGGGTAGAGGAGGCCGAGGGGAGTTCATCTAGGTGAGTCGCACGAAATTTCAATGGTTAGATAGAGGCCAAAAATTCATTAGGGTTTCGCAAGTTAGGCGGCGGCTAGGGGGGTTTCCTACCGATGGACAACGCGTGGAGGTGGGGGCCAAAAGCTTCGTGGCAGCTATGGCGTGGCGCGTTCGAACCGAGGGCCGAGGCAACAAATCGTGACGAGGGGTTGTACTGCATGAATGCGTGGTATGTTCGCAGTAAATTTCTGGAAGAGAGAGGGATGCGGTGCGTGGAGGCTTCTGATTGGTTGGTGTTTGTTTTCTATTTTATTTTATCTTTGTTTTTTTCTTTTCCAAATTAAACTTTAAATCGTTCTAACGCTAATAAATTTCACGTACGATATCCAATTTACGCATGATTTTTTTGTTAGGATCGTGTTGGAATTCCAGACATTTTGGTGCTAGTTTGGACGAATTCTGAGGCTGTTTGATTTTTGGGTTTAAATTGGATTTAAATTCAATTTAAATTCAAAAGGTGAGTGTTCTAACCCACTCACAATTACTAAAATTTCTTATCTGTGTTAAATTTATTTCTATTGTAAATAGAATTTATTTGTTGCTGTTTGATATATTTTTATCATCATTTCAGTTAAATTAAATTTATTGAATTAAATTGATATTCAATTTATTATTGCACATAAACTGCCAGTTAAATTAATTTATTATTGAATATAAACTGCCAGTAATTACTTGTTATTTATTTTTTGTCCTATATTGATGTTATTGTTTGAATTGGATGATGATTGTGATAAATGGTTGATGATTGATATTGGGTGAATGCATATTGTATTTTATATTGTTATAGACTGCAAGTTGTTTTGCATTTTATTTCATTCGGGATTGCGGTTTGAAATGATATATAACCGTATTTTTATTTTAAATTTCGGATTGAAATGATAAATATCCGTATCACTTAACCATGGGATAGAAAATTTTATACAGACACCACGGTCTATATACGAAAATATTTTGAAATGATTTCTATGGCTTTGTAAAGAAATATATGATTTTATGAGCTATTGATTTGTATATTTTATAAATGTTATTTTATATGTAGTTAAATTCTTGGTTTTAAGCTATGAATAAAATTGTTTAAAGTATAAAATAAGTTAATAATAAGGTTTGATTTTATTAAAATATAATATGGATAAGTATTTACTTAAATTATATTTTTAATATAGAGTTTATATTGATTTTTATAAATCAAGGTTGAGAAGATAGTTTTGAAATTAATTTGAGATTTTATTCAATTAAGAATTATATTTAATAAGAATCCATTTGGAACTTATTGGAATTTAGATTTTAAAAGAATATGGTTTTATCACTTATTTCGGGGTTAAGGTGATTTAAGTGAATATATCAAGTCTAAATAAATTGAGGAATATTCAATTATTGAAATTCAAAGTTTTATTTAAAGGATATTAGATTTATTTAGCAAATATTTCAAAACTAAATAATAGTAAAGTGAATTTGCTATATATATAGGAATTATAAAATTTAGTTTCGAAATACTGAATATTTAAGCCTTGAAATATATTGAATTTGAATGGTTTAGTTTGTGGATTAAATCTGTTTTGAAATCAGTATAATTTGGAATGGTCTATTTGGAAACCGAATTGAATTGAAATTTATGGTTTGGGGATTTGGTTAAATTTAAAATTTAAAAATTCAGGTTGTTTTTTAATTGATTTGTGAAATTTAAGAAGCTAGTTTATTTTATAAATTATTTTAATATTTAAACCATGTAAGGGTGGAAGTTATGTTTCAAAGTTATAAATTTCAAAGTATTACGTTTTGGAAGTGTTATAGTTTTAAGTCTTTGGTTTTGAAATTTTATAACTTTGAAATACTATGATTTTAAATTGATATCATATTGATTTGGTTTTAAAACGAAAATGATATCGTATTGACATAGTTTCGAAATGGATATTATATTCTGCTTTTGAAGTATAAACTATTTTGAAATGACCGCGGTGTTAGAATAACATTTGGTTGTTGAAGAGACCATGATCGTAAGTTGTCATACTCTCTGCCAACTCAGAAAACCACTTTAACAACCGTGTACGCGGTGGAGATTCCAGAATGAAGTAGGATGGTGGCGGCGTTTCCTTTGAGGTAAATATGTGGACCCGACTCCTGTGAGTTGGCATAAGGTGGCTAAAACATGAGCGGTTGACGAGCTAAGAAGGTAGCACCTTTTATCGGACATATCCCTTCGATATTATACTCTGACTTTAGATTGATTCGGTGGCCACTTTTGATTTTTGATTTGGGGGTGTGGCTTGAGGTGGGCGGTAGTAGCTGCTATGCGCTACCACCGGTCTGGAAGCGTAATTGGTATATCTACCCTGGCATTGCCTAGTTGTGCCGTGTCACCTACCCTAGCGAGCTTTACCATGAGTTTGATTTGTGTCGTACCTATGGAGTATCTTCTCGTAGTCTCTCGATCGGGAGTTATGCAAGTACTGTATAGACTACTGGCACTATTACGTGTTAAGGTTGAAAATGTAAAGCCTTAACGCTATTTAAAAGTAAGTTTATTTTACTATTAGACATTATTATAATAGCGAAATATTACTACATAGTAAATAGTTTAACGGATTCTTAGGAGATGTGAATCCCGAGCATCTCTGAAATTACTGCACTCATATTTATTTCTGTTGATTTAACTTACATAAGATATTTTAGTTCTAACTCGAGTGTTTTGTCTTTTCAATTCGCTCGGGTCAGCCTGAGCATTTCAGGATTTGAAGGCCTTAATTTTGGAGGACGAAGACGAAGAATTATTATAACTATTTGTTATATACTCCACTACACCATCGTATTCTGCTGCATTGTTGTTTATTATTCTCTGGTATGTGTAACTCTGATATGTATTGTATACGTATAATCAAATGTTTTGTAGAATAGCTTCATGAACTGTAATTGATTATTATATTTTATCGTTCCGCTGCAAGATTCTATTTTGTTTTCTTTCTTCCTTTGTTTTTCTTATTTACCCCATAACAATCTGCCCTTCTGTATGGTTTAAGTCTGACATGTGTGGTTTATCGTCGATTTAAAGTGTACGAAAAGGCGGGATGTTACATGGATTAAACTAATTAAGGTAATTTTTTAGTTAATAATGTAAATAAATTTAGTTATCCATATTATTAAAAATCAAGTGCATATAAGCATTTTTACCTATTTATTTCGAGGTCATAATCGAACAATGCAGCGAATAGGATTCGTAGTGATATGGACTACAACCTGGAATTAATTCGGAGCTAATTAGATATTTAGAAAATAGAAATCAAGGTGAGTAAATCTCACTTAATTTGGTTGACTGGTTTAATTTATAATAATTAAAATTAGTTATTGAATGCTTGGTTGAATTTATAAATTATTATCAGTTTGAATGTTATATTATATATTATTTTATATATTAGTAGTTGGATATATTCCCGCTGATTGGAGCGAATGAGACACCATGCGCCACCCATAATAGTAGATGGCCCTTTATTACCGCAATATTCCGCCTCGAAGCGGGATTGGTATTTTATGTTATATAACATCTGTGGATGCACCTAAACAGATTAATGAAATCCAACTGGATTCCTCAAAAATGTTTTGATTTGTTTCATATATAGTGATATATGATGTGGTTGAATAATCTGTTGTGGATTGTTGTGTGATTTGATATTGGATGCTATAGTAGCACTGGCCTAAATTTTGGTATTTTAGATACCATAAATAATATTTTTGAATTTAAAAAGAAATTCAAAGGTGATTTTTGGAAATTAAATTATTTATATGGAAGTTGGAATATTGAATAAGGAATGGTTTGGATTAAATAAAAGATTTGATTTTGGAAATATGCTTAACTATTCGTAAGGAGTTTTCAAAAATAGATATATTCTTGAAATTCATATATATACAAGAAAATTGAAAACAAGAAATTTTAACAATATTTATTAAATTATAACTAGAAGTTGAAATAGAATTTTTGAAGGATTTGGAATTATTTAAAAAGGAATTGGGTTGGATAAAATAAAGAAATAATTTAATTTTGGGTATTTATTTAGCTATTTCGTAAAATGATTTTAAATAGGGAATTTTAAATTGAGAATTTTTAAACAATGGATTTTAAATGAGATTTCTTAAAATAGGAAAAGGAAGTCTTAATGGAGATTTTGAATGAATTTGGATTATAATTGGAACTTGTTAAGGTATAGATTTCCAAATGGAAATTTAAATAGAAATCGATTTACAAATGGATTTTAGCAATATAAATCTGTTATTAACTGGAAATGAATTTATAAAATTTATACATGATGTTTACAAATAAAGTGAAGTGATTATCATTTGATAAATTGGAAATATAAATTCACAGTGTGAATTTATAATGAGATATAGAATAGGTTTAGAAAGAAATGTGGAATCCATTTTGGATTTTGGAAATAATTGTGAAATAGGAAATGTAAATCGATTTGTGATAAATCAAGAAATATTTATAAATACAAAATTGGTACTATTGGAATTTTAAAAATATATTTTTATCGAGAAGTTTATTATTTCAAAAAGGAATTGTTATTTATTAAACTATGTAGTTTAAAAATGTTTTAGTATTAAAATATTTCGGAAGTTGGTTTTTCAAATATTTAATATCAATTGAAATAAATTCTAATTTTTATAATAAGCTTTGTAAAATCGATTAGTATTATCGAGAAATGAACTGGAAACGAGTTATTGTTGATTATTTAAAAGTATTTAATATTTCAAAAAATTATCTAAATATGTTTTGAAAATAAATTATTATACTTTAAAAACTAGTTATTACATGCACATATATATATATAGTGTTTTGAAAATGTTTGAAATGTGTTTATAAATACTCTCAAGATTTGTAAACCAAGTTATTTAATGAAAATGATTTATCAGAGGAACTTTAAAATGAATTCTAGGAACTTAAGAAAATTTCCCATGTTCGATACGTAAACTTCAAAAAAATGAATTGAAATTCATAAAGAAGTTATAAATTGTTTGAATAGATTATAAATAAGCAAAATCGACTTTGGAAATTGTAAAAGGGAATTATTTAAAATTCCAAAGATTTATGGAACGAGTTATAATGTGTTGATAATTTAAAAATAGGTTGTAAATGTTTTTATAAGTTGGTAACAAGGGAAATTTCCTTGTTTGGGAATATAACCATAAAATCAATATAAGTATATGAATATTTCCTAAGTGTTGGGAAGTAAGTGATTTTGAAAAATATATTTATAAATATTTTCCTAAGTATTGGGAAAAAGAAAAATGTTTTGGAAATGTTGACTGTGGAATGGGTGTATGGAACTATTTCACTAAGGGTTGAAATAAGATATGGTTTGAAAAATATCCTGTTATGGGTATACGTTTGAAATGATTTTCAAATATTGGAATACGAGAAGTGTAACAGACCAATATTTTGAAATTTATTTTTATTTGAATTTATTTCACTTTGAAATTTTTTTTAAATTTTTTTACTTAAAACTTTGTTTTAAAACATTTTAAAAAAGTGAAGTAGGAATTTTCTAGAGTTAATTGTATTTTTTTGAAAATTTCATGCCTTGTTTTCAATTTTTAAACAATTTCTTTAGTTCTTTTTCTATTTTTCTCCAATTTAATTATTTATTTCATTTTAGAAATGATAAATAAATTATTTTATTTCAAATTTTTGCTTTATAATATTTTTAAGTGAAGTGAATGTTTTTCCAAGGCTAGTGATGATTTATTTGTAGTTTTTGAACCTTGTTTTAAATTTTTAAGCAATTTCTTTAATTATTTTTATTTAAATTTAAATTTTTATTTTCATTTTATTTCACTTTGTTGGGTTTTTAAATTTATTGTAACGTCCAACCTTTTTGTACGCTTTAAATCGATGATAAACAATACACGTCAGATTTAAACCATACAGAAGGGTAGATTGTTATGGGGTAAACAAGAAAAAGAAGAGAAAGAAATAAAACAAAACAGAATCTTGCAGCGAAACGTTAAAATATAATAATCAAATATACATTTCATGAAGCTGTTTTACAAAATATTTGATTATTCTCATACAATACATATTAGAGTTACATTTACCAGAGAATATTAATAATGCAGCGGAAAACATTGGTGTAGTGGAATAATATAATAGATAATAGTAACACACTCTTCGTCTTCATCCTCCAGAAATAAAGTCTCTGAATCCTGAAATACTTCGACTGACCCGAGCGAACTGAAAAGATAAAACACGTGAGTCATAACTGAAAGATCTTATGTAAGTTAAATCAACAGTCAATAATATGAGTGGAACGGCGTCAGAGATGTTTACGGAATTTGACATCTCCTATCCAGTGTCTAACGTGAGTGCAGTAACTTAAGAGATGTTCGGGATTCACATCTCCTAAGGATCCGTTACACTATTTACTATGTAGTAATATTTCGCTATTATAATAATGTCTATAGTAAAATAAACTTACTTTTAAATAGCATTAAGGCTTTACATTTTCCACCTTAACACGTAATAGTCCCAGTAGTCCATCCAGTATCAGCGCATCTCCAGATCGGGAGACTAACCTAAATATTCCACGGGTTACGGAAGAAAACCAAACTCGTACAAGGCGCGATAGGGTAGGTGACACAGCACAACTAGGAAATGTCGGGGTAGATATACCAATTACGCTTCCGGGCCGGTGGTAACGCGTAGCAGCTACTGCCACCCACCTCGAGCCACACCCCTAAATTAAAAATCAAAAGTGGCCACCGAATCAATCCAAAGTCAGAGTATAATATCGAAGGGACGTGTCCGATAAAATGTGCTTCAATCGCTCTTGTTTTAGCCACCATATGTCAACTCACAGGAGTCGGGTCCACGTATTTTCCTCCAAGGAAACGCCGCCACCGTCCTACTTCATTCTAGAATGTCCACCGCGTACACGGTTGTTAAAGTGGTTTTCGAAGTTGGCAGAGAGTATGACAACTTCCGATCCCGGTCTCTTTAACAACCAAACGTTATTATAACACCACGGACTTTTTAAAATAGTTTATACTTTAAAACTAGAATATAATATCCATTTCAAAACCATATAAATACGATATCATTTCCAATTTAAAACCAAATCAATATGATACCAAATTTTTATAAGACCCAAATAAATATAATATCATTTTTATATCAAATATATTCTTTTCAAAAGTCATAGCACTTTCAAATTTATATACTTCGAAACCAAACATTTGAAATATATCTTTTCAAACCATAATACTTCGAATTTCATAGCTTTAAAACCATAACTTCCAAAACTTAAATGGTTTGGATATTCAAACAGTATGTAAACTACAATAGTTTGAATTTAAAATTACTTTATAAAGTAAAATAATTTCCACGACTTTACAATTTTGTTCACTATAAATTAAATCTAAATCCATAAATTTTCAACTCACTTTTAGTTTAAATAAACCACTTCAATTTCAATATATTTCAAACTTTGAGTAATAAACAATTTCAAAACTAAGGTTGGAAATTACTATTCAAAAATTCAATGTCCTATTATTTAGTTTGAAATATTTGCAAAATAAATTCATAATCATTTAAATAAAACTCCAATTACCATTAACTAAATATTTCCTTCAATTTATTTATACTATAAATGTTCATTTAATTCATCTTGAATAAAAATCCAGTTATAAATATCATACCTTTTAAATTTCAAGTTCAATAAGTTTTACATCAACTTATGGAATTAAATTCTCAATTAAGCTCATTTTCAAATAAATTTCCTATTTACCTTCCAAATCTTAATTTATTTAAATCATTATAACCTCCATATTAAAGTATGATTTAAATACTTAACCATATTTTATTTTAATAAATCAAACTCCATTATTTAACTTATTGTTATTAAATAAATTTATACATAACTTAAATACATGAATTTAGCTATATATAAAATATTTTTAAATAATATAAAAAAGAATCAATATTTATTTAACCATATAATTCTATCCAAAACCATAGAAATCATTTCAAAATATTTATATATATAGACCGACGGTGTCTGTATAAAATTTTCTATCCTATGGTCAAGTGATACAGATATTTATCATTTCAATCCGTAATTTAAAATAGAAAAAAATACGGTTATATATCATTTCAAACCGCAATACCAAATGAAAAAAAATGCATAACAACTTGCAGTTTATAACAATATATAATGCAACATCCATTCATCCAATATCAATCATCAACTATTTATTGCAATCATCATCCAATTAAATCTATAACATCAATATAAACAGATAATAACAACAGGTATTTACTGTCAGTTTATATTCAAAAATAAATAAATTAACAAATTAACTGGAAGTTTATATGCAATAATAAATTAAATAACAACTTAATTCCATAATTTCAATTTAACTAAGATGATGATTGAATATGCCAAACAGTCATAAATAAATTTCTAATCACAACAGAAATTAATTTAACACACATAAGAAATTTTAGAAGTTGTGAGTAGGTTAAAACACTCAAATTTTGAATTTAAATTCAAGTTGAATCCAAAATTTGAAAAGTCTCCTAATCCGTCCAAACTAGCGCCAACATATTCAGAATTCCAATATGAACCTAGCAGAGAAAACCGTGCACGAAACGGAGTTCGTATGCGCAAGTTATATCATTTAGATGTTGAAATCAAAATTAAATTAAATAAAAAAAGCCTCACCTACACGATTTGCGCCACGTCATCACGTGCGTTCTAGGCCTTCTGCCCTAATACACGCGAGCTATAGAAGATCGCGTTCGTTCCTCTTCAGCCACCAGAGAAAGCTCGCCCACCAACACCGGCCACACGCCACTCCTACGACTCGCCAACCAACGCCCAAGATGCACGGCCCTCCTTCAATCGCCTCGACAACCCAAAGATCAAGCGGCTGCCGCCTCTTTGATGAACCTTAATCAAATTTTTTGGTGCAATACAACCACTAATCGATCAAACGAACAACACCGATGAACTCCACTTGTCCCCCTCTTCCCAATGGTAACATCAATTTGTCGATCAGGCAGAGTTGATTTCGACGCAATGGATGGCCGAGAATTGATTGGCCAATTCTGCGCAAACGGTGTACCAGTTTGAAAAATGAATCACACCAGCAGATTACGCTCTTCGAGAGCTTTAGATTGATATAAAATTTGATAGGATTTGTAGAGTTCGAATTTTTGGCTTGATTTTGAATTGCAATTGGATCTAGAATTTGATTGTCTGCCATTGAGGAGGAGGAATAGCTGAATTGTACGTACATACAAATGAGAAATATAAAGGCTAGGGTTTATAACAGGTATTTATAGACAAAACAGAAATAGAATTGATGGACCCGATTTATAAACGCGCTGAACGATAAATGGCCCGAAAAGCCCGTTCTGACTCCGGAATGAAATTGGGTCAACCCAAATATCAAAATAGATGTCTTAAAATATTTAAAATGCGATGGAACAGGTTTCAAGTCCAAATTCCATCGTATGAAGAAGTTATGCTAAAATCAAATTATTTCAAATTGATTTCAATTTCATTGATTTCTGGGTGTTTCGAGTCCATACGATCAAACAACAAGTCTGATCATCACCAAACTTGAAATGCTACAATAATTCACTGTTATGGATCCGATGAAACTAGTTTCGTCAAAATCCGAGTTAGTGGCCAAATTGGCTATTTTTACATTAATTAAATAAATTAATAACTGATTAATTAAATCAAATTTCCAATTTCAATTCAAAAATTGACAATTCTTATCATTTTTATATTTCCAAATCATTCACTAAAATTTAACAAATATAGATGTCAATCTAAAGCCAATTAATTTATCAAAATTCAGTGTTAACCTCCATTTATTGAATTCAAAATTTATAAATTTAATTTTCAATAATTCTATTTAATTTACTTTTCATTCTATTATTCAGTTTATTATTATCAAATAAATGGATTTAACATTAGATTCAAAACTATTACATTAGTTTTCTCATATTTCATCTTCATTTCAAATAACATAATATTTAGATATTTTAATTTCATTTAATTGCAATTAATCCAATTATTGAATTTTACATTTCAATTAAATAAATAAAATCTTGATTTCCATTCTTTGAATCAACCAATTGTCATTTTATAAATAGAATTAACATTATTTTCAATTATTTCCTTAATTTATACAAATATAACATTGAATTGAGATTCATTGCAATTGATTACACATTTTGATTTAATGGACTAAATAAATGATTACTTTAAAATAATTTGTTGCCGCCAACTCTTAAACATATTTATATAAGTTATCATTTCCAAACAATTACATACAGAACATTGACTTTGTTCAATCACCATTTATTCATTATTCATTCATTGATTAATTCAATATTTACCTTTATTTTCTTATATTATTTATTACCAAATATTCCTATTTACAATCAGTTATAACCCAAATGGTTGTTTCAATCAATTGGGATTGCATTGAATTAATTAGCTATTTATTAACTTGCATTAACATTCTTACAATTCATTCCCGTTATAAATTCATTAACGGATTACAAATTCTTATTTCTTCCAATATTAAATAACAAAATTGATTACCTAACACTGTTCTTATCCAACTATCATTAATTTTATACTAATTCATCAATTTGTTAAATATCTACTCTTGTTTCCTTATATTAAATTCTTAGTCAAGTATGACATCTGAATTATATTTAGTAAATTGGAATTTCATTGAAATCGTTCACGATCAACTTTAATTGACATTGTTATGTTTTATTTATTTTATTATAACACTTGAATATATTTTCATTAATTGGAATTTTCTCCCATTCATTTATTATTAACTTTAATTAGCATTGCTTACCTTGCATTAACATTATTACCTTAATTTACATCTAGTTACTATTAATCAATATATTATTGCATTGGTTAATTAAATGCTTACCTTTATTTACTTATTTTAAATTTTATACCCAAGTGCAATAATTAACACTATTTCTTTATTGGGATTTCACTTCAGTTGTCAAAAATAAATTTTAATTACCAATGCTACATTTCATTTTTAACATTTACTTCAATATAAATTATAAAAAAATTATTTCTTTCTAAATTTAATTACAAAGATCTAATTATATTAATCAATTTATTTATTAAAATTTATGGGTCATTACATTTATTTTGTTATATTTGTTTTAAAAGAAATGGTAAATTGAAGAGACAAAAACTCTTCCTTTTCCTATGACTTTTCAAATGCTAGACTTTTCATTTTTCCATAACTCTTCATTTTATTTTTGTTTGACCGTGCATTTTTGTTTCTTAGCCGTGAGTATCATTTATTTTTCACAGACAAAAACATCTTCCTCATTTTTCATTCACGGCCTGGAAAAAATATTGGTAATGGCTCCTTGTTTTTATTCCTTTTTTTCTTATTTTTTCTAAGTATTTTGCCTTGTTTCCTTGCTACTTTAATCGGCCTCTCCTCCATAGCCGCGGCCACCACCCCTACATCTCCTCCTTGTCATCATCACACCTATACCCCAGACCTTGATCATGGCCGAGCCCACCATGATGATAAAACCCCTAAAAATCCAACATAAGCCTTGAAACCATGCTAGTTTGACCACTCCTTGCTTCATCACTTCATCCACCACCATAGCCGCAACCACCTCACTGACCATACCACTACACACCCCTCCAGCCACTGACCAGACCTGTAGCACCCCTGGCCGAACCCAAGGACCCATGGCCGAACCACTTTGGTGAACCAAAACCATGCTATGTTGCCTAGCCTCTTCACCTTCATGCTTTGTAACTCCTCACCTTGTTCATGCTTGTAGCCGTGCAACCTTGTGTGCAAACCCGAGCCAAGCCACACCAAAACCTGACCAAATACATCCCTAGGCCGTGCCAAATAATTTAGAAAGCAAGGCAAAAGACTTTGTGTTCAAATCACTTTTCATTTCAAAGTTATTTCATTTCATAGTGTATTGAATTTATAATTTGTTTTGATTTTGTTTTAGGTTGTTACACAAGATTTGTAGCGTTGGATCTTGCTCTCCACTCGAATCCGTAGTCTTTTCATTGTGCCTTGATTCCGTTATGTCATTTGTATTCCAATCTACAACTATAGAGGTGAGTAAATCTCACACGACATTATATACTTATGCAAATGTGAAGCGATAACAATTGAATGTGTAGAATTAAATATGATGCTATAACTGCCTGTGATTATTTATATATGATGTTATACCTGTTAAATTACATGTCATCTCATCTGTTACTGTTATATATTGTTAAACTGTTCATTTATATCTGTTCACACTGCAAGTTCTCTATTAGATTAGAAATCACTATGGGTTGAAATGATACATACCCGAGCGGACTTTAGAATAGAGAAAAATCGTTACGGGATGAAATGACAAGCCTGAACGGTTTTTGTTTATTTTATTTTACTTGGGACTGCGGGTTTGAAATGATAGAACTCGGATTTTTCTTTGTAAACGGCAGATTGAAATGATATATATCCGTATCACTTGAACTAGGTTAGAAACAATATATAGGCCCTTGGTTAATTTTATAAAGTATTGTGAACATTTTTAAAAGTGTAAAATTATGAAAATTTGATTTAATTGGGTTTTAAATGTTTTAATAAAGAAATTTTGATTTTTTTTCTATAAGTTAAATTGCAATATAAATAAATGGCAAAAGTGAATTTTTGGAAATATAACTTAAGTTGGAAATTTTAGAACTTTTGGTTTAAATTAAAATTATGTTATATAAATAAAATAGAAATTTAATTATATTGGAAAATGGAAGAAAAATGTAAGTGTTAAGTTTATTTGTTAAAAAGCGAAGAAAAGAAAATGTTACACTTGAATTTGTAAGTGAAATTATTGAAAATTTTGATTTAATTATAAGAAATTTATTTATAAAAATCATAAGGTAGAAGTAAGTTAAATGAACATTTTTGAATGTTAAAATATGATTTGTATAATGTTTAAAGGAATTAAATTGAAGTTTATTATTTGCTGGAAATACACTAAATTCTGGAAAATACATTTTATAGCATTCAGAAATTCTATATTTTCTGTAAATGAACTAAAACTGAATAAAAGAGGCTATTACAGCAGTTCTGAAATGTTGTAGTTGCAGTAGTAAATTTAAAAGGCTAAAACTTAATAAAGGCCTATTACAGCAGTTCTGTAAATGTTGTAGTTGTCTGTTGTCTTTGCTGAAATTCATTAAAACCTTAATTTGGAAACCTGAGCTATTATAGCATTTCTGGAAATGTTGTCTTCGCTGTTTTAAACTAAATTTCAACTAAAAATGAGTTTTTTATAGCAGTTTTTAAGTGCTGTCTTTGCTGAATTAAAATGCTCTCAAGTATAACTTATAATAGCTTTTTCTAAATGCTGCGGAAGGCTGAAATTTTAAATGTTTATGGTTTTTGACTTAGTAAACGAGCTCAGAATGGTTTGAAACTTTGGAATTTGAATGCTTAACTTGAAAGAATAATAACTTCACTTTTAAATTATTTAAATGAATGAATTTAATTGGAAAATGAATCGTTTTAAAAGATGTTTGAAGTGAAATAAATGAACGTTATATTTGAATTTTAAAAGGGAACTAAATTTGGTATTGTATTTGAATTCAAATAATGATTTGAAAAAGGAAGTTTTGAAGATATGATAGTTTGAATATTGAAATGATTTGACCTTTATTTTGATAAAGATTTGGATTTGAAATGATATTTTATTTTGAAGTACAAAATATTGTTTTAAAAGTTTTAACCATGGGTTATAATAACGATTGGTTGGCAAAGAGACCGGGATCGGATATGGACATAATCTCTGTCGATACCGAAAACCACTTTGACAATCGTGTACGCGGTGGAGATTCCAGAATGAAGTAGGATGGTGGCGACGTTCTTGTGGTATGTTACGTGGTCCCAGCTCCCATGAGTTGGCATAAGGTGGCTAAAAAAGGAGCGACCTCGGGCCAAAAGGGGTAGCTCCTCTGGTCGGATGCATTTCTTCGATACTATTCTATTACTTGTGATTGTTTGGTGGCCACCCTTCGATTTGGGAATGTGTTCTGAGGTGGGCGTATGTGGTTGCTGCGTTACCGCCAGCTCGGGTATCGTAATTGGTATGTCTACCCTGGCATTGCATTGTGTGTCGTGTCACCTACCATATCGAGCCTTTACTACGAGTTTCTATTTGTGTCGTACCTATGCAGTATCTTCTCATAGTCTCCTAATCAGGAGATATGCAGGTACTCTATAGACTATTGGCATTATTTGTGTTAAGGGAAATATTGAGTCACTCCTTAACGCTATTTTAAAGTAAGTTTATTTTACTGAAGACATTATTATAATAGCGCAATATTACTACATAGTAAATAATTTAACGGATCCTTAGAGGGTGGGCAGTCCCAAGCATCTTCTAAGTTACTTGTACCTTTACTACATTTCACTTGAGTTGGTTTACATTGGATAAGTATGTATGTCCTGACTCGAGTGTTTGTGTTTTATTTACGCTCGGGTCAGCCTGAGTTATTCACATATTTGGATTTCCACTCTATGGAGGTCTGGAATCGCTGGAGATCAGCTATCTAGTTATCTATATTTCAGTTCTGTTGTCAGCTTTGTATTAGTGGACTTCTTTGTATTTGGGATTTTATGTTGTATCTGTTTTCAGACTGATATTATGTATTTGGTTTTGAGACTTTGTGATGGTAGCTTCACGAACTACTATGGTATTTTATTTTCCGCTGCGTGATATTCTGATGTTCTGTGTCTGTGATTCTGTGATTTGATTTTCTATTTGCTCCAAGTTTTTATTACAATCTGTTATTTTGAACTATTCAAGTCCGGCATGTGTGGATTATTGTCGATTTGAATGGTGGAAAATAATGGGTCGTTACAGTCGGTATCAAAGCTTTGGTTTTAGATAAACCTTAGCCTACGAAGCAAAAACTCATTAGAGATAGGGTAGAAATACCCTAGAATGAGTGAAATCAACTTCAGAATCATTTCTTTGTGAGAGAACGTATTTTCTAAGTATAAAATGATTTTCAAAGGACTTTTCAAAGATTATTTTGATAAAAAAAATTCTTGTTTTAAAAGCAAATTTTTCTAAACTTCTTTCCTTTCGTGTCTACCTTGTTAGAAATTTATGTAATTAGGATGTTCATCCAAGTGTATTTATCTTGTCTTGTCTTGTCTTATATTTATGTTATCTTTACCTTTGTCCTAATATTCATTCTTGAATTTTCAGGATGAATCGTTGAAATGCTAAAGGTCAGGGTCGTGGTGCTACCCCAGTTCCAGCCCCAGCTCCTGTCCGTTTCACTATTCTTTGCAAAGAATTTACTCAGCTTGATGGAACCAAGTTCACTGGTTCTGAGTCTATCATTGAGGTTCAGCAATGGCTGAGGAGTATCGAGAGGATATTTACTGGTCTTGAGATCACTGATGCCTTGAAGCGTCAGTCAGCAACATGGCAGTTGCAGGAGGCTGCCCAGGATTGGTGGGAGTCTGTTACGGCTAACACGTTGAGGCTGATCTTACTTGGGAACAGTTCAGTTATCTCCTTGTGTTTCTTTGAATTCTAATTTTCTATTTCTTTTCAGGCCTTTTCTACGTATCTATCATTCTTCTCAAGGGGGCTTTCGTTGCTAAGTGGATGCCCGAAGCCGGGAAATCCCAGCTTTAAAGGGAGTTCATGGACCTCAAGCAGGGAAGCATGTCTTTTTTAGAGTATGAGGGGAAGTTTAACGAACTTTTTAAGTTCGGACCTACTCTGATAGACACTCCTCTGAAGAAGAATAAGAAGTTTATTGCTGGTGCTTGTCTCGACTACTATAGTCGGCTCATTTCTCATGTTCATGGCACTTTTACCCAGCTTATGGATATGGCTCTTCGTTATGAGAACCCTACTTCTAAGGGTCCTTCTTCTGTTGGTGCTCCTTCATCTCAGACTTCTTCTGCAAATTCTAAGAAGAGAAAGCTTAGTTTTCAATAGCAGAAGAAGAATTAGCTCAAGAATCCTGGTTTGGGATCTTCATCATCTGCTCCATCTCAGAGGCAGCCAGTTGACCTTTCTTCCATCACCTGCTTCAAATGTGACCAGAAGGGGCACTATGTGAATAGTTGTCCTACTATTGTTGGTGTTGCTATTCCTCCCCCTGCCCAGTCAGCTAGACGTGATCTTTGTCACATCTGTCTCCAGCCTAGCCATTTCAGGAAGGATTGCCCTACCCAGTAGAAGGGTAAGCCTTTTGGTATTTTTGCTGTCACCTCTGCCTCTTCTCCAGCTCCTCCAGCTCCTAGTGATGACCAAGGTACTCTCCAGGGTTCTTTTTCTTTATTTCGGCATCCTGTTCATGTTCTATTTGATACTGGTGCGTCCCACAGTTTTATATCTATTGATTTGTGTGATAAGTTTGAGCATCTCCTTTCTCCTGAGTATGTTTCTGTGCCTATATGTGTTTCAAATCCAATTGGGGGCCCCGCAAACCTTAATAGGATTTGTAAACAAGTGAAGCTTCATTATTATGATCATTACTTCAGTGGTGATTTTTATGTTTTGGGCTTTGATGCTTTTGATTTGTTGCTTGGAAGTGATTGGCTTGGTAGGCATGATGCTCATATCTCTTGTAAAGCCCGATCTGTTTATCTTGAGGATCAACTGGATAATTCCTTTGTTATTCAATGTCGCATGCCTTAGGATTTTGCTGGCAGTTTTATATATTCTCTGGATTCTGCTCCTGGTGATTTTCTTTCGACCCGTGAGGTCAAACTCTTTCCAGTTTTTTTTGGTGAAGTCACTGCTTTGCCTCCTAAGCAGGAGATTGATTTCCGCATTGACCTTATTCCTGGAGCTCGACCTGTTGTTCTTCCTCCTAGAAGAATGGCACCCAGCGAGAAGGTTGAGTTAGCAAAGCAAATTGAGAACTTGTTCTCCAAAGGTCTGATCGGACCTAGCCATTCAGAATGGGGAGCAGTACTTTCCGTCACCAAGTTCGATGGATCTTTGAGGATGTGTGTTGATTATACGGAGCTGAACAAGCTCACTATGAAAAATAGATATCCAATGCCTCGCATTAATGATATGTTTGATCAACTTTATGGTGCCACTTGTTTCTCTCAGTTTGATCTTGCCACCGGTTTTCACCAGCTCAGAGTTGTTGAGGAAAGCATTCCCAAGACTGCTTTCTGGAATGAGAATGGGCTTTATGAATGGTTAGTCATGCCTTTTGGTTTGACTAATGCTCCTGCTTTCTTTGTGGATCTTATGAATCGTGTTTTTCATGTTATGCTTAATAAATTTGTTCTAGACTTTGTTGATGATATCCTTGTCTTTTCTAAGACTAGAGCATGAGTCACACTTGAAATCTGTTATGGAGATTCTTAAAAGTCATCAATTAAAGGCTAAATTTTCAAAATGCCATTTCTGGAAAGATGAAGTCCGATTCCTTGGACATATTGTTTCTGGTAATGGATTTCTGTTGATCTAGCCAAGATCGCTGCGGTCAATGTAAGTCTTTCTTTCTCTTTTCCTTCGTCATTTAATTATTCTATCTCTTCCGTGGTTCTTATTTTTCCCTATTTCTGTTACAGGATTGGGAAACTCCTAAGACACCTTTTGAGATTCGTAGTTTTCTGGGCCTTGCCGGTTACTATCGGAGATTCATCGAGAATTTTGGTCGGATTGCTACACTTATCACTGTTTTGACTTGTAAGAATGTTAAGTTTATCTGGGATAAGAAGTGTGGAGCAGCATTCAACGAGTTAAAGAGCAAGCTAACTTCTACACCAGTTCTTACTGTTCCGAACGGAAGTGAGAGATTGACGGTATATACTGATGCTAGTCGTGAGGGATTGGGTGTTGTTCTAATGCAGGATGGTAAGGTCATAGCCTATGCCAGCCGTTAGTTGAAAATCCATGAAGCTAATTATGCTGCCCATGATTTAGAGTTGCTTGCTGTTGTCTTTGCTTTGAAGCTTTGGAGGCATCATCTTCTTGGAGCTAAGTTTGAGCTTTTCACCAATCATCAGTCTCTGAGATATATCTTCACCAAGAAGGATTTGAATCAGAGGAAAGTTCGTTGGCTTGAGTTTCTGGCTTCTTACGACCTCGATATTAGCTATACTCCCGGTAAAGCTAATGTTGTGGCCGATGCTTTGAGTCGGAAGAAGGCTTTGTTGTGTCAGCTTGTTGTTTCTTCTCCTCTTCTGGATCATGTCAAGGCTAAGCAGGATGAGGATAATATGCTTAGATTGACGAAGGAGAGTGTTCGTAGCAGGGTTGGTAGTAGTAGTGGTAGTAGTGGGAGTGGCAGAGCTCAGATTGATGATAGTGGTATTTTGAGGATTAATGGCAAGATTTGCGTCCCGAATGTTGATGGTTTGAGGCAGGAGTTGCTTCGGGAGAATCATCGATCCAGACTTTCTATTCATCCTGGTGTGTCGAAGATGTATCAGGAGATGAAGAGGCTTTATTGGTGGAGGGGGATGAAGAGGGATGTCTCTATCTTTGTTAGTCTGTGTGCTGCGACTTGTCAGCAAGTCAAGGCCGATAATCAGAAGACTCCTGGTATGTTGCAGCCTCTTGAGATTCCCAACTAGAAGTGGGAATAGGTTTCCATGGATTTCATTGATGGATTGCCGAGTTCTAGATAAGGCAATGGAATATCTGGGTTATTGTGGATAGGCTGACCAAATCTGCTCATTTCATTCCGGTCAAGTCTACCCATTCGGGTTCTAGCTTGTCTGAGATCTACATGAGGGAGATTGTTCGTCTCCATGGTGTTCCTCTCAGTATTGTTTATGATCGTGATCCTATCTTTACCAGCTAGTTCTGGAAAGATTTTCAGGAATCTTAGGGTACTCATCTAAATCTGAGCACTGCTTATCATCCGCAGGCCGAAGGTCAAACGGAAAGAGTGAATCAGATACTCGAAGATCTTCTTCGTGCTTGTGTGCTTGATTATGGTGGATCTTGGGAAGATCATCTTCATCTTGTCAAGTTTACCTACAATAATAGTTATCAGGTATAATCTTATCTTCTGTTTTAAGCTTATCTTAATCTTTTATCTATCTCTTTCTATCTTTGAATTCAGGCCAGTATCAAGACGTATCCATTTGCTGCTTTGTATGGACGACCTTGTCGATCTCCATCTTGCTGGATTGAATCTAGTAATCGTCTGGTTCTTGGTCCTGATATGATTTTGGAAGCTTTGGAGAGAGTTGAGGAGATTAAGAGAAGGTTGAGGGTTTCTCGGGATAGGGAAAAGAAGTATGCTGATAGGCGAAGGCGGAAGCTTGAGTTTGCTGTTGGCGATATGGTTTTCCTTAAGGTCTTTCCCTTAAGGAATGTCAATCACTTTGGTCGTAAAGGGAAGCTTTCTTCCAGATTCATTGGTCCTTTCCGCATTGTGGAAAGAGTTGGTTCCTTGGCTTATCGTCTAGAGTTACCCGAGAAGCTTTCTGGAGTGCATGATATATTCCACGTCTCACATCTTCGTCGGTATCTCCATGGCCCATCTCTGTTTGTTCAGCCTTTTGCTCTTGACAACTTGGATATTGAGCCTAATCTGACCGTCGAGAGGAAGCCACTTCGTATTGTCGATAGAGGTACGAAGTAGCTAAGAAGGAAATCTGTTAGTCTGGTCGAAGTACAGTGGAGTACTGATGATCGTGATTGTACTTGGGAGGCGGAGGAGAGCATGCGTGCTTCGAATCCAGAATTGTTTATTCCATGTACTATTTTATTTTTCTATCTTGTTTTCTTTATTTCCTTGTTTCCGTTCTTTTCGAGGACGAAAAGGTTTGAGTGGGGGAGAGTGTAACAACCTAATATTTTGAAATTTATTTTTATTTGAATTTATGTCACTTTGAAAATGTTTTAGAAATTATTTACTCAAAATTTTGTTTTAAAACATTTTTAAAAAGTGAAGTAGGAATTTTCTAGAGTTAATGGTATTTCTTTTGAAATTTTCATGCCCTGTTTTCAATTTTTAAACAATTTCTTTAGTTCTTTTTCTATTTTTCTCCAATTTAATTATTTATTTCATTTTATAAATGATACATAAATTATTTTATTTCAAATTTGTGCTTTATAATATTTTAAAATGAAGTAGATATTTTTCCAAGGCTAGTGATGATTTATTTGTAATTTTTAAACCCTGTTTTGAATTTTTAAGCAATTTCTTTAATTCTTTTTCAATTTTCTTCAAATTTAATTGTTTATTTTCATTTTATTCACTTTGTTTCGGTTTTTAAATTTATTTACTGAATTTATTTTGTTATATTTGTCTTAAAAGAAATGGTAAATTGAAGAGACAAAAACTCTTCCTCTTCTTATGACTTTTCAAATGCTAGACTTTTCATTTTTCCATAACTCTTCATTTAATTTTTGTTTGGCCGTGAATTTTTGTTTCTTAGCCATGAGTTTCATTTATTTTTCACGCATAAAAACATCTTCCTCGTTTTTCATTCACAGCTTGGAAAAAATATTGGTAATGGCTCCTTGTTTTTATTCCTTTTCTTCTTATTTTTTCTAAGTATTTTGCGTTGTTTTCCTTGCTACTTTGATCGGCCTCTCCTCCATAGCCACGGGCACCACCCCCTACATCTCCTCCTTGTCATCGTCACACCTATACCCCAGACCTTGATCATGGCCGAGCTCACCATGATGATAAAACCCCTAAAAAACCAACATAAGCCTTGAAACCATGCTAGTTTGACCACCCCTTGCTTCATCACTTCATCCACCACCATAGCCACCACCATAGCCTCCACCATCTCATAGACCAGACCACCACACACCCCTCTAGCCACTGACCAGACCTGTAGAACCCCTGGCCGAGCCCAAGGACCCATGGCCGAACCACTTTGGTGAACCAAAACCATGCTATGTTGCCTAGCCTCTTCACCTTCATGCTTTGTAACTCCTCACCTTGTTCATGCTTGTAGCCGTGCAACCTTGGGTCCAAACCCGAGCCAAGCCACACCAAAAACTAACCAAATACATCCCTAGGTCGTGCCAAATAATTTAGAAAGCAAGCCAAAAGACTTTGTGTTCAAATCCCTTTTCATTTCAAAGTTATTTCACTTCATAGTGTATTGAATTTATAATTTGTTTTGATTTTGTTTGGGTTTTAACACAATATTTGTAGCGTTGGATCTCGCTCTCCACTCAAATCTGTAGTCTTGTCATTGTGCTTTGATTTCGTTGTGTCATTTGTATTGCAATCTCCAGCTATAGAGGTGAGTAAATCTCACACGACATTATATACTTATGCAAATGTGAAGCGATAACAATTGAATGTGTAGAATTAAATATGATGTTATAACTGCCTGTGATTATTTATATATGATGTTAAACCTGTTAAATTACATGTCATCTCATCTGTTACTGTTATATATTGTTAAACTATTCATTTATATCTGTTCACACTGCAAGTTCCCTGTTAGATTAGAAATCACTATGGGTTGAAATGATACATACCCGAACGGACTTTAGAATAGAGAAAAATCGTTATGGGATGAAATGATAGGCCTGAACGGTTTTTATTTATTTTATTTTACTTGGGACTGCGGGTTTGAAATGATAGAACACGGATTTTTCTTTGTAAACAACGGATTGAAATGATATATATCCGTATCACTTGAACTAGGTTAGAAAACTATATACAGGCCCGTGGTTAATTTTATAAAGTATTGTGAACATTTTCAAATATTTTTAAAAGTGTAAAATTATGAAAATTTGATTTAATTGGGTTTTAAATGTTCTAATAAGGAGAGTTTGATTTTTTTTCTGTAAGTTAAATTGCAATTTAAATAAATGGCAAAAGTGAATTTTTGGAAATATAACTTAAGTTGGAAAATTTGGAATTTTTGGTTTAAACTGAAGATTAAGTTATATAAATAAAATAGAAATTTAATTATATTGGAAAATGGAAGAAAAATATAAGTGTTAAGTTCATTTGTTAAAAAGCGAAGAAAAGAAAATGTTACACTTGAATTTGTAAGTGAAATTATTGAAAAATTTGATTTAATTATAAGAAATTTATTTATAAAAATCATAAGGTAAAGGTAAGTTAAATGAACATTTTTGAATGTTAAAATATGATTTTTATAATGTTTAAAGGGTTTTAATTGAAGTTTATTATTTGCTGAAAATACATTAAATTCTGGAAAATACTTTTTATAGCATTCAGAAATGCTATGTTTTCTGTAAATGAACTAGAACAGAATAAAAGAGGCTATTACAGCAGTTCTGAAATGTTGTAGTTGCTGTAGTAAATTTAAAAGGCTAAAACTTAATAAAGGTCTATTACAGCAGTTCTGTAAATGCTGTAGTGGTCTGCTGTCTTTGCTGAAATTTATTAAAACCTTAATTTGGAAACCTGAGCTATTACAGCATTTCTAGAAATGTTGTCTTTGTTGTTTTAAACTAAATTTCAACTAAAACTGAGTTGTAACAGCCCGAAGTTTTAACAAGTATTTTTCACTTTTAATTTTAAAACTTTGAGAGTTTATTATATAAAAATATAAATTTTGAATTGATTAAAAGAATTGTCCAAATTTTTAAACAAATAATGAGATCTCTGAAATTTTGACGTGGTTAAGAATTAACTTTAATTGGAAATTTGGGTTTTTTGTTGAAGGTGGTAAATAACTTAATTTCTAGCAAAATCATGTTTTATTAAGAAATAAGATTTGAAAAAAAATTAGTGTATAAATAAGCTGTTAAATTGCGCGTTTAAAAGGCGTGTTATTGATGGAACATTTTTAACGTATATTTACTACATAAGAGAACACGTATATTTAAAAGCGATACTTTTATTATGAAACTGGGCGTGTGTTTGATTTAATTATTGCATCGGTTTTTCATGCGTCTAAATTTCTTACCTTGGATATAAATAATCAAATAAAATGAATCAGTAGACTTGCATTTTTAAGTGCGAAAGGAATAAATTTTATTTCCGTTGACTCCACATATTTAAAAAATAAAACCCATTGGTTTTTCAATAACGTTCAAATCAAATATTCTTTTCCGTTTCTTTACTCTAAGAATCAACACTTTTCTTTGTTTAATTTTATAAAACGTTCGCCAATTTTTCATTTTTCTGTACCGTTAAAACGACACAATAATTTTACCTTAGCTATAATGGATTTTATACTTTTTAAAAATAAATAATTTATACTGTTACTTTTTTACATTTTAGTAATAGATTTCTTGGTAAATGGTAAATGAACGAAAAAAACCCCAATGTAAACAAATCATATTTTTTAAGTAATAAATTTCAAAATTTATGTATAAATAAACTGTTTAATTACACGTTTAAAAGGCGCGTTATTTGATGGAATAAATAGCATATATATAAGAAAATGTATAAAATTTAAATCCGTTATTTTCATTATATTTTGGGCATAAGTAATTGCGTCTGTTGTACGCATTCTAAAGATATCCTCTTTAATATTTACACGTCGCTCAACATTATACTTTTGGTCAAATTTTCCATTTTCGTTTTAAGTGCAAATTGATTGCTTGCCGTTTTATGTTCTCCTTAATTCACGAAATCTATGCTGGTAATAAAATTTATTACTCACTGTAATTAATTGTTCCAAACTTTCCTTACCTCTCGTGTGAAATTGATAGGAAAAATATTCAATAAACTGATATAAAATCAACGCAACAAGGTAATTGGTAAAAAAAAAAATTCTTGCCTTTAACTTCTCATCTAGATCAACGCATTTTCTTGTTTATATTTTGCACATACGAATGCTCACTAATAAAAGAAACTGCCCCTTGATTTACGCATGCCGTGATTTTCACCATCCCTTTTTGCTGCAACTATTTTAATTTAGTATAAAATCTTTAAATAAAGTAACGTTCAAATCTAATATTATTGTCGTTACCTCCGATATCAACGCTAGTTTCTTCTCATTATTAAACACGTTCGCAAATTATTCAAATTCCATTTCCATTCAAAGCAAAAATATAATTGTTTGTCGTTTCTTTCGCTTATTAATTCTTACCCACTACAATTATTTGCTCCAATCATTCTTGTCGTTTCTTTTTATTTATCAACGCATTCTCTTCTTAATAATTTCAAACGAGAACAAATGCGTGCCACTCAAAAACAAATTTTATTATTTCTTACGTTTTTTAATCTATGCAGTTTGCATCTTTTAATCAAACACGTTCAAAATGGTTATTTCTTGCCTTTGACATCTCCCACATAAATCTATGCATTTAATTCTCTTGCCGTTCTAACAAATATTGCCTAAAATTTTCGCATGCCTTGAATTGGTGTTTCTCATTATCATTTTGCCTGCGTTTTTAAATTAATAAATCAACCAAATTTACCTCTTCATAAAGCAAACATCATGCAGAATAATTCTAGACCATTTTAAAAATGATTTCTTGCCATTTTTTTTCCTTTACGTGATTTGCGCAACTTCTCTCATATAAATGAAACCCACGTTCACAATTCCATCACCACCTCAGTATTGTTACATCTTCATTTTCGCAAGCTATTGGTGAAATAGAACCCACACACTCTCTTTGGCATATATAAGACTCGTACGCAATTTATTTTCATCCCATTGTTGGCCTTCTCTTCTTCCTTGCTTGCGTGAGAATCAGTAGCATCAGGTAATGGCTACAACTTTATTTCCTTTTGTTTTTTTTCCATTGTTCTGTTCAAACTGCTCCACCGCATGACAAATGCCTAACCTCCTTCCCCTCATCTCCAATCTGGTCGTGCATTGCCGAGCATCTCTGATGCAGTTTTAGCCTAGCACATGAATATTTATTTTATCGCCACCTGTATATTTTTATCCTTCTATAAGACAAACATTTCTTTACCATGTAATTTAAAAGGGTTTTTAAATTGTTTAAACTTTGTTAAGTTAAATTGTATTCATTTTACATCTCATTTTTGAAATGAAATTTTAAAGTAAATTCAAAAGTAAATTGTTTTCAAATGTTTTTGTTAATAACGATTTAGTCATAGTTAAGAATGTTTTTATCTTAAAGTTAAATTAAGATTTAATGATTTGAAATTAATTAAATTAATGAGGAAATTAAAGAATAATTAGTTAATTTAATTAATTAATGATTAGGGATTAACAAATAATTTGATTAAGGGTTAATCAATTTGAAATTAAAGATCATTAATTAGATAATTAAAGATTATTAATTAATAATTAAAGATTTATTAATTTAGCAATAAGTTATAATCAAGGTTAATTAATCATGTAATTAAGGATTAACTGCATACTTGTTTGAGTATAGCGCACTTCAGTTTGAAGAAAAAAATATAAAATATAAAAGGCATACGCCACTTAAGGTTAGCCCAGCCTAAAATTTTTAAGATAATTCCACTGCTTTGTTTACGCGAGTGTTTAGGGAAGAAGTATTTCCAGATCGTATGCGTTTTTTTGTTTGTTGGTCATATGTGTTTTAAAATTTAGAAACATTACGTATGAGGATATATGATATATGTAAGAATAGTATAAAGTTGTTTTGATTTGGAGATTTTGATATTTTACTTGTTTCCTAACAGAGTAAAATAATAATAATAATAATAATAATAATAATAATAATAAATAAATAAATAAATATTGCATGCGCCAACTTTATGTATCACTGCCGTGAATTGCATGTTGCCCACATAAGATTTGCCACCTTTTTATTAACACGTCATAATATTTTGTAAAAAAAGGGTAAAAAAAATAGAGTATAAATTTATTTTTAAATTTTGTTTTGGAAAAAAATAAATGGGCAGGCTGAGCTTTTATTTTAATGGGTCAAGTCGTGCGGTGGAGTGGTCGAGCAATTTGAGTCAATTTTCATTTTATTTTAGCTCGTTCCAATTTTGTTTTATTTGAAAATTTGCTTTGTCCGTAATTGGAATTCTGTACTCAGTTTTATTTATTTATCTTGTTTCAAGATCGAAATCAGTTTGTCTCATCTTCCAATAATTGATCGTGCCTTCTGTACTCTTCTTTCGGGGTAGATATCGTTGTTTGAATAAATTCTACAGCTTCGAGAAGGTGAGTATTCTAACCTGACAACGTACTTATATATCTGTAAATTGATAACAAGTGTGATTGTAGAATAATTATTATTTCATTTATTTGACCGTGATACAAATTGATGATGCTAAAAATCCGTTATTAAACCTACACATCATCAGTTCTATTATATACTGTTTAATTATGCTATTACACTATTTATTTATTTATTTATTTATTTTTATTATTATTTTTTTACCGTTTAATCACACTGCAAGTTCCCTGTAGAATAGAAATCGTTGCATGCTGAAATGATAGGCCTGTACGATATTTATTTATTTATTCATTGATTTAGTTTATTATTTAACTTGGAATTGCGGGTTCGAAATGATTGAACCCGGATTTATTTTGTAAATTACGGATTGAAATGATATATTATCCGTATCACTTGACCTAAGTTAGAAAATATTATACAAACCCATGGTTATATATATATATATATATTTTGGAAATGTTAAATATTTTAAATTTAAGTATTATAATACTTGCTTAAAAGTGGACTAAAATGATTATTGTAAGTATTGTGATATTTTACAAGTTTAATATGTAAATAATAAATGTTAAGAATTTAAATATAAACTTATCTTGAAAATTTTGATTGTAAAATAAACGGGATTTAAGTTAAGAAAAAAATATACATGAGAATTTGGTATAACATGAAATAAAGCGAATTTATAAAGGTTAAGTTTTCTATGAATTAATGGTTAAATTTGTGAATTACGGAGGTTAAAAATATAACTTGATTTTAATTGAAATTTAGTTTATTTGTTTTGAAACGGTAACTAAACTAAATTGTTAAGGAAATACATAGAAAATTTTACACTTGATAAGAAAGTATAAAGAAGTTGGATATATATTTTCAAATTTTACTTTATAAAGACCATCAAATATGGAATGAATTAAATGACTATATAAAGATGGAAAGTTTATAAGTAAATTTGTTTAAATAAAGGTTTAAATTTATTGAAATTATATCGAAGCCTAAGTTTAATTTACTTAAATTGTTAAAAGGATATTTATGCATTTATCCAAGTGCTAAATGATGATGCAATTAGACTAAGGCTAAACCTTTGGAATTTATATTGGCTTGAAAGAATAATAACTTCACCTTTAAACAGTTAAAATAAAGTATTTTGATTGAAGTATAAACTATTTTTAAAAGTTTATAACCACAGGTAATTATAACGTTGGTTGTTAAAGAGACCGGGATCGGATATGGGCATACTCTCTGTCGATACCGAAAACCACTTTGGCAACCGTATACGCGGTGGAGATTTCAGAATGAAGTATGATGGTGGTGACGTTTCCTTTAAGGTAAATACGTGGACCCGACTGCTGTGAGTTGGCATAAGGTGGCTAAAACAGGAGCGATCGACGGATTAATGAGGTAGCACCTCTGATCGGACGCACTTATTCGTATGTCATTCTATTACTTTTGTGATTGTTTTGATGCGCACCTTTGATATGGGAGTGTTGTTCGAGGTGGGCGGTAGCTGCGCGCTACGCGTTACCACCGGTCCGGAAGCGTGATTGGTGTATCTACCCTGGCATTGCCTAGTTGTGGCGTGTCACCTACAATAGCGAGCCTTGTACGAATTTGGTTTGTGTCGTACCTATGGAGTATCTTCTCATAGTCTCCTAATCAAGAGATATGCAGGTACTGTATAGACTACTGACACTATTTACGCGTTAAGGTGGAAAATGTAAAGCCTTAACGCTATTTTAAAGTAAGTTTTATTTTACAAATAGACACTATTATTGTGACGACCCGCCTTTCTCAACTCCAGAAAGACGTTTCATCATTAAGAAAGAAAGGGATAGAAATAGAAAAGAATAGAAAGAAAGAACAACAACATCAGAATCTCACAGCGGAATGGAACAAAATATAATACATCACATATCTATTACATAGTTATACATACATCAGAGTCATACAATATCACATAACAGGACTGTTATATACATACATGTCCATACATACATCCAAAATACAGCATCACTAACTACACAGCGGAACTACATATATAGATACATACGTCTGTCTTCTCTCCAAAATAGCTCCTCCAGAAAAGCAACATTTCTAGATACCTATCACTTGGCTACTCATAAAAATTTGAGTACCCAAGAGTTTATGAAAACACAAAAATATAAACTCCGGGTCAGACATGGGTCTGGTATGAGTAAACAGGTTAAAATTGCTTAACTTTGAAAATCATTTGAAAATAAAGGTATCACGTAAGACTCCCCACAAATAAATACGGGTAAGTTTTTACCTTACGCTAACCAAAACATTTGATAGGAAATTCTGTGATATTATAATAGTGTCTAGGGTTTTCAAGTAAAATACAGAAATAGCTGAAATGCTTACATCTCACATTTCAACATAGTTGGGCACAATCAAATCGTACGGCGCTTATTGGAAATTGGATCCCATACAATGGCAGGGCTACTGGGGTACCGCCCGTCACAGTACGGGGCCTAGATCACCGTACCGAGGATTACTCCCTTCATCCCTTGCAACACAAGGCCGGAACCATTCCTTACTGAACAGTCCCGAACAAGATAACCCCGCAGTTGTGGCCAACAACTGCCCACTAAGCCGAAATAAAAAGGGACATCTAGACAGGGGAAAATCTTGTCCTGCTTGGGCATGACCCACCTAACCTTGCTGCATCTCCCCTGTTTTAGCCATTCCCGGTTGATGAGGCTTGAGGCTATGATTACCTTTATTGAACATATCTTAGAATGCTCATCGTCCGCCTGACGATATGTTGTAAGCATTCAATCCATACAAGTTCGTTCCGGGTTCGAACGAAGCCGAAGGCATTATCTCGTTACACTCATTTTGGAATCACCCTCAGAGTTAACGACGATAACCCTTGCATTCTGAAAACACCAACTCGATCACCATTTGATAAGTCACGACCTATCGTTTAATTTGGATCGATGTGGTTTTCGGAGAATCAAAATTGATTCTTCCGATCCCGGTCTCATCGGATCCAAACGCCATTTTAAGGGCCAAGTTGTCTAATTAACTTAACAGTTCAATTAAATATCAGTATTCACAGAACAGATATAACAGATAAACCATATATAGTTTTTACAGACATATCCAGAATATATCATAACATATCACAGAATAATCTTTAACATATATCAAAGTTAATCAAACAGAATCATCAATGCATACCAAACAAATCTGGATTTACTTTACTTAATTATTTGCTTAAAAATAAATTATTTTATTCTGTTTAATTTAATTACTGATAAATTTACTGATTAATGATCAATTATCGATTCTTAATTATTAATTAATAACTTTAATTATTAATTAGTAAAAGTTAATTACTTATTTGATTTTCTAATCATTTAGTATCAATTTATTTATCATTTAATCCAAATTAACCACATAAGTTAACTATCATTTATTTATCGATTGACTTTAAGAGATTAATTAAGATTCTTAAGATTTTAAAATTGATTTAAAACACAAATAAATTTCTAAGTACAAAATAAATTAAAGTTATTAAATTGATTACATTTCGTCAATTTACCTTTACAACTCTGGTTTTAATAAAACTTAAATCAAATATTAGCTTAAACTAACTAAACAATTATTTGCTTAATAAATGTTGAACTTTATAAATCAAAATACTTAACAGTATTAAGGCAATACTACACGATCTGGGCCGAGCACGCATCGTTTTACTCGAGGTCTTTCCCACTCTTCCTCGAGTCACTTCCGTGCATTTCCCTCTCTCTCACTCTTTCTCTTCTTCTCCCCAGTTCTTCTTCCCCTTTTTTTTTTTAGTTAAGTTATAAATTTAGCTGCAGTAACTACTCTCGTACGCTACTCAAAGGAACACAAAAATTCACTCGAAGCATTCCTCACAAAAGTCTCGAGCAACCCACGCGTTAACCCAGAACCCAAAGAAAAACAACACGACAAAGATCACCGAACCCCACTTCGCCACCGTGCACGTGCACGGTGGTCTCCCTTGCCTACGGCGACTTGCGTCCATCCCCACAAACCCCAAAACACCCACTTAAGTGAATACGAAACCCAAAATCCAATTACAAGTCGAAATGAAGAATTCGACCTGTAGCTCCAAAAACAACATCAGCTATGTCACTGTCAAAGCCGACCGCGTGGCCACCACACATCACCAGAGGTGATGAAAATTCGACAATATGTCGCCTACACCTCCACCTAACTCCTCCAAGCGTCGCGGCCAACTCGATTTCCTATTGAAGCTGAATTCAAATTTCTACAGAGCTTCAAAAAAAAACTGAGGCTTAAACCCTACTTGTGATTCAAACACAAAATATATGAATTCGAAAAATAAATTACTATTTTTCTAGTGTTAATATGTCTTTCATCTTGCTTCATGCCAGATTTCAGGAATCAAAATTAACTCTATTACCCACAATTCACAAAAACCCATTTTTATTTGATTTCATAACTGCTCTTTATACCTTTGCATAAAAATCATAAATTTTATGTTAAAAATCATAATTACTTGTATGAATTCTAAATATGTTACTGAAATTTCAAATTTAAACATTTAAATTTACACTTTAATTTCTTATTTACCTGTAGTTGAATAATACAGTATTCATATTTTACTGTTAAAGCTTAAACATGATTTACAGGCTCTGTTTCATATAAACAAACTCAAATTTATTCAATACAACATTTAAATGGTTATATGACTAAGATTTGTTTAAACTTGAAGTACTGATACAACTTGAAGTACTGATCAATATCAGTTATGCAACTTCCAGAGCAATCAACATATATACAGAACAGTATATATTTAAACTTCATATATCAGTAAAAAGAAAATATGCAAGCTAAAATTTAAAAATTAGTTTTGTTTACTCACCAACCAAAAAAAAACTGTTGAACAGAAAGTATGATGAAGGAACTACAGTTGATCTACCCTGAACACTATCTTTGCTTTTGCTGTTAAATTAAATTGTGATTCCAAAGCCAAAACATATGTTCCTCAGGTTTGTTTTTAAAACTAAAGTTTATATAAATAAACTAATGATATAAAGATGGATATATATGAGTTAAAACTACTGAATAATAGGTTGTAACTGGACAGTTCCTTCTGCATTGTCACTCTTTCTTTTTAATGGCTAGTAAAAATCTGCAGAAAATAATGATATAAGAAGATTTCGGCTGTGTACTTAATTAAACAATATGTTATGCTATTTAATGTTCATGTTATTAATTATGACAGCAAGTAATAAATGTATACTGACAGTTTTCTATTAGTACAAAGATATTTATGTGTTTTCTTACTTTGTTGAGTAAGACAGTATCACTATTTCAGCCAAAACTTTTTAGCAAGCTACAGGTTGTATAATTTTTTTTTTTTGTTATTATTATTATTATCTTTGAGTTGAAAACTTGTTTTGTGTTGAAAAGAGCTTTGTTGCCAATGCCTGAATGTTTTATTTGTTAAGCAACTTACATACACAGGTTATATGTGTTATAAACTTCCTGATATGATTTTTATTATCAACATATTTTTGTTTTATTTATATTTTGTTAGTTATATTCTTATATGAAATCTCATACTTGTTCAAATGATGTTTTAACATTTTATTTAAGGTTGTTGTGTTGCACAATTTAAGTGTTGTAGATCATTGTTTGTCTAAAAATACTTGTTTTTTTGTATATTTCACATTATAACTTATATGTTGTATTTTTATGTTACTTAATTACATTTATAATGTATGTTTGTGTTTTATACTAATTTTGCACTTCCATATTTATGTGAAATAATTTCATGTTTGTAAATTTTAAAACTTATCATTTAAAAACTAAAGGTGTATTTATATGTATTTTATCAAATATCAAAAATATAAAGACTTTGATTTGATTCAATTGAATAAGTCAGATTTTGTCTTTAAATGGTTTTGAAGTATTAACTTCTTTTATAAACATACATGACTGTTTAATATTTAATAACTCGTCAATTTAAATGTTGACAAGCTTATATTTGTTTTAATTAGATTCAATATCTATTAAAATATATCGTCAAAATTCCGGGCCATTACATTCCTCCCCCCTTAAAAGAATTTCGTCCCCGAAATTAAAACAACAGTTAAATCAAAAGCTTTTATATTAACAATCCAAACATACATATCATTCATACAATAGCAAACAAACAAACAGTCTATACTAACAAACAACACTAGATATCTGAACATAAATCCGGATAAGCATTCTTAACACTATCGAGAGTTTCCCAGGTACAGTCTCTGGGATCCTCACTCCATTGCACTGTAACGGGCCAGTATCTTCAACCCTTCGCATCCGCTCATGTCGGACTTGAAGTGTTCAAGGTACTGCGTTGTAGAATAAATTTGGCAAAACTCAGAATATGCAGTAAATAAAATCACAGAATCACATACACAGATATCAGAACTTACAGCGGAAATAAAATTTCAGTGGTTCATAAAGCCACTACAAAACTTTGATCAACAGAATTTACATAGTTTAGAATCTGCAATACAGCTTTAGACATACATAGGAACAGAGTCTTCCAAAGCCTTGCTTGCAAAAAGATAAAGACTGAAAAGGCTTCCAGCAGCACGAATGATCTACGGGATGTCCTAGCTCCAGATAGAACTGAAAACCGCAACTCAGGCTGACCCGAGCGTAAAATAAAACATAACACTCGAGTCAGGACATACATACTTATATAATGTAAGCTAATTCAAGTGTACTGTAATATAGAGCAAGTAACTTAAAGGATGCTTGGGACCGCCCATCCTCTAAGGATCCGTTAAACTATTTACTATGTAGTATATTGCGCTATTATAATAGTGTCTATTTATAAAATAAACATACTTTTTTCTTAGCATTAAGGGGTTACCCATATAGCCCTTAACACGTAATAGTCCCAGTAGTCCATCCAATATCATAGCTCCTCCTGATCGGGAAGCAACTAGAGGATACCACACGGGCTACGGGAGAAATCTAAACTCGTACAAGGCTCGGTATGGTAGATGACACGGCACAACTAGGCAATGCCAGGGTAGATATACCAATTGCTATCCAGGCTGGTGGAAACGCGTAGCCGCAGTTACCGCCCACCTCGGACTAACTCCCCAAAATCAAAATATAGAGGTGGCCACCGAATCAATCCAAAATCATAGTATAATATCGAAGAGGAGCGTCCGATCAGAGGAATGACCTCATTGGCCTGGAATTGCTCCTGTTTTAGCCACCTTATGCCAACTCACGGGAGTCGGGTCCACGTATTTACCTTACAGGAAACGCCACCACCGACCTACTTCATTCTGGAATCTCCGCCGCGTACACGGTTGGTCAAAGTGGTTTTCGGTATCGACAGAGAGTATGTCCATATCCGATCCCGGTCTCTTTGCCAACCCATCGTTATTATAACCCGTGGTCATTTAAAACATTTTATACTTTAAAACCAAAATAAACATTTCCATTTCAAAACTATAAATACGATATCATTTTAAAACCCAAAACAATATGATATCGTTATATTCAAATATAATTCTTTCCAAAACCATACTGCTTAAAATTTATAATATCTGGAAGCCAAATATTTGAAATATATCTTCAAAACATAATATTTGGAATTTTTACTTTAAATCATAACTCCCAACACACAAATGGTTTGGATATTCAACGGTATATAGAATAAATGGTTTAACTTTATGGTTACTTTGTGAAGAAGATAATTTATATAGCTTTACAAATATATTTCTTTATTTAAAGTTTAAACCATAATTTAAATATCACTTTATGTCCCCAAATCCGTTACAATTCCTATATATATATCCAATTGGAGTATTTCCTATTCAAAACTAAGTTTGGATTTTATTCTTTCAACAAATCAATGTTTTATTTTTTAGTCTTGAATATTCCCATAAATTCCATAAATAAACTCCCAATGTTAGTCATTTAATATCTTCAAAATTCACTTAATACTAGAATATTCATCTTAAATTTATTAAGGAAAATCCAGTTATAAATATCATATCTTAAGATTTTCCAAAACTTAACATAAAATAAAATTTCTCAAATTCCATGAGTTTTAAAACAATCAATTCTAGATTCTGTAGCACTTAGGAAATGCTACCTAAAGTTACGGGTAAAACTAGTCCAATTTCAAAAAGACCGCATTTTAAAATGCTGTAGCAGATTGATTAACTAAATAAATATTTCCAAATATAACTTATTTATCTATTTACTTATTAACATTTATAACTCATTCAAAAATTAAAATAAAATCCTTTAAAGATATTAAATCAAATATTTAACTTCCAAAATAATTTTTAAATATTTCAGAAAATATTATAAGAACCACGGGCCTGTATATAGTTCTCTAGCCTAGGTCAAGTGATACGGATTTATATCATTTCAACCCGTAATTTACAAAACCCCGGGTTCTATCATTTCAAACCCGCAATCCCAAGTTATCAGTTAAGCAGTTAACAGACTAGTTTAACAATAATCATTATTTCAGCCCATAACAATCCAACTTTAACAGGGAACTTGCAGTGGTGATTTAAGCAGTAAATAACAATTAATAATATAACTGCAGAAATAATATAACAGATAAATAACTGATGAGATGTCAATTTAAATGGGTTCATCATTCTACATCATACTACAGACAGATAATATCTAAATAGAATGTTTACACATACACTTACGATAATTTACACAATATATGTACATATGTCTGGTGAGAAAAACTCACCTGAAAGTTGCAGAAAATTTGAATACAAAACGACGATTCACCGATAAAGCACGACAGAGAATAACGATCAAATTCTTCTGACGTAGATTCAAATCTAGAACAAAATTTCAATTATGGAATACGTGACTTAAAAATTTACGATCAAAGAAAATGAGAATAGAACGGGGTTTGTTTGCTTTGCTCGACCACTCCACCGTGTACCGTGACCAAAACATACCCTAAACGAGAACCGGGTAACACTAAACTACGACAAAATTTCTAAAGGCTGACTGACAGAAGGTGAAGTTTTCCTACTCTATACTTTGTACATGTGCACACTCGTATCCCATGCAAACTCACGCCATGAATAGAACATAACACTACCCTGTGTCCAAAATTTTTTTACCCTGAGAAAAACTCAACTGCTTCGGGCCAAGCAAGTCGTTGCTTCGAGTCAGCACCTATATTGCTTCGAGTTAAATATGTCAAATCTACGGGTCATATGCAAAACTGGTGAACACTTATCCCTATTTCTCTGTTATCCGAATACTTACAGATGCCCATGTTTGTGTTGCCCAACTATCTTCTAACTCATATTTACTTCTAGAATTCAGCTTCACCATCAGATTTTTTTTTTTTTTTTTTTTTTTTTTTTTTTTTTTTAACCTAGTTGTTCCCCATTTCTACCCAGGCTGATACTAACTAAATATGCAGGCATGTATTACTAAATTTGCAGACATGCACAACAGGGATGAAGTACTAACAGTACATAAAATGGAGATGAAGACTTCAACACCCAGGAAAACAATGACCAGACCAAAGTGCAACATTATGGATGCAATATAGATATGAAACTGAAACATATTAGATAATGTAAACTGGAATGGATATGAAGACTGAACATATCAAAAATTTTGAAAATACAAAGTTTCAAAATGAACCCAATAGGCTACAGTTACAAAACTCAAGTGAAGCAAATAATGCAACAGTAGCAGGTATATATGAATACAACCTCAATGCAGACAAGCAGACACACTATCTACATACATATATAACATCAAGCTATGATTCAAACAACAAGATAACATATGGTTTCAAGGGTCTGTTCATATTGTAAGAGCAGAGATATGGGATGCAGACAACTAAAGCATGGTACGAAGCAACATGTAACATTTCACATTTTATCAAAGTAATATAAGACAGTAGTGTGCAACTTGACATGCAAACTGCCACAAGACCAATTCAAGTGAAAATACCCAACTCAAATAAACCAACTAATGCAGACTGTCAAAAAAAAAATGGATCAATAATGCAACCAGGTTATAAGGGACAAGCTATTAATACCTGTACAAGACTGCAACAATTCGAATGAGGGTGAACTCAAATGCATACAACAATTCAAAGTGCAAAGTGAGGATCATCATGCATGGACAGTGCAATGTGACTGAATACAAGTCAATGCCAAGAAAATGCAATACAAATAGGCAAACAAAATGGAAATGAAGACTGGAGCAACATGAGGCATGCAATACTCAGTACATATCTTTATTACAAGAACAATTATGCACTTCAACTACTTAATTAAACAAAATATTTTAGTAGCATCTGCACTTACCAACTTATCAATTTAAAAACAAAAACTTGGTGCAGCTGTTCTTATCAGTTTAAATCAAAAATTGATATCATTTGTTCTTAACAGTTTAAACACAAAAAAAAAAAAAAATCAAATAGTATCTGTTCTTATTAGAATTAAAACAAAACCAAGTAGTATCTGTTCTTGACAATTTTAAAACAACCCAAATAGTATCTGTTATTATCAATTTAAAAATCCAAGTAAATTGAGCAAATGACAGCAACTAGCAACCAAACATCCAATCATGCAGTGACAATCTGTTCAAATCTCTGAAACCATTAACCCCTTTCAACTCATTGATCTTGAACAAAGCATCCACCCTTACTTCTATTTAGCATCACTATTTACTCAACTAAATATCCCAGTCTTCATCCAAATCTGATCTCTCTGGTGCGAATGTGCACAGGTGCACAACTTAGTATGTGAATCTTCACTCAGCCTATACCACAACTGACCTACACCTATATCATAATCATATGCAGACTTGCCAAACTTCCTAGCCTAGACAACAAGTCACAGATCTACACACAATAATTATGGACATAACTCGTACAACATGGGGAGGCCGAGCAAGGTGATGAAGAAAATCAGAAAATGAAGAAGAAGCAAATCTGGACGAAAGGAAAAAAATGCTATTACCTGATAGATCTCGGGCTCAAGAAGGAGGCAAGGCAGAGCGAATAGTGGAAGGGAAAAAAGAGCTGGTGTAAATATAGATGATGTTTGTGAAGTTCCATGGGGATCATAAGTGTAGATAACGCATCAGTTTTTTTTAAAGAGCTTTTTCATGTGTGATTGTACTTTTGATATGTATGTAGGATATGAATAGGTGCATAGTTCGAACGTTATATAGTAAAACTTAATTTTTGAGGCATCAGTTTCTTTTACTTACGTGATTTAAGGAATGGGATAGATATATAGTGGTTTGAATGTAACTGATGAGCTACATCAGTGGAGGAGATAAATCAATAGTTATAATTTATGCGAGATGCCAGAATTGCAAGCCTTGATTTGTTGATAAATAGTGGTTTAAATCTTTGTATGAAAATATGTGTGAATGCAAAAGTCAGTGAGTTACATGGCTGAAAGGAAGGAGTGCATCAGTTATTCTTTAAAAATAGGTAAGAGGTTCGAACGTTTCTAGTAGAAAACTTGATTTTTATACTGACAAATATTTGGACCATGCATTTGATTCGTCTCAGTTTTATTTGTTTTCTTAAGTATCAGTTTTATTTTTAACTGTGTAAATATGAATACGTGTGTGATGATTCATTTATTTTTAAATAAATTTTGATTTGTATTAAATATGTTTACAAATGTATTTGGACGTTGCAAAATTGGAAAAATATGATCTGTGGCAAGATCAGAGGAAGAGCAATCAGTGGTTTATGACATCAGTTACAAAAGGAATGAAATAAAGGGAGGGACCGAGAGTTACACCACATATAAAGTTTAAAAATATGTAAATATGAATGCGTGATTTCAGCATGCTTTAAATCCCTTATTTAGTTTGATTAAAATAAATGAAATGGCCAGACTTAAGAATTAATTTATGAAAGAAAACTGACATGCGGAGGCAAGTGTAAATGAGTATATTACGTGATTAAGGAAACCCCTGATTTAGCATGTCACATAAGAATGGTAAATGTTAACCGTTTCAAATAATTAACAATTTCTAACCTTGCACTTGAATGTTTTAAACTGTTGCACGGTCAAAGGGAGAGAGAGCTATTAGTTTATAGGAAGGTAAATGTGTTATATGCGTGATTTAAGGTAGAGCCATTTGCAAGCAGAAAATGGGAAAGGTTGGAATTTGCTTCCAATAATATGTCTTGGCTGTAACGCAAAAGCTTGGTTTAAGGCATACGTTGATTTATCTTTAGACATGCAAACTTTTAATATCCCATTTGTTGCAAACTAAACAGTGTGATATAAGATTTAGGCAGTTACACAACTGGATTTAATGTATGCGTGATTTAAGTTTGATGGCTGATATAAGTGCAAAGGAAAAATATCAGAGAGGGATTTGAACGTTACTTAAAAATCAAAACTGAAACGGAAATTTAAAAGAGGGAGAGTTGATTTTCTTAGATGTGAACGGTAACAAAAAGATTTGTACACAGGGGTTGATTTTGCACTGATGTAGGGATGAACGTATGTAATACAATTTATTTTATCAATCGGTCAGTTAACGAATAATAAAATAATGTTTGGTATAAAATCACTGACTGATGTTTCTCTCCAAAATATTTGGAAACACGATTTTTACACTACGTTAAACAGACGCAGTCAAAATATCAAAAATTTCTGTAAAATAACATTTTAAAAACCCACGTTTTATTACGTTGCTTTATACCCTAAAATTTGACGCGTCTTTTAAACGCGAAATTTTACAGTTTAAACATAGCTTAAATTTTTTACAGTTAATATTAAATTTTATTGACATATACAATTTTATAAAATATATCTTCAAATTAAATAATTAACTATATTGTTAAACACAATTTATACATTTTTAAAATTAAATAATTAATAATAAAATAAATATCTAAAAACTAGGGCTGTTACACTCTCCCCCACTTAAGAACTTTTCGTCCTCGAAAAGGAACGAAAGAAGAGAAACAAAGAAGATAAGCTAGATAGACAAGAATCTTAAACGGATAGTTCCGGATTTGAAGCACGAAGAAGGTTCTCTAGAATTGGTTTTACCCCTTCAGTTTGACTGTCAGTCTATGGGTGCTCAGCTGTGCTCAGGTCCCGATGAGTAACAAAGATCTCAAAGATTATAGAAAGATTTCTAAATAGACTGGTATAAGCGATAGCATCCCAATCCGTAGCAGATAAGGAAACCAAGGACATTTAAAGATAGTTCAAAACAAAATAAGTTAATAAATTTGAGATCATAATATTTTGAAAATCATTACGATTTATAGATATTATCATTTGGAAATCATACTACTAAAATCATAACCCTTTTAAAATAATCTTCATTTATTCAATTATAAATTTTCAAACATTATATTTTTAGAATAGCAGCACTGATAATATGTTATAGTAGATATGATAGTATTCCTAATCAGTTTATTATTTTCTTAACTCTAAATTCTTAACAAATATCCTAACCACTTTATTTGAAATACCTATTTTAAAAAATAAGATATTCCTTCAATAAAATTTTTTATCCGAAACCCAAAATCTCAATTATCAAATTTAGCAATATTAGAATATGTCCTAACTATTTAAATCATAATTATTCACTTAGGGAATAACTTTAATTAGAATTTCTTAGTTAGATTTAAGGTTCCATGTTAAATCAACTTTGATTATTAGGTTCCTTTGAATAAATTTCTTAAATTCCTTTTTCTATATCTACCTCTATTTATCTTTTACAACTAAAATTTTAGTGTATAATATTTATTATAACCACCTAAATTTTAATTATAAAATCCCCTTTTTATAATGTATATTATCCAATTACATTGTTAACTTTTGAAACTCAAGGTAAGTTATATTGAATGGAATTGAGTATTATACAACTAAACTTTCAAATTCAATTATTTCCTGTTGGAATTTCTTATTCAAATTTATTTTTATTAAATTATTCCTCAAGATAAAACTTAAGAATTAAATTTCTGATTCTTCTTCAAACCATTTAGAGATAAATAAATATATATACATAATATGTCAAATCAAATATAAATTATATATATTAAGTCATACTTTAGAAATTCAAATCAAAAATCTCAAGGTACACTGTAGCCGGACTACAGGGTGGTCCCTTCACTTCGAAACTCGAAAATGAAAGTCGATGATGCTGCAGTCATCACCGAAATTATTTTCCAGCGACAAAGAGAAAAGCACTAGATTTAAAAATTTTCGGAAACAAATTTCTATTCGAAAATACTTATTATATCCTTTTAAACTTTAAATACAAGGTTTGAAATCATCGGAAGTTTAATTCTCAAGTTCTAGTTTTAACTTCATTTCTATTTGTAACCATTGTTTTATAGTTCAATTATTTATATATGACAAAACACATGGCTTACAAACTCATATATAAAATCAAAACTATTATCTCTTGACAACTAGTCAAATTAATTATAGAGTTCTGAAAATTATACTTATATATATATTAGATTTTATTTTCAAATACAGAAATAAAACTTTCAAGTCAAGGATAGTGATTCAAATTTTTGATGAACTCAAATCAAATAGAATTCAAGATGAGTTGAAATCAGAAAATCCGGTGATTAAAAATCAGAATAAGGAAACTGGGTAAGTCTATATAATCGCGGACAACCTTGACCGGGTCAACCGTGACTTAAAGAATCGGATCGATGTGGTTGGGGTAAATCTACATTTGATCCGAAGAGGTAGAGTTCGGAATAACCAAAGATACTAGCATATAAACCAATGATAAATATAAATCTCCGGTGAATAAATGCTAATTGTAAAGGAGTTTCACCCCTTTATTAGAATGATGGCGAGACCGCAAATTTACTATGAAGATCATTCGAAGTGGAGTTATGGAATACTCCAGAATTTAAGGAAGATGAAAAGTGAGGGACACGAATGAACTTTGGAACCGTAGGGGACGTTCCAGAACTCGAAAAGAGAATGGTTCAATCTCTAATGAAGGTGATTCTGTAAATCCAATTTACCATATATTCTAAGTTTTGCCTAGAACCAAAGCTCTGATACCAAATGTAACGGGCCAGTATCTTCAACCCTTCGCATCCGCTCATGTCGGACTTGAAGTGTTCAAGGTACTGCGTTGTAGAATAAATTTGGCAAAACTCAGAATATGCAGTAAATAAAATCACAGAATCACATACACAGATATCAGAACTTACAGCGGAAATAAAATTTCAGTGGTTCATGAAGCCACTACAAAACTTTGATCAACAGAATTTACATAGTTTAGAATCTGCAATACAGCTTTAGACATACATAGGAACAGAGTCTTCCAAAGCCTTGCTTGCAAAAAGATAAAGACTGAAAAGGCTTCCAGCAGCACGAATGATCTACGGGATGTCCTAGCTCCAGATAGAACTGAAAACCGCAACTCAGGCTGACCCGAGCGTAAAATAAAACATAACACTCGAGTCAGGACATACATACTTATATAATGTAAGCTAATTCAAGTGTACTGTAATATAGAGCAAGTAACTTAAAGGATGCTTGGGACCGCCCATCCTCTAAGGATCCGTTAAACTATTTACTATGTAGTATATTGCGCTATTATAATAGTGTCTATTTATAAAATAAACATACTTTTTTCTTAGCATTAAGGGGTTACCCATATAGCCCTTAACACGTAATAGTCCCAGTAGTCCATCCAATATCATAGCTCCTCCTGATCGGGAAGCAACTAGAGGATACCACACGGGCTACGGGAGAAATCTAAACTCGTACAAGGCTCGGTATGGTAGATGACACGGCACAACTAGGCAATGCCAGGGTAGATATACCAATTGCTATCCAGGCTGGTGGAAACGCGTAGCCGCAGTTACCGCCCACCTCGGACTAACTCCCCAAAATCAAAATATAGAGGTGGCCACCGAATCAATCCAAAATCATAGTATAATATCGAAGAGGAGCGTCCGATCAGAGGAATGACCTCATTGGCCTGGAATTGCTCCTGTTTTAGCCACCTTATGCCAACTCACGGGAGTCGGGTCCACGTATTTACCTTACAGGAAACGCCACCACCGACCTACTTCATTCTGGAATCTCCGCCGCGTACACGGTTGGTCAAAGTGGTTTTCGGTATCGACAGAGAGTATGTCCATATCCGATCCCGGTCTCTTTGCCAACCCATCGTTATTATAACCCGTGGTCATTTAAAACATTTTATACTTTAAAACCAAAATAAACATTTCCATTTCAAAACTATAAATACGATATCATTTTAAAACCCAAAACAATATGATATCGTTATATTCAAATATAATTCTTTCCAAAACCATACTGCTTAAAATTTATAATATCTGGAAGCCAAATATTTGAAATATATCTTCAAAACATAATATTTGGAATTTTTACTTTAAATCATAACTCCCAACACACAAATGGTTTGGATATTCAACGGTATATAGAATAAATGGTTTAACTTTATGGTTACTTTGTGAAGAAGATAATTTATATAGCTTTACAAATATATTTCTTTATTTAAAGTTTAAACCATAATTTAAATATCACTTTATGTCCCCAAATCCGTTACAATTCCTATATATATATCCAATTGGAGTATTTCCTATTCAAAACTAAGTTTGGATTTTATTCTTTCAACAAATCAATGTTTTATTTTTTAGTCTTGAATATTCCCATAAATTCCATAAATAAACTCCCAATGTTAGTCATTTAATATCTTCAAAATTCACTTAATACTAGAATATTCATCTTAAATTTATTAAGGAAAATCCAGTTATAAATATCATATCTTAAGATTTTCCAAAACTTAACATAAAATAAAATTTCTCAAATTCCATGAGTTTTAAAACAATCAATTCTAGATTCTGTAGCACTTAGGAAATGCTACCTAAAGTTACGGGTAAAACTAGTCCAATTTCAAAAAGACCGCATTTTAAAATGCTGTAGCAGATTGATTAACTAAATAAATATTTCCAAATATAACTTATTTATCTATTTACTTATTAACATTTATAACTCATTCAAAAATTAAAATAAAATCCTTTAAAGATATTAAATCAAATATTTAACTTCCAAAATAATTTTTAAATATTTCAGAAAATATTATAAGAACCACGGGCCTGTATATAGTTCTCTAGCCTAGGTCAAGTGATACGGATTTATATCATTTCAACCCGTAATTTACAAAACCCCGGGTTCTATCATTTCAAACCCGCAATCCCAAGTTATCAGTTAAGCAGTTAACAGACTAGTTTAACAATAATCATTATTTCAGCCCATAACAATCCAACTTTAACAGGGAACTTGCAGTGGTGATTTAAGCAGTAAATAACAATTAATAATATAACTGCAGAAATAATATAACAGATAAATAACTGATGAGATGTCAATTTAAATGGGTTCATCATTCTACATCATACTACAGACAGATAATATCTAAATAGAATGTTTACACATACACTTACGATAATTTACACAATATATGTACATATGTCTGGTGAGAAAAACTCACCTGAAAGTTGCAGAAAATTTGAATACAAAACGACGATTCACCGATAAAGCACGACAGAGAATAACGATCAAATTCTTCTGACGTAGATTCAAATCTAGAACAAAATTTCAATTATGGAATACGTGACTTAAAAATTTACGATCAAAGAAAATGAGAATAGAACGGGGTTTGTTTGCTTTGCTCGACCACTCCACCGTGTACCGTGACCAAAACATACCCTAAACGAGAACCGGGTAACACTAAACTACGACAAAATTTCTAAAGGCTGACTGACAGAAGGTGAAGTTTTCCTACTCTATACTTTGTACATGTGCACACTCGTATCCCATGCAAACTCACGCCATGAATAGAACATAACACTACCCTGTGTCCAAAATTTTTTTACCCTGAGAAAAACTCAACTGCTTCGGGCCAAGCAAGTCGTTGCTTCGAGTCAGCACCTATATTGCTTCGAGTTAAATATGTCAAATCTACGGGTCATATGCAAAACTGGTGAACACTTATCCCTATTTCTCTGTTATCCGAATACTTACAGATGCCCATGTTTGTGTTGCCCAACTATCTTCTAACTCATATTTACTTCTAGAATTCAGCTTCACCATCAGATTTTTTTTTTTTTTTTTTTTTTTTTTTTTTTTTTTTTAACCTAGTTGTTCCCCATTTCTACCCAGGCTGATACTAACTAAATATGCAGGCATGTATTACTAAATTTGCAGACATGCACAACAGGGATGAAGTACTAACAGTACATAAAATGGAGATGAAGACTTCAACACCCAGGAAAACAATGACCAGACCAAAGTGCAACATTATGGATGCAATATAGATATGAAACTGAAACATATTAGATAATGTAAACTGGAATGGATATGAAGACTGAACATATCAAAAATTTTGAAAATACAAAGTTTCAAAATGAACCCAATAGGCTACAGTTACAAAACTCAAGTGAAGCAAATAATGCAACAGTAGCAGGTATATATGAATACAACCTCAATGCAGACAAGCAGACACACTATCTACATACATATATAACATCAAGCTATGATTCAAACAACAAGATAACATATGGTTTCAAGGGTCTGTTCATATTGTAAGAGCAGAGATATGGGATGCAGACAACTAAAGCATGGTACGAAGCAACATGTAACATTTCACATTTTATCAAAGTAATATAAGACAGTAGTGTGCAACTTGACATGCAAACTGCCACAAGACCAATTCAAGTGAAAATACCCAACTCAAATAAACCAACTAATGCAGACTGTCAAAAAAAAAATGGATCAATAATGCAACCAGGTTATAAGGGACAAGCTATTAATACCTGTACAAGACTGCAACAATTCGAATGAGGGTGAACTCAAATGCATACAACAATTCAAAGTGCAAAGTGAGGATCATCATGCATGGACAGTGCAATGTGACTGAATACAAGTCAATGCCAAGAAAATGCAATACAAATAGGCAAACAAAATGGAAATGAAGACTGGAGCAACATGAGGCATGCAATACTCAGTACATATCTTTATTACAAGAACAATTATGCACTTCAACTACTTAATTAAACAAAATATTTTAGTAGCATCTGCACTTACCAACTTATCAATTTAAAAACAAAAACTTGGTGCAGCTGTTCTTATCAGTTTAAATCAAAAATTGATATCATTTGTTCTTAACAGTTTAAACACAAAAAAAAAAAAAAAATCAAATAGTATCTGTTCTTATTAGAATTAAAACAAAACCAAGTAGTATCTGTTCTTGACAATTTTAAAACAACCCAAATAGTATCTGTTATTATCAATTTAAAAATCCAAGTAAATTGAGCAAATGACAGCAACTAGCAACCAAACATCCAATCATGCAGTGACAATCTGTTCAAATCTCTGAAACCATTAACCCCTTTCAACTCATTGATCTTGAACAAAGCATCCACCCTTACTTCTATTTAGCATCACTATTTACTCAACTAAATATCCCAGTCTTCATCCAAATCTGATCTCTCTGGTGCGAATGTGCACAGGTGCACAACTTAGTATGTGAATCTTCACTCAGCCTATACCACAACTGACCTACACCTATATCATAATCATATGCAGACTTGCCAAACTTCCTAGCCTAGACAACAAGTCACAGATCTACACACAATAATTATGGACATAACTCGTACAACATGGGGAGGCCGAGCAAGGTGATGAAGAAAATCAGAAAATGAAGAAGAAGCAAATCTGGACGAAAGGAAAAAAATGCTATTACCTGATAGATCTCGGGCTCAAGAAGGAGGCAAGGCAGAGCGAATAGTGGAAGGGAAAAAAGAGCTGGTGTAAATATAGATGATGTTTGTGAAGTTCCATGGGGATCATAAGTGTAGATAACGCATCAGTTTTTTTAAAGAGCTTTTTCATGTGTGATTGTACTTTTGATATGTATGTAGGCTATGAATAGGTGCATAGTTCGAACGTTATATAGTAAAACTTAATTTTTGAGGCATCAGTTTCTTTTACTTACGTGATTTAAGGAATGGGATAGATATATAGTGGTTTGAATGTAACTGATGAGCTACATCAGTGGAGGAGATAAATCAATAGTTATAATTTATGCGAGATGCCAGAATTGCAAGCCTTGATTTGTTGATAAATAGTGGTTTAAATCTTTGTATGAAAATATGTGTGAATGCAAAAGTCAGTGAGTTACATGGCTGAAAGGAAGGAGTGCATCAGTTATTCTTTAAAAATAGGTAAGAGGTTCGAACGTTTCTAGTAGAAAACTTGATTTTTATACTGACAAATATTTGGACCATGCATTTGATTCGTCTCAGTTTTATTTGTTTTCTTAAGTATCAGTTTTATTTTTAACTGTGTAAATATGAATACGTGTGTGATGATTCATTTATTTTTAAATAAATTTTGATTTGTATTAAATATGTTTACAAATGTATTTGTGTGACAGCCCGCAAATCCGTACCCCTTGAATCAACATTATTCTACCCTAATTGACTCAAGTGGAACAGAAATACGAACCATTGAGGTTAAAAGAAAAGAGATAGAAGAAGAAGAAACTAAACAATATCAGAATCTCACAGTCGCAGCGGAATAAAATATAATAGCAACTATATATCTTTACACAAAATGAAATCTATAACTGTTTATACAACATATCATCAGAGTAACTCATACATCAATCATCACATAACAGACATACCATACAACATAGCAGCGGATATATATATAGGTACATATAATACGTCTCGAACTCCAGCTCCTCTCCTGCTCCATAGCAACCTATCCTGAACAAATAATACTCGGTCTGACCCGAGCATTATAATGAAATAACACCCGAGTCAGTCTGGCATACCAGCTGATAATAATGCACACAATTGATTATTAAAGTTTCAAAAATTCTTTTGAAAACAAAAGCATCTCGTAAGACCACGCCACAAATAAACATGTCGGGTTTTTACCTTACGATAGCTAAAACACTTTTTATAGAAATCCTCTGATATTATAATAGGGTCTATTTACAAATACTTATAAAATAACCGAAATTGTTACATTCATTAAATTCCAGCTACTAGCCACCGAAGTGGGTAATACAAACAAAACTCGTAAAAGGCTCGTAGGGAAAATGGATTTCCAACAATGACTAGGCACTGGGGTACCACCTATCACAGTACGTGGTCTAGATCACAGTACCGAGGACTACTCCCTTCGTCCCCTGCAACACAAGACCGGAATCACCTATGGGCAATTCCGAATAAGATCACCCCGCGGTTGGGATCAGCAACCGCACCACTAAGCCGAAATAAAAAGGAACCTCTAGACAGGGATGACCTTACTCTCCAGTGGGGGCTACCCACGAAGCCTTGCTGCATATCCCCTGATTTTCAGTCATTCCCGGTTGATGAGGCTCGAGGCTAAACGATACCTTTATAGCACATGTCCCTTAGAATGCCCATCGTCCGCTGACGATGTCACGAAGCATTCGTCCATACAAGTCCGTCCCGGGTTCGAACGGAACCGAAGGTACTATTCCTACTACATCCATTTTGGAAATATCCTCAGGATTAGTAGCGACTAGCCCTTGCACTTCACTGCTCCATCTTCGACTCCGAAAACGTTTTATCGCACGAAAACGTACAAACCGGATCGAAGTGGTTTTCGAGAAATAAATCTCGATCCCGGTCTCTTCGAAACGATCAACGCATTTGTCCAATATTGATAGTCGGTGATTTAACTATCAATTTATATTCATAAACATCCATAGCATCCATCACACAATAAATAATTCCCAAATTATTTATTTACCTCAAATATCTTTAAAAGATATATTACCAAATTTCCAAATCTCATTTGAAAACATTTCTCAAAATTCCTCCTTTACAAGGTAAATCATTTACCATATATTTCCATTGGAAATATCCAAGTTCAAAACAGTTTAGATTTAAAACTGTTAAAAAACATTTTAATTTAAAATATACTTTTAAATAGATGAATTTACTACTAATTATTTACTCAAAATATAACTTTCAAAATATTTAAAAAGCAAACTATTTATAAGATATAACTTAATTTAAAATAAGTTTTAGTTATATTATATAATAAAAATAGAGTTGTAAAAGATTAACTCTTTTTTTTCAATATACTTAGGTCAAAACTAACTTTTAAAACAAATCCATTTGTAAACATAATTATTAAAATATTTATAAAATTCTACTATTGCTAATTTATAAATAATCACTTTAAAATAATAAATTTCAAAACATTCTTTAAGACCAATTTAAGATTTTAAAACTTCTTTTTATAAAATCAATTTAAAACTCGAACTTGGATTTTCCTTAGGAACTCTCATTTCTACTAAATCATCACAGAAATCCTTCTCACGATTTCTGTCCATTTATTAAATTTAGTTTTAGGGTTTTATAACATAAATTTATTTCCCAAAACTTCAACTAATAACATTTAAATTAATTATCATTCCAAATTTTAAAACTTCCAATTTACATTTTAAAATAGATTTCAGATTTTAATCCCTTTTTAAACCCATTATTTGACAATACCTTTATTTCTCTAAATTCGATTTATCAAATATAATTAATTTTGGATTTATAACTTATCCAGTAATATTCCTTTACAAATTTATTTCAGTTTTCCATTCAAATCAGGTTTCGAATATTTATATTCTCTTAATTTCTTATTTAACCATTTCTCAATTTCTTTGAAACCCAATTTAATTTCTTTATAATTAAAACTGCAATTTTCTTTATAACTAATATTCTGGGTTTATAGTTTAAACCACAATATCACAATGCAATTAAATTCCAACTATTAATCACAATATATAAACAGGCATAATCATCAATATAAAAATATTACTACATTGTGAGGAATCCCGTTGGATCCCTCCAACCTGTTTTCCCTGCATCCACAAATATTAGCACAACAGTATATATATCAATTCAATTTGATAATAACTAACATATTCAGCTAAACATCCAAACAAACAATCAATACTAGCTATCTACTTTACTAGTATCCAGATGTGAGTGAGAATAACTCACATTGAGTTTCGGCGAGCGTTCGAAATTCAAATTAAACCGAACGACGTTCGATTTAACCTAAATTTCTACTTGCCCGGAATGACTCCAGATTTTCACCATCGCGTAGTGCTCGTCGCTGCGATTCCGGCGCTACCAAGATTGTTGATTTCTGATTACATATGAAACAGTTATGATTTTATAAAGTTTCAATTTGAATTTAAAACAAAATTCTCTTTTTTTTTTTTTTTATTTACCAAACAACCAGGCCGATACATCATCTCCCCTTCCCCCATCATCTTCACGCACGCAAATGCCCAGCTACATAAAACCGAACCCATCGAGTCCTCCAAACCCTAATTGCCGCCTCCATCCTACTCGCCGAGACCACGATCAAGTACCCCCACCTCGAAGCCCTCCATCGCCTCCACCTCCACCTCGAATTTCACTAAGCTCGGTTGTCTATTTAGTCCTAAAACCAAGCTCGAACGCACGGCGAACGCACAGCCCTAGGCACCACCACGTCACTTCAAATCAGATCTTGACCGTCCACATCGTGGATCTCAACGCCCTCCACAACTTTCTAGTTGGAAGAATTTTCTAAAACCCCACGGATTTTGGTTGATCTGAGGTTGAATACGGAAGAATTTCGGCCATTAAAATGTTATATGCGGCGGCCAGGGTTATGTTAGGGTTTGAACGACATTTATATTATATATTATATAGTTTAATATTATTTTATTAACAAATATCTTAATTAATATCGTACTGCAAACAAACTCCGAATCTCACGTTCCGATAGGCTATCCTGGGGTTTTTCCGCATTCCGGACACAATGGAACAGGTTTCGTAAGCTAATACGATCATATGCACGAGTTACGAAATTAAACGATCAATTTGAAATTAAATCGATTAAAACGATTTCGATGCGTTTCGAGCTGCCGGGGTCAAACGACAACTCCGATTGCTACGAAAATTGAAATCCGATAATAACTAACTATTACGGATCCAATGAAACTAGTTTCGTCGAATTCCGAGACTGTGCCCCGGAAGGCTATTTTAACTCGTCTATTAAATCAAGCGATTTTCGAAATTATCGAAAACACTCAAAATTCCCACGTTTAAAAATTTTATTAATTTAACAATAATTCATATAACATTTATAAACACATTAAAAATCATTTTGGCTCATTCCGAACCAAAATCTGATTATTTGCATTTTAATAATATTAAATTCGTTTTTAAATTATTATAAAATTCCAAATATTAATTTATCGACTATAAAATTCTTCTAAAATTTCCACCCCGCTATTTACACTCAAATAACTCAAGATAAACTTTTAAAACCATTTTTATCACTATTTACATCCTGAATTACCTTTTATCTCAATTTCGAACATTAAATTATTATTATTCAAATTCCAATTAAATCCTCGTATTTGAAATTTGACCAATTTTATTATCTTAACCAAAGTCATTTATTTAAAAATTCAAATTATAATCTATATTAAACATTTAAAATGAATTAAATGTTCAAATCTGGCGACCCAAAATTCTGGGTCGTTACATTCCTCCCCCCTTATAAAAATTTCGTCCCCGAAATTTGTATAAGGTAGAACATACTTTCAAACCCATTTACTTACCCTATTTGCTTAGTTAAAAGCTTATATACACTTCACAAAATCTCTTTGTTCGATTCCCAAACCTATTCGCTTTACTTATCTCTAAAGCTTTAATTTTAACTTATAACTTCATAAGTTATTTAACTTTTCCCAAAACCCAAAAATTTTCTAACTCTCAAAATTTACGGAAAATTTTGGCAGAGTCTCCCCTGTACGGAGGAGCTTCTGCGATATCGCAGGATACACAAATATATATACATCGGCCCACACGGCCGGAAACCAAAATATAACACAATATATATATCATTTTCCCAATTTTATTAGCGTAGGCGTACCTTTTAGCAATTTTAATAGCAAGTAGCTAATATATAATGCATATACGCGCTTCAAACCCTCTCGAACGCCTCGCATTCCTGCACTTACTCAACATACTCATTAGTTACAAGATATGTGCATTTTAATCAACATTTTCCAATATAAAAGCAATCCAACATATCTATGGCATAATCCAAACCAAACAAATTTCAAAATTTACTAATATTAACCATCTTTTACCAACAATTCAAGATTTTAAATCATCCTTCCAATTATCTATTCAAGTCCAACATTATTTACTTTCACTTGAATGATTTATACTCAAATCAACCATATACAATTCATATTTATTTCAATATGATTAACGTATGCTTCACTAATAGAATTATATTCCAATTCAATTCTAAATGGATTTACAAACCAATTTCATTTTCAAATTTGAAGCATTTACATTTCTATAATAATCCATTTCCATCCATATCCAAAGTCACTTAAGAAATTCCTATTCCAATTAATTCAAAAACCAATTCAATGTTGAATACACTAAGACAACTCATTCATATTCACTTCAATATTATGAATATGTGCTTTAATTCATTTATATGCAACATTATTTAAATTTGATTCACAATCAAATTCTTATTTCCAATTTGAAGCACTCACATTCCTTTTATGCCTATGTCCATTCAAATGCGAAATTACTTCATTAGGTTGTATTTATCTAATTAATTTAAAACCATCTTTATTTTCAGTTTGGAACAATTGCATTTCTTTTATGATTCACTTGTATTAATATACAAAATTACTTAATACAATTCCAATCTATTTACCATTATTCAAATATCCATTCTCTTAAGTTTAATGACAGTTTCTATGCAGGTTGTGGTTATTCAAACAAATAACCAATTCTTAAGCTTATACCATTTAAAATTAATTTCAGATTAGACTTTTCTTAATTTTATTCAATTCTGCATAATTCTCCATCCAAGCTTCCTTATTCTGCTTCAATTATTAAATCAATTCTTATTCTCACCCTCTCCAAATTTATTTTACATCTTAAGTTTATCTTTATTATTCCATCTTGGATTTATTTACAACTTAAACATTCTTGCTTTATCCCCATTATCAAAATTAAATCTCAACCTTATATTTCCAATTCATTTTCCATATAGGTTTATATTAATACCATTCAACTCCGGTTTTATATACAACTCTTATATCCATATTACATAATTTAATTAAACCCATTCCACTTACAATTCAAATTTATTATCCAAACAAAATTACAAAGCTTAACCACAATTACCATTCAGCTTGCTTAAGTTCTTTCCACAAGATTTTCATTATCTTGTCGTATCAATTTTATTTCCATTTGATTCTCATCCAATCAAATTTCAATTTATTTACAAATTTAATGCTCTTTGTTTAGTTATCCAATCCAAGTTAAGTTTATTTTATTAACAAAGAGACCATTTAAATTATTTCCCTCATTTGAATTTTATTTACAATTCAAATCATCATAAATATATTCATATTCCATTATTCATTCACACTTCTTTAAATAGAACCTATATTGCTTCCAATATTATTTATTTCTCAACTGAAATTTAATTTTCAATTCCATTATCAAAATAAATTTCAGTTCACATTCATATGTTCAAGACTTATTTGCTAACTTAAGAACATCCACCTTTTATATTCTCACTTTACTTCATTACTCTTTACATTTCATTTATGGACAAATTTTGAATTTGTCACTCCATTCAACCTTTTCCATTAACAAATTATAATTTCACTTCTATTCAAGAGTTTAAATTTAATTCGAATTTCAAAATTCACAAATTTTAATTCTCCAAATACAAGTTCAAAACTTGTTTACTAAGTGAAGTTCATTCACTCCTTTTATATTCCCCTTATCTTATCTCAATTCACATTCATTTGAGATTAGATTTTTTTAAATTCACCATTCCATTTCATTATTTCTCATTGTGATTATAATTTCTATTTCTATTTTATAAGTTCACCAACTTATTTATTTTAAAAACTTATATTGCTCATTTTACTCCACCAACATTTTATAATCACAATTCTAAATTCCATATGTATATATATATATATATATCTGAATTCTTAAGGATAAAAATTCCCTTAATTTATTTCTTTGCAAACTTCAAATCCACAACCTCAAACTATAAGTATAATACTTAATAGCTTATGGGTATAATCCAATACTCAATGACCCACAATCTCAAAATCAACTTACCTTTCAATTTAATCCAAATCAATTTTATTTTAAGTCCAACTTATTTACTTATCCAAGTAAAATTCATATTTCAATTTACTTCAATATATTTTATTCACCTTTAATTACTCAAATTAAATTTTAATTCCAAGATTTGAAATTTCTCATTTCCTTCTTATTAGCATTAGCTTCACTTAACAAATTCAATAGTTGATTCATTTCAACTTTACACATTATTTAATAAGAACTTTCCCAGAATTCAATTTACCCGGTTTTATCTCAAAACCATTTTGAAATATATCAAAAATATATATACCCATTTGGTATATCAAATCAAATCTCCATGTTTTCCAAACCAATTTGGTTGTACCCAAAACAATTTGTTCATATCCCAAAACAAATTCTCATTTTTGAAATATCCAAAACAACTGTTATCCCCAACAAATCCAAACAATACCATAACCAATTACTAGGGAAGCAATCCATCACTTTAGAAACTCGAAAATGAATTCTAATGATGTGGCCAGCATCATCAGGATTATTTTCCAGTGACTGCAGTGAGTTCAATGCTTCTTACTTTCCCAAATTTATTTCAAAACAGTTGCCATTCAAAAATATTACCCAAAACAACATTCCATTATTGCCTTCAATACATTGGAAAACATTTCAAACTTCCCAGGATTTCAAATTTCCAAACTTTTATTTTCAATGCATTTAAAATCCTTCCCAAAACTTCCAGGTTTTAAATTCTGGTTAAATTCTAATTTTAATTTCACTTCTTATTTGCAACATATTTAATTAATTCTATCTGGTTATAAACCATTTCAATTTTATAATCTTATTCACTTATCATTTCAAATTTGGTCAAATTCAAGATTCTTATTTGATTTTCAATATTTGGCAACCAAACAGTCAAATATATATAATTTCCAAAAAATTATTCTCTTTATATCAAAATATAAATTTGGATAAAATTATTTCATTTATCCATTTTAAAAACAATACTATGTCGGTTTATCTTGTTTAAGAGTTTAGAAACCCCTATCGATATGGTTGTACTTCCCGCACCGACCAGAATTCATAAACACTCAACCGATAAGTCAACACAGTATAAAAACAATTTTATAAACACTAACAAGTACGCTCTCATAGCTATAAATACGCTCAGCTCATTATAGAGTACTATTGACTCTATTAAATGAGAAATTACCCCACCAAAGCCTAGGTTGTCGCCAACCTAAGCTCTGATACCAAGTGTGACAGCCCGCAAATCCGTACCCCTTGAATCAACATTATTCTACCCTAATTGACTCAAGTGGAACAGAAATACGAACCATTGAGGTTAAAAGAAAAGAGATAGAAGAAGAAGAAACTAAACAATATCAGAATCTCACAGTCGCAGCGGAATAAAATATAATAGCAACTATATATCTTTACACAAAATGAAATCTATAACTGTTTATACAACATATCATCAGAGTAACTCATACATCAATCATCACATAACAGACATACCATACAACATAGCAGCGGATATATATATAGGTACATATAATACGTCTCGAACTCCAGCTCCTCTCCTGCTCCATAGCAACCTATCCTGAACAAATAATACTCGGTCTGACCCGAGCATTATAATGAAATAACACCCGAGTCAGTCTGGCATACCAGCTGATAATAATGCACACAATTGATTATTAAAGTTTCAAAAATTCTTTTGAAAACAAAAGCATCTCGTAAGACCACGCCACAAATAAACATGTCGGGTTTTTACCTTACGATAGCTAAAACACTTTTTATAGAAATCCTCTGATATTATAATAGGGTCTATTTACAAATACTTATAAAATAACCGAAATTGTTACATTCATTAAATTCCAGCTACTAGCCACCGAAGTGGGTAATACAAACAAAACTCGTAAAAGGCTCGTAGGGAAAATGGATTTCCAACAATGACTAGGCACTGGGGTACCACCTATCACAGTACGTGGTCTAGATCACAGTACCGAGGACTACTCCCTTCGTCCCCTGCAACACAAGACCGGAATCACCTATGGGCAATTCCGAATAAGATCACCCCGCGGTTGGGATCAGCAACCGCACCACTAAGCCGAAATAAAAAGGAACCTCTAGACAGGGATGACCTTACTCTCCAGTGGGGGCTACCCACGAAGCCTTGCTGCATATCCCCTGATTTTCAGTCATTCCCGGTTGATGAGGCTCGAGGCTAAACGATACCTTTATAGCACATGTCCCTTAGAATGCCCATCGTCCGCTGACGATGTCACGAAGCATTCGTCCATACAAGTCCGTCCCGGGTTCGAACGGAACCGAAGGTACTATTCCTACTACATCCATTTTGGAAATATCCTCAGGATTAGTAGCGACTAGCCCTTGCACTTCACTGCTCCATCTTCGACTCCGAAAACGTTTTATCGCACGAAAACGTACAAACCGGATCGAAGTGGTTTTCGAGAAATAAATCTCGATCCCGGTCTCTTCGAAACGATCAACGCATTTGTCCAATATTGATAGTCGGTGATTTAACTATCAATTTATATTCATAAACATCCATAGCATCCATCACACAATAAATAATTCCCAAATTATTTATTTACCTCAAATATCTTTAAAAGATATATTACCAAATTTCCAAATCTCATTTGAAAACATTTCTCAAAATTCCTCCTTTACAAGGTAAATCATTTACCATATATTTCCATTGGAAATATCCAAGTTCAAAACAGTTTAGATTTAAAACTGTTAAAAAACATTTTAATTTAAAATATACTTTTAAATAGATGAATTTACTACTAATTATTTACTCAAAATATAACTTTCAAAATATTTAAAAAGCAAACTATTTATAAGATATAACTTAATTTAAAATAAGTTTTAGTTATATTATATAATAAAAATAGAGTTGTAAAAGATTAACTCTTTTTTTTCAATATACTTAGGTCAAAACTAACTTTTAAAACAAATCCATTTGTAAACATAATTATTAAAATATTTATAAAATTCTACTATTGCTAATTTATAAATAATCACTTTAAAATAATAAATTTCAAAACATTCTTTAAGACCAATTTAAGATTTTAAAACTTCTTTTTATAAAATCAATTTAAAACTCGAACTTGGATTTTCCTTAGGAACTCTCATTTCTACTAAATCATCACAGAAATCCTTCTCACGATTTCTGTCCATTTATTAAATTTAGTTTTAGGGTTTTATAACATAAATTTATTTCCCAAAACTTCAACTAATAACATTTAAATTAATTATCATTCCAAATTTTAAAACTTCCAATTTACATTTTAAAATAGATTTCAGATTTTAATCCCTTTTTAAACCCATTATTTGACAATACCTTTATTTCTCTAAATTCGATTTATCAAATATAATTAATTTTGGATTTATAACTTATCCAGTAATATTCCTTTACAAATTTATTTCAGTTTTCCATTCAAATCAGGTTTCGAATATTTATATTCTCTTAATTTCTTATTTAACCATTTCTCAATTTCTTTGAAACCCAATTTAATTTCTTTATAATTAAAACTGCAATTTTCTTTATAACTAATATTCTGGGTTTATAGTTTAAACCACAATATCACAATGCAATTAAATTCCAACTATTAATCACAATATATAAACAGGCATAATCATCAATATAAAAATATTACTACATTGTGAGGAATCCCGTTGGATCCCTCCAACCTGTTTTCCCTGCATCCACAAATATTAGCACAACAGTATATATATCAATTCAATTTGATAATAACTAACATATTCAGCTAAACATCCAAACAAACAATCAATACTAGCTATCTACTTTACTAGTATCCAGATGTGAGTGAGAATAACTCACATTGAGTTTCGGCGAGCGTTCGAAATTCAAATTAAACCGAACGACGTTCGATTTAACCTAAATTTCTACTTGCCCGGAATGACTCCAGATTTTCACCATCGCGTAGTGCTCGTCGCTGCGATTCCGGCGCTACCAAGATTGTTGATTTCTGATTACATATGAAACAGTTATGATTTTATAAAGTTTCAATTTGAATTTAAAACAAAATTCTCTTTTTTTTTTTTTTATTTACCAAACAACCAGGCCGATACATCATCTCCCCTTCCCCCATCATCTTCACGCACGCAAATGCCCAGCGACATAAAACCGAACCCATCGAGTCCTCCAAACCCTAATTGCCGCCTCCATCCTACTCGCCGAGACCACGATCAAGTACCCCCACCTCGAAGCCCTCCATCGCCTCCACCTCCACCTCGAATTTCACTAAGCTCGGTTGTCTATTTAGTCCTAAAACCAAGCTCGAACGCACGGCGAACGCACAGCCCTAGGCACCACCACGTCACTTCAAATCAGATCTTGACCGTCCACATCGTGGATCTCAACGCCCTCCACAACTTTCTAGTTGGAAGAATTTTCTAAAACCCCACGGATTTTGGTTGATCTGAGGTTGAATACGGAAGAATTTCGGCCATTAAAATGTTATATGCGGCGGCCAGGGTTATGTTAGGGTTTGAACGACATTTATATTATATATTATATAGTTTAATATTATTTTATTAACAAATATCTTAATTAATATCGTACTGCAAACAAACTCCGAATCTCACGTTCCGATAGGCTATCCTGGGGTTTTTCCGCGTTCCGGACACAATGGAACAGGTTTCGTAAGCTAATACGATCATATGCACGAGTTACGAAATTAAACGATCAATTTGAAATTAAATCGATTAAAACGATTTCGATGCGTTTCGAGCTGCCGGGGTCAAACGACAACTCCGATTGCTACGAAAATTGAAATCCGATAATAACTAACTATTACGGATCCAATGAAACTAGTTTCGTCGAATTCCGAGACTGTGCCCCGGAAGGCTATTTTAACTCGTCTATTAAATCAAGCGATTTTCGAAATTATCGAAAACACTCAAAATTCCCACGTTTAAAAATTTTATTAATTTAACAATAATTCATATAACATTTATAAACACATTAAAAATCATTTTGGCTCATTCCGAACCAAAATCTGATTATTTGCATTTTAATAATATTAAATTCGTTTTTAAATTATTATAAAATTCCAAATATTAATTTATCGACTATAAAATTCTTCTAAAATTTCCACCCCGCTATTTACACTCAAATAACTCAAGATAAACTTTTAAAACCATTTTTATCACTATTTACATCCTGAATTACCTTTTATCTCAATTTCGAACATTAAATTATTATTATTCAAATTCCAATTAAATCCTCGTATTTGAAATTTGACCAATTTTATTATCTTAACCAAAGTCATTTATTTAAAAATTCAAATTATAATCTATATTAAACATTTAAAATGAATTAAATGTTCAAATCTGGCGACCCAAAATTCTGGGTCGTTACAATTTGGACGTTGCAAAATTGGAAAAATATGATCTGTGGCAAGATCAGAGGAAGAGCAATCAGTGGTTTATGACATCAGTTACAAAAGGAATGAAATAAAGGGAGGGACCGAGAGTTACACCACATATAAAGTTTAAAAATATGTAAATATGAATGCGTGATTTCAGCATGCTTTAAATCCCTTATTTAGTTTGATTAAAATAAATGAAATGGCCAGACTTAAGAATTAATTTATGAAAGAAAACTGACATGCGGAGGCAAGTGTAAATGAGTATATTACGTGATTAAGGAAACCCCTGATTTAGCATGTCACATAAGAATGGTAAATGTTAACCGTTTCAAATAATTAACAATTTCTAACCTTGCACTTGAATGTTTTAAACTGTTGCACGGTCAAAGGGAGAGAGAGCTATTAGTTTATAGGAAGGTAAATGTGTTATATGCGTGATTTAAGGTAGAGCCATTTGCAAGCATAAAATGGGAAAGGTTGGAATTTGCTTCCAATAATATGTCTTGGCTGTAACGCAAAAGCTTGGTTTAAGGCATACGTTGATTTATCTTTAGACATGCAAACTTTTAATATCCCATTTGTTGCAAACTAAACAATGTGATATAAGATTTAGGCAGTTACACAACTGGATTTAATGTATGCGTGATTTAAGTTTGATGGCTGATATAAGTGCAAAGGAAAAATATCAGAGAGGGATTTGAACGTTACTTAAAAATCAAAACTGAAACGGAAATTTAAAAGAGGGAGAGTTGATTTTCTTAGATGTGAACGGTAACAAAAAGATTTGTACACAGGGGTTGATTTTGCACTGATGTAGGGATGAACATATGTAATACAATTTATTTTATCAATCGGTCAGTTAACGAATAATAAAATAATGTTTGGTATAAAATCACTGACTGATGTTTCTCTCCAAAATATTTGGAAACACGATTTTTACACTACGTTAAACAGACGCAGTCAAAATATCAAAAATTTCTGTAAAATAACATTTTAAAAACCCACGTTTTATTACGTTGCTTTATACCCTAAAATTTGACGCGTCTTTTAAACGCGAAATTTTACAGTTTAAACATAGCTTAAATTTTTTACAGTTAATATTAAATTTTATTGACATATACAATTTTATAAAATATATCTTCAAATTAAATAATTAACTATATTGTTAAACACAATTTATACATTTTTAAAATTAAATAATTAATAATAAAATAAATATCTAAAAACTAGGGCTGTTACATGCACCTTGACGAGTTTCACCACTTTGTTCCTGAGTTGCTTCTCGTCTCTGTCCACAATCTGAACTGGATTTCTGACTACAGTTAAATTGGGTTCCACTTCCAAATCTTCTTGAATTACCGGTTCTACAACCAGTGAGGGATCATGAACAAATTTTCTCAAATGCGATACATGAAACACATTGTGAATCCCAGACATCAGCTCTGGTAATTCAATCCTGTAGGCTACAGCTCCAATTCTCTCCAACACTTGGAACGGTCCAATGTATCTCGGAGCAAGTTTTCCCGTCTTTCCGAATCTTATAGCACCTTTAATTGGGGAAACTTTAACAAAAACCAAGTCTCCGATCTCAAATTCCAATGGCCTTCGTCTTCTATCCGCATATTTCTTCTAACGATCTTGTGCAGCTTTCATTCTTTTCTTAATAAGTTCAACCTTCGCAGAAGCTTCACGAATAAGATTGGGTCCGAGCACAAGACGATCCTTCGATTCAACCCAACAAGATGGAGATCTACACGGTCTTCCGTATAGAGCTTCATAAGGAGCCATCTTAATACTCGCTTGATAGCTGTTATTATAAGAAAATTCCACAAGATGAAGATGGTCTTCCCAAGATCCCCCAAAATCTAAAACACAAGCCCGTAGCATATCCTCAAGAATATGATTCAGCCTCTCTGTCTGTCCGTCCGTTTGAGGATGATAGGCCGTACTCAATCTCAAATCTGTACCCATTGCTGATTGCAGAGCTTCCCAAAATTTGCTAGTGAAAATAGGATCACGGTCACTTACTATGCTGACTGGAACACCATGCAATTGAACTATCTCCTTTAAGAAAATTTCCGCCAAAGAAACTGCAGTACGGGTTGCCTTAACTGGTATGAAATGGGCACTCTTAGTTAAACGATCAACAATAACCCATATACCATCATTCCCTTTTCTGGTTCTAGGCAAACCATCGATAAAATCCATCGAGATCATTTCCCATTTCCAATTTGGAATTTCCAGAGGTTGCAATAACCCGGCAGATTTCTGCTGATCACCCTTCACTTGCTGACAAATGGCACAACTATTCACAAAAGTAGCTACATCCTTCTTCATATTCGGCCACCAGAAAACTCTCTTCATATCTTTATACATCTTCGAAATTCCCGGGTGAATATTCAATTTAGAACGATGACACTCAGCTAGGACTTCTTGCCTCAGTTCATCAATATTAGGCACACACAAACGACCATTCATCCTTAGAGTACCTTGATCATCCACCTTGAAATCTGAATATCGCCCGTCTTTAGCTCCAAGAATTATTTCCTCAAAAGATTTATCTTCCATTTGCTTACTAATGATCCTTTCTTGGAGAGATGGAACAACTTCCAAAAGAGATAAAACTGCATTTCTACTGAGAGCATCAGCTACGACATTCGCTTTCCCCGGAGTGTACAGAATATCCAGATCATAGGATGCAAGAAATTCAACCCACCGCTGCTGTCTCAGATTAAGGTCTTTTTGAGAGAATAAATATTTCAACGGTTTGTGATCCGTGAACAATTCAAATTTCTCTCCTAACAGATAATGTCTCCAAATCTTCAGAGCAAAAACAATGGCAAGCAATTCAAGATCATGCGTAGCATAGTTCTTCTCATGAGGCTTTAACTGTCGACTAGCATACGCAATAACCCTTCCGTTCTGCATCAGAACTGCTCCCAAACCCACAATACAAGCATCAGTGTAAACCTCGAATTTGCTCTTCCCATCCGGAACAGCAAGTACTGGTGCACTCGTGAGCCTTATCTTCAATTCCTGAAAAGCTTCTTCACACTGAGGCGTCCATTTGAATTTTGCTCCTTTTCTGGTCAGCTTAGTCAAATGCGAAGAAATCTTGGAATAATCTCTAATAAATCTCCTGTAGTAGCCAGCCAATCCTAAAAAACTGCGAACTTCCGTCGGCGTCTCTGGCTGTTTCCATTCCAGAATAGTTTCCACTTTCGCTGGGTCTACAGAAATGCCTTCACCCGAAACAATGTGTCCTAAAAATTTAACTTCCGATTTCCAGAAGTGACACTTCGAAAACTTCGCCTTCAGCACATTCTTCCTCAGAGTCTCCAATACAATCCTCAAATGTTCCCTGTGCTCTTCTTCGGATTTGGAATAGACCAAGATATCATCAATGAATACCAGCACAAACTTATTCAGCACATCTCTAAAGACTCGGTTCATGAGATCAACGAAATAAGCCGGAGCGTTGGTTAATCCGAACGGCATAACCAACCACTCATAGAAACAATTCGGTCCCCTAAATGCAGTCAAGGGAATACTGTCTTCTGCTACCCTCAACTGATGGAAACCCGAAGCTAGATCCAATTGAGAAAAGATAGAAGCACCATGCAACTGGTCAAAAAGATCATCAATGCGAGGAAGAGGATATTTATTACGGATAGTCACTTTATTCAATTCTCTATAATCCACACAGAACCTCAGTGATCCATCCGATTTAGTCACAAATACTGCTGCCGAACCCCAACAAGAAAAACTAGGTCTAATCAATCCCTTCTCTAAAAGATCCTGCGTCTGCTTAATCAACTCTTCTCTTTCTCTGGGAGCCATTCTCCTACTGGGTTGAATTACTGGCACAGCTCCTGGAATCAAATCAATACGGAACTCTATTTCTCGATGTGGTGGCAAACACTTAACTTCTTCAAAAACATCAGCAAAATCCCGAACCACATCAATAACTTCAACACTCTCTTCAGATGTCTCCATTCCATGCAGAAGACTGCTCAAATGAATTCCAGAATCATCACACGACACTCTGGCAATTCTACCCAGATCAGTTTCCAACGAAACTGTTCTCTCATCACAATTCAAGACAGCTTTATACTCATCCAGCCAATCCATACCCAAAATAAGATCAAATCCCTTAAAATTCAACACATACGGGTCACAAGAAAAGCTGTGGGATAGATAAGAGATCTTCAAGTCCTTACAGATAGTATCCAATTTAGTCACCCCTCCTATAGGATTAGATACCAAGATAGAACTATCTACTGAACTAGGGGTAAGAGAAAACTTTTCCACAGAGTCCAAAGAAATAAAACTCAAGGAAGCACCCGAATCAAATAAAACTCTAATATATTTTCCATTTAAAAGTAAAGTACCTTCTAATACTCCTTTGCCCATCGAAGAAGAAGATGGTCCGGCTTCCAAAGCAAAAACTTTATTCTGAGGTGCTCTCTGCAGAAGTGGACAGTTCTTGATCATGTGCCCTGGCTGATGACAATTAAAGCACAATGATTTCTGAACCATAGCTGATCCTGGGCCACTCTGGTGCGGTTGCTGCTGTTGCTGCTGGAATCCCTTCCTAGAACACTTATTCGCCAAATGCCCTTCCTGATGACAAATGTAGCACTTTCGGGGTCCGTTGTTATTCCCAGGTTTCTTCTTATTCGGTTTCCTCCATTTAGGATCAAACTTTCGCTTATTCGGATTAGTGAAATTCCCACCTGAAATTGCAACTGAATCCACCGGCTTCTTACTCATCAAACTTTCATACCTTAACGCCATATCAATCAAATCAACAAAAGATCCCTTCAGAAGCACTGTCAATTTCCCATGGAATTCAGGTCTCAATCCTTGCACAAATTTCTCATTCTTTTTCAGAGGAGTATCGATGAGTCCTTGACCATAACAAGAGAGCTCGTTGAATCTGGTTTCATATTCCGAAATAGACATACTGCCCTGCTTCAAATTCAGAAAATCCTGATACAGTTGGGTTTTCCCTGCCGTCGGCACATACTTCTCTTCGAACAACTCCTTGAATCTGTCCCAAGAGATATCATCCTCAGAAATATTTGCGATAGTTGAATCCCACCATGCTGCTGCACCACCTTGCAACTGCCACGATGCCATATGCCTCTTACGCTCATCAGACAATCTCATGCTCTTGAAAATGCGCTCGCAAGAGCGTAGCCAGTCCTAAACTTCAATTATTGACTCCGAACCTTTGAATGGTTGACCTCCAAGATGTTTGAAATCCTTGCATAAGGCTGCAAAGCTAACTTGAGATGGTACTGGATTGACAGCCTCACTAACATTCTGACTCCGTCCATTATCTGTAGAAGTACTGGCCCTAACTCTGCCTCTTCTTCCTGAACTCATGTCGGTCACCTGAAAAGGTAACTCAACCAATTTAGATAGATAGATGGATATATATAATATTATATGAAAATACAAATGCGCACTCTCTAGAGAACTATAACACTACAGCCTAGGTACTCGCTTAACCTAGTGCTCTGATACCAACTGTGACGACCCGCCTTTCTCAACTCCAGAAAGACGTTTCATCATTAAGAAAGAAAGGGATAGAAATAGAAAAGAATAGAAAGAAAGAACAACAACATCAGAATCTCACAGCGGAATGGAACAAAATATAATACATCACATATCTATTACATAGTTATACATACATCAGAGTCATACAATATCACATAACAGGACTGTTATATACATACATGTCCATACATACATCCAAAATACAGCATCACTAACTACACAGCGGAACTACCTATATAGATACATACGTCTGTCTTCTCTCCAAAATAGCTCCTCCAGAAAAGCAACACTTCTAGATACCTATCACTTGTCTACTCATAAAAATTTGAGTACCCAAGAGTTTATGAAAACACAAAAATATAAACTCCGGGTCAGACATGGGTCTGGTATGAGTAAACAGGTTAAAATTGCTTAACTTTGAAAATCATTTGAAAATAAAGGTATCACGTAAGACTCCCCACAAATAAATACGGGTAAGTTTTTACCTTACGCTAACCAAAACATTTGATAGGAAATTCTGTGATATTATAATAGTGTCTAGGGTTTTCAAGTAAAATACAGAAATAGCTGAAATGCTTACATCTCACATTTCAACATAGTTGGGCACAATCAAATCGTACGACGCTTATTGGAAATTGGATCCCATACAATGGCAGGGCTACTGGGGTATCGCCCGTCACAGTACGGGGCCTAGATCACCGTACCGAGGATTACTCCCTTCATCCCCTGCAACACAAGGCCGGAACCATTCCTTACTGAACAGTCCCGAACAAGATAACCCCGCGGTTGTGGCCAACAACTGCCCACTAAGCCGAAATAAAAAGGGACATCTAGACAGGGGAAAATATTGTCCTGCTTGGGCATGACCCACCTAACCTTGCTGCATCTCCCCTGTTTTAGCCATTCCCGGTTGATGAGGCTTGAGGCTATGATTACCTTTATTGAACATATCTTAGAATGCTCATCGTCCGCCTGACGATGTGTTGTAAGCATTCAATCCATACAAGTTCGTTCCGGGTTCGAACGAAGCCGAAGGCATTATCTCGTTACACTCATTTTGGAATCACCCTCAGAGTTAACGACGATAACCCTTGCATTCTGAAAACACCAACTCGATCACCATTTGATAAGTCACGACCTATCGTTTAATTTGGATCGATGTGGTTTTCGGAGAATCAAAATTGATTCTTCCGATCCCGGTCTCATCGGATCCAAACGCCATTTTAAGGGCCAAGTTGTCTAGTTAACTTAACAGTTCAATTAAATATCAGTATTCACAGAACAGATATAACAGATAAACCATATATAGTTTTTACAGACATATCCAGAATATATCATAACATATCACAGAATAATCTTTAACATATATCAAAGTTAATCAAACAGAATCATCAATGCATACCAAACAAATCTGGATTTACTTTACTTAATTATTTGCTTAAGAATAAACTATTTTATTCTGTTTAATTTAATTACTGATAAATTTACTGATTAATGATCAATTATCGATTCTTAATTATTAATTAATAACTTTAATTATTAATTAGTAAAAGTTAATTACTTATTTGATTTTCTAATCATTTAGTATCAATTTATTTATCATTTAATCCAAATTAACCACATAAGTTAACTATCATTTATTTATCGATTGACTTTAAGAGATTAATTAAGATTCTTAAGATTTTAAAATTGATTTAAAACACAAATCAATTTCTAAGTACAAAATAAATTAAAGTTATTAAATTGATTACATTTCGTCAATTTACCTTTACAACTCTGGTTTTAATAAAACTTAAATCAAATATTAGCTTAAACTAACTAAACAATTATTTGCTTAATAAATGTTGAACTTTATAAATCAAAATACTTAACAGTATTAAGGCAATACTACACGATCTGGGCCGAGCACGCATCGTTTTACTCGAGGTCTTTCCCACTCTTCCTCGAGTCACTTCCGTGCATTTCCCTCTCTCTCACTCTTTCTCTTCTTCTCCCCAGTTCTTCTTCCCCTTTTTTTTTTTAGTTAAGTTATAAATTTAGCTGCAGTAACTACTCTCGTACGCTACTCAAAGGAACACAAAAATTCACTCGAAGCATTCCCCACAAAAGTCTCGAGCAACCCACGCGTTAACCCAGAACCCAAAGAAAAACAACACGACAAAGATCACCGAACCCCACTTCGCCACCGTGCACGTGCACGGTGGTCTCCCTTGCCTGCGGCGACTTGCGTCCATCCCCACAAACCCCAAAACACCCACTTAAGTGAATACGAAACCCAAAATCCAATTACAAGTCGAAATGAAGAATTCGACCTGTAGCTCCAAAAACAACATCAGCTATGTCACTGTCAAAGCCGACCGCGTGGCCACCACACATCACCAGAGGTGATGAAAATTCGAAAATATGTCGCCTACACCTCCACCTAACTCCTCCAAGCGTCGCGGCCAACTCGATTTCCTATTGAAGCTGAATTCAAATTTCTACAGAGCTTCAAAAAAAAACTGGGGCTTAAACCCTACTTGTGATTCAAACACAAAATATATGAATTCGAAAAATAAATTACTATTTTTCTAGTGTTAATATCTCTTTCATCTTGCTTCATGCCAGATTTCAGGAATCAAAATTAACTCTGTTACCCACAATTCACAAAAACCCATTTTTATTTGATTTCATAACTGCTCTTTATACCTTTGCATAAAAATCATAAATTTTATGTTAAAAATCATAATTACTTGTATGAATTCTAAATATGTTACTGAAATTTCAAATTTAAACATTTAAATTTACACTTTAATTTCTTATTTACCTGTAGTTGAATAATACAGTATTCATATTTTACTGTTAAAGCTTAAACATGATTTACAGGCTCTGTTTCATATAAACAAACTCAAATTTATTCAATACAACATTTAAATGGTTATATGACTAAGATTTGTTTAAACTTGAAGTACTGATACAACTTGAAGTACTGATCAATATCAGTTATGCAACTTCCAGAGCAATCAACATATATACAGAACAGTATATATTTAAACTTCATATATCAGTAAAAAGAAAATATGCAAGCTAAAATTTAAAAATTAGTTTTGTTTACTCACCAACCAAAAAAAAACTGTTGAACAGAAAGTATGATGAAGGAACTATAGTTGATCTACCCTGAACACTATCTTTGCTTTTGCTGTTAAATTAAATTGTGATTCCAAAGCCAAAACATATGTTCCTCAGGTTTGTTTTTAAAACTAAAGTTTATATAAATAAACTAATGATATAAAGATGGATATATATGAGTTAAAACTACTGAATAATAGGTTGTAACTGGACAGTTCCTTCTGCATTGTCACTCTTTCTTTTTAATGGCTAGTAAAAATCTGCAGAAAATAATGATATAAGAAGATTTCGGCTGTGTACTTAATTAAACAATATGTTATGCTATTTAATGTTCATGTTATTAATTATGACAGCAAGTAATAAATGTATACTGACAGTTTTCTATTAGTACAAAGATATTTATGTGTTTTCTTACTTTGTTGAGTAAGACAGTATCACTATTTCAGCCAAAACTGTTTAGCAAGATACAGGTTGTATAATTTTTTTTTTTTTTTTTTTTTATTATTATCTTTGAGTTGAAAACTTGTTTTGTGTTGAAAAGAGCTTTGTTGCCAATGCCTGAATGTTTTATTTGTTAAGCAACTTACATACACAGGTTATATGTGTTATAAACTTCCTGATATGATTTTTATTATCAACATATTTTTGTTTTATTTATATTTTGTTAGTTATATTCTTATATGAAATCTCATACTTGTTCAAATGATGTTTTAACATTTTATTTAAGGTTGTTGTGTTGCACAATTTAAGTGTTGTAGATCATTGTTTGTCTAAAAATACTTGTTTTTTTGTATATTTCACATTATAACTTATATGTTGTATTTTTATGTTACTTAATTACATTTATAATGTATGTTTGTGTTTTATACTAATTTTGCACTTCCATATTTATGTGAAATAATTTCATGTTTGTAAATTTTAAAACTTATCATTTAAAAACTAAAGGTGTATTTATATGTATTTTATCAAATATCAAAAATATAAAGACTTTGATTTGATTCAATTGAATAAGTCAGATTTTGTCTTTAAATGGTTTTGAAGTATTAACTTCTTTTATAAACATACATGACTGTTTAATATTTAATAACTCGTCAATTTAAATGTTGACAAGCTTATATTTGTTTTAATTAGATTCAATATCTATTAAAATATATCGTCAAAACTCCGGGCCATTACAATTATAATAGCGAAGTATTACTACATAGTAAATAGTTTAACGGATCCTTAGAGGATGGGCGGTCCCAAGCATCCTTTAAGTTACTTGTACTTTAATACAGTTCACTTGAATTAGCTTACACTATATAAGTATGTATGTCCTGACTCGAGTGTTTATGTTTTATTTCACGCTCGGGTCAGCCTGAGTTGCAGTCCAGTCATCATTCCGAAGCTAGGACTTCTGTAGGTCACTTTTCAAGCTGCTGGCAAATTTTCCTTTAAGTTCCTTATCTTAATTTATGTAATCAAGACTATTGAATATTGAGATTGACTATTGTTGTTTCAAACTAAATTTGGGTTTAAAGACTATGTAAATTATATTGTTTTAAGACTTTTAATAGTGGCTTCATGAACCACTAAGTTAATTTTAGATTCCGCTGTGAGTATTCTGATTTTTGTGTCTGTGATTCTGTGATTATTTATTTACTGTATATTTTGAGATTTGCCAAATTTTTTTACAACGCGGTATTTTGAACAATTCAAGTCTGACATGTGTGTCTGCCATTACACTTGGAGGGTGCAGCATGAAAGGGGGTTCTCGCTTCCTGGTTTGGTAGCGGACGGTTGACTCTTACTCCTACATGTCCCCGTGGGGGTTGGTGGTGCAGTCGAGAGGCTGGCCGTAAAGGCAGAACACAGGTAACAATTTATACTACGGTGGGGTTACCCCACTGGTGCGGCCCGTTACAATTTGGTATCAGAGCTTTGGCTCTAGGAAAAACTTAGAATGTATGGTAAATTTGATTTACAAAATCACTTTCATTCAATCTCTTCCTTTTGATTCGATTTTCTTTGAATTTTGGAACGTTCCCTGTGGTTTTAAAGCTCATTCGTGTCCCTCACTATTCAGCTTCTTTCGATTCTGGAGTATCCCATAACTCCACTTCGGACGATCTTTATAGTGAATTTGCGGTCTCGCCAATATTCTATAAAGGGGTGAAACTCCTTTACAATTAGCATTGATTCACCAGAAATTTATATTTATCCTCGGTTTAGATGCTAGTACCTTTGGTTATTCTGAACTCTAACTCTTCAGATCGAATGTAGATTTACCCCAGAAAATCCACATCGATCTTACTCTTTAAGTCACGGTTGACCAGGTTAAGGTTGCCCGCGATTTATATAAACTTATCCAGTTCCTTATTCTGTTATTTAATCATCGGATCTTCTGTCCAACTTATCTTTAAATCAAAATTCTCTTTGATTTGAGTCAATCAAATTTGAATCTTTATCCTTGTTTTAAAAAATTTATTCCTATATTTAGGAAAAAAATATAATATTATATATATATATAAGTATAAATTTTTAGAATTTTTATAATTAATTTAACTAGTTGTCAAGAGATAATAGTCTTTGATTTTATTTATGGTTTTGTAAACCAAGGGTTTTGTCTCATATAAATAATTGAACTATAAACAATGGTTATAAATTAATTTGGAAACAGAAATGAATTTAAAACAAGAACTTGAGAATTCAATTTCCGATGGTTTCAAACCTTGTGTTTAAAGTTTTTAAAAGGATATATTATTTAAATTATTTTCGAATAGAAATTTTTTTCCAATTTTTTTTTTAAAAATCGGTGCTCTTCTCTTTGTCGCTGGGAAATAATTTCGACGATGACTGCAACATCGTCGACATTCATTTTCGAGTTTCGAAGTGAAGAGACCATTCTGTAGTCTGGCTACAGTGTCACCTTGAGAATTTAATTGATTTGAATCTCTAAAATATGACTTGATTTATAATATATAGATATATGATTTAAATTTGATTTGACATATTATGTACATATATTTATTTATCTCTAAATTGTTTGAAGGGAATAAGAAATTTAATCTTAAAGTTTATCTTGAGGAATAATTTCAATTATAAAAAGAATCAAATTTTTGAATAAATGATTCCAACTTGAGATAATTGAATTTGAAAGTTTTATTTGTATAATACTAAATTGCATTTCAATATAACTTACCTTGATTTTCAGAAGTTAACAATGTAATTAGGTAATATACAATATAAAAAGATTTTATAAATAAAATTTGAGTGGTTATAATAAATGTTATACACTTAAATTCTAGTTATAAAAAGATTAACAGAGGTAAAGAGAATAACAAGAGGTAATGGAATAATTTACAATATAAAATGATGTTAAAGGAACTAAGAATAAATTTAAGCAGTTGTAATAAGTGTAAACATATTTAACATAGATGATAAAAATATATTGGGAGGAATAAAGATATTAATTTATTGACATTTAAGATAATTAGAAGATGAAGTAATGAAATTTGAAGTAGAAAAATTTAACTTGAGTGAAATTAAATAAATGAAATCAATTATTAATTTAAAATTGAATTTGTATGGTTTAGATTAATGATTCTAATTTAAGTTTCAATTTAGTTTTCTTTCAGGTTGTTTCTATTCCCTACCTTCTTCCTTTTCGAGGACGAAAAGTTCTGAGCGGGGGAGAGTGTAATAGCCCGAAGTTTTAACAAGTATTTTTCACTTTTAATTTTAAAACTTTGGGGGTTTATTATATAAAAATCTAAATTTTGAATTGATTAAAAGAATTGTCCAAATTTTAAACAAATAATGAGATCTCTGAAATTTTAAACAAATAATGAAATTTTAAACTGTTTAACTACGCGTTTAAAAGGCGCGTTATTGATGGAACATTTTTAACGTATATTTACTACATAAGAGAACGCGTAAATTTAAAAGCGTTACTTTTATTATGAAACTGGGCGTGTGTTTGATTTAATTATTGCGTCGGTTTTTCATGCGTCTAAATTTCTTACCTTGAATATTATAAATAATCAAATAAAATGAATCAGTAGACATGCATTTTTAAGTGGGAAAGGAATAAATTTTACTTTCGTTGACACCACATATTTAATAAATAAAACCCATTGATTTTTCAATAACGTTCAAATCAAATATTTTTTTTCCGTTTCTTTACTCTAAGAATCAACACTTTTTTGTTCAATTTTATAAAACGTTCGCCAATTTTCTATTTTTCTGTACCGTTAAAACAACACAACAATTTTACCTTAGCTATAATGGATTTTATACTTTTTAAAAATAAATAATTTATACTGTAACAGCCCGCAAATCCGTACCCCTTGAGTTAACACTATTCTACAACAATCAACTCAAGTTGCACAAAATTACGAACCATTTGGGTTTAAGAAGAAGAGGTAGAAGAAGAGAAAACAAAATCAACATCAGAATCTAACCATCGCAGCGGAATAAAATATAATAGATAATATATAATCTTTACTCAACATCAAATATTTCTGTTTATATATTACATCATCAGAGTACATCAATCACAGCTCAACATCAATATCATACAATGAATACACAACAACTCAGAATACACAACTCAAACAGCGGAATATATATATATATATATATATATATATATATATATATATATATACAAGTACATGAGTACGTATCGCCATCCTACTCGACTCCTGAGCTCCACAGCAACATATCCTGTATCCTATAATACTCGGTCTGACCCGAGCATTATAGTTAAATAATACCCGAGTCAGTCTGGAATACCAGCGTGAGAAAATCACACCCAATTGATTATTAAAGTTTCAAAATCCTTTGAAAACAAAAGCATCTCGTAAGACCACGCCACAAATAAACATGTCGGGTTTTTACCTTACGATAGCTAAAACGATTTTTATAGAAATCCTCTGATATTATAATAGGGTCTATATACAAATACTTATAAAATAGCCGAAATTGTTACATGATTAAATTCCAGCTACTAGCCACAGAGTGGGTAATACAAACAAAACTCGTACAAGGCTCGTAGGGAAAAATGGATTTCCAACAATGACCAGGCACTGGGGTACCACCTGTCACAGTACGGGGCCTAGATCACCGTACCGAGGACTACTCCCTTCATCCCCTGCAACACAAGGCCGGAACCATTCCTTACTGAACAGTCCCGAACAAGATAAACCCCGTGGTTGGCGCGACCAACCACCCACTAAGCCGAAATATATATATAAGGGACATCTAGACAGGGGAATTATCTTGTCCTGCTTGGGCATGACCCACCTAACCTTGCTGCATATCCCCTGATTTTCAGTCATTCCCATTTGATGAGGCTTGAGGCTAAGCGTTACCTTTTAGAACGTTTCACTTAGAATGCCTATCGCCCACCTGGCGATGTTTCGCAAGCATTCATCCATACAAGTCCGTCCCGGGTTCGAACGGAACCGAAGGCACTATTCCTACTACATCCATTTTGGAAATATCCTCAGGATTAGTAGCGACTAGCCCTTGCACTTCACTGCTCCATCTTCGAATCCAAAATCGTTTACACGAAACGTACAAACCGGATCGAAGTGGTTTTCGAGAAATAAATCTCGGTCCCGGTCTCTTCGAAACGATCAACGCAGTTGGCCAATATTGATAGTCGGTTATTTAACTATCAATTAATATTCACAAACAACCATCCAACAATAAATAATTTCCCAAATTATTTATGTATCTCAAAATATCCTCAAAGATATATTTCTATTTTCAATCCTTTGAAAACAGTTTCAAAACCATCTTTCCTTCCAGAATCAACTTTCCCAAATCTTTTCTATCTCCTCTGAAATCACCAAGCACAAAATAGATTTTTAAAATAATTTTAAAACACTTTACTTTGAAATATATACTTTAAAACATTTAAGTTAAATTACTTCAATAAGTTTGTTAAAAATACATACTATATGATTTTGAGAAAATAAGGTTTCTTTATAAAATATAAAACCAGGTTTTCACTTTTAAAACAAATACTAAGTCACTTTTAAATAATTAATACTATAATATATATTAAAGGAAATACTTGCTTTAGAAATTAAATATTAGAAACAATAAATATTACAAAAAAACTTGCTTCCTTTAAAAAAAACAACTTTAAAACATCTAATTTATATGTACAAATTTACTTTAAAAAAAAAACGTGTACTTGGTCATCCAGAGAAAATTCCAACTTCAAGCACTTAAATCAATTTCCCAAATTGATTTTCCAATTCATTCTATTTGAAATTAAATTTCTCTACTTATCAGTTTATCTCCAAATTTCATTAATTATGGGCTTAATATTCATTATTATTTCTTTCTGTTTGATTTTATACTATTTAACTGAAATATACTAATTTCAGCTCCTTCCAAATTTTCTTTATTCTTCTCAACAAATTTAATCAAATAAAAGTTTTATTCCTTTAACATAATAAAACTAAAATTTAAAATTCATAAATCTTCTGATTTATTCAAATTTCCCTTACTAAACTTAAGATTTATTATTAGAATTTTAAAAGGGCACTTTATTTCTTTCCCAATAGATTCTTAAATTCATTCAAATTTCTATAATTATTCTACTTACAAGTTCACTACTTTTATTATCTTTCCAAATCCAATTTATATATTTTGGTAATTCATTTACTCAAATACATCCAATCAACCATAACATTCAATATTCCAATACAACTCATCATAGAATATCAATATTCACAGCAGAGAATATTAAATAAATTTAAATAAATGTTGAGGGATCTAGTTGGATCCCTCCAACCTGTTTTTCCTGCATCCACAGATGTTAGCACAAATATATATTGATTCCAGAATATTTCATACCATATCACATCAATCAACTTCAACCATTCAAATAATTATTTAAATTTAATCATTTAAATTTAAATATAACTGAGTGAGATTAACTCACCTTCCGTTCGCGACTCATTTCCAAACCACCTTGCTCGTCACAAATCTTCGCAATTTACCTTGTATAAACATTTTACATTTTATTAAAATTTTGAACTTATGGAATAATTATTTCCCCTTTTGATAGTTTTACCTAGCTAATTATTTATTCAAATTACTTCCCCCTTTAATAAAATATTCTTTGACAACTAAACAAATAAATAAGTTTTATTACACAAAGTAATTACCTTTAAATAAAGCAATCCACTAATAGTTTAAATTTCAACTTATCTTCTCTTAACTAATTTCTCAGTGACTAAAATAATTTAGATTTAATTGAACAATTACAACTTCATTATTAAAATTAACCAGTAAATGTAAATAGGAATATAAATTTCAACGTTTGTTTCAAAATCTTATACATATATACATATTTACTATTGAAACAATCCATAATATATTTACATGTATATATTTAAATAGAATGCCATAAATATATATTTATTTTCTCTTCACTGTTTACGTTATATATATAGATTGAATTAAATCTGTACACGTATACGTCTCACTGAATTTTCTGAAATATGTATATATAAATCTTCGAAACAATCATATTAAATTCTGAAAATAAATCAAAAATATACCTCACTGATCGCCACCGGAGACTGTCGTTGATCATGAATGAGCTCCCCTTCGATGATGCACCATCCATCATCTCCAATCGCGAGACCCAAAGTCACGCCGCTGCCTCGAAGCCCCATACCTCACATCCTTCACCGCGAACCCCGACTCCACATCGTTAAACCCTAGGAATGCCGCTTCTTCCAACCTGCGAGCTTCTCCACGTCGTCGCTCTGTCCATCGGCCCCCATAGCCACGCGATTCGCTCACGCAATCGTAATCCTAGTCTCACAATTTTCCCAAAAATTGCATGAATTCGATTGCTCGAATAGGTTCGAGTTGAACGCGAGTTGCCCTGACGTCGAAACTCATTAGATCGAAGAACAGAAGCGTGATTTATTTTGTTAAGCATCGGACCGCCTTTTTTTTTCTCTGATTTTACTGATTTGCGTTCGAATAATTGGGAATAAGGGTGCGCGAGAGACTTAGAAGGCTCGATTATGTGGCTTCCAGAAGAAGAACGAATAATCGTGTTTGGTAAGCCAAAGAAAGTGTGCTTAGCACGATTTTATCGTCGTGATTTTAAACTTAAAAGGAAAGAAAAGAAGGACGTGAGAGGATTTGACTGTTTAAACAATGTCTAAATTTAATTCAAGCTTAAATTTAAATCGACCTGGATTTTCGATATAGATTTAAGCGCGTGTATATGTCGTACACTCACACACTAACTCCAATCATTACGAAATTTGAAATCCGATACTAATTCAATATTACGGACCCAATGGAACTGGTTTCGTCAAATTCTGAGACGGCACCTCGGAAGGCTATTTTAAATTCAATCTAAACGATATAAATTTCGAAACTGAACAAACAACTTCCAAATTCAATTTTAACACTTTTACTGCCTTCACTATCATCAATATAAATTTTATAAGCCTTCAAATTATTTTTAATCGGATTAAAATTCCAGATTCAACATTATTCAAATTCAAGTTATTTAATTCAATAATTTAATTATCAAATAAATTGTGATATTCGTAATTCGAGTTAAAATTACCCAATTAAATATTTAAAATCAATTAAATATTCCAATTTTATATGCTTAAAAATTCCGGGTCGTCACATTCCTTCCCCCTTAAAAGAATTTCGTCCCCGAAATTACTAATTAGGAAGAATGGCCCAAAACCCGTTAACTATCTTCTCAACTCCAAATAGTTTTTAACAAGTCAACATCTCACCAACTATCTTCTTATAGAAGACCCATTATTATTCTTATTAATTTTCCAAACCCTTTCCTAGTTTGCAAACAATCCCCTTTGCTCAATTATCCAAGTTTCAATCTAAAACCAAATTTTGGATTACCAAATTTTTCTCAAAATTTTTCCAACTCCCTAAATTCCCGAAAATTTTTGCCAGCGTTTCCTTTGCGCGGCTGACTCGGTACAACTACAAAATGGCTCTACGGCCTCCCAAATCCAAAAAGAAAACAAAAAGGCCAAGTGGCTCAATCCAAATCCAAATCAAATTCCATACCAAATTGAATACGTACCTCTTTGTCGAGCATTTCAAATTTATCTCTTGAAATCAAATCCACACTTCTTTTCCCTTTTATAATACCTGCATATTCTGCTTAACACTAATATCCAACCTCAATATTCTCAAACCATCATATTAACTTTCTTACCAAATGTCACTATTCATCCAAATATCAATTTATAATATATCTGCAATATCCAATTTCCAACTAAGAATTGATCATTCCTTTCTTAAGTTAACCTAAACACTTTATATGTGTCTTATATTTATTTTCATCTCCGACTTTAGTTTATATCTATTTCTATACAAATTGACTCTTTCATTTCCATACGAATTCAATTTATTTTCAATTCTAAACTTTAAATTTTATTTTTCATTCATAACTAATTCATGTCATTATTTTAATTAGTTTCATTCACTAACTTATTTAAATTTCCCAGTTTGAAATCGTTTTGTCATTAACAAAATTTTCCAAATTTTCCAAAAATTTTCTAACTCCCAAAATTTCTGAAAATTTTTGGCAGAGTCTCCTTTGTACGGAGGAGCTTTTGCAATTTGACAAAAGAGATAAATATATATACATCGACCCAAACGGTCGGAAAAACCAAAAACAGTTCATATTTCCTATTTTAATTACGTAGGCGTACCTTATTTAGCATTTTAAGCAAGCAGCTTATTTATTTTAGCAAATAGCACAACCAAATACAACCACACGGCTTCCAGGTACCTGTATTTACTCAGTTTAAACTTGTAAGTGCCAAATATAAGAAGTTTAACACATTTCACTTACTTGCAATAATTAAAACATATGAACTCTAAAAGAAATTCACATTAAACATTTTTCTGTAAGCAACTTATACAGTTTTCATACTAAACTAACTGTTTCAATTGATTTATAAACCATTTTCCTTCAATTTGAATGGTTTAAAACACAATAGCTTGCATTTAATTTATTTTAAGCAAACTGAACTCATATTTAATCCAATTGATCTAAAAAATCAATTTATTTTATTCCTATCCATCCAAGGTATTTTAATAACTTCTATTTACATTCAATAACAATTTATTCTTTGCAATTTGACGAGAATAAATAAGCGCTTGAGTTTTAAAATCAATTTAAATTGATTTCAACTCAACTTACACTTAATTCAATTCCATTTTTAAATTTATTCACAAATCATAAATTCTCAGTTTTATTGCAATTAAATTTTAATCCATTCACAATCAATTATTTAGCTCGACACACTCCATTTAAATTTCATTTACAATCCATTCATTCACATTTCATTCCAAATTTGTTTATTTCAAACTATTGTATTTAGTTCAAAGACAATTCCAAGCTATTGCATTCCAAAACCATTTCTCAACTTATTTAAACCATATTTCATTTGATACTTATTTATTCCATCATTTATTTATTCAATATAAAATTAGTTTATCCACATTCATTTAAACTGTTCTAATAAACTTGACACATTCTATTTTCCTTACTGTCTCAAGTTAATTCAATCCCTTAATAATTTAAATGGTTTACAATTATTTGTTTAAGCATTTTTATGCCATTAAATATTATTGGTAACTCACCGAATTTATTTCAGTTAAAATTTATTTTTACTTGATGTAAATCCAATCCACTATCATTACACTTAGTTTTAAGTTGAATTCACTTTAACTCTCCTTCATTTCTTCAGCTTAAGTTATTCCACTTTAATTTATTCAAATTTTATACTTAATCTCATTCTCAGTTTGCAAACAAGTTCTCTTTTCAATTTAACTTGATTCTATTTCAATCCAATCTCATTTTAAATTTTCAATTTCATTTGATTGGTTATTATAGAATTTAACTTCCCAGATTCAATTCATTTAATTTATCACAAAGCCATTTCCATCTTATTTCTACTGATTTGGATTTGATTTGCAATTCATACCATTACTGTTTTAATCCATTTCATTTTTTTATATATACTTTCAAATTATATTTACTTTGTTAATACTTCTAGTCAAATTTTAATTGATAACTCAAGTTCTGATTCCACCATTCATTTTTTAAATTTACCATCCAATTTTATTACCTTACATTGCAATTTCATTCACATTTACTTCCACTTCATCAACAATTTGAATCCAATTTAATTTAAAACTTGAGTTTATTTCCAAACTTTATCATAAAGTCACAATTCAATTTCATTAACTAATTTATTATCAATTAGTTTTTTTTCCCTTATCTATAATCCAACACTTGAATCTTTATTCCAAATATCACTTCCTTTTAGTTTCTTAGTTCAATATACTTTATAATTCAAGTTTGGATTTTCTTTTCGTTTTCCAATTCATCAAAATATTAAATTTGGGCTTTGTATTCCATTTCCAATTTTATAAGTCACAACTTACTATTTTATACAATCCCATTCATTCAAGGCTTAAATATATTCATCTTTTATTTTTAACTCAAGCCTTATGCTTATTCATAGCCCAAGCATTTTTATTTTTATGGAATTTTAATTCTCTTATAAGTTATTCTGATTTATGGATTTCAATTCTAATCCTTATTCAATTTCCATTTGCTTAAGTATGAATCTAATTTCATCAAATAATTCAATTGAATTCTTATTCCAATTCAATTTTATTTTGACTCGGTTTTATTTAACTCAATTCGATTTCAATTTAATTCGAATTCAACTGGATATTATTTCAGCCTATTTAAATTTATTCCAATCCAGTTAATTTCATTTTTGCCTTTTAAATTTAAATTCCATTATTCAAAGCTTATATTTCCTTCATTTTCATTTACTTAAGTTAAATTTTATTTGCTGAATTCAAATTTTCAATCCCTTCTTATTAATATCAACTTCTCTTTACAAGTACATTATTTGATCATTTATTCATTCACCAATGCATTAACCAATAAATGTTATGTCCAAACATTTATTATCTTTAGTCCTTCCTGACTAAATTTCCCATTCCACATAACTCCACACAATTAAATTTTAAATTCCAGTTCTCAGTTTCACTTACACCGTTGAAATTTTGTTTTTCAACAAATTCCAAAGTTAAACAACCTTCAACATTTCAAAATTCCCTTTAAAACTTTCTATATCCAAAATTCGTTTGATAAATTCAATTTATCTCTTTGAGTTTCAAAACTCAACCAGTCTTGCAAACAATTTCAATTCAAAACAATTTGGTAGCAATTTCACTTCTGGAAACTCGAAAATGAACATCGATGATGCTGCAGTCATCACCGAAGTTATTTTCTAGCGACCAAAAGAATTTATATGCTTTTATTCTCTTTCTAAAATCCATCCAATATTTTTAAATTCTAAATTTCTCTAGATTTCAAATCCGATTCAAAACTATTCCTCAATATATATTATTCTCCCAACCTTTGAGAATCATTATCCAATCCAAAGAAATTTAAATCTCCAAATTCCAAACTCTTTAGATTTAAATTCAAACTTTTCTTTGGAATTTTATCTTACCTTAATAATTTATTACACTATAATTTACATTATAGTTTACATTTACAAATTCATTTGATATGAATTGGTTTCTTAGTTTTTAATTATGAATTCAATTCCTTATGCTATTATGAATCACATTCATAAATTTCATCTATTATGTTAATTTATTCCTTAATTTGTTTTAGTTATTATTTCAAACTTTATTCAATTATCTTACGATGATAATAATTTAATATTTATCACTTCTATCATCCAAACATCCATGTATATCTATAATAATTAAGAAAATCATTTTCATTTTTTTAATATACATAAAATAAATTTGGGTAAAATTATTTCATTTACCCTAGTTTAAACAATACTGTGTCGGTTTATCTTGTTCAAGAGTTTAGAAATCCCTATCGATGACATGGCGTCCCATACATCGACCAGAATCCATAAACACTCAATCGATAAATCAACACAATATAAAAACAATTTCATATTCACTAACAAGTACGCACTCATATCTATTAATACTCTCAAACTCATTCTAGAGTACTACGGACTCTATTTAATGAGTAATTCCCACCAGAGCCAAGGTTATCACCAACCTATGCTCTGATACCAACTGTAACAGCCCGCAAATCCGTACCCCTTGAGTTAACACTATTCTACAACAATCAACTCAAGTTGCACAAAATTACGAACCATTTGGGTTTAAGAAGAAGAGGTAGAAGAAGAGAAAACAAAATCAACATCAGAATCTAACCATCGCAGCGGAATAAAATATAATAGATAATATATAATCTTTACTCAACATCAAATATTTCTGTTTATATATTACATCATCAGAGTACATCAATCACAGCTCAACATCAATATCATACAATGAATACACAACAACTCAGAATACACAACTCAAACAGCGGAATATATATATATATATATATATATATATATATATATATATACAAGTACATGAGTACGTATCGCCATCCTACTCGACTCCTGAGCTCCACAGCAACATATCCTGTATCCTATAATACTCGGTCTGACCCGAGCATTATAGTTAAATAATACCCGAGTCAGTCTGGAATACCAGCGTGAGAAAATCACACCCAATTGATTATTAAAGTTTCAAAATCCTTTGAAAACAAAAGCATCTCGTAAGACCACGCCACAAATAAACATGTCGGGTTTTTACCTTACGATAGCTAAAACGATTTTTATAGAAATCCTCTGATATTATAATAGGGTCTATATACAAATACTTATAAAATAGCCGAAATTGTTACATGATTAAATTCCAGCTACTAGCCACAGAGTGGGTAATACAAACAAAACTCGTACAAGGCTCGTAGGGAAAAATGGATTTCCAACAATGACCAGGCACTGGGGTACCACCTGTCACAGTACGGGGCCTAGATCACCGTACCGAGGACTACTCCCTTCATCCCCTGCAACACAAGGCCGGAACCATTCCTTACTGAACAGTCCCGAACAAGATAAACCCCGTGGTTGGCGCGACCAACCACCCACTAAGCCGAAATATATATATAAGGGACATCTAGACAGGGGAATTATCTTGTCCTGCTTGGGCATGACCCACCTAACCTTGCTGCATATCCCCTGATTTTCAGTCATTCCCATTTGATGAGGCTTGAGGCTAAGCGTTACCTTTTAGAACGTTTCACTTAGAATGCCTATCGCCCACCTGGCGATGTTTCGCAAGCATTCATCCATACAAGTCCGTCCCGGGTTCGAACGGAACCGAAGGCACTATTCCTACTACATCCATTTTGGAAATATCCTCAGGATTAGTAGCGACTAGCCCTTGCACTTCACTGCTCCATCTTCGAATCCAAAATCGTTTACACGAAACGTACAAACCGGATCGAAGTGGTTTTCGAGAAATAAATCTCGGTCCCGGTCTCTTCGAAACGATCAACGCAGTTGGCCAATATTGATAGTCGGTTATTTAACTATCAATTAATATTCACAAACAACCATCCAACAATAAATAATTTCCCAAATTATTTATGTATCTCAAAATATCCTCAAAGATATATTTCTATTTTCAATCCTTTGAAAACAGTTTCAAAACCATCTTTCCTTCCAGAATCAACTTTCCCAAATCTTTTCTATCTCCTCTGAAATCACCAAGCACAAAATAGATTTTTAAAATAATTTTAAAACACTTTACTTTGAAATATATACTTTAAAACATTTAAGTTAAATTACTTCAATAAGTTTGTTAAAAATACATACTATATGATTTTGAGAAAATAAGGTTTCTTTATAAAATATAAAACCAGGTTTTCACTTTTAAAACAAATACTAAGTCACTTTTAAATAATTAATACTATAATATATATTAAAGGAAATACTTGCTTTAGAAATTAAATATTAGAAACAATAAATATTACAAAAAAACTTGCTTCCTTTAAAAAAAACAACTTTAAAACATCTAATTTATATGTACAAATTTACTTTAAAAAAAAAACGTGTACTTGGTCATCCAGAGAAAATTCCAACTTCAAGCACTTAAATCAATTTCCCAAATTGATTTTCCAATTCATTCTATTTGAAATTAAATTTCTCTACTTATCAGTTTATCTCCAAATTTCATTAATTATGGGCTTAATATTCATTATTATTTCTTTCTGTTTGATTTTATACTATTTAACTGAAATATACTAATTTCAGCTCCTTCCAAATTTTCTTTATTCTTCTCAACAAATTTAATCAAATAAAAGTTTTATTCCTTTAACATAATAAAACTAAAATTTAAAATTCATAAATCTTCTGATTTATTCAAATTTCCCTTACTAAACTTAAGATTTATTATTAGAATTTTAAAAGGGCACTTTATTTCTTTCCCAATAGATTCTTAAATTCATTCAAATTTCTATAATTATTCTACTTACAAGTTCACTACTTTTATTATCTTTCCAAATCCAATTTATATATTTTGGTAATTCATTTACTCAAATACATCCAATCAACCATAACATTCAATATTCCAATACAACTCATCATAGAATATCAATATTCACAGCAGAGAATATTAAATAAATTTAAATAAATGTTGAGGGATCTAGTTGGATCCCTCCAACCTGTTTTTCCTGCATCCACAGATGTTAGCACAAATATATATTGATTCCAGAATATTTCATACCATATCACATCAATCAACTTCAACCATTCAAATAATTATTTAAATTTAATCATTTAAATTTAAATATAACTGAGTGAGATTAACTCACCTTCCGTTCGCGACTCATTTCCAAACCACCTTGCTCGTCACAAATCTTCGCAATTTACCTTGTATAAACATTTTACATTTTATTAAAATTTTGAACTTATGGAATAATTATTTCCCCTTTTGATAGTTTTACCTAGCTAATTATTTATTCAAATTACTTCCCCCTTTAATAAAATATTCTTTGACAACTAAACAAATAAATAAGTTTTATTACACAAAGTAATTACCTTTAAATAAAGCAATCCACTAATAGTTTAAATTTCAACTTATCTTCTCTTAACTAATTTCTCAGTGACTAAAATAATTTAGATTTAATTGAACAATTACAACTTCATTATTAAAATTAACCAGTAAATGTAAATAGGAATATAAATTTCAACGTTTGTTTCAAAATCTTATACATATATACATATTTACTATTGAAACAATCCATAATATATTTACATGTATATATTTAAATAGAATGCCATAAATATATATTTATTTTCTCTTCACTGTTTACGTTATATATATAGATTGAATTAAATCTGTACACGTATACGTCTCACTGAATTTTCTGAAATATGTATATATAAATCTTCGAAACAATCATATTAAATTCTGAAAATAAATCAAAAATATACCTCACTGATCGCCACCGGAGACTGTCGTTGATCATGAATGAGCTCCCCTTCGATGATGCACCATCCATCATCTCCAATCGCGAGACCCAAAGTCACGCCGCTGCCTCGAAGCCCCATACCTCACATCCTTCACCGCGAACCCCGACTCCACATCGTTAAACCCTAGGAATGCCGCTTCTTCCAACCTGCGAGCTTCTCCACGTCGTCGCTCTGTCCATCGGCCCCCATAGCCACGCGATTCGCTCACGCAATCGTAATCCTAGTCTCACAATTTTCCCAAAAATTGCATGAATTCGATTGCTCGAATAGGTTCGAGTTGAACGCGAGTTGCCCTGACGTCGAAACTCATTAGATCGAAGAACAGAAGCGTGATTTATTTTGTTAAGCATCGGACCGCCTTTTTTTTTCTCTGATTTTACTGATTTGCGTTCGAATAATTGGGAATAAGGGTGCGCGAGAGACTTAGAAGGCTCGATTATGTGGCTTCCAGAAGAAGAACGAATAATCGTGTTTGGTAAGCCAAAGAAAGTGTGCTTAGCACGATTTTATCGTCGTGATTTTAAACTTAAAAGGAAAGAAAAGAAGGACGTGAGAGGATTTGACTGTTTAAACAATGTCTAAATTTAATTCAAGCTTAAATTTAAATCGACCTGGATTTTCGATATAGATTTAAGCGCGTTTATATGTCGTACACTCACACACTAACTCCAATCATTACGAAATTTGAAATCCGATACTAATTCAATATTACGGACCCAATGGAACTGGTTTCGTCAAATTCTGAGATGGCACCTCGGAAGGCTATTTTAAATTCAATCTAAACGATATAAATTTCGAAACTAAACAAACAACTTCCAAATTCAATTTTAACACTTTTACTGCCTTCACTATCATCAATATAAATTTTATAAGCCTTCAAATTATTTTTAATCGGATTAAAATTCCAGATTCAACATTATTCAAATTCAAGTTATTTAATTCAATAATTTAATTATCAAATAAATTGTGATATTCGTAATTCGAGTTAAAATTACCCAATTGAATATTTAAAATCAATTAAATATTCCAATTTTATATGCTTAAAAATTCCGGGTCGTCACATATACTGTTACTTATGTACATTTTAGTAATAGATTTCTTGGTAAATGGTAAATGAACGGAAAAAAAATCCAATGTAAACAGATCATATTTTTTAAGCAATAAATTTCAAAATTTAAGTATAAATAAACTGTTTAATTATGCGTTTAAAAGGCGCGTTATTTGATGGAATAAGTAACGTATATATAAGAAAACGTATAAAATTTAAATCCGTTATTTTTGTTATATTTTGGGCATAAGTAATTGCGTCTGTTGTACGCATTCTAAAGATATCCTCTTTAATATTTACACGTCGCTCAACATTATTCTTTTGGACAAATTTTCCATTTCCATTTTAAGTGCAAATTGATTGCTTGCCGTTTTATGTTCTCCTTAATTCACAAAATCTACACTGGTAATAAAATTTATTACTCACTGTAATTAATTGTTCCAAACTTTTCTTACCTCTCGTGTGAAATTGATAGGAAAAATATTCAATAGACTGATTTAAAATCAACGCAACAAGGTAATAGTAAAAAAAAAATTCTTGCCTTTAACTTCTCATCTAAATCAATGCATTTTCTTCCTTAAATTTTGCACGTACGAATGTTCACTAATAATAGAAACTGCCCCTTGATTTATGCATGTCGTGATTTTCACCATCCCTTTTTGCTGCAACTATTTTAATTTAGTATAAAATCTTTGAATAAAGTAACGTATATATCTAATATTATTGTCGTTTCCTTCGATATCAATGCTAGTTTCTTCTCATTATTAAACACGTTCGCAAATTGCTTAAATTCCATTTCCATTCAAAGCAAAAATATAATTGCTTCCTATTTCTTTCGCTTATTAATTCTTACCAACTGCAATTATTTGCTCCAATCATTCTTGTCGTTTCTTTTTATTTATCAACGCATTCTCTTCTTAATAATTTCAAACGAGAACAAATACGTGCCACTCAAAAATAAATTTTATTATTTCTTGTGTTTTTTAACTTATACAGTTTGCATCTTTTAATCAAACACGTTCAAAATGGTTATTTCTTGCCTTTGACCTCTCCCACATAAATATATGCATTTAATTCACTTACCGCTCTAACAAATATTGCCTAAAATTTTCGCATGCCTTGAATTGGCGTTTCTCATTTTATCTTTTTGCCTGCGTTTTTAAATTAATAAATCAACCAAATTTACCTCTTCGTAAAGCAAACATCACGTAGAATATTCTCCAGACCATTTTAAAAATGATTTCTTGCCTTTTTTTTCCTTTACGTGATTTGGGCAACTTCTCTTATATAAATGAAACCCATGTTCATAATTCCATCACCACCTCAGTATTGTTACATCTTCATTTTCGCAAGCTATTGGTGAAATAGAACCCACATACTCTCTTTGGCATATATAAGACTCGTGCGCAATTTATTTCATCCCATTGTTGGCCTTCTCTTCTTCCTTGCGTGCGTGAGAATCAGTAGCATCAGGTAATGGCTACAACTTTATTTCCTTCTTTTGTTTTTTTCCATTGTTCTATTCAAACTGCTCCACCGCATGACAAATGCCTAACCTCCTTCCCCTCCTCTCCGATCTGTTCGTGCATTGCCGAGCATCTCTGATGCAGTTTTAGCCTAGCACTTGAATATTCATTTTATCGACACCTGTATATGTTTATCCTTCTATAGGACAAACATTTCTTTACCATGTAATTTAAAAGGGTTTTAAAATTGTTTAAACTTTGTTAAGTTAAATTGTATTCATTTTACATCTCATTTTTGAAATGAAATTTTAAAGTAAATTCAAAAGTAAATTGTTTTCAAATGTTTTTGTTAATAACGATTTAGTCATAGTTAACAATGTTTTTATCTTAAAGTTAAATTAAGATTTAATGATTTGAAATTAATTAAATTAATGAGGAAATTAAGGAATAATTAGTTAATTTAATTAACTAATGATTAGGGATTAATAAATAATTTGATTAAGGGTTAATCAATTTGAAATTAAAGATCATTAATTAGATAATTAAAGATTATTAATTAAAAATTAAAAATTTATTAATTTAGCAATAAGTTATAATCAAGGTTAATTAATCATGTAATTAAGGATTAACTGCATACTTGTTTGAGTATAGCGCACTTCAGTTTGAAGAAAAATATATATAATATAAAAGGCATGCGCCACCTAAGGTTAGCCTAGCTTAAAATTCTTAAGATAATTCCACTGCTTTGTTTACGCGAGTGTTCAGGGAAGAAGTATTTCCAGACCGTACGCGTTTTTTTGTTTGTTGGTCACATGTGTTTTAAAATTTAGAAACATTACGTATGAGGATATATGATATACGTAAGAACAGCAGAAAGTTGTTTTGATTTGGAGATTTTGATATTTTACTTGTTTCCTAACAGAGAATAATAATAATAATAATAATAAATAAATAAATAAATATTGCATGTGCCACCTTTATGTATCACTGCCGTGAATTGAATGTTGCCCACATAAGATTTGCCACCTTTTTATTAACACGTCATAATATTTTGTAAAAAAAGGGTAAAAAAAAGAGTATAAATTTATTTTGTAAATTTTGTTTTGGAAAAAAAACAAATGGGCAGGCTGAGCTTTTGTTTTAATGGGTCAAGTCGTGCGGTGGAGTGGTCGAGCAATTTGAGTCAATTTTCATTTTATTTTAGCTCGTTCTAATTTTGTTTTATTTAAAAAATTGCTTTGTCCGTAATTGGAATTCGTGTACTCAGTTTTATTTATTTATCTTGTTTCAAGATCGAAATCAGTTTGTCTCATCTTCCAATAATTGATCGTGCCTTCTTACTCTTCTTTCGGGGTAGATATCATTGTTTGAATAAATTCTGCAGCTTCGAGAAGGTGAGTATTCTCACCTGACAACGTACTTATATATCTGTAAATTGATAACATGTATGAACGTAGAATAATTATTATTTCATTTATTTGACTGTGATACAAATTGATGATGTTAAAAATCCCGTTAATAAACCTACACATCATCATTTCTATTACATACTCTTTAATTATGCTGTTACACTATTTATTTATTTATTTATTATTTTTTACTGTTTAATCACACTGCAAGTTCCCTGTAGAATGGAAATCATTACAGGCTGAAATAATGGGCCTGTACGATATTTATTTATTCATTTATTTATTTAGTTTATTATTTAACTTGGGATTGCGGGTTCGAAATGATAGAACCCGGATTTATTTTGTAAGTTACGGATTGAAATGATATATTATCCGTATCACTTGACCTAAGTTAGAAAATATTATACAGACCCGTGGTTATATATATATATATATATATATATATATATTCTGGAAATATTAAATATTTTAAAATTTAAGTGTTATAATACTTGCTTAAAAGTGGATTAAAATGATTATTGTAAGTATTGTGATATTTTACAAGTTTAATATGTAAATAAATAAATGTTAAGAATTTAAATATCAACTTATCTTGACCTGCACAGTTTTTGATATTGAGTGATTTTTAAATCTGAAAGTAAGTTTTAGAACAAGATTTAAATTCTAAGTTAAATCTGAATTTAGAATCCTGGATTCAAATTTGAATTTGAATCTGAAAGTTTCAAAAAGAAAATAGGATGATAAATTCAAAGGTTATAATTTAGTTTGAATATTTTAGTATGTATAACATGTGTTTTATAAAATCTGAAATGAAATTTAAACAGGGTTTTAAATTTTAATCTTTGTATTTAAATCTGAAAGCATGGTTAAGTTTTGAGTTGTAATAAAAATAAGATTTGAATTTATATGTTTCAATATTATTTGAAATATTTAAGGTATTTTAAATTTATTTAAATTGAATATGGGCTAAAGATAAAACTATTCTTCTAAATTACTTTAATAGATAAGTAATCCTTTAAAATGAAAATTTAAGAGTTTTAAAAATATTTAAAATCTTTTTTACGTTTGATTTCATTTTAAATATTTATGGAATTTAGAAAATTTAAAAGAAAATTGTTTTAAATGACTTTAATAATGATAATTTAATCATTAATGAGATAAATGATTTTGTTTATTGTTTTAAAAACTTAATTATCTGATCAAGGTAATTAAGATTTTAATTAATTTAATTAATTAATAATTAGGATATTAATTAAATAATTAAAGATTTATTTAATTAATTAAAAGTTTAAGTAAGTTAATTAAATTTGATTAAAGTATGATTTAGAAATTAATTTAAATAAGATTTGATTAATTTAATTAATGAATTGAAATTATTAATCAAGTAATTAATAATTAATTTAGTTTTAATTATCACTTGATTAATTTTAAAATTAGAAATTTATTAACGAGTTTCTTTAAATAAATTAAGAATTAATATTGATTAATTCTGTTAATTAATTTAGAAAGTAATTAAAGATTTGTTATGAGTTAATGAAGGTCATCAACTTAATATTATTTTTATAATTAATTAATTAATTTTAATGATTAATTGTATTAATTAATTTAAGATGATCATTTGAATTGTTTAAGTATAATTACTTAATGAAAGTAATTAAGCAAATTAATTACTGACTTGTAATTAATTAAGATTTTGATTAATTAAGTTAATTAATTAAGTTTAATTAATTTAATTTAATCACTGGTTGATTTGAGAAATAATTACAAATGTAATTAAAAATGGAAAATTACTTAATGAAGTAATTAAGAAAATAAATTACTAGATGTAATTTAATTGAAGGAGTTTTGGAATTAATTACTTGTGTAATTTATATATAATTAGTATGTTGAATAATTACTTAAGTAAGTAATTAATAATTAATTACTTAGTGTAATTAATTTAGGTTTTGATAATTAATTTAATGGAGTTATTTAAAATAATTTGAGATCATTAATTTATATAATTAATGATATGATTAAGGATTTATTAATTAAGAAAATTAATCAATGAAGGTATTAGTTAATTAATTATGATTAATTAATGAATGAAGTAATTACAGGTTAATTACTGAATCTGGATTGAGATAATTAATTTGTGAAATTAATTAGTGATTAATTACTTGAATGTAATTAAAGGACAGTTAGTCAAGAAGATTAATTAGGGTAACTTGTTAAGAATAATAAATTGATGTGTAAGCAAGATTTATATGGATGAGTAATTAATTTAATTTATTTTCAATTAATTTAAGGAAGATGTAATTAATTTAATTCATTTTAAGTTAATTATAGGATGATGATTTATAAGTCATTGCTTGTGAATGATGATTGATATTTATTACCCTGAATGGTTGAGATCTCAGTTATGAGATGAATGTTGTTGTGTGATTTGGATGTTATGGTTGCATTGAGTCGATAATATGGATTATCTGTTTGAGTTGATAATATAGATTATCTGATGCGATGATAATATTGATTATCTATTATGATGTTGAGAATTATCTATCTGTGTGTATATAGATAATATTGAATTAAATTGTTTTAAACCTTTAAAACAAATTAGACCTAAAAGACACGCTTTGGATTTCGATGAGACCGGGATCGGGTTTCCATATTTGGATATCCGAAAACCACATCGATTCCAAATAACGTTAGGTCGTGTATCCAAATGGAGCTTTGTGAAGACTCGAGGTGTAAGAGCTATACGTCATAACTCTGTGGGTGATTCCGTAATGAGTTGACGGAATAGTGCTTATAGATTCGAGATGGTGATTCAGAGTGCAAGGATTATCGTCGTTAACTCTGAGGGTGATTCCAAAATGAGTGTAACGAGATAATGCCTTCGGTTTCGTTCGAACCCGGAACGAACTTGTATGGATTGAATGCTTTCAGAACATCGTCAGGTGGACGATGAGCATTCTAAGATAATGTGTCCTATAAAGGTAATTGTAGCCTCAAGCCTCATCAACCGGGAACAGCTAAAACAGGGCAGGTGCAGCAAGGCTTCGTGGGTAGCTCCCACTGGAGAGCGAGATTGATCCCTGTCTAGAAGTCCCTTTATATGCGGCTGTGTGGGCAGTTGGTTGCAAACAACTGCGGGGTTGTCTTGTTCGGAACTGTTCAGTAAGGAATGGTTCCGGCCTTGTGTTGCAGGGGAGTGGGAGTACTCCTCGGTACGGTGATCTAGGCCACGTACTGTGACGGGCGGTACCCCAGTAGCCCTGCCATTGTATGGAATCCACAATCCAATAAGTGCCAACGGTTTTGATTGTATTACACACTTTTGTGGCTAGTAGCTGGAATTTAATGAATGTAACAATTTTGGCTATTTCATATTTACTTGAAAACCCTAGACATTATTATAATATCATCGGATTCCCTATCAAATGTTTTGGTTAGCATATGGTAAAAACTTTTCCATGTTTATGTGTGGAAAGTCTTACGTGATACCTTTTTCTTTCAAAGGTTTTTAAAGTTAAGCAACCTTAACCTGTTACTCACACCAGACCCATGTCTGACCCGGAGTTTATCTTTGTTTTCTTAAACTCTTGGGTACTCAAATTTTTACGAGTAGCCAAGGGATTTAGGATAGCTTTGACGAATAATGGAGGAGCAATGGAGCAGGAGGCTTCTGCGTTGTAGATATATAGTTCCACTGTGTTTTCTCTGTGTTGTGTTTGTATTGAGTTGTAAATACTAGACAGGTGTTTATAACTGTCTAGTATATGTGATGTGTATGCTGTGTATCTCTGATTGATATTGTATATTATGTAAATACTTATGTTGTTAATATAATTTATTCGTTCCGCTGTTGAGATTTTAGTGTTGTTTCTTCTTTCTCTTCTTTCTTTTCTTCTTCTATCCCTTTCTTTCTTAATTCATGATGCGATTTTCTGGGAGTAGAAAGTCAGGTCGTGACAGTTGGTATTAGAGCTAGCTTGCCCAACCTTACCAAAATTTATAGCTCCTAAAACTGGGAAAACTTATCCAAAACCAGACTTCAGATCCACAAAACTTTTCGGACTATCTCGGGCTGCCTACATCCTACCTGAACAGCTAAATCCTTGCTGATGTCTCTAGAAACAAACTAGACCAATCAAAGAGACAGAAATGATCAATATTCCTAACTCGGAAAAAAACTAGGGTTACATATTTAGATCCTTCACCGCTGACACCAATGCCAAAGAATTCTCATTCCAAAGCTCTTCGAGAAACTCGGACTTCAAACAACACAAAAACACCCTGCTAAACTTAGCTACAACACCCAAGCAGACCTACTTCCTTAAACTTGTTCCAAAGAAATTATCTTCGAAAACATCCATAGTCACTGCATCTCATCACGCAGCTACTATTCCCTGAGATATCAAGATACCAGCACTCGCTTTAGCTCAGCCAACAGATCCAAACTCTAATATTAATCCGAAATTAATCCACATATAAATATTAATCACCCATGATTAATAACCATTCAGTAATTAACTACTTTAATTACTCATCCCATAATTAATTATTCTTAATTAATTATCTAAATTAATCCCCTTGATTAATTCCAAAGTAATTTAAATCCAATTACTTCTATATCAAATATCTTTAATTACATCCTGTAATTATTAATTAATTACTTCCTTAAGTAATTACAAATTCATAAATTACATAAAGTAATTATCAAACAATCAACAAATGTTTAAATTAATTTAACTTAATTAATCTAAACTAATCACATTCATTAAATTAATTACACTAAGTAATTAATCCATTAATTACCTTCATTAAGTAATTAAAACTTAAACAATTGATTATTATTAATTAATTATCTAATTAATTATCAAAATTAATCACAATAATTAATTGTTAAAATAATCTTAAGTTAATGACTTCATTAACACTTCTTAATTACTTAATTAAGAATTAACTTAAATAAATCATTATTAATTATCAATTAATTAACATATAATTATAATTTAACTAATCTTTAATTATCAATTAATTAAGTGTTAATTAAAATCTAAATTATCTCTAATCACTTGATTAAATAAATCTTAATCACAAATTAAAATTTAATTAATCATCCTTAACTATAGATTAATTAACCTTAATTAATTAATGTCAAATCTAATTAATTAACTTAAAAATCATTAATTGCTTAATTAAACATCCACATAATTAATTAATTAAATAATTAATATTCATCTTAATTACCTTAATAATTAAATGAATCCAATCATTAAATTTTTATTTATCTTTTAGATAAACATTTCTTATTTAATTATACATTTAAAAACAAAATGTTTTTAAATTTACTTTAAATTCTATTTAACTTCATTTTAAACTTAAGACTCAAATTTATCTTAAATAAGATTTTAAAACAATTCAAAACTTTTTATCATATATGTTAAAAGAAACATCTACTTTATTAATAAGTTTAAAAGGATTTAAATTTCAATTCAATTTAAATTCAAATCAATTTAAAATTTACTTTAAAATTTCAAAATTGAAATACAACTTCCAAACTCATTTTAGTTTTAACTCTTTAAAATTCTTCCTACAATCTACACCCTCAATTCAAATGCAAATCATTTAATCATTCAAAAGCAATTTAAATTTAAACCTTTATTTGAAATCTGCAAATTTAAATTAAAAATCCAGATTTAAAACTAGAATTTAAACTCATTTTAAATTTCTACTTTAAAAATTCAACCTTTCAATTCAAATGCTAAACACATATGCATCTACACTTGTGAGTTTGGAATCAAATCTAAATATAAAAACATAATTGAATTTAATTTCAGACAATCTATTTTAAATTCTTATTAAAATTTCAGATTTTAAAAATCCAGTTTAAACTTAAATTTTCAATTTGAACTTAATATTTTAAAATAGAAAACAGTTTCTGTTTTCATTTAAAACCAAACTTAAATTTTTAAAAATTTAAATTATTTCTAAAAACCAGAATTCAAACTTATCTGAATTCATATTTAAATTCAGGTTTTAAATCCTAAGTTGAGATTTTAGTTCATATTTAAAACTTGCTTTTAATTTTCAAAACTGCAAACAGGTTTCTGATTTTAGATTTAAAACCCAATCTAAAATTTAAAAACTCAATAATTTCTGATACCACCTGTGACGACCCGACTTTCTACTCCTAGAAAATCGCATCATCAATTAAGAAAGAAAGGGATAGAAGAAGAAAAGAAAGAAGAGAAAGAAGAAAACAACACTAGAATCTCAACAGCGGAACGAATAAATTATATTAATAACATAAAATATTACATAGTTTACAACCATTATCAGAGTACACAGATATACATCACATACTAGACAGTTATAAACACCTGTCTAGTATTTACAAAATAATACAACTCAGAGACAAAACAATACTAACACAGAGAACACACAGCGGAACTATATATCTACACGCAGAAGCCTCATGCTCCATTTCTCCTCCAATATTCGTCAAAGCTAACCTGAATCCCTTGGCTACTCGTAAAAATTTGAGTACCCAAGAGTTTATGAAAACAAAAGATAAACTCTAGGTCAGACATGGGTCTGGTGTGAGTAATAGGTTAAAGTTGCTTAATTTTGAAATTCCTTTTGAAAAGAAAAGGTATCACGTAAGACTTCCCACACATAAACATGGAAAAGTTTTTACCTTACGCTAACCAAAACATTTGATAGGAAATCCAGTGATATTATAATAGGGTCTAGGGTTTTCAAGTAAATAAGAAATAGCCGAAATTGTTACATTTATTAAATTCCAGCTACTAGCCACAAAAGTGGGTAATACAATCAAAACCGTTGGCACTTATTGGATTGTGGATTCCATACAATGGCAGGGCTACTGGGGTACCGCCCATCACAGTACGTGGCCTAGATCACCGTACCGAGGAGCCACCCTAACTCCCCTGCAACACAAGACCGGAACCATCCCTTACTGGACAGTCCCGAACAAGACAATCCCGCAGTTGGTGTACATCCAACTGCCCACACAGCCGAAATAAAAAGGGACCTCTAGACAGGGATCAATCTTGCTCTCCAGTAGGAGCTACCCATGAAGCCTTGCTGCACCTCCCCTGTTTTAGCCATTCCCGGTTGATGAGGCTTGAGGCTACGATTACCTTTAGAGGACACATCTCTTAGAATGCTCATCGTCCACCTGACGATGTTCTGAAAGCATTCAATCCATACAAGTTCGTTCCGGGTTCGAACGAAACCGAAGGCATTATCTCGTTACACTCATTTTGGAATCACCCTCAGAGTTAACGACGATAACCCTTGCACTCTAAATCACCATCTCGAATCTATAAGCACTATTCCGTCAAACTCATTACGGAATCACCCACAGAGTTATACTGACGTATAGCCCTTACACCTCGAGTCTTCACTTGCTCCACTTGGATTAACGACCTAACGTTAATTTGGATCGATGTGGTTTTCGGATATCCAAATATGGAAACCCGATCCTGGTCTCATCGAAATCCAAAGCGTGTCTTTTAAGGCCAAGTTGTTTTAAAGGTTTAAAACAATTCAATTATCTATATATACAAATAGATTAATCATAGATCCACAACAGATAATCAACATTATCATCATATCAGATAAACCATATTATCACTATCCAAAAAGATAATCTATATCAACATCACAATGCAACCAATGCATCCAAATCATTCAACATAATCTATCTCATACCTGAGATTCAACCAATCAAGGCAAACAACACTAACCAACCATATAAGCAATGATTAACCACACCCAAATATAATTAATTTAAAATGAATTAAATTAATTACATCATTCTATTAATTTAAAGTAAATTAAATTAATTACTTTACTAATATCAACTTGCTCATATCACTATTGATAATTTATCAATCAATTAATTAATCATTATCCAGTGATTCATTTTAATTAATCATCCCTGATTAATTAACCCTTAATTACATTCAAGTAATTATACACTAATTAATTTCTCAAATTAATTATACTTTACCAAATACAGTAATTAAACTTTAATTACTTCATTTATTAATTAACTATAATAATTACATTAATCCTTAATTAATTACATTAATTAATTACCTTTAATCACTTATTATTGATTAATTAATCTTAATTAATCAATCTTAATTACATCATTAATTATATTAATGAATGATCTCTAATTACAATTTAATTAATTACCTTATTTAAATTAATTACATTAAGGAATAAATCTTAATTTAAACATAATTGTTAATCACCCTTGATTAACCCAATTCAGTAATCAACTACCCTTAATTATTTTACCAAATAAATTAATTACTTATTAATTAATTATCTCAAATTAATCCCTTGATTAATTCACAAAGTAATTATATTTAAATAGCTCAATATCAAATCACTTCCAATTAATTAGATACAGTAATTACCCATTAATTACTTCTCTAAGTAATTCCTCTTCATTAAATTACATTAAGTAATTATCCTTCTCAAATCATCAAATGATTAATTTTAAATTAATTAAAATGAATTAATTAACTTAAACTAATCAAATTAACTCAATTAATTGCAATAAGTAATTAATTCCTTAATTACTTCCATAAGTAATTATACTTAATAACTTACACAAATGATTATCTTTAAATTAATTAATCTAATTAATACTTATGTAATTAATCTATATTTAGAGATTTATTAATTGTAGTTAGAAATCATTAATTAATTAGTTAATGATGTAATTTGGAATTGATTAATTAAGGTATAATTAATAATGAATAAATAATTAATGTAATTAATTTTAGTTAACTAATTAATTTAGTAATTACAAGTTAATTGTTTGCAAAGAGTTTAAGTTATTAACTTGTGTGATTAACTTATAAGTTAATTACTTATTGTAATTAGAGATAGTTAATCAATATTAATTGAAATATTGAGATGATGATTTATAAATTGATTTGAAATCAATGGATGGTTAAGTTAAGCAGAATTTTAATGATGAAGTAATTAATTTAATTCATTTTAAATTAATTAGAGATTGAGTAATTAATTTAATTCATTTTAAATTAATTATAGAAAGTGTGGTCATTAGATCATTGCTTATGTTTGATGAATGGTATTGGTTGCCTGGTATGGTTTGTAATCTCAGTTATGAGATGAGTAGTGTATGTGATATGGATGCATTGGTTGCTTTTGGATGATAATATGGATTATCTGATTATGATATGAATTATCTGTTGATAATGATAAGGTTGATTATCTATTGTATTGTGAATTATCTATCTGTGTATATTTAGATAATGAATTGAATTGTTTTAAACTTAAAACAACTTGGACCTAAAAGACACGCTTTGGATTTCGATGAGACCGGGATCGGGTTTCTATATTTGGACATCCGAAAACCACATCGATTCCAATTAAACGTTAGGTCGTTAATACAAGTGGAGCGAGTGAAGACTCGATGTGTAAGGGCTATACGTCAATATAACTCTGTGGGTGATTCCGTAATGAGTTTGACGGAATAGTACTTATAGATTCGAGATGGTGATTCAGAGTGCAAGGGTTATTGTCGTTAACTCTGAGGGTGATTCCAAAATGAGTGTAACGAGATAATGCCTTCGGTTTCGTTCGAACCCGAAACGAACTTGTATGGATTGAATGCTTTCAGAACATCGTTAGGTGGACGATGAGCATTCTAAGTGATGTGTCCTATAAAGGTAATCGTAGCCTCAAGCCTCATCAATCGGAAATGGCTAAAACAAGGGAGGTGCAGCAAGGCTTCGTGGGTAGCCCCCACTTGAGAGTAAGATTTACCCCAGTCTAGAGGTCCCTTTATATTTCGGCTGTGTGGACGGTTGATCATGAAAACCGTCGGGGTTGTCTTATTCGGAACTGTTCAGTAAGGAACGGGTCTGGCTTTGTGTTGCAGGGGATTGGGAGTAATTGTGACGCCCCACCTCTATACCCACGCTAGCCAAGAACACTCCGGAGTAGTGCTGTCAACTAGCACGGAGAATAAGGCTGTTGAGGAGCGACCATCCATGTAATTGCTTATCACACGGTGGCTATAAATCATCTTCGGAAACAAACATAGAAATAATCATATCACAAATCAGTCACAGATATCCATATCACAAATGCGGAAGAAGATATGAATATATAACTAACACATGAAAGTGTACATCAGAGTAGTGGTCAGTAAGATCCACGATAATACAAAAGAATAGCAACACGTGCTATACAAAAGAATACAACTATGAGTCTATATCTCAAGTGTATACAACAAAAACTGCTAATCTAAACAGTTAGCCAAAAGTCAGAGTGATGAATCCCTGGGAAGAAGTCAAGCAGAAGCACCTGTAACATCTCGGTCTGACCCGAGTATTATTTAAGAAAATAATAAACGGGTCAGTCTAGCTATAAATATCAGATGACATGATATAACATAAAAGATATGGCATAAACATAAACATCCATAACGACGTACCACTATAAGTATGTAAATAATGATCAACAGAAGATCAATCAATAAGAGATAATCAATATCACAAGAATCTTCTCAAAGATTCGGAAAGGGCATCATACCCCAAACTTGTACTCATAACAAGTCAATGACATAAATTCTAGAAATCAATGCAAGAAGTCCAGAAACCATAGTAAAGAGAAAGAGGCCTATCACATGACGGTCCGAAGACCAAGGGGAGCTACCCCACATGTGTGAATGGAATCACACAGATTAAGGTCCAAACTAACCAAAAAGCAAAAAGGTAAGTGTGAGTGGAATCACACAAGTGGTGTCTAGTCTAACCTCGTAACAAGAGACATCGCACAGTTGCTAGTCTAAATCATCAGAATGATCATCATGATCAACGAGAAGTGTCAATTACACTAAGCTAGTAAATATAGAAGTTTAGCTTCATGTCCCATAACCACTTGCTTAACTTAAATATTTACGAACAAACTGTAAATCTTCACTAATAAAATTGTCACAAGAGGTTCAGTCGAACAAGTCCAAGAATTAACCGACGAAGTGAACGCAAGCGTTTCATACCACTTGTTTTACTAAGTCGTTTAATTAGATTTCTCATCCGAGTGAGGTAAAGGTTTGTATATACTAATAGATTGGAAAACGGTTTAAGAAAAGAGCTTTGTTATTAAAAATAGAGTTGAAATTGTTTGTTAAAAGAGTTTTGATATTTACTACTAGTATTGAAACCTTTATATTATAAAGTGACAAAACACAGAAGCAATTGTAGAAACAATCAGTCACAAAAATCGCATACGGAGATGTGAATAAAATCCAAGGAAATCAGCTCAATGTTTTTCTTTTCAGATAAGATCCCCTACGGAGGGGGGGTCCAGGGGGGTGGCAACCCCCCAAGGTGGGGGTGCGGGGGCAACGCCACCGCTTACGGGGTTCGACCTGCCCGGTCAGGTCGCGGGGGTCCAGGGGGCAGCGCCCCGACCAAAACGGTACGACCTAGTGAAGACAAAATGAGGTCTAACGACCTAACGACTCAAGGGTCATACGACCTAACGACTCAAGGGTCTAACGACCTAACGACTCAAGGGTTAACTCGTGAACGACTCACGACTTATGGACGAACGACTTAACTCCGAACGACCTAAAAACGGCCAGAAGGACCTAAGGTTAACTCGTGAACGACTCACGACTTATGGACGAACGACTTAACTCCGAACGACCTAAAAACGGCCAGAACGACCTAAGTGCAGAAAATTCACCAAAACGCTAAAAATTGGAGTTTTTCGCCAATCCAATCCAAACCAAATGCTAACATGCATGCAAAAATGATAGGGAATCATTCCCAACAGTCCAATATAGTTATAGGCTAGAATTGTGAGGTAAAAATCTCACCTTTGCACTAAAATTTATGAAGATGAAGCTTGAAAGCAAGGAGAAGCAATCCAAAGCTTGAATCCAATATCTTCTACTTGAATTTGGAGTTGAATGTTGGAGTTGCAATTGAATTTGAGCTTGGAGTTTTAATTTTCCATTCTCTTCACCATTAATGCCAAAGCTTGAGTTAGTTAGGAAATTTATGAAGAGTGAGGAGAAGAGGGTTGGAACTTGGGCTTAATAGGCTAAACTAACCCAAAGTCCAAAGCGGGAAAAGTTAGTGAAATTTCACTAACTCCAAACCTATCGATGTTTATACTTAAAAAGTTGTAAACGACATTTCGAACTCAATGGAAGTGGTCTCGAGTCCTAATTTGACCGTTTGCAAAAAGTAGTTTTTTCGGACCAAAATCCGATTAACGATTTAATATTTAAATAAAAATATTTAAATATAAACTCGATAAATATGCGGGTTGTTACAGTAATCCTCGGTACGGTGATCTAGGCCACGTACTGTGACGGGCGGTACCCCAGTAGCCCTGCCATTGTATGGAATCCAAAATCCAATAAGTGCCAACGGTTTTGATTGTATTACCCACTTTTGTGGCTAGTAGCTGGAATTTAATGAATGTAACAATTTTGGCTATTTCTTATTTATTTGAAAACCCTAGACCCTATTACAATATCATCAGATTTCCTATCAAATGTTTTGGTTAGCGTAAGGTAAAAACTTTTCCATGTTTATGTGTGGGAAGTCTTACGTGATACCTTTATTTCAAAAGGTTTTGAAAATTAAGCAACTTTAACCTGTTACTCACACCAGACCCATGTCTGAACCGGAGTTATTTCTGTTTTTCTTTAACTCTTGGGTATTCAAATTTTTACGAGTAGCCAAGGGAATTCAGGTTAGGATTCAGGTTAGCTTTGACAAATTGTGGAGGAGCATATGGAGCAGGAGGCTTCTGCGTATAGTTATATAGTTCCGCTGTGTTGGTATCTCTGAGTGTTTCTGTATTGTGATTGAGTTGTAATAACTAGACAGGTATTTATAACTGTCTAGTATGTGTTGTATATGTCTGTGTAACTCTGATATTTGATGTATACTATGTTATACTTATGTTACTAATTTATTCGTTCCGCTGTTGAGATTCTTGTGTTGTTTCTTCTTTCTCTTCTTTCTTTTCTCTTTTCTATCCCTTTTTTTCTTAAGGATGATACGACTTTTTGTGGAGAAAAAATCGGGTCGTCTCACTTGGTATCAGAGCGTTAGGTTGAGTGAATACCTAGGCTCTGTAGTGGTGTCTATCTTGAGAGAGCGTATTTGTATTTTTAATATATATATATATATATATATATATATATATAATTGGTTCTACCTATTTGTTGGTTTACCTGTTCAGGTTTTTCCAATATAAGTTATAAAGGTAGATGAGGTAGAAGTGTGTGTAACACGACTACCATTGGTTGGAGTTTGATGGATGAGGTTGGAAGTGTATTTGTCGAGACTGTAGACCTAATACCGTCTCTAGTAAGTTTTTCTTGGTTTAAAGACTTCATCGATCTCTGAAGGCAACCTGTTAAGGTTCAGAGTTCATCTTTGAAGTGCAGAATTGAGTTTGGATCTGTCGTTAGGGCAGAAGCAAACAAGTAAAGGTGTCTTGATATCTCAGGAAGTAGTAGCTGCGTGATGAGATGCAGTGACTATGGATATTTCCGAAGATGTTTCTTTGGAACAAGAGTAAGAAGTGAGTCTGCTCGGTGATGTGGCTGAGTTTAGCTGAGTATTCTAAGTTGATAGGGAGTCTTCTGGCTGAGTAGTTTTTCTGAAGTGGAGTTCAGAAGCAGTAGAGTAGATCCGTTTCTCTGGTAAGTTGGCTAGGCCAGCATAAGCTGTTCTGTTTGGTTGAGAGAGCAGTTTCTTTGGATTTAGGCCGAGTTGATCGCAAAAGTGGCTTGCGATAGTATGTTATCTTGTGTTTGTTGGAGATTGTCCGGATTTCTTCCAGGAAGTCAGAAGTTTGTTAGCATCTGGAGATCGAGTTTTCTTTTCAGGATTGGTACTGGTGGTTCAGTTAGTAGATGGATGGTTCCTTGAGATAAAAGTTAGTGAAGCAACTCAGGTTTGAGAGGAACATCTGAGTTTTTCTTTATGAATATGTGGAAGTGCTAGGTTGTTTTAGTCTGTGCTTGTGCTCTTCGTCAGCATTTTCTTCTGTTTCGGATCAGAGTTGTGCAGCGGAAGCAGTTTGGGAATGTTTCTTTTCCGGATAAGGAGAAGTTTGTTCTGTCTTCTATTGTTGAGAAGCAGGGTGTGTGTTCTTGGTTTTTGAGTGATCTAAAATTTTGATTGTAGAATAAACGGGATTAAAGTTAAGAAAAAAAATATACATGAGAATTTGGTATAACATGAAATAAAGCGAATTTATAAAGGTTAAGTTTTCTATGAATTAATAGTTAAATTTGTGAATTATGGAAGTTAAAAATATAACTTGATTTTAATTGAAATTTAGTTTGTTTATTTTGAAATGGTAACTAAACTAAATTGTTAAGGAAATACATAGAAAATTTTACACTTGATAAGAAAGTATACAGAAGTTGGATATATATTTTCAAATTTTACTTTATAAAGACCATCAAATATGGAATGAATTAAATGACTATATAAAGGTGGAAAGTTTATAAGTAAATTTGTTTAAATAAAGGTTTAAATTTTATTGAAATTATATTGAAGCCTAAAGTTTAATTTACTTAAATTAGTAAAAGGATATTTATGCATTTATCCAAGTGCTGAATGATGATGCAATTAAACTAAGGCTAAATCTTTGGAATTTATATTGGCTTGAAAGAATAATAGCTTCACCTTTAAACAGTTAAAATAAAGTATTTTGATTGAAGTATAAACTATTTTTAAAAGTCTATAACCACGGGTAATAAAAACGTTGGTTGTTAAAGAGACCGGGATCGGATATGGGCATACTCTCTGTCGATACCGAAAACCACTTTGACAACCGTATACGCGGTGGAGATTGCAGAATGAAGTAGGATGGTGGTGTCGTTTCCTTTGAGGTAAATACATGGACCCGTCTCCCGTGAGTTGGCATAAGGTGGCCAAAACAGGAGCGATCGACGGATTAATGAGGTAGCACCTCTGATCGGACGCACTTCTTCGTATGCCATTCTATTACTTTTGTGATTGTTTTGGTGCGCACCTTTGATATGGGAGTGTTGTTCGAGGTGGCCGGTAGCTGCAAGCTACACATTACCACCGGTCCGGAAGCATAATTGGTATATCTACCCCGGCATTGCCTAGTTGTGCCGTGTCACCTACCATAGCAAGCCTTGTACGAGTTTGATTTGTGTCGTACCTATGGAGTATCTTCTCATAGTCTCCCGATCGGGAGATATGCAGGTACTGTATAGACTACTGACACTATTTACGCGTTAAGGTGGAAAATGTAAAGCCTTAACGCTATTTTAAAGTAAGTTTATTTTACAAATAGACACTGTTATAATAGCGAAGTATTACTACATGGTAAATAGTTTAACGGATCCTTAGAGGATGGTCGGTCCCAAGCTTCCTTTAAGTTACTTGTACTTTAATACAGTTCACTTGAATTAGCTTACACTATATAAGTATGTATGTCCTGACTCGAGTGTTTATGTTTTATTTCATGCTCGGGTCAGCCTGAGCTGCAGTTCAGTCATCATTCCGAAGCTAGGACTTCCGTAGATCACTTTTCAAGCTGTTGGCAAATTTTCCTTTCAGTTCCTCATCTTAATTTATGTAATCAAGACTATTGAATATTGAGATTTACTATTGTTGTTTCAAACTATATTTGGGTTTAAAGACTATGTAAATTATATTGTTTTGAGACTTTTAATAGTGGCTTCATGAACCACTAAGTTAATTTTAAATTCCGCTGCGAGTATTCTGATTTCTGTGTTTGTGATTCTGTGATTATTTATTTACTGTATATTTTGATATTTGCCAAATTTTATTTACAACGCGGTATTTTGAACAATTCAAGTCCAACATGTGCGGATGCGAATGGTTGAAAATATCGGGTCGTTACATGAGTTTTTTACAGCAGTTTTTAAGTGCTGTCTTTGCTGAATTAAAATGTTTTCAAGTATAACTTATAACAGCTTTTTCTAGATGCTGCGGAAGGCTGAAATTTTAAATGTTTATGTTTTTTGACTTAATAAACGAGCTCAAAATGATTTGAAACTTTAGAATTTGAATACTTAACTTGAAAGAATAATAACTTCACTTTTAAGTGATCTAAATTAATGAATTTAATTGGAAAATGAATCATTTTAAAAGATGATTTGAATTGAAATAAATGAATGTTATCTTTGAATTTTAAAAGGGTATTAAATTTGATATTGTATTTGAATTCAAATAATGATTTGAAAAAGGAAGTTTTGAAAGTTTGGAATATTGAAATGATTTGGAAATGATTTGATCTTTATTTTGATAAAGATTTGGGTTTGAAATGATATTTTATTTTGAAGTATAAAATATTGTTTTAAAAGTTTTAACCACTGGTTATAATAACGATTGGTTGGCAAAGAAACCGAGACCGGATATGGACATACTCTCTGTCGATACCGAAAACCACTTTGACAGCCGTGTACGCGGTGGAGATTCCAAAATGAAGTAGAATGGTGGCGACGTTCTTATGGTATGTTACGTGGACCCAACTCCCGTGAGTTAGCATAAGGTGGCCAAAACATGAGCGATCTCGGGCCAAAAGGGGTAACTCCTCTGGTCGGACGCATTTCTTCGATACCATTCTATCACTTGTGATTTTTTGGTGGCCACCCTACGATTTGGAAATGTGTTCCAAGGTGGGCGTATGTGGCTGCTGCGTTACCACCAGCCTGGGTATCACAATTGGTATATCTACTTGGCATTGCATTATGTGCCGTGTCACCAACCATATCGAGCCTTTACAACGAGTTTCTATTTGTGTCGTACATATGCAGTATCTTCTCATAGTCTCTCGATCAGGAGATATGCAAGTACTGTATAGACTATTGGCATTATTTGTGTTAAGGAGAATATTAGGTCACTCCTTAATGCTATTTTAAAGTAAGTTTATTTTACTATAAACATTATTATAATAGTGCAATGTTACTACATAGTAAATAGTTTAACGGATCCTTAGAGAATGGGCGGTCCCAAGCATCTTCTAAGTTACTTGTTCCCTTACTACAGTTCACTTGAGTTGGTTTACATTGGATAAGTATGTATGTCCTGACTCGAGTGTTTGTGTTTTATTTACGCTCGGGTCAGCCTAAGTTATTCACAGATTTGGATTTCCACTCTCTGAAGGTCTGGAATCGTTGTTGATTTATCAGCTTATCTAGTTATCTATATTTCAGTTATGTTATTCTGTTGTCAGCTTTGTATTAGTGGACTTCTTTGTATTTGGGATTTTATGTTGTATCTGTTTTCAAACTAATATTATGTATTTGGTTTTGAGACTTTGTGATAGTAGCTTCATGAACTACTATGGTATTTTATTTTCCGCCATGAGATATTCTGATGTTCTATGTCTATGATTCTGTGATTTGATTTTTTATTTGCTCTGAATTTTTATTACAATATGTTATTATGTACTATTTAAGTCCGGCATGTGTGGATTACTGTCGATTTGAATGGTGGAAAATAATGGGTCATTACAAGAAGAGATTTGAATGTATATCTTTGTAAAGATATTTTGAGATAAATATTTTGAAGGATTTATAATATGGGCGTATTGACTGCTTATGTGTGTAATTTGATAGTTAAATAAACGACTATAAAATCTAGCCAAATTCGTAAATTGTTTCGAAGAGACCGATGTTGGATTTAATTATCCAAAAGCACTTCGATCCGATTTGTGCGTTACGAATTATGATATCGTGAAAATAATCAAGATGGTTAATCTGGAGATTTGGTTTGTTCAGACCTAGAACAACTTGCATGGATGAATGCTATCATTGCATTATTGTCTGGAAGGCAGTGTTAGCATTCCAACTGAGGTTGCTATTCAAAAAGGTAAAAATAACCTCAAGCCACATCAACCGAGAAATGACACAAACAGGACATGCAGCAAAGCCAAGTGGGTCGCTCCCATTAGGGTGTGGTCATCCCAAGATCTAAACTGGTTACTACCTATTCATGTATGCTTTCGGGCCTAAAGGCGTGGTGATCATATTTGGTACTAGTAGTCAAGTGGTAGGCCAGTCTTGTGTGGCAGAGGTATAAGATGTTCTTGTCAGACACCGGTGCGTTTTTTTCGGAGATGCACCATCGAAAGGTAGTTCCTTACCTTGTCATGGTTTGGAATCCATTCTCCAATACGTGCCTTTAAGGTTTTGATTGTAGAGCCTAGTATGCTGGAATTTAATTAATGTAACAATTTTGGCTATTTTGATAAGTATTTGTACTTAGACTATCATAATATCACTGGATTTTTCATAAAATGTTTTGGTTATCGTAAGGGAAAAGCCCATCATATTTATATGTGATGTGGTCCTCCGTGATACCTTTGTTTCAAAAATATTTTTTATAATAGTAATATCCGAATTGAGTGTGTTTTCTCACGCTGGTTTTCCAGACTTACTCGGGTGTTATTTTATTATAATGCTCGGGTCAGACCGAGTATTAAAGATTCAAGGTAGGATGCTATGGAGCTCAGGAGACGAGCTAGAGGATTCTCAAGTGTATTATTCCTACTTGGTTACGTCCGCTGTGTGAGTCATTATGTATATTAAGTATTTGTGATGATAAGTTATTATAACTGTCCAGATTTGATTGTTGATTGTTGTGCTATGTTGTTATGAATATCAATTGTTACAGTTCTTTTGTATAAAGATCAGCTATTATATATTGTTCCGCTGCGATGTGTGAGATTCTATGTGTTGTCTATGTTTTTCTTTTACCTCTTCTTCTTTACCCCTAGCAATCAGTATTTCCGGCACTTGAATATTCGGCATGCTATATAGTGAACGTATTGGTATAAACTTTTGAGGGTCAAAAATCCAGGGTCGCTACAGATGGGGTCGATACATTTGTTTTGTTTTAAAATATTAAGCGCCCACCTTTATTTAACTAAAAGCTTTTGAAGGAGTCAAAACATATGCTATCGAAAGGGGTTTTCTAAATTTCTTTCGAAGAAGGTTGCCATCTTTCATTTTTAAGTATAATCTTTCGAAAGTGTCCCTTGTTTATAGAACAATGCTTTCGAAAATGGCTGCTTCGACCTAGACGAAATTCTACAGCCGTTCTTTTGCCTTCCGGGTGTATTGAAGTCATCAATGCTTTCAATGGGTAGCCTTTGTTTTAAACTTATACTAAGCAACTTCCTAGATGCATTCGAAAGGGTTCAAGGGGGCAATGGCTTCTAAAGAGGGTTTCAATGCTATCCTTCAATGTTTTACATAAATGTTTTAAAGCTTTCAAAAGGATGGTGCTAATGCCATCAAACTTTCCCCAAATAATATTATATGAAGATTGAAGGTTTCAAAGAGATACTTGTGTATATATTCATTTTTACCCAAAAGATGTTTTGAGTAAACACAATGACTTCGAAAGGGGTACATTCATTGGTTTCGAAGCTATGTTTCTAAGGATTATTAAGTAATGTTTTGATACTTTCGAAAGACATGTTTTGGTTTCGAAAGAGAAGATTTAAAGAGCTTAGAAAGGATTATATGTAATTCTTTGAAAATAATTTTTCTATGCTTTTGAAGGAGGTTATCCATGGGTTTCGAAGGTAATGTTTTAAGGTATCGAAAGCCTAAGTTTTCAAAATAAATAACCCAATCTCATTTTAAAGGAAAACCATGGCACAAATAATGAGTTTTGGAAATGATTTTGAAGTATGGAGTTTTTGAAGAAGTTTTCCTTGATTAATAGGTTAAAGGGATTAACCAAATTATTATGTTTGCTTTTTCATATATATACATATATACTCCATTATAATGGACCCATAATTGTATATTAGGGAAGGGCAGAGTAACCAGCTAGGTTGACTCAGTAGTGAATATAAATAAAGGAAACTTCTAAACGAGCAAAATTGCATCCAGGAGGTCAGGAAGACCAGAATATAAGATGCTAAAACATTGAATATTGAAGTTGTCAGATACACAAGTTCATACTACACCCATGAAAACTATGTTTGGTAAAAGTTATTGGCAGATGCCAATAGTTTCATAGTAAACCCATGAAAACTATGTACAGAAGAAGTTGTCAGGGAGATAGTCTCATAGTAAACCCATGAAAACTATGATAAGCAAGAGTTATTAGCATGGGCCAATAGGTTTGTAGGAACCCATGAAAACTATATCCAGATTAAGTTATTGACAGATGTCAATAGGTTCCTAGTCAACCCATGAAAACTAGGATAAAGGAGAAGTTAATGGAGTTACCAATAGGTTCAGGGAAAAACATGAAACAATGATGTTATTGGCAGGGGCCAATAGGTTCTTGGTGATCCCATGAGAACTACGAAATAGGGCATGGAGTCCATAAATTTAAAAAGGTTGATAGTAAGACCATGAAAACTATGAAACTGGATAGGGAGTCCATAAGTATTAAATAGGTTACTAGTCAGCCCATGAAAACTAATAGGTTAGCAGCGACCCTAGAAACTGTAAATGAGACAATTTGCCAGAATGAATGGGATGAGAAATCTAAAATTGATTTACTTGTTCGCATATCATCATATTATTTTGATGTCTTTTAACCATTATGGATGCAGGAGCACAATATATGGTTTTTTAAAGTTTTTAGGATATTAGTGAGGGGAAAACCCATTCCACTAAGCGTCGTGGCCTCCCTAGATATCTGACTTCTCTGATGTATTTGAGCCTATTTCGGGTTTGCCACCCAAGTGGGCGATCGAGTTCCGCATTGATCTCATTCCAAGCGTGTTGCGAGTTGGTCGTCTTCCCACGAGGATGTCTACGAAGGAAAATGAGGAACTCAAGAAGTAGTTTTTAGAGCTTGAGTCCAAGTAGCTGATTCAGTCCAGACCGTGGGGTGCCGCGATCGTCTTCATGAAGAAACTCTTAGGCTTTGCATCGACTATCGCAAGCTTAACGAATTGACCATCAATAACAGGTATCTATTACCTAGGATCGATGATATATTCGATCAATTGAGTGGCGCTAAGGTCTTCTCTCAACTCGACCTTGCCACTAGTTTTCATCAGCCCCAAGTCGTGGAAGATAGCATAACTCTTACAGCTTACCGCACTCGATATGGATCTTATGAGTGGCTCGTTATGCCGTTTGGTTTGACAAACGCTCCTGCTTTCTTTGTTGATCTTATGAATCGAGTATTCGGGAAATATCTTGATAAGTTCGTCCTTGTGTTCATCGACGACATCCTTATTCATTCAAAGTCTGAAGCCAAGCATGCTAATCACTTGAGAATTTTCTTGAGTACTCTTCGTTGCCATCAGCTTAAAGGCAAATTCTCCACTTGCCATTTCTGGGAGAATAAGGTCAAGTTCTTAGGCCACGTTGTTTCTTCCAAAGGCATTTCGGTCGATCCTTCGAAGATTGAATCCATCCAGAATTGGAAAAGGCCTGAGAATGTTCATGAGATTCATTGCTTCCTTGGATTGGCGGGTTATTACCTCCGATTCATTAAGGATTTCTCTTGTATTGTGCTTCCTCTCGCCAGCCTTACTCGAAAAGGCATTCGATGTATTTGGTCCTACCAAGCTTTATGTATGACTTGAAGTTTATATTTTCCCTTAAACTCTCATGTACTCAATTGATTTTGAGTAGTTTGAGAGTTAAGGTTTTCAGGTACACTTTAGATGAATAAGCTTCCGGAGATGTGCAGGAGGCATGATAGCTATCTAGAGTTCTCTTTTTATTTTGATTCCATTGTTTTGTTGTAAAGGAAAAGTCTTTTAATTGCCTACATATATACTCTGATCATCCTAGGGGGCATTTTCATATGTCACTCTTGGCATATGTGTTAATAAATATATTTTCTGTGAACGTGGTTCTCGTATTGGGATTATGTAACAAATTTGAAATGTTTTTGGAATGGAATATGGAGCTTGTTTGATGTTTTAAATTTTTCCATATTCATGTGTTTTAGTTATATTAATATATCTAACATTACTGTATTTGGTCGCCGAGGATTAATAACTATAGATGCATGCAGTATCGGTAGTCATTAGTTTTGGGCCTCCAGGTGGGGGATGTTACACTCATCCTGTGATAGATCTAGTTAATACAAGTAGCTCAACATCATAAAGCTATCGGGCTCATAACATACATCTAAATCGTGCCCTCTAGTTCTCCTTGTCCTAATCACCATACTATCACAATCCAACACCGCCATATACTATGACATCTAGTCTATTCCCAATACCAGTCTATGCTATGAAAACCCAAGTACATAAGCTTTGGAAAGGATTCTATACCACCTATAACTAATTTCAGATCTCATCAAACTATAGATAATTATGTCGATCCCCTACACAATTTAATGATACTATAGAATCATGTTAATGTGAGTCTCTAATTATATATCATCGACCAAACTACTAGATATAAAAGTATGAGATGATCCAATATCAAAGAGAATATGAATGGGAAAAAACAGAAATAAGTAGCATACTTAACTTTGTTCCCTTTATCATCCACTGAAGGTGGTCTGCTAGTGCTCAAACTTCCTTTAGTGCATAATCTTGCACTAGTTATTCGCTTTTACCTAAGGATGGGCACTAACGCATAATGTGTCTAAATTGATTGTATTATAGCACTTTACCTTTTCCATATTGATCTTGCAGTTCTTAGCGATATAACCCTTCTCGTCGCATTTCTTACATGTTGCTTTTTTGCTTTTAAACTTTCCCTACCCTTCTTTGACTCCCATTTCTTTGCGCTTTTCTAGTCGGTTCTCACTACTATCCCCTATATTTGGGTCCTCCTTAGCAACATCCTTAGAAACGATATTTAGCAATATCATCTCTATCATAACTTCATATGTAGAACCCATAGGAATGTGTCAAAGAGCTAAATACTGAAGTGATTGTCTTAGCCCATTGGCAAACTTCAAAGCTTTCTTCATCGAAGTATTTTTAATAAGTCAAATCCAAACTTAGTGTAATACCTCAAAAAATCGATTAATATAATAATTAAAAATTAATAATATAATGATAACATTTATTGAACTAAATTTATTTAAGTACAAGCCATGGAAAAATGATCATTTTCCAACTTTAGAATTTGATGATGGGGTTTCTTCATTGTGATTGACTCGTTTTTCTAATCTGTGCTACATATAAACAACCCGATTTGGAGGCATACGAGGGTTATATGGACGAACTTGTGAGTAGATAATTTGGATCCAAATTTCAAATTCAATTAAAATAGCCTTAACTTTTTCCTCTGCCTATAAATGCCAACTTACACTATACATTTCTTCTCTTTCAAATCATTTCACTAATTCATTTTTTCCTCCTTGCTTCTTCTTTATCAAATTTTAAATGGTGATATCTTACTTGTTTCTCGATGAAAGTAAATGAAACCAACAATGAAACAAAGCTTGTGTAACACCCAAGATTTTTTATAACATTACTTAGGAGATTTAATTAGATAAACTAAATAAAATAATTTGTTGATTAGGAGATTGAGATTTGATTTACTTAAGGTAGCCGTGCCTTTTAATTAGTAAATTAAATGAAGAGTTTAAAATGAATTAGGGGCGAGGTATTATGGGAAAGAGGTCATTTCTATATTATCTTCCTTAGGCCATGTTTTGCAACACGTGTTCATTTCCCATTCCAAAACATAAAAAGCTTGGCCGGCCACCATTAATAAAGGAAGAAGAAGAGGAAACAAAAGAAAATCTTAAAAAAAGAAAATTCAAATCAATCTCATTCAATATTTTTGGTTTCAGTTTTAAGGTTAATTCCAAATGATTTTGCAAATGTTTGCCATGTTTTCGAATGATAAAAGATTATATATACGTGTTTATGATTTTTGTATGTTCATATAGATTTTATGAAATTTTTTAAGATAAAAACCCTATTAAATGACATCCGCTAGCCTTGCGAATTTTTATGATTATCAGAAAGGTTATTTTAGAGATGAGTTTCATTTTTCAGAATTTTTGTGGAATCGTTATGAATTTTCTAAAGAAGAAAAGGTTAATTTGGATTCTAAAAATTATTTATGGTTAGAATAATTATTATTTTGATCCGAAAAGTTTATATGTTAAAGAGAACATATTAATTTACTTGTTAGAATTTTTCGAAATTTTTCAAGGTGTTTTGATGATTATATGAAATTATTTAAGGTATGGAACTTAAATATTTTATATAATTATAAAGGAGAAAGGGGTTTCTAAAATTGATCAAATTTCGAAATAAGGAAGTCGGTAGCACTTCTGAATATAAAATTCTGGAAACCAATCAAATTTAGACAAACAAGGCGGCTGGGGTACAAAAGAACTATTTCAAATAGTATTTTCAATGTTCCAACTTTTTCGGTTAGAGCTTCCGCCTTCATTCGAGACCTTTCGACAAGGTCGAAAGGGTACCAAACCATCCGATTAGATTAAATACCAATGTACATGGTATTTTTCTGGTATGTAGTGGATTGGAGGAAGTCAAAAGGTTGGGGACGAAGGGTTATAGCTTTCGGAAGAGATGAAGTTTTGTTTTGGTTTTAAAAGAAAAATACACCTGCTAGCTTTCGACAAAGAGCTTTTGAAACTGTCAAAAGGTTTAAAAGGAAAATGTTTCGATTGGTTAGCTTTCTTTTTTTAATTGAAATATTTCGACAAAGTCGAGAGGTATAGCTTTCGGCCAGGTCGAAAGCATATTTGTCACTTCCTAACCTTTCGACACAGATGGAGTCAAATTTATTTTTTGTCTTCTAAAACTTGCTGCCTCTCTCCACTGATTTTGAAAAGTTTTGATTTCAAAAGATTTGATTTCAAAAGGTTTTGACTTCGAAAAGTTTTGATTTCAAAAGTTTTGATTTCAAAAGTTTGATTTCAAAAGTTTTGATTTGAAAAGGTTTTGATTTCAAAAGGTTTTGACTTTGAAATGTTTGACTTCGAAAGGTTTGATATTGAAAGGTTTTATGAAGGTTTCGAAGTAGCTGCTTTCGAGTCCAATGTTTTTCTGATCCCATCGCATAATCCAAATGTTTTAAGTCGAAACATTTTAAAGATTTCAAAGTAATTAACTTTGATTAGTTTAGAAAGGTTTTCCACCACTTTTAAATTTAACCAAATGTCTTCGAAAGGTTTTGAGGTACATTGATTCCAAAAGGAATAGTTCGGCTATGTTTTTGAAAAGCTAAGGTTTAAAGGATTCAAAGGCGGGTGTCGAATGTTTTAAAGCTTATGAAAAGAAAGCTTTTAAAATGTTTAGAAGGAGTTACCTTCATCGATTTTGAAAGGTTTATTAAATGATATGAAGGAGTTACCTTAATACTTTCGAAGGATTTTATTAATGATTTTGAAGGAGTTACCTTCTATGTTTTTGAAAGGTTGTTTGAAGGTTTTAAACAAAGATTTCGAATATAAAAATTAGGCAAATAGCCTACATATTTAAGTTATAAAGGACTTTAACTTTTTTTAAAGGATGGACAATCCATATTGAAAATCATCAACATTATTTTGAGTAAAGTGTATATAACATGGCAAAAATAGCTTGAGTAAAGATAAAAGATATATTTTCCTTGTATATATATGATTTGATGGACCAATTCATTTTGAAATGTTTTTCAAGGAAAATTTTGTATCACAGTTAACTCAGATAATTGTAGAGCAGTTAGCTCAGATATTTAAAGGCAGTTAACCCAAAATAAAATTCGGATAGTCAGCTCATTTAAATTTGGATAGTTAATCCATTTTATGGGAAGTCAGCACAGAAGACAGTTAGTCCAAATAGAGCAATTAACTCTGATATGAATAGATAGTTCATTTTTAGCATAACAGACCATGCTAATTTTTAAGGATAGTTAGTCCACCCTTTTTACTTGTTTTTCCCAGAAAGCTCATTTTCTAACATAAATGAATATTGCTATAATCAGTTTTAGGACAGATAGCCCAGTATAGAGCAAATAGCTCCAATTATAGACAGATAGTATTTTATTTCCTATTTTAGCATAATGGATATTGCTATATTATTCTTATAATCAGTTGATTAACTAGTTTGGTTGCAGGAAAGGACTTGTAAAATGTGTGTTTTAGAAAGAGATATTAGTTAGGGGAAACCCATTCCGCTAAGTGGCGTGGTCTTACTAGTATCGGTAAAATTGAGATGTAACATAAATTGTTCATACCAGGCTTTAAGTCTGACTTGAACTATTTGTTGCCCTTTAAACTCTCGAGTGCTCAAAATTTGATATGAGTAGCCTAAGGGTTTATGTTTTTAGGTTTTTGCAGATTTTGGCGAATAAAGCATCTAAAGATGAGTAGTTGGCTGATGATAGCTAATTTAGGGTTCTGTTTCAAAATTGTTTCCGCTGTGTACTAAGACAATTATGTCTATGTTGCTTTGATCATCCTAAGGAGCATCTTTATATGTCGCTCTTAGTGTATTGTTGTAAATTATATTTGATCAATGGTTGGGAATACGTTTGGGATTTTTGTAACTTGGATATGATTTTTCGAAATGTAATCATTGAAAATTGTTGTTTTTGGAAATATGTGATTTGCTCATATTCAAGTGCTTCTGATATTATGGATACCTTTAACATTGCCATATTCCGTCACCATAAGTTAATACTGTGGATGACCACATCATCCATAGTGCTTAGCTTTTGGCCTCCTTATACGGGATGTTACAACTTGGTATTAAAGCATAGGTTTATGGAAAATTTAACTAAAAAAAAAATTTTGAAAAAAAAACCAAAGAAATTAGGGTAAGATTTGGGGTTGGGTTAATGCAATAGTAACATACTTATCTTTGTTATGTATAAGTATGTGCTTTATCTCCATTCATCTATCTTTGATTAGGTTGTCTTTTTGTATCTCATGAGGTTTGAATACAGATACCGTGACAACCCGGAATTTTTGGACAATTGAAATTAGAATATTTAATTAATTTTAAATATTTGAAAGTTGGTTTAACTTGAATTTCAAATATCACTATTTATTTGGCAATTAAATTATTGAATTTAATAATATGAAATTGGGTAAAATATTGTATCTTCAGTTTTGAGGTTGTTAAAAATAATTTGAAGTCTTGTAAAATCTGTATTAATAATACTGAAGATAATGGAAGCTTCAGAATTGAAATTGGAAGTGTTTTGTTAAGTTATGAAAATATATCGTTTAAATCGATATTTAAAAATAGCCTTCCGAGGCACAATCTCGGAATTCGATGGAACTAGTTCCATTGCATCAGTAATAGTATATTATTGTCGGATTTCAATTTTCGTAGTATATGGAGTGATCGTTTGGCTGTACGATATGTAAACATGCTGAATTTAAATTGAAAATTTAATATAACAACTGGGTTCAAAAAACTATCTTCTCCATACGATCGAATTAGGAATCGAAACCTTTTCCACCATGCTCGGAATAGGGGTTTTACATTATAAACGCCTGGCGGCACAGCTCGATAGGAGGTCGAAATTTTGAGTTGCATAATTCGAGACGATTTAAATTTGAATTTAAATTTAAAAATATAAAATAAAAACGAACACTGTAGCTAGCTCTAACACGTATCGAAATTTATAACATGTGTTCCCTTTTCTCTGTATAATCCCATATGCGTTCATTTTAAAATATAAAAAATTAACTTTGACGCAAAACAAAATCGAGAAAAAAAATAACAAAAACCATATCTTCATTTTTTTCTTCACAGCTAAATTAAAATGGCCGAAGAGAACGTAATCAATATTTTAATGCATGATTTCCTATCTTCTCCTCCTTTCAGATTCATCTACAAATCATTCCCATTTTTCTTCTAATCCAAATCGTATCCGTATAAAAAAAAGAATAGAGGATTCAATCCTCTTCCATATTTAATGTCGAGTCGACATCGCAAGGGGGGAGGGGTGTGGTTCGCATCAGATCTAAGGCATGAGGTGACTTGCGCACTTGCGTAAGTAGCCGCACGGTGTCGATAGTGGCGATTCAACGATAGCGCTACGTCATTGTCGTTCGACTTTAAGTTTGGATCTGAGGATGTATGCAGGCGCGTTCAAACTCGGCAAGATGTGCTGTAACCTCGCAATTCGGGGAGACTACGGACTTCGACGAGTTTATCCTGAAGCAGTAGGTATATGTTTTTAAATTAATTTATATATATATTTATGTAGAAATATTTTTATATAGTAAGATTTATAACAGAATTTTTTTATATACACAGAGAAGTATATGCAGATTCTATAGTGATTTTCTTTTATTTTTTATTTAATTCAAATATATATATATATATATAAGATTTTTATAGTAAGTTTTATAAAGCACATTTTGTTTTCTTAAATATATATATACATGAGAGAATATATATATATATATGTATATATGTGTGTGTGTCTATATATATATACAGTAAAACAGAAATTATTTTAGATTTTTGGAAAAATCTGAGATTATATACAAATTAGAGTTTTATGAGATCTAAATAGATTATTTTATAAGTATATGTATATATATATATATATATATATATATATTGTTTTAATGAATTTATTTAATTTATTTTGGTTACTAGTTTATCTTAAAACTATTGGATTGTGGAAATTGACTTGTTTAATTACTTATTTACATTATTTTAGTTATTAAAGATAATTTATTAAAAGGAAAATTAATTTAAAATCAAATTATTAGTTAAAACCAAAGTATTAGGGGAATTAATTTGTTTAAATGGTTCACTTAATTATTGTCACTAAGAATAATTTATTAAAGGAGAATTTGTTTAAAATAGATTATTAAGTGAAAACAGATTGTTCGATTAGCTAAAGTATTAATATGATAAAACATATAATGTTTATTTAAGGTCTGAGAACGTGAAGAAAAAAAGCCATTTTGGAAATGGATTGCAAAACAAAAGCAAAGGTAAGATCTTCTCACTCACTTGATTTACCTGGTTAGTTTAAATGAATAAATTTAAATTATTGAATGTGCTTCGATGAATTTGATAATTTATTTGTTGGGTGATATTATATATATATATATATATATATTGGAGTGATTGATTTCCCGCATTACATAGCGGATGAGACCCAATGTGTCCCGCACAATAGCGGATGACCCCATGTACGCGATATCCCTCCTTGAAGTGGGATTGGTATTTAATTTGTTGTGCTAACGTCAGTGGATGCAGGGAAACAGGTTGGAGGGATCCATGGATTTCTCAAATTGTTTGAATTTATTTCTTATGCTGTGATATGATTTATTGATAATCTTTGATTGATTATATTGGTAATTGAAATTACTGAATGCTATGGTTTAGCCGAATATATTCTGATGTTTTAAAATACCAGAATATAAAATTGGATTTTTGGAAGGAAATTAAAGTAGAGATTTTAAGTAAAATAATTTTAGAGAATTGGATACATTAAAAGAAGAAATTTGGAAAAGGATAAAAGTTGATTTTTGAAATCCTATCGAATAAATTCCAAGTATAGGAAAACAATTTTTTATAAATTGATTTTGAGAATTTATGTAGCATCGTTTAAAAATAAATTTGGATAAGTAAAGGAGTACTTTTTAAACGGAGTAAATTTTGGAAATCGATTTGGAAATTTATTTGGTGTTTGAAACCGTGTTTTGAAAGAAGGATGAGACTATAGAATTTATAAACTGGGTTTTATAAAGAAAAATAATATATCAATGGATATTTGAAAATATAAATTCACGATGGAGATTTATTAAGAAAAGGGTAATTTGTTTTAAAAGTAAATAAAGGTTAATTTTTTAAAAATGTGGAAAGAAAATTTACGGAGTTGGGACGTAAATTGCGATAAATCGAGAAGGATTTATTAATTGATTTAAATGGAATATTTTGGAATGGAAAGTGTATTTTCCTTGGAAAGCCGTGTATGTTTCTCAAAGTGGCTTTTAAGTATAATTTAAAAGTTTTAAAGTTGGTTTTAAAAAGAATGTTTTGGAGAAAATATTTTCTTAAATTGTTTTAAAAATTTAAAAATATATATTTATTAGGTTAATTATAGAAGTGATTATTTTAAAGATTTAACTAGCATTTTTTGAAGATGGTTATTTAAATATTTATACTCTATCTAGTAATTTTATTTTTAAAATTAGTTTGGGGGTTAATTTTTACATGTGATATCAGTATAAAATTCATAACTAATATTTTAAATAAATGTTTTAAAATAGTTTTTATTTTAAGTGTTTCCAAGTATACATTTTTGTATAAGTAATTTAAATTATTTTAAAGTATTAAGACTTGGCAAATTTTCAGTGGAAATAGACAATATTTGAAATTTATTCCGCGAGAGGAAAGTAATTTGAAAATTGTTTTCAAAGGGTGAAGGGCGAAAATATATCTTACGAAGATATTTTGAAATAAATAATTTGGGGAAAATTATTTAAATCTGATGGTTGTTTATAGATGTTATTTGATAGTTGAATAACCAACTTCAATATTGACCGTTAAGACAGCATTTGAATTTCGATGCGACCGGGAATCAGATTCCAAATGATTATTCGAAAACCACATCGAATCTTAAAGGTGGATCTTTTGTTTAAAAGAACAGAAAAATGGAAATTTGTTGTGACTTAATTTTGATCTGAATGTATCCACTTGTTTTTAAAATAAGCGTCCATTATTCGAATTAGCCGGGGGAGGACATTATGTCTTAAATCCCATTCTCAATAATGATACGATGAAATGGATTGCATTTGAAGACGGTGTTGAAGACCGGGTATTTTCAAAAATGAAAGGATTACATATCGATTGTCTCTACATTGAGTTGCTCTAGTATAGAGATTACCCAACGTGATAGGGAGTCCGGATGTGATTATGGGATATCCGGATTTGCAAGGACTTCTTTCCTTAATTGGACGAAGTGCCTTCGGTTCCATTCAGACCCAGGATGGACTTGTATGGATGCATGTATGACATTACACTTTGAGAAATAAAGCTGGTTTCTATCAAATACATTTCTGTTGGTGGCGGAGAATTTATTCTCTTAGCTTAACACCCTTCTTTGAGACGTACGAGCTCAATGGTTATGTAGTTGATATTTACTAGTGATATATTCCCAATTTGGTAATATGGCATGTTAAGTGCTGATCATTGGTCGATCGGAGCGTGGGTTTTGTGAAAAGCGTAGATTTGTGGGATGAGACTTCGTCGAACCTCATACCCCAGAAATGGTCGAAACAAGAAAGGATGCAGCAAGGTTATGGAGGTCGCGCCCCTTAGGGTAGTGAATTCCTTCTGGATA